>CM062352.1:35537302-36976302 GCA_031216105.1 Dalbergia cultrata
ATAATATCATATCAAATCATAACAGATTCTATCTAATCTAATCAAATTTTAACTGAATCACCTAATGATATGGACATCTATAAATGAATAATATTTCATAACACCCCGTGGGATGTCCATTAGGGATATACCTTATTAAAACTTTACTAAGAAAAACCTAATGGGAAAAAATCTTAGTGAAGGGAAAAAAGTACAATATCCTTATAGAGGAATGTAGAACTGCCTCATTAAAAACCTTATTAAGGAAAAAAGCAGTGGGACAAGAATCTTGATTAAGGAGAAAAGAGTATAGTATTTCTACCCTTCTTTAAAGTATCACTTAAAATATCATCATAATTGGTGTATTCTAATTTTATGCACCACTTCTACAAAGAAGAAATAGGTAGCAACTCTATCACTTGAACAAATTGGACATCGATTTCTCTTTTTAGTTGAACTATCTATGTCATGTTGTCCTCATATAAAGTTGTGCAATTTTCTTCCAAGAGAATCTACATGATAGTTTGAACATGTTAATCCATTGCCTTTAGCCAGAATGATTCACAAGTTTTGTGTATTGCAAAAATTTCTTTGTGTAAATTAATTGACGAAAAAACATTTTGTTTGTTAAATGCTCGTTCTGCAAGTTAAGCCAGAATTTCGTCTTTTTAAGATATTTTATCTCAAAGTCTTCTTTTAGATCTTTTATGACTATGGAAACTTCTTTAGGAGTTCCAATAATATTCAAACCATCAATGTACACAGCTACTACAATCAATCCAAATATAGGGGCAAACAACATTAATTGTTAATCCCTTCTTAATCAAATACTCATTGAGACGGTTATATCACATCCGTCTAGATTGCTTTAGACCATATATAGATCTTTGTGACTTGATGAGTACATACCTTGGGGACGTTCATTAAATGATATTGATATTTTTAATCCTTCAAGGATTTTTGTCTAATGAACTGTATACATAGGATATGACAACATCTATCAGATGTGTATTTAGCTTAGTATGTGTAGATAAGCTAATCAAATATTGAAACATTGTTGCATCCATATTGGGGAATACGTTTTGCCATAATCTATACCAGATTTTTGTGAGAAACCTTGTGCTACAAGTGGAGCCTTATAGTGTACAATTTCATTTTTCTCATTTTTTTTCTCATAAATACCTATTTATATCCCACGGGTTTCACACCTTCTGGTGTTTGGACTACAGGTCCAAATACTTCATGTTTTTGGGAGTGATCTAATTAAGCCTGGATAGCTTCTTCCATTTTTAGCCAATCATTTCTACATAGACATTTTTTTGATGATTCTTGACTCAGGATCCCCATTTTAGGATCCTCATTTTCATGCATAATATTTTGTGCTATATTATATGCAAATATATTGTCGACAATTATTACTTGTCTTTGGAGTCGTATTTAAAAAAAAATGGTAGTCAGGACATATACTGAACTTTTGAAATTCTTAAATAGGAACCTTTTGGCTACAAGTCAAAGTAATTGTAAGGAGAGAATTGTTGGCAATTTGTTAGTCTTATAGAAATAAGTGCCATAAAATAGTATGCACCTAACTAGAAATTGGGAGATTTGTTCTCATGAGCAAGCGGTTTAGCAATTAATTGGAGGTCTTTTATAAGTTAATTATGCTAGCTAACTTTTTCTATATGTGAACATAAATAATTAGATGTTCAACATTTATAACATTGGCCTACAAGCACTAAAATCTTGAGAAATAAATTCAAAATTTATAACATAGGGAACAAAATCATTTCTTCTCTTCTCTGGGGAGATAGCATTCAACATGTAGTTGAAGACTAGTTTAGGCAAATTTACTTTTCTTTTAGCCAGCAGACAGTATAGCAACATGTAGTCCATTCCTACTAGTAGATGCATGCCCGCCATTCTTGGTAGAAGGGAGAATTGTATAACCGTAAAGACTTAGTGAGCTTTTGAGTTCAATGTTATAATGGTTATCTTGCCAGTATAGAGTTTGGGAGAGTTTGTGAGGCATCTTGACACTTCCTCTGCTAGTATACCAAGAGTCATGAACCAGTTTTTCTCAGATGAGCATATGAGTCCCTCATTAGAAGCATGTAGAATATTGGAAAGATCATCCATACTGAATTCTAAGTTAGTGCCTCTGATGTACAAGGTTAGAGTGGAGTCTGAAACCTGCACTAGCCGAGAGAAGAAAGCAGTCACTATTGTAACGCCCAGGGACGAGGACGAGGAGTGATCGCCGGTGCAAAGAGGGCACGGACAAGGAGCGGCTCCTCGCAAGGTCCTCTAAGCGGAGGGGTACATGAATGAATCGATTACACACCCGAATGAGAGGGATCCTAAGATTGTATAGGTATGGGACTATACAGTTGTGGAGGGCTTATATGAATTGATTTGCACTACCTATACCAACAAGATGCATCTTCTTTTCGGTAGCCTAAACTGAAAGAACTCCATAGTTAAGCGTGCTTAACCTGGGGTAATTTTGGGATGGGTGACCTCCTGGGAAGTTTTCCTAGGAAGCATGTAAGTGAGGACAAAGCATCTTTGAAAAAGACCCGTGTTGGTTTGTGGGGACAGTCGTTAATCCATAAAGCAGCAGGGGATGTTACAAATGGTATCAGAGCCTGCACCTCTCCCAGTATGGTGTGGTTCGGGGACGAGGACGAAGAGTGATCGCCGGTGCAAAGAGGGCACGGACAAGGAGCAGCTCCTTGCAAGGTCCTCTAAGCGGAGGGGTACATGAATGAATCGATTACACACCCGAATGAGAGGGATCCTAAGATTGTATAGGTATGGGACTATACAGTTGTGGAGGGCTTATATGAATTGATTTGCACTACCTATACCAACAAGATGCATCTTTTTTTTGGTAGCCTAAACTGAAAGAACTCCATAGTTAAGCGTGCTTAACCTGGGGTAGTTTTGGGATGGGTGACCTCCTGGGAAGTTTTCCTAGGAAGCATGTAAGTGAGGACAAAGCATGCTGAAAAGACCCGTGTTGGTTTGTGGGGACAGTCGTTAATCCATAAAGCAGCAGGGGATGTTACAACTATTCTAGTGAATACTTGGTTAAAAGATTCATAAATCCTTCCCATCCCTGAAACGAGATGACTTCTAGTAGGATGAGAACTTGAGCCATCAATTCTTGTTGTAAGGTCTTCCAAGGTAGTATAGGTTGCTGAGAAAAGTTCTCAGCATAATGTTGTTGGCGATGTGGCTTATTGAACATGAGAGGTGTTCCCATGTCTATAATGCACCCAGAACAGAGTTTTCCCTTACCCATTTGTGTATAGTGTTTGTGGCAAAGAAGAAAGGTTAAGAGCTTGAGACGATATGGTGGAAAGAGAAAAAGGTTAAAGCTTGAAGGTCTTGAAGTTGTAAGCTCGAGAAAGACAGAGAATGATTTTAGTTTCGGGAATGAGAAGACGATACGGTAGTGGAAACATCTTGAGGAAGATGGAGGTGGAAACGTGACGAGTTAGGAGTGGGTGGTTATTTAAGTGATGGGACGTGGTTGACTAAAGTTTAAGGGACATAGGAGAGAGAAACGAAGAAACTTGAGGGAATTTTCCCGCTCTTATTGTCTTTATTCAGAATGAGTGATTTTTGACTCTTTGAATTACTTTATGAAGGGTTTACTTTCTGAGCTCTACTTCACACTTTCTGATCTCTTAGAGTGTTGTAATATTCCTACTTAACTAGTCATCTTTACATCTTGAAACTTATGATACCAACTATTCATGATCTTTTAAACCTTTTTCTTCCTCTTTTTCATTATCATTTCTTTTGCTCCTTAAGCTTGTGATTTATTCTTCTGAGGTTCAAAAGGTGCGCTGGTCTTGCACACTGATATCTCTATACGGTCTTCAGATAGGAGCAATGGAAAGGAGGATACCCAGAGAAGTGGTGCATGAATGCTCATGAATTTTTACAGAAAGTTGAAGTAACAAGATCAGTTTTTAGTTAAAATCTTTTGAATACATCTGACATTTTTCATTTTTTATTTTCACAAATATATGACATAAAAGATCCTTTTTCAAATTTAACCTAAAACAAGATTAGTCAACAAAGAGGCATGGATCTAAAGTGCTAAAAAGAATTTCCAACCAAGATCAATATCACTAGTACTATTTAGGAAGATAGAGATTTTAGGAATACCTCAATTTCTGATCTTTTGGCTAGTTCCTTATCCACAACATCTAGGTGTTGTAGATTGCAACAATCTCCATATTCACCTTAGGCATCATAGAAGATAAAAATATACTTTTCTTTGCATAATCAGGAGCTTAAGTTTTTCAAGACAATAACAGCATCCTATGATCTTTTAGTTTTATGGCTTATTTATTTGAGTTCATGATGAATCCCTTTTTCTTCAAGTATTTAGGCCTTTGCAATTTTTTGATCTAATTCAGCTATTGTAGCAAAGCATCCACCTAACTTTGATTACTCAAAGCTTCTTCAATATATTCTGATCTAATAGTGGAGATGAAAGCATAGCTTGACAAGTTTTAGGAGTGATTTGGTTTTCACTTCCTTTGACATTCTCTCAAGAACTCTGTATCTTGAAACTGTCTTAAGATCAGAAACATTCTTGTAGTTTCTATGCTCTGAAAATCTTTAGCTTCTTTTCTTTGGATTGCTTTTCTTCTTGTTCAAAAATATTCTTCTGATTTGCTTTGGAGTTTTGAGTATGCTTTTAGAAGTGTCTGAGTTATGGAGTCTACTTTTTGAAGGTCTAGCTTTCATCAGTTTGTTATCAGAAGTTTCCTTGAGACTTATTTTCTCAAGACTTCTTTCCAGTCCTTAGTGACAGTTAGCAAAGTTTTCTTGAATGCTTGTCATTAATGAATTTATGCCATTTAGAGATATTGAGTATCCTACTCCTGAATTTTCTCATGAGCCGGGTAAAATATTTGAGATAGTCGTTGTCCTTTAAGCTTGTAGGAACTTTAATCAGTATAAATATTCAGATGTACTTGCAATAAAGAAATTTTGATTTTGGTACTCAATTTTCTTGAGTCCACCCTGGTTAGTTGTTCAGGAAGAGGCTTTCCATCCTTTCTAATATATTTCTTCTTCAAGAATTATTTGTTAGATGGATATCTCTACTAGATAGAGAGTAAAAGAAACTATGATGGTAAATCTTAGATGAGGCTGCATTTATTTTACTTTCCTATTCCCTTTTCATTTCTCAGCATTGTTTTCTCAAACAATGGCCTCTGACCTCCAAGCATAAGTTTAAGATTTTAGGACCTTTTCTCGTGAGCTTTTGAGTCAGATTTCAGAAGTCAAGAAATTTTCTCAAATTTAGAAATAGTTCTCTGAGATCTTTCTAATTTAGCCTTGAGACTTCAGCTTTTAAGGCTTAGAGTTTGAAAATATAATTTGTATTTTCCTTGTAATTCCCCTAATCAAACTTAAGCTATTTAATTGTAGGTATATTGAAGAGGAAGTATAGAAAGTATATAACAACTCATCATATCATGCAAGGAGTTAGGTGTATGAAAGAAAGAATTGAGAAATTCTTCCCTTGTATACTTTTGTCAGGCCACACTCATGTCATGATTCATAAATTTTTAGCATTTTTAACCCTCATCATGATTTACTGATCCATTCCCTTCATCTCTAGAGTTGCTCTTTTTAGGATTTTCTTTGCTCCTTTTTATCTTCCTTTGAGATTGATGCTTCTAATATTCTTGGCTTAATCTTATCAGGCTTTTGACACTTTCTCTACAAGTAAGGACATATCATCTCCATTCTCAATTTGGGACTTTTCATCAGATTTTGGAGCTTTATCAGAGAAGAATGGTCAGTTGATGGAGTAATCTTTTGTGCCATTTTTCTCCTTTGATCTTTGTTCTCTGCAATCGATGGATTGCTCAACCCCTTAGAGGCCTAGCTCTGATACCACTTGTATGTAAAAGAATGCACGAGAAGAGGATTGAATCGTGCTTTAGTACTTTCTTCAAATCTGAAACATTTACCAAAACTACTATCAAACTATAAGCTTGAAATACAGTGGAATCATGGTTAGTAGTTTTAGAAAGTAGATCTTTGAACCATTTTAATAATAATGTGGCTTTAACAATATCTCAGTAACTATTAAAGTAAAATGTGCAACATAAAAATTAAGAGATTAAGGAGAGCAAACATGACACAAATATTTTTATACTGGTTCGACCAAACCTGCCTATATATAGTATTTAACACATATTAAGGTTCCACTAAAACAACTTTCTCAACTTGAGAAAGTAAATTGGATAGTCTTTACCATAGCATTCCCAAGCTATTCTCAGTGACCAGTAGACAACCCCTACTGTCACAACTGAGTAGTTCTAAACCAGTCTTTCCAAGCTGAACTATGTTGTTCTATACTAGCCTCTCCAAGCTGAATCGTGACTAGAAGATAACCCTTACTACCATGTTGCAAGTAGCTCTTCCTAGCCTCTCTAAGCTGAACCGTGACTAGTAGACAACCCCAACAGCCATGTTGCAAGTAGTTTTTCTTACCCTCTCCAAGCTAAACTAAATAGTTCTATACTAAGCTCTTTAAGTTGAATCGTGACTAGTAGACAACCCCTATTGCAAGTAGTTTTTCCCAGCTTCTCCAATCTGAACCGCAATGAGTAGCATGCCTCTACCATTACGTTGCAAGTAGTTTTTCCTAGCCTATCTAATCTGAATCGTAATGAGTAGCATGCTTATACCATTACATTGCAAGTAGTTCTTCCTAGCCTCTCCAAGCTGAATCGTAATGAGTAGAACGCCTCTACCATTATGTTGCAAGTAGTTTTACCTTAGCCTCTCTAAGCTAAGTCTCACTGATCACTATCGGATCAAGAATACGAAGGTTAAGTGTATGGGTTACCACTCAAACAAACCTACACTCAAGTTTCCTTATAAATATTCAATAAAACAGACCTCGAAAATATAAGCGACTCCTTTCTAACATCTCTTTCTAAGAAGAGTATATAAATCATTAAGAAACATAGAAAGAAGATTTTTACACTTGAAGGAAAAATGGATATTATGATATGATGAACATCACAAGAACTGTGGAGAAATTTTTCCAGAGTTCCCACTTTTGTGTATTCAACTCTCTCATCGGTATTTGAATACAATATCTCCATTTATAACGGTCTTCGTTCATGACCGTTGCCTTTGATCATATCTCCAAGTGACACGTGTAGATCATCCGTTGTGTCTTAGAAGAGCAGTCTAGAAGAGTAGGCTGACAGTTTGTCATATCGGTTGTAGAAGCCATTGTATTGTTGAGGTTTCTGATGTCCTTTCAAAACCTTCTTTTCTACTTTTTGAACGTGGTTTCTGAACTCCTTCTTCTAAAAGCTTTGGAATGGTTGACCAAATAGGCAAAAGAGATGACATACCAGTTATGAAACTAGGTTTGACTTGAGACTTGAAATTTGAATTTCAAATTTCCCTTATTTTCCTATAGTGCTCAACGCTTCACAATGAAGTGAGCTTTCTGACGTGCGCTAGCAGTTCCTTGATAATTCTTTGATCTTTTAATATTCAATCTGGGCATTATTATGATGAAGGATTTGCAATTATGATGATTGAAGATTGAGTAACATGTTGGTATCAGATTTTGTATGATATCTTCATTCTCAATGTACTTTCTGATGTCTCATGCTACTTTCTGAAAATCCTTTCCTTGGTTTCTTGATCTTGCTTTGATTTCCTTCATTCCTTGATGCATATAAGCATACTTTACACGATATAATATCCATTTCATTTTAGCTCAGTCTCTTAACACGAGATAAAATATGTCTGCACATGTCTAGTGAAATTATTCTTGCTTAAGTTCATGTTATGCAGTTTGGAAAGACATGTTTTGCTTAGTCAAAAAACTCAAGGCAGACATTAGTCGTTTTTCAAAATATTTTATTTAAATTGGCTTGGTTATCATTCAAAACATTAAATCCAATCTTTCTAAATGGTTCTAGAGCCTACACCCTATGATGGATGAATTGATCCACGTATATCACCTTAAATTCCTTTTGGGAATTTAAGAGATTTAAATCCAATCTTTGCTAGTGAAGGCCATGTAACTAATTTACTTTGAGAACATGCAGCACTAGAAAACTCATTAAAATAAAGAATCTTCTGGTTCTTCAACAAATGTTCATATGAGTTTTCAATAATTCATTACATCATTATTGCTTTAGGATTTCCTAACTGATCATGCCAAAAAATCATCTAGGCTAGTAAACATCTGGTTTACAATAGCATATGATGTTTTAATTGTACTTATATTAGTACTATAGACTGGACAAAAGTATAGACAAACTTTTCTAAAGCAACCTTTTTACTTGAAGCATGTAACACCCTAATTTTCTGTTAGAGTGAAAATGACCAAAATGCCCCTAAGGTCATTTTTAGCTCGGAATTCGAGGAAAGCCAATCCGGCAGTACTCAAAGGGAAAACTCAATGTCGGAAGGGGATTAGTTGGCTTGTGTACCTTTCCGGGATCAAAAATCTCATTTTTCAAGTTTTCGGGTCAAAATGACTAAAATACCCCTGTGGTGTTTTACCCGTTTGCAAGTGTCGGATGAACCCGAAACTTCTCCAGATGGTTTTGAAAGACGTTTTTATATATTCTGTGACTTTAGTTTTGATCCTGGAGGTCCTGGGCAAAATTAGTGTAAAATTACGATTTTACCCCTATTTTTGTGTTTTTAAGCTTAATCGCGTGATTAAGCAAACCTAAGTAATATTAGGCTCTAATTGAAGATTAAGTAATTTCCATAATTAATCTTGAGTCAAAATAATTTATTAAAGTTGATTAGAACCTAAGAATGCTTAATTACAACTTGAAATCTTATTTTAAATTCAAGATTCCTAGTCATGAAATCTTAAATAGTGTTTTCTCTTTCCAATTACTTAAATCAGGGAAATTTGTCTACCTTGTTTACTCATAAAATGAATTTTCAACTCTTTAAATGTGTATGAGCACTCCTTAACCTTGTCAGAAAACTTTTAAACCTCATTCTTAGTTACCTAAACTCATGCTTAATGATTCCTAACTTTGTACCTAAACTAATACACATTTAAACCTATCATTAGCACCCAGTAACATGATCAACATTTCCTCCCCCATTTTCCATCACATGCTCAACTTTTTGACACTCCAAGACCATGCTTCCACCTCACCATAAACCATACTTTGTCATACTTTCCACCATGCTTGATTTACCAAGTGAATGACTAAATGAATTAAGCTAATTTCCTCATTTATTTGTGGCCAAAAAACAACCAGTGATGCCTTGCTTCTAGATGAAATATTTCATTCAAATTTGAAAGGAAATTCACTCAAATCACCTTACTTGAAGCTATGCTTTGTATCATAACTTCCATACTTCAAACCATGCTTGAATGACCACTTGTAAGAGATATTTTTCTCTTCCTTCTTGCCTTATTGCTACGGCCTCTCCCTCCTCCCATTGGGCTCTCATTTGTTTTCATTTTCTATAAATACCTTGTTCACTTGAGCTTGCAAACACTTTAGATCATTTGCAAAGTTTCAAGTTTCCAAAGCTTTCCTTGAGTTCTTTGTTTTCTCTCAAGTTTCAAGAGAGTTTTCTTTTCTCTTCATCTTCATCTTCTTCATCTCTTCATCACATAATCATCTCATAACCTCTAAACACCACCTCACAACCTTAGATCATCTCCTATCCTCTCAAACACTTGACCTCAAACACAACCTCACTCAAAACACATTTCCAACCTCTACGTCCCCTCTTGGCCGAATCATCATCATCCTTCAAGGAGGAGTTGCTCATCTCATTTCCTTTCCAAAGTTCAAGCTTTTTATCTCCACTCTAGGTAGGAGTGTTTTTCTAAACTTGTTTTTCTTGAAAATGAGTTTTCTCTAACTTTCTCTTGGATTTCTTTTTGAAACTTTTCTTTGTTTTTGTTCCTCCTAGTTTCGGCCATGAGGCCTTGTTTGGTTCATGATAGCTCAACGATGAGAGCTCCTAGATGATCACTATGTGTTCATCTCAAAGGAACCTCTAGAGCTTGATTTTTCACTTTCTTTAAGTTTCATCTTTATTTTCTAACTCAAAATGATTTCAACTCAAGACCACCTTCACTTTTCCTTGCTATTGATTTCGGTTTCCTTACTTTCTTTACCTTGAGGTTTCGGTTTTAGTTTCCTTCCCTTTAAGGTTTTATTTTCTTTTACAAGTTGTTTCTTTTGAGCTTGATGATGATGTTCAAGAACCCCATAGTTCCTTGAGAACTTGGTTCAAGAACTCTAAAGCTCTCTTTGTGATGAGATAAGTGTTGGGTTGTATTTCTAAAGTCTTGTAAGAGTTCTAGATAAGATTAAAATGAATATTGCATCCATGTTTATGTTTATGCCTTGCACATCATATTTACTTTCCTTGCTATCACTAAACATCAAGAATAATAAATGAACTTGCATTATCATATTTATATTTCAAGCTTTGCATTATCATGTCTATATTTCAAGTCCTTACTTAAATATCGAAGATAATAATGAGTTGCATCTCATGTTTACTTTATGTTCATACTTTATTTTCTAATGGAAGCTAAAACAAGTGCATGAGCATGTTTATTTTTATGTCAACACTTAAAAGAACCTAGAGCTCAAAGACTTGCCCATTGTTGTCTCAAACAAAAGCTTGAAAAATATGTGTTCCCAAGCTTGTGATTTCGGCCTCTAGAAGTTTTATTTGTTTCAAGTATTGAAATCCATGTCTCATAATTTTTCTAAGCTTATATGAGTTCAAGAGATGTCTAAAACAAGGTTTTATGAATTTAGGACCTCTTGAGAAAAATTTAATTTAGCTACTTCCCTTGAGATTATTTTGAGTATTTTAAATGTTAAAAATGTTTATAAATGAGTTTTGATAGTTTTAAAAAGGTTCCAAGAGAAACTAGTATTTTATGTGCTTTAGAAACCAAGTTTTATGCCTTTGTATGGAGATGTATTTTCGGTTCTGCCTTGCCATGTTATGCTCACTGTATGTGCTGTTTGATGATGATAACATGAGTATGTTTGTGTGTAAATGATGCTAAAATTCATATGTGAAAGATTAGAAAAGATAGCAACTAGAAAAGAATTAATTTGAGAGTTCTAGATCCTTTAGTAGTTTATTTTTCTGGATTCTGTCCAGCATGGTTTAGAAATGATAATCATGGATTTAAATTAGTTTAAATGTGTAGGAATGACTCATAATTGGTTTAGGACTTGATCTTGATATTTTAGGAGCAAATTGGACTTAGAAAGGGTCATTGTTGTGACTCTTAGGTATTGTAAAGTTAGAATTTTAGATTATGCATTCTTGAGGTTTAGAGGAGCTTGTGATCATAGTATTGAGTGAGGAATACTTAGATATGAGCCTACAGATATCTGAGAGATTAAGTTGTGATAATTTCTAACTTAGATTGTGAGTTAAGGACCTTAAGGGTCAGTGCGTAAGACACTAAGAAGTCTTGAATTGTATGATGATGTAATAAGGTGTTGAGATTGTATACGATGCATGAGGAAATGGTTGTTTAAGATGTTAAGTTTGTTATGAACATGAGAATTTCAGAAGGAATATGTTGTGTGCTTAGCTTGTGGCATAAGTGTCGGTTTGAAGGAAATTCAGTTTAACAGCTGTTATGCTGCCGAATTTTCGTCAAACCTAAGAGGGTTAAAGAAATGTTTTAAAGTACCACATGAGTTGAAAACCCAGGGTGACACCGGTTCGGCCGAGCACCCCCAGGAGATTTTTATGTGATAAGCACTGAGACGTACTTCTCCTGCTATGGTGAGGAGGAGGCAAAACCGTGAGGGTCTGGACATGAGCCTTTCCAAAGCGGACAATTCGTTGTGCACTCGAGGCCAGTAGAGCGTTTCAAAGAGGGTATGTTCTAAGAGAGGAATTCCCTAGCCCCCTAGCCCCCTAGCCCGTACTCTTAAGTAGTTGGGTATGTTATTTTATTATTCGCTTATTCAGATAATAAGCAAGAGCTAGTGACGAGTAGCTGAGGTATGAGCTCATGGCCTAGGTTTTATTATTTGGGGTGGCCTCTACATTGCTAAAGATTTCATGAATGATGTCACACATACTGATGAAAGTTCCATTTGAGAATTATTGCCCTTATGCCACACGGACTGTTTTTATATGATTTGATTGGTTGATTTATATGCTCAAGTATTGCCATGCACTCATGTTTTGGTATGTTGCATTCATGACATCAAGATGCATGCTAAAAGGAATGAACCTTGGATAATTAGTTTTATAAACCATAAATAATGAATCTTATATGTATGTACACCTTTTTACAAATAAACCCAAGGTTCCTGAGGATGTGAACGATGTAACCCTAGGATAGGAGACTCATATTGAGATTCTTTAGCAAGAATTCTCACTCATTTCTCTCCTCCTTTTTCTTCCGTCACATCTTTAAAGTACGATGGCAACATTCGTGGTTTTTGTCGACACACCAACTTGGGAGGTTCACTTTGATCTGGATCACGGATCATACCATTTTGAGGGGCAGTGCACCGTACAAGTCTTCATGTTCATCGGACGCCCTTTGTGCACCCTGTACAGAGCTACCGTTTTTCCCCAATGTCACCCTACGACGATGCGATGGTTTTTGAGGGCGCCCGGACGCGAGATGAGAGGATTCTGCGGACGTACACTGGTGGTTCGATGCCTCGAGACTTCCAGGACTACGTACCTCGGTCTCCTAGTTCGGAGGACGACCCTTCTGAGGACCCACCGATGCATATGTATAGCAAGAGCTCTACTCCTACACCTCAGTTCGTGCGAGACGAGAGCGAGGAGACTGCTACACAGCAGAGACTGGCTAGGCGAGCCGAGAGGCGCCCCTATCGAGGAGCTCACGCTCAGTCTTCACGTGTGCCCACTCCTGCCGCCTTGCGTCCATGGATCGGTTACACTCCACCTTTCCCTGCTCCGATGGAGCACGTCTTAGGGGAGGGTTAGTGCACACACTCTCACATAGATGGGATAAACCTTCTTTTTTCTTGAGGTTATCCACTTTAGGTGCACTTGGGTGGTTACGGTTTATCTATGTTTTCTTGTTTCTGTTGTATTTTCATTTTCTTGTGTATTCCAAGTTCAGCCCGTTTCTGTAAGGGCGTGACTACCTATGTATCTTAACTATATTATTAATGAAATGTTTCCTTTGTTGTTATGATCGTTGCTCTATTGATACTTGCTTTAGCTCTTGTGTTTCCCTATGATTGATACTTATGTTTCTCATTTAGATAAGAGCGCGGCTTTCACTTTGATTTATATTTTTTTAAAAAAATTTACCCATAATTTCCGCTAAGTATTTTAATAAAAAGATGAGATTAAGAGGTAATAATCTAATGATTAACCTAATGTGTTCTAGAAAGTTGGGTTAAGAATTAGGGTGTTACAAAGCATAAGTTGTGATATGGAGGTACTCACTATTTCCCTCTCTCACTATCACAATATGATATCCATTTAAGCAATATTTTGAGACTCATTAAGTCTCTTTATTACTTTTGTATCTAGTAGAGAATCATTTATGTTTCTTCAAGAAATAAAATAGTAGCTCCTCTAGAATCTTCATTCATCTTGCTACTAAGAATGATATTACCATCTCTAATTAATTTTGTTTCTTTAGGAAACATAATAGTAGGTCTTCTAGAGCCTTCAATCATACTCACCAAAGTAACAATCAAGTTAAGATTTTATTATCTTATTTCAAGACGAAAATATCAAAATATGTCATCAAAGAATTAACATATCATGTAAGTGAAAATAAATTTGTCATGACATGATGGTGATATAAATACATGTATTACAATTACCTCAAAAATATCAGTATCATATATTATTATTTCATGATATTTTAATCATGATAATATATAAGATTATCATATGACATAAATCAATAAAGTAAATGATATGTTAAATCTCAACAATATCACATACAAATATAATTAATAACTATGAAATATGCCACGAATAGCATAGCTATTTTATTCAATATTGAGAATAATCATTACTAAAAGTTTTGAAATAAAATATTCCATAAAAATAGTATCAACTAATACATCTAATAAAAGCTTTCATTATTAAATCAAATAATCAATATTTATATAAAGATAAAAAGCTACATCTAAATGGATCATATTAATCATGAAATGATTTCATAATATATCTTGAAAAAGAATCACCTTTGCATTTTTTTTTTCATTCTCCTTTAACGATACTTAATAAAGATCAAATAAATATCACAATGTATGACAGGTGCATGCCAAATTTACTTTGATGTCATAGCAATAACATTCATCACATTTATCACACTTGAAACCAACAATCTCCTCCAAAGTGTGAGGTCCTACATGGTGTGCTTCCCCCTCAATGGAAGCTTTCACGAAAAAACCAAATACAAAATTTGGCTTAGTGCTCTAATTAAGGATTGATACCACACCAAAGCGCAAACAAATAGCCATGGCCTAGCCAAACCATCGGCTTTGATACCACTTCTGGGTTATAATTTTTTTTTTATCACATTCACTTTAGGGAATAGAGTAGAGCCAACTAGACAAGTTTCATGATTTTATTTTTTTTTAATGAAAACTCATTATTTGATATTTTGTGAAGCTTTTTTTCTTGATAGTGCTACCTCAAGAGCACATTTGGGATATTAAAGTCAAGAATATTTTTCAACATATATTTATCAATAATCCAATTGCAAGTGCTATTTAATGACCTCATAGCTCTTCTTTGTACTTTATCAAAAAGATCACCAGGATCTTTTAAAAATATTTAGAAATAAATCCATTATATTATTCTCTTTAGGAGAATATGAGTATTTAATTTAAATACTCAAAATTGAAAAGCTATATATTGCAAATACTCAAAATTATCTTTAGAGATACATCCACTTTAGGGAATGTAAATATGAAAATGTTCCTTCTAGGAAATATATAAACTTATTTTAGATTATAATGTCACACACTTTAGGTGGTGTGAATAATAGATTCAGTCACTTTGGGAAATAATCTTTTGACATATTCACTTATGGGAATATGCAAATCTTTTTAAATTGAGAAATAAATCTATTACATTTTTTTCAGATAATTTTGAATAATTAGGATACTTTTACTTCAAGGAATGATTATCCATTTTTTTGTGTACAATTCTCATTCACTTATGGGAATGATTCTCATCTCATTCACTTTTGGGGATGATATAAAAATAGAATAAAGTTGAAGGAGTATATATTGATATAGTCAAATTAAAAAAAAATAAAAACTAAAGCAATTAATAATTATTGATTTGTGCAATCTCTCTGGGATGCAACATTTTCTTGTTTATTAGTCTCAAAACTCATTGAGTAAAGATAAATCTCAACATATAATATTCAAGGTAAATATGATTAGGATGTCTTACCTTAATTCTTTTCTTCCATATAATAACTCACCAAAAGTAAATTGATAGAGGATTGATGCAAACATAGACAAAGAAGGACTGATCACAATTCTTCCAAATGAGGGTCAAGCAAACCACTAGCACTGTGATGTTAAGTTACTTTTGTACCAGTAAATGTCCATACATAAATTTTGTACTCGAAAATTAAAAGGAAGATAGAACAAGCAACCATTGGCAAAGAAAAACAACTTTTGTGGGCGTTGTTGTCCAAGCATTCATTTAGATGGTAGAGCTTCATACTAATAATGTTTTATAAAAAAATAAGAATAGAAAGAATAATTGAGAAGAGGAAAAATAATAATTTCATTGATAATCTGAAAGGTGCTCTATATAGGGCATCCAAAGGGCTATTTATAGCCAAAGGAAGAGAGATATAATATCACATTAAATTACAACAAATTATATCTAATCTAATCAAATGTTAACTGAATCACCTAATGATATAGATATCCATAAATGAATAATATTTCATAATACTATGAAAAAAAGGAGACTCAAGTAGCAACTGATAAGATCTTGTCATCCACTCATTGTAACATCATGAAATCATTTTCAATACTGTGATTCTTTCCTTTTCTTTTCACAAATTAGTTGCATTGAACAACTTAATAAGTAGCATGGCAAATTATAAGGTGGGATCATGATATTTGGATTTACTATAGGTCATTTATTGTTAGCCATTGAATGATTACTACTTTTATTGGATGGTTTGATCCAACGACTAATAAATAGTATATCCATAATGGACACAAATATAAGAGATTCACCATAAAACCCACTAAACAACATATTGTTAATCGTGTGTAAATTCATAAAAATTGTAGTGCACGCTTTGTTAAACAGCCAACCATTTATTGCAAGGGAATGAAAAAAAAAATATTCACTTTAATTTTAGAGTTGTACATGAGCTATTTTAATCCTTCAAAATAAAAAGTTAAACTTTTAATCTCTGGAATTATCAAACATGAGTCTAATTAGTACTTGATATACAAATGAGTCAAATGTAGTCCCCTAAATATATTTTATCAAACTAAATTAGTCCTTCAAATTTGAAGGAATGTTATTTTTTAATGATTACTTTTGATTCACAATTTAAAATTTGAAGGATTGATTTGATTTATTTTAATTTCAGAGATTGGTATCCCTTATATTTTACATTTTTAAAAATTTGAAAATTAATTTATAGACTGATTGGTATAGAGGCCGACTAATTCACTCCCAGCCAAGACCTATTCTAAAATCGGCCAAGGGATCCAAACTTCTATAGTCAATGTTCCCTCATCCCATCTCAAGCTTTGGACAAAGTGATCCAATGCCCATATAGTAATTACTTTTCTCTATGACAATTACCCCTTTTTATGAAGTAGGCTAGGCTAGGTTTGACCTTAAAAGGTTTGGTCTGTATTGCCAAAAGATAGCTAGCTTGGGCTTTGGTTTGTTATCTGACATAGGCATTTTTTGTGGCCTTAGCTTGGAATTTTTAAAGCCTGGCCTGGCTTGAAAACCTATTTGAAGGCTTATTTGTTTATAAAAGTTTTAGGCAAATTACACTTACCTCCCTTAATATTTGGTAAAATTCACCTAAATCCCCTCTCTATTTATCCGGATAATATTGATATACCCTAAATGCATTGTTCGTTATACGATATAGGTGAGATAAGTATAATGTTTTTACAAACTAAAGGATGACTAGTGTAATGATTTCATAGACTCAGGAAACTCTTGAACAAATTTTACATGTAGAGAGATAAGGTAAATTTCATCCAATCTCAAGGGAAGTCGGTGTAACTTACTCAATTTTTTTTTAAAGAAACCAAAAACATAAACTTTTAAATAAGTCAAAGGACTTCTAAATGTATCAAAACAATATATTTTTAAATTGACTAAAGGATTATTAATTAAATATAAAAGTATATTTGATGCAAGCCGTTGCTACTCACAATAAATTAAAAAGAATTAAAATGCTAAATCACACCAAAATGTAGATTTGGTGCAATCCAGGTCGTCTCATGTGGAAGTGTTCTTATTGATTCAAGAATTCAAGGGGGTTTTACTCAACATTATTGAACAAAATTAAATTAAAGAGATTAAAATTGCAAAAAAGTTACCTGCATAGGAATTTCCTTAGATTAAAAGATGTCCAATCATTGATTCAAATGATAAATTTGTAATGGCTGTTGCTTCCATTAATCATGTTTTCATATGAAAAATGTTATGAATCTACTTAACGGTTATACAATCGCATTCCCGTCAAGGATTCAATTGAATACAAGAACTAGCTATTCACTATCATGAAGCTATGATCCTAATTCAGCTTAAACACTAATTATCGCAACTTAATTTCTAACAAAATTAATTCCAATCCTTGACGCAATGTAAAATCATACAGTGAAACAACTCTAAAAAATTTAATCATAACAATCCGTATAACTAAAATTAAGAGAGATGATAGAGGAAAGGAAAACCAACCACAAACTGTGAATTAAACAATTATTCTCTTGGAAAACCCTTAATCTTCAGTCATCCCAACGCAAGGTAGAGAAGTTACTCCTCCATAGGAAGAGTTTTACGATCAATGTTAAGAGAAAACAATAAAATTATGATTATGGAAATTGAAAATCAAACCTGGCTAAGAACCCTAACCCTAAAGAGAGAGAGTATAATTCAAGAGAGAGAGAGGATGTAATTTCCAGCCAGCCAGCAATTCGAGATCACCCCTTGTATCTTTCTTGCAATTAGCCTATCTCAGACACGTGAAATTAGGCCTAGCTGACATGACCCACAAACACATGATTGCTTCGGCGGTCTATAGACCGCCTGGGTAGTCCTTCGAAGCACCCCCAGAATTATGCTCCTTCTGATCATTGCCTGGGCAGTCCTTCCACCACTGAGGCCGTGAACAGTGTTGCTGAGTTCCTTATATTTGCTCCAATGCACCAACCCAGAAGTCCTTGTTACCAAGAAAGACTCCTAGAAGAGATTAAAAGCATAGATAACTTCCAAAGTATAAGAATTCATTAAAAACTATGCTGATAACTACAAAATTATTCAAAAATGCATGATGAGGAAAAAATGCAAATTTATTGATTTAGCATCAATTAAATACAATTCAAATGCAAATTATTTAGAGTTAAGATGAAAAATGGGTGCATAAATGCAACCATCGATATTTTTAAATAGATTAAAATATTCCTATTATCATTATATTTTTAAATTATTATATTATCAATAATCATATAAGTAGATCAGCCTGTTAAGCCTAGGAGGCTATTTGTATTACCTGAAACTTCGACTTTTTAGCTAAAAAGATTTTTTGAAAAGCCTAAACCGACTTGTTTACTAAATATGCCAGGAAAAACTAGGTTGAATATAGGCTAGGCCAAAGGCTCTCAACAAGCCGTGTTTCTTCTGAACAAATTTTGGTACACTATACAATACAAATTGAACATGAGAAAAGTGATTTATATTTCCAAAATCAATTAATTAAAAGGAAAAAGTCTTTTTAGGAGGATCATGTTCTTCCCATAGACTACCACTTCTAACTTACTATAAGCATGAGCAACAATGGTTGTCTCGTTTGAGGAAAGGGCAAAAAGTATTCTAAAGTTGAAAGTGTATGCATATGTAGAATTATGAGGCATATGTGGCA
This sequence comes from Dalbergia cultrata, assembly GCA_031216105.1. NCBI lineage: Eukaryota > Viridiplantae > Streptophyta > Magnoliopsida > Fabales > Fabaceae > Dalbergia > Dalbergia cultrata. Next base: position 35,556,432 of record CM062352.1, read on the forward strand.
CCAACAAGACCATACAACTAGATTATAAAAATATTCTCAACCTTCTAATGTAAACTTCTTTTCATTTGTACTACTTGATGTCTTTCATTGCCAAAACTTCACTTCCTATTTCATTTTAGAAACTGTTTAAATTAATAAAACCAAATAAATATTTTGCAGCTAATCATGCAGTGCAGTTATAATAATATATATAGGATGTATCTAGTGAGATGAATGATTATGAAATAATTAAATATGGGTTATATAACTATAAATAAATGGCCAAGATTCAAAGTTATTAAAATTATTAAAAGGTCATGTGGTCATTTAAAATATTCACATGACTTTATGTTTTGATCATAACTATCAACCAATGTTAAGAGAACCGGATCGGACCGGCCGATCCAATCGGGTTAACTAGGAACCGGTCATCTGGCTGGTCCGGTTGAGTAGTTAGAACCGGTCAAAACAAGGAAAATCGGTTCGAAGCTTTTGAATTTTTTTTTTTGGGGTTTCAAAGCTTAAATGCTGATATCTTGTGATAGTCACAGAGCAAAAATGAAAAAAAAAAAGAGTTATGTTTATTTTATATATGAAAAAAATACTGATATCTATAGACCGCTCACCATAAAACTCGCTAGTCACCAATAAATATTGTTTTCAAATACTTTTATAACCATGTTGTTAAGCTGAGACTAGAGAAATTTTATATAGATTATGTTTATTTTTATAAACCTATGAATATATATATTTTTTGTGTTGATTATGTGAATGTTAATGATTTAATATGTTTTTTATATTCTAATTAATGATATGTATATATTTATATATATTTTATTATATTCCGGTTGGACCTCTAAACCTTTGAACCAATACCTTGACCGGTTTGATCCCCGGTCTGGTTTTCTCTTCCTTGCTATTAACACAAGATTAAGCGACCCATATTTACTTATCTCATTCTCATATAAAATCACTCATCTTACTTAAACCTCTCATATACATGTGTGTGTGATCTTACGCCTAAATTCTTAACCGTCATATTAAATATAATAAAATAGAGAGTAAATCTAAATGTTGCATCAATATTTTTATTTTTATACTTTGGTTTTAAAAGGATGAAACATATATACTTTAGTATTCAAAAGATTTTATGTCAAATACATTAATTCTTATAGTAGAAAATTGTATACACAATCTAGTTTTTGAAATATTGATTTTTAAGATATAAATCCCTACAATATTCAGCTTTTAACATATTAATTTTTTGTCCCTAAAAAATTGGCTTTTAATATATCAATTTGTTATGGACTAATACTTATATTATTTTCCTCTTAAAAGATTAATTTATTATAATATATATAAAATATAATAACAAGATAGTGACAAGAATTTATTTATTTGTGATTTTGATGTTTATACACACACACATATATATAAAATACTATATTGAATTTAAACTGGAACTAATCATTAATAATACATTATTGATTTGTTGAAATAAAATCACATAAAATCATTAAATTAAATTTAAAAAGTCTTGATTTGTTTTGGGTGATATTTTGTATGATTAGAATCAGACTTAATATTTAATACTATATTAAATTTAGACTAGAAATCATCATTAATAGTACATTATTGATCCGTTGAAATCAAATCATATAAAGATATTAAATTAAACTTATAAAGTTTTTATTTGAGTTGATATTTAGCAAAATTAGTTCTAAGATATCTAATATTCTATTGATTTAAATAAAATGATAAAAATTATATCAACTTTCTTGATATTCATTTAGTACTGGATATTGAAGGATTGCGATTTGAAGATTTGATCATTTATAGGTGATTTGAAGATTTACCAAGCCATAATAAATGCAATGATGAATTAAAGATATCTAATATTTTAAATTACTAATTGTTGTGTATATCAATTTAAACATATGTATTCACCTCAAAACTACTCAATCACATATTCTAAAAGTTGCTAACGGTATAATAATAACTAATAACTTATTTAAAATCAGATAGTAAAATATAATTATTTAATATGTTCAATAACTCTGATGCAAATCAAATAACCAAATCTGAATATTTAAATATATAAATCCAATTTACAATATTGTCTAACAAAATAAAATCAAAATAGATCATTTGGAAAATAATTATTCAAATACATAAAGATCGTAATTCATTCAAAACATATAATAGTGTTGTCTTCTTTTCATTTAAATTGGTAATTTTTTAGTTTTATATTGATGGCTTTGAAAATAAATTTAGTGTGTCAAGTAAATCGGAATTTTAGGTGTTGGTGGTTTGTTTATGGAGTATCTCATATCTTGCGAATCCAAATGTAAAATACATTGCTGATGAGATGATGCTCCAGAGTGAAAGGTTGTTATGGTTGCTTTATGAATCGTATCCCTAATTGATATCAATTTAATAATGCACTTAATTATTGCTAGTATGCTTAATTGATATCAACTTAATTATTGCTAGTATGCTTATTTTAGAAAGTATATACATTAAATCTAATTTATTGTAATACAACAACAATTCAAAATTTAAAAGAAAATTATTCATTCATTGGTTATGTAATATGTTTTTAGTATCATGATATTGAAATTATAATATATTTAATATGTAATATATAATGATTCATCTCATAATATCTCAATTATCTTTTTAGGCATTGATCACTTTTTTATATTTGATATTTTACAAATATTGCATAGGTAACTACATTAGATATTTGTTTTGCTAAATTAATTGCATAACATAGTATACAAAATTAATATATTCTAATTCAATTAAAATTTTAATATATATTTACGTTATCAAATTTTTAAAATTTCTAAACGTAAAATCTCGTCAATTGCACTTGTAATACCCCAAATTTAAATAAAAGAAAATTTTTTCGAACTAAAAAGGGTGTCGATTACTGTTATCTGTCATTTCGGGTCTTGGATTTCACTAAGTCTGGACCCTACACCTCCTTGGAGAGCCATATAATAGAATTATATTCTTGGGACCAAAAGTCCCGGTAATTATTCCTTAGAGAAGTATAAGTTAAAGAGTGATTTTTTACGAATTTTTTGAAACCTTTAAACGTTCCGTTTCTAGTGTACAAGTTTATAAAACCGCAAGAATTCCCAGATTTGAACTAAAACCTAAAATTTAGATATTGATTGGTTTGGATGTTGATTTTTCTAATATTTTATTTGAATCCAAATGGGGGGTATTCCCTTATTTACATTTATGTTTTAAAGTTAACGGAGATTAAAATAAATGAGGACATTAAATAAGTGAGCTTTAGAGAATGGGAGATTATAGAGATCATCATGGGCAGTAAGAGACCATCCTGGAGAGTGACAAACCTTGCTGGTGAGCGCTGCAGCTCTAAAGAGCGCTGCAGCTCTAAAGAGCGCTGCAGCGATCGACTGAAGCACGCAAACCATTTTTATGCTCTCTGGTGAGTCTTTGCGAGGCTTAATGAAACGATGGGTGGTGCGCAATATACTCTCAGGTGAGCGCCATAGAGCGTTGCAGCGCTTGACAAGTGACTTAAAAACCCCTGTTCAGGGTTCAGAACCTTCGAAAGTATCAAAACACACCCTCCACCTCTTCCTCTGCAGAGAGACGCAATTCTTCCCTTTACACCTTATTTCTTCATCATTTCATCATCTAAACTACATTTTTCTTCTTTCTAAGGATCTAAGGTATGATATTCTCTTGATTTCTCTCTCTATTCCCCATTCCTTCTTTGTTATTGGGAGGGGATTCTTCATGCTTCTCAAGGAGAGAAGTCTTCTAGTATATTAGAGATGGATTCTTGGATATTTAGAGGATTTAGAGGTTAATTTAGAGTTTTGTTGCCTCTATGTCAGATATTACTGTCAATTCTGCTTCTAAGAGTCTTGTTGGTGCTGTGTCTGTGCATCTTACCCCTCCAGGTGAATGGGTTCGTACTTGTGATCTCTATGTTCTGCATTAGAGTTATTTTCACAAAGATATCATGTATTGTTTTATTCTAGAGATTTTTGCAACGAAGTTTGAAATCTACTGTTGATTTATAGGTTTTGAACTGTGGATTTTAGAGCATGAAACCTATTTTTGAGAAAACTCATGGGACCATGTTTGTTGAATTGATTATATGTTGATTTGATGATATATGTACTTGCTAGATACTTCCATCATTGTTTCCAATTGATTCTGAAATTGGTTTATGTACATAAAATAGTTTTATAACTAGATACAAGTTTAGAAGAGAAATTATAACTATGGTTGTTAAAATGCTTATCTTATGTCAAAAATGGATTATGCGAGTGGTTACTAGAGAACTTTGAGACGTTAAGAAATGTTCTTATGATTTTAGAGTTTTCAAGTTCATGAAAGAATGTTGTTGAGAATTGGTTTAGAAACTCAGACATAAAAATGATTTTAGAGCTTGAATCTTCATGAGATTCAGAATAGTTTACGGCTACATATTCTGTGAGTTGGTGAAATCAAAATTGTCTACAGAGGGTGATCCCTTGGGCATGATTTCATAGCCACAGTTATGCTAAGGTCAGACTGTTAGAATCAGATAGATTCAGAGCTCACAGAGAGTTAAATGTTTAAGGGTTCTTACATTTATTTGTTTATCTAGTTTAGGTAGTAGCTATAGAGAAACAGACAGCGACTTAACGGCTGAATGATCATTAACCTTGGTACCAAGTTGCCTAAGGGCAATCTCATAGAGCAGAGCAGAGAATGGAACCTAGTTAGGTATCCAACTTCGGTTTTATAAGAACCACAGAGCAGAGAAACATTGATATTATAATGGATATACGTAATTATAGAGCAGAGACTACTGTTTCTCTAGGAGCTACTATATTATGTTATTTGTATGATTTTGGTCTGGAAAATAAATTTAGAGAAATTGTTTTAAGTGATAGCCTGACGATTATGAAGGTTGTGTTTAGAAATATATGCATGCCTGGTTATGTTAAATTATCAGTATTATTCATGTTTTTATGATATTATGCATTATTTCCTTAATGTCCCATGAAAAGGGGTTTCAGGTGAGGATTCACTCACTGAGTTTTGCACAAAACTCACCCCTCTCTTTTCTCCCATTCCACAAATCATATAACTGCGGCAGATTTTCCCAGTTATTATCCTCCACCAGCATTAGAGTTCATATGGTGAGCTTCACTTGGGTGAAGTGCTTATAGTTCTGTCTAGAGTGCTCCAGTATAAATACAGGCAGGATCCGGATGATAGAGCGTGTTTATAATTTTTGCATATTATGACATTATTTGAAGTTGTATTGAACAGTTCAACATTTATGAATGTTTTGAATCAGAGTATTTTTGTACAGATATATATTGTATTATGATTCACAGACAGTAAAGTTTGAGCTATGAAATTTCAATATAAACTAGCATGATTTGATAAACACGTGATTTGTATGCAGAAAATGAAAACGAGTTTGAATAAATTTTATAATTAACCACGCATGTAGAGAAATTTAGGTCACGAGGCTTACATGGGAATAGGATTTCTCACGTGCCGGTCACATGCCTAAATCGGGTCATGACAGCACTTGTGCAAAAACTAGCTAGTATGCTATAACGTTATCATATTGATTGTTGAAAAAAATACAAATAGGACAAATAAGTTTATCAAAATATTAAAAATGGACTAATTTATACTATATTTTTTATGTTTGAAGGACCAAAAAGAGTATTCTTTTTTTGAGGGACTAAATTGTTTGATATTATTTTCATGGAGGATTAAATTAAGGGTTTGCTCATGATGTTATGACCTAGTATTAAAATAAGATAGCGTTAGAGAAGCTTGATGATAATAAAGGTGAGGGTTGGGTGGACCAACATTGAAATTCTAAAAACAGGTTATATATATATAGAGTAAAATTAATCATTCCGTGTACTTAATACTAATACTAATCAACTTGCAATTATTATGTAATTTATTTTATTTTAAGCAACATTTATTTTAATTTATAATTATTATAATAATCTTGTAATTTGCAGCTAAAACTCACTTTAATTTATTATAATTTAGATGCATTTGAATATCTATATTATTATTTTTTTTAGTTAACTAAATTAAAATTGAAATAAATGTATTAATCTTTCAGTTCATGATATCATAATCTTCATAATTTTACCTTGAATAATGATATGTGTGTAACACTATTGTACAACATTCTTGCAACATATTAAAAAACAAAGAAGGTAGTGGGCTAGGAAAATAAGAAATTGAAATAAAGCCACCACTTTTTTTTTAAACTATGTTGTAGAAATGTCGGATAACGAGGTTGTACATATGCCATAACTCTTTTAATTTGGTTCTGATGCATAAAAAAATTATTCTTTTACATTTTAGATTAAAAAAGGTTATTTTATTTTATTTTTAAATAATAAATATTTTTAATTTAAATTTATTTAGTTGTCAAGTTTAAATAAAAAAGGGTCATTATACCCTGAAGAAAATTAATTTCATCTTTATTTAGTTGCATATATTAATATTAATAGACTTATCTTCCAATTTTATAAGGTTAGAGTCTTAATTATTATCTTAATTTGATAGGTCATAATAACATAACTTTTGTCATTTTATTTTTTATTGTTAATTCTTGAAATTTTTATGAAAAATCAAAAGCAAATTTATTTTAAGTCAAAGAAATAAAATATTTTTAGGATTTCCCATCTGAACTACATGTCGTGTATACTTTATCCTTGGAATACGAAATTAATTATATGTATTTATATTGGATTTTAAATTATGCACATGACAAGTCTTTATCATTTTATTTTTGGTTATCATTATGAATTAGTTATGAAAGTAGTTAGTTAAGTGTGTTTTCTCATGAGTATATATATCAAGGAAGAGAAAATTTGATCGGGTATCGATCCAATCAAGGTATGGTTTAAAGGTTTAGATATCCAACTAATTCAACTGAGGTTCAATCGATATATATATATATATATATATGATTAATTAGAATATACAAAAATATATTAATTCATTAACATTAACATAATCAACATACACCAAAAAATATTATTCATTGGTCTATAAAAATAAAATTAATCCATATAAAATTTCTATAGTCTCAGTATCGCAACACGATCATAAAGCATTTGAAAACAATATTTGTTAGTGCTTGACCAAATTTATGGTGAGCAGCCTTTGAATGATGGAAAGAGAAAAAGAACAACACATCAATATATGTTAGTGCTCTTCTTTAGTTTCATTTTTTCGTTTTTGTTCTATGGCTGCCACAAGATGTCGATTTTTAAGCTTTGGAAAAAAAATTCAAAAATTCCAAGCCGAACAACCTTCAAAATCAGATTGGTTTATCAGTTTTCCCTAGTTTTGACTGGTTTTGATCTCCCCCGATTTTAGGAGCTAGACCGAACCGGCAAGGTAACTGGTTCCCGATTAACCTAGCCAAATTGGCCGATCTAGTCAATTTTCTCTTCTATGATATATATTGCATTGTACTTTGATAACCTCTTAATAATTCATCTCATTCTTTTCTCATCAATGCAATTCAGTTATCCCCTAAGCTTTCTCTCGACATTATGTTTTTCTTTTTGTTTCTTTTTTGCTTCTCGGTTTATCAAGACGGTATTAGGAGATCTCTACTATGCATCAGCCATCTTCAACACTTTCTAATTGTTGCTTTGACTTTTTTTTGTGGTTTTTCTTCAATGGATGACCCACATAATGATCCATACAGCCCATATTACAATATTCACCCTAGTGAAAACCTTGGTTTGGCCTTAGTTTAGTACTGAGAACAACTATCATTCATCTAGTAGGGCTATGAATGTTGCTTTCATTTTCAAGAACAAATTTGAGTTCTTTGATCGTTCTCTAGCAATTCCACAAGAAAATGATCCAAACTATTTTGCATGCAAGATATGTAACTTGATATTAATCTCTTAGATCTTGAAGTCAGTCTTCTCTAATATAGAAGAATGCCTTTTCATTGATGAAGCTATAAATGCTATTGATGTTTTGAATGACTTGAAAGAGAGATATGCTAAGGCAAATGTGTTAAGGATTTTACAAGTGTAAGAAGATATGACCTTTATCAAAGAAGGAGGATAAATATTATGGGTATACTTTACAAAATTGATAATGCTATGGGATGGGCATGACAGATTTTGGCCCTTGCCCCCTATACCTATGGTGTTGCTTGTGCTATTCATACTACTATCATGAAGTGGTGGTATGAAGACAAGGTTCTCAGTTTTTGAAGGGTTTAGGTTATCGATTTTCAAACAGTAGGTCACATGACTTTCTTATGGATCATATCCCTCCTATCAATGAGGTATTCTCCTTAATTATACAACAAGAGAGGCAACTCACTTCTCAGGCCAATTCCAAGGTAGTTGTTATGGTCCTTGATAGAAGTTCTATCCTCATGAGTTTTGTCCTTGTCAATAGTCCTGGCAAATCACATGCAAGAAAGGGTTTTGTGTAAAATGGACAAACTACTGGCCCTACTAAAACATGCACCTCCTATAGGAAAAGGGGACACACTATGGAAACTTGCTATAGAAAGCATGGATTCCTACTGGGATTTCAATTCAGGAATCCTAGAAAGTTAGCATATTGTGTCAGTCTTGAAGGACTTTAGGTATAGCCTAATAAAAGTCAATCCAAGGATATGGGAAAAGGAGACACAACTATGGAAACTTGCTATAGGAAGCATGGATTCTAACTGGGATTTCAATTCAAGAATCCTAGAAAGTTAGCACATTGTATCAGTCTTGAACGACTTTAGGTATAGCCTAATAAGAGTCAATCCAAGGAAATTGTAAAGTCAGATGTTGTGATTACTAGAGAGCAATACAAAGAACTCATTACCTTACTTCAAAACACAAGAAAGCATTCTTCAAACTATGTCTCTACTTTTATAGCTTTCAATACATAAGAATATGCTCCTATAGGTTTAATTATATCCAATTCTTTTGATCCCTTTATATTAGGTCTCATAGTTAGCTCGCTTATATTTGTGAATCATGTAATTCATGTAAATCAATGGATTTTTGACATAGGAGCCACCAAACATATTTTCTTTCAACTTTGTATCTTCTCTATTTATCAAATTGATTTTTGACTTAGATAATCATTATGTCATTCAAGAAGCTCGTACCTAAAGGAAGATTGGATTGGCCAAACTTTGAAAGAGATTGTATTTCTTAGTGGAACCTGCAAGTCCTTCTCCCAGAATTGTGGTCTTCTATAACTATATCAAGGCTAGCAATTTCGATCTTTGTGATTTTATGCTAGGACATTTATCAAGTGATGTACACAAAAGAATTCATGCATGTGATCTTGAAATTCCCTTTAGAGTGTGTTTGGATGAAACATTGTTAAAGGGTAATGTAGTTTTTGAGAGAATTTCAAATGGTTTAATGAAAAATATTTTATTTGGACATTAACACAAAGGAATTCTAAATTCTAAGTATTTTATGAGACATTTTCAAAACATGAAAATAGTGGATTTTCACTCTCATCTTTGTCTCATAACCCTCACTCTCTCACCAAGTTTACTACCACTCATCAATCACTACTTACTTTCCATCAACTAGTCACCATCCATCGCCCACCGCCTACTGCCGATAAGAGCACACTTGCCCTTCCACTCGCTGCCGGTTGTTGCTTGCCTATCACTAGTCACAATCTGCCCCATTGCCCACTCGCCCGAAATTGTCTTGCCTTCCATCACCACCTATTGATTGTTGCATGTCATCTGATGCCCACCATCTACCATTACTTATAGAGTAGATGACATAATTCATTATTCAATTACACAAACAAAAGAGTTTAAAAAATGAAAGAAACTTAATTGAATCATTTCAAATTCTTTACATTTTAAATTCCCTCAAAATTAAAGAATACGTCATCCAAATGCAACCTTAATAAATTGGATGATTGTGATACTTGTCATTTTGTCAAACAAAGGAAATTATCCTTTTTCTACTGGTACGACAAAAATTGAGGTTCCCTTTAAACTCATACATGTTGACATTTGGGAGTCTTTTGGCATTCCTTCTTTGAAAGGTTATATATACATACTTTCTTTCAATTGCTAATAATTTTACAAGAAATACTTTGGATTCTCTTTATGAGAAACAAAAGGGAATTTCTCTCAGCTTATCTCAACATAATTTGTCTGTAAGATTAAAATTATAAGGTCTAATAGTGGTGTAGAATTCAAAATGCTAGGTTTCTTTGCACAAAAAAACATTATACATCATAGACACCACAACAAAATGGTGTTGTTGAGAAATAACACCAACATCTTCTACATGTAGCTAGGGCCCTCATGTTTCAAGTTGAATTGCCCAAAGTTTTTCCAGTCTTTTGTTATTGCTCATGTTGTCCACACGTTCAACATATTGCCTACACCTATTCTAGGGAGCTTCTCCCCTTTAGCGAAACTACATAAGAAACCACTTCATCTTTCCACTTTAAAATTCTTTGGATGCTTTTACTTTGCTTCCACCATCCATGTCAATAGACATAAGCTTGATCCTACATCCAGAAAACTCATTTCCTTGGATCTAGTCCAAGAGAAAAGGGTTATCAATCATATGATCTAAATAACAAGGAATTATTCCACTCTAGGAATGTGACTTTTCATAAATCAAATTTCCCCTTAATAGACACTACTTGCTCTTAGGTGGTACCTTTGATAGAACTATTATTTCCGTTATATCTACTAATATTGACCATTACACCTATCACACTACACCAACATAATTAATTGCACCTACAAAACAACTTGTAAAACACAATGCCCCTATTGCTAAAGATCAACCTGCTGCAAGAAGATCTGCTAGATAGAGACAGAGATGATAACACTTACAAGATTACTACTGCATTTTCTCTATGATGTCTAATACTCATTCCTCTTCTATTGTTAAATATCCTTTGCCAAGTCTTTCTTATTATAATTTATCTCTTTCCAATGGAGCATTCACCATTTTTATTTCCTCTCAAATTTAGCCCAAAAATTATCTAGAAGCTATAAAACATAAGTGTTGAAGAAAGGTAATGAACTTTGAATTACAAGCCCTTGAAACCATTAAAACATGGAGCCTCACAACTCTTCTTGCAGGAAACATTCGCTTTGTTTGTAAATGGATCTACAAGATTAAGCATAAGTTTGATGGATCCATGAGAGATGCACGGATAGGCTTGGAGCAAAAAGATACACACAATTAAAAAGAGTAGATTACCATGATACTTTCTCACTAATAGCTAAGATTCTCTGAATCCTTTTAGCCATTGAAACCACATCCAATTGACACTTAAGCTAGTTGGATACTAACATTGCTTTCCTAGTGGAGATCTACATGAGGAAGTGTATATGGTTCTATCTCCTGGTTTTACTCTTTCATATCCTAATCAAATATGTAAAATAGAGAGATCTCTTTATGGATTGAAACAAGCAAGTAGGTAATGAAATGCAAAATTGACCTCATTTCTCATTTTTTGTGACTATGTTTGATCTTAGTAGATCACTCATTATTCACCAAGAAAGCTGGAGCTTCCTTTATAGCATTGCTAGCGTATGTTGATAATGCTATACTTGTTGGAAATGATCTTGTAGAACTCAATAGACATTACTAGATATAGGTAAAGATATAATATGAGAAAGGGATTGAGTAATGCTTTCAAAAAATTTAACTTTATGAAACTCAAACAAAATCTATCAAATGTTTAAACTTAAAGGCAGTGAAAAGTAGGAGTTACTTAATGATGGGTTGAATTCATACACCCCTTTTCTACATAACTCTAGGCATATTGGATCATTTATGTGCTTAATTGATTGACATTTGGTTTATTTCTATTTAGTCCTCATTAGGTATCATTGAGCATAATCATGATTATTTGCACAATTTCGATGAATAAATATGTTTTGGAGTTTCTTATGCTTTTAATCCTCTTTATGAGTGTAGTTTTGTGACAGGGACTTCCCATATTGATCTATACAGATCATAAAGGTGCATGGTATTAGCTCCCAAACCCTTCAAAAAGTGTCAATGCAATATGTTTTGAGTGATAATATAACCAATTTGGAAAAATATTTTGAAGAATGACCAACATTTTCCCTTGAGTTTATTGATGTAGCAAACATGTTCTTTCGGGTGCATAATATGGTTTTTGAAATGAAAATAATTTCACTTTATATGTGCAAACATGTTTTATCTTGTCTAAAAAAGATAGGAACTTAATAGAAGTGAAAATTTATCATGCAAAGAGTGTATACATGCTTAACGAGTTGAAGAAAATCATTGTATACAAGAAACTAAGGTTCAGATCTTCAGAAATTAGAACATGACTTTAAAAGGTGCACTTAAAATGAAGATGTCAAACCAGCTTTGAAGCAAGGGTGTTCTACAACCTTCAACCACCATCATCACAAGCAATTCATCATATACATTCTCTTATTGAAGACTGGAAGATCATTTTTCCACCAAGGAATTAATACCTCACTTCAAAATATTCACTACACAGTGAAACGATGCACTCTATAGGAAAATGAGAGAAATTTGAATTTCAAATTTAAAGTCAAACCCAGTTACAGATTAGTGTGTCATTTCTTCTACCTATTTGGTCAACTACCTCAGCTTTTAAAAGGAAGAGTTCAAAAATCTTGATTAGAAAGTAAAAAGTAATTTTTGAAGGTGACCTCAGAAACCTACATTTCACAATGGCTTTTGCAACAACTCTAACAAAACACGAGCTATTCCTCTATATTCCTTTTCCAAGACACAAATAGATTATCAACATGTGTTACTTGGATAACTGATCAAGGGAAATGGTCATAAATGAAGACCATCTATCGATGAAGATGCTATGCTTTCAAAAGACAAGTTTTTGACATTGCATAAGTGCTGAAACGTTGAGAAAATTTCCCCTCATTAGCTTGTAAAGTTTATTACATTTTGTAATTAGTTTTCTTGTCTATAAAAATCTTCTTTCTTCGTTCTTAATAGATCATATGTTCTTCCTAGGAAGAATCGTTAGAAAGAAGCCATTCAAGTTTTTCCCAGGTCTGTTATTATATATCTTATGGAAACTTAAGTGTAGGTCAGTTTAAGTTGCAAACCAAACACAAACCTTTGTATCCTTGATCCAGTAGTGATCAGTGTGAGTTAGCTTAGAGAGGCTAGTCAAAGGCTACTTGCAACACTACAGTAAAGTTTCTACTGGTCACGATTTAACTTGGAGAGGCTAGTTAAAGACTACTCAGGTTATGATAGCAGAGTGTTCTTGCTAGTTACTGGTTCAATTTGGAGAGCTGGTGAAATATTACTTGGTTTGTGATAATAGAGGTTGCTATTGGTCATAGGTAAAAGCTTGATAAGGCTACTGGCAAAGACTATCCTATTTATTTCTTGGGTTGAGAATGGTTTTAGTGAAACTCAATGGTGGCTCAGAACTGGATGTAAGTAGGTTAGTTGAACCAGTATAAAAATATCTGTGCAGTATCTTCTTTCTCTTTTAACTTTTATACATTCACTGTTCTGTGCTTATTTTTTATATTTGTTGAAAATCTATCGTATTCCCATTTTTGTTATTTTTGTTGTAGTTTAGAAAGTTACTTTATGAAGTACGTAACACTGTTTCCACTGCACTTGAAGCTCAACGTTTGATAATATCTTGTTTAAGTGTTTAGAAGCTAAAATGAAAAGAAAAAGTGAAGCATGATTCAACCCTCTTTTCTCATGCGCTTTTCTGCCTACAAATGGAGGTTGTAACAATGATCAATTTGGGCGAATTTGGAAACTAAATAGAAGAGTTTTTTTAGCTCATTTGAGCACATTTGCAGAAAGTATTATAATAAAAAATCTTAATCTCTCCCTAAAGAGATCAGATTAAGGCAAATAAAAATATTTTGAAAAGTTCAAGAAGTTCTCTAAAACTTTCATGTTTAGCTCAAAACCTAGTGCTAAGAACATCGTGGTGAAAATTGAGTTGCAAGATTAAAGGTTGATGATGTTTTGTTTCTGTCCAACTTGACCTCTAGTTCATATTTTACCAATATCTAAGCTATGTATATGTGTGTGTGTGTGTGTATATATATATATATATATCTGATTGAGGTTCTTTTTAAGGCGTTTGAAAGCTTATTCAAAGGGATACAATGACTATTTCTAGTGCCAAGGACATATTCAGATGTTTAATAGGGAAAAACTGACCAAATATAGGAAGACATAAATTCTGCCCAGAGCACTCAAGCTAGCGCCACAACACTGATGTGATAGTGTGTGGAAACTAGATTTTGGCCCTAATTTTGGGCCCAGCTTGGCTTATTTTTGCGTGTAGTATAAATAAGATTAGCACATACTTTTAACATACTTGGGACTCAGTTATTTTTAGCCTTTGGTAGCCATTTTCTCCTTTTATCTCCTTCTTTTAGTTTCATCATTGTAATTATCTAGAGATGGAGAAGTATATTTCCTTACTAATGTAAGGGTTTCCGAATATATCGAGATAATATTGGAGACCTCTTTTTTATATTGAATACATTAGGTTTTTCAATGTTATTTAGTTTCTATTCTTATAATTATTGTTACAATTGTTACAATTTTCATTGGAATAATAAAATTGACGATCGTCGTTTAGGAAAACCCTTGGGACATAAATTGATTGATCAATTGATTTATGTTTAAAGGAGAATATTGGAATTAACTTTTCAATTGATGATTAGGCTATAGCAATTAGAACATTAAATCAATGTGATTTCTAAATAAATTGGGATTCTATTTATTAGTTATTTGCATTGGTCAAATTATAGAGGTCGATTGATCACTAGTATAATTGCTAGTAATTATTTACTAATAGCTACTAATGTGTTCAATATTTGGCATGTGACAACTAATTCCAATCCTAGGAATACCTTGCACTAGTGTTTTTAATTCTAGATTCAATACCAATTATTTTTAATTGTCTCAATTTAATTCTTAAAAATCTCCAAATTGCTAACTAAGTGCCATAGCCTCCTTGAGAGACGACTCAGGTTGTGCCTTTTATTACTTTTTTGTGCAATTTAGCATAAAATTAATTCTAATTTGAGGAGGTAGCGACAACCTCTATCAGTTAACTTTAGAACGCACCTTTCTGAAGTATCCAAAAACTTGAAATAACTTTAGAAAGATGTTACAACAATTTTAAAATCACACACAACAATAATAAAAATAGCATAATAGTTAAGGGAGATAAAGAGATGAGAAAATCACACAAATAATTTTATACTGGTTCGGCTAGCTTTGCCTACATCAAGTTCTTAACCAAAACTATTGAGTTTCATTATCAACTTCTTTTTCTTACATGAGAAACTCAAATATTTACTCGCTTTATCAAGCTATTTTCAGTGAGCAGCTTGTACAATCAACCTTCACCCATAAGTAGTTTTGTTCTAAGCCTCTTCAACCTAATCTCGCACTGATCAATCCTAGATCAATAGTACAAGAGACATGAGTTTTTTATGTTTATCACTCCAAGAAAATGTAAACTCCAGGACATTTCAGAAGTTGAATTAAAATTGTTTTGAATGACAACAAAGCCAATTCAAAGAAAATACTTTGAAGAATAACTAACAGCTACCTTGAGTTTTTGTTGTAAGGATATAGATACTTCTATAAGATGCACAATCAGAAAGCATGAGAAAGTGATCTCATGTCACAAAACTTCTGGTCTTGATCGTGAAAAGAAGATAAAATGAGAAGAAGCAAGAAGTGCATCAAGCAAGATATTGTCATATACATCAAAGAAATCAGTCCGACAAACAGAATCAAGGAAATAGTTGTCAGAAAGTAATACCAAGCTTCAGAAAGAAAGGCTACAATGACGATAACATACAAAATACTAGAGGCAAAGTATCACTTAATCTTCAATCATCATAATCATGGGATACTCATCATCAAAAAGTCAAGATTGAAGATAAACAGAAGGAGCTAGTAGCGCTCATAAGAAAAACCAACTCAAATTAGGAGGGGAAAAACAGCTATATTTGAAATTCAAATCAAATGTCAAATCAATCTCTCAAAGTCAAGATATCATCTCTACAAGCACCCTAAATCAAATGACAAAAGGATTTATCAAAAGGTTCATAAACCATGATCAGAAAAAAGAAAAATAGTTTCTAACAAACTTCAGAAGCCTCAACTCATCAACGGCTTCTGAAAAAAGAACTCTGACACGAGATGAGTTACTCACCTAGATTATATTTCTAATACTGGATCAGATGTTCAAATCGTGTCAGTTAAGTGGAAGATCAGGGGGCAATGGTAAAAAAAGGAAAATCATCTATAAATAGAGATGACTGATCCTTCACAAAACAAGATATATACGAGACAAAAATTACGCTAAAAACTTCCCGTTGGAAATATTCATTGCTAGAATCCTTTATATATCAAAATCTTCTTTCTATATTCTCTGTTGATTATTTATTCTTCTAAGGAAGAAATACTATGAAGAAGTCATTCAAGTAGAATCAGTTTCAATAGATCACATTCAAAAGCTTGAGTATTGGGCAGTACAATCATATCATCAATCTCTGTTTGATTGTAATCCTGATCCAATAGTGATCAAAAGGAAAATAGCTTGAAGAGGCTACTGTAAAACTACTTATTATTATGAGTTAGTAAGGGTTGTTTACTAATAGTAGTAAGAGTTTGGGAAGGCTACGATAAAGACTATCTTGTACTTGTGATTCCTAGGAGAGGAAGTTTATTGGAACTCAGTGAGTACTGAGAATTGGATGCAAACAGATGTTGGCCAAACCAGTATAAATCTTCTGAGTCAAGTATTCTCTTTCCTTTCTCTCTTTTAAATTTATTTTTCAACTCAGCATAAATACTTAGATTATTTTCTTTCACTGTTATCTTATCTATTCAAACTGCTTTTTTCAGAAAGTTACCTTCTGAATACACTAAACATACTTTCGCTGCTCTTCAAGTTTTAAACTTTATAAGATTTTTCTATAAAAAGTTTTTCAGTTTGAAGTTTAAAGTACCAAAGGCACGATTCAACCCCCCATTCTCATGCTTTTTGGTGACAACAATTGGCATCAGAGCTTGGCCTCTAAGGAGTTGAGCATTCTAACGACTGCAGAGGAAACAAAAGGATCCAAAGGACAATGGCACAAAGCTTTCATATAGCAGAAGGACACTCAATCAATAGGCCACCATTCTTTGATGGTGGAGCCAATGCTTATTGGAGAGATCTCATGGAATTATTCATCAAATATACAAGTCTTGACTTGTGGCAAATAATCCAAGAAGGCAACTACGTTCCAATAGAAAAAGTCCCTACAACAGATGGTTCACGCCCCCAACATAAAGAGAAGTTCCCAGAAGCAGATGGGCAGAGCAACACAAGGCCAAAATTCAATTAAATTCTAAAACTAAGTATTTGCTCACTTGTGCTTTAAGCAAAGCTGAATATGATAAAATCATTGCCTGTGACATGGCAAAAGAAATATGGGATAGATTGCTCATGTTGCATGAAGGAGCTGATCAAGTCAAGGAAAGCAAGATCAATATGCAAGTCCACCAGTATTAAATGTTTAAAATAACTAATCAGGAAAGCATTGACGATATGACCACAAGATTTATGCATATCATAAAGCAACTGAAAGGTCCTGGCAAAAGATATTCAAACTTTAAGCTAATTAGAAATATCGTAAGAAGTCTCCTAACAAAATGGCTGCCTAAAATAACAGCCATTACTGAAGCCAAAGATCTCCAAACTCTTGATTTGGATGCTCTTATTGGATCTCTAAAAACTCATGAAGTAGTACTGATAGAGATGCATGGAGAATCCATAAAAAAAAACAAGTCTATTGCTCTGAAATCCTCTCATCTTAAATCTAGCAAAGCAAAGGCAATGTAGATTGTAGAAACCTCTAATAAAGAGGATGAATCTGATGGTAACAGTGAAGATGATGATGGAGATGAAATCTCCATGCTAGTAAGAAAGATATCAAGGGCATGGAGAGCCAACTTCAAAATGAGAAAAGACTTGAAAATAGATAATAAAAAAAAAAAGGCAAGATAAAGCCAAAACAGCATCATCTATTTCAACTGTGGAGAAAAATGTCACTTCAAACTTGAATGTCCAAAACTAAAAAGACCACAAAAAAAGGTTTCTGAGCAAGACAAAGGGAATGCTAGCAACATAGAGTGACTCAGATGAAGAAAATGAGGGAACAGAAAGCCTGGAAGGACAAGAAGACATAGCAGATTTATGTTTCATGGCTGACTACAACTCAGAAGACGAGTCCGAGGTAAATAACTCTGACCAAAATCTATCCTATGATGAATTAGTAGCTCTGTATGAAGAACTACTTGAGAATACTCAAATAATTTCCTTTCATTATCGTAATCTAAAGAAAAAATATTAGAAAGTTGTTTTAGAACTTCAGCTAGTCAAAATGGATTTTGAAAATATAGAAAGTGAAAAAGAAAAATTACATGAGGAAAACAATGAACTAAATTTGTTAAAAATCAAGATTTCAAAAGAAAATGAAGACTATCAGAAAAATATATCTGAATTAGAGAAACAGTTATTCTTTTGAAAACTGATCTTGAAAAAATGGTAAATGGTTCAAAAAATCTTGAACTAATGCTTGGAAGCCAAAGGCTTTACTTTCAAAGAACTGGGTTAGGATTTAAAGAAGTTGAAAAAGGAAAAGAAAACATTTCCCAACTGGATAAAGTAAGAAAGAACGTCTTCTGCACTATCTGTTATAAATGGAGACACCCTCCAGATAAATACTTCATGAAAAGAAGGGTCAGAAACTCTCATTTATTGATACTAACTCAGAAGGACCCAAAAAAGTCTGGGTACCTAAATTGAAAAATTTGTTTGTTACAGGTATGCCTAAGAATACATGTAGAATTAACAAGTGGTATATGGGCAGTGGCTGCTCTAGGCACATATCCGAAATAAGGAAATGGTTCAAAAACCTGAAACCAAAGAATTCTGGATCAATCAAATTTGCTGATGGAAGTAAAGCAAAAGTCACAGGTATCGGAAACATTGATAAGGATGATTCTCACCAAATTTCTTATGTATTATTTGTGGAGGGTCTGGCTCACAATCTTCTAAGCATAAGTCAATTCTGTGATCAAGGCTTCAATGTTGTCTTCAATGCTCAAAATTGCAAAATAATTAATCCTGTCTCAGGAAGAATTATATTATCTAAAACAAGGCTTGATAACACTTATGTATTGTTAATAGTGGATCTTCAAGATCAAGATGTTAAATGTCTAGCCTCCTTCACAGATAAAAAATGGTTATGGCATAAGAAGCTCGAGCATGCTCACATGAAAATTATCTCTGAATTATCTCAGAAAGAGCTTGTTAAAGGATTGCCAAAGATCAAGTGTGACAAAGATTCAACCTATGACTTTTGTGAAAAAAGTAAACAAATTAGAGCTTCCTTTCAAAATAAACATGAAATATCTATCACCAAACCTCTAGAATTACTTCATATGGATCTGTTTGCTTCAACTTAAATAGATAGTCTTGCTGGGAAGAGGTATTGTTTGGATGTTGTAGATGATTTCTCAAGGTTTACCTGGGTGTTTTTCTTAACTTCCAAGGATGAGGTTTTTGAAAAATTCAAAAATTTGCAAAACGAGTTTGCATTGAAAAGAACTCACAAATAATCTCTATCAGATCTGATCATGGATGAGAATTTGAAAATCATATTTTCAATGAGTTTTGTGAAAATCATGGCATTCTTCATGAGTTTTCTGCACCCAGAACCCCCCCAACAAAATGGGGTTGCTGAAAGGAAGAACATAAGCTTACAAGAAATGGCTCGAATACTCATTTTAAAGAGTGATTTATCAAAAGGTTTTTGGGCAGAAGCTATTAATACCTTATATTACATTCAAAACCGAATCTTTCTTAGACCAATTATTAAGAAAACCCCTATGAACTATGAAAAGGTAGAAAACCCAACATAACATACTTCCATATATTTGGTTCATCATGTTTTATACTTAACAACAGGGACAAACTTGCAAAGTTCGATCCAAAATCTGATGATGGTGTTTTCCTAGGATATTCATCTGTCTCTAAAGTTTACAAGGTATACAATAAAAGAACTAAATGCGTGGAAGAAACAATTCATATCAAATTCAAAGAGTTCATGAAAGATTTTGAAGACGATGCAGTTGACCTGGAAGAAGCTCTAGAAAGACTAGATCTCAAAGAAAACTCAGAAACCAAAATGATCAAATCATCAAAAAGCAAACTCTAGGATTCACATTCTTCAAAAAGTATGAAAAATTCATCAAGAAAATCACAAGGAAATGATGAACGGGAGGAAGAATAGCCTGCAGATGAAAAGGAAATTGAGGAAAGCTATAAACCCAAAAACTACAAAGGAGTCTCTGATCTTAAGACTGTCTCGCAAAACAATGTTATAGGAGATATTTCTAAAGGAGTGAAGACTTGATCCTCCTTAAGGAATACCTTAAATTATGCTCTAATCTCCACCATTGAACCTACATGCATTGAAGAAGCATCAAATGACAAAGGGTGGGTAAAGGCTATGCAGGAAGAGCTGGATCAATTCAAGAAAAATAAAGTCTGGACTCTCATGGAAAAACCTAGTGAAAAGACCATCATTGGGAACAAATGGGTATTCATAAACAAATTGGATGAAGCAGGAAGAGTTATTAGAAACAAAGTAAGACTAGTTGCACAAGGCTATAATCAACAAGTAGGAATTTATTATGATGAGACCTTCGTACCAGTTGCTAGATTAGAAGCCATAAGAATGTTGCTTGTCTACGTTGCTTACAAAGGATTCACTCTCTACCAAATGGATGTCAAGTCTGCCTTTCTAAATGGATTTCTCTCTAAAGAAGTGTTTGTGAAGCAACCTCTAGGTTTTGAGAGCGATGATCATCCAAATTACATCTATAAACTATCTAAAGAGCTCTACAGTTTAAAACAAGCCCTTCGAGTCTGGTATAAAAGGTTAAGCATTTTTTTATTACAAAATGGGTTCAAAAAAGGTAATGTCGACACAACCTTATTCACTCTTAATTCAAAAAATCATTTTTTGATTGTACAAATATATGTTGATGACATTATATTTGGTGCATCTGATCTTTCTATGTGTGAAAATTTCTCAAAGTTAATGCAAAGTGAATTTGAGATAAGTATGATAGGAGAACTAAAATTTTTTCTCGGTTTACAAATAAAACAACAAAAGGATGGAACTTTGATCCATCAAGAAAAATATGCCAAGGAGCTTTTGAAAAGATTTCACATGGATCAGGTAAAACCAATAAGTACTCCTATGCATCCATCTCAAATCATTGGTGCAAATCAAGATGGTGAAAAAGTATCAGAAAGTAGCTATAGAGGAATGATAGGATCACTACTATATCTTACAACCAGTACACCAGATATCCAATTAAGTGTAGGGATATGTGCTAGATTTCAATCAAATCCAAAACAATCCGACTTAAATGCTATCAAAAGAATCTTCAGATATTTATCAGGCACTACTAATCTTGGTCTATGGTATGAGAAAGGTACATCATATGAGATTGCAGGCTATTGTGATGCTGACTTTGCTGGAGACAGAGTAGAAAGAAAAAGTACCAACGGTTGTTGCTGCTTCTTTGGGAATAATTTGATCACATGGTCCTACAAAAAGCAGAATACCATTGCTCTTTCTACTACCAAAGCAGAATATGTAGTAGCTGCAAATTACTGTACACAAATACTTTAGATCAGAAATCAGCTAGAAGACTATCACCTAAGGTACTCCAAAATCTCAATCTCTTGTGATAACACCAGAGCAATAAATCTGGCTAAAAATCCTATTTAACACCCAGATCAAATCACATTGACATCAAACATCACTTTATTAGAGATCATGTTCAGAAAGGAGATATTGAGCTAATATTTATAAACACTGAAAGTCAAGTATCTGACATTGTCACAAAACCTTTAGCTGAAGATAGTTTCTGCACTTCAAAAAATCTATTAAATTTAAAGATCTTCTAAAGGCTTATATGACTTTCATTTGCTCAAATATCTTTGAAAAGTAAATAACTCCTACCCATCTCCTCTTTGATGATGACAAAAAGGGGAAAAGTGAAGTGAAAATCTCATGTCTCAATTGAAGGGGAGATAGATACTCAAAAACTAAGGATAAATACTCAAAGAAAATGAGCATCTATAATCTATCTCTAAACATCTATGAGAAAGGGCAAATTGAGGGAAAGGTAGATACTCAAAAATTGAGGATAGATACTCAAAAGATGAGCATCCATAATCTATCTCTAAGCCTCTATGAGTAAAGCTAAGAAAATTCTTCTTAACATAAACAAGTTTGCTTGCAAACAAATGCTTTAATGATCATATCTACTTAAGTATCATTGTGATACTTAACAAGAGGATTCTGACTTAGTTCTAAAAATTTCATGATAAATCAATAAGCCTTGATTTAAGTTACTTAAGGTTACAAAATGTTTTAATCATTAATATTGTGCCTTAAGAAAAGAATTTACTAAAACTCATAAGTTATGGTGTTTGAAAGATCTCTTTGCTATGTATTTATCATTTCCATTTCATCTCTTCAAAAGATTTTCTTCAAATTGGTTTGTCATCATAAAAAAAAGGGAGATTGTAAACTCCAAGACCCTTCAAAAAGTTGAATTAAAATTGTTTTGAATGACAACAAAGTCAATTCAAAAAAAATACTTTGAAGAATAACTAACGGCCACCTTGAGTTTCTATTGTAAGGATACTAGATACTTATTTAAGATGCACAATCAGAAAGCATGAGAAAGTGATCTCATGTCACAAAACTTCTGGTCTTAATCGTGAAAAGAAGATAAAATGAGAAGAAGTAAGAAGTGCATCAAGCAAGATATTGTCATATACATCAAAGAAATCGGTCTGACAAAACAAAATCAAGGAAATGGTCGTCAAAAAGTAATACCAAGCTTTAGAAAGAAAGGCTACAATGACAATAACATACAAAATACTGGAGACAAAGTATTACTTAATCTTCAATCATCAAAATCATGGGATACTCATCATCAAACAGTCAAAATTGAAGACAAACAAAAGGAACTAGCAGTGCTCATCAGAAAATCCAACTCAAAATGGCAGGAAAAAATGACTATATTTGAAATTCAAATCAAATGTCAAATCAATCTCTCGAAATCAAGATATCATCTCTACAAGCACCCACGATCAAATGACAAAAGGATTTATCAAAAGGTTCAAAAACTATGATTAGCAAGAAGAAAAATAGTTTTTGATAGACTTCAGAAACCTCAACTCATCAACGGCTTCTAAAAAAGGAACTCTGACACCAGATGAACTACTCACCTAGATTATATTTCCAATGTTCGATCAGATGTTCAACATGTGTTGATTAAGTGGAAGATCAAGGGGAAACGGTAAAAAGAGGAAAATCATCTATAAATAGAGATGACTGAGCCTTCACAGAACAAGATATATATGAGACAAAAATTACGCTAAAAACTTCCCGTTGGAAATATTCATTGCTAGAATCCTTTGTATATCAAAATCTTCTTCCTATATTCTATGTTGATTATTTATTCTTCTAAGGAAGAAATACTAGGAAGAAGTCACTCAAGTAGAATCAGTTTCAATAGATCACATTCAAAAGCTTGAGTGTTGGGCTGTACGATCATATCTTCAATCTCTGTTTGATTGTAATCCTGATCTAGTAGTGATCAAAAGAAAAATAGCTTGAAGAAGCTACTGTAAAACTGCTTGTTATATTGAGTGAGTAAGGGTTATTTACTGATACTAGTAAGAGCTTGGGAAGACTACAGTAAAGACTATCATGTACTTGTGATTCCTCGGTGAGGAAGTTTATTAGAACTCAATGAGTACTAAGAACTGGATGTAGGCAGGTGTTGGCCGAACTAGTATAAATCTTCTGAGTCAAGTATTCTCTTTCCCTTCTGTCTTTTAAATTTATTTTTCAACTCAGCATAAATATTTAGATAATTTTCTTTCGCTGTTACCTTATTTGTTCAAACTGCTTCTTTCAGAAAGTTACCTTCTAAACACACTAACCATACTTCTGATGTTCTTCAAGTTCTAAACTTGATAAGATTTTGCTATAAAAAGTTTTTCAGTTTGAAGTTTAAAGTACCAAAAGCACAGTTCAACCCCCTCCTTATCGTGCGTTTTCATGACAACAAAAAACACTCGTGTTTCCTAAGATAAGGTAGTGTGTAAGGAAACTACTTGAGAGACTTTTTTTTAATATTGTAAAGAAAAATGCTATCTCATTATTACAAGAAAGAAGATTTTCTTTAAGAGAAAGTGAAACTGATATAGAATAGAACTTTAGAAAGTATAAAGAATGCTTGAAAGTCTTGTGTGCAAAAGTTGTTTTTCTTATTTCAATGCTTTCTCCTTTTATACTTGAATCTGAATAAGATTGTTGCCCCCTTGATTTTTTCTCCTCTTGATACGTGTTGATCAAACTTTGTGTGTCATAGGATTTAGTCTTCTAGACAGCTTAGTTGTGTCAGTGACAACTATTGTAGTATAGAAAATCATTGTCCTTAGTTTCAAAAGGAGTTTTAGAAACTTTCTTTCACATAGAGTGTGCTTTTTTAACTTCTCTTATTGTAAAGACTTCATCAAGGATGGTGAACTTTCAACTATAAAGATGATACATTACAATCATAACCTTATAAGGCTTTAACTTCATTTAAATTCAAATTTGCTTTTAATTTCTAATGACCTAGTGAAGTTTCTGATGTATGTTTTCATTCCTTATGCACTTCTACATTTCTGAGCCTTTTATATTCCATTTGAACTTCTATTTGAGATGGATAATGATCTTCGAAGAATTGTGAAGTTCATAAATTGTGACCACGATAAGATATAGTGAAGATGAGCTTGATATGATCATGAGAAATCATCTTCTAAATCATTGTGGCACTTTCTGACATTTTAGACTGGTCTCTGAAGTTCCAGATTCACTTTCTGATACATTAGCTTTTTTTCTTAAGTTTCTTACATACTATAATTTGCTTTTTGAACTATATTTCATATTTTTTAAGAACTTTAATCTCTTTGAATGAGATTTTTATCATGTTAAATCATAGTAATACGAAAATATATCAAGAATTAAATTACTTGTATATAAGAGAAATCCTATTGAAAACTAAAGAAACTCAAGCAAACCATTAGTTCTATCTTCAAACTATTTTTTTTTTAAAAAAAAATTACTTTCTTATCATTCAAAACTCAAGCTATGATAGCTTTCTTAAGGGTTCTAGAGCTAACATTAGAAACTCGAGGAAAACAGATGAATTTTACAAATGGATTTTCTCCATCTCTGATACAGACAAATTTATAGAGAAGTAAATGAAAACATGATTTTTTTTTTGTCAAAGTCCATAGATTCGTCTATAATTATTGGCATAAACTTGCGCTATATGGCACGTAACTATTATAGATGGGGTTTATAGGAAAAAAAATAAAAGAATTCTTTTAAAAACAATACATATGATTTTTTATTTAAAAAATTTAGGTCATTACTGAGGGTAAAATCCATATATAATTTGAATTTTTAAGCACGTATCTTATGTGCGCAATCCATCTATAATGGGTAAGCTAAAACACTACTTTTCATTTATTGTGTTACAGACCGCAAAATCCCTCTGTAATGCCTTAAATGAAATTCATCATTTCAATTAATACTGGTACAGACAGATTTTCTAACCTATAACTCGTGAAATGAAATATTGCATTTCATTTAAGATATAGACAGATTTTCTTGTCTGTAACGTGAAAAATGACATTAAAGAGATACATATGGGAAAATCCATTTTTAACGTGCAAATTAGGGCTTAAACAAGCACCATTCCTTCTTCTTCCCCATTTTCCATCTTTATTTCTCTTTTATCTCCTTTTCTTTTTCTAGCATTGTAGCCACTATTTTGGCCGATATTAGTGATTGGAACGTCTATTTTGCAAATGGTTTGTACCATTGTGTTCGCGGTAATGTTCTTTACATTTTAATCAGTTAATTTTTTTATTTTCAACCTTTTTTGTGCTTTCCATTTCTCAATGTTTTTAGTTTTTAATGTTACTAATTGAAAGAAATTACAATTGTTTAGGATTTTGGAGCATATTTAGAGCATTGGATATTGGAGCAATTTAGAGCATATTTTGTTTGCGGGTTTGTGGAGTATTAGTAAATTTTTATATTTGATAATGCTTTTGTTTTTAGTGTTTAGGAATTGAAAAGTGTTAGTGAATTGTCAAATTAATTAGGTTTTAAATCTAGTCAAGTTGTTATTGCCTTAATTGTCATAGTAGGATTTAAAAGGTGTTAGTGAATTTTTTCCTAATTTTAGTGTGAATTAAAAAGTTTGTATTTCTAATTAAATGTGTTTGTTAATTATGGAATTTTAGGATTGGGCCACCTATTATCAGCTAGTGATGGCTTATCGTGCACTGTTGTATTGGTTAGAAATGCAATCTTTATTATTGATATGCTTTAATATATGTAGGATAGAGACTTATGATTTCTAGGATAGAATAGAATTGGAGATCACATGATTAGGGGGAAAGGCATAAAGTTTCTTCCCCAACTTGTTTATTGTTTACTGTGGGGATTGATTATGTATATGGAAATTGCAGGATATGCATGCGGAGGTGCACATTAGAATAGTTTTAGGATTTTGATGTGCAATGTGTTGATTAATTATTTTATTGTGTAATTAATTGTTTGTGTATATTATTTTGTTGTGTAATTAATTGTTTGTTAATTGCAATGAAATTATGGCTTGTTAAATGATTGTTGAAGACATGTTTTATAGGATGGTCTTAAGTTAGGGGCACTACAAAAAAAAAGTAGGTAAATTATGGTGGTTGAATTAGGGTCGTTCTTTAGAACCACCATAATATACGTGAATTAAGGCGGTTTTGTTAACCACCACGATTTTAGTGAAAAAATGGCAGTTGGAGGGTATATAATGGCAGGTTGCCATTTCATCCCTTTAAAAAAATAAAAACTTAAAAACAATAAAAGGGCACTAGGGATGCTATTGGGCATTGAATTGTTTTTATTTGAATTTAATTATAATATACATAAGCGAATATTCACACATTAGGGGATACTCTATCAAAATTTACATTAGAAATTCATGTAATTTAAAATAAAAGAGGTTCATAAAGTGTGTTCAATTTTTAGGTTTATATAATTCTTGATCAATATGTTCCTTGGAAACCATTCATGGATATCTAATAGGTTACACCCAGGTCAAGTGGAATAAAACCCAAATTCTATGAGGGTGTTGAGGAATTCATACGTGTTGCTTGCAATTCATTAATGACCAGAAAGTTAGGTGTCCATATTCTAAGTGCAAATCTAGGAAGTTATCAGATATTGATTCAATTAGATATGATATGTACAAATTCATATTTAAACTCGATTATATGATATGGACTGAACATGGGGAAGTAGTTGATGTGAAAAATCAGTTTCTAATGTATTATGTTGTAGTTCAAGTGCGATCCAATTCGGAGGTCAGGATGTGGGCAATGTGACTAGGGAAGAAAACAATAGTTATTATCAAGAAACAATTTATGATGCTATTGGGCCCAAATGTAGAATCTTTCCTGATATGAAGTTGAGTAAGAACCTAACCTAGAGACAACAAGGTTTTAAAGTCTATTAGAAGTAGTAAACAAGCCTTTATGGGATGGGTGTATGCACTCAGAGTCGTCATTAGTTGTAAGAATGTTGAACATTAAGTTAGAAGGCAATCAAAGTCAAAGTTCATTTGATTAATGGGCTACATTGATTAGTGAGCTTAGTCCCTAACTTGAGGCCATCCCAAAAGAATGTTACCAAGCAAAAAGATTACTTTCCAAACTTGGTGAAATATGTCTATAATGCAATAATTTTGAACGAGTTATTTCATCCAATTATAGACGGATAAATCTGTTTGTATTATATACAGACAAACAAATTCGCCTATAAGTTACAAATGGATTTCTAAATCCATTTGTATTGTGTATAGACTCAAAAATAATAGACGACTCGTTGTCATCTGTAAATCTGTCTATGATGTTAAAATCCGTCTATAGTTAGTAAAATATCCATCTATAAATTCGTCTGTGTTTTGCAAAAATCTTGTAGTGAGAATTAAAAAAATTTTGGATCACAACTTCAAGATTAAAGATCTTGGGCCTCTCAAATTCTTCTTGGGTCTAGAGATTGCTAGGTCATCCAAGAGAATACATCTTTGTCAAAGAAAATATGGCTTGGAGATCCTTTCTAATACTGGAATGCTAGCTTACAAGCCTCACATTTCTCTTATGGACAATAGCTATAAATTGCAACAAGATTAGGGAACCCCTTATCATGATGCTTCAAAATATGGAAGTTAGAGGGAAGACTTCTATATGTGACCACTTCTCTTGACCTAACCTTGCCTTTTCTTTTTAACAACTCTTTCAATTCGTGGCCAAATCCATGAATGCTCATTATCGAGATGCTATGAGAGTGCTAAGATATCTCCAAAGTGCATTAGGCAAAGGCTTGTTCTTCCCTGCTAATAATTTTCTAGTTCTATCATGTTTTTCTAACACAAACTAGGCTGGTTGTAAGGATTCTCGGAAGTTAATAATAGGCTATTTCACAGTCCTTGGCTTTGCATTAGCTTGTTGGAAATGCGAGAAATAAAATACAATGGCAAGGTCCTCCTAAGAAGTTGAATACAGAGCCTTAACATCCCTTACTTATGTAGCCTACCTCCTTAAGGACCAGTAGGTCACATTTCCCATGTCAGTGTTCCATGAACTGACAAAACACATCGAAATTGACTACCACATTGTTAAAGAAAAACTTCATTTTGGTCTCATTCATCTTCTTCTTATCAGTTGCTCCAATCAAACAACTGATGTCTTCACCAAATCTTTACATCTTAGCCCATTTCAGCAACATTATTATTCTAAGTTGGGAATGCTCGAACATTCCTCAACTTATAGGGGTGTATTGGATATTAAATGATGCACATGACATGTCTTCATCATCATTAGTTTTTTGTTATCATTATAAATTAGTTAGGAATGTAGTTAGTTAGGTGTGTCTTCTAATGTGCATGTATATATTGCACAGTAAATGTTGTTTCAATACCCCAAAAGTGGATATCTAATTGTAACACTCACTTTATCACCATTGGATGTGATGGTAGCCCATATTTTTTTTCCATTAATCCATTATATCCAATAGTGATAGAGTGAGTGTCCCAATTGGACATCCACTTTTGAGTGTTGAAATAACAATACTCTATATTGCACTCTAGTTTGATAACCTCTTAACAATTCATCCCATTCTTTTCTCATTAATGCAATTTAGTTTTCCCCAAAGTTCTCTCCCTAGATTTTGTTCTTCTTCCTTCTTTGTTTATTGGTTTATCAAGAATTTATAACAGTTCAAAATTATATTAAATAATAGTCTATAAGATAAAATTGTAATAAGCAAGTCCTTTTCAATTAAAATACAATGTATTCAGATTTTACCTAGATGTTTATATTATTAAATACTATCTGGGAATATGTAAAATACAAAAAGTGAAAATTCCCTTTTTAATTTTGAATTCTTTAATGAGTTAATATTGTAATCAATTTTGTTAGTAAATAATATGTAATGTTGGGGTGGTTATAAGCAATATTAAGTAATTTAACTTGATCTTAACAAGTATAAACTTAAAATAAAAAAATATTTTAGAACCTATAGATATAATTCAAGTTATCATTGGTTATACTTAGATTTTTGAAACAAGTGTCAAGAATATTTTTGAAAACATATATAATTGATCTCATTCTTTATGGTACATTTTCACTCTTTCTTTAATATTTTCGATTAAAATAGAAAATAATTGTACCTTAAGTCCTCAAAATAAGCAAAAATATAATTAATTTTTATTCAAATTTTTTCAAAAGCATGCAAACAAATAAGTAAAAATAATTTTAAGTATTTATTATCGAAATAAAATAGTATTTCTCTTCTAATAATTAATTCAAACGGATTTATTATGATGAATAATTAAAAAAATAACAAATTATTATTATATCTAATTTTTATTATTATCATAACTTCTTTTAAAAATATTTTTATTGAAAATAATTATCATAAAATATTAGCAAACTCGTATGTTGCACGGATATTGTTTCTAGTTATTAATGATGAATCTCAAAATTATAACATTGACTGAAAATTTAACCTTACAACAATATTTATGAAAACACTTTAAAGGTATAAAAAATAATAAAAATGGTGTGTTTGGTTAGATGGTAAAAGTGGGGGTAAAGTTTACATGAATAAACTTTATATATAAATTTGTGCATAAAATATATCCATATAAATTTTATTCTCATTTTTACTCTTTAATTAAACATACCATAAAGCTAGTGTATACGCTTCTTTATGTATTAATTAGGTCAGATATTCTTATAGCATTTTTCTCCGCGATTAGTTGAATATTTAACTTGCCAAGGATATTAGATATTAGATAAGATTCATGGGTGCATCTCATTGCTTCTAAGTAAATACGTAAGTTTTCATCATTTCCATGGCTTTCGATTAGCATCTACTTGTTCAAATAGGGCCCTTTGTGTTTGTGGGACTTTGCCTGTGCTTGAGAACGCGTGAGAGACACCAAGCGACGCAAAAGAGTCCATCGTTCAGATTTAAGGTACGTGTGTCTGTAATTATTTTGATAAATAATTATTTTTTTCAAAAAAATTATTTTTTATATATATGAATAATTTTTAAAAAATAATCAAAATTTTAAAATAATTAGTTTTCAGTTTTTTTTATACAAGTTAAAATCAGTAATTTCTAAAACAAATTAATTTTCATTTTTTTATTATATATAAAATTTAATTCTTATAATCACTTTTTTTTAAAATACGAAGCAAATGCACCCTTAGTCAATTACCATATCTCTCATTAATATTAAACTGGCAGACGGGCTTGAAATAACTATGTAAAAAGAGGACCTGTGTAATCCAAAGAAAAGGGACCCATGATCAAAATTGCAAGAAAAGTGACCCATGATCAAAATTGCATGTGAATGCCTTTGCTTTAATTTGGGTTTAATAATATAGGGTAGGACAATGCTTTTCTTTTCTTTTTTTTCATGCTTTAGATATAGGTCGTACAGGGTACTGTATCTTAATGTCATCATAAACAAATATTAAAAAAAATGTATGTATCAAATTAAAATAAATATGGATTTTAAGATCTTATTCAATTAAATATTTTTATTTTAAAATAGTAAAGTGATAATCAAACTCATTTTATTTTTATATCAATATACAATTCAATGATTATGGAAAAAAAAAAAAAGATTCACATCGATGATATATTTTTGTTAGCTCAATAGATATAATGTATATTCAGTGGCGGACCTTAGCCGTAGGTGAGGGGCAGCTCCAACACCAACCCCCTCCCTCTTCACCCTTTTCAGAAATTACGGTGTCTATGTCCTTATTGTATCGTCATTTTTTCTTTTCCAATGTTCTAGATGAATTCACATTTAAATACGTGAGGGGTGACACAAGAGAGAAAAATGATTTATTATGAGAGTAAAATAATAAATTTAAACTATATAACTATATGTGAAGGCTTATAATTAAAAGTTATTAATATTAATAAATAATCATGTAATTATTTCAATATGTTACATGATTTTATATTTTAATTTTAATTTTAATTGTTTATGTAAGATTTAATAACTTTGATTTGATTTGATTGTGTGCCTACATATATATTCGTAAGGGTGCATGCTTTTCTTTTTGGTTCAACTAGTCCCCAAGACGCTCACCCACGTCAGGATTACCTCCCACTATTGCTACGTTTTAGTCCTTTTCTCGTCCCCTAAAGAGGGAGGTTTCTATTTTTTTTTATTATTATTATTGTATAGAATGAAAATAAACAAAAGAAAAAGCAAGAAACCTAAACTCTTAGATAGACATGACTATCTCTATCAGCCATTAAGCAGCTTAAGAGACTTTGAAGAGGCTCGTCCCAAGTCTGATAGACCATATCATTATCTACGCCTAATTTGGCTAGTGTGTCCACACAAAAATTTCCTTCTCACCACACATGAGAAATATGAACTGTCCAATTCCTAGCGATCAACTCCTTAATATCTTCAATGTCAAAAGCATACTTATGGAAATAATACTCAGTGAAAGACATAACCAGCTGGACATTAAGTTTGGAATCAGTCTCACACCACACATTACGATATTTTTTATTCCACATAAGAAGAAGACCATTCTTTATAGCCGTAAGCTCCGCAAATAAAACACTACGGTCCCCCAACCCACCAGAATCATTTTGCAAGAAAGCTTATAATTATATATATATCGATCGATTTTGCGAGAAAGCTTAGAACCATCGGCTAAGCGTTTATGGTCATTCAGGGAATGCTAGGCCGCCTAGGCTTTATAAATGGGGAATCTTAGGGAGGCTTTTTTTTTAAGTGTGAGCGGTGTTGGAACTGCCCTTTTTCATGATTGTGATTTTGATCTTTGAATTTACCCTCAACATGTAACAAAATTATTATTTTGCCTCATGTGATTCAGTTGTGACTCGGGAGAAGATGCCACATGTCTCCAACACCAATGGTTGCCAATAATGATGGTACAAGAGGCTTGTGCCTTGTGTAGATGCTGCGGTGCACTTAGCAGCTACAAAATTTTGATAGATGACAGTGATTAGGACAGGGAGCAGTGACCCTCTCAGCAAAATAAATACTATGCTATAGCTTTTACATGCGTGAAATACTATCCCTTTTACAGGTCTGGAGCAAGGTTTTAAATTGCACTGCAGTTACTGCAGTTATTGTGACTGTGGATTATATGGTCTTGTCGCGACTCACGTTGTGGTTAATAAGAATTGAAATTTCTTCATGTTTGCAACTTAAAAATGTGACTTCATGCGGCTCATTGCGATTTGTTGCGGCCTGTTACAGTTTTAATGTAGTTGCGCTGCAGTTCATTTTTCGTAATTTAAAATCATGCTGCAAGTGCCATTGTGACGCTGGGCGCGATTCTAGGAGTGAGTACAACTGCGTTTAGATAATTGTCGTTGGCCTTGTGATATAATGTCCTAAAAAATCTTTGTAATTTTAGACCCGTCAAAGTTTGTTTGATTTAGGACGCTTGAATTCCACTTAAAAATTGACGGGTCATATTGTCATGGACGAGTACAGAAAAAAAGTGGCCAAAGACTGCTACCCCAGATAATAATGCATATTTCAAGTATCCACCACACGTATAAATGCACAGTTCAAGTATCTGGGGGGATATTAATGGTTTCCCTTGATGGTACTCTGGTCCAATATTCCAGTGTGTATTTTCTTAGCCGACAATGCAGCGGACCAATGAAAAGGACAACCATTTTTCAGCCGAATTCTGAAAAAAAAAGAAGAAAAAAGTGGAGTCCTGCATTTTTGTAATTTTATTATTTTCCAAGTTTAGAAAACAACATAAATGAAAAAGCACCCTGCTTTCTTGTGCATACTGCCATGTCCTCTGCCTCTCCTCCTGTTATTTTAAGTTGCGTTCATCACTTCATCTGCATCATTATTGAATTGGCAATGAGTACAATGTACAATCCTACTCCATTTACTTAATGGGTCTCAAATTTGCTCTGCAGGTTTTTGCACTTTATGTGCCCAATACAAATTTGGGTAGGCCATAGGCCCACGTTATGGGATTGTTAAAAGTCTTTGGCGCACTCATTTACAGCACTGTCGCTGGATGAGCTTTAACTGTAAAGGTGGCGGCGGATGCATATATCACAGGTCACAGCCGCTTATGTACAAACTACATATAACTAGGGAGTTAAAAAAGAGAAGGAGCTGGAATTCGGAGGTGCTAGAAAAAGGAGTTTCCATTCCATGTGTCGTATAGCTATCACTCAAGGTTTGAAAAAAATGGGTTGAGAATGACAGCTATCCAATAGAAAAACTGAGAAAGCGAGAAGAAACAAGGCATTTGAAGTGAAAATCTGATATAACAAGCTTTCCAAGTTTTATTTTATCTTATTTGTTTAAAATTATAATAACCTTTTATGAGATTAATTAGATGATATCCTATGAAACCTAGGCACATTTTTCAGGCGTCATGTTTATATGTATTGGCATATGTTCTTTTCAGATTTTATATAATATATTAATGACACATGTTTCTGTATATTTGATCTAAAATTTACTTATTTATTGCACTAACATAAAAAAATAGAATTTGAATAATATTACAAAAAGAAAATAATGTATAATTTTTTAAATTTATAAGAAAATAAAGCATGAATTAAATTTATATAAATAATATTTTAAATAATATATATTTTTTTTTAATCTTTAGTTATAATTATATTGTGTTCTATATAATCTAACGTTGATGTACTCCTCATATTTGTATTGTATTGTGTCCTATGTTCATGTCAATCTTAATGCTTCTTAGATGATATCACTCACAACATCACTCGATATGTCATGCCTATATTAATCTCCTTATAGTGGTACGTTGTGTTACATTTAGAGGAATGCAAACGTGACATTCCACAAAATATAGAAGTATCAAATATAATATTATTTAAACTTTACCGGAGTTAGTGTTTACTTTTACAAATTTTGAGGAGACTAGTATATAAGTTTATGAATTGTGAAGTTCTTGTATAATGTGGTCTAACTTCATGAATTTAAGTGTAATTTACATTTTTTTTCCTTCAATTGAAAATACGCAAGAAGCAAAATATTTTTTGGTGGTCCAAAACTCGTCTAGGTGAGCTATCATAAAATTTACACTGCAGAGATTGATTGCATGGTGGACCAGTCCAGCATGCAAACCTGGACATGTATGTGAGGAAACGCCAAGTTTGAGGGCAAGATTGATGATATTATGTCGGAAAGGTCCATCTGAGAGCTCCCATTTTCATCTAAGCTTAAGTGACATTGCCATGTTAGCCATCACCACACCGGTCATCATCTCATCCCTCCTCTAATTGAAGTTGGAACCCAGTTGATTTCATTTGGGTGAGGCGTGGCTTGGACATTTTTAATGAACTATCATCTTGCATGCCGAATAAACAAGTCATGTCCTTTAAATCAGACAATGTCAAAGACATTGCCATGGAAAATGTTTGGTCCCTCTAAGGTTAAAATGTTTTCATACAATTCTTACGTACTAACATTTATTTCTCAAACCAAACCCAACAAATTTCCAATTATAGTTTCTGAATCCTGCAGTCATCTCGTTTCAAATTGTGAAACAAGAGTTACAATGAGAACAAATACACAAATATAATAATGAATTATGCTATATATAGCACTTAGCAACCGTACATGATAATAATTATCTGCCAACGCCTAAAGTCTACGATAATAATAAATGCACATGTATATGATGTATCACTGAAATTTTTATTTCTATGTACTGTGGATAAATTGTGGGTGAATCTTCTTCAGTCCCACTTTGTGCCCTTAGAAAAATCACACGATGAGAAAAGTACCCCCTATTATTAAACAATCGTGTATTTTAAAAATTATTTTATCTAATAATTATTTATTTTAAAAGTTTAAGTATTTTCAATTATTTTTTATTAATAATATTTTTATTAAATATTATTAATTTATTAATAAAAGAAGGGAACAGAGATTGAATTATCGAAAAAAATAAATATAATTTAATAAATTATTCTAATTTTTATTAATATTAATATTTTTTAATTATTTTTTTGATTCTAGTAATTACGATTAGTTTCTTTCAACATTATTGTTGGACAAGGCTTCATGTGGATTAATTGATGGCATCGGGTTCAAAACTAGCGGTCATTGATTTTCACAGAATTTAATGATTGTATCTTTTACTTAGGCAAGGACAGAGAGACCCACACACAACAACAACTTTAACTAACATCATAATATGAAGTGAAATATTCAAGCGTAACATGAGTAAGAAAAATTATTTATTTTAATTTATTTATCAATTGATATGTAAATTTTATGAATTATTTTTTTTATTTTTTTATATTTATAATATAATAATTTATTTATTATTTAATAAATAAAATAAAATATATATTTTACTTTACTCTAAAAGTACATAAAAATTTCTCTAATTTCCAAAAGTTGTATGGTGCAATGGTAGCGCCTGTTATTCCATATCAGATGGTTGCGTGTTCGATTCACAAGGTCCAGTTCCCAATGTTTTTTTTTTTTGTTTTTCACTTATGTTGTTAATTGACCAATAAATAATTAATGATGTCTTACATATTATATATTATATTAGCATAATAGAACGTCTTTCACCTTTTCATTCTTGGAAATATTATATAACATTTGTTATTTATTGGCTTTAAATATATTTTTGATAAAATCCAAAAATTGATCGCCTTTAAATTTGTGTTGGACATATTGATTTCTCTAAAAGAGTAACTAAAGAAATCCATATTAATTTCAAATTTTGTAAAAGTTGATAACTGTACAAAAAGAATAAGTTAATTTCTTAAGAATTATGAAAAACATCAAATTGATCCATAAATGAAGGAATTAATTTGTTCGATATTTTTAATTTATAAGAATTTCTTTGGATTTTTTTTCGTTATATGTACCTATTTGATCAATTTTGTGCTTCTAAAGAGGCTAATTTGTGCAACGTAAAATTTAAGAGGGACTAATTTGAGAGTTTATTTATAATCTCTATAAGTTAGATAATTTTGACTTTAATTTCTCTAATATGTTTGTTTAGTTTTTGTTACTTCTTTTTCTGATATTATGTTTTTTTATTCCCACTAGTTTCGGCATATTTGTGCAATGCACAAGATTTTATGTTTAGAAGTTTCAAAAATTTGACTAAGCGTGTGTGTATATGTGTGTGTGTGTATATATATATATATATATATATATATATATATATAGCAAAACATATATATTAAATCCTAAACCTTATATATAAATATTAAAATTTATTGAATTAAAATATATTGATTTTTATAATTTATTATGCAGTTAATTTAGCAAAACAAATATCTAATGTAGTTACCTATACAGTATTTGTAAAATATCATATATTAAAACAATATTAAATGCCCAAAAAGATCATTACAATATTATGAGATGAATCATCATATATTACATATTAAATACATTA
This sequence comes from Dalbergia cultrata, assembly GCA_031216105.1. NCBI lineage: Eukaryota > Viridiplantae > Streptophyta > Magnoliopsida > Fabales > Fabaceae > Dalbergia > Dalbergia cultrata. The sequence continues at coordinate 35,593,668 of CM062352.1, forward strand.
TAATTGCAATCTCATGATACTAACAACATATTAACTAACCATTGAATGATTTTTTTTTACTTTTTCTGTGATATCCCAAATAAAGAAATTATAATTATTTTGAATTATTATTATTTATTATTATTATCAAGTGCACCTAACACTAATATTATTTAACATTATAATTACTAAGTGTGGTTAGCATTAATATTAGTTATTACTATTATTAAGTCTAGATATATGCCACTAATATTAATAATAATTAATATTACTAAGTGTAGCTAGCATTAGCATTATTATTATTAAGTGTACCTAGCATTATTATTATTTAACATTATTATTACTAAGTGTAGATAGCATTAGCATTATTATTATTAAGTGTACCTAGCATTATTATTATTTAACATTATAATTACTAAGTATAGCTAGCATTATAATTATTATTATTAAGTGTACCTAGCATTATTATTATTTAACATTATTATTACTAAGTGTAGCTAGCATTAGCATTATTATTATTAAGTATACCTACCATTATTATTATTTAAAATTATAATTACTAAGTGTAGCTAGCAATATAATTATTATTACTAAGTGTAGTTAGCATTATTATTATTTAACATTATAATTACTAAGTGTAGTAAGCATTATTAATATTTATTATTATTATTAAGTGTAGACAAATAGCACTAATATTATTCATGATTATTATATTTGTGTATAAATATATGAGTGTAGGAGTGTGTATGTGTAAGAAATGTTTAGTTTCATTTTGCTAAGTTTTGCTTACACCTCCTCTAAGTCACACCTCCTCTAAACCAAACCTTTTCTTGGCCGAACTCATCTCTTGTCAAGCTCAAGGTCTTCATGACCGGGTTTCAGTGAGCCTAGCTAATCCTCTCTTGGGACGTTGTGATGCTCCTTTCTTTTAATCTGTGATATTGGTTATTTGTACCATTCCAATACTTCAGAGTAAAGTTATTAGTAGAAGCACACTCACGACTACCAACGGTGAGTGGGTTTAAGCTCATGATCATACTTTGGTCATTATTAATATTTTTCCATATTATATAAATTATTTATGAAATTTTAGAATGATTTATGTCAAGAGAATATATTGTTATAATTATGCTTATTTTAGAAATATTATTACTTTTACAGTTATCATGAAAATTAATCATTTTAGCAAAACTCATGGGACCATAATTGATACCTTGCGTGTTATAGAATATCTTTTTCCTAGTTTATGAAATTGTGAGACCTCAGTTTAATGTTTACAGTAGATATATTAATTATCATGTTTTCAGACTATGTATTTCCTATGAAGATTTTAGAATATTAGATATGATTTATTGAAAGTATTGAATAAAGTATAATTCATAACAATTGTCAGATACATATTCTATTGATTAATAAAATCATTATGTCTACAAACTGGTGATCCCTTGGGCATGATTTTAGAATCTCAGTTATGCTATAGTCAAATTATTAGAATTATATGAATTCAGAGCTTTTATATTTATTTGGTTTATGAACAAATTATTTTATATTAATTAGTGAGAAACAGATCAGCGAGTTAACGGCTGCAGGATTGATCATTAACCTTGGTACCAAGTGGTCCGTTAGAGGACTAGCTCACCCACAATAAGGAACCTAGTGAGGTGTCCATTTATGGGACCTAGTTAGGTGCCCATCAGATTAGCCATTGGCTCAGATTTAGCTATTCAGCTTAGATAATTATGTACAGAATAATTCATGTTTCTCTACTAGTTATTGTCATAGATTCAGTTAATTTATATGTAATTATATATGTAATATATTTCACATCAGTTGCATGTATATGTTATGTATTTTATTATTGTCCCATGTGGGTTGTGAGTAGAGGCTCGCTCACTAAGTTTTGATGAACTCACCCCTCTCTTTTCCTTTCCCTACAGATCTGACTCTGATTTAGGTTGTACCACCGGATCCTCAGTAGTTGTGCTACAGCTTACTTGGTGAGCTTCGCTTTGGAGTGGAGCTTATTGTCAATTATGTCAGTCTAGTAGTGCTCCAATAAATTGTGTAGGCAGGATCCCCGGACATGCATGATATATTTTCAGAATTTCTGTTAATTGTTTTGTTATGTTTGGCTTTGGCCTAGAATATGGATTTTATGCAAATTTATGTTCAGAATTTATGTTTTGAGAACAATTTCATATTATTGAAGTTTTAGTTGAACTTGAGCTATTTTGAATAAATTTGGATTATTTATGCATATTAGTCAGTTACGTTACCAGAGGCTTCCGTGGGGACCCAAATCCTCACGTGCCGGTCACACTCCGTAGGTGGGTCGTGACAAAGTGGTATCAGAGAAATAGGTTTCCCTACATATTATTAGAGCAAATGTTCACAAATAACATGGCATCTACGTAAATGGAAGCGCGCCCATTTGCATTGATGTGGTGCTATTTGAGGCCTTTAGGAAAAAGTCAGTTTTGTCTAGGTTCAATAAGAGTTTGTCTTTTCTTGGCACTCATGATCTTGTCATATGTCCTCGATTTCACAGTATAACCATGCTACCTGTACACTCATCACGCCTTCGCCGTCGCCGTAGGAGCGACACATCCGGTAATAGTGCTCGCCTTAGAGCTTTTGAACATATGGTAACAAATTTGACAGATGTGATGGTCAGACAGCTAGAAGCGACTACACAGCTGCCTCCAGTAAGAGATACAGATGACTCAGCCTTAGAGCATTTCAAGAGAATGGACCCACCCACTTTCAACGGGCGTTTGACGAGTGAGGATCCCCAGGAATTCCTTAGGCAGGTGAAGAAGATAGTTGGTGTCATCCATTGTTCTTCGGAAAGAGCGGTGGAGTTAGCTGGTTTCCAGCTCGGAGGCCAAGCAGAGTTATGGTATCAGGAGTTCCGACAGAGGTATGGAACTGCTAGCTCTCCATCTTGGGAACGATTCAAGGAAGCCTTCATGCGAAGATTCATATCAGAAAGCCGCCAAGCACAAATGATTGAGGAGTTTTTGAAGCTCCGTTTAACTCCAGGCATGACAATTACTGAGTATGATGAGCGTTTCACTTATCTTGCACAGGCAGCTTCTAGCATGATACTGACAGAGATAGCTAGGGTGAGACGTTTCATTCAGGGTCTGCCAAGAGACTTATTCCTCAGCTTGCAGCCTCACGTCGGGACCATGGACTATGCTCAGGTAGTAGACACAGCAATTGGTCTTGAGAATGGTCTAGCAGAGCGAAAAGTGATGTCAGAGGCCAACAAGAAGGCCAAGGTTCATGCCTCTTTCTCGAGCGGAGCAGGTTCAAGTAAGGGTCACCATCAGCAGGGACAACAGCGGAGTTAGTCGGGTAGGGCCACCTTCTCAGAGCCCATCCCGGCACGTTCAACTATATCACAGACTCTGAGTAGAGGGGATAGTCAGTACAGTGGACAGGGTTCATGGCAGTCATATCCAGTATGCCCGACTTGCGAAAAGAGACATCAGGGTCAATGTTGGTTTGGCTCTTCATTATGTTATGGATGTGGCCAGCCAGGTCATAAGCGCGCAGAATGCCCAATGTTTCAAAGAGCTCCTAGCCAGAGGTCAACTAACCCCTCCACATCAATTCAATCTCTTCAGTCGACAACCCAGGGCGGTGTCATCGCAGCGGCAGGCCGTGGGGTCGTGAGTAGAGGTCCTGTTGGCAGAGGTACAGGCGGAAGAGGAGCAGGTAGTAGAAGTCAAGGTAGTGGAGAACAACCCCGTCTATTTGCGATAACCCGTCAGGATGCGCAGGCTTCAAATGAAGTAGTAACAGGTATGACAACAGTATGTTCCTTCAATGCTATGACGTTATTTGACTCGGGGTCTACCCACTCTTATGTATTCCCATTCTTTGCTATACGGTTTGGAAGATCCCCTGAGGATCTTGACGAGCCATTTTTAGTTGGGGTACCTTCGGGAAAGCCCACCCTTATTCAGAAAGTATATAGATCATGCGCAGTCAAAGTTGGTGACATGGAAGCACTAGCAGATTTGAAAGTGTTGGACATGTCTGACTTTGACGTTATTCTAGGCATAAATTGGTTATCCCCATGTCATGCCTTGATAGATTGTTATAGAAAGGTAGTGAGATTCGAGGTCCCAGGAGATGAGCCAAGAGAGTTTCTTGGTACAAGATACTCGACACCGATGAACTTAATATTAGCTATGAATGTGCTACGGCTGATGGATAGAGGTAGTTACGGGTTTTTAGCTGCAGTCAGGAATGTAGAGGCAGAGATACCAAGTTTGGAAACGATTCTGGTGGCTAATGAGTTTCCAGATGATTTCCCAGGTATGCCACCAAAGAGAGAAATAGAGTTTGGGATAGATCTTGAACTATAAGTTAGACCCATCTCTATACCCCCGTATCGCATGGCTCTAGCAGAGTTAAAAGAACTGAAAGAGCAATTACAGGAGTTGTTGGACAAAGGGCTTATATGGCCAAGTACTTCTCCATGGGGTGCTCCAGTGTTATTCGTTAAGAAGAAAGACGGATCGATGAGGATGTGTATAGATTATAGGCAGCTAAACAAAGTGACAATTAAGAACCGATACCCCTTGCCCCGTATAGATGATCTTTTTGACCAGCTTCAAGGGGCAACATGTTTTTCCAAGATCGATCTTCGATCTGGTTACCATCAGCTAAATATTAAGGATGAAGATATACCTAAGACGGCTTTCAGGACTCGCTATGGACATTATGAGTTCTTAGTGATGTCCTTTGGGTTGACCAATGCCCCAGCAGCCTTTATGGATTTAATGAATAGGGTGTTTAAACCATTTCTGGATCACTTTGTGATTGTCTTCATCGATGACATCTTAGTGTATTCCAAAAGTAAGGAGGAACATGAACAACACCTAAGAATAGTTTTACAAACCTTGAGGGAGAATCGGTTGTATGCCAAGTTCTCCAAGTGTGAATTTGGCTAGATCAAGTGGCATTCCTTGGACACGTAGTGTCGAAGGATGGCATCATGGTAGATCCAAAGAAGGTGGAAGCCGTGCAGCAATGGCCTAGACCTACAACAGTTTCAGAAGTTCATAGTTTCTTGGGCTTGGCAGGATATTACAGATGATTCGTTCAAGATTTCTCGAGGATTGCAGCACCTATGACCAAGTTGACACAGAAGAATATCAAGTTTCAATGGACAGAAGAGTGTGAGGAAAGTTTCCAAAGGCTCAAAACATGCTTGACCACGGCACCAGTTCTTGTACTACCTTCAGGTTCAGGAGGTTTTTCAGTATTCTGTGACGCTTCTAGAATTGGACTTGGTTGTGTCTTGATGCAGCATGGTCAGGTTATAGCGTACGCCTCGCGGCAACTTAAGAAGCATGAGTAAAATTATCCTACCCATGATTTGGAGATGGCGGCAGTGATTTTTGCCTTGAAGATTTGGAGACATTACCTGTACGGAGAGACTTGTGAGATTTTCACAGACCACAAGAGCTTGAAGTATATCTTTCAACAAAAGGATCTGAACCTGTGGCAGCGTAGATGGCTTGAGTTGTTAAAAGATTATGACTGTACGATCTCGTACCACCCAGGGAAGGCGAATGTAGTCGCAGATGCTTTAAGCAGGAAGTCGGCAGGCAGTTTGGCCCACATAGCGCCAGTAAAACAACTATTAGTAGAAGATATCCACAAGTTAGAAGCTGAAGGAGTTCAGTTCGGTCTTAGTGAATCAGGGGCTTTTCTAGCTCACATCAAGGCTCAGTCAACCTTGGTAGGACATATCAAAGCACAGCAAGGTGAAGATCCGAAACTAGCTAAGTTAGTTGAGGATGTTCGTAAAGGTGAGAATACAGAGTTCTCAATTGATACTGAGGGTGTATTGCACCTTGGAAATCGATTATGCGTACCTACTACAGATGAGTTGAGGAGAAAAGTAATGGAAGAGGCCCATGGTGCAGCATACTCAGTACACCCAAGATCAGCTAAGATGTATCAGGATCTAAAACAATTATTTTGGTGGGATGGGATGAAGAGAGATATCGGTGACTTTGTGGCTAGATGCTTGGTATGCCAACAAGTCAAGGCTGAACACCAGAGGCCGGCAGGGTTACTTCAGCAGATAGATATTCCAGAATGGAAGTGGGAGAGGATAACCATGGACTTCATAGTCGGGTTACCTCAAACCACCAAAGGGTTTGACTCCATATGGGTAATAGTAGATAGAATGACCAAGTCAGCACACTTTTTACCAGTAAAAACTACCTTTAGTGCAGCACAGTATGCTCAGTTATATATCGAAGAGATAGTCAGACTCCATGGTGTCCCAGTATCTATCATATCCGACAGAGGGTCCCAGTTCACTTCACGATTCTGGAGGGCATTTCAAGAGGCTCTTGGAACACGTGTGGATTTAACCACAGCTTTTCATCCCCAAACAGATGGTCAGTCAGAAAGGACAATACAAACCTTAGAAGATATGCTCAGAGCCTCATACTAGATTTCGGAGGAAGCTGGTATGATCACTTACCCTTGATAGAGTTTTCATACAACAATAGTTACCAGGCTAGTATCCAAATGACACCATTTGAAGCCTTGTATGGGAAGCGGTGCAGGTCTCCCATTGGGTGGTTTGAACTTGACGAAGCTAAGTCTTTAGGCCCGAACCTAGTTCAAGAAACCTTAAAGAAGGTCCAATTGATTAGAGAACGTCTCCTAGCAGCACAATCCAGGCAGAAGTCATATGCAGATAATCGTCGACGTAACTTGGAGTTTGCGATTGGGGACCACGTGTTTTTGAGAATATCCCCCATGAAAGGAGTAGTGAGGTTCGGTAAGCAAGGAAAGTTAAGCCCTCGTTTTATTAGTCCGTTTGAAATCTTAGAAAGAGTTGGAGTGGTGGCTTATAAGTTGGCACTGCCTCCCAGATTATCAGCCATACACCCAGTGTTTCATGTTAGTATGCTCAGAAAATATATGCCTGACCAATCTCATGTGCTCACTTCACAAATCGTCCAAATTGATAAGAACTTGTCATATGCAGAGGAACCAGTTGCCATCGTAGATAGACAGATTAAGAAACTTCGCTCAAAGGAGATAGCCTCAGTAAAAGTTATCTGGAGGAACCATTCCGGTGAAGAAGCAACTTGGGAAGCTGACGAAGCTATGAAAATCAAATATCCCCATCTATTTCCATCTTAGGGTACGTTGTTTAGATTTGGGGGACCAAATCTCTTTTAAGGGGGTAGTATGTGATATCCCAAATAAAGAAATTATAATTATTTGGAATTATTATTATTATTATTATTTATTATTATTATCAAGTGCACCTAACACTAATATTATTTAACATTATAATTACTAAGTGTAGTTAGCATTAATATTAGTTATTACTATTATTAAGTCTAGATATATGCCACTAATATTAATAATAATTAATATTACTAAGTGTAGCTAGTATTAGCATTATTATTATTAAGTGTACCTAGCATTATTATTATTTAGCATTATTATTACTAAGTGTAGATAGCATTAGCATTATTATTATTAAGTGTACCTAGCATTATTATTATTTAACATTATAATTACTAAGTGTAGCTAGCATTATAATTATTATTATTAAGTGTACCTAGCATTATTATTATTTAACATTATTATTACTAAGTGTAGCTAGCATTAGCATTATTATTATTAAGTGTACCTACCATTATTATTATTTAACATTATAATTACTAAGTGTAGCTAGCAATATAATTATTATTACTAAGTGTAGTTAGCATTATTATTATTTAACTTTATAATTACTAAGTGTAGTAAGCATTATTAATATTTATTATTATTATTAAGTGTAGATAAATAGCACTAATATTATTCATGATTATTATATTTGTGTATAAATATATAAGTGTAGGAGTGTGTATGTGTAAGAAATGTTTAGTTTCATTTTGCTAAGTTTTGCTTACACCTCCTCTAAGTCACACCTCCTCTAAACCAAACCTTTTCTTGGCTGAACTCATCTCTTGTCAAGCTCACGGTCTTCATGACCGAGCTTCAGTGAGCCTAGCTAATCCTCTCTTGGGACGTTGTGATGCTCCTTTCTTTTAATCTGTGAGATTGGTTATTTGTACCATTCCAATACTTCAGAATAAAGTTATTAGTAGAAGCACACTCACGACTACCAACGGTGAGTGGGTTTAAGCTCATGATCATACTTTGGTCATTATTAATATTTTTCCATATTATATAAATTATTTATGAAATTTTAGAATGATTTATGTCAAGAGAATATATTGTTATAATTATGCTTGTTTTAGAAATATTATTACTTTTACAGTTATCATGAAAATTAATCATTTTAGCAAAACTCATGGGACCATAATTGATACCTTGCGTGTTATAGAATATCTTTTTCCTAGTTTATGAAATTGTGAAACCTCAGTTTAATGTTCACAGTAGATATATTAATTATCATGTTTTCAGACTATGTAGTTCCTATGAAGATTTTAGAATATTAGATATGATTTATTGAAAGTATTGAATAAAGTATAATTCATAACAATTGTCAGATACATATTCTATTGATTACTGAAATCATTATGTCTACAAGCTGGTGATCCCTTGGGCATGATTTTAGAATCTCAGTTATGCTACAGTCAAATTGTTAGAATTATATGAATTCAGAGCTTTTATATTTATTTGGTTTATGAACAAATTATTTTATATTAATTAGTGAGAAACAGATCAGCGAGTTAACGGCTGCAGGATTGATCGTTAACCTTGGTACCAAGTGGTCCGTTAGAGGACTAGCTCACCCACAATAAGGAACCTAGTGAGGTGTCCATTTATGGGACCTAGTTAGGTGCCCATCAGATTAGCCATTGGCTCAGATTTAGCTATTCAACTCAGATAATTATGTACAGAATAATTCATGTTTCTCTACTAGTTATCGCCATAGATTCAGTTAATTTATATGTAATTATATATGTAATATATTTCACATCAGTTGCATGTATATGTTATGTATTTTGTTATTGTCCCATGTGGGTTGTGAGTGGAGGCTCGCTCACTGAGTTTTGATGAACTCACCCCTCTCTTTTCCTTTCCCTACAAATACAGCTACAGTTTCAGTTGTACCACCGGATCCTCAGTAGTTGTGCTATAGCTTACTTGGTGAGCTTCGCTGTGGAGTGGAGCTTATTGTCAATTATGTCAGTCTAGTAGTGCTCCAATAAATTGTGTAGGCAGGATCCCCGGACATGCATGATATATTTTTGAAATTTACATTAATTGTTTTGTTATGTTTGGCTTTGGCCTAGAATATGGATTTTATGCAAATTTATGTTCAGAATTTATGTTTTGAGAACAATTTCATATTATTGAAGTTTTAGTTGAACTTGAGATATTTTGAATAAATTTAGATTATTTATGCATATTAGTCAGTTACGTTACCAGAGGCTTCCGTGGGGACCCAAATCCTCACGTGCCGGTCACACTCCGTAGGTGGGTCGTGACATTTTCTTTAATTAAGATTTTGAATTGTTGTCTTATTAGAATCAATTAGATTCAATATGTAGACTTGCTAAATTAATTAAGTTCATCAAATTAAGTTGATATCAATTACAACCAATGCCAATTAAGTGCATTAGATTTGATTCTTAATTTGGAATATAAATCTATTGTAAAACAATAATAATAGAGAGAATAAAGAAGAAAAGAGAGCAATGTTATTGATAATCTTGAGGGTTCGATACATAGAGCTCCCAAAAAGGGTATTTATAGCAAATGTTGAGAGAAACAATATCAAATAAACTCATAACATATTATTTCTATTTAAATCAAATCTTGATTGAATCAATAAAAGATAGGACATTTATATTCGAATAATATTTCATAATAGTCTCCTTGGATGTCTATCAGGGATATACATCATTAAAATCTTATTAAGAAAAAATCCAATGGAGAAAAAAAATTTAATAAAGGAAAAAGAGTATAATATCCTTATTGTGGAAACTTGGAACTACATCATTAGAACCTTATCATGGAAAAACCTAAGGGATGAAAACCCTGATCAAGGAAAAAATAATATAATATTTCTCCCTCTTTTTGAAGTATTACTTAAATCTCATAATCAGTGCATTCTAATTTTTTACACCACTTGTGGAAAAGAGAAATAGGTAGTGATTCAATCACTTGAACAAATTGGATACCAATTTCTCTATTTAATTGAGCTATCTATGCCACATTTTCCCAGTGTAAAGTTGTGCAAGTTTCTTTTAAGATAATCCACATGATAGTTTGAACATATTCATCTATTTCTCTAAGACAAAAACATTCATGAGCTTCATTTATTGCACTGATTTCTCCATGACTTAACGTAGTAGTGACTATCCATGGTGTCATCGACCACATTGCTAGGGGATTTGCAGGCGGAGGTGAAACAAGCTCGGGTAGAAAAATGCCACTCAGGGCAAGTATGTCACTGGAAGGATCATCACATGCCTCAAAACCAAAGACCAAGAACCCAGTAATATCCTTCTCAGACTCTGATTTCAAAGGAATTAATGACAATTAACATGATCTTGTCGTAATTGCCATCCTCGCTAGCAATTTTTTGGTAAAAAAAGTCCTGTTGATCAGGGGAGTTTAGCCGAGATCTTTTTCTATGCAACTTTCTGAAAGCTCATTACTTCCCTACAATGGCGAACCGGTTAGATTCGCAGGAAATAGAGTCAAAGTCCTCAGCTACGTATGGCTAAGGACCACATTCGGCCTTAACCATTGACTAAGACAGTAAACCTCCAATACCTTGTGATCGACTCCCCTAGTTGCCCTAGGAGCTGTCGTCTCAATGCCCCATCTAGCCATGAAGTTCCTTGTTTCCTAGTCCAAGGTCGGCATAGTCCATGCCAATCAGAAATATGCTCGAACATGCTACAATGAATGTCTCAAGTTGAAGATCACAGAATAGTCGAAGACTGAACAAGTCCACACTATTTGCCACACCGATCAGATCCCCCTCATCTTATAACTTAATCCTAGAGAGGATATCTAGAACTGACCACAACTTGCGGATGGCCTAAAGCCTGGCCAGATCGACAAAGAGGCTGAAAAAGTAACATTCATAGGGGCCGACCTACTACTAGACCTCTTCGTAGAACTTACTTCCCTTCTCCTAGACAACGCTGATCAATTTTCTTGGACACTAGCCAACATGCCCGGAATCAACCCTAAAGTCATCAGCCACAAGCTCATGGTTGACACCAAAGCTAGCTTGGTAGCATAGAAAAAGAAAACCCTCGAGGTCGAGCGACAAATGGCTGCCTTGAGGAGACCAAAAAGCTCCTGAAGGTCGGCTTCATCAAAGAGATCAAGTATACCACGTGGCTGACAAACGTGGTAATGGTAAAGAAGAACTCGGGCAAGTGGTGCATATGTGTAGACTTCACAAATCTCAACAAGGCTTACCCCAAAGACTCCTATCCATTTCCTAGCATTGATAAGTTCGCCAACAATGCCTCTGGCTATCACTATTTGAGCCTCATGGATGCCTATTCAGGGTATAATCAGATCAAGATGCACCCTGAAGATGAAGATAAAATAGTATTCCTTACCGAACATGTCAACTTCTGCTACAAAGTCATGCCTTTTGGTTTGAAGAATATAAGGGCCACATATCAGAGACTCATGAACAAAGTCTTCGAAGAACAAACCGGCAAAAACATCGAAGTGTACGTTGATGACATGGTGGCAAAAACCTCCCCAGTTGGAAACCACATATTGGACCTTGAGGAGATATTCGAGCAGCTTCGAAGATACAACATGAGATTAAACCCAGAAAATTGTGCATTTGGTGTTCAGGGTGGGAAGTTCCTTGGGTTTATGCTCACCAACTAGTGAATAAAAGCCAAACCTGACAAGTGCTAAGCAATATTGGAGGTGAGAAGCCCAAGGTCGGTCAAAGAAGTCTAGCAGCTCACTGGTCGCCTCCCCACCCTATCCTGCTTTCTTTCAAGATCTACAGAGTGAGTAGCCCCATTCTTCAAGACGCTTAGAAAACAAGCAGTATTTAAGTGGAATGAAGAATATGAAATAGCCTTCGTCGAACTCAAAACATTCCCCTCCATACCACTCATTCTCACCAAACCCCACCTTGGAGAGACTCTCTTTCTCTATCTCTCTGTCATCGAGCATGTTGTAAGCTCGGTCCTTGTAATTAAACGAAACAAAGAACAGCTCCCATTTTACTTCATCAGCAAGACTTTCCAAAGGCCCAAATAGAGATACCAAAAAATAGAGAAACTTACCTATATAGTGGTGGTATCAACTAGAAAGCTATGACCGTACTTCCAGAGCCACCACATAATAGTCTAAACAGAGCAACGCATCAGGCAAATAGTGATCAAGCCTAAACTAGCAGGAAAAATGATCTCATGGTCAGTCGAACTCTCGGAGCATGGCCTAGAATACCAATCCAGAGGTACTGAGCCCTCGCCAAACACACATCAAGAGATCAGCTCATGGACACTTCACGTGGATAGAGCCTCCAATGGCAAAGGAAGTGAAGTCGACAACACTCTGGAAAACGAGGAGGGAGTCTTAATTGAACAATCCCTCAAAATCCAGTTCCACACCAGCAACAATCAAGCAGAATACAAAGCCCTTATAGTAGGTATCAAGCTTGCCCTAAAAGTCAGAGCCTAGCGACTTCTCATAAAAGCCGATTCATAGCTCGTAGTCAGTCAGGTCAATTGCACTTTTACTGCCAGAGATCTCCTCCTCGAGAAATAACTCTCACTTGTGAAAAACTTAATGCAAAACTTTGACTCCTATGAGGTAGTGCACATTGTGAGAAAACACAATGCAAGAGCCAACATCCTCTTCAAGCTCACCAGCACCAGCAAGCCACAAAACAACAAATCTATGATATAGGTAAAACTCCAAATCCCGAGCTGCTTTGAATCTGAAGTTTGCGACATTGAAATAGGGAGCCCAGATTGGCAAGATCCAATCCTCAGCTACCTGAGCACAAGCAAAGTCTCGAACACTGTTATCGATGACAAGCAATTGAAAGGGCTAGCAAGCTACTATGCCCTATGCAGAGGACTACTATTCGGGCGAGGCTACATTTTCCCCCTCCTAAAGTGCCTCAGCCCTCACAAAGTCAAAGATGTAATGGTCGAGGTACACAAAGGAGTTTATGGCAATCACATAGGTGGCTGAGCGCTAGCAGCCAAAATACTCTGAGTAGGGCATTTCTGGACAGTTATAAAGATGGACTACACTGACTTTGTATGCAAGCGTAACAAATGCCAAAGGTTCTCCAAAGTCTTCTAGAGGTACCCCAAACCACTACACTTCTCTAAGGCCAGTTGGCTTTTCCATAGATAGGGAATCGACCTCCTCGGCCCTTTTCCCCTAGCACCAGGTCAACTCAAGTACTTAGTAGTAGCCATTGACTACTTCCCTAAGTGGATAGAAGCAGAGACCCTAGAAACAATCACAGTTGAGAAAGTCCAAAAGTTCGTTTGGAAGAGGATTATATGCAGATTTGGCCTCCCCAAAGAATTAATCACCAATAATGGAACACAATTCACAAACTGAGGATTGAAGAAGCTCTGTGAGAATTTTCAAATCAAGCACATCTTCACCTCTGCAGAACACCCTCAAACCAATGGCCTCGTAGAAGCTACCAACAAAGTCATCCTCACAGCACTAAAGAAAAAGCTTGACAAAGCCAAAGGTTTCTGGGCTGAGGACCTTCCCAAGATTCTTTAGGGGTATCATACTACCGGCCAATCCTCAACCCTGGAAACACTATACAGACTGGTCTTTGGTAGTGAAGCCATGCTCCCAATGGAAGTCGCCTAACCAAGCGCCCGATGGCTAGCATTCACAAAAGAATTAGATGTAGAGAATCAAAGAGCTGAGCTAAACCTTATCAAGGAAGACCGAGAACTAGCCCACATCAAAGAGCAAGCTACTAAGTAGAGAACAACATGAGTCTATAGCAAGAAGCTCAACCCAAGAACTTTCCATGCCGAAGACCTTGTCTTACAAAAGAGTGAACTACCAAGGGCTATTCCGAGTAATGCAAGATCTAAGCTGAGGAGCTTTCAAGATGGCCGAGCTCTCAAGACATGAACTTCTAAGGACGTTGAATGTAGCGTCCCTCAAAAAGTACTACACTAGAGTAATGCCTTAAGTCACACACGATGGGTGTACTCTTTTTCCTTTAGTTGAGTTTTATCCCACCGGGTTTTACCAACAAAGGTTTTAATAGGGCATGATCGTGTGTGAGTCAAAAACTGCGGTGGCAAACCTATTTATGTAATTTCATTTTATGTAATACATTACGCTTTCACATTATACATATGCTCTCACATTACATTTCTTGCCCCACATTCTCATGCAACAAACCTGACCATACTCACGTCAATCTTGGAACCGTCCAAGTTGCGAAGGCATGCCAAAGCTACAACACTCACGTCAACCTCGGCACCAATCGAGCTGTGAAGGCCCCTCGAAATCGACCAACTCATGTAAACCTCAGCACCAGCAAAGTTGTGAAGGCACCCTAGGATTACAAACAAATTCAAAAAACACAAAACCCAATTCGGGCAAACAGTCTCCACATATACAGAGGACAAATATAAGATCAGCTAAGTTGTGAGTTGAAAGGAATAAACATCGAGCATCAACTTAAAAAAGAAAGAAGGTGAATTAACTAGCAACAAGTATTACACAAGTATCCGAATACATCTTGAGAAATAAAAAAAGGATAATGCTCAAGAGTCAATATCAATAGGGACCTCAATGGAAAGAACGGTCTGGATAGGCTCCACGACCTCGACCTCATCCATACCTCCCCTTTACTTCGGCTTTAACCCCTTCCTCTCCTTCAGCCCGAACACCTTTGCCAACGCCTTCATCAGCGGCTAAGTGGTTAACCAATATACCTTCAACAACCTCCTTAAATGGGCCATACTAAGACAAGTCTAATCCCCCATGAAAGAACCGAACCTAATCAAGGGTCCAATCAAAACCAGCTGTGTACTGATCGATCACCTCACCATAAAGAAATCAGTATCATCCTTGAGACACTTATTCTCCCCCTAAAGCTTTCTGTTATCAACCTCAAGCATTTTTTTCTCAGCTTCAAGCTCACGAACCCAAAGACCCGCAACCTCTGCATCCACCTTCACGCAAGTCACCAAGCTATCAATTTTGTGCCCCGGGGCTTTCTTAGCGAGAACCCAACCCTTTCTCTTCTAGGCTAGCTTTGCCTTGGCTTCCTTCTTCTCGACCTTGAAGTGTGCAAAGACAATCCTGAATGCCTCAATCTCTCGAATGGTTGATCTATACCTTCTCTCCAAATGTTGAGCAATGGCCGCCTGAGGGAGATCCTGGAACTCCAGATGACGACAAAGACTAGGAATCCCTCCCTCTCCATCATGGCCCCATCCTCAAGGTGGATGAACTGCTAATCGATGAACTTGGGAACTGGAAACTCTATGCTCCAAAGACTAGAAGGGCTAATAGTGTCGAGAAATAGGTGGGAGTACCCGAACTCACACCTGCTCCCAGAGAAACAGGTGGAGCTCGCTTTTCTTTGGCAACACCTTTTTTCCGAGTAATATAGGCTACCATATCTTTAGAACCAAGCTTGGCTGCCATCTCACCTACAAAGGAAAGTGAGTAAAGATCAGCAAACATATAGATGAACTCAACCACAAAAAGAGGAAAAGAAGAAAAACATCCAGTGAAAAGCTACCTATATATTTGAAGACCTTCTCATTATTATATCCTCACTCTAAAAGAACTCTACAGGACAAAGGGGAGCTCAGACTCACGCACTCCTCTAAGTAATCAATCACAACTTGATTATCCAAAGAAAGAGAACTATAGTCTACTCTTAGAATCTGGCGAGGATTTTGTTGCCAATATAAGGGGAGCCTCTCCAAGCCAATGGAGTCCAAGAAGAATGGAGACTCAGACTCGACCAACCTAAATTTCACAAACTCATCCTTGAACCTCTTAATGTTACAGGTCAACAAGGTTAACAACTTTTTTTGGGATACACTACTGAAAGAGATCCAACTCCCCTTATCTACCCCTTTGACCTAGAAAAAAAAAAAGATCACACTAACACTGAGCTCATGACCAAGCATATCAAACAAATTCTTAAAAGCTCGTAGAAAGGCCTAACTGTTCGAATGAAGCTGAGAAGGGGTGACGTTAATTTTGTTCAGACGCCCCTCCTCAAAATGGGTAAAAGGCACCCACACATCTAATTTCTCAAAAAAATCTACATACATATAAATAAATTCAGCTTCACCATCTCTTTCTCTATATTTACACACCCTATCCTCAGTTGTATAAGGGAGAGACTCTGTCTTTTTCTCTCCACATGACGACACTAAGCAGGCCGCTCTGAATCTACGAATTGACTCCCCATAATTAAACACAAAAGCTACCTCCCTGACCTCACTACTAACCTAACAATAGCGGTATCTACTACGATTTTCCCTTTCCCAAAAGCATAACGTCCTTCCTTTTAGCCATCAATAAATACGTAAACAAACAAAGGGACGAAAGGAACTCACGAAAAGGAAAAGGAAAAAGGCAGAAGCAACAAGCAAAATGCAATCCTCTACCCTAGGGTTCTGAGCAAAATAAACTGGTTAAACGAAAGAGCATGAAAAGAAGAATCAAACTCACTAATTGAAAGCAAAAGAAATTGAAGCTCACTGTCATATTCGAAACCCTCAAGTCACGAAAAATAACAAAAACACAACGAATGAGAAGACAAACCCTCTTACAGAAATGAGGTTTGAAACACCATCTCCCCATCTTCACTCAAAACAAGCTTATCCAACAAATGAGAATACTTCCGTCTAATCAAGAACACATCTAACACATTCATTCCATCTAATGGCAGGGAGGTAGCCACTTTAATCCGATGGTGTACACATATACGTACTATCTCGCATTAAATGAGAAATGATTGCCCACTAATGATAAAACAACGTGTGTCACAACACGTTCTCCCATACCTACCACCATAGCAACTGAAAAGATCCACAACTCAAAACAACATCTTTGAGCTCGGCTTGAAGTTCTCGACCCAAAAAGCACGACCTTTATGCCCATCACAAATGCTCGTCCTTCAACCAAGCTCGGGGGCTATGTCTGGACCAGAAATATGGGCTGGTACCTCGGCCCAAGCCGCGGGAGCTTGGACGTGGGCCCGAGGTCGATTGGATGACACCCCTTTTCCCTCGAAGACTCACCTAGATTTAGTGGAGGATATCTCCTAAGTCCCATATAGGATCTTTCTATATATCACAATATCATATCATTATCTTATCACATCTCTAATACTAACTAAATTGCATGCATATATCCTACACTTAATGAAAATCACAAACAGATTTATCATGGGGTAATGTTAGGGGTGTTCATGACTCGTTCCGTCCCGCCAACTCAGCCTAGCCCAAAGCTAATTTGGACGGGTTTAGGTCTGGAAGTTTGACCCGGTACATATTTCGGGCCAGGTTTGGGTCATACGTCAGGTTCGCCCGACCTGGCCTAAAGTCAAATTATTCTTTCAGAGATATATATATTTTTATAATAATTTATGAAAAATTAAAAGATTTTAAAGTTCAATTAATATATTTTTTATAACTTAATATTATTTTTACATTGATATGGTTTGTTTTGAAACCTGTATCGTAAAATATCTCTAAAATTTTGTTTCTTACTTATAAACTTTTATAACTTTATTATGTACAATATCTAAATTCTTGTATATTGTTTGAATGTCGAGTTGACCCAGTATGACTCCGGACATAGTCAGGTCATTATCGGGTTGGATTCAGATTTTAAAAATTGATCCGATGTAAAAATCGGGCCGAGTTCGGGTCTTATCCAACCCGGCCTAACCCGTCTGTTTACACCCCTAGGTAACGTCATATTATTATATAAGGGGGCTAACACCCTTCAGGTATGGCAGAATTTCTATCACACACACATACCTCACCACTCCTCACACATTCTTTTTATTTGAGCATTGGAGTGTCTTTGCAGGTAACGCACCCCCCACTTTCACAGACGTTAGAACTATTTGCACTCTTGCTGCACTTCTAGGTGAGAACACACTTCATACCAAGTCAACTTCCAGAGTCATGAGTTTAGTCAAACAGTAAGCATTGCTACCATGGAGGAATTGAAGAACGAATATGAATCTATACTTATTTTATGTTCATATTAGAAATAAGAGGATGCTCATCTTGTACTAACTAAATAACATAATTAGTATGCATTATCCGATTCAATGTATGTTAGTCGAATGTCTAGAGTCTCTAAGAGATTCAGAGTGATTGTTAGAGAAGTTATTCAAATTAATCATAGTCAATTACACTTCAATTCCTAATTTTATGAATGTTTGCAATTGCTTACGCCTGCGTTAGGCGAACTTCTTGCGTTAGTGTCTTTGATTATTTGAGTTTTATCAAATTTAATTTATCGGGTTCACCAACAAAACCCCTTTTACGCATTCGGTCAATGTTTGTATCCACATAAGAACAAGTCAGGTTACACTGCATACTAACCTTTTTACGCACTCAGTTTAACTTTTAATTTGGGTGAGCATGAGACTCGCCACATAATATATATTTTAGATGAAAATGGAGACCTATGTAATCCAATTAAAAAAAAAAAGTGGTTTACCAATAAGTTTTTCAAAAGATTTAAAAGTCCGATATTTATTTTAAAAATCTATCTTCAATATACAAATATAAAATTAATTTATAGGCATATTTAAGATAATGATTACAACGTTCAATCATTACTATATAACTACTAATATCCATAGGCATATTTAAGATAATGATTACAACGTTCAATCATTACTATATAACTACTAATATCCATATTTTCAATGGAGGGACTATATGGATAGTGATTTGTATATAACGAAGTATCAATAGTTTGATTTTAAATTGAGAATCAAATAGTTTTAAAAGTTATGGCCAACATTTATTCTTTCAAATGAGTCTACAATAGGTAAAGGTATTAATCATCACATCTGACGATGAACAGTTTGAAAAATAAAAAAAAATAAAAAATTGGAGGGGACTATACAAACAGTGATTTGCCTAATATTTGCTTTGAACCTGGGTTATTGTTTTCTTACTTATTTTCTTTTAATTTGTGTTACTATAATTCCTCCGTTTAGATCAATGGCTTTTTTTTTTTTTTTTTTTTTTTTGCGTTCAATGTTACAATCAAATTCAAAAACTGATAATTAATATAATTATAGATTTTCATATTTATCATTTTATTTATTTGTTTTATGCATAAATTTGTAATAACAATAATAATAATAATATTTTAACATAATTAAATTAAATCATAAATAATTAAATTTACGGTTGAAACAATTTATTACCGTGCAATACACGAAGCAAAAACACTAGTTTATATATAAATTCAATAAATTTCACAAAATTATAGTTATTAAGATTATAATTTTATTTATATTTTCACATACTATTAATAAGTAAAACTAATATAACAATAAAATTAAGGAAATAATATTTTTGACATTTAAAATAGTTAGATAATTTAAAATATAAACAATTTCTAAAGGAACCGAAATGGAAAAAGTAAGCTATATTATAAAAGTAATTTCTCACTCATAAGTTGTAAGTAACAAAATATGTAACGAATCAGACAGTTACAAAATATGTACACTTACGTATAATAATAAAAACAATTTGACTCTTGAGGAACACATCACTGTATTAAATCAAATACTAGCTGTTGGGAAGTGGAAACTAACAAATCCCATGTTCACTACAGCGCTTCATCGTTGTCTGGATCAAGCTCAAGGCCCTCTGCTGCTAAGAGCCGAGCAATAGCTTTCTTCTTTTCTTCCTTAGCCTTTTTCCGCATCAAATCTCTTTTCTTCAGTACAAGGGTGTGCCTCTTAATGGTATTGGAAAAATACTCAGCAGAAGCTTTCTTTTCCCTTGCCAGGATCCTCCTTTCTTCATCCGGATCAATCTGGCATTTCATAAAATGCTTTCAATAAGATGCCGAAAGACAGGACTCTGGCTTTCGATGAGCAGAGACAACCATATGCATTTGGTTTCAGTTTTTCAATTTTCAATTTTCATTTTCAGTTTTCCCATGAAAACCGAAAATTGAAATTAAATTAACTCAACATACAATTTCAACTTTCATCTATAGGCAGGAGTTTCCCAGCACCCATTATGGGGGACAAAAGAAGAAAAAAAAAAGGAAGAAGAAAAACAACCATTTTGATGGTATGCATGAAGACAAATATCATGTATTTTGAAAATCACCAAACTTGGAAATGTCAATTACCAACTTACTCAAACTTCATTGGTAAGAACTAAGATGAAAACCAAAAGATTGCTATTTGCCATAAAAAGAGCTAAGAAAACTCTATCACAAACTTTCTGAAGCAAATAAGCAATCAATCAAGCTTGCAGTAAAATGCTAACAGATTCATGTATCACCATACCTTTGAACGAGAAAGGCTCCGCACGCGAATATTCAACTCACGTTGCTGCTGCTCAGCCCAAGCCACAATTGCCATATCACCTCGTTGATCAAAAGCTTTTCGCTTTTTCATAAGCCACTCCATCCATGCTTGAGATGCCTGAAGGAAACAAAACACCACATCAAGAAAGAAAGTAGAAAAGATTTTTTATTTTAATTACCAGGGAGGAAAGAATAAATCAATTATCCATTTTCAAGGTTAACAAGGCAATGCTTAGTGATACAGCAGAAACATCACTTTTAGGCTATATCTCTGAATGAAAAAAAGTAGAAAGAAGCCAGTCAACGGTATATAGGCACAACAGATGAAACAGTTGGCTAGTGTTATTGGTTGTAGTTAACCTGTGTTTACCACACTAACATCAAGGATAGAAAATCATAAAATGTCTTTTGAAAAGTGGAGGGCTGATTGATCATAGTAACCATCAATACCTTAGCATTTTAGTTTTATTGACCATTTCAAATAGAAGAATCATTGATGCTGGTACTGACTAAAATATGAAATCATAATTATAGGAGGAAAAAAAAGAACAAGTGGAAAGTAAAACTGCAATATGCTTGCTGGGAAGAATTCATTTAGCTTTGATGCTAGTGATCCAGTCAACCTTCCCACATAGCAAGTTTCCAGACTTGTTAAAGAGAAATATTAGATAAAAGTATAAAATACAATACTAACGTTCTCATGTAAATAATAAAAAAGAATTACTCTGAGAGTTATTAAAAATTTGAGAACAAGCTTCGGAAATCAACTAGACAAAATAAAATACAAGCAAGAGTTGGCAACTTATTAAGAAAAGCATTAAATGTATATTGCTCAAATCTATTAAAAGATACATAATTTTCTGTTGGGGTACAAGTCAATTACAGGATCCCCATTTAAGCAATGATTGATTGCATGAATAGTTTTGTAGTTTTCAGCTGGTTGTAATAGTGTACTGTACCTGGCTAGCTTTCTGCATCTATATGTATCTATGCAAAAGAACATACATAACTCTTTTCTTGCAATTGCTGAAGCACATAGCTTTTCTTTTGCTCTTGTAAACTTTTTATTAAAACTTCTAATTTTTTATTGAAGAGATCATAAAAATCAGTATTTTTATAGAAAAACTTCATATAGTTTACTGAAATTCTTGATAAATCAATCTTGTAAGGTTTGGATAGCAACTTTGAGAAATGATTAAAAAAAAAAAAAGGGTGGCCCAGTGCACGAGTCTCCCACCACGTGGGGTCTGCGAAGAGTAGAGTACGCAGTCTTACCCCCACTTTGTGGAGAGACTGTTTTCAGGATTTGAACCCGTGACCTCCAGATTACAAGGCAACAACCTTACCATTGCACTGAGACTTACCCTCTAACTTCGAGAAGTGATATCAACATAAATTCAATACCACATGATTTTTTTCACTGGATATAAAAGTTAAACCTTCACAAAAATCCTATTTTGATCCAACTAGTACACAGTCAATCACCGAGGTTATCAAACATATAAAAATATTACCTTCATAGGATTCACTCGGTTATCCATATCATATTGTCTTCGCTTCTCCTCATTTGCAAGCAATTCATAAGCAGCTTGAATCTTGATGAATCTAGCTTCGGCTGTTTCACCTTCTTCAAGGGTTCCTCTACCATCATAGACTTCAAAAATAAAGAAAAAAAAAAAAAGACAGTTAATCATTGAGCGCGAGGTCATATTTTCATTTGGTATAAAGTACATTCTAGCATAAAAAACAAGTTAGAGACAGAATGCTAACTAGATGCAAAGATTCATCTTGAAATTCAAATAAAAATACAAATATATTACTATGGTCCAATGCACATGGCTCCAACTCAGTAGAGTCTGAGGAGAATAGATGTATGCAGTTTTAGCCTCACAGGTGGAGAGACCGTTTCCAAACTAATATATTGCTATCATAGGGAAATAAAAACAACAAAATCATCATCTTTGATTTAATCTTGGAAATGCTGTTTCTTGAAACATGTTAGTACAACTAGAGCATGTGCATGCATGGACCACTCTAGCTTCCAGCACAGGGTATTTGTATGATTGAACAATAAATAAGCTATAGGGTTTCCAAGTTATGGTCTTATTTAGTCAATTCTAAACTTCTCCAATCTCCATAAACGTTTAAATACCATGAGACAGATATTATAACTATAATTATATAAAATAATACAAAGAACCAAATCACCATAATGAGCAATGACAATTAAATTGACAACAGACACAGTTCATATGACACTTGAACAGAAGAAGTGGCTAAGCTAGGATGCATACCATCTGGATGATAAAATTTGGCCAATCGTCTATAAGCATTCTTTATCTCCTCTTCATCAGCATCTCTTTCTATTTCTGTTATTCAAGCACAAACAATTGAAGGAAGAGCTGTTAAAACAATCTTCAAGGGAAACTTTTCCATATATAACTATGACCAATTCAAACAAGCATGACATCATGATTGGTACAAATCTTGATTTCAGCAAAACCCGACTCATTTAGCTGCACGATTTCTTACTGGAATAAATTTTAACCAGAAGGAAAAATTCATCCCATACAAGAAGGTGAGGTAACTTTTAACAGTTCAATAACTGTTTCTAGTGAATGTTCATTTATATCCTCGAAGTTGTATGTGTGAAATAAACGATTTAGTATTTGAGGTTGCCAAATGTGATTCCAGTCAGTCTTTGGACTTAAGTACTAATGTGAATCATATTTTGCAAGTGACTAAATTGTTTATTTCCTAATTTTGAAGACCGAGTAAAGGGCACGTATAATCTGAGGACCAAAAACGAACCTTGATTCATCTAAATAACCAACTAATGAAGTTACTTTTTAAAATGACTGACTCGGTAACAGAGAAACTCACTAATCGAACTTAAAGTCGCCACTGAAACATGAACATGATCCAGAAAATCCAACTCCATAACGATTAGAAACCTACAGGAGTTAATTTGAATTGAAGTATCTTAATAGTTTCTTCCATTTCCTGTGTCTACCAAGTATTTGAAAGCTGAATTTTTTTATATTTATTTATTTTTTACCTAGAGTCTCATAAGGGGACTTTGGGTCTACCCAATTGGATGCCCTGGCCAGAGTTTTCCTCTGATTCAAACGGAGCCAGAACTCGGTCCTCGAAGAATCGAGCCATGAAGAACAGAGTGAGGGAGACGGCAAACGAGGCTTGCAATTAGGGCTCCCAAACGAGGCCCTACATCGAAATTGTTGTCTGCAACTAACTACGAACAGTGTCTGTGGCCTGCAAAGCGTTCTCAGATTGCTCATAGGTAAGCGCTCTTTGCAGAATTAACGACCAAAAGAAAATCAGGAATGCTAGATGAAAGAAAATATGTAAATTGAATTAAATTTCCACAACTTTTGGGCTTTTTTTTTTTCCCCTTTATTCTCTTGGGAATCTCTCTGGTTGGTGGTTGAGGACGTGAAGGAATGGGAAAGGTATGAATCTAATGGAATCTTTGAATTTTCGGTTTTCGTTTTATTACTTTTTTTTTTTTTCAGAAGCGGAAAATTTTGCGTTATTTTTTTTTAGCCTTTGTGATTTCGAACGAAAAATGATAGCCGGAAAATTTGTTTTCTGTTTTTCCCGGGAAAAAACGCGGAAAATTTGTGGACCATTGTGCAATGTGCATTTGAATACTTCCAATCAATATTGGTGTCAAACTAGATATTAAACGGTTAGAAATGCTTTTGTCACTCCTATTTATTTATTTAATTTTTATTTAATTTGTCTATAATACCTTTTAATTGTCTTTTATAATTAAAATATTATTTATTATTACTTTTAATGTTAATAAACTTCAATATTATTAACTTTTAAAATATTTTTTAATATATTGTTACATTTGTATTTGTGATTTTTTTACTTTGTAAAATTTCAATTTTTAACATTTTACTACTATACATATTAAATTCAATTTCTAACACTGAAATAAAAAATATAATTATATCTTAAAATGACAACCCTCATGGCCTCTTTTTAGTGTAACAATATTTTTTTATTTTATACAACATATAATATTTTATTCTAATATTGTACATAAATATCATAAGAAATGAAAATAAATTATATATATTGGATGTAAAACTATATATACATACTCTGTATTCAACCACTACCAAAAAAAATATATTATCACTACCAAAAAATACTCAATATTCAACCATATAGTATGTTTACATAATTTAGTCTAATATTAAATAAACATATTATATAAATATTTATGGTATTAATCTCTTAATTAAAATTTATTTCTTAGAAATATATGGTAACAAAATAATATTAGGTATATATAAAAATTAATACATGTTAGTTATATATTTAATCTCTTCTTAAATAAATATTTTTTAAATACATAAGTGATCAATGACATTTAATCTAAATATCATTAGTTATATATTAATTTATATCTCTTCTTTATTTATATGTTTTTTTCAATCTAAATAGATATGCGATAAATGGTTTACTAATTTTTTTTCTCAACATACATACTTAATCAAGTTATATATTTATTTTTAATATGGGGTACGGTTATCATTTTAAGACATAATTATATTTTTATTTTTATGTGAGAAATTAAATTTAATACACAATATCAAAGAATGAGCCAAAATTAAAAATTTTTACAAAGTAAAAAAAAATACAAACAAATGTAACAGCATGTTGAAAAATATTTTAAAAAGTTGATAATAGTGAGGTTTATTTAAATTAAAAGTGACAACAAATAATATTTTAACTACCAAAGAGAATAAAAGACCAAAGAGAATAAAAGGGCATTATAGGCAAATTAAACAAAAGTTGAGTGAATAGGAATGGCAATGGATGAATAAGAATGACAATAGCCTTTCCTTAAACTCCAATGTAATGGTCACTACAATTAAAAACAAACAAAAGGAAAAAACCTCCAATGTAATGGTAATGAATAAACTATAAATTGGAACTTGAAGTTGATATGTAACTTCAAATTTCACCCTCAAGTTTTGCAAACTTTTGTTTCTATTTTAGGTATATTTGGAATTAATTGGCATACACTGACAATTTAAAGTATTTTTACACCATTAACTAATAAAAGGCTAACATCCCTTTCACTTTGTGCATTTGTTTTTTAATTTAAATTATACATGATGTTATAATGGACCACATGACAACTTATTGCGTGATAGTGTGAAAATAGTGACATTGTTAGTGCATGCTAATTAAACTCATTTGAATTTGACGAAAGTCACTCAAGTTAGTTGATCAATAACGATTAGGGACTACCTTATCTGAGTTTTAACAACTTTAGTGTGCATTTAGTTTTACTTTTCTATTTTCTATTTTTATTTTCAATCTCTAATTTTCAAGATTTTGTGAATGAAATATTGAAAACTGAAAATAAAATTGAAAACTGAATTTTGTAATTTTCATAGATTTATGTTTTTTTTTTCACAAAATCCCAAAAACTTAAAAACTGAGACCAAACATATCCTTAGGGAGCATCTATTTCAAGTCTTGAACTTACATTCTTGGAATCACATTCCTATTAATGTGATACCCACAGATATTATTTTCAGGTATTTTAAAAAATTTGTTTGTATAACACTTGCAAATTGTGTTCCTTCTAATAAGGTAGGTTAGATCTGGAGCATTGCAGGCAGTGGGGTGTACTCTGTGGTGTTCAGCAACAGTACCCGTGGACTCCAAATGAGAACTGGAGTTGGCATGGGTCTCCGACTTCCGAAGAACATTAAATTGTTGCTTTGGCTCACTTCCCATCTTTGTTTGCCCAATAATGCCTTCTATTGTCACCATGGCATGTCCTAGTCACATGCTATCATAAGATATGGTCAGAAGGAAACTGTTATCCACTTCCTATGTGATCACATGAAAGCTAAGAACATTTGGGTCTGTCTTGGGCTATAGCATTTTAGATACTTCAATTAATCTAATATCATTTCCCTAGATGAAGTAGTGTTATAGGGGAACATGCTGCTCTCTTTCTTGTTCGATTGTTGTGGGTTTGGAGGAGTCATAACTGCGAAACTTTTGAGGCAGTTGGGTGGCCGAGCCCGATGGTGGGTCAATGGGCTAGGCTCTTGGCAATTGAGCTTACTTACCAAGGGTCATGGCTTGTATGTCCCTCTTCCATGATCCTTACCATTTGGCATCCCCTCCTCAAAGGGTTATGAATGTTATAACTAAGAAAAGAAAGAAAAAAGAAGAAGTAGTAAACCACCTATAGGCATTAAGTGGTGTAGACTACTCTAGACCCTCCCTTTTTTCCTTCCTTTCTTTCTTTCTCTTCTCTCCCCCCTCTAGAATGTCACTCTTCTTATTTCTCCTTCTTTCTTTCCTTCTTCCTCAATCTCTTCCTTATTTCTCTTTTTCTTACACTACCACCACCTCACACCACCTCAACTACCATCACCATCTCCTCTTCCTCCTCATCATCATCATCAACACCACCACCATTAGTCACTTTTCTCTCTCCTATCTCTTTCTAACTCATGGTTTCTCTCTCTAAGTGGAGGAACCAGTTAGAACGATGAGTTTTTTTTTTATCATTTTTTACCTCTAATCTTCCTCATAAAGTAGTGGGTAAGTGACAATCTTGCTCTATTTATCTTATTGAGCTATCTATGTAGTTATTCGTAGTAGATTGGGCTTTTTGAGACCCTAAATGTATCGATTTAGAGTTTTCTAGTATGTGAGTTGATTAGTGTAAATTAATAGTATTATTAGCTCACAAATACTGTATTTATTTTGTTCCTAGAGTTATAGAGTATTTGAGCATCAATCATTGGATTGGTGGCACATAGGAGTTAATTTTTAGTTCTTTTGAACCAGTTTGTGGGTGGCCATTATGTTTGTAATTATTTTTATTTATCTTAAATTAGCTCAACATATATTTTAAAAATTTAGAAACTAAAAAGCAATTATTTGGTTGTGTTACATAATTTTAACAAATTACATCCTTTATTTTAGGTTATGTTTATTCAAAATTGACACATGAGAAGATAAGATATTGATTTCAAAAAAAGTTATTTTATCTTTGTTATGGATTTGAGAAATTGTGGTTATAGGCAATTGTGGAGTTATTGAGAATTGATTTTATTTAATATGCAAAATTTGTACTGCATTTTTTGGGAAGAATCTCTAATAGGATATGTAGCTAAGATGGTAGGCATTAGCCTTAGTGTACCTTGACTATATTGATTAGGACCACATACTGGATCCTCCTGTTCTACGGCTACTCACATGGATAGGACTGTTCTGTTTTAGGATTACACGAAGGAATAGCCGCCCAAGTATGAATCCTTCTGTTTATCTTGAATTTGACGATTCCATATTATTTTATATAAATTTGGTTGTTTTAAAAAAATCTTTTTCGTAAATAAAAGAATTTGTTGAATTTATATGAACTATGAAGTTATTATTGTTTAACTTAAAGATTACATATTATCTCATATGAGTTATAGACATCTTGTCTACCACACTGAGTTGCAAAACTCATCTCGTTGTTTCCTCATCTTTTCCAGATACAGGTGTAGCATCAGGTTCCAATCATGCGCTTCCTTAGTAGTTGATTGTCTGAGTTGGCGAGTGTTCTTGAGAAGGCCTTTTTGCATATTGGAATCTATCTTTTGAGTTTTAGCCTGTTAAAATTATTTTAATACTCCATATGTCACAGGCAGGGTCCTCAAATTAGTTTTATGCTTATATTTATATTTATGCTTATGTATGTATAGTTAAAACTTAGATATATATAGATTATATTGCGGAAAAAGTTTGTAAACTAGATTTAGAATTATATTTTGAACTACGTCCTTACGCATGATTAGACATATAACTTGTGATCATGAATTTACATTTGAGACTAGCTTGAAAACTAACTTGACTTCATTTTGATTTTACGATTTGATTTGATTTAAATTACATATTAGAACTTGGATTGAAATTTATATGCTAAGTTGGATGTTTTATTACTGGGGGCACATTTTGAGAATGTTTGAAACTTGATTCTGTATTTTATCTTTGTTTTCATACAAGTTGTATTTTTTTAATTTAGGAATGTCCAAAAAATAAAAGAAACTCTGCCCATTTTTTAATAAAAATTTACATGCTAAGGCTTGCAGGGGAATGTGTTCCCTACATCTCAGTTGCAACCTGAGTTGGGTCGTAACAAAGTTGGTATCAAAGTTGTAGATTTCCCTATGTAATATGGAGCAATTGTTTTTTTAGTAAAGTTATGATTGTGTAAGTGGTAGTTGGTCCATTTTAACAAAGCGTAACTTTACTAGAGACATTTTAGCAATGTCACCAGTGTTCTTTGTTCCATCAGTTATCTTGTATGTTCCCTTATGTCATGCACCTGCTTAAGGTTGCATTCTAGGAGTTATTACTCATTTTTACATGCAAATCTCATTTCAGAGCTGAATTTTTATTATTAGCCACCTCTTTTGTTTAATAAGTCTTAGTTATCTCTCTTTCCCTTTTTGCCATTGTGAGTAATATGTGCTTTTCCTACTAGATTATTAAATTAAGTTCTGAATCATAAAATTTGTAAGTGTATGTAAGTTAATTGATTAATTATGTATTTAATTATTAATGTTATTCATTCTTCCTAAGTGATTGACTGCTACTTGAAATTAGAGCTCAAAATGTATTGTAAAATGGAATGGCTAGAGGAACATAATGTATGTTACGACGAGTTAAAATGTGGAGAAGACCTTGCATTCTTGGTAAAAAAAAAGGGAAATAAATTATCTATAATTCTATTCCTTGTAGCGGTTTATTTTTTGTAGGATTTTTTATGTTTGCCATGCTTAATATAATATGATTGAGACAATTTTGCAGATTTCAAGACTTGCATCATTTTATGTGGTTTTGAGTATGAGAACTCATAGTGATGGTATTAGTGTTAGTATGATGTTGTATAGCTCAAGGAAATTAGAGTTTTTTTTTTTATTATTCTAAATGCCTAGCCTAGTTATATTGATTCTTTCATCTAAGGATACTATGTGTACCCCTTTTATGCTTAAGTCTACTCCCTTTTTGCTTCTTCAGTGAATATATACTTACAGGACTTTGTTTATATTATATTTTTTTTTATATTAAATTTGTTGCATCTAATCCTTAGTTATACTGTGTTTGTTCATAGTTACAAGATAAATAATTCCACAGACTACAATGCACTTCACGTCAAACTTTTGTAGATAGAAAAGTGCATGAGAAGGGGAGTTGAATTGTGCTTTGCTTGTTCTTCCCTTCTTAGCTTTTGAAAAGCTTAAACAAGACACCATTAAGC
The DNA here is from genome assembly GCA_031216105.1 of Dalbergia cultrata. Lineage (NCBI taxonomy): Eukaryota > Viridiplantae > Streptophyta > Magnoliopsida > Fabales > Fabaceae > Dalbergia > Dalbergia cultrata. The sequence goes on from CM062352.1 coordinate 35,623,522, forward strand.
ATTGAACTTGAAGTGCAGTGGAAATAGTGTTAGGCACTTCAGAAAGTAACTTTCTGAACTACAACGTAAATAACAGAAGCATGAATAAGATATAGTTACATCAAGTATGGAATAATAAACAAAGAGTAGTGAAAGTAAAAGAGTTAAGGGAAGAGTAGATACTGCACGTATATTTTTATACTGGTTCAGTAAACCTGCCTATATCTAGTTTGTATAACTAGGTTTACCCTAGTGGTTTGATATGATACGTTTTGATGATGGCAAATGAATGCAAAAAGATATTCAATATAATATACTAGATCATGTGTAGTTGTGTACTCGTTATTGTGATATCTAACATACAAACCATACAATGATATTTGAGTAATATACTTTATGGAAAATATCCAATAGCTCTTTATAAGTGCTTTGATGATCTAATCTTGAATATGTTCTTATGTGAATAATGGAATGCATGAAGCACATTGTCATTATATGAATAAATATATGCATGAAGCACACTCTAGTGTTCTATTATTAGGAACCATGCATATTAAGATATATATTATGTATAATTGGTTTAATTGTGTTATATATCAATGAGTTATGCATATTGCGATATTGTTTATTGGACTAACAATGGTTTTGAAATGAGTTATTTTGTATAGAATAGTCCAAGCATCAAGAATGGCTTTTGAATAAGAAAGATTACAACAATTGAAGCTAACAAGAATGGGGTTAAAGAAAAATAGGTCAAGAGCTTAATGGTTAGATCATGTTGTTAAAAGGTTTTTCTACTGATAAGATTATTTGGCCACTTTATTAATTAATGTTTCAATTTGTTTCAAAATCTTTTTTAATCAAATTTTTCTTTCAAATATAGTAATGGATTTGATTATAAAAGAAAAATTCTAATTTTGAAGGAAAAAGTGATTTAATTGTTTTTTATGTAATGATTGATTTGTGAAAATATGAGTTTGATTTGAAAGAAAATGTTTTAAAAATGTTTTAAAATGTTTTTAAAGTGAAAGAATGACTTAAAGTATGTTTAATATTTAGTTTTTCAAATTCTGGAATACTTGTAATTGATTACCAATTTATGTAATCAATCACCAGAACTTGATCGTTGTCAGTTTTCAAAACTTGAACTGTGTAATCGATTACCAATTCATGTAATTGATTACTAGGCCTAAAAATATGCAAATGAGTGTGTTTTGAAGAGACACATCTTTTGGGATTAATCCTCAACGATCTACGTGACTTTTGTCTATAAATACTCATCATTTTACACATTTTAAGACATAGATAACAAATTAAAAATATCAATTAACATTTTCTTTCAATCAACAATCTTTTCATTAAACTTATGGCCAAAACTCGTATCCTTTGAGAAACCTTCTAGTGCTTTAATTTGTAACATTTCCTCTACATAGAGAGTTATTCTTTGTATACGTAAGTGAGTCTTTTGTGTAAAAGGTGAAGCATCCTTTGTTAGAACAAGAGTAGAGTATTCCTTGGTTCTTGAGAGACTAAAACACAAAAGGTGAGAGATCCCAAGATATAAGAGTGCTCTTTGGTTGTAAAGATATCAAAGTTAGTGGAACTCTCAAGTAGGTTGCTTGGGAGCTATATGTAGGCCACAAGACGTGACCAAACCAGTATAAATCGAGTTTGCATTTCTCTTCCCTTAACCTTCTACTTTATTCCATATTTAATTTATCATTCTTACTAATACCGATAATTCTCGTAATTCCTCCATCAAACAGGTTTTATTTGAGTGATTTGAAATATTTATATATGTTCTATAGTCATCCCATTGTGTGCATAATTTGAGTACATAAAATTAAATTATTTCTTAAAATTTGAAATATTTTTCAAATCACCCAATTCACCCTCCCTCTTGGTTGATGTTGCAATGGCTAACAAGTAGTATCAAAGCTTCATGCTTTGGTAAAGCTTAATAGCTTGAAGTGAAAGATCCTTATTTGTTGACAACCATCAAAATTTCTTTCAAAATGGAAGGTTATGAAATTGATAAACCACATTTCTTTGATGTATGCATTTTGTTTATTGGAAGTGTAGGATAGAAATATATATACAATCTGTTGATCTTGATATGTGGGATATTGTCCTAGATGGATATATTCATAAACCAAAACAAGAATGGAATGATTATGATAAGAAATGCTTTTCATTGAAAATTAGAGCATTGCAAATTTTAAGAAGTAGTTTAAGTGATGATGTTTATGCTAGAATTAAGAATTGCTTTAGTGCTAAAGATATTTGGGATAGTCTTGATACTCTTTACCTTGCAACTAATGATTTTATACACAAAGTTGAATATAGAGATCAAGAAGAGAAAAAGCCATTGGATGGTGCTTATCTTTAAGTGTCTTCAACAAAAAGAGGTTTAATATGCTCAAAAGAGATAAACATTTCTTGTTGATCATGACAATCAAATTGAATTAGAGGCACAACAATATCAAAAGGAGCATATTCTTCAAGTCTTTAAGAAAAAGGATGAAAATAATGATGATTTTCATGAAAAGCCTATTGTTGGAGATATAAAAGCAAACTCCAAGATGACTCAAAAGGACCTTGAGGTAAACAATGCAAAACTTAACTATTGTCCTTCCCCTAGTGAACTACAATGTGCATATGATAATTTGCATGATGGTTTATTGTGTTTAGAAAAGAAAAATTTGGCTTCTCTAAAAAATATTTTCTCTATTGACAATGAAATTGAATCCTTAAAAAGTGCATATTCTTTTCTTGATGAGAAAATTGCTTTTAAGTTTAAAGTCTCAACTATTATTGATACTTGTATTGATCTTGAAAATCAAGTTGAGAACTTATCCAATAAACTTGGCAAACATGATAGTTCTACATGCTTGTATTCTATGTTTGATAACTATAAGGAAATTAAGGATGTTATATGTGAAAAATCTAGCATGATTTGCAACAAGAATGGTTTGGAATGTAATAAAGTCAAGATACCAAAGGGCTATAATATTAAATTCCAAACCATCATCAAATTCCATTATTTGCAATTATTGTGGTCATCAAGGACATATTTCTCATTTGTGTCATTATAGAAGAAATATATATAAGATAAATAATAGGATATGGATTCCCAAAAATCTTAAATGTCCTTACACTAACCTTAAAGGACCCAAGATGAACTAGGTACCAAAATATCTTCCTAGTACTTCAACTATGCAAAAAATTTCTCAAAAGATTGGACAAATCGATCAAGCAAAAGAGGAATCATCAAGGAGAATGCTATCAAGGCATAAGGGTAGACATGTTGTTCAAACAAGAATAGAGCACTCAACCAAAGTTTCTCACAAGAAAAATATGAAGCTTTCAAAGTTCAAAATAACAAAGAGAAACAGTGGGTGAGAAAAAGTATTCCTTTGAATACCAAGGTTAAGGAATAAAATGTTTCTACTTTTATGAACAAGCACTCATAAAGTCAATTAATTTGAGGCATATACCTTGTAGACCTTAGGTAATAGATCAAATCATGCATGCACTATACATTATTGTTGTACCCCTTCTCACAAAGTTGAATATATCTTGATCATAATACTATTTGTGCCTAGACATGCTATCATGCTTCAAATTGTCACTATTACATGAAAATGTACCTGTGGAAGAACACTTATCAATGACTAATCCTTAAGGATCCAAGAGTGCTTTTAACTATGTTGTAGGGACATGCACTTGATATAACAACAACATGAAAAACATGAACATCCTCAAGGAAGCTTGAAGTTTCAAAATTGATGTCATGCAAATGAGCTCAATCAATTTCTTTTGGCCATCAGATCCTTATATAGAAGTATAAATGGACTAAGAAATTTTTTTGAGAAATTCAAATGAGGAATATGAAGGAACTTTGTTCACATGTAATGGATTGGCATAGTTAAATAAAGAACACTTAAATTCAACAGAACAATATTTGAAGTAGCGTTATACTCTATCAAACTCGATAAGTATCTCTTTCCCTAACCTTATATTATGTTCAATTTTATAGATTGTGTGATACTTATTTGATTAAGTGCTCTAAATTGGTTAGATAAATTCCTTCATATGAAAAAAATGACTAGCATGACAAAAGTGGTCACATTGATCTTATTGATTATATCATTGCATTAAGGTGAATGTTGCTAATTTATATATACCTTGATTTCTGAAGTTTAAATCATCATAAAAATTTTACACACACACACACACACATAAATAATTCTTTGTTCCTTAGTGGTTATATTTATTCGAGAATCATGCACTCGCTTTCTTTTATATGTGTTTTTTTATTGGAACAAAAAAAAAAAAGAGGATTCTTGTTCCCAAGTATATGCTATACAAATAAAATATTCCTAAAATTTTTAACTTATTATGAGAATTTGAAAGTATTTTCACCTTTTCATTCTCTAAAAGGATAGAAATTATTTATTTTATGCATGTGATATTCTCTCGGTTTACTTTGAAAATGTTATTAAATATTGAGAGAACATTTAAGTGAGCTCCAAATATTAATATTTTGAACTATTTCTTAGCAACTATTTTGGAACAAAAAGTATAAGCCTTGCTCTTTAAAGAGTTTCATAATATTTAAGCTCTTATTCAAGAATGAAAAGAGTTTTTTTCTCCTCTTAATTTCAAATGACTTTTTTTTTTTTTTATAAGAGTTCACTTACTCTCAACGAATATGTCTTTAATCCAAAATTCTATTTTGATAATGAATATCATGTGTCTTTGTCAAGTTCCATTTGAAAAGGAGAGAACAAATTGATAATAATGATTTTTAAATCTTTTCTATCTCTATAAGTACACATTTGGATTGTTATTTATACTTTGTTCCTTATATATCATGCATGTATAGTCTCATTGCTTATGGCTAACAAGTGGCTAAATGCATTAATATACATGTTGTATGCGTGTGTGTGTATATATATATATATATTTAAATGATATGCATATAGTAAGGGGGAGTCAAAGTCTTAATCATATAACTTATATATTTGCTAAATATGATGTGACTTTATTATTATAAATCATAACATACTTATAGAGACACATTCTTATTCATTTTTCCTTTATCAATGAAAGAAGGTATGTATTCTTCACTTTCATATTTCTTGGCATTTTCACTGAAAAGTTCATTACATATGCAACAAGATATAATCCTTGATAATCTCAATACTATGCTCTCATATGTTTTATTTATAACTTTTGCACAGTAATGATCATTTATCTTGTGCTTTATTTGTAGCAAGTAGTGGTTCAAAGGCTTGTGTTATCTAAAGTGACTTTATTTATATAGAACACTCTTGAACTTATATCTTGCATTTATTTGACTTCTTATTTAACAAATTTTTATTTCACGTTTAAATCTTTTTAACAATGCCAAAAAGGGAAACGTATTATGGTAAAAAAATAGGAAAATCATTCCCTTTCCTTACTAAAGCTTTTTTATGATGTCAAATCGGGGAGAAGTAGTGGAAAGAAAAATATACTCTTACACTTATTGTTTGATATATTTGAATGAACATTTATTTGAATATCTTGTTGGACATATATTTCTTTAGTGATTTGTCACCATAAAAAAGAGGGAGATTGTAGAACTAGGTTTACTATAGTGGTTTGATGTGATATGTTTTGATGATGGCAAATGAATGCAAAAAGAGATTCAATATAATATATTCATCATGTGTGGTTGTGTACTCGTTATTGTGACATATAACTCACAAACCATACAATAATGTTTGAGTAATATACTTTATGGAAAATATCCAATAGCTCTTTATAAGTTCTTTGATGATCTAATCTTGAATATGTTTTTGTGTGAACAATGGTATGCATGAAACACATTGTCATTATATGAACAAACATATGTATGAAGCACACTCTAGTGTTCTATTCTTAGGAACCATGCATATTGAGATATATATTATGTATGATCGGTTTAATTGTGTTATATATTAATGAATCATGCAGATTGAGATATTTTTTTATTGGACTAACATTTATTTTGAAGTTAGTTATTTTGTATAGAATAGTCAAAGTATCAAGAATGACCTTTGAATAAGAAAGATTATAATAATTGAAGCCAACAAGAATAGGGTCAAAGAAGAACGGTTCAAGAGCTTAATGGTTAGATTATGTTGTTAAAAGATTTTTCTTTTGATAAGATTATTTGGTCACTTTATTAATTAATGTTTCAATTTGGTTTCAAAATCTTTTTTAATCAAGTTTTTCTTTCAAATATAGTAATGGATATGATTATAAAAGGAAAATTTTGATCTTGAAAGAAAAAGTGATTTAATTATTTTTAATGTAATGATTTGATTTGATTTGTGAAAATATGAGTTTGATTTGAAAGGAAATGTTTAAAAATGTTTTTAAGGTGAAAGAATGACTTAAACTATGTTTAATATTTAGTTTTTAAAATTCTGGAATACTTGTAATTGATTACTAGTTCATGTAATCGATTACTGTAATCAATTACCATTTTATGTAATCCATTACCAATTCATGTAATCGATTACCAGGCCTAGAAATGTGCAAATGGTTGTGTTTTGAAGAGACACATCTTTTTGGATTAATCCTCAATGGTGTACATGACTTTTGTCTATAAATACTTATCGTTTTACATATTTTAAGACATAGACAACAAATTAAAAGGATCAATTAACACTTGCTTTCAATCATTAATTTTTTCATCAAACTTCTGGCCAAAACTCTTATCATTTGAGAAACCTTCTAGTGCTTCAATTTGTAACATCTTCTCTACATAGAGAGTGATTCTTTGTATATGTAAGTAAGGTTTTTTACGCAAAGGGTGCAATATCCCTTATTAGAACAAGAGTGGGGTATCTCTTAGCTCTTAAGAGACTCAAACATAAAGGGTGAGGGATCCCAAGGTGTAAGAGTGTTCTTCGGTTGTAAAGATATCAAAGTTAATGGAATTCTCAAGTGGGTTGCTTGGGGACTAGATGTAGACCGCAAGAGGTGACCAAACCAGTATAAATCGAGTTCGCATATCTCTTCCCTTAACCCTTTACTTTATTCCATATTTGATTTATCATTCTTATTTATATCGATAATTCTATTCCTCCATCAAACAAGTTCTATTTGAGTTATTTGCAATATTTATATATTTTCTATAGCCATTCTGCCGCATGTATAATTTAAGTATATAAAATTGAATTATTTCTTAAATTTGAAATAATTTTCAAATCACCCAATTCACCCCCCTCTTAGGTGATGTTGCCATGGTTGACACAGTTCTCAACTACCATTGAGTTCTACTAAAACCTTTCTCAACCCGAGAAAGAAACAGGATAGTCTTTATAGTAGCCTTTCCAAGCATTTACCTTTGACCAGTAGCAACCTCTACTATCACAAACCAAGCAGTCTTTAATTAGGCTTTCCAAGCTAACCCGACTAGTCTTTAACTAACCTCTCTAAACTAAACCGTGACAACCAGAACACTTCTACTATTGCGTTGCAATTACTCTTTGACTAGCCTTTCCAAGCTAAACTGAGACTAGTAGAACCTTCCTACTATCGCACTGCAAGTAGTCTTTGACTAGCCACTATAGGCTAACTCACATTGTTCACTACTAGATCGAGGATACAAAGATTAATGTTTGGATTTGTAGCTCAAAATAACCTATTCTCAAGTTTCTATAAAATATACAATAACAAACCTAGGTAAACTTGAATGACTCCTTTCTAATGATTCTTCCTAAGAAGAACGAATGATCTATTTAGAACGTAGAAAGAAGATTTTTACATACAAGGAAACTGATTACAAGATGTAATGAACTTTACAAGATGAAAAGGGGAAAGTTTCTCAGAGTTTCAAAAATTATGCAGCATCAAAATCTTATCTTTTGAAAACATATAATCTCTATCTATAAATGGTCTTCATTTATGATCGTTGCCCTTAATCAGTTGTCCAAGTGACACGTGTTGATCATCTCTTTGTGTCTTGGAAATGTAGTATAGAAGAGTAGCTCATCTTTTGTCAGAGCTATTGTAGAAGTCGTTGTGAAATAAATGTTTTTGAGGTCACCTTCAAAAACTACCATTTACTTTCTGAACGAGGTTTTTGAACTCTTCTTCTAAACGAGATGATATGGCAGTATGTAACTACGTTTGACTTTAAATTTGAATTTCAAATGTCTTTCCTTTTCCTGTAGAGTGCATCATTTCACTGTGAAATGAACTTTCTGAAGTACGGTATCAGTTCCTTGATGAAAAAAATGATATTCCAGTCAGCATATATATGATGAATTGATTGCAATGATGATGATTGAAGATTGTAGAACACCCTTACTTCAGAGTTAGTTTGACATCTTCATTTTAAGTGCACTTTTTGAAGTCATGTTGGTTCTGGTATACGATGATTTTTTTCAATCCGTTAAGCATGTACACTAGCACTATACAGTTTTCACTTCTATTAAGTTTCCATTACTTTTAAATGAGATAAAACATGTTTGCACATGTAAAATAAAATTATTTTCATTTCAAGAACACGTTATGCAATTCAGAAGAACCTGTTTACTACTTCAAGAAACTCAAGGGAAAATATTAGTCATTCTTAAAAAAATTTCTTTAAAATTGTTATTTCATCACTCAAAACATATTACATTGATACTTTCTGAAGAGTTCTGGTATTAACAATCTCCTTTTTTTTTATATTATAAAAAGTCAATTTAAAGAAAATCTTTTGAAGAGATTTTGAAAGAAATATAACGTGATATAGAGCATAGACAAAGCATTTTTCTTTCAACACGCCATATGATATGATTTTCAGAGAGTCCTTTTCTTAAGACGTTATGGATAAAAGCTTTTATTTGGTTCAGTGACTTAAATCAGAATTGTTTTTATTTCTCTTTAAGGTTTTTGAAGTTACTCAAAGTATCTTTTTGAAAGGTATCAAAGTAAAGAGAAAAAAGAAAGACAAAGAAAGGACGTGCTCGTGTAAGCTTTCTGAAAAACAACACAACTTGATTTCTAGTCGTTATGAGCTTTTTGGAAAATATACAGTCATTTGAATAAAGAGAGTAATACTTATGATGTTTACTTTTGATTAGATTTCTTATTTAGCACATCTTTATTCAAACTTATTTTTGAAATGTGATGCAAATGTTTATATGAAAAATAATGTATGAGCTTTGCACACATGTGAAGTTTTTGAAGCTCATAGAAACCTTATTTAAAATATATCAACGTGTGTGACAAGAGGTTTCTAAAACTCAATAGGGACTAATCCCAGAGGTGTCAGAGCAACAATTTTTGAGCTTGTGAAAAAGAGATGAGAAACTTCATATATAGCATATCATAGCATACATTTTTGTGATAAAAGCCTTTGAAAGACACGTGACATGGCTTACATATCAGTACGCACAAGCATATATATGTTGAAATGTAAAGCATGTATATCAGAGTGTAAGACTTGGTATGTTCCATAGCATAATAATATAGAGAGAACACTAATGTATTGAGATATCAGATGAAGCAATTAAAAAGAGCACTCATATACCAACACAGTATTCCTGATTAGCTAAGCAAGATATGTATATATCCAAACAAACATATTATATGAGTCGTAAAACAAACATATTTGAGCAAAGATAAGAAAATATAGTTATTGTGCTATGAGCAAATGTATCAGAGCAATTTAAAATGAATCAAATGTAGTAGAGTAAAAAGGAATTAAACAAAGCATTAATCAGAGCTAAACAAAAAACAAAAGAGAACTTAGCGTACAAATAAAAACAAAAAGAATGCAGATGCTAAAAAAAGTCTCCGAGTAGCTCCCCCTCAGTATGTTCCCCCTGACTTTCTCAGCACAAGATTTTCTTCCATACTTTTCTCCACATTTTGACATCAGGAAAAAAGAGGTGTACTGGAAACTAGGAACACCATCATCAGCCCTAGTGCTTCATCTTTTAGAGAAGATTGTGAGATTTCTAAAGAATCTGAAGTAGTAATTCTTCATGATATCGGAGTTGGGCACCTTGCTCTATATTTGTGTCTTCAACTTGATCCAGTCTAGATAAGATGTCGCATGATAATTTGATTCGGCTAAGAGCTTGCAAGGGTCAGTTGAAGACTGATGAGGCAGGTGGATTGGACCAGTTGTTGATGGAGCAGCTTTTGGAATAGGCTCAGGTATGTCTATGGGTATTATTTCCCAAGACTTAGGTGAATCAGCCTTAGCATTATTATGTGTTGTGGTAGGTGGTGGAAAGGATGAAGTAGTAGTCATGGAGCAGTAAGAGCAGAAACTTGATTAGAAGCAGGAACCGAGGCAGATGCAACAACTTCTTCAATATGAGGAGCACAAGTTTCTAAAGTCTTGTCCTATTCCTCTTCCACTGGAGTGATACGAATGGAAAGTAGGGTTTGAGACACCATCTGAATGACAACAGTCTTTGGCTAATTGGCTTCCTCAGCTGCTTTCTCAATGATAGGTTCTAGAGATGGCTCTTTAGTGATAGGCTTAGGCTTGAACATCTCACTCACTCTGGCCTTTTCTTATCAAACAAGGTTTTCCTTTTCTTCAGACGAGGATGCTACTATTTGTTGTTGTTCTTCTTCAGAATCGTTGAGAATAACCTTATAGCTAGTCTTTTCATACCTTGTAACCTCTTTCATTCGCATAGAGATCTAGGTCTCATGCTTAGGAATATTTTTTAGCTTGAGCTCACTATCTCTTCTTCTAATAATTCATACTGGACTATCAAGTATCTGAGATTCTTGATGTTGCTTTTTCTCCTGTCTCATCTTTGTTCTATTTTCTCTATTCAAAGGAACTTATACAGACTCCTCTTTCTTTAATTTGCAGTCTCACTTTCCAGAAGGATTAACTTCCTTTTGCCTTTAGTAATCTCCTTGTAGGACTCAATTTTTCTGGAAGTTTTCTTCGCTTACTCACCCCTTGTCTTGGGATTCAACGTTGTTTTCTCAGAGTCTAAGACTGTAGACCTTTTGCTTGAGGTTCGAAAGGAGGAGGATGAGAATATAATTCCTTCCATGTATTCGTACCATTCATTGGCAAGAGGAAAATGCATATGCAGGAGGAGCCTTGTTAGCAACATATCATATGGTACACTAGAAGTCCTCCTTTTATCTTTAGTGATAGCACTGAGCATGAGATCCATTATAAGTCTTGGAAGATTTACTTTTCTTTTGGCCATGAGACAGTATAGGAGCATGCAATCCATGCCCACTAGAGCATCCGTACTTCTTATCCAAGGTAGGATGGAAAATTGCACCATTGTGTATACCTTTCCTTCCCTTGCACTGAGCATAGTAATAGTGATCTCTTAGGATATGTAGAGAATGGAATCAGTAAGATACCTTGACTCATTTCCTTCATTTATAACTAGGGAGAGATCCTAGTTGGGTGAGGAGCTATAGATGATGCCAACATTTGGTGCCCTAATAATCTTGGAGAATCCTATAGGGCTAACTTTGATGGCATAATCCCTTATCAAAGTCTTTGAGGATGAGGCTAATGTTCCTTCAAGATGAGAGTAGAAGCCCATTACTAGTTCTAGAAAGACTCGGTCATTAATCTCTATATATTCTTTCCATTTTTGAAAAGAGAAGACCTCATTGAGAGTAGGTATTTCTTCACGAAGCTATTTTCTTATCATTTTTCTAATGCCATTTTTCTTAATGTGAAGTTCTTTGAATATCGATCCTGCATATTTGGATAATTGTGCATATGAAAATGAGCTCTCTTATCAACCAATCAGTCAAGCTCTCTACCTTTAGCCATTTATGGATTTTATGTATGAGGATTAAATGAAAAGATTGAAGCTTGAGAGGGTTTGAATGTAAGTGTTTGAGAGAGATGAAGAGCAGTTAAGGTTGCAAGAATGAGGATTTAAGAGTGAGAAAATATGAAATGGTTGAGGAAGTATGTGGTAGAAAATGAAAGTAAGGGTGTCACATGTGAAGAATGGGGAGTTATTTAAGTGATGGGACATTTATGACTGAAGGTGAAATGACATGGGAGATAGAAACTCAAAAGAGTGGGAATTATCCCGCCTTTTTCATTTTTTTCAGAAAAATTGTTTCTAATGTTTGAGATTACTTTCTGAACATGCTACTTTCTGAGCTTCGCTTTTCGCTTTTTGACCCATTGGAGTAACACAATGATCTCATGATTAACTCATTATCATATTCTGAACAGTATGAGGCTATATGTACCCTATTTTTTTATCCTCTGTTCTTTTTTTTGAACCACCCATCTTCTTTCTAATCTTCAATGTGATTCTCTAGTCTTGCAAACTAATATCTTCGTTTGGGCTTCAGTTCAAAGTAATGAAGGGAGGATACTCGGAGATGTTTGTTCATAAATGCTTATGCAGATTTAAAAATCTTTAAGTTCAAAAGCTTTTTCAAAGCACAAAAGTGATCTTCAGCTAATGGTTTTATGAATGTATTAGACATTTGGTCTTCAGTATTCACAAACATTAAGTCAACATCTTTTTTCTGAATATGATCCTAAATAAAATTATGTTTAACATTGATGTACTTGGATCTAGAGTGCTGGAGAGAATTCTTAGCAAGGTTAACAATGCTAGTATTATCACAATAGACAGGGATTTTGAAATACCTCAGGTGATAATCTTCTAGTTGGTTTCTTATCCACAGCATATGGGTGCAGCAATTTGTAATAGCTACATATTTAGCTTCAGCCGTAGAGATTGCAATGGTATTATGCTTTTTGTATGACCAAGTGATCAAGAATTTTTCGAAGAAACAACAACAACCATTGGTGCTCTTTCTCTTTACTCTATCTTCAGCGAAGTCAGCATCACAATAACTTACAATCTCATAAGATGTACCTTTCTAATACCATAAGTCAAAATTAGTAGTACCAGATAAATATCTGAAAATTCTCTTAATAGCATTTAAGTGTGATTATTTTGGGTTAGATTAAAATCTAGCATAAATTCCCACACTAATATCTTATCTACTACCTATAAGATACAGAAGTGAACCAATCATTCCTTTGTTATTACTTGCGAATACCTTTTTGCCATTCTCATCTACATCGATGATTTGAGATGGATGCATGAGAGTACTCATAGGTTTGGCTTAATCCATATTAAACTTTTTTAAAAGCTTTTCAATATATTTTTCTTGATAGATCAATGTTCCTTCTTTTTGTTGTTTTATTTGCAAATAGAGTAAAAACTTAAGTTCACTCATCATACTTATCTCAAATTCACTCTGCTTTAATTTTGAAAACTTTTCATAGGGAGAATGATCAAAGGCGCCAAATCTAATGTCATCAACATATATTTGAACTATAAAAAAGTGATTATCTTATTCAAAAGTAAAACGGGTAGTATCAACATTAACTCTCCTAAACCTATTCTTAAGCAGAAAAAGTACTTAGCCTTTCATACGAAGTTCGAGCTTGTTTTAGATCATAAAGTGCGTTTGTCAGCTTGAAGACATAGTTGGGAATGTTTTCACTCTCAAAACTAGGAGGCTGCTTTACATATACTTCCTCATATAGGAATCCATTAGGAATGTAGACATAACATCCATTAAGTAAAGAGTGAATCCCTTGAAGGCAGCAAAAACATGTCGCATTCTTATGGCTTCTAGTCTAGCTATTGGTGCAAAGATTTCATCATAATCAATTCCCTTTTGTTGATTATAACCTTGTAAAACCAATCTTGCTTTGTTTTGGATAACTTGCTAGCTTCATCAAGCTAGTTTTTGAACACCTATTTTGTTCCAATGATGGTATTCCCTTTTGGCTTTTCAACAAGCATCCAAATGTTATTTTTCTTGAACTGGTCCAGTTACTCTTGCATAGCATCTACCCAACTTTGATCGTTCAAAGCCTCTTTAATGCATTCAGGCTCAATTCATGGAGATGAAAGCACAATTTGACATATTTCTAAGGGATGATCTGGTTTTCACACCCTTGGAAATGTCTCCAAGAACTTTGTTATAAGAAATTGCCTTTAAATCATAAACTCCTTTTTAGTTTCTATAGTTTTGAGGTTCTTCAGCTTCTCCTTCATCTTTAGGTTGCTCTTCTTCATTTATAGAAATGTCACTTTCTAATTTCTTTGGAGTTCTAAGCAAGCTTTTTGAAGTATCCATGTTTCGAAGCCTACATTCTGAAGGTTTGGTTTTCATCTGCTTGCTTTCTGAGACTACCTTGAGACTCATTTTTTCAAGGTTTTCTTCTAGTTCCTCAATATCATTAGCAAAGTCTATCTTAAGCTCCTTGAACATGGTGTGAATTATCTCCTCTATGCATAGCGCTCTTTTGTTGTATACTCTTTCAGGTTTAGAGGCGGAAGAGTAACCTAGGAAAATGTCATCATCAAATTTAGGATCAAACTCTCTTGGTGTTAAGAATAAAACATGATGAGCCAAAGACATGAAAATATGATATATTGGGCTTTTAGGGTCTATTTGGTTTTCTGTTTCCAGTTTTCAATTTTTGTTAAGGAAAAACTGAAAAAACTGAAAGCTGATTTTCAGTTTTCAATTTTTTCAGTGTTTCCTTCACAAAAATTGAAAACTGAAAATTGAAAACTAAAAACAGCAAACCAAACAGGCCCTTACGCTTTCAAAGCATATAGGGAGTCTTCTTGAGAATTGACCTTAGAAAGATTCTATTTTGGATGTAGCACGAGGTATTTATAGCCTCTACCCAAAAACCTTTTGATAGACCACTTTCTAAAAGCATTGGTTTGGCCATCTCTTGCAAGTTTCTCTTTTTCTTTTCAGCAGTCCCATTTTGTTAAGGAGTTATAGGTGCGGAAAACTTGTGCATGATGCCATGTTTTTTACAAAACTCTTTGAAAATATGATTTTCAAATTTTCCTCCATGATCATATGTAATAAAGGTGATTTGAGAATCTTTTTCAGTACATACTCGTTTTGAAAATACTTTGAATCTTTCAACTACCTTATCCTTAGAAGCTAGGAAGATAACCCATGTAAATCTAGAGAAATTATCCACTGTGACAAGACAATATATCTTCCTAGCAAGACATGCAGTCTTGGTTGGTCCAAAGAGATCCATGCGTAAAATCTCAAGTGGCTTGGTGGTTGAAACCACATTTTTGTTATGGAAAGAAGCTTTGGTTTGCTTGACTTTCTCATAGAAATCGCAAGTTGAATCCTTATTAAATATGATCTTTGGTAGGCCTTTAACTAGTTCTTTCTGAGAAAGCTTAGAAATAAGCTTCATATGAGCATGCCCAAGCTTCTTATGCCACAATCACTTATCATCCGTAAAGGATACGAGACATTCTACATCTTGATCTTATAGGTTATCCAGTGTTATCATGCTTCTTACCTTACAAGATGACTTGTCCCGAAGTGTGATTTTTTATCTTGCATGCATGGGCATTAAATAAAACATTAAAGCCTTGGTCACATAACTGGCTTATACTTAACAGATTGTGAGCTAGACCATTAATAAGCAACACATAAGAAATTTAGTACGAATCATCCTTACCAACATTTCCTATGCATGTGACCTTGGCCTTACCTCCATCGACTAACTTCACTGATCTAGAATACTTGGGCCTCAGGTTTTTAAATCATCTTCTAGGTTTGGACATAGGTCTAGAGCAGCCACAGTTCATATACTACTTGTTGTCAAGTTCCATGTGTGTTCTTAGGCAAACCTGCAGCAACCACAGTTTTTAATTTAGGTATCCAGACTTTCTTGAGTCCTCTTGGGTTAGTCTTTTGAGGAGGAGGTTTCCTAACCTTTTTGGCAAACTTCTTTTTCATGAAACACCTGTTAAGTGGTCACCTTTCTTATGACATAAAGCACAAGAAACTTTGTTCTTTACTTTCCTAGGTTAATTTGCCTTTCCTTTCTCATATATTTCCTCTTCGTATCCTAACCCGATCTTTTGAAAATATGGCCTCTGACCACGAAGCATCGGTTGAAGATTTCTTGAACCATTTACCATTTTTTCAATGTTAGATTTGAGAAACTTTGAAATTCTCTCTAACTCAAATGATTTTATGAGTATCCTCATTTTTATCAGAAACTTCAGATTTTAACACATTGAATTTCACATTTAAATTTTTGTTTTCTCCTTTCAATTCTTCTTTTTCAAGCCTTAGACTCCCAGCTTAGGTTGAAATAGTGAGAGGAAAGAGTTTTGAGAGTTTACAAGCAACTCTTCATATAGAGATAATAATTCCTCATAAAAGAAATCAGGGTCAAAGTTGTTTACCTCAGGTTCACCTTCTGAAGTATAGCCAACCATGAAGCATAGGTTGGCAATGTTTTCTAGTTCTTCTTGGCCTTCTGATCCTTCTTTTTCTACTTCCAGGTAGCTAGCATGCCTTTCTTCATGGAGATGAATTGGGACGATCAGGTTTAAATGTCCCTTCTCTCCACAGTTGTAGCAAGTAACACTTTCAAGCTTTACCTTGCTCTTTCTATCTTTTTTGAGGTTGATGTCTCTTCTTCTTTTTGTCTTGCTTCTTTAGGCTTTGGACATCTTCCTCACTAGCACGGAGATCTCATCTTCATCTTCTTCATCTGTCTTATCATTTGATTTTTCCTTTTTATCAAAGGTATCATCAACTTTCATTGCTTTAGACTTATTCTACTTTTGATGAGATGACTTCAAGGCCATGGACTTGCTTTTTCTCATGTATTCACCATGCATCTTGGAGAGCACTACATCATAGGTTTTAAGAGATCCAATGAGTGCATCAAGGCCAAGAGTTTGAAAGTCTTTATCTTCAGTAATGGCTGTGATCTTAGGAAGCTATTTGGCAGGGAGGCTTCTCAAAATTTTTCTAACCATTTCAGAGTTAGAATTTTTTTGCCCAATCCCTTAAGTTGATTTACAACATACATAAACCTTGTGGTCATTTCATCAATACTCTTATGATCTATTATATTAATTATTTCATACTGATGAACCAGTATACTGATCTTAGTTTCTTTAACTTGATCAATGCCTTTGTGTAATATGAACAGTCTATCCCATGTCTCCTTTGTTGTGTCACAAGCAATAATCTTGTCATATTCAGCCTTAGTTAGTACACACGTGAGTGGATACTTAGCTTTAGTGTTCAACTAAACTCTAGCTTTGTGTTGCTTTGTCCACCTACTCCTTGGGACCTCTCTTGAAGTTGAAGATGCATCATCAGTTCCAAGTACTTCTTCAGCTGGAATATAATCAATTTCTTGAATTATTTTCCACAAGTCAAGACTTGTGTATTTTATGAAGAACTTCATACGGTCTCTCCAATAAGCATAGTCCCCACCATCAAAGAATGATGGTTTGTTGATGGAGTGTCCTTCTGCAATATGGATATTTTGTGCCATTTGTCCCTTAGACCTTTGTCATCTGCAGTCGTTAGAATGCTCAACCCCTTAGAGGCCAAGCTTTGATGCCACTTGTAGGTAGAAAAACACACAAGAAAAGGGGTTGAATCGTACTTCACTTTTTCTTTCCTTTTTAGCTTCTGAACAACTTAAACAAGATATTATCAAGCATTAAGCTTGAAATGTAGCAGAAACAATGTTACATACTGCAGAAAGTAACTTTTTGAACTACAATGTAAATAATAGAAGTGTGAATAAGATAGATTTACAACAAGTATGGAATAATAAACACAAAGTAGTGAAAGTAAAAAAGTTAAGGGAAGAGAAGATACTGAACATATATTTTTATACTGGTTCATACAATCTGCCTATATCTAATTCTTAACCACCATTTAGTTCCACTAAAACCTTTCTCAACCCAAGAAAGAAACAGGATAGTCTTTGCAGTAGCCTTTCGAAGCTCTTACCTGTGTCTAGTAGTAACCTCTGCTGTCATAAACCAAGTACTCCTTAACTAGCCTCTCTAAGCTAAACCAAGTAGTCTTTAACCAACATTTCCAAGCGAACGCAAGTAGTCTTTAACTAGCCTCTCTAAGCTAACTCGAGTAGTTTTTAACCAACATCTCCAAGCTACACTGTAACAAGCAGAACACTTCTATTGCCACGTTGCAAGTACTCTTTGACAAACCTCTCCAAGCTAAACTGTGACCAGCAGAGCACTTCTATTGTCGCGTTGCAAGTAGTCTTTAACTAGCCTTTCCAAGCTAACTCACACCAATCACTACTAGATCAAGGATACAAACGTTTGTGTTTAGGTTTACAAATCAAACTAATCTATACTCAAGTTTCCAGGAAATATACAATAACATACTTGGATAAACTTAAATTACTCCTTTCTAACGATTCTTCCTAAGAAGAATGTATGATCTATTAAGAACGTAGAAAGAAGATTTTTACAAACAAAGAAACTTATTACAAGATGTAATCAA
This sequence comes from Dalbergia cultrata, assembly GCA_031216105.1. Taxonomy (NCBI): domain Eukaryota; kingdom Viridiplantae; phylum Streptophyta; class Magnoliopsida; order Fabales; family Fabaceae; genus Dalbergia; species Dalbergia cultrata. Next base: position 35,641,867 of record CM062352.1, read on the forward strand.
TTTTACAAGATGATGAAGAGAAATTTTCTCAGAGTTTCAGCACTTATACATTGTTAAAATCCTATCTTTTGAAAGCACAATATCTCTATTTATAGATAGTTTTCATCTTACACTGTTGCCCTCGATCAATTGTCCAAGTGACACATATTGATCATCTGTTTGTGTCTTGGAAAATGTAGTATAGAGGAGTGGCTCCTCTTTTGTTAGAGCTATTGCAGAAGTTGTTGTGAAATAAAGGTTTTTGATGTCGCATTCAAAAACTATTTTTTACTTTCTAAATGAGGTTTTTGAAATCTTCCTTCGAGAAGCTGGGGTAGTTGACTAAGTTGGTAGAAGAGATGATATGCCAGGCTATAACTAGGTTTAACTTTAAATTTGAATTTCAAATTTTCCTTCTTTTCCTATAAAGTACACTGTTTCACTCTGAAGTGAACTTTCTGAAGTGCGGTATCAGTTCCTTGGTGAAAAAAATGATCTTCTAGTATTCAATAAGAGCATGTATATGATGAATTAATTGCGATGATGATGATTCAAGGTTTAGAGCACCCTTGCTTCAGAGTTGATGTGACATCTTCATTTTAAGTGCACTTTTGGAAGTCACGTTCTACTTTTTGAAGATTCAAGGCTTGGTTTCTTGTATACGATTATTTTCTTCAATCCGTTAAGAATGTACACATACTTTGCATGATATAATTTTCAGTTCTATTAAGTTACTCTCTCTTTTAGATGAGATAAAACATGTTTACAAATGTAAACTGAAATTTTTTTCATTTTAAGAATGTGTTATGCAATTCGGAAGAACTTGTTTGCTACTTTAAGAAACTCAAAGGAAAATGTTAGCCGTTCTTTAAAAATTTTCCACAAATTTGTTACTCATCAATCAAAACATATTACATTACAATTTCTGAAGGGTTTTGGAGCTAATAACTATCTCTTTATTGCATGTTGGTTGCTGCTACTTGTTAAGTTATAACATAAAAAAACATATGTGTTTTGTTGTCTAACTTGTTTCCTTTGTTGTTTTTCTTTCTTCTTCTTTTTTTTGAAATTGTGATTTTGAGCTCTTATTTGATATTTGTTGTTGGCTTTTTTTGCTTAGTCTAGGTATGCTTTAGTTGGAACAACACAAAAATACTTATTTGATGCTTTTTATCATGGTGTAATTCATAGATAATTGGTTGTGACTATGTGAGGGGTCATAATAAACAGGGCATGTATATGGAGGCTAGGAAATTTAACACCGTATCAAGAAGGATAAGGAGCCAACATACAATGTATTTATCTTTGAGATAATGACGTATATTATTTAAACAACACTTTTTGGACTTTAAGTAGAAAAATCAAAACAACCATGGAAGGAACAAGCTCACAAAAACTTCAAAACACTCTTCCCTTAGCATGACTTTGCATGCATTTGCTTTCTTTGTTTTCCAATATACAAGATCAGTGATTCTATTGTAGTTTGACTACCATTTTACCATTATGAGTGTAGAGTCTTTAGGCACTTGTTCCTTTCTTTCTAGGACACAACTTCTGCTTTTGATTTAATATGATGTATGTTTTTTCTAGATGTCTGTTGTGAATAGATTAATGTAATTAAGGAGTTAGTGATTTGAAATAAGCTAGTTATTACTTCATAATACTTCTTTAATAATCAATGTGAAATGACTGGATCACTTTCTTCTGTTTGAAATGTCATAGCTGAATTCGTATATCCTAATCTTGTTATAGTTATTATTATTATTTTAAGTCTTGTATTTTACCTTTATAAGATCCATATGTTAGGATATGACGTGTTATTCTTCCTCTATGCCATATGGGATATCTCTCAAATGCTAAAATTACCTTTAGGGAGTTTTTTTTGCCTTTTGTAATGAACTTGCACTTGATGCATGAAACCTTTGAGTTGAAATATGTCAATTATATGCTTGTTACCTTAATATTTTCACTTAAATCACGTGATAAAGTGTTTTTTTTTTATCAATTCTATTCTTGCAAAATTGTGACATTGCAGCATGTTTTCATGTATTTTAGTGTCCTTAAAATGATGATGCGATAGACAAGATTCCATACTAACGTGTTACGTGTTTGATTAGTTTGCTTGTATTTTAGATTTGATTCATGAATTAAAAGTTTGATTTAAAATTCTGCCATGTTTCTATGCATAATACCAATAGTGTTTTGAATAGTTAAAAAGGTGTAAAAATTGCTTGTTGATGCTTAAAACCTATAGATAATAATAATAATAATAATAATAATAATAATAATATAAACTTGTGTCAATTCTACCCAAAAAAAAGACCTGAAACTATGCATGAAAATCTATGTGCTATGCACCGTCCTATTTTGTTTTTATTTTTTAGCAAGTTTTATCCATTTTAAATGCATAAAATTGATACATTGAGACCTTATAACCATATTTTGATATGGTATGAGTATGTGCTTGATTATGAATTAAATAGTTGAAAATATGCATGGAAGGTTGACTATAAATGTTGCACATTTCCTTTCTTACTTGATTTGAAGATTGATTTGATGCTAAATGGAATAGTTATTCGTATCTTGATTGTGGTTTCAATTTATTCTTTAAAATTAACTTAAGTTCTGACCTCTATGCTTGAACACACACAACACTTCCTTGTTTTATGATTGCTTCTTCATTGGATTTATTTATTGGATATGTGAGTTTGCACAACATATCTTTCTCTGAGTCTCTCCAATAAAAAGAGTGGTAAGGTTTGGGAAACAGGGAATGCTCAATCCTCGATATATCGGTCCCTTTGAGATTCTAGATAGAGTACGTAGGCATTGTAGCCTATCAGCTAACATTGCTCCAAGACCTGTCCATGGCTCATCTAGTGTTTCATGTCTCTAAGCTTTGAAAGTATGTTTCTAATATATTTATGTGATTTCTCCTCAATTGATCCAATTTGATAAGAAATTGTCTTATGTGGAAGAGCCAGTGGCCATAGTGTACCACCAGGTGAAAAAGCTTTGATCGAAAGAGGTGGTGTGAGTGAAGGTCATATGGAATAATCATTTGAAGGAGGCATCAACTTAGGAAACTGAAGAGACTATACAAGCCAAATATCCCAATCAGTCTGATCCTTGAGGTATTGACCATTTCCTTGAGTTGCTTGAGCTTCGATGATTGAATTTCTTAAAAGGGAGAATGTCATAACCAGCAAAAAAAAAAAAAAAAAAGATAAGTAGATCATCTATCAGCCTTAAGTGGTATAGACCTTCCCTTTTTCTTTCTTTTCTTTCTTTCTCTCCTTTTTCTCTCTCTAGAATGTCAATCTTCTTCTTTCCCTTTCTTTATTTCCTTCTTCCTCATTTCTCTCTTTGTCTTCCTACCACCACCTCAACTACCATCACCATCTCTTCCTCCTCCCTATCATCATCAACAACACCACCATCAATCGTGTTTCTCTTTCCTATTAATAACTCCCTTAGGAGTTATGTTTTTATTTACTTTTCTTAGAATATTTAGTTTGTTGATAGTTAATTAATATTTTAGTTTTTGTAGTTGCCTCTTTTACATCAATTAGTTCAAATTCTTGTATGACTAAAATCACATTTAATCTTACATTCTAGTTGTGTTTTCCATTAGTTTTGTAGCTTTTTAAAAGAAGAATTAGGAAAACATTTGGGCTAGGAGTGCAAAGGAGCAAGAATTGGAGCCGAAGGGATGTTAGAAATCCATGCTACAACATATCTATGCTAGAGCATAGGTCCTGAAACTAAAGTCACGCTACAGCGTGGGTTGCTGTCAGAATTCTCACATTTTTTTCACTTAAGCTATGCTCCAGCATAGCCATAGCCACGCTACAGTGTGGGTGCACGAATTTGACATGTGGACTGGGCTTCTGTACTGACTCTGACAGCCTATGATTAGCACAAAAACCTAGGAAACCGTGATGAAAGAGGAACACACACTAGAAAACCAAATTGGGAAAGGAGGAGGCTAGAGCTTGGAGCTTGGAGAGCATAAAGGGATTGAAGTTTCAAGAGCTTGAAAGAGAGACATCTCTTGATTTTGTTCTTCAACTTCTTGTGTATTATTCTTTGTTCATGGTTTCTTCTAATCTTTCTTTGATTTATATTGTTTTTATTTCATTTGCCATGATTTGTAACTAAACCCTTTGCCAAGGTGATTTATGGAAACTATGTGTTTGACATTATGTTAATGTAAATGAATTTATGTCTTGTTCTCATTTGATAGTAAGCATTGTATTTGAGTTAAATTATCTTGAATTGTTTGATCACCAATTTAAGATTATAGGGGTTGCTACAAATTTGAGAAAATGAGTAAGAGCCATGCTTATGAGTACAATGCTATGAGTTGTATGACACCTAGAGATAGGAAAACATGATTCATGTGGTATTTAAGGTTTTGAGAACTACTTGTAGACTTAAGTAGGCTAAGAGATTAGATGCTTGATTTTACTTAGGTGGTATTAGATGATCTTGAGAAAGGCTTTTAATGACATGATGACTCTACCATCACTTAATTGAATTTGGGTAAGGCATATTGATATTTATGTTGCATTTTGTTGACACATGGTTGAAGTAAATCACCCTAACATTTAACTCCATCAATTCTTATATCGCTTTTACATTGTTTTAACAGTTTAGCTTTATCCCTTTTGATATAATCTCTTTGCAATTGTTCAACTTATTATCTAATTAACTAGAATCGGTACTTGATTTATCCCTATGGGTACAATAACCCTCTATTTTACTCTATTACTTGACGACCTAATATACTTGCTAGTGTTACTCTCCTTTGGGAGCGACCATCTATCTTTTTCTAACTCACAGTTACTCTCTCTAAGTGGAGTAGCCAGTTAGAGCTGTGAGTTTTGGATTGTTCTCTACCTTTAATTTTCCTCCTAGAGTAGTGGGTAAGCGACAATCTCACTCTATTTATCTTATTAAACTCTCTACGTAGTTATTCAAAGTAGCTTGGGGGTTTTTGGGACCCTTGGTGTATATATTTGGGATTTTCTAGTATGCGGGGATAATTAGTGCAAGTTAATGGTATTATTAGCTCACAAATATTGTATTTATCTTGTTCCTAGTGTTATAGAGCATTTGAGAATCAACTGTTCGATTGGTGACACTTGGGAGTCGATTTTCAGTTCTTTTAAAACAATTTGTGAGTAAACATTATGTCTATTATTATTTTTATTTATGTTAAATTAGATCTAAATATATTTTAGAAATTTAGAAACTAAAAATTAATTATTTCATTGTGTTACATAATTTTAACAAAATTATATCCTTTATGTTAGCTTATGTTTATTCAAAATTGACACATCAGATGATAAGATATTGATTTTGAAAAAATTATTTTGTCTCTGTTATAGACTTGAGGAAATGACTTGAGAAATTTTGGTTATAGCCAATTATGGAGTTACTGAGAATTGATTTGATATAATATGTAAAATCTTTATTGCATATTTTGGGGAGAATCTCTGACAAGATCTGCAGCTAACGATAATAGACATTAGCCTTGTTGCACCTTGACTATATTTGATTAAGACCTCACATTCAATGCTCATGTTCTACAGCTACTAGCAAGGGTAGGGCCGTTCTATTTTAGAATCACATGATCAAATGACTGCCTGAGTGTGAATCCTTCTATTTATCCTGAATTTTTTTTATTCCCTATTATTTTATATAAAGTTGGTTGTTTTAAAAAATCTTTTCCATAAATAAAAGAATTTATTGAATTTATATGAATTATGAAGTTATTATTGTTTTACTTATGGATTATGTATTGTTCATGTAGGTTATAAACATCCTGTCTACCACTGAGTTGCAAAACTCATCTCGTTGTTTCCCTATCTTTTCTAGATATAGGTGTAGCTTTAGGTTCTAATTTTGCAGCTCCTTAATAGCCGATTGTTTGAGTTGGTGAGCATTCTTGAGAAGGTCTTTTTGCATACTAGAACTTATCTTTTAAGTTTTAGCCTGTTAGAATTGTTTTAATACTCTATATGTCTCAGGCAGGGTCCTTAGGTTAGTTTTATACTTATGTTTAAGTTTATGCTTATGTGGTGTAGTTAAGACTTAGATATGTATAGATTATATTGTGGAAAGGATTTGTAAACTAAATTTAGAATCATATTTTGAACTCGTCCTTATGTATGATTAGACATATAACTTGTGATCATGAATTTACATATGATACTAGTTTGAAAACTAACTTGACTTCATTTTAATTTTAGGGTTAGGTTTGATTTAAATTACATATTAGAACTTAGATTGAAATTTATATGATGAATTGGTTGTTCTATTGTTAGGGCGCAGAATGCTTCAAGCCTAATTCTATATTTTATCTTTGTTTTTCATATAGGATTTTTTTTCAAAAAAAAATTGGGAATGTTTGAAGGTAGAGGAAAACTCTACCCATTTTTCTATAAAAATTTGCATGTTAAGACTTGCGAGAGAATATGTTCCCTACGCACTGGTCACGGCCTAAGTTGAGTTGTGACAATTAAAGTTAATGTAGATGGGAATATTATGTGGAACAGGGGGTAGCAAGCTTTGGTGGCATCTTACATGACTACCAGGGTCAATGGCTTGCTATCTGCTCTAGTGTTGTTGGCAAGATGCACGTCCTTAGGGCAGAACTAAAGGCAGTTTGGTAAGATCTCATGGTTGCATGTTTTGAGGGCCATAATCATCTCTATGTCGAGATGGATTGTTTGGGGGGCTTTTTGGCAATTACCCACTATCACATATCCTAATTTGTTTGCATTCATGCACCATTTTGCCTTATAACTCTGAACATATTGCATCATTTGTGTGCTAAAATGGTTGATATGTGGTTGACTTGCATTTAGTCCTCATTGTGTGTCATTGAATAAAGATGTGGTTATTTACGCAATTTTGATGAATAAATATGTTTTGGGGTTTCCTATACTTTTGATCATTTCTTGTGAGTATTATTTGGTTGCATAAACCTTTCGTGTTGGTACCTAAAGACCATAGAGGAACTTGGAGTGATATGGACTTGCATCAGTATTTATAGGGATAGTTATAGCTGTCTATGACTATTGTAGAGGTCAATATAGGGCAGTTTTAGGGTAGCAAATAACAAGACTGCTATAGTGATCTAGACTATGACTGTTATAGCAGCCATGGAAGCACATTTTGACTGCAACAAGTAAGATTGCTATAGTAGTCATGTGATAACGTGATGTCAAAGTCAGTGCGGCATCCTTTTTGTTGATTGGGCCTCATTTTTATTATGCAGATGTTATAGGATAAATAATATTTAAGTCAACCTTGTGGCATCTTATGACATATTATTCCTAGGGCTACCACCATGACACTCTCTCTACTATCTCTCTTGGATTTTTGGCTATTCCAATCTTCATTTTTGCACCCTGTTTGGGATTCTGATTGCATTTTTTAGTACTTTGGCTGTAATTATCCACCCATGGAGGAGTAGTTTCTTTATCTAATATAAGGATTATCAAGGATTAATGATTATGATTGAGGTTTTACTTTTCGATGCAATTTTAGGGTTTGGTTTCTCAATCCATCTTTTTAACTCTTTCAAATATTGATTGTCACAGTTGTTATAATTGTGTTTTTAGGAGGAACCTGATTTTTTTTCATTAATATTCATGGGTATATGCATGATTGGGTTCCAATTAGAGTATTTTAATCAGTTGGTTAAACTGCATTTAATTGATAAGGAATTAGAATTAATTCTGATAAGAATTATGATATTGTGATTGATAATAAAATTGGCACAGGCTCATAAGACTATGGTATTAGATTACTAGTGTATGTGTTAGTCAAATTCTTAGTTGTGAATGTGTTTAATTTGTGTGACTACTAACTAGAATTGCATAATTAGTTATGTGAAAACATAGTTAGTAAAAATAACCACCACCATAAATTAAACCCCTTTAAACTAATGATTAAATAATCCTTCTTGATCTACAAGACTCCTTGTATGGGTAACTTTTATCTATAAATTTTCTTCAATTAATTTAATTTACGCAATTATTCCACAAAACCTCCAATATCCAAATTAACTGGAAACACTTCCTTGAGAAATGACCTGAATTGTGCCCTAACTACATTTTTGGTGCAACCGAGTACTTTAATAAATTTAATTCGTTTGTAATCGCGATAGCTTGCATCATATCCCCTAAACACTTACATCTTGATCTTTTCTTGCGGATTGCAGAGTTGACCCTCAAGTGGTGTAGTGTGTTCATTTTGGTTTTGTTCCTTTGACAGCCAACTCAAGCCTTGACCTTATGACAAAGCATGGAGCTTGTAACATCCTAATTTTTTTTTTCAGAAAATAATTGAGGCTTTAGTAGTAAGAATATCAAAATTTTGGTGTACACAAAAATGATGAGAACAATGTAACGAACGTTAAAAAAAAAAATGTGAATAGTATTTTGCAGGCCCCGTAGACCCACCGGAACAGCTGAAACCTTAGATTCAAGACCTGAAGGTGCCCGAAATTTGGAAATTATAGGATTAAGGTTAGAAATAGGTAGGAATAAATATTTTATACCTAGAATTAATTTTCAGGCAATAGTTGATTACCCGGGTACACTATTTTACCCATTCGGTTAAATTACGGTGTGTAGTTTTTACACAGTATAAAGCTACCAGTGCAAGCATGCCACCTAGGGTGACAAGTGTGCGGCTTGAGATATGCCACACCATTGCACCTTTATGGCTAACCAATAGGAATTGTACAAAATTACCATATTTAACTTTAAGAAAAATCATTTTGTACTTGAAATCATTATCCATTTTGCCCTAAACTCACAAGATCAATATCTTATCACCACCACTCCATCATTTTCGTCCAACACTCCAAAAATACAGCCTCCATGTTTGTTTCCTCTCAAACCTCCATTAACAAGCTTCAAGCTCCAAAAACCCTAGCCCAAAGTCACTAAAACACAAAGTTTCCTTCACAAAACTTGTTCTAGACATCAACACCTACAAATCTAACCGATTAGAATTTTAATCAATCACTATTTTTGCACCTTGAGCCATTATACATCACTGTTTAAGGGAAGATTTAGGGGCTGTTTGGAAGGTTGAAGTGAGGAAAAACTATTCTTGGAAGTACTTTTGGAGTTAGAAGTCTCAAGCATCACAAGTAGGGCTTATTTCATCCTATTTTCTTTCTGATTTTTCTCTGGAATATTATGATTGAATAATTCGGAAATTCTGAGTTTTATTGGTTGATATTATGTTGATATTGATGTATTAATTTTGGTGGAGTATTTGGATGTTGTGGAAAATGATTTTTGTCAAAAGAGAATTTGACACATGCTGCTGGATTTTCGGATTTCAACAGAACATAATTTGTTCACGAATTTTTTGGCTCATTACTAGTCATTTTTGTTAGCTATAAAAAAATATATGTTGAAGCTAACATCATAAGGAAACTCTGATAATTTTCGTGGTGCATAATAAAGAGTTTTACTGCCTGAGAAAAATCAAGAACCAAGAGTATATCTATGCTGGCTGAAATCTTGGTACTGAAGCTGTGAATTTGTATAAATTTTTATTCATAGAAAATGATGTATTTATCCTTTGAAATTTTACAGAGGTTTGTAGACATCTTTAAGTATAACTGTGATTTTTATTTTGAGTTGTTTCTATCATTTGCTAAAGTTAAAAATTGTGTGAATCCTATTCTGAGCTGTGAAAAAGTGGCCTCTGACCACTACAATTGTAGAATTTATTTTACATGGTTCTAGTATTCTGTTTGCTATGAAATTTTGTACAGGGACTTTTAGACACATTGAGGTGTCATAGAGAATTTTTATGGCCAGTGAATTGCCCATTGGAGATGTGAATTAAATGTTGTCACCATAATGGTAAATCTGTCAAGAAGCTGGAATGGTGAAGATGTATTAAGTTAATGATAGAAATCTATTTAATCCAAGTATATATAATATGAATGTATGTTAATTGTTTGAAAGGCTTGTTTATAAAGTATGAATGAGACTCCAATGATACTGAATGCCTATATCTAGGATATAAACCTGACTTTGAAATAGAAAGGTCCATGACATGGTTGTATGACAAAAGAGAATATGTGAAATTTAATGGTGCATGTTTTAACATACGGGGAAAATAGAAACAAGGCTTATGTGTGATAGAGAGGGAAGACAAAAATAAGAACTTCCCAAGAACTTTTATGAGTCAGTAGACTTATCGACTAGGAAATAGAACTGTGTGTGATTCAGAAATGGAAAAAAATGAAGTCTGATGATCACGAATAGGAATGAGCTCATGTCCTAGCAGTCTATGGTCCTCTGAGGAGTTATCCACTACATATGTTACCTGATGTGAATCTAAGCCTTCCCTATGTTAATAAAAAGAACTACTACACTAAGTTGAATTCCATGTGATATAAGAGAAACACTTATGATTACTACCATTTTGCATATAATTTTCTTTGTCTCATGTATGCTAATATTGATATATGTGATCTAACATGATGTTTTTCTTTATTATTATAAATGCATTTACTGTTTATATTCTGTCTGTATGTAAGGGGTTACCCTACTGAGAATTTTATAATATTCTCACCCCTATTTGTGTATATGCTGTATTGTGCTCAGACTCTGCAGATGCCTCTAGCTGAGGAGAGGCCATCATACCGATGGCCAATGGTTTTTGGCGTAGGAGGACATGAGACTTACGTGGGCTTTTGACTTGTATGTAGTGTAGTATAGTGCCAGGAACTTACCAGCTTGTAGACTAATTGGTGTTAGATGTCTTAGGTCCATTTCTGTGTGTTTAGTATTTTGTTGGACCTTGATATTTGAGCAAGCTTGGTAGATCTTTTGATAGTAGTTCCTGTGTTGTATTATAAGCGAAGTGACTTAACTTCAAGTATGGTATGTATTAAAGAAAGCGGTATGTAAAGTAATAATATATGTACATTTTATAGTAGTTTTCTTTATAACTCTAGAGTTTGATTTATCTTATTTCATTTCATTTGACTAGTGGATATTATAGAAAGGAAGTGATACTCTTCTAATTACAATGTTAATGCTCGAGTAATACATGGTAGTTAGGAGGGTGTTACAGAGCTTGCTCTATTGTGGATTTCTTCCATTAGCAGCAACTCGAAGGGGAGCTGGAGGCGATCCTTTCTTGTGATTTAGCTAGTTAGTTTGCCGCTATGTGGTGCTTCGTTGTATTACCAAAAACAATCTGGGGATTATTTGTTGAGATCCCTAGGAATAAAATTTAAACTTTTTTTTTTTATAATACATATTTTTTGGAATAGATGTCATAATTTGCAAAATATCCTAATATATTTAATGATATTACTATTATTATCATCATTATCATCATTTAGAATCAAAATTACACTTCAAGGAAAATTAAAAAAGAAACAATAATAAATTTTAGCTCTAAAACCCTTGAGAAAACTATTATAGCTTATGTTTTGAATGACAACAAAGCAAATTTTGTTAAAATATCTTGTAGAAAGAAGTAATAGTTTGCATGAGTTTCTTAAGTTTTAAATAGAAACTTTCTCATGCTATAAGTAAATCAATTCTTGATATATTTTTCATATTATCATGATGTCACATGATACATATCTCATTCAAAGATATTACAATATTTTAGAATATGAAAAATAGCTTAGAAATTGAGTTGCAGTATATGAGAAACTTGAGAAAGTAACGAACAACATCAGAAAGTGTAGCTGAGACATTAGAAAGTATTTAGATACATCAAAAAGTGGCAAGACAAATCCAGAAGGTGTTTTCTCATGATCGTATTAAGCACATCTCCACCATATTTGTTCATGCTCACAATTTGTGAATTCCAACACTCTCTGCAAATTATTATCTAGCTTAGAAAGAAGTATACAAATGCTAAAATGTTCAAAAAGATTCTCCAAAACCTTATCTCAAAATGGCTTCCCAAAGTTACAACTATTATAAAAGCTGAGGGCCTTAAAACTCTTAGCTTAAATGCCTTTGTAGGTTCATTAAAAACTCAATGGTGGTTCTGCTAGAAGCTCAAGATGAAACTATCAAGAGAAACAAATCTATTGCTCTCAAAACTTCCCACAAGAAACAAAATCCTAGGAAAGCTATGAAAACCACTAAAGTTTCTGAAGGAGAAAAAGAATCTGATAAAAATTCTAAAGAAGAAAAAGATAAGATCTGCATACTTGTAAAAAGGATGTCAAGAGCTTAGAGAAGAAAACTCAAAAAGGAAAAGGAATCAATCTTAAAAAAGGATGAGAAAGGAAAGGGAAAGTTTGAGAATGTGAATTGCTACCACAATGAACAGAAAGAACATTTCAAGACTGATTGTCCTAAACTCAAAGACTCTCAAAAGAAATTCACATCTAAGAAGAAAGGCATGCTTGCAACTTGGAGTGATTCTGATGATGATAAAGAGGATTCTAAATCCTAAGATGATTTGGAGGATGTTGCAAATCTATGCTTCATGACAAAGTATGTCTATGAAGAAGAGACTAAGGTTAAAGACCTTTTTGAACCTAGAGTATCATATGATGAGCTATTAAAACTCTACAATGAATTGCTGGAAAATTCTTAAACTCTAATATCTCATTATCTTTATTTTAAGAAAAACTATTAGAAAGTAACTTTAGAACTTGAAAATGCCAAAATAGACTTTTAGAATCTAAGGCTTAAGAAAGAAGATTTGAAAGGAGAAATCATTGTTTTGAAAGCTAAAGTGAATGCCTTAGAAACTAAAATTTTTGAGAAGGATTAGAAAGTCCAAAAGGAAGTTTTTGAACTTGAAAGAACTTCAAAATTTCTCAAATTAAATCTGATTCATTAGATCAAATCATGAAGGAGAATTTGGAAACAATGTTTTTGAAAACTTATGTGAAAACCATGGCATTTCTCATGATTTCTTTTCTCCTAGAACTCCTAAACAAAATAAGGTTGTAGAAAGGAAAAATAGAAGCTTATAAGAAATAGTCAGAACCATGCTTTTAGAAAATGGTTTGCTAAAAGGTTTCTGAGTAGAGGCTGTAGACATTTCTTGCTATATTTAAAATAGAGTTTTCTTAAGACCAATCCTCAAGAAAATATCTTATGAGCTATGGAAAGGAAGAAAACCTAACATATCACATTTTCATGTCTTTGGATCTAACTATTTTATTCTTAACACAAGAGACAAGTTGAAACATTTGATTCCAAATTTGATTATGGTGTCTTTCTAGGATATTCTTCTATTTCTAAAGTTTACGAGGTTTATAATAAAAGGGCTTTATGTGTTGAAGAAACAATAGATATCAAGTTCAAGGAATGCAAGAAGGATTTCTCTCAAGAAACAGCTGATCTTGAAGATGATTTAGAAAATTTGAACATCAAAGGACCTTCAAAAAGTGATTTCAAGAAAGTTAAACCTTTAGAAAGCTATCTCAAAGATCCCAAGCCTTCAAAAAATTATATTACTAAGGAAGAACCACTTTTTGAACTAGATGTTGAGCCCTCAGATGTTCAAAATGATACTACAAATCAAGATCTTCATAACAACTATGAAGGAGTTTCTAATCTGAAGGTGGTATCATTGAATCAAGTGTTTGGAGACATTTCTAGAGCAGGAAAGACACTAGTAAAGAGAAGGTGTTGAAGAATCTCTTAATGACAAAAGCTAGATTGAAGCAATGCAAGAGGAGCTTGATCAGTTTGAGAAAAGCAAAGTCTGGACACTAGTAGAGAGACCTAAAGGAAAAACCATTATTGGAACTAAGTGGATGTTTAGAAACAAATTAGATGAGGCTGGAAAAATGGTAAAAAATAAGGCAAGGTTGGTAGCTTAAGAATATAATCAATAAGAGGAAATTGATTATGATGAAATCTTGGCACCATTAGCAAGATTGGATATGCCATCAGAATGCTTCTAGCCTTTGCTACCTTCAAAGTATTCATACTCTATCAAATGGATGTTAAATATGATTTCTTAAATGGTTTTCTTTATGAAGAAGTCTATCTAAAATAGCACTATATGGTCTTAAACAAGCTCCAAGAGTTTGGTATAGTAGACTCAGTACCATTTTGCTTAAGAATGAGTTTAAAAGAAGTAATGTTAATACCACTCTCTTTACATTATTTTGAGAATATGACTTTCTAGCAGTACAAATATATGTTGATAACATTATATTTGGTGCAACTAACCATTCTCTGTATAAGATGTTTCTTGAACTACTGCAAAGTGAGTTTAAGATGAGCATGATGGGAGAATTGAAGTTCTTCCCTAGACTTCAAATCAAACAACAAAAAGAAGGAACCTTAACCTATCAAGAAAAATATACAAAGAAATTTCTCAAGAGATTCAACATGTATCAAGCAAAGCCTATGAATACTCCTATGCATCATTCTCAAGTTATAGATGCTGATAAGAATGGTGGAAAAGTATCATAAAGTATCATATAGAGGTATAATTGGTTTTTTACTTTATCTTACTACAAGTAGATTTGACATTCAATCAAATGTGGCAATTTATGCTAGATTTCAATTTAACTAAAGACAATCACACTTAAATGTTATTAAGAGAATCTTAAGATATTTAGTAGGTACTACTAATCTTGACCTTTGATATGAAAGGTACTTTTAATGAGATTGTAGGATATTGTGATGCTTATTATGGTGGAGAAAAAGTGAATAGAAAGAGCACAAGTGGCTATTGTTGCTTTCTTGGAGATTTTTTTATCACATTGTCTTGCAAGAAGCAAAATACAATTGTTTTTTCAACTACAGAAGCCGAGTATGTTGTTACTGCATATTGTTGCGCACAAATGTTATGGATTAGAAACCAACTTTTGAGGATTATCGCTTGAGGTATACCAAAATCCCTTTCTTATGTGATAATATAAGTTCTATAAATCTTACTAAGAATCCTATTCAACACTCTAGATCCAAGCATATTGATGTGAAACATAATTTTATTAGAGATCATATACAGAAAGTTGATATTGAGCTAAAGTTTGTAAATACAAAATATCGAGTTTATGATATATTCACTAAACCATTAGCTGAAGATCATTTTTATTATTGGAAAAACCTTTTGAACTTAAATTTTTTTTGAAAACTTGCATTTCATTGCATATATTGTATTGGAGTCCTGCAAGTGGTTCTTATCTAAGGTCTTTCATGGAAGATTGCGTAAACAGTTCAGAAACTAGTTTCATGCATTCAAAAAGTAGTTGCTTGGTTTAGAAACCACTTCAGAAAGTTCAATATGGATTCAGAAAATAGTGGAGATCAGAATATGGGTTCAAAAAATATTGAGGTGCAGAATATGAAATCAGAAAGTACTCAAATTCTCACAAATTACAAAATACTATAATTTATGAAAGATTAGAAACTAACTTTTAGAAAGACTATTTCACTTTCTGACATGCTTTAATGGCATGACATTTTTCCCTCAATATTTTTATCCCTCTCCACAATATGACCATTATCAACCCACTCACCCCACTATTCTTTAAAAAAAAAAGAGCATTGTCAAGTGCAACTACTCGGGTAAACATGTATCCAAGTATCTTTTAATTCTCAATATTATGGTTCATATTTCACATGTGTCTTTCAAAAATGAAATAACATGAAATAAAAAGGAGTTAAGAATTAAGGATTTCCATTGTACAATGAATTTGAAGTTGTTTTTGAAAAGTGACAACTTTGGAGGAGAACATGGGTGATGGTTTGTTTGGATAATCAATGGTGGATGGAGTGGAATGGAATAAGGTAAAATGGAGTAGAATGGAGTGGAGTGGGATGGAATAGAGATCTCGCGCCATTGTTTGGATTGTTAAAGATAGAATTGAGTATAATTATCACTCCATTATTTGGATAATAAAATGGAAAAGAATGGAATCAAAATAATTATAATTTATTTTTCCATAATTACCCTTATGATAAATATGCTACAATTTAATTGTTTTAACATAAAAAAATAATATTGTGCTCACTCAAATATATGCCATGGTTATTATGCCTTCACCTGCCCCTTAATTGTTTTCGATGTAAGTCCAAACAATGGTTAATATTAATAATATAAAACTTCTTTAGCCACGTCTTATTATAATATTTTAGGAATGCACAAAATATGTGCCAAGAATCACCATGTACATCTCCTATTAGCATTTCTTACATCTTACATATACTTTCTCATTGTTCGAAGGTGTGTGTATGTTCGTTTATTGTGTTGGCATACATCAAAGACTTTGGCATGGATGGAATGGTGAATTTGATCGACCACGAGCTTGCAAGAACCTGAAAGTACTACACTTACAAGGATGGGGACATGTGCCAGTTATGGGTTACTGGATTTGTTTGATGAGCCTGAACTGTGAAAAGGAGAGGGAAGGTGTTTACCCAAACAAAGGAAAGGAGCAACTGGATGGAGGTTTTGTAAAGAAGGAGGGCAGCTAATGAAGAACAGTCACCGGAAGCACATAACAGAAAGACCAAAAGGGTGAAGGGGATAGAGTGGTAATTGCATAAAAAAAAATAAAGGTAACGGTTTTATCCCATACACCCCAAATTGGAGGGAAAGCTAGATGAGGGGATTTGGTAGGATTGGATGGAATTAGTTCCATTGCCTTCCATCCCATTATATTCAAGTAATTTGTATCCAAACAATGGCATCTTAAATGATTCCATTCCTTTCTATCCCATTCTATCCCCTTCCACCAAACCAAACAAAGCCTAAGAAGGGGAGTTGAATTAAATATTCCTTAAAAAATTTCCTATACACTTAACATACAAATGAGAATGTTCAGTCAAATGTCTCTTGTTATCTCAGGAGATTTTCTCACGAATGAAGTAACAAGGCTTACTGATTGAAGTAAACCAAAACTGATATGAATGATGATATATAAAGCTTGAGTCAAAAGCTATTTTCTTACTGATTTAAGATGAGAATGTATATAAAAACACTTTTTAATAAAAGCCTTGCAAAACCTTAGTAAAACTTGTGTTTTGTGCCTAGATGTGATTGAAAACAGAAACTATGATGCAAAACTTTTGATATGAAATTGTTTAGTTGAAACATTATATTTCACATCCTTTAAAACAAAATGCTTAGTGATATTTCAGAAGTATAATATGCTGAGGAAAAAGTAGAAGAGTTGAAGAAAAAAATCTTTATATTGGTTCGATTCTCAATTTTAGAGTCTATATCCAGTTCCCACCCTCCAAGTGAATATATCCACTAAAAATTTATACAACTAATACAAACACTGAGTGTTCTTTTACCAAGTCTCCCCAAGTTCAACCCAAGTAGTCTTTTCAATGAGCCACTTCAAGCTCAATCCAAGTAGTATTTTCAATGAGTCTCTCCAAACTCAACCAACCAGCCAGCTTTTATCTCACAAGACAAAGCCTCACAATAACACTCTTTGAATGAAGTTTGTTTTCTCTCTCAAAAAGAAGATATATCACTTATACAACAATCTTAAGCACTCCCAGAACAAATAACAACTATTACAAACTAAGAGAAGAGGAAAATATTTAAGCTTTGAATTTCGAATGATAGGAGTGTTGGCTTTCAGTTTCTCTGTCTTTCCTCTTAATCAGAATGCTGCTCCAAGATCACCTTTTATAGGAGGATGGGAGTTTATAACCGTTTGATGCTTAGAGGGCAGAAACTGTTCTTTTGATGAAATGGGTCCTTCAGCTTTTCTTTCTCTTGCTAGTGTGCAATTTGAGAAGTGCACGCAATCTGAGATAAGCACAAGAAAGGAAATGTCCGTTTGAGCAAATGAGAAGAATCCTTTGACTTCTTGCTTTTCAATATTCTGATAGGATAGCAGCACACATTGTTTATTCACTCCAACAAGCAATGCATTGTGAGCTTCAATATTTGCCATTCTTAGCAAAAGCTTTTCAGCAGTTTATTTCCTTTTTCTGCTTCTAGCATAAATATGCTAAAGTGCCAGCTCAAAGTGTTGGTTTGTTCAAAAGTAAAATCATTTGTACGAGTCAATCAATTTGAAATAAGACTGAAACACTTAATATACTCGTTAGAAAATTCAGCAAGAGTTAATCACTTTAAGCATATTAGGAGAAATATAATTACACAAAGTGTTTTGTCATCACATTAGGATACATAAACCAACCATGAGGAGCGGAAGTTGGATCTGAAGTTGAAAGCGTTTTGGGGAGATGGGGGACGTTGCATGCACAGTTTCTAGAAGCTTCTGGAAGGAAAGGAGCATTTTCGGAAACGGAGATCTTGTTCCTTTTCAGCAGGCACATGATGTTGAAAGGTTCTGGGCACAGGATAGCGAAAGCAAGATGGTTAAGGATTTCCAACAATGTCTCTTTCTCGTGCTTCCTTTTCTTCGTTGTTGTTATCCTGCTTCTGTGATGTTTGGCATTTGGCTATTCCGCCATTTTCAGTCGTATGGAGTGTGCAAGAGAGAGTGAGAGGAAGAGCAACGATGAATGATGGCAGGCCATGATTTGAGACTTTAGGGAGCGGGTGCTTGTGGTTATAAGCATAGCTAACTTGGAGTGTTCTGTTTGAAACTGACTTGCACTTTTGCAGAGACAATTGTGAGCGGAGATGAATAAATGTGGCAAAAAGGTCTACTTCACTAAGCATGTAGGATAGTGTTTGGCTCAATGAAGAAAATTCTCCTCCTCTTCACTTGATGGAAATTAAAAGAAGTAATATTATGGGAATAATAAAATTGTATAATAAATAAATATTAAATATTTTATTAATATTAATGTGATGAGTGAGTGGGGATCACTTATATATGTAATGTATATTTATTGTATAATTTTATTTTTTCGTAACATTTTTGAATTAAAAATGCTTTCTAGGGTAGGGGTTCTGCAATATAAATTTTATTTGTACCACACTATTGACAGATTACACCTTCAAACATGCATCCATATAAGTACAGTAGAAAGGTAATGATAGTCCCCTAGTGTCGTGGACTGTAGAACCCAAATTGTAGCAAAAACTTCCCACTAGTTTAATCAAAAACTATTTGGGCCTGCCATTTGGACATGAACAAGGCAAGCTACGGTGGACTTAGAACTATTATTTTGTATAGTGTGTAGATCGATGGCATTGTTCATATGGTTTATTTGAACACTTTCTGTGAAATATTTGGATTTGGTAGTGAAGGGCTTTGTGTTGTACTTGGGAAGTATACTAATCATGTTGCCTGGATTCGATTGACTAATGGTTTTGATAGTTATATATGCAAAGCATCTAGACTTACAAGACCTTCTATTCGAATCCTTCATAAATTGATACTTCACTCTTTGTTTAGGCATAGTTTTAAGCCACGGGTTAGTTAACCACTCTGAGTTGTTTATCTTGTTTTTAATGGAACATGGGTGGCAGGTAAATTTACATTACTTGTTCGCTCATTATTTTCAACATATAACCAAAAGGGTCTATTTGTGTGGGAGAGAGAGAGAAAAAGAGGGGGGGGGGGGGTCTGCCACTGTTCATAAATTACACCTTGATGAGGATTTTAGTGGCTATCAGCTACTGTATGGCTAAGACCCCATAGCCATTCTAGCGCAAATAAGAGTCTGTGCTAGTGGCCAAACATTTTCTTACTGAGATATGGGATTGCCATTAGGGCATAAGCAGTACCCATAAGGCTAGTCTACGATTAAAAGTCGCGTTCCCCCATATTTTTTCATCATTGAAACCCAACCCCATCCAAACCCAAAATCCTTCCCCACCCACCCCTTTTTTTATTTTTTTCTTTTTGGTCCATAAAATCCTCCCATTTCTTCATCACCCATCTTCTTCAACCTCCATTTCTCCAAGTTTCAAACACTTTTCTTCTATTTTCCTTCCACTAATTCTTCTACTCCTCCACCATTAAAACCCTATAACCACCACCTTCAACCCCTCTACCGCACTTGTGTTTATTCCTCTGGAGTAAAATAAACCCGTATAAGATGAATCATGAAGATAAGGAAGAACATGTTTTATTTCATAGCAATGCCTTTGACTTAATGTAGCACCAAACCTTACTAGCAAATTAGCCGGAAAAGTTATGTCTAGTTTAGTGCTATTTACAAGGTATATAAGTGCTCTAGTAACACCAAGATACCGTACTTCGAAAATTCAAACAATAAAAATAATTTTCTCCCCCGTGTGATAATCTTTTTTTTTTTTTTTTTTAAATTCATTTAGTTTATTAACATGCAAGTCTGTCTTTTTCTTTGTTTATAATAACGAACGACAATGGTCCACACCATCCTTTCTCATAATTTAATATGCAAAAATTATACAATGTTTATGTACAAGACTATAAGTATAAGAATGCTCTCAAGAGCAGCTAATCATACAAAGTTTGCTTAATGTTACGCAGCATTAACTAGCATATGCGTAAACATATATATATATATACATATGCGTAAACATATATACATATATATATATATTTCAACCAATGCAAAACTTGAGCAACTGTTTTATAAACCACATAGCAAGAGGTTCATGCAGTTGAGGTGCGAAGATGTCTGAATCTTAGGTGATTTTACAGTCTTGACGGAAACCAAGTTGAGTAAGCTAGGAAGGATCACATGGACGAGCAGTCCATAAAGAACTAAGAGTGCGAAGACGGTGGAAGTATTCTCCCATAATCAGCAAGCCTTGAGCCGCCTGGCTAGTTGTCAGGACGCGCGACATGTGCAGCAGAGTTTGTTTTCTAAGGTGATCTGCCTGTGGAGAAGAGAATATACACACTTTAACATTTTTGTGCGTATACATTCATATTAGGAATAGCAAGGAAATATGGATCACAAGGAAGTAATTAAGTCTCGAGTATACTTTCATCTTAGGTCTTTCTTATTTGAATCACTCGTGTCTCAAATGAGATTACTCACTAGTGAAGAATTGATAAATGTGATCTCTAGTTCTAATGCCTTGATGCATGCCATAAAGATTCGTCATAATTTTATGTTAGTTGTCGAATACTTAAAATAGCTCATCCGTTTTTATTTAGGCTTGGTATTATCAATGTAAAGGCTCGAAATAAAGCACAAGCAGAGGTTGGATTGAACATATTGTGAAAAAGATGGTAGGATTATACATTGTGTTTTGGACATGTACGGAGAAGGCCTATAGAAGCCCCAACAAGGAGAGTAGACTAGATGAAAGGTAATCTAGTAGTTAAAGATAGAGGAAGATCTAGAAGGAAAAAAAAAAAAAAAAGAGGTGAAAATATTAAAAGATATTGCATTTTAATAGGCTAAATGTATATATGATTTATAAGAGGACATCTATGTGATCTATGTAGTGGAATAAGGGCTAGTTGTTGTATAGTCTCAGTTCTCCGCTGATGTCCCAAGTTTATCACATTACTATTGAGAAGGAACCCAATGAAGGCTCAATATCTTGTGTTACATTACCTGGCTTACAAAACCTTCTAGTGCTTCAATTTTGTCCAAGGCAGCAGCCATCTGAAATCCGTAGTTTCCGACAGCAAATGCATCAGCTGCTATGCTGTGGACGAGGCTCTGCTGGAGTTTATCCAATCCTAGTGAAAGAGCATCCTCTGCTTGCTGAGACGATTGACGAAGGTTGTTAATACTAGCCATTTGTTGATCAGTCAAAGGCTCAAGTTGTGGCACAATGATCTGTAAAGAGAGGGTCAAGAAGTTTGTAAAAGCTTATTGAGGCTTCCAAACTGTGATGTTTGAGCATAAGCATAATGTAGTAGTGCTAGTTGTCAGCAACCAGTCCAAGCAACCAATCCAGATGGAAAGACATTACTATATTACTACCGCATCAGATAGATAATGAATTTCGTTCTCTATAACAAGAAGATTGCTTCATAGATACTTTATTCGAGAATGAATCATCTCATGTTAAGTTTCCGTGGCTTTGTTTGATCTCTTACTATATATATATAGCCATGTCATATGTCTTGGCTGAGTTTCAATTTTTAAATTAATGGTAAGAGATCATACTTAATAATATCGCATGAAAAAATTAACATGAGAGGATCTATTACTAGTCGTGAATAGAATCTGACAAATTTTTATTTTGCTTCAGGAGTACCCTACCATTACTGAATTTTACACATGCTCAAAATGTTGAGAGATGGACTACATCAATTCAACCCTTATAGTTCTACATGGTATGTATACTGCAAAGTCATGAATCGATACCAGTTTTTCTAGCATACTAACAGCTTCAGGCTACCACTACTAGAGCAATATCCAAAATTTGAAAACTAACAAACCCCTTTTCGACAGTCAGTAAACAGATATAAGGATTTATCAGAATCAGGTAATGTAGTAGGCGGATGTACATTTAGAAGCTGCGATGGGCGAGATCCTCCAATCCAAAGAAAAAGGCGTTCTACCGATGCTTTCCACACACCAGAGATTAAGTAAAAGATGTCAAACTTTGCAACATCTGCTTTCATCCTGAAAAGATTTGAGTAATGGTTCAAGGTACTCTCAACAAGTGGATGAAGCTGTATATCAGATGCATTAGTGTGCAATGCATTTCTGAGTTCTTCATTCTGCCTGTGCTGCTCTTCAACCCACTGTCCATATTCAATTTCAAACACAGCTATCCCTGCTTCAAGGAACAGGAGGACCACTTTAAAGAATGTCACAAGCTATAAGCACGATGCTTGATGCATGGAGAAAAAGTAGTAAAAAATCACAAAATAACTGACATATCATGATTCTAGGAATAGTCCATACTAGGAATAATCATGTACCCAAAAAGTACTAGGAGTAGTCACATAAATTCCTGAAAGATATGTCACAAAATGAAACAAGAAAGATGCGCATTTACATATGATACAGTTGCATAAATGGACAAACACCATGATTAAATTTCTGCGATGCATTTAAACATAGAACAAGAAAGTGATACACAATATCTAAGAAAAGAAAAAGAACAATTTTGTGGAAGTTTAAAACTGAAATTGAGAGTCTCAAACCTGAGTTTATTGCTCCAGATGATCCCATATAACCGCCATCTAAAGCACTGTGGCCTATGTACAGACCCTGCAGTGAGACATTTTAGTATGCTGAAACATGACAGGAGAAGGAATATACATCAAACATATAATGATGATGATTTTTGTGTTGACCACTTGGATTTACCTGTTTTGTTGCTTTCTCAATTTCCAGCTCCAATTGCATGAGCTTCAAGCGGCTTGATTCTAATTGTTGAACATAAGCCTGTAAATAACAACAGTAAGAAGCAGATGATAAATACTGGCTAACTTCTTGTAAGTTCAGTTTTCACAACCTTCTTCCGCAGCCGGCTTTTCCGAGCAGCCTCGCGGTTTTGTGCTAGACGTCTTCGCACCTACACATAAACATTTGAGCAATTTTAATGTCACATGTCAAAAAGCATTCATGGATATCAGATCCTCAAAAGCATAAATCACCAAGATGCATTTTGGTTTCTTATCAGAATTTAAACGTGTGAATGAAACCATTATTTTACATTTCCAACTGTTAATACTCTTCTTTTATTCCAATAGCAATACATAGAAGAGATAGGTAGAAATTTCATCACCTTACTACCAGCTTTATCACTATTCTCTTGATCATCTCCAGAAGGTTCCCTTGATTCATGAGAAATACATTCGGACTGGAAAAATCAAATTCAAAAGATTGTTACAATCCAGTTTTCTCATAAAAAGAAGCTAACCTTCTAATGAAAACAGGAATTCATCCGTTCTAACCTTGTTCTCCATGCTAGTGTTCACCATTACCATTGGGGAAGCAATTGAATTCAGGCTGCCATCAACTTTAAAGCCGTCCCCCCACATGCTAACTTGATGGAATGGCTCATATATGCCCATCTTATTTGGATGACTAGTTGAATTGGAATTGATGAAGAGCTCACATACTAAAAATCAGGAAAAACAGAAAAAAATCATATCTCAAATGATTAGGACAAAATCAAATGGAGAAAGACTTCCTCCCTTAAATACAAAATTAAAGTTCGTTCATATTATACAACAGGAAATCGTTTAAAAACTAGAATCCGGGTCATTCCTCGAAAATGAATAAAAGCTCAACATCAGAAACAGCAATATTGAGAATTTTTCACATGGTTGTTTTTCTGTTACATCTTAGATCATCCTAAGGAAATGAGAATCATACAAATAATAATAAAGAATATATCTATTTGATGCCAGTTTTAGGCAAACTTTGATAAGACAAAGGAATTTTTATCAGAAGGGAGGAGCTGAAAATAGATAACCAACAAAAGTCTCCCAGTTCTATTGCATCAAGTCAAAAGCTCAATTACTTCTCAGTCAATCCTCCCTCACCCGGCCAAAAAAAAAATGGACAAAATTACATAAAAGAAAAATGAGAGCACTTATTCAACAATAATAGCTTGCATTAACTTGAAAAGTTTCAGGAGAGAAAAAAAGAAATGGATCAAGTACTACTGTTTTAACACACCCGAGTACTAGTTTTTCCTGAAACCGACTACTTTCAAGTTAGGTGAGTTGAATTTGGAACCGAACCCATTGCAGAACAGCAAGGAAAAGAAAGCCAACCTATAGTAGCTAGCTAACTCAAAAGAATCTGATATCACCTGAACTTAATAATCCATGAAAGACCTCAAATGCAATGATGCTCAAAAACTGTATATATTTTGTGAAACTCACTGATGACAATTAATATATCTAATACCATTATTCTCCTGCATGCAAACAAGCAGCGAGAGCAGCTCAGTGACTGAAGAAAACTAAGAAGCTAAAATAAATAAAACTTGTTATTATTATTTTTTTAATATCACGAAACATTTTTCTTTTCCTTAAAAAAGCTCTGATGTGTCAACTTGGCAATTTATTTCCGTTCCCACTACTAGAGAAGCACTTAAAAAGCTCAGCAGTGCATATAAAAATCAAAAGGAACGAAACACAGAAGAAAGTACCTAGTTATCAACTTTTGTCATTGTCATTAAGATGATAGTGGTCTCTGAGCAACATGAGTAGTAAACTTTTTTTATTTTTTGGTCCAGCATAAGCAGTGAATACACAAATATATAATTAGAATCAAGTTATACCTGTATTACTTTAACAAAAAATTATACTATTAAATAATTTTAAAATATTTTATAAAAAATTATTGAAGATGTACCTTTGCTTAAAATTACAGTGGCATAATTTGATATCATATATACATGATTTATAATAACTAAACCATAAAATAAGTGATTTTGGGAAGCATGTGGTGCGGGGTCCCACTCAATGACCTGGTAAGTGCTCTGTCTCCGCCCCTATATAGGCTGTAGTTCTACACACTATGTTTTATATGGAAGAGAGAGAGAGAGAGAGAGAGAGAGAGAGAGAAGAGAATATACTATATCAAGAAAGCAACACCAGAGCAACCCTCACAACAATAGCAGAAGTCACATCGCCGGGGGGCCATTGTGCTCAAACGTCAAACTATGCGCATAGAAGTTCTCACAATCTATTAGAGCGAACACATTTACTATTTTATGATGGTTTTTGCACCCTTGAGTCTGTGACATAGTGAAGTTTGGGTGGGTATGGCTAAAATCTATAGTGTAGATTCTATATACTGATTAGAAAGAAGTATCACACTATTTTTTAGCTGGGAGTTATTTTTGACTTGACAAAATATACTTAAAAAGAAGAGAAGGTATCATTAAGAAAAATATTATTTATACTCATAGAGCATGAGACATATGATGACTTATCTCATTTACCATCAAATTGAAATGGGTGTGAGTCGGCAGCCTCTAGCATACTATAAAACCTAGCAGCATCTTCGTTAAGCTCCTCAATTAAAAGCTGAGAATAACGAGTTGCAAATTCAAGACCAATAGCATCAAAAATCATCTCTTAATATCTAACTATATCCTCCTAAAACATGTTACCAACATCATGTTAAGCTACGTGAACCCCACTAGATCTATTTCCAGTTTGAAACATACCCACTTAATTCCTTGCATTAACTACCTCCTCATTCTCAATCCAAATCCAATAGTCAAGCATGAATCTTCACTTGTGCAAATGAACCCTTATGGTATCATCATCTAACACTTGCACTTATTACATGAACACCTAACTTTTGCCTTATCAATGAACTATTATGTTAAACATACTACCCTCATAAATTCTTCAACACCACTATAGAATTCCTATTTGAACCTTCCTCTGTTAGGATGCAAACTATCGCACATCCATGACTGATTCGAAGGAAACACTGTGCGTATGAGTAATCCTAGCCTTTACAATCTTTAAAGACATCAAATTATTACTTTTAAATACAAATTTAACTGCTCTTTAAATTTTTAATACAACTACTTTTAATCTTATTTCCTTAGCAAAAATTTTGACAAAATTTCAACAGCATCTTCGCTTAAATTATGAGCTTCCATCATCCTATATTTCAGTGCAACCCTAAATCATAGGCATATAATTTTTTAAAGACGTCAAATTATTACTTCCAAACACATTCAATTGGTCTTTAAATGTTTTAATATAGTTACTTTTAATCTTATTTTCCTAAAAAAAGTTTAACAAAATTTCGACAGCGTCTCCACTTAAATTAGGTTCTTTCATCATTAAACATTTCAATGCATTCAACAATCATAGACATTATTAAAATTCAACAATATAATAGACATAGTTAAATAATTACATATTAACAATTGCATGCAATTCACATAATCCTAAAATCCTTTCTAGAATACATTCCCTTATAACTTCACAATATGCATCTTGCAATTTCTACAAACATAAAGAATCTCACAGCAAATAAGGCAAATAAGTTGGGAAATGACCTCTAACTCTATTCTAGAAAACATAAGTCTCTATCCTATATATATATATATATATATATATATATATTAAAGCATATAAATAACAAGGATTTTGTTACTAACCTCTACCGTAGTGAAAAAAAAAAAGAACCAAAATGCTCATTGCACACAACCAAATCTAATCCTGAAAATCCAATATGAACAAATCTTTAATTTTACTCACTTATAAACATTTATGCATACAAAACATAAAATAAAATAAGAGAAAAATATGGCAAACTACTCTCAATGTCAACAAGTTAGTAGTGCCACCCTTCAATACAACTCTTATATTAACAAAATAACAGTAATAATTACTTTCCAATAAAATAAAGTATAACATTATGGACACCCATAAACGAATGGAAAAATTAAACCAAATAAAAAAAACTAAACTGATTAAAATGCTTACCAATATTCCTAGATTGCAATGGTGGCTTTTACTTAGTGAATGAAGCTCTAGCGGCGACGAATAGTGGCAAGGAAGGGCGGCGGCAACGGCAAAGAAGAGAGAGAGAATGAAGAAAGAGAAACATGGAAGAGAAATGGGAAAGAAGAATGTGCAATTTTAAAATATCCACAGGTTGGTAACCAATTAGTGAAATTGTGTGTTTCATTTCTCACTTATCATCGACGGGTATGTGGGAATTCAGAGTTGCATGCCAGCGAGCTAAAATTTTAGAAAAAACCGTTGATAAACCCGTCAGTAAATATAACAAATTACCAAAAATATATTTTTTAATGAGTACATTGGGATACCCAAAAAAAATTTTAAAAAATATTGAACCGATTAGTACACTCATCAGTAAGTTTAATAAAAAATAAAAAATAATTTTATTATTTTTTAATAACTTGTCAGTGCACCAGTAGGTAATTTAAGGAAAAAATTAAAAAAATATATTGTTAACCACCTGTGACTAAGTTACTCAAATTAAAAATTAAATTAATTTTCTTTACTAACCAACCAGTACACCCATCAGAAATTGTGCGTACCAAATGGTGCACAATGAGTTCAATAACTACTGACAATTTATTGTGTAAATGAATTATCACAAGTTTAATAATACAAAAATGCAACAGTCCATCAGAAAATCTATCAGAAATTACTAATGGATATGAACCCATTAGTAATGACCATCAGTTTCCTGCAGATTTCTTGTAGTCTATATTAATCAATAAAAGGGACAAAAATATTTTTCTTTGGCTTCCAAAACATATAGGAATTTCTTTAAGATGCTATATTATTAGCTTAGATAAACGCATAATCTTTACAGGTGTACAAGTGTAAATTTGCAAAGAGTTTCACTAATATAAGTGTTGAAAAATAAGATCCTTCAAGTGGCAAATAATGTAAAGCCTAAGACTAGTAAAATCTCACAGAGAATCGCATGACCTTTGAGAATTATTTTGTCACTATCCCCAAATTCACCATGGTGTTTGACTATGAACACAATAGCAGTATGACAAAATTGTCTTATATATAAAAGATAAGTTTGACTTTAATCTACATTATAAAATTAAAGTTAGCAAATATGGTTCCTGATTTTTCTCATCCATATTTGTGATTATCCCAATAAAACCTGAGAGATTTCATTTGGAAATTATAGAAATATTCTCTTCTTTATGAGATAATAAGAGTTTAAATTTTTCATGGATTATGGATAGAATCTGATTCCATAGATAATGCACAAGAGTCCCCAGTGTTAGCACGGCTATAGGGTGCCATAATTCATATACCGCTGCATGCACCGGAAGAAATTGTGTATTTTATAGCTACTACTGCTAGCTAGGTGATTTGTGTATATCTACTACAACTTTGGAGGCCATGGTTGAATATTAGTTAAGGTCTTCAAGAGGTACGTTGTGCTAATTACGTGTCACATTGGTGTTTAATCCTAGTAATATAAGATCCACATCAGATTAATTATAAGTGTATAACCCACAGTGATGAACAAGAAGGACGAAAATGATTTTGGCACACATTGACACATACATGCACAGTGTATCCAAACAACGGCCTGCAGCATGAATATATGGTCGAATATCATTACAGACCTTATCATGTTAGGTTGTGAAAAAGGGAAGCTTTAGCCAGCTAATTAATAACTTATTTAACTAAAATGATACACATGCACCTTACACCTCAACTTTGATAATCAAGTAGTATAAATTGCCAAGTTGGTAGATCGTACCCAACCCAATTGATTCAACCCCAAGATTCGATCGAAGTTGACCTCTTAGGGAAAGGTATGGCACTATGGTGCTACATAAACGAGAAGCTTTTATAAAGAAGATAAAAGATTTAAAAAAAGTTAGACAGGTTTCTCCTTTTTCTTTCTTTTTATCCCTTTTTTTCATCACCAAAAAGCGATTACAGTCATGAGCTCAACTTTAACCAATAATTTCTCCTTAGCTTCAATTGTGATATCAAGCTCATATCACATCTGCACTTCATGCGTCTTTACTAGACTATCCTTCAATCTGCTACCCCTATATCCTGCGTGCCTAGACTAACACAGCAAAGAACGAAACGTTTGAATTTGTGATCCTTAATTACCCTCGATGGTTGCAAGCCACGTCCGCATCAGCAATAATGCTAGTAAAATAAAAAGTTTGATTAACAGTAAGTCAGTAACCTTGCACCACCTATCAGGAATCTTAAGGTAAGGTAAATTAATTAGATTCTCCATATTTCCATGACCATGACCATGACGCAGCTTGAATTGAAATAATTTATAAGAGTGCTTTGACTAAAACATTTTTGTTCCAATTAGCTTAATTTATAGTAGAATATGTTGAAGTAACCATGATCCTATTCTTGAAATTCCAATAAAAAGATTAATATATTGAAGCAACCGTAGCACTTGACAATTATAATGCTATCTTTCCAAGACGCAATATAAATTGAAATTTATTATTAATACTTTAGTTAAAACATTTTTTTTCCAAATAAACATAATTTATGAGTGATGTCTTAAAAAAATTTTTTGGGAGACTATGTGTGCCCCTAGCTTGTTAATTAATGGCTGATTCGGGTTTAGGTGTCCATCTTTTTTTCTGTCTCGTATCTATAAAGTATAAACTTCCTAGATAAACCTATGGTCTATATAATTAATAGTGTGTATCAGCTGACAAGAGGAAGCATAACATCAAATTTGCTTTTTTAAAGATATCAAAGAAGAGGATAAAGAGTAAAAGACGTATCTACTTTAATATGCCTAGTGGTACTGCATGATACCTGGGTATTTGCTAATTAGTGATTAGTGACAAGCTATTTGCCTTCACCACTCCACTAAATGAACGTGTAAGAAGGTATGGCCTGGGGCCTGTGTGTCACAACAACTTCATTAATTTACACCGGATACCATCGGGTTTATCGACAAATTTGAATTTTATCAATGGATATGGGTCATCAGTTTTCAATTTTTGGTTTGTCGGTAGAATATTGTCGATGGGTAACAACACCAGTTAGTAAGTGCAACGGGTATATCAACGGGATGAAAATAAAAAGTCAGTCAGTACATGTGTACTAAAGGCGTTATTGAGGTCATCAAGGAAATAATATTATTGACGGGTATTTTATTTGTACCAATGAATTTTGGAAATAAAAAAATATTTTATTAATTTGTTACCGACTGGCATGGCATTTTATTTGTAACAACGGATTTTGGTAATAAAAAATATTTCATTTATTTATTACCGACAAGCTTATTGATTGGTGTTCAATATATATATTTTTTTATTTTAAAAAATACATTTACTTTTGTTTTTGGTTTCCTTTGAGATTGATTACATTGCATTATGTGAAGATTTTATATAGCTATCAAATAGTTTGACATTTATTCTTTTTTTTTTTACTTTTATAACAATTTAATCACCAATTAAAATGATATGAAATAAGGAAATAATGAAATGATAATTAAATAAATAAAGTAATGGAGTAAATAAATTAAGTATCAGAATAAAATAAATACAAAGTGTGATAAATATAAAAAATATCCAAAATATAATGGAAATAGGAAAAAAAAAAAGACTTGTTGAAGTCCTTCTCGTTGGCATCATCATCATCATCAGACCTGTGAGAGTCATCGCCATCATCAGTCGAGAAGCCCTTAATAATGGATGTGAGGCATCTTGGGGGCCTTCTTGGCAGAGGATCCTGAGGCATTCATATTGTCTTTAAATGCTTTTTATTCAATTACTTTCAGTTTTATTTGCATAACAAAAATTTTACAAAATATGATTTTGACAATATCTCCGCTTAAATTAGCAGTTTTCGTCAACAATTAATTTAGTGCATTTAACAATCATAGACATTATTAAATGCCAACAATATAACACACACACACACACACACATATATATATATATATATAATTAGTTACATCTTAACAATTACATGCAATTAACATAATCCTAAAAACCACTCTAGAGTATATCTACTTATAACTCCACAACATGCATATATTGCAATATCTGCAAATACAAATAATCACCATAGCAATGCAAACAAGTCGAGCAATGACCTCACGCCCATCCTCCCAGTCATTCAATCCACATTTTCTACAATTCTATCCTAGAAATTATAATAAGTCTCTATCCTACATACATATTAAAGCATATAAATAATAAGGATGTTGTTACTAACCTCTAGTGCCATGCAAAAGCGAAAAATAAAAAAAAGCTCCTAATACCCAACCCAATCCAAGCTTGAAAATGGGAAATGAACAAGCAATTAATTTTACATAGTTATAAAAATTGAGAAACAAAAATACACAATAAAAATAGAAAAAATAATTAAACCCAAAAGCTTCCACAGCAAACACTATCAGTGCTCCTTCCAATATAACTCCTATGTTAATAAAATAGCAACAACAATCACTCCCCAATGAATTAAAAACTAACACTTTCGGCAATGAAAATGAATAGAAAAACTAAGCCAATTTTTTTTTAAAAAAACCAATTAAAATACTCACCAACATACCTAGATTGCAATGGCGGCCTTGGTTTTGCGAATGGAGCTCCAGCAACGGCAAACGTCAGTTAGGAAGGTGGTAGTGACGAAGGGGAGAGAAAGAGAGAAGTTGTAGAAAGAAGGAACGATTGGTGTTCTGTTTCGCCTTGTGCACGAGTTACCGAGTGTCGGCAATTGTAAAATGAAATGTTGTGTTTCAAATTCCAATAATTATTGATGGATACACGAAACTCCAAGAAATGCACACCAACGTTCCAAAAATTCAACAACACTTGGCATTTAATAATAAAAAATAAAATTTAGTTTAATAGAAACCCATCGACATACCTATCAGTAATTAATAACAATAAAAAATAAAAATTTAATTTAATTCACACCCATTAGTATACTTGTCAATAATGTGTATTAAAAAAAATAAAATTTATAAAAGTACAAACTCGTTGACCCATCAATATACCTGTTGAAAGTTTACATTTGAAAAAATTAAAAAATATACTTGTCGCGCACCTATCAGTACACCATTCACACCACATGGCGTCTAGCCTATATCGACGGGTTATTAATAAGTACAGAATAAATATCCATTGTGTAGGTAAAAGAGTGCACGAGTAGTGGAATCATGGTTAGTAGTTTCAGAAAGTAGATCTCTGAAACATTTTAATAATAATATGGCTTTAAGAATATCTCAATAACTATTAAAGTAAAACATGCAACATAAAAATTAAGAGATTAGGGAGAACAAAGATGACACAAATATTTTTATAATGTTTCAGCCAAACTTGCCTATATCCAATACTCAACATATATCCAGTACTCAACACATGTTGAGATTCCACTAAAATAACTTTCTCAACCTAAGAAAGTAAACTGAATAGTCTTTACTATAGCCTTCATAAGCTATTAACAGTGACCAGTAGATAACTCTTACTTTCACAACTGAATAGTTCTGAACCAACCTCTCCAAGATGAACTGAGTAGTTCTATACCAGCATCTTCAAGCTGAACCATGACTAGTTGACAACCCCTACTGTAATGTTGCAAGTAGTTCTTCCTAGCCTCTTCAAGCTTAACCATAATGAATAGAACGCCCATACCATTACGTTGTAAGTAGTTTTACCTTAGTCTCTCCAATCTATGTCTCACTAATCACTACCGGATTAAGGATACAAAGTTTATGTGTTTGGGTTGTCATTCAAACTAAACTACACTCAAGTTTCCTTACAAATATTCAATAAAACAGGCCGGGGAAATATGAGCGACTTCTCTCTAACATCTCTTCCTAAGAGCATACAAATCATTAAGAAAATTAGAAAAAAAGATTTTTACACTTCAAGAAAACTAATTTTATGATATGAAGAACATCATAGGAAGTGTGGAGAGATTTTTCCAGAGTTTTCACTCTTGTGTATTCAATTCTCTCATCTTTGTTTGAGCACAACATCTCCAGTTATAACGGTCTTCCTTCATGGCTATTACCTTTAATCAGATCTCCAAGTGACACGTGTAGATCATCCGTTGTGTCTTAGAAGAGTAGTTTAGAAGGTTAGGCTAGCAGTCTGTCACATCGGTTGTAGAAGCTGTTATATTGTTGACGTTTCTGATGTCGCTTCAGAACCTTCTTTTCTACTTTCTGAACGTGGTTTATGAACTCCTTCTTCTAGAAACTTTGGAATGGTTGACTAAATAAGCAGAAGAGATAACATACCAATTATCAAACTGAGTTTGACTTGAGATTTGAAATTTGAATTTCAAATTTCCCTCCTTTTCCTATAGCGTTCAACGCTCCACAGTGAAGTCAGATTTCTAAAGTGCGTTGACAGTTCCTTGATAATTATTTGATCTTCTAATCTTCAATATGGGCATTATGATGATGAATGATTGAATATTAAGTAACACATTGGTATCAGATTTTGTATGATATCTTCATTCTCAGTGTACTTTCTGATGTCTCATGCTACTTTTGGAAGATCCTTTTCTTGGTTTCTTGTTCTTGCTTTGATTTCCTTCATTCCTTGCTGCATGTAAGCGTACTTTACATGATATAATATTCACTTCATTTAAGCTCAGTCTCTTAATACGAAATAAAACATTTTTGCATATGTATAATGAAATTATTCTCGCTTAAGTCTGTGTTATGCACTTTGGAAATACCTATTTTGCTTAATCAAGAAACTCAAAACAGACATTAGTTGTTCTTCAAAATATTTTCTTTAAATTGGCTTTGTTATCATTCAAAACATTAAAACTCATACTTTCTGAAGGGTTTTGGAGCTTACACATTGTGTGCACCATATGGCGCATGGTGGCATCAAGTATTGCTGATGGATATACCAATGGGTTGTCATCTACTTTTTGATAAAAACTAAATAATAAAAACATGTTAACCCATGGGTACTACTGAAGGGTCCATACATCATGGAAATAAAACAAACAAACAAATATATATATGGAATAGCTCAGGGAGAGAGTTGATTTATTATTGAAGCAAGATAAAGAAATATTGACCATTAAATCTTACATAAATGATCAACACTTAAATATAAATTCATATGACTATATATCTGACAAATTAATTCATGTTGTATTCTAATGTAACTTTGTACAACACAAGCTTATATTGATGATGGAACTTTTGTTTGAACTCAAGTAATTATGGGAGGATCGATAACCAAAAAAAAAAAAAGGCTAGGTGTAATATCCTGCATATCAGTTAGGGTCTATTTGGTTTTAGAGATAGTTTCCATTTTTTTTTTGTCTATTTCCTACATTCATAATTTTATGAAGAAAATAATGAAAACTGAAAATTAAACTTGAAAACTAAATTTTTTTAAGTTTTCATTATTTCCTTTATAAAATCATGAAAATAGAAAATGGAAATTGAAAGATATTTTTCATTATAGACCCTTAGCATGCATTTAGTTTTAGAAAAAAAAAACTTATTTTTCATTTCTTATTTTCTATTTTTTTTAGGATTTATTAAGGATATAGTGAAAACTACAAAATCTAGTTGTTATTTATAGTTTACACAATTTACACCACAAAATCTTGCAAATAGGAAACAAATTGAAAATTGAAAATGAAAAGTAAACTGTTTTCTGAAACTAAATGTACTGTTAAATTATGAATTGGGAAAATTGGATGGCCGTAAAAGAAAGGGAAAAGTTGGGTAATTTATTTCATCCATTTTTCTCTCTAGACAGGTGGCATCTTGTTTTCGTCCTTATTTACTAGACACGGCATGTACTTTCTTTAGTTGAAGAAATTCTCAAATTTTAAACCAAAATGTTAAATTATGTGAAATTTTTTTTCACAAAACCATGTACTAAGAATTTAGATCATTTATTTTGCACAATGGTTGTATTGATATGGTAACATTTTTATAGTATTAATTTTGCATGATGGTTGGATTGATATGGTTAAAATGATCTTAGTACCTTTTTTTTTTAGGATGGGCTAGAAATTAAAATCATTTAGATGAATTTTTTTTTTTTTTTTTGTAGGAATTGAGTTGTGAAAATAATGTGATATTTTATTGAATCATATGAATAAGTAAGTCCTATATTTTATATCACTTGGTATCAATTCAGTCACATTGTTAAATATTCATTCATTTTCAAATATATTCCAAGTAACAAAGAGTTTTTTGCCTCCCTATGCTTCGGTCTCTCCTTGGATCTTGTGGGGCTTTAGGTCTTAACAAATGTAGGTTTGTGTGTTTGGGTCCTATTTGTGGTGTTGTTTGTGGGTTTGCCTAGGTTCTTGAAGGACCTTATGTAAGCTTCAGAACTTTTCAGAAAATATGAGCTTTATTTTGAATGACAACAAAGCCAATTTAAAGAAAATATTTTGAAGAACGACTAATGGCTGTCTTGAGTTTCTTGACTAAGCTTAACAGGTATTTTCCAAAGTACATTACACGGACTTGAGCGAGAATAATTTCACTTTGTATATATGTGCAAACATATTTTATCTTGTGGAAAGAGAATGAGGTTAAACAAAGTGAATATTATATCGTGTAAAGAACGCTTACATGCATTAAGGAATAAAGCATATCAATATAAGTACAAGAAACCCAAGGAAATGATCTTCAGAAAGTAAAATAGGACATCAGAAAGTACACTAAAGAATAACGAAATTACACAAACTCTGAAAGTAACGTGTTATTTAGTCGACAATCATCATAATCGCAAATAATTTATCATTAAAAACCAAGATTGAAGACTAGAAGACCGAAGAATGAAAAAGGAACTAATTACGCATGTCAGAAAGCTCACTTAATTGTAGAGTACAGAACGCTATTGCTAGGAAATGGAAGGAAATTTGAATTTCATATTTCAAATTTTGAATAAAACACAATTTTATAACTTGATTGGTCAACCATCCTAGCTTCTAGAAGGAGTTCAGAAACTATGATCAGAAAGTAAAAAAGAAAGAGGGACATTAGAAACCTCTACAATACAATGACTTCTGCAACCAATGTGACAAGTCTGTCAGTCCACTTTTCTAGACTAACGTTCCAAGACACAATAAATGATCGACACATGTCACTTGGAGATCTAATCAAGGGCAACAATCATGAAATCTCTCCACACTTCTTGTGATGTTCATCATAATATGTAATCAGTTTCTTTGAAGTGTAAAATCTTCTTTCTATGTTTCGTAATGATTTGTATATTCTTAGGAAAAGATGTTAGAAAAAAGTCGTTCTTATTTCCTAGGTCTATTTTATTGAATATTTGTAAGAAAACTTAAGCGTATGTTAGTTTGAGTGGCAACCCAAACACATAATCTTTGTAACCTTGATCTAGTAGTGATCAGAATAAGACATAGCTTGGAGAGGTTAAGGTAAAACTACTTGCAACGCGATGGCAGAGGCGTTCTACTCATCTCGGTCTAGCTTGAAGAGACTGTGTAAAAACTACTGGCAACTTGATGATGGAGGCATTCCAGTCATCATGGCTCAACTTGGAGAGGTTGGTTCAAGATTACTCAGTTTAACTTAGAGAGACTGGTACAAAACTACTTAGTCTGTGACAGTAGGGGTTGTCTACTATTCATTGTGAGAGCTTGGGAAGGCTAATGTAGAAACAATCCAGTTTACTTTCTCAAGTTGAGAAAGTTGTTTAGTGGAATCTTAACATATGTTGAGTATTGGATGTAGGCAGGTTTAGCTGAACCAGTATAAAAATATTTGTGTCATTTCTCTCTTCACTGATCTCGTATTTTTATGTTACACATTTTAATTTAATAACTGCTGAAATACTATTAAAGTTGCATTATTATTAAAATTCTTCATAGATCTACTTTCTAAAACAACTAACCTAGATTCCACTGCACTTCAAGCTTTAAGCTTGATAAAATTTTTGTTAAATGTTTGATATTTTAAGAAAGCACCAAAGCACAATTCAACCCCCTTTCTCGTGCACTATTTTACTAACACCTTACCCTTCATGATGGAGGCCTCATTGTAAGGGAGTTTTAATTAGGTAAATGTTGTGTATTTGAAGATGTTGCCATGGTGAAAAGATGCTACGTGCATTATGTTCGTCTTCTTATGATTTTGGAAGCTTGCTTGTAGGTGTCTAGGGTTCATGTTGTTAGATGATCCAATTTCAAAGTTTAATTATTTTTTCTTATTTATTGTTCTATGCATTCTTCAGGAAGAAGAGTTGGAAGAAATGAAGAACCCTTTGATGAGGACATTTGAGCTAGATTAACAATCTATCTTAAAAAAAATTCACCTACATGTAAAACTAAATCTAAACTATACTGATGAGTTTATTGATGGGTTGTAATTTTACCGATAGATTTATTGATGGATATGTGGAGTTAATTTCTTGTTGATCAGTAGATTATTACCAACAGACACCTGTACCTGTCAGTAATTATTTAGGGTTTATTGATGGCTAAAAAACATTGTTGGCAAAAATATGAAAATAGTAATCAATTTGGTCGTCAAGAATTTAATTTTATAAACGGCTAGAATTATTGTATCGATGGGTTACGCAATTAAAAATATTATTTTATTTCTTTGTTACCAATGGGTACACAAAATTTAGTGTAATGTATTTTAATTGAATTATTAATATATTACCAATGGGTGTTACCCATCGGTAACATATATATATTGTAGACAAACAAATTTAGCATATGTTAAGTATTTAGTTTTTGTTATGGTGCCCCAACAGTACCAATACCCTTTTGAATTCAAGAGTTGTAATTTAATCATGAATATTTAAAATATTAATAAAGTTGGTTAGTGGGGCACGTGGCAAATTTTCTTCCACAAGTTATCTAAAAGGTATCAGTATTCATGAATTTTATAGGATATCAAAGAAATCCCATAAGTATTTTTATAAATTATCTAATATTTGAAATTTATTCATATATTATTTCTTTATATAATTATTTAATTACAAATTAAAATGATTTAAAATATGGAAGAAATAGAATACTAAATAAACAAAGCAGTGTGACAAACAATAGTAACAGTAACCAAAATATCATAATAAAATAACTAAAAGCTAGAAATAGGTCCCAAAAACAACAGAAATAAAAAGGTCCTACCCATCCTCATCATCATCATTAGAGTCATCATCATCGTTAGATGAGGAGGCCTCTATAAGGAGGCTGGAGAGGGTATTGAGTAGCACAAGATCTTGGGCCCATTTGCTTGAAGAATCTCATCACATCAGCCGTTATTGGCCTTTTTTTGCTATTGTAGCTCCATGAAGATCTTTAGCTATTAGATCTCACTAAGCTCCCACTTGATCGCTTTTCGGCCCACCGCCTACTCCTAGAGTTACTAGATGAGCTATGCCTCTTGATCAACCACACGCCTGCTGTTTCATTTCCTTGTTCAATGCATCTATACGCTCCCACAAGACATCATCCCCAGTTAGGTATGATACTATGTCTACGCCTGCTCCAGCCGCTCCATGTAATCACACTATTTCTAAATTAAGTGATTAAGCTTGATTTTCTCTATCCAAGCAAAGACATTCATAAAATAGCAGTTATTGAATTACTACTACTTCATGGCAGCAATGTATTCTTATATTAAGCATTTTGAGGTGGAGGTCTAATGGTTTTTGTGTACAAGCGAAGAACTGATGATTAAACTCGATATACTCTACTACATATATCTCAATTCCCACCACACATGTTAAGACAATGGATGGACAGTGACTAGCTTATTTCTTTCTTTTTTTTTTTTTGTGTGCACAGAATTGATTTTATAAGTTGATTTCATTTTCTTTTCTTCTGTGAATGTTCCTTTGCAAGTTTAGGTAATATGTGTTATGTAATTAATGTAATCTATCACAGTGATATCAATAATAAATAATAAATGAATATTTAAAATTATATATTTTATTTGAAAACATGCCTATCAAGATAAATAAATTAAAACCTTTTGGAATTAATTGAATACTTATTTAAATAATTTAGTTTACCTATTGAAATATATATTTACTTTTAAAAATATAAACTATTTACTATGATCTATTTATTTTGACTTATATTCAGACTATTTTTTTTATTTATCTTCTAATTATTAAATATTTGTTCCAATTATACCTTCATATATCTCTTTCATTAAAATTATTTAACAAAATAGCTCAATCAAAATTATTAGCAAATAACAAATAATATAAATAAAATGATAATTGAATGTATTATACCACTAAAATTTTATATATATATATAAAATTTTAATGATTATATATATATATATATATATATATATATATATATATATATATATATATATATATATTACCAAAAAAGCAATTATAATTAACAACAATTATAATGATTATAATTAATGATAACAAGAAAATGTTCGCACACCTTTATTTTTTTAATTATCTTTATTAGATTTGTATTATGTATGTATTTTTATTCTTAATTTGAATTATGTTGCATTAGTGGTATTTGTCATTATGGATATTTATGTTTCAAATTTTAAAGTATTTTGAAATTCTTTTCTCTTTTTGAAATTTTGTTAACAAATTTGTGAATACTCGTAGGGATTCAAATCTTCATGGGGAAAGAGGAATAAGTACTCATGATGAGGATGAAAATGAGAGGTAAAATTCTAAATGAGGAGGAGATCAGGGGAGGGGGAAGTTGCTAACTTCAAATATAGCACTTTTAAAAATTATAAAAAATATATGTCTACCTTTCTCACTATACCATATTTAATTTTTTACAACTAAAACACTCCAACTTATCAATTCTACAATCGTTTCATATTAATGTTTTTGAAAAAAAAAAAGACTTCAATTTTTCAACATTAAAATGTTTAAAAAAATCAATTGCACAATTTACACTTCTTTGATAAGTATACTAATTATTTTACGTCACTTTTTATTGATAATAGTTGTGTAATTGATATACTACTCCAATAATTGAGGAGATATAAATTAGGATTATATATTTTTAACAAATAATAACACATTAATTATAACATATATTCTAAAATTGATATTTTAATTTACTAAAGAGATACAAGAAAAGAATTTGTAATTGAAATAACATAAATTAAATTTATTTATTATTTTTATTAATTAGAAAATATATTTTCACACTTTTATAAATTAAATATTTTAACTTATTAAAAAGATATAAATGACTAGGGATGATACCAAAAACAAAAAAACAAAGTTCGCTGAAGTGGGTATACATAGGATGAGATTACCCATAATCATGATGGGAATGAGGAAGCGTTTTGTCTTCATAGGAATGGTCGACAGAGGTGAAGTCCCTATTTGTTAAACGAAATAGGGACATGGATAACACACCTTCAGTTTTTCAATTATCTATATTGAATTTGCATTATATATATATTTTTATTTTTAATTTGGGTTATATTATATTAGTAGTATTTGTTATTATGGATATTTATGTTACAAATTTCAAAATATTTTTAAAATTTTTCACTTTTTGAATTCTTTTAATAAATCTGTGAATATGCATAGGGATTCAAATCCCTGCAGGAAATTAGGAATAGGGACCGATGATAGTGATAAGGATATGGATGAGAGACAAAATTCTAAATGAGGATAGGGGCATAAGACACGTCATCTCTCTCATGGACACTCATTATCATTCCTATGGCTCATGATATAATAAAATTATTCACTTATTATCTTTCATTATTTAATAATTTTAATTTTTGAAATATGTAAAATTTTCATAAAATAGGCTCTTTATTGTTACAGGTCATCTATTGAGAATTTTTCAACTTTATAAACATGATATTCAAATAAGATATATAATAGAATGAAATATTTATATTTTGTCAATTTATTTAATTATTTACCTATTTATTTATTTTCAAAATAAATTTATATACACAATTTTCTATAGGATATATTTAAATAAATTATTTATTTTCAACAAACTATTTTTATTATCAAACCGTGCATGACATCGGTTAAATCACTAGTAATCACATTTAAAGAGACTACTATATGAAAACATCATTTTGGGAGGGAAGAATAAAGAATTGCTTCTAGGGAGCTACATGATTAGAGCAAACTCAATTAGTTTAATGTATAAAATGTTTCTCACATATTCTTATATGAATTAATTAAAGTATTATTAAATAACTACTCACACTTAGATAATGTCAAGAGGGTATACTCTAACCCAAAAAAAAAAGTGTCTACTCGCCTAATAATATTTTGGCTAAAATGCAATTTAGCCACTTCGGTTGTTAATCTATATACATTTATCTCATCAAATTTTAAAAGATATAATTTGATTGCAACTGCCTATAGTTTTATTAATTTTTTAATCAGGTCTCTATAATTTAAAATTTTTTAATGTAAGATGTAAGAATTTTTGTAATCAAGTCCATAGAGCAAGCTACTATTGGAGCAAACTAGTGTTACAAAATTTTGAAAATAACAAACAACTAAAATCTAATTGATTACTATTATGACTAGCCATCTTTCTACTAAACAGAATCTGAAATTTTAACATATGTCACCATAGATTATTTAGAATTTTGATGATAATGATTTTACAGTGTAAGAGCTTGATTAAAAAATTTTAAATTATATATAAGTAATTGTAACTTTGGAAAAATTATAAAGACCTTCAAATTTATTAAACCGATAGTTCAATTACACCTCTAAAATCTTAAAAGA
Source organism: Dalbergia cultrata (assembly GCA_031216105.1). Taxonomy (NCBI): domain Eukaryota; kingdom Viridiplantae; phylum Streptophyta; class Magnoliopsida; order Fabales; family Fabaceae; genus Dalbergia; species Dalbergia cultrata. The sequence goes on from CM062352.1 coordinate 35,683,819, forward strand.
TAAAATATACCTAAATTAAAGTTAAGAGGGATAAGCTATATTTTATCCTAATATTTATATCCGGAACAGAGGCTAAATAAGTTAGCTCAAGCTATACACATGAATATCGTAACTGAAAAACTGTCTATGTACACAAGAATCTCCCCTCGAACAGAAAAGGAAAGTGACATAAAATGAAGCCGAAAAGGGTGCTAGAGTAGAGCAAAAGAGAGGTTATTATTAGGGAATCATTTGTTGGTCAATTGGGTCTAAATTGATATATTTAGACTGTCAACCCCAAGGATGTAGGACACAAATATAGGTGGGTAGTTGAGACGAGATCACTACAACTTATCACTCTGAAAATAGGGTCTTTAGGCTATGTTGCATGGATACGGGTATGGTACCCATACCCAATACGGATACGGGTATAGGGTACAAAAATTTTGGAAAAAGTGGAATACGGGTATGTCTATATATATATATATATATAATTTATAAATTTCATGCAATGAAAACTAAAATTTTAACATAAAATTGATCAAAATTAATTAATATTGCATTCCAAATTTTCTAAAAAAAATAAATTTAGGTAGGGAAAGGGTTAGAGCTCAATAGAATTAGAATTCTGAAGGAAAGAAGGGAAAAAAAATATAAAAACATACAAAAAGAATACAAAAATTCATTAAACTGATGTACCCCGAGCATACCTAACCATACCCCACCGTACCCAATTTTATTTTTTAAATGGAGTCATCGGGTACGCACCCAAACGTATTCAACACGTATCCGTACTCAGAAAATACCTGTACGGGTACTTTTGCAAAACTCCCGTACCCATGCTTCATAGGTCTTAAGTATCATGTCAGATACATCAGCCAGGTCGTTATGCCCCGTTCCTCGATCTTGCGGCAAAAAGATAGCCTCAGATTCCGCACCTCAAACTAACTGTAGAGCTCTTCACTCCAAGGCCTAATTTTTCATGGCTGAAAACACTACTATAAATACGACAACCGTTCTCGTGAACCCTCAATGTTGTCAAATCTAGCAAACTCACATTAATTGAGGACGTATATGAAATTTTTACTCTAGCTAGGATGTTCAATCATGTAATAACTGGTTTTTTAAACTATAGTTGTTCTTATTGGAGTTGTTTTTGAGCTTAAATTATTTTCCAAAACTTTGTTTCATTTATTTCTTTATTTTGCGGCTCTGCTAACTGTTGAATGGGTAATAGGACTATGAATATGGTTTCTCCTAATGGAGCTCAAGGGTCACAATATCCACCATTTGTTAGAGAAGGCTCTTTGTACAACCTCACCTTTGATGAGGTTCAGAGCCAGTTGGGAAACACAGGGAAGCCACTTCATAACATGAATTTGGATGAGCTTCTAAAAAGTGTGATCTCAGCTGATCATAGTGGACAAAATGTGCGAAGCCCTTCAATTTCTTCTTCATTTGATCATTCATTTCTTCTTGGGAACATTGGTAATTTGAATGGGACACTGAGTAACAAAACCATTGACGAGATGTGGAGGGAAATTGTTCACTACCAACAACGCGTTAACACATCAGTAGAAAACCACCTGCAACAATCAAGTTTGGGGGAAACAACCTTGGAAGAGTTTCTTGCATGTGTAGGAATGATAATTAATAATGTAGGGAACCATGAGAATAATGTTGTTGCTAATTCTCTGCCGTTGAGATCAGTTAATCCCATGGTAATGGAATCACATCAAGACGATTGGTTGCCACTGCATATGCAAATGCAAATGCTAGTGCCATCAATTAATGTACACCATCAACAAAATCAAGAGCAGCAACAGCAGAATCATCAACAGATAATAGGGATGTTTCCAGATTTTGGTGTTTCAGAGCCAATTTTTGAGAACCCACTTATGGAAATTGGTTACTCAGAAACCCCATTTGCCATTTCAACGCCAGCGTCATCAATCTCATCGTCCACATGTTCTGATTCCAAGGGATCTGTTGTTGGTAAGAAGAGAAGGTTCTCAGATGAGATGCTGGAAAAGACTATTGAGAGGAGGCAGAAGAGAATGGCCAAGAACAGGGAATCTGCTGCTAAGTCAAGGGCAAAGAAGCAGGTATGTAGCATAAGGTTATTTTCAAAATGCTCCAGTTTGGTATGTATGTAAGTTTCACTTCCAAGAGTAAGGAAAATTTTTTATTCTTTAATCCCTTCCCTTATCTCCCTTTCCTTTCAAAGTGAAACTCACACACACAGCCTAAAAGGACTCAAGCATCAGATTTGTCAACAATATACCCGATTCTTGCTATGGAAATTTTTATCATTCTTCATTTCTTCTTTTTGTGATGCTTCAAGGCCTATATAGATAAATTAGAGAGTGACAAGTCTCGCTTGCTGAAATCAAACCGCTGGCTTAAGAAGCTGAAGGTACACCCAGCAACCCATTTCAACAGAAAACTTGGTAGTTACATGAGCGATGTTAGGTATACAACAAATGCACATTACACACCTTATTACTATTAAATTTGATGAATTAGTGCGATGAGTGGGGACTACATATCACATCCAATGATGGTAAGGTATGTGGTGTACATTTATTATGCAATTTAGTTATATACCAAACATTATTCTAGTTACATTTGGATATGGTTGATTGTGTTGTCTTTCTGCATGTTTATAATGACCATCCACATGCTCGTAGCTCGTTCGTTCGCTACTTTTGGTGGACCTACATGACTATGACAACTCCAAACGATGTTCTATTATCGGTTAGAAATAACTTTGGCATTAAAGATGTTCAAGGAAGTCAGTGTCTCTGAGAATCAGACATAATATCTATAACTTAATTTGTTCGAGACATTTCTTCTTTTTTTTTTTTTTCATTGAAAATGTTGTATGAACCTGAGATGTAAATATATAAACATTTATAATCCGACTATGGCAAACTTATATATTTGATATCAAATTCTAATGTATTATACTTATTTATGATTTGAGTTCAATTCTTGAGTTTATTTGTTAATAATAAGTTTATGAGGATATTGTAAATGCTTAATAAGTCCAAAGTATATGAACTGTGATCCAATCCAAATCTGGACGTTCGACAAACTGATTTGCTGCACACAAATACTGGGCAGATGTGTTCTGGACTATTTTACCATAAGAATATGCCAATAGATATTTCCTCTACCTCTAGGCTGCTGTTAGCCATTGAAGCTACCGATGTAAAGCCATAACCAGTAGTTCTATTGCTAGTCATCTCTCTATCAAGATCTTGGGCCAAATGCTATTTGAGTTAATTCCTTTTCACACATTACTGTAATTTGCATTCTTTTCACGGTAATTGCTATTTTTTTATACTAAGATATACAAACATAATATACATTTATATTGACAAGATTTATGTTTCTAAGAAATCTAATTGTTCTTTTTGCTGATATAGTAGTGAACAGGGATCAATTCAAGTTGAGACTGTAGGGGGTCATGGCTCTCTAAGGCGGTAAAAATTCCTTCAATATATTTTTATTCATTTTCTTCTTTCTAAAATTTTTTTTAACGTAATTGAAAATTAGTGTTTATTATGAAAATAAAATGTTGAAGTAAAAACTAATAAGTGACTTTAATTCAGTGTTATATATATATATATATATACGTATGCTCTAAAACGTGACCAAATTAAAGGACACCAATAAATTTAGTAATATACATTACCTATATAATCTAACATACATTAGTTGATAGTGATGACAACCGTTAATAATTATTAATCTTGTAAGAAGATCATTATTTGCAATTTCGTGGTTTTATGAAAGCAACTCATCGATCACAATTGTTTGATTAAGATTATGTTCAAAGCTTTATTAATTTTAACAGATAGGAAAAGAAATTTTGAATGAGCAAAGATTGCTTCAATTAAGCTCAATTTTCACGTTTTTATCTTATTTTCCTATGCTTTGGGGAATTCATTATATTAGAGTGTTCGTAATTAAAGCTTAACTCACACAAATAAAATAATTAAAGCTTAACTAGGCTTAACTATCATGTTTTAGTCATTGATTGAAGACTCTCTTCTATACCTTGGGAGAAAGACGCACCAAAACATCTTAATTGTTAATCGTAATGATGCAGTGAAAGATTTAGGTGACACTATTTTATATACTTACACGGTCAATGTGAAATGTGAAAAACAGACTAATTTTAAAAAATAAGCAATGAAATTGGGAAATGGAGAAAACTTATATTAACATCAGGCTGGGATATTGGCTAAGTGGTTGGATTGGAAGGTGCAATATTGACGCAGTACACTTTTGTTCCAATTCTTTTTTATTTCGGATCTGGGAATTCTTGTGGAAGAATTAGTGATGATATTCTGGTTTTATGTGGTTTTCTAATGTGTATCGCATACCACATGTAGTCGGAGTGTTGGACTAATAATTTTTCTATGCTGTTGGTTAGCTGTAATCTTTGAATTACATGTTTTCTATAATGCATAGCTCCCCTCTTGTTGAGTGATTGAGCTATTCTCCAAAGCTAAGATTCATGTAATTTTCCCCCCTAAAGTACATATTATCTTTTTATAATGACTGAGCAAGCTTAGCTTTTAATGTTCTTCCTATTAATTTTGCAGGAGGTAGAAGCACAATTATTTTCAGCTGCAACTCTCATTCCAAAATATCAGCTGCGGCGTACCAGCTCAAACACATTCTAACTTTGATTAAGGCGACATTAGACTTGGTTGTTTGTTTAATAAGTGTTTCCTTCATTGTTGAGCATCATGTATAACATTCTTTGCTTTGCTTTTGTATTTTTTGGGAAATCTGATTAATTGAGTGGTTATAGATTCGACTACTCAAATGAGACCAAAAAAAAAAAGAAGCTCACTAATGGAGAGAAAAGAAGGTGAAGTATACATAATAATTGACAACTTTTTTATAGACTTGATGCTATTAGCATTTATTTTAAAAAAGATGTTACTTTTACTTATGGGTATAGAACATTGTACCGACTCACATCCTATCTACCATTAAATGGGATTTGAACCTCATTTAAGTATGATACACACATCATCTAATGGTAGATGAAATGCGTGTTGGTACAGTGACTCATATCCTATAAATATAAATAGCACAATTCTTTATTATATATATACGATTAAACTAAGATTACGTACTTAAAAAGACAGTCCTCCCACTCAACACCTTGTTGAAAGAAAATAAAGAATCTAAATAAATTAATTAAAATGAATGACGTACACCTTTTATGACGAAGCAATTACTTTATATATTGATACCAAAAACTCACTAAAATAACATACTTAATATTTTTCTCTCACAAATATAACACCACACACATAATGGAAGAGGAAATATTTGAGATTTTATAACTTGATAAGACTTATGTTTCAAACATGGTACATAGCTGCCTTTTATAGGCTTCGTGTAACAATAAAATATTAAACTAAATAACAAACCCAACATTGAAGCAACTAATATGCATGAAGTCATACAACTGTGTAGGCTACTAATAATAAAGAAAGCATGTGCTGTAATAACTATTGCAAGACACATCATGGCAGCAAAAATTTTGCTTTTTATCTAGCTAATAGGTGGTAGTCTGATGATGGGCTATGGACTACTAGATGCAAAATAATGGGTATGCTTGGTTTAATGTTTCTGACATTGCCTCCCTTAAACCAAGGTTGTAAAATTTGTCATTCCAAGCATCTTCTTCAATTTGTAAAACAGCTCAGATTTCAGTGGATTTGTAAAAATATCTGCAACTTGATCTCCAATGGGACAATAATCAATCAATATTTCCTTATCAGCGACCAATTCCCATATCTTGTGGAATCAAATATCACTGTTCATGAACCTCCTATGGAATACTGGATTTTGTAAAGTGCAATTGTTGACTTAATTATTGTCAAAAAATATCATTGTGGGAGAGTTTTGCTTCTGGCTTAAAACTTCAAGAATTTTTCTTAGTCATACCGCTTGTGTAGCACAACTTACGACTACTATGTATTCTGCTTTTGTTGTAGAAAGTGCAACAACAAGTTGTTTCTTTGATGACTATGACACAACACCTGACCCAAGATGGAAAACATACCCTGAAGTGTTTTTCCTTATCTCTATGTCACTTGCCCAATCACTATCTGTATATCCAACAAGTTTTACATCGTCAATACTTTCATAAAATATTCCATCATTCAGGGTACATTTGATATATCGAAGAATCTGCTTTGCTGCTTGCAGATGACAGGCTCATGTCTCCTCCATAAATCGGGTGAGTAAACTAACTCCAAAGACTATGTCTGGCGTGGTTGTTATCAAGTATCTCAAGCTTCCAATCAAGCTCTTGAAATAAGTAGGATTGACAATTCTTCCTTTATCTTCTTTCATCAGCCTCAATTTTTCTTCAACTGGAGGAGCAACTAGCTTTGAATTTTCCATATGAAATTTTCTCAAAATGCCATTAGCATATTTCTTTTGAGAAACAAAAATCCCATCCTCCTTTTGAATTACTTCGATGTCGAGAAAATCAGATATTAAGCCTAAATAAGTCATTTCAAAATGTTTCTTCATAGCCTCTCTAAATTCTGTAAGTATCTTCACATTATTGCCAGTTAAAATCAGATCATCAATATAAAGATGACAGGAAGAATATCTCCAAGTTCAACTGATTTGATGTACAAAGTATGTTCAAAAGGACATTTTTGAAAATCATTCCCAACGAAATAGGGGTCAATCTTCTTATACCATCCTGTCGGTGCCTGTTTCAAACCATACAGAGCTTTCTTCAACCTGTAAACTTTATCTTCTCATCCAGGGATCTCATAACCTACATGCTACTCAACATACACTTCTTCAAAAGTGCCATTCAGAAATGCAGACTTAATATCCATATGATATATCTTCCACTTATTTTGAGCAGATAGTGAAATAATCATGCGAATGGTGTCTAATCTAGCAACAGGAGCAAATACTTCAAAATAATCAATACTTGGCTTTTATCTGTACCCTTTTGCAATCAATCTAGCCTTAAAATGATCAATCTCACCATTGGGCTTATACTTAGTCTTGTACACCCACTTCACTCAAATTGGCCTTTTCTCTATAGGTAAATCAGTTAGCTCCCATGTATCATTCTTTTCAATCATATAAATCTCCTCATCCATGGCTTTTCTCCAATTCTCATCATTAGAAGCTTCTTCATAGTTCGCTAGTTCACAATCTGCAAATAGAGCAAAATTGATAATCTCTTCATCAGATAAGTCATTATCATTACCCACAACATAGTTTTTCAATCTGGTTGGTGGCTGACAATTCTTCTAAGGTCAACTGGATGATTCAGGTTGAGTTGTTGTTTCTGGCTGTCCATCTTCTTCTACATTACAATAAAAAAAGGTCACAGGCTCCTTCTGAGATTTGGCCAACCAGTCCCATGTTCCTTTCTTATCAAATGTCACATCTCTGCTGATTATAACCTTCTTTGTCTCTGGATTATACAATTTGTATGCCTTTGAGTTCATGCTATAGCCAATGAAAATGCATTTCTCACCTCTGTTGCCTAGCTTCTTCCTAAATTGTTTTGGTACATGGGCATAAGCAATATAACCAAAAATCCTGAGATGACGTATTGATGGCCTTCTTCCCCTCCAAGCTTCTTATGGTGTTTTATCACAAACACTCCTTGTAGAGCACCTATTCAAAAGATAAACTGCAATAGCAGCTGCTTTTGCCCAAAATTCTTTAGGCATTTGCTTAAATCTCAGCATGCATCTGACCATATCCATGATTATCCTATTCTTCCTTTTCACTACTCCATTATGTTGGGGAGTATATCTGGTTGTCAGCTAATGTTGAATTCCATGTTGTTCAAAGAAATCTGCACAAGCAAGATACTCCTGTCCCCTGTTTGTTATAAGAATTTTGATTTTGCAGCCACTTTATTTCTCTACAAATGCCTTAAATGACCTAAAGGCATCACAATCTTTTGATTTCTATTTCAGAAAATACACCCATGTTTTTTTGCTAAAATCATCAATAAAAGTGATAAAATACATGCCGCCACCATGAGTTAGTACTTCAACAGTGCACAGATCTGAGTACACGATCTCCAATAACTTCTTTGCTCTCCAAGATTTTCGAACAGGAAATGAATCTTTGTGTTTTTTTTTCCCAATTGACAAGTCTCACAGATATAGTTAAGAATTTCAACAATCGGTAAACCAGAAATAAGTTCTTTTCTTGACAGATAATTCAATATAGAAAAGTGAAAGTACCCAAAACGAGTTATCATCAGGTATCATAGAACTCAAGCAGGAAAATTTTTCATGTTGCATTTTCAGTGGAAAACGTCTATTTGAAGTCATTTTTACCTTTACAATAAATCTCTCATCCTCATCAAATATTTTGTAGTAACCTTGACAAATATGTATATCATAGCCTTTCTCTGACAACTGTCCAATACTCAATAGATTGTGATAAAGTCCAGGAGCATAAAACACATTAAAAATGAAATTGTGAGAGCCATCTTTCAATTTGATTTCTATCTGACATGTCCCAAAATAGGAATATTTGTATTGTTGCCAAATTCAATAGAAGATTTAACTAACTCATCAAGTGAAGAGAATAATTCCTTTTTGCCACACATGATTCCTACAACTAATATCCAAATACCATGTATTTTCATCTTCTAAAAAGGAATTGCTAGTTAGGAAAAGACTTTGTGGATTAGAAATCTCACCAATTTCTTGACATTGGCTTTTAGCAACATTGGCTTGATTATTGAAGTTATTCTGACTCATTAGCTTAAATTTACAATCTGCAGCTTTGTGACCAATGTGAACACCACAATTTTGTCTGAACATTCTTATTCTCATTATTATTGCATATTTTATTCCATTCCCTTATTTTATTTTATTTTAATTTTTGTAGCAGCCCAATCATTTTCATTTTAGTGTAGGTCTTTAGCCTAATCCATTCTATTATTTGGCCCATTCATAATAAAAAGTCCATTTCAGCCAATTTTATGTTATTGATAAAAATAATAAATAAAAATAAAAAAGAGAGTTGAGCCCAGATTCTTATTTATTTAGGATCAGCCCATTCATTGTTTTTTTTAGCCCGTTGCATTTTTAATGAAAAAAACCAGGGAGCATCCCTTGCTGCTGAATGAAAAGACAAAGGAGAAACAATGCTGGAGTCAAATGGGGAGTGTAGTACACCGAACAAAAAAAAAAAGAAGTCAAGTACAAGAACGTGCATGAGAGTAAAAATTCAAAAAATAGTGGTACCGAATTGAAAAAAATCAGATAGAGCAGCTGTAATCCTATGAAATTTGTAGAAAAATGCTTTCAAAATAAAAAATGGTTGCTACCAAATCTGAAAAAGATAAGTGCTCAGCTCTATAAATGAGATCAAATTTCATAGAGCAAGGGGTAGCTAATTTGTCAAGAGACAGAGAGAACAAGGAGCGAATTTTTAGCAAGCACAGAGAGAACGAGGAGCTATTTTCAGAGCAAGAGAGACACAAAGAGCCTTCCTCCACAACCACAGTCACTATTCACCATCAATATAGAACCAATCACAGAGACTGATGTAGACTAGCATCACTTCCTCACCACACAGCCATTGCCATTTTTTCCAAGCCGTCACCCTCCTCTATGATCATCACAGAAAACCCACTTCACCTCCTCCATCACCATTAACAAACCCACATCCCATAATCTCATCCTTAATCCCAACATCATCGCCATTATCAATTATCCTACTTTTATAACCAAATCAAAGCCATCTAAACCCATAGCCCATCAAAAAACACAAACTAACATCATTATAAAAAACAAATAAAAATAAGACAAGCTGAGAAACCCACTTTGTAGCAGCATCATTGCCAGCTCCTCCTAACTGCGGTGCTCATCCAAGCTCGCCTCATCTCTGCACAGCAGTAGAACCCAGGACCGTAGAAATCACCCTTTTTACTAGACCAGATCGTGCGCTGAAAAGAACCACTGTGAGTTCATCCTATAGCTACATTGATCCACCAAGCATTCGTGCGCCTTCCCCTCTCGTGAATCGGCCCGTAAACTTGACCTAGAATCTTCGGCCTTCTTGCCGGGTCAGAACAGCCACCGATCTCCCTCACTACAACTACTGCCAGCAACCAGTTCTAGCCACACTCGTCCCATTGCTGATCTGCCTCCCTCTCTGTGAAGCCAGTCCTTCCTTCACCGTGACAACGGCACCGCATCGGCAGCATCATAGAGGGTCACTGTGGAGCCTCCCACCAGAATCACCGCCCAGCCTCTCTGACCCCCTGCCGCGAAGACCACCAACCAGCTGTGAGCAGAAGCTACTAGAAAGTTCGCGCCGATTTTGTCAACGCCACCTCGCACCATCAGTTTGCCACCGCCGTGCCGGTTACTCCTTGCTAGATCGCCACGACCCCTCCCCGTGATAGGATCTCTAGCTAGCATCGCATGTTGCTTCCACCACTTGGTCTCAGATCTGTTTCAAGCTTTGTGAATAGTTAAGTGAGGTATATGATTGGGGTTGATATATTTCTCCTCTCGAGAAATGATACTCTAATGCACAAATGTGACGCACTATGCGGATGCATACGATACTGTGCAGGGAGGCTTTATTGTAGACGCCCACAAGTAGGCCATACAGTGGAGCAAGCTGAAATAAATTAAAAAAGCACTGTGTTATGAAATAAACCCCGTGCTCCATTCCCCCCAAACTCTACCCCAACATCCTCCCTCTCCCTCTCCCTCTTCCTTCCCTCAAATAAGGAGAACTCTGTCCCCCAACTCTATGAACCTTATGTAGTGGCTTTCTTTTATCATCAGCGGCCTTTTTCTTTCATCGTAACCCCGCCACGCCGGCCATGGCCGTTACGGCCTCCACACCACACCACCGCTCCCTCTTGCCATCAGAGCCCTGCAAACCCTCTTCCCTAACTCTATAAACCCCACACATCGATCCTTTTATTCACCATATCATAGTCGTACAATCACACGCTCTTCCTTCATCTTTCATCGTATCTCAGCTGGCCACGGCATATGTGTTGTGTGATTATTATCCAGATCTTTGCTTATTTGTTGACATTTCTGTTGTAGAGATATGACATTCTGGTTTGCAGTTAGTTTGTTGTCATTGTTGATATATTTTGCTTTCTTTCCTTATTCACTATTGATGTGACGAGAGGGATGTAAATCTTTGGTGTTAATGGTTTTCTAATGCATTCTTGTTGAGTCAAATGATGACTTTCAAACAAGCATAGCACATAATATGTGCCTTTTACCCAAATAGTTGTAAAGTCATTTTGCAATTTCTGGTCAAGCCATTAAAAATAGTTGTAGAATTTTGCAATTTTTGTTTAGCTTGTAAAAGATACGAAGTATTTACTTCCATTGATATAATCTGACAGAGTATGGAGCTAACAAGTGAAGCTGTAGAGTTTCTAAATGGTATCTTCCAATTGTTGAACACGGATAAAGTATGTGCTAATGTTTTTAATTATCACTTCCATGACTGCTATTATGTGCTTCAATGTCGCCTCTCCTTGGTTCGTTTTAAGTGATACTCCATATCTAATACTTTTTTTTTGGTGATTTGCTTCTTCCTTTATACACTCTAGCTTTTTTGCACTGCTCTATCAAGCTAAACCTGCAACCTCTCCACTACGTAATTTTTATGTATGGAAAAGGAGAGGTGAACTTGCCCATTGATTGCCCTTATTAAACCAGTATCTCACTGGTTTCATTTAGTCTGCATAAATAAAATACTTTTTCTCACTGCAAATGAAGTAATCTAGAATTGGTTGACTACCTTTAATAGCTTTAGTCATTGCTTCAAACATTTGGGGAGATCTTTAAGTTCTAAGTTCACAACTGAATAATATATTGCAAAGAGAAGAGAACACTGTATAAGAGATTGGTCATGCTCATTGAGAATTGGTAGGCTCTTGTTTGCTATAAAGCTTTCATGTTAAGTCCGAAATGACTTGCCTCTTGAACTTGCCAAGGCTTACTCCCATATACATGTTGTTTTGTAGTTTTTATGCAATTCTGCAATGAAGTTTTGTAATTGATATTGTCTTGATATCTACATCATACATGCCGCATATCATGTTCTATCTCTAAATTGCTATATTTCTTTCTAAGCTGAATTTTGTTTCTCTCTTTTTGAAAAATGGTAAGGGACAATTTTTACCTTTTCTTTTAAAAAAATAAGATTGTGGCGCTTGCTTGACCATTTTTAACTACCAGATTTACACGTCAAGAGAGAAGTCAAATTTTTATCTATCAAGAAGCTTAGAAGTCTAATTTTGGTGCTAGAAGAAATATATTGGAGATATACTAAAAATTTGGAATATGCGAAGCAACAACTCAGGAGATTTTGTGTTTGTCAAGAACTGTGTTTAGAGGATGGTTTCACTTTTTCTTGAAAAATTCTTTGTTTCTGAAGCATTAAAATAGTCCTATTTTCTACCATGTCGTTGATAATAATCTAATTATTATTCTAATTCTACTATTATGAGAACTCAGAAAGCAATCCCTTCTCTTCTCTTCCTGTGTCATAGTTTTTGCTCTTCTCTTCCTGTTTCTAGCTCAGACGAACATTCATGGAAGAAATCCAGAGATTTGCCTGAGAAGGTTGCCAAACAAGGAGAACTAACTGGTAATAGAGTTCCTTGCCTCCTTATCGCTGCTAAGGATGATTTAACTGTGTAGGAGCTCTCTAAATGCCACAGGTTGTGTTTTGTCTATAAAGAGAAATGTTGTATATTAGCTACTAAAGTTGTTATGTAAGGAGTTGCAGAGACTTTAACAACAAAGATGTAGCAAAATGTAATGTGATACCAACATTTTGTAAAAATCACCAACAGTGTGTGTTGGAATCAACAGCATATCTACAACTATTACCAACATGTATCAAGAAAAAAAATAAAATTACTATGATGTTGGAGCACAAATGTAATGTGATGTTGAGACTCAATTTCTGAATTCATAGAATCTATGAGTCTTATAAATTAGTTTTCTCACACAAGTTTTCAACCCATTTTTAGTATTACCATAACTGAAAATATACCAACATTTTGGACTACTCACCAACAATTTCAACATAAATCATCAACATTTGTCCAGAAGTTACCAACATGTACCAAAAAAATTTTGGTTAGCTTTTATTCTTTTTCACATCTTTGATATTGTTGTGACCACCAATTCATCCATATAAAGGGCCCCTACGTCTTCTAACGTAGTCATGAATCTCAATTTCCCAACAAAATTCAACCCCTTTTCAGTATTTCCAAAACTGAAAATATACTAGCATTTTCGATTACTTACTAACAATTTTAACATAAATCACTAACATTTGTTATTGACTTACCAACATGTGTCAAGAAAGTTTTGGTTAGTTTTTTTCATTTTGCACATCTTCGATGTTGTTGTGACCACCAATTCATCAATCTCAAGGGCCCCTAAGTCCTCTACAATAGTCTTGAAGCTCAGTTTCCCACGAAAATGCAATCTTTTTTAGTATTTCAAAAACTAAAAATATACCAACATTTTCAATTACTCACCAACAACTTCAACATGAATCACCAATATTTCTCCACCACTTATCAACATGTATCAGAAAACATTACTAGCTCACAAATGCTAGTAATGCTAGTTCAAAATGTTGGTGATTCTAGTTTAAAAAATTTGTAAATGCCTCAAAAATATTAGTGAATTCTAGTTTAATTAATGTCACAATGGAAATGTGACTTGAAAGTTGGTAAATGGTAAATTGCTCAAAACTGTTGGTGATTCCAGTTTAAAAAGTTGGTAAATGGCTCAAAATTGTTGGAGATTCTAGTTTAAAAAGTTGGTAAGTGGTTCAAAAATATTGGTGATCCTGGTTCAAAAAGTTGATAAGTTCTAAAGAAAATTGGCAAATGATCAAGTCTCCTGATTCTTTAAAATAATCGAATATTTATTCAAATTTGGGTAATATAACAAGTTAAGAGGATTGCTTAGCTTTCTAATCTATTTGTCTTCTTATAAATTCTTATCTCCTTTATTAAAAACAAAACTTGATAAGATACCAGCATTTTTTGAGCGATCATCAACAAATTGCAAATGAATCACTAACATCCTGGGACAACTTACGAACGGGTATCAAAATTTCGGATAAGCTTAGTTTTTTAGCACAAATTGATTGTGTTGAGTATTCATTTATCAATTCATAGAGTTCATGAGTTTTCTAGACTAGTTCTCTAACTCAATTTCTAACAAAATCCCTTTCTCTTTTAATAAAAATAAAAACTAATAAGATCCCATCATTTTTTAGCGATCACCAACAATTTGATAAAGAATCATTGGCATATGCCAAACGTTTACCATTTTGAATCAGATTAAAAAAAAAAAAAAAGAAACATTGAAGCCATTGCCCCTATGTCCTCTACCATAGTCCTAAATCTCAATTTCCTAAGAAGATTTAACCCCTTTTTCAGTATTACCAGAATTGAAAATTTACCAGCATTTTGGATTACTCACCAACAATTTCAACATGAATCACCAACATTTCTCCCCCACTCACCAACATGGACTAGAAAATTTTTGATCAATTTTTATCGTTTTGTACATCTTGGATGTTGTTACAATTCATTAATATGATGAGCCTCTAAGTCTTCTATCATAGCCTTGAATCTCAATTTCCCAAGAAGATTCAACCCTTTTTTAGTATTACCAGAACTGAAAATATACCAGCATTTTGGAGTACTCACCAATAATTTCAACATGAATCACCAACATTTCTACACCACTCACCAACATGGACCAGAAAAATTTTGATCGATTCTTTTCATTTTGCACATCTTGGATGTTGTTGTGACAATTTTTCGTTCAACTCATGAGAACTCTAAACTAGTTCTCTAACTCTATTTCTCATGAAATTCATATTTCCTTTAATATAATTATAAACTGAAAAAAAATAGTTTTTCTAAAAGATTACCAACAAATTAAAAAGGAATTACCAACATATTTGGAGCAGTTACCAACATGATCTAGAAAAAAATTGAATTAATTCAGTATTAGAGCACAAATCAGATATCATGTTTAGGCTTGATTAATCAATTCATAGAGCCCATGTGTCCTCTAACTAGTTCTCCAATTCAATTTCTCATGAAATTCATATTTCCTTTAATATAAACATAAATTGAGAAAATACCAGCTTTTCTGAAAGAGTATTACCAAGAAATTGTTAAGGAATTACCAACACATGTATCGAAAAAAAAATTCAAATCACTTTGACCTTGATGCAAAAATTGGATGTCATGTTGAGGCCCGATTCATCAATTCATTGAGCTCGTGAGTCCTCTAAACTAGTTCTCTAACTCAATTTCTCATTAAATTCTTGTTTTCTTTAATTTGAACATAAACTAAAAAGATACCTGCATTTTTTATGGATTACCAATAAACTGATAAAGAATTACCAACATATTGGAAGCAGTTACCAACATGCATTAGAAAAAAATTCGAATCACTTTGGTCCTAGAGCACAAATTGGATGCCGTGTTGAGACTTGATTCATTAATTCATAGAGCCCATGAATCCTCTTGACTAGTTTTCTAACTTAATTTTTCATTGAATTCATATTTTCTTTAATCCAAACATAAATTAAAAAAGATCCCAACCTTTTGAAAGATTACCAACAAGTTGATAAAGAATTACTCACGTATTAGAAGCAGTTACCAATGTGTATTAGAAAAATTTTTGAATCACTTTGGTCTTGAAGCAGAAATTAGACAACATCTTGAACCAAAAATTTTGAATCACTTTGCTTATTAATAGTTGGTTCTTAATGAACCAATTGTTTGTACAAATAGACATGTATAAGCCTCAACATCGAGCATGGAAGAAGGGATTACTCAAAGAAGCCTCTAGAATGTACACAACATAGTAGCATTATATATTCTCTATAACTAAACAAATCAAAATAGAACCATTGACATATATGTACAGCATAAGAGGAAAGGTATCAAATGTACTTGAGCATAAACAAAAGTACACAAATAAACAGCCAATGCTATTCCAAAAATAGCATGAAAGAAGCCCACAAAGCCTTCAATTTTCTCCTGATCTCTATAGTCCAATAGTCAGTGATTATGCCTTCATACTACTTTCTATCAATTTTTTAATGTCTATATCACTTCCTTGAATCCAAGATTACTTCATTAAACAGCGTGAAGCTAGGAATTAGGATTTATACTCAGCCAAAAGTTAACATGTCATATTAAATGCATTGAAACATGTCATCTCCCACAAGATAGCTTATGCTAAATGCACCAAGTCCCAAAAGACAAAGCACACTACCATAAATTTGAATAACATGAATAGACAATGGGTTTATAAAAGGAGAATTAGATCAAATTATATATGTTCATCTATAATTCCCACCTATAGCAAATTCTTTTCAATATGTTCCTTCAATTGTTGCAATAAGCTGCAAGTAAAACTAAATCAATTTTAGTGGTGTGAAAACTATAAAGCCAAAGACAAACAAGAGAGTAGTAAAGAGAAAAAGAAGTAGAGCACCAAGCCAATATCAAAGTTACCAGTATGCTACTAAAGAGTTCTCTTCAAATGTCTACACCACACTTATTAATACTCTCCATAACTTGCACATATTCAAAAGAAATAGCAAAATCATGATTATTGAGATGAAAAATCTAAATTATGAGGCATACAAAACAAAAAGCATTCAAAATAACACTAAAATAAAAAGAACACCATCTTTGGAAGACCAGGAACTAAAGCAGCAATTTTTGCAAAACTCTCCATGTTAGAGATTGTCCGAGTTTTACATTGAATCAGTAAATGTACTGTATAGACGAACAGGACATAAAAAGGGTAATATGTCATGCCACATGCCAAGACTAGACTAGAGATAGATTACAGAGAACATCAAGAATCTTGAATATGTCATATCCAATTTCAATTATTCTGTGTCATCCATGACACTAAAATTAAATTATTACTACATGAAATAAAGCAGTAAATGAACCAAAAAATAATTAGGCGTGAACCCATCAAAGATGTTAGTCAACAAATTCAAAGATGCAAGAAACTACAAGCAAATAATTTAAAGATGAAAACCATAACTCATTGAATTTTGACTATTTCAAAGAGTATAAAGCTGAACTCTCTGGCTATGAAGAAGCTCATATGGGGTCAGTGAAATGTTAGAATATGCACTCTTCCATATAAAAGAAAGAATCATATTTCAAGGACCAAACCTTTGGCTTAATAGAAATTGTACATTGTAACGCCCCGATTTTCTGTTAGAGTGAAAATGACCAAAATGCCCCTGAGGTCATTTTCGGCCCGGAATTCGAGGAAAGCCGATCTGGAAGTACTCGAAGAGCAAACTCAATGTTGGAAGGGGATTAGTTGGCTTGTGTACCTTCCCGGGATCGAAAATATCATTTTTTGAGTTTTCGGGTCAAAATAACCAAAATACCCCTGTGATGTTTTACCGTTTGCAAGTGTCGGATGAACCTGAAACTTCTCCAGATGGTTTTAAAAGACGTTTTTATGTATTCTATGACTTTAGTTTTGGTCCCAGAGATTCCGGGCGAAATTAGTGCAAAATTACGATTTTGCCCCTAGCTTCGTGTTTTCAAGCTTAATCGTGTGATTAAGCAAACCTAAGCAATATTAGGCTCTAATCGAAGATTAATTAATTTCCATAATTAATCTTGAGTCAAAATAATTTATTAAATTTGATTAGAACCTAAGAATGCTTAATTACAACTTGAAATCTTATTTTAAATTCAAGATATCTAGTCATGGAATCTTGAATAGTATTTTCTCTTTCCAATTCCTTAAATCATGGAAATTTGTCTACCTTGTTTACTCGTAAAATGAATTTTAAACTCTCTAAATATGTATGAACACTCCTTAACCTTGTCATAAAACTCTTAAACCTCATTCTTAGTTACCTAAACTTATGCTTAATAATTCCTGACCTTGTACCTAAACTAATACACACTTAAACCTATCATTAATACACAATTACATGGAAGATTTTTCCTCCCTCCTTGCTATCCAGGTCTAGCCGAAGCATCCTCCCCCATTTTCGATCACATGCTCAAATTTTTGACACTCCAAAACCATGCTTCCACCTCACCATAAACCATACTTTGTCATACAAACACCATGCCTTCATCCATGCTTCATATGACCACTTCTAGAAGACTTTTTCTCTCATTTTTTTGGCTCAAATTCAGCCAGCCCTCCTTGCCTTCTAGAAGAGTTATTTTAATTCCAAACAAAGGGAAATTACCATACTTGAAGCCATGCTTTGCATCATAACTTCCATACCTCAAACCATGCTTGAATGACAAGTTGTAAGAGATATTTTTCCTCCCTCAAAGCCCCAAAATTTCGTGCACCTTTCCCCCCTCAATGAGCCTCCATTGTTTTTGTTTTCTATAAATACATGTGTTGAAGAACTTGTGTGAACCTTTAGATCATTTGCTAAGTTTTAGTTTTCAAGCTTTTCCTTGAGTTCTTTCCTTTTTCTCTCAAAATCTCTAAGAGTTCTTCCTCTTCATCTTCATCTCCTCTTTACATCACCACCTTACAACCTGAAATCACAACCACAAATCATCCTTTAAACACTCAAACACTCAACCTCAAACACAAACTCACCAAGAACACATCTCCTTTCCTATCTTTCTCTCAAGGCCGAAGCTACCTCACCTCTCTAGGACGAGTTGATCTTCTCATTTCCATCCTCAAGATCAAGCCTTTGTCTTCACATTTGGTAGGGAGTTGCTTTCAAACTTTTTTTTTACTCAAAAATGTGTTTTCTCTAGTTTTCTCTTGGTTTCTTTTTGAGCTTTCCTTTGTTTTCCTTCTCTTTTTCATTTCGGCCTCTTGGCCTTGTTCATGAGCATGATAGCTTGATGATAAGAGTTTCTAGATGATGACCTTGTGTTCATCTCAAAGAAACCTCTAAAGCTTGAGTTTTGTTCTTGATCTAGCAAAGTTTTGATTTTTCTTTCCTTTTCTCTTCTACATGATTTCGGCCTCTATAGGTTCTTTTTCAAAGATTTTGTTAAAAATTTTAAAGTATCTCTATATTTATTTTATATCATGAAAGAATGTTGTTTTGATCTTTACATCCTTAAAGTTTTGCTTTCTTTTAAAAAGTTTGCTTCTTTTGAGCTTGATGATGATGTTCAAGAACCATGTGGTTCCTTTGAGAACTTGGTTCAAGAACTCTAAAGCTCTCTTTGTGATGAGATAAGTGTTGGGTTGTATCTCTAAAGTCTTGTAAGAGCTCTAGCTAAGATTAAAATAAATCTTGCATTCATGTTTATGTTTATGCTTTGCACATCATGTTTATTTTCCTTGCTATCACTAACTATCAAGAATAATAAATGAACTTGCATTATCATATTTATATTTCAAGCCTTGCACCATCATGTTTATATTTTTAAATCCTCACCTAAATATTAAAGATAATAACAAGTTGCATCTCATGTTTTTTTTATGCTCTCACTTTATTTCCTAAGGAAAGATAAAATATGTGCATGAGCATGTTTAAGATTATGTCATCACCTAAGAAAACCTAGAGCTCAAAGATTTGCCCATTATTATCTCAAACAAAGGCTTGAAAAATATTTATTCCTTAGCTTCTTGATTTTGGCCCTAAGAGGTTTTATTTGTTACAAGTACTAAAATCTATGTTTCATAATTCTTCTAAGCTTATATGAGTTTCAGAAATGTCTAGAACAAAGTTTTAAGATTTTAAAACCTCTTGAGACTAATTTAAATTAGCCACTACCTTAAAAAATATTTTGATGATTTTAGTTGATAAAAATGGTTACTAATGAGTTTTGAGAAGTTTTAGAAATGTTCCAAGAGAAACTAGTATTTTATGTGTTCTAGAAATCAAGTTTTATGCCTTGTTTTGATGAAGTTGATTTCGGTGCTGCCTTGCTATGAATGCTCACTATTTTATGCTGTTTTGATGAAGATAATATGAGTATGTTCATGTATTTTTGATGCAAAAATTCATATGTGAAAGATAAGAGAAGTTAGTAACTAGAAAAGATTTAATTTGAGAGTTCTAGATCCCTTGGTAATTGATTTTTCTGGATTCTTTTCAGCATGGTTTAGAATTGATAATCATGGTTTATAATTATTTTAAATGTGTAGGAATGACTCATAATTGGTTTAGGACTTGATCTTGATGCCTTATGAATAAACCGAACTTAGAAAAGGTCATTGTTGTGACTCCTAGGTACCCGTAAAGTTAGAATTTTAGATTCTGCATTCTTGAGATTTAGAGATGTTTGTGATCATAGCATTGAGTGAGGAATACTTAGATATAAGCTTATAGGTACCCGAGAGTTTAGGATATAATGATTTATAACTTAGATTGTGAGTTAAGGACCTTAAGGGTCAATGCATAAGACATTAAGAGATTTTATCGCTTTTAGTTTGGTAATGCAAGTATGATATGTTGATATGCATGATGTGATGATATATGAGGTGTGATGTGTGATACACGAGCATTATCTATATGAGTTATGATGATGTGATCTTTTATGATGATGCTATGATGATGTGGAAATTGATTATGAATTGTGGAATTGAATGTGTAAGTACATGCATTGTGAGTTGGTGTGGCATGTTATGATGAATTGTATGAATTGTTGAGATGTTATGTTTATCATGTTTATGAGAATTGAATGAGAGAGAGTATGTACCCCTTCTTTTGCCCTCTTAAAAATCTAGTGAAAACTAGTTAGGAGTGAGCTCATTTGGGCAATGTGGGTGTTTATGGTTGGATTTGGGTGTATTTGGTTAGACTTGATAATGAGAATAATTTGGTGATGAGTATAAATATAGTTGAGCTCATTCCTAGGCGATAGGGTGTGTTTGGTTGGATTTGGTGATGCGTATAGATATCACCGGGCACTGGTGTTTGTGGTTGGATTTGGTGATGAGAAAAGAAGGTGGTCTTTGAGAGAAAGAACTCAAAAGTTCGGACGTGAGAAAAGAGATGCGATGTCTCTTTTCAAGTCACATAGTCATGAGTAAAGAAAGAACTAATCCTAAGTTACCCCTTCTTTTTGCCCTCTTAGAAATCTAGTGATGACTAGTTAGGTTTGAGCTCGTTTGGTTGAGCTTAACCCTAGGCGATATGGTGTATTTGGTTGGTTTTGGTGATAAGTATAAATATCGTCGGGCACTGGTGTTTATGGTTGGATTTGGTGATGAGAAAAGAAGGTGGTTCTTGAGGAAAAGAACTTAAAAGTTCAAGTATGAGAAAAGAATAGAGGAAAGTTCTGTACTATTTATGCCACTTATCTGCTACTTGATGTCATGATTTTATTGAATTGTTTGCATAATGTATTGCCATGTATTCATCCAATATCTATTGCATTCATACTATTAAGACCCATACTAAAAGACAACCACTGCGGATAAATAGATTTGAGAAGTTTAAAAGTTAAACCTTATGCATGACCACCTTTTTATAATTAAAACCGAAGTGGCTGGGGACGATGACGATGACACGTGTGTTAGAGTCGGAAATCCCTACTGAGAATCTTGAATAAGTTTCTCATTCCTCTCTCTCTTTTCTTCCATGTCGTCTCCAGACGAAGATGATGGTGTATCTCGTGACCTCTACTAAGGTGTGGACGTAGGGCATGCGCTATGAGTTGGATTAGTGGGATGGAACGGAAGCGCAGAGATGTCGCTTTAGATTTATATACTTATAGATGTGTATTTCTTTTGATGTGATAATAAGACTATGATAGTCGTAAATTATGTATCTATGATAATATGTTTACGTTGTGATGTAATGAACAATGTTTGTGTTTTGTGACCATGAATGATATGATATCCCTTTTTTGTATGTTAGTCTTCGTTACATCATACGCGGCTCTCACTTTGATTTTATGTTTCAAAAAAAAATTTTACCCGTATTTCCACTAAGTATTTTCATAAAAGAATGAGACTAAGAAGTAATAACCTAATGATTAACCTAATGTGTTCTAGAGTATTGGGTTAAAAATTAGGATGTTACATACATAAGATGGGGTGTTAGCTTAATTGAAAGTCATTAAACCTTAAAGTGAAAAAAAAAAAACAAAGTAATTGTTTCCAAATACTGCCAATGTCACCCACGTTACATAACTAAAGCAATAAAGCATGAGAAACTTTTCTCAATATCCTCATCTAATCTAATCCAAATAAAAGTGAGATTAGATAACACTAATTTACATAATTATTATTCAATATGAAAATAACTATGTGTCAATTTTAGGTGTTTTATGCATATATTATGAACGTCTACTGAGTTTTTTTGTTGGGCATATTAACAAGCAAATGAATAGGGATTATTTGGTTTTAAACTAATATGAAAATAAGGGGATTGAAATGCAGCAATAAACATGAAATCAATATTGGAAGAAAGGCCCAAATTTTCAGATATTGACTAATAATCACCAGTTTGCTCATTTGGTTAATTATTTATGGTATCGCATTACTAAACTGTAGCCAAAAAAAGCATGCAACTTTTTACACCTATGCCTTCCTCTTTAGCAGAAATGTTCCTCTTTTTAGATCAGCTTGCAAGTAGTTTTTCCATCTTAATCTGCAGCTTTTTGTTCATCTTAGTAGTCCTTTAAAAAGTCCCAAAATTAAATGTGTCAATTAGAGAGGAGCCCATCAATAGCACAAGTTAGACCTTCGATAGTGAAACAGCAACTTTGTAGGTCATCGGTGGCTAAGAACCAGTGGTGTGAATGGTGGCACAACACAACTAGAGTGGAAGAAGAAAGAGGAGGAGGTAAAGTTGAGACTTGAGAGAATAAGGGGTGAGAGAAAGGAAAGAGTTCACGGGCATGTTTCCTCTTTGTTTTTTTTTTTTTAATTTTTGTTAATATATCCACCCAGCATGTGGCCTCAAAGTGACAGTGCATAGTAAGCTACTCACCCTCCGTACCGTATGCATCCCTGTATGCATCAAAATCGCGCGTCACAATACCATTTCTCTTCTCTAAATAGAAAGCTTTTCGGGATAGCATCATTTATTAGCTTTTGGGTTATAGTTAGTGTTTTTTTGTGTTCTTTTTGCTTTGCTTGGCTGACACCTTGGGGTTGTGGGCTTTGAGTTAATTTTTTTTTGTTTCATTTTTTTTGGGCTAGCATTTGTGGTTTGTTTAATTTGACTTGGTATTCTTGAACAAAATATAGGAAGTGTCTTGTTTTTGTGGGAGGGGGTATCAGATTCATTTTGGGTAGTTTAGGCCTGCTTAGTTTTTAGAGTAACCTTTTATATTTTAGCGATTGGACTAAGGTTTATCATTTAATTTAGGTTGTGTGTGTTTACTAATATATATATATTGAGCTTTTTTTTTATAAAAAATAACAATAAAAAATAAAAATGGAAAAATAAAAAATAAACAAAAGATAAAAAGTACATTGTGTTCATTTTTAAGAGTATTTGGTATTTTAATTTTTTTTGGGTCTTTAAAAAAAATCAAATTTTTTAATGTGCTAAAAGAATAAATAATAAATATATTTTTTATTTGTGCAACAGTTAATGGTCATGGTTGAGAGGTGGATGCCTCCTTCATGTACTATTGAATTGTATGAATTCATTGAGTAGCCTAGTGCTACCTTGAATCCTGCACAAAATCATATTCCTCTTTTAATAAGCTGTCAATCAAAGTCCATTTTTAAAATTAAAATCAGTCAACACATTTTATTTTCTTCTCTTTTAATTAAAAATCAATCAACCCACAAACATTTTCTGCAGAACGACGTGGCTTTGAGTTCCTCATTGCACTAGAGGATATGTCGATGTAGCCAACAATTATCAAGCCAAAATTAATTTTTCATTAAATTATGTTCTCTTTTAATTTAATTTCTTTTCTTTTATTTTATCTTATTTTTTATATAATTGTTAACTTCTAGGGAAAAATAAATATTTTAAAGTTATAATTAATTTGTATAATAAGTTCTAGGGTAACCGTATTTATATGGACGTATTAAGGGTATAATGGGATTAAGTTTCCACCCTTCCTTAATCGTAATCAGACTCCCGAACCTCAAAACTCTTAAAAAAACCAGTTTTACAAATCAAAAGGTTTTCCAATTTTTCCAGAATTAAAGTTGGTGGTGACTCCCGTCATTTTTTAAACCGTTTTTCATTCTCGTCGCGGCGTCCTCCAGGTATGTTGCGACAACCTAATTTTCCGCAATGGAAGCATTTGAAATTTATTCTTTCCTGATAGTAGTTACGTCTTCCTCTTCCTCGACTTGCAGGCCCAAAATTGTTTCCACCTCTTCCTTGGCTAGGTTGTCTAAAATTGTTGCCTCTTCTTTGACTATAGTTATTGCCATGAACTCTTCCTCTGAAACCTCCTCTGCCTCTGCCTCTATTATTGTAACCTTGACCTCTTGCTTCTCCATCATAGCTTGATTTGACATCATTGTTTAGATTCACCCAACTCTTCAAGGCTTCTTCTGTCTTCTCCAAAATTCTACTGCCATGGCTTTCTATGCTGCCTTGCAATTATGCAATTGTCATTTTATCTGTACATGGCACTGCAATATTGTAGTCACCACATGATCAAACTACATCAGCATGGTGTGTAGAATTTTCTCTACCATCATACTATCTGAAATCTTCTCTCCACAGACTCTCATCTTATTAACAAGGTTAGTAACATGAGAAAAATATTGTTCAACAGTTTCTGAGCTAGACATCTCATACCTCTCATATTCTCTATGCAAGGATTGCAATTTTGATTTTTATACCTTCTCTACACCTTTGTAAGACAGCTTCAAAATATCCTAAGCTTCTTTGGGGGTTTTGGCATTAGCAATTTTGCCAAATATCGAATAATCTACTCCTTGATGAATTTGTAGCAGCACTAATTGATCTCTCCTCTCGGCAGCTGCATCAGCTTCTTCTTGTAAGCCCGGATCAACAAGACTCCAAATATTGTGAGCCTTTAAGTGAGTTGCCATCAAGGTCTCCCAATAATTGTAATTCAATTTCCCATCTAATTTGGGACCTAACCAAACAATATTGTAATTGTTTGGCATAATGACACTAACTATTTGAGAATACTCTTGTTCTTCACACACTCTCTAAATAAATTGGCACTAGATTTAACCAGCTCTGATACCAATTTAATACTAGAAACTCATAAAAATAACACACTTAATATTTTTCTCTCACAAATATAACACCACTCACAATGGAAGAGGAAATATTTGAGATCTTATAACTTGATGGGACTTATGTTTCAAACACAGTACATAGCTGCCTTTTATAGGCTTCATGTAACAATAAAATATTAAACTAAATAACAAACCCAACATTGAAGCAACTAACATGCATGAAGTCATACAGTTGTGTAGGCTACTAGTAATAAAGAAAGCATGTGCTGTAATAACTATTGCAAGACACATCATGGCAGCAGCAATTTTGCTTTTTATCTAGCCAACACGTGGTAGTCTGATGATAGACCATGGACTACTAGATGCAAAACCATGGGTATGCTTGGTTTAATGTTTTTGACATATATTGACAATATACTAGAAGAAATTTTCATATATAATCACCTAACGCACATTAAATCAATTCAACTACGTTGTACAGTACTCTCGTTATATGTAGTTAATATCTTTTTAAGTTTTAATCATGTATGCTTAATAACTATTTACATATTTTAAATTTACTATCATTTATTTTATTATTTAGTTTTTATTATATTTTAGCGAAACTTTTTTGTAATAACCTCTTTAATAAATTAATAATAAATGATTTTTTGTTCAACAAAATGACATAAGTCCCCCCAATAAGTTGTTGTTGTTGTTGTTGTTGTTGTTATTATACATGTTCTTGTTGTAGTGGATTAGTTTTATGGGCTAGTCTCATCAACCTAAACATAAAGAGCATGGATATGAGACCACCACACGTGAAATCTGACTAAAGATTATCTTCCATTATAAACTTAATCCCAAGCATTAAATATCTAGGACATGCACTATAATTAATTTAGATCCTACAATAGTCTAGTAACAATATAAATCTTCGGTGTATCATATCTTCTTTCATAATTGTTATTCTATATATATTCACTACTCACCTGAGCTTTTGGAGGATCTTCTTATGCAAGAAAATAAGGGAATAATCTCCCCCTCCCCTCCAGCCCCCATATTTGTTCATACCATACCTCTTAACATACAAGGGGCTCAATACTGTCCCCAGGTATGGTCTCGACATAAATCATGTTTCTCTATACTTCACGTCTTTCATATAGTGGTTTGAGTTTTAGAGTGTCTTTTGCTAGTCCTTCTCATGTCGCCTTCTCAGCCTTTGGAATAGACCTATCCTTACCAATTTTCTGGGTAATATATTGGCACCTACTATGGAGCGAATAAATGAGGCTCCTGAGAAGAACACTAAACAAAGTAGAAAATTAAAATAATCATCCAATAATCAAAACCTTAGAGAATACTTAAACCAAATATTAGGGCTCTGACACAAAATGCTACCACATTAAAAACCCAAAAAAAAAAGTTGTGTACCCCAAAAGGAGAAAATGAGGTCTTAACATTAATTGGAAAGCACTAGCAAGGAAAGGGATTTGGGCACTATGAATCCAACTCCAGTGAACCTGATTGCCAATGTTCAACACTACAACAAACTTATGAGATGGTGATAGTGTAATGACTCGAGTTTTTTAGTATTGTTTATGATAAAATAATTAAATGTGAATGAACTATAGGGATTTTAAAATTTTTTATAGATACAATTATGATTAAAATAATCTAAGAATTTGTAAAAAAAAATTAAAATTAATTGAATATTATTAAAAAATTCAAAATAATAATATTTTAACTAGGGATATAGGATGAGACCCTATGAATGATGACATAGATAAAAATAAGGATAAGATTAAGTAAATATTTTTAACCCAG
Organism: Dalbergia cultrata; assembly: GCA_031216105.1. NCBI lineage: Eukaryota > Viridiplantae > Streptophyta > Magnoliopsida > Fabales > Fabaceae > Dalbergia > Dalbergia cultrata. The sequence continues at coordinate 35,710,809 of CM062352.1, forward strand.
TAAAGTTTTTTACATGTTGATCAGAAACTGAAATGGTAATAGTCGATACATCGAAACACTGAAAGTGGTCCAATTAACGGATATTATCAAATCTTAGATAATATTTACTCAAGACAATCAAATAAATATGACATTTTCAACATTGATATAGGGAAAAGTGATCTGAAAATAATGATATTTATCCATTTGTTACTACTTACTCTCCAAGAAAGTCTTATTTATAAAAATAAAAAATAAATGTCATTTTTCCTTCTTTTCTTCACAACTTCATGTTCCTTTTTCCTTCCCTTCATCATGTTCATTTTCTACCTCTTGAACTCCATCAAACCACTAAATTCTTGATGGCTACACTTAAATAAATACTTAAACTAATTCTACAACACTTTCTCTACATCAAATTTGAGCCAAACCCTTCCTTTTCCTCTTCAAATATGTCCAAACAGCAGCTTATATGAAGGCTAAAAAGTGGTTTTGAGGCTTTAATTAAAGAAGGAAAGGCTAGAGAAAGAGTTGACAAAAAGCTTGGATAAAGGTAGGAAAAATTTATGTATATTGCTTGTCATTGTTTGGCTACTCTTGCTAATATAAACTCTTGAGAAATGTGTGAAATTATGTTTGTGAAATCTAAAATTTATTTCAAGATGAATGCATATGAGCCTGATAGTTGTAAAAGATGTCATGGACAAAAAGCCTTATTAGTAGATTGAATTAATGTAAGATATTTAACTAAGTAAATGAAGAAATTTTGGTTCTTTGAAAAGGATGAGATACATGGTATTGCAAAAATATAATTAGGAATAATTTTATAATTTCATAAAGATTAGTATTTTTTACATATGATAATAAACAAGAATGAGATTTTGGTCTATAGAAGAAAAAACATTCAAGTCCAAGAAAGACAGTTGGTTTAATTTCTTAGAAATCAAAAGAATTATCAAATAAGGAGTCCTGGAAGATTCTGAAATGAAAAATCACGTAAAAGTTCAGTAGATTTTGCAGAAAACTCTTATAAAAATTTAGTAAATTTTATAGATAAATTACATAAAAGTTTAGGAGATTTTAAAGAGAAGAATCTCATAAGAAATTCATGAGATTTTAAAGAGAAAATCTTATAAAACTTTAGGAGATTCAAGGAAATCTCAAAGTAAAAGTATGAGAAAAGAGTTATTAAGAAGAAACTCTACATAATAATCATAAGATTTCTTAAACAAATATTAAAGATTCATATGAAGAAAGAAAAATTAAAAAGTTAATGCATAAATAAGATTTATGTAATATTAATTGCTTGAGTGTAAGCTCATGGATTCAATTTGTGATTTATATACGGCTGTAACACAAGGTGTTACATCATTGTTATGTATTGAGAATAGCATGCTATTGTGATCTGTATAAGGTTGTAGTACAAGGTACTACATCGACTGAACTATGTTAGTGATCACGATGTGTTACATCGTTATGATGAAAATGATGTATTGAGAATAGCATGCTATATGAATTGTGATCTGTATAAGGTTGTAACACAAGGTGTTACATTGTTGGCAATACATTAGATGAAAAGTATATCAGCAATCCTATGAGTTCTATTCTTAAGCATAATTTTATTCATAAGACTATGTTAAAGAAGTAAAGAAACATACAAACTAATTGCTATAAAAATAATAGAAAACAAATTAACTATTTAACACTAGTCAGATATCATTGAGTAGTATACTAGTGTTTTTTCTACTGGGAATTGTTGGTTCTTATTCCTGTTCTATGATATATTTTTACAACGTTGGTCTCGATTGTGTACTTTCTCAAGATGCCTGATTGGTAATGGCATTACGACTAGAAGTTAGACTCATTGTACCTGGTCATTAGTCTCGTATTCATGTTTATATACTATTTGCTCACTCGTTCACTATGACTAGTACGATTCCTGCTTTTCCTCTGTACATGACTCATCCACCAGTTATCGCACCAGTTGCTCTGGATCCACCACAGCCACCTCAGCCTGTCATTGACATTGAGTCAGATCCTTTGGAGGAGACTTCTTCTAGTTCCACTACTCCCTCAAGAGGTAGTGGAGACTAGCATGGATACCTAGCTGATGTGCCTAACGGGCACTACTCTCCTCTTAGTTGACTGACTGCGATGTATCCATTTGGTAAATAGGCATAGGATAGCTTAGATTCCTTCATCTTGAATAACTATTCTAGGCTTTTAGGTCTGATCTTTTGATGAGCCACTGACCGAGGGAGTTAGGTCCACTTGCATTTGGTTGTATTTTGATAAACCCTAACCTAGTTTAGGAGGTCATAGTAAACTCTATAATCTTTCAGAAAGTACAAGCTTCATTGTTTTTAATGACAGCAAAACCAATTTAAAGAAAATACTTTGAAGAATGACTAATGGCTACCTTAAGTTTCTTGACAAAGCATAACAGGTTAATCCGGTTTGTATTACACAAACTTAAAGGAAGATTAATATTTCATTTTGCATGTGTAAGCATATTTTATCTCATGGGAAGAGATCAAACTAAATGGAAAGTAAATATTATGTTAAGCAAATAACGTGTATACATATTAAAGTATAATATGGACTTAAAGCAAGAATAATGCTTCACTTTGCATGTGCAAGCTTGATTTATCTCAGGGGAAGAGATTAAGTTAAAAAGAAAGTGAATGTTATTTCAAGCAAAGAATGTATTCATCTTGCCGGACCAAAGGCATAGAAGCATACTTGAATCAGGAATAATTTCACTACACATGAGAAATCATGTTTATCTCAAGGGAAGAGATTAAGCTTAAAAAGGTGAATATTATCTCGTGTAAAGAAAGTGTAAATGCCTAAGGACTGAAGCAGATCAAGTCAAAGATCAAGAAACCAAGAAAAGGATCTTCATAAAGTAGCACGGGATATCAGAAAGTACACACAAGATGAAGAAACTAACTCATATCCAAGAGCAATATGTTACTCAGTCATCAATCACTACAATCGCAAAGAAATCATCATCAAATAGCCAAGATTAAAGACTGGAAAATCGAAGAAATATTGAAGAGATTGATTATGCCGTCAGAAAGCTCACTTAACTGTGGAGCACACAACCCTAAGAGAAATACAGGGAAAATTCGAATTTCAAAATTCAAATCTCGAATCAGACCCAGTGTTATAACTGGTACGTTATCTCTTCTGCCTAATTGATTCATGATCCTATCTTCTATAAGGAGTTCAGAAACCATGGTCAGAAAGTAAAAAAGAAAATAAGGACATCAGAAACCTCTAAAATACAATGGCTTCTGCAACTGATGTGACAAGTCTGTCAGCCTACCTCTCTAGAGTAACGTTTCAAGACACAACTGTTGATCTACATGTGTCACTTGGAGATCTGATCAAAGGCAACGATCATGAAAAAGGACCTGTATAAATGGAGATGTCAGACATGATGTGAGAGTTGAAGACATAAGAGTAGAAACTCTGAAAAAATCTCTCCTTCCTGTGCTATTTATCATAATATGTAATCAATCATCTTGAAGTGTAAAAAATCTTCTTTCCTTATTCTGTAATGATTTGTATACTATTCTGTTGAAGAGATGTGTGAAAGAAGTCGCTCATGTTTCCCAGGTCTGTATTAGCAAATATTCTTAAGGAAACATGGGTGGAGGTTAGTTTGAGTGGCAACCCAAACACATAACCTTTGTAACATTAATCTGTTAGTGATCAGTGTGAGACATCGCTTGGAAAGGCTAAGATAAAACTACTTACAACGTGGTGGCAGAGGTATTTACTCATCACAGTTCAGCTTGGAGAGGCTGGTTCAAGAATACTTACAATGTGGCAGTAGAAGTTGTCTATAGGTTACGGTTCAGCTTGGAGAAGCTGGTTCAGAACTACTCGGTTCAGCTTGGAAAGGCTGGTTCAGAATTACTTAATTAAGTCACAGTTGGGGTTGGCCATTATGCATTACGAGAACTTGGGAAGACTATTGTAAAGACTATCCATGTACTTTCTTAGGTTGAGAAAGTTGTTGTTAATGAAATCTCAACATGTGTTGAGTACTAGATGTAGGCAGGTTAGCTGAACCAGTATAAAACTCTCATGTTCATTCTCTCTTCCCTAACCTTTTTTTTTTTATGTTATACGCTTTATGTTGAGTATTAATTAAGAGTTATTAAAATGTATTATAATTTTTAAGCCTTAGAAATCTTCTTTCTGAAACATCTAACTACTATTTCGCTACACTTTAAGCTTCATGTTTGATAGTATGTTTTGTGTTCAATGTTTCAGATCTAAAAGAAGGATTCAGAAAGCATGATTCAACCTCCCCTTCTCGTGTACTCTTTTACCAACAGTCACTGCAATTGCCAGAGTAGGGTTATGTATGATATAGATGTACTTATGTGTAGTTGTCGGTAGTATGACTGTATGACCAAACTTACTATGGGTACCCTATATATAATGTAACTTATCGTGTGGTTGACTTCTCATCATGTTCATTTTATCCTGCTATTTTCTATACGTTGATTATGTGTAGAATTACGAAATAGGACAAAATTACTGTGACTTCTAGTGCAAGGCTCCTATTTATTATGACAAACACATATTTAATTTATATATAGAGGAAATTTTCTTGGTAACAACTATTTACTATAAGGTTATAACTTGAGCATAGCACTATAGTAAGAAGGGTATTATAGATAGTCACGCAATGATAATGAATAGTAGGGGCTTCACAAGGCTTGTGATGGCGGTGGCTTTTTGTTGTAGAGGTAGTGGTTTACATGATGATTGATGAACACCTTAAATCATTTGCTTACAGCTACACTATCTTCCTCTTTCCCTTTTTTTTGTGTTTAACAATAAGTGTTATTTATAGTGGAGCAATGAGGGAGATTTTTGTAACTAATTAGTTACTGATTGGCTTAAAAAAATCTTTTGATCTGTTACAAACTTTTAGGATCCAAAAAAATTTATTTAGATTTGGTTCATGTTTTGAATTCAAAATGGAGATTGGATTACGTTAGTTTTACTGTTAGAAAGCTAAAGAGATAGAGATAAAAGATGAGACAAAAATTGAAAATTTGTTATATAAAAAATTCAAACCAAAATTATTTTTTAAACTCAATTAAAAAATAGGTGCTAACATATGCCCGCAATCAATTAAGGTATGAGCTCATAGCATAAGAGAACGAGAATGAGAGATAAAGAAAATGTAAGGGTGCATGGTCAGATCAAAGATTCAATTTGGGTGACATAAGAGAAAGAAATGATGATGATGGTGATGATGTTACGTAAGATGCACTTGATGCTATGATTGAGTTTTATTTATGTCTTGAATGCCTTATCATATATTACATTACATTCACTCTAATATGTTGCATTCATGACATAAGATAGCATGAATAAAATAATCCACTCGGGTTAAAGTTTTTCTTTTTGTGAACTTTAAAAATAAATAATGAGGTAGGCTTGCCTTTTTGAAAATAAACCTAAAGTGGCTAGGAAAAACAACAGCAATGGCATTTATTTTTTCATTGAGAACTTTCTAAATCTTTCACCCTTATTTTCTTCCATGTCATCTTCAAGTGAGATTAATGGCCTCAGTGGTAGTCTTCATTGAGTTCTCTCATTAGGGCTTGCATTACATTCCCGAGCTTGATGCTATCTATATGGTTAGGCATGGTATTGTTTATGTGTACCTGTTCCTATGGCATCAATTTTTTTGTTATGGTTATTTGTCTATGGTTTAATCCTGTTACTCCCTTTATTGATGACTTGATGACACGTCGTCATCATCTACATGAGGCTTATGGTACTACATATGTTGCTCACTCAGATCTTCTGTCCATCTAGATTACCAACCCATGTTGGATCCATCTAAGGAGTCTCCTTTCTACGGTCATCCTATGACTCTTCTCCCTTCATGGGGGGTATTCATGGTAAAAGGTGTGGATGAGAGGACCATCTAGTTCCTCTTAAAGTTTGTATGGCTCTACTTATAAGACTGCTCACGTGGTTCCTCTAAGCTTTGATAGTTAGATGTCTCCAGACCCGAGTCTCAACACAATATCAATAATTATTTTGGAGCATGATGAGATATGATTAGACATGACTTTTATTTTGCTATTTTTGGGAAACTCATTTGTATTTATATGCATGCTGGGGTTAAGAAGTTGGTTTGTACTTCAGTTAGCTATTTATTTTTGTTTGGATTATTGTATCCATAGGTTGGACCTCTATTGGCCGACAATGCTACATTTATTTATTTTTTATTAGTACTACTTACGTACATTGCTTATATATATAATATGTTTATGCCCAGGTTATGGTTGTTGTATATGGATGATTATGTTATGTTTAAAGTTCTACTTTTATTATATTTACGATTAGCAAGTGTAATTCAGTTATTATGCAAAGTGCAAGGCTCATGTTTTGTTTAAATGTTTTAAAAAAATAAAATTACTTATATTTTCATATATTGTATTTTAAAAACAGGTCAAGCACTGAAGCGAAAGAGTAACATCTAATAATAAATTGAAATGCAATTTAAGCATGTTAGGTAAAATTATTAGGGTGTTAGATTATGGAAAATAGCTTTATGGCTATTAAAATAAATTTAAAGAAGCCATATGATTGTCTAAATCGGGAATTTGTCATTAATTCTCTTATACACCTTGGGGTTAATGATTGCTTTATTCACTTGACTTGGTATTGCATTTCCTTTGTTTCCTTGTATGGAATTAGGAAGATAAGTTCTTCATCCCTTTATAGGTATCAAGTAAGGTAATCCTTTATTTTCCATATCTATTTGTTATTTGCAACGAAAGGTTGTCTCATTTGATTACCCATGAGGTTCAAAGGTTGTCTCATTTGATTACCCATGAGGTTCATATGGGTCCTTAGAGGCCCATCTCTCTCTTAGGGAGGGTCTCCTATTGCTACTTATGTTTTGCAAATGATTTTATTTTTTCATAAGCCATGTCAAAGTAGGTTGAGTATATAAACTTTAAATTCAAAGCCTTTTTGTGATAGCTCTAAGTAGAGAATTAGTAAAAGAAAATATTAAGATCTTTTTCTCCAAAAATGTTCACCTATGTAAAGCTTTGGAAATTGCTAATGTGTTGGTTTCTCTATATACTTGAGATTCCTCTCCATTATAAAAGAGTTTATTTAAAATCTTAGTAATTTGACGCAGAAACTTATGGAGATACTTGCTAGTTGGAGAGGAAATTGTTCGTTAATGGCTAGTAGATCACTTTGTATCGTTTTGTCATCAGCATATTCCACTTGCATGCCATGCAAATGGATCTGCTCTTGCATCTCATGTGCAATGAGTTAGATAAAATCAACCACAATTTTCTATGGAGCTCGATTGAATCTTTAAGGAAAAGGCATCTGTGCTCTTGTTAGCTTGTTTGCAAACCAAAAAGAGATTGTGGGCCTTGGTACTTGACCTTCCTATCAAATGATGAATTTATCTTTTATGTGTAAGTAAGGCTAGAGTCTTATTAATGACCCAGAGGATCAATCAATAGGTGAAGGTTCTTTATAGTCGCTATAACTGCAAGGAGGACCCAATTCCTAAAGTTAGATGGTGGCCTAGTAACTCTAATTTATGGAAGATATTGTATTGCTGAGACACTGTGTCGAACAGTGTAACATCTCAATTTCCAACCTAATACGCTCGAGTCACATTATGATTAATTATTAGGTGTTATGTCTGTGTCTCAAAACTTAACTTCCCTTTTTTAAAATACGAATAATAAAAACATAGCTATTTTAAAAAAAAATAAAACCAAAACACGAGCCGTGTGTGCAAATAAATATTAGTCAATATATGCACAAAAGCAGCAAACATTTAAACCTCATCATGATATATGTATAAATCTTAGCATAATATAACACAAATTGAGATAGCATATCATAACTATACATAGTAGTGACATCCCATAAGCCTAAAGGGCATCCTAAAAAACTAAGCCCACCAATAAAGGTTGAGCACATGGTAATCCTAAAGCTAAACATAACTAAACTAGTCATGGGTGTACATCTGCCAAGACAGTAAGCTACAAGCATGCATAAAGGATAGGTTAACCCTTAGGGCTACTATGCACAAGGAGGATATCTCCGCACTTTCACTGCAACACTCTGATACGATTTGTAGCGAACTCTGATGCCTGTGTCTTAAGAAAAACCACGATTAATGCCATCATCCTCATTTGGAGATGATACAGAAGCAAGGAAAGAGAAGAATCTCATCAGGGCTTCCCGACTCTAATACAAGTATCATCATCGTTGTCCTCACCCACTTTTGTTTTCACTGTGAAAGATATGTACAAACATAAGGTTCAATTTTAAACTTCTCAAAACTATTTATTCGAAGTGGGTGTCTTTTAGCATGGTCTTGATGTCATGGATGCAATAAATATCTCATGTATGCATGGCAATACCTTAGGTACATAAGTAACACATGTAACTAACATAAGCATATTCACGATATGAGTATGTAGCATTCAAATCAAAAACACAATACAAGGCTAAGTATAGAAGCATGAGATAAGTTAGAGAACTAGGATCACTTAGCACATAAATCACATAGTTAAGCATAACAATGGAGCAATCACATAACATATCACATTACTTTACTTTATTAGATGACTTAACATTCAAAATCATGTAATTGGGTGACAATAAAGAGATGTGTAGCATGATAAGCATGATAAGTCACACAGCATGTAATGTTCATGGGAATACAAGAGAGTCTATGATACTTTACTTTCTCATATTTGAACTCTTAAATTCTTTTCTTAGTAGGCACCCTTTGACATAACCACCTAAACTAACCATCTCTCCTCCCTGGAGATTTTAAATAACCAACCAAAACTCCACCTTATCAATTGCCTAAGATGAGCTCAACCTAACTATTCATCGCTAGATTTAATATGGGGTAATAGAGGAGGGGAAAACATCACTTTCTTGCCTTGATTAACTTTCTTATCATGATCATGCAACATAAATTGAGATATCATGAAAATGATATGAGGCATTGACTATACTTGTAAGGGAACTCATAAATTATGATGAGACATTAAGTATGCACATGATGATAAGAAAATGAGCACTTATCACAATTTATCATAAAATCTTATTAAAATCATACATGCTTATTTACTTCACATAAATTTTCTCTAAGTTTACAAATTTAGTTGAAATCTAGTAGCATAACAACTAGGAACGAAGTCCCAAGTTCGCTTCCTGTCAACTCACATCATAATCATGCATCTCAACATATGTCATCAACATTCACATCATGCTAAGCAATCAACACACTATTTGGAGAAGCATGCATCATCACATGTTCATAACATTCATATATCAATCTCTCATTGAATATAAACATGTTTCTAACCAATTGCTGGAGATAAGAACCAAACTCAGCTAATACATATGCGATGATTACAGGTATATCAACATTCATATCATAAATCAAAACATGCATATCATCAAGTCACACTCTTTTATACCTCACATATTCAATAAATTGACAGTCATAATATATTATCTCAAGAAATATCAAGTGCTAAACAATGTAATAGCATAAGAGAAAAAAAAAAAAAAAGAGTTATGTTTGGTGTATAATTAAATTGTACAACAAATGCATACTACACACCTTATCACTATTGTATTTGATGAATGAGTGGGATAAGTGAAGACCACACATCACATCCAATGGTGGTAAGATATGTGGTGTGCATTTATTGTGTAATTTAGTTGTACACCAAATATTATTCTAAAAAAAAATCACTTAACCCGCTTCGGGATCAAAATTGAATTTTCATAAATCTTGAGGAAAAAGTGAAAATTTCGTAGTTTAACACTTTTTTCAAGACTAAACTTATTTTACTCTTTTAAAAACCTTTTTACTATCTTATAACCAATCTAAGATAATCCCCAAGGTCATTTAGGCCTTTAACCAAAATATCATAACTCAGGGGTTGTAAGTGTAACTTTCACTTTTTGACTCTTTTGGATTTCCCAACACTTATGAGGCCTCTCATATTTCCATAAAAACTTTTTACACATATGACCACCCTCTATATGACATGAAACCTCATTCATACCAATCAACTAAAACCATATGTGAAACTAAAATGAACATAACTTGTCACGTTTATAAAACTACCCGATATAAAAAGTTTTAAACATACTTATAAACATCAAATGACTCAAAAATAATTTTTGCAACTAAAAACACATAACTTCACATTAAAGGAGAGCCAAAATAGTAAGCAAGACATGTCAAAACGGTGGCAAAAAAATCTTTACAATATGAATATGAAATTATGATTTTAACCCTATTTTACCTAGTTTTGTTTCAAGACTTTTTCTAATTGTTCTAATCATCAAAAAGTATCATAATAATTCATAAAACATCATTTATACATTAACATGCTGCACAAAACAAAAAGCTTCATATGAAACAAAATAATTCTTCTAATTTGCATTTCACCCCCTAAATGACCTCTAATAATTACAAAATTACTTTTTCACATTCTAACCACCACAACACCTTATTTACATCATCAAAACAAGTCACACCCTCTAAGGTATGGTGCTAGTCGTATGCATATGTTAATGTACATGAGACATGAAAAGTCATTTTCTTACTCTAGAATCTTGTAATTACTCATAAAAGCACTTTTATACATGTCACCGCAAGAAAACATTCTCAATCACCAAATAACAATTAAAACCATAATCACATAATCATCATACATCATTCATCTACAAACATGTGTTTTATTCCAATAAAACTAACATAAACTCCATAAGACACAAGAACCATAAATAACACTTTTATGCTCATAAAACCAAAATCAACAAAACAAAAATCACAATATGCATTCAAAAACATAAATGACATCAAATAAAGGAAATGAACTGACTAAAACTTTATTTTAAGCCTCATAACTCAAAAGGGACTAAAAATGAAAATAAATTCAACCTCCAAGTGTTCATATGAAAGCATATTCTTACAAAAATATAAGATAAGTAGTCTCTAGACCTTATGGGGCATGAATAGCTTTAGAGTATCATGATCAAGGTTTGAAAGAACCATAATCACATGAACTCATAATCAAGCCTACTAAAAATATTTGTGTTGAGAAAAAGAGCTTTTCTCTTAAGAATCAAAGATACACATTTAAGAATTTATAGAAGTTTCAACATGGAGAACATAGTTCTTCCATTAGAAAGCTCTCATCATCAAGATTCATTGATCATCCTCATAATCAAGAGAAAGACCAAAAAGAGGTAGAAACAATAACATAGTCCATACCCAGGTGAAGATCCAACTTGATCAAAGGCACAATGAAGCAAAAACCCTCCTCTCTTCTCTTCTCCTAGTCTTGCTCATGACCTAGTGTAGATGATGTGGGTAGAGTGTCTTCTCAATGGAAATTGATGGATTATAGGGTTAGTGTAGTGTTTAGGTTGTGAATAAAGGTGCTAGTATGGTGAAAATGTGTGTTTAAGGCTTGGTTTTTCTTCGAGAATGGTGAAGAAATGAAGAGAAGAAGAGGGTGTTTGAAGAGAGAGGTGAGAGCATTTTTTTTTTTAACAAGACTTGGCAACAAAGTTTCTCCAACAAAGAAAAGATGCACATGAGAGAGTGTATGAGAGGTTTGAGAGTGAGGTGTCTTAGATATTTGTGACAAAAACTAAAAATGACGGAGGAATATGGGGAGGGTGCTGCCTCCACTATGTCTTGGGTAGGGGATCCATTCTTGCATCTTTGTAAGAGTGAGAATTAGGGTTAGAGACAGTATACAGTTTCTAGAATGTTTAGGATTTAAAACAATCACCTAAGAGCACTAAATCTTGATCTATGGGCTATGGTTTAATCGTGAATGTATCAGTATGTTTAATCCATGCTAATGGGAGGTATTTAGGCCTAAGCAAGCAAAAGTAGTGTAGGTAATGCATTCTTAAGTGCTATTTCCTCTTTTTTTGCCACCTCAGCCTTTTTACTTTTGACTCTAATATGTAATTGAACATGTTTAGCAATTCTAATCACACAACTCACTTGAATTAATTATTTTAAGCCAAGATTAATAAATAAAATAAAATTATCTTTGTTTTGAGTCTAATATGGACTATATTTTCTTAATTACTTTGATTAAGCTTAACTACTACAAATTAGGGGCAAAACGATAATTTCATATAAATTTTCACCAAAACTTTACAAATCACATATAATCATCATATATCCCCATAAACACATGTATCTAATCCCCGAAGATGACCGAGTCTGATCGATTTTCATTTTTGAGAAATTTACCTTAGGAATATTTTGGTCATAACACTAAAAGACCCAGGAATTTCAATTTTTATATTTAGAAACATACTAAGCATTTCTAATCACCATCAAACATTAAAATAACCCTATGAGAATGTAAAAGCATGTCATTCTCAAAATTTATATAGAAATGACCTCAAGAATATTTTGATCATTTTGTATAAATAGAGAAAATTAGAGCATCACAAACAGCATTGAGTGATGATTGGAGCAGGGTATCTCATTTCTTTCAAGAAGGATGGAGGGTTCCTAACCTAAGTCCTCTTAGAGATGCTACACGTGTGCACTTTCCTGAGGATTGGATGGGGAGGAAAATTTGTCATTTCACATAAAGCAAGGGAACGTGGAAATGAGATGTCGCATTGATTTATCCTTCCTAGGATTTGTTACATTATTGTCGTGGTGGTCTCCCCTTCCCCCAATACGTGTATTTTTCTCGAAGCTCAAATCAAATGGTTCTGTTCCAGTACACAACAAAAGCAAGCATTAATCGGTTACGGGACATCAGCATACATAGTTACATCCACCGAATCTGACAAGAAACAACGCATTCGTAGTCAAATGAAATGAATCCCATCATGAAAATCAAATGGGATTGTTATCATATACATTCTAAATTAATAGTCTTAAATAGGAATCGAATACTACAGGAGTCAAACCATAAAGCGCAGAAGCTATATACAATAAGATATTCTTGACATTTTGCCAGCATTTCTGAAATAAATGAACCTCTTCCGTAACTATTTACATATTCACAATTCTCGTAGTCTTTATATACACATCCAGGGGCGGGGGAAAAGGAACTAAAATGTTCCAAGTAATTTACAAATTAATCCGCCAGAATAGTTTGTCAGCATTAACTCCCTTCAATCTGATGAGTAAAACACAAATACTCTCCAGTCAGCAAAGGTTTGAAAAATAAATAAGGAAAGACTAAACTTATATATGTTTTGTAAGAAAATAGACAGAGAACAACTCGAGGAAGGAAAAATGCCGAATGGTTGATTGTTAAAACTGCTTATCGTTGTTTAGACTTCATAATTATGACACATACTTGTAAAACCCTAAGCTGGCTTCTGTCTTGAGTTCAAAATTTTAAACCAATGGCCCAGGTGCATGTGCAGCTAAAACCCAAGCCATGATCAATCTTTTCATATATTTGAATCAACCAGTCTTGAACCTTTCAAAGTTGAATTTAGATCAGGTCAGCTACATCCTCACGATAAATCAACTCTTCTATGCACATTAAATGAACTAATCAGGGAACAATTTCCCCAAAATGAAAAAATTTTAGATCAATTCAGTTCAGTTGCATCCTCATAATAAATCAACTCTTCAATGCACATTAAAGGAACTAATGAACTAATCAGAGAACAGTTTCCCCAAAATGAAAAAGGAGGGCATAGTTAACGAAAAGCATGAAGCAGTGAACAGCAAGTCTATAACCATATTCTATAACCAAATTAGACCTTGAGCTAACCCATTTTTCCAATCTTCATATTAATTTTTCCTTCTGTTTAATTAAAATAAATTGTAGCACTGCTTGGTGTGTAAAGTCCATATCTGCAGGAACTATGCCTATATCCATCAGTCAGTCTCGAGGACAATTTTCAAAAGAACATTTTATTGGAAAGTGACTTACAGAAAGCAATATATTGTAGATCACTTCCTTTTAGCATCTATGAACATTGCTCGAGTCCAGTGCTCAACATCCTCACTTTGCGATGGCGGGGGAGGAAATTTGGGATGCTCTACAATATCCCATCCTTCAATTAGACACTCACTTTTTCCGTCAGAGATATCAGTGGCATAAAGAAAACTGGCAGCAGAATTTGGCAGATAATTTTCCATTCTCTGCAAAAGAGAAAAGGCATAAACTCCATGTATGATGAGCAGATATCCAAATTTAATCCAATATTAAAGCTCAGAATAAGAATACAATAGGAAAGGCCTACTACGGGTCAATGACAAGTTATTCAATCCAGCATTACTGATCATTGGTATACAAGTAGAACCAAGGTATTCATAACAACAAATTTTTCTTACAAGGACCCGATCATATGGACAGTTATTTAAATATTGTACATACAGTTCAGCTCAGCATGAACCAAATAGAACTGAAAACAATGGCAGGCAAATATACAAAGGAAAAAGAGACAGAGAAGGCATGCACAGATTGGTGGTCACAATTAAACAAACTAGATTAGTTCCCGTACTTAGTAAGGAATTATTTACCAAATATTTTATTTTATGTAAATTATATATATATTTTTTAAACGATACTAGCTTCTAAATTTTATAAATTTGTAAGAAATCAAACTAATATATAGCAAAATTCAATATTTAATCATGAAAGTGTTCTAGTAATTTATTAATTATTAATAATATTTGAAAATTTTATTCTTGGTAGCTGAAGAAGATATTAAGGAGAGGTGAAAGAGCTATTTTAACAAGTTATTTAATGAAGGACATAAGACTCATTTGCAAATGAACAAACCACTGACGAAACAGAAAAACAATTTTTACTTTCTACCATATAATTCATAAGGCCTTGAAAAGAACGGAAAATAGGAAAGCAGTGGCTTCCGATAACATATCTATTGAAGCATAGAAGTGCCTACGAGGGAATCGCATAAAATGGCTTACAAATGAAAAAAGATGCCTGATGAGCGAAGAAGGAACATGTTAGCTTCCATTTACAAAGACAAGGGAGATATACAAAACTATTCAAATTCCAGAGGGATAAAACTTATGAGTCAAACTATGAAGCTATGGGAGAGGATAATGGAGCTAAGACTAGGACGAGACACCATTATTATGAAGAACCAGTTTGTTTTTATGCTTCGAAAGTCTACCATTGAACCGATTTAATTGTTGCGAAGATCATAGAGAGATATTGGAGAGATCAAGACTTTACATATGGGTTTCATTGATTTGCAAAAGGCATATGATGAGGTGTTGAGGGATGCTCTATGGAAAAACCTTGGAGAGGAAGGGAGTTCAAATAGCCTATATCTAAGCAATTCAAGATATATCTGATGGGGTCACAACTAGCATGGGAACTTAAGATGGAGATTAACAGAGGATTCCCTATACGTATTGGACTACACCAAGGGTCAGCCTATGAGTCCATATCTTTCACAATGGTCTTAGAGGTGCTTACTAAACATATTCAAGACCTGGTGCCCTAGTATATACTATTTGCAAATAATATAGTTCTAGTAGCAGAGTCGAGAAAAGAAATAAACAAAAAGTTATAGTTGTCAAGGGAAGCTCTATAGGTATGTGGGTTTGGGATAAGCCAAAATGGAACGAAGTATACAAAGTGCAAGTTTGGCAAGAGACACATACTCTAACTTTGAAGTGAAACTTGGGAATGATATCATACCACAAGTCATAAAATGTAAATATTTGGGCTCTATCATTCAAAGTGATAAAGAGATAGAGGGAGACGTGAACCACTGGATCTAAGCGGGATGGTCAAAAAAGGGAGGGACTTCGGGTTTTATTTGTGATAAAAAAAAGGTATCACTAAAACTTGAGGTAAATTCTATCGCACAGTGATACAGCTGACTTTGTTGCTTGGGACTGAATGTTGAACAGTAAAAGGTCAACATGAAAATAAGCTACATGTAACAAAGATGAGGATGTTATAATGGATAAGTGATTACACAAGACATGATAGAACGGGGAATTAATGCATTAGAAAGAAAATTGAGGTTGCCCTTATCATAGAGAAGATGGTAGAATCTCGCCTCAGGTGATTTGAGTATGTTTGGAAAAGACTTGCAAAGGCCCCAGTAAGGAGGGTTGATCAAATGGAGAATAGTACCACAATTAGAGGTAGAGGGAAACCAAGCAAAACTATTGGGGAAATAATCAAAAGGTATTCAAATGTTAATGGATTTAACATGAATATGATATATGAGGTTGTGCTTATCATAGAGAAGATTGCAGAATCTCGCCTCAAGTTATTTGAATATGGTATATAATAGAGTTCTATGATGTTGTTTGATCCATGTGGGACAAGACTTAATTGTTGTTGTGTTAGCAAATTTAATTTTTCATATGAAAATTTAAACTTTTAAATCGAAAGGTGAAATAAGTTGTGTTATTTAGTTTTAGTATAAGTAAAATTAGTTTTAAAAGATATTGACTTTTCATAATATTGTCATGGTACTTAGAATGAATATTAACATTTGAAATTATGAAAGAACATGATATAGTTCATATAACAAATTATCATTCGTTTCCACATCCAATAACTTTAGTCAAAGAAAAAAACTTTCACCAATATCAAATCTGTATGTTAAGCCTACCCAAATATGCTCAGTATACAAAAAATGAAAATAATGTGCACCTTTAAAAAATGTCCACCACCACCACTCAATAAACCACAAAACAACTATAAGAAAAATGTTAAATGCGCTATTCCAAACATGATGAATTACAAAAAAGTGAAAATATAAATCCACAAGAAAAAAACTTAAAAACTTATCTTGTTATCAAAACTTGAACTCAACAATAAGATAAACTCTTAATCAAATTGATATAAGGTCAAGAAATTTATATTCTTCTCGTCCATGAACACCTAACAGAAACTCTCAACTTAATCTAAAAATTGCAAAAAAAAAAAAAATAATTAAAAAAAAACCAACCACTTAAATGAAACAAAATAATTATAAAAAAAATTATTTTTAAAATTTTGTATGAATAAAATATTAGTTGAATCTCCAATTCAATAGTGTACCATTTGTTATTTGTTTAAGTCATAAGATAGAATTATAGTTTCACATAGCATAACTAATAGAAAAAAGTATTGGGCAAAAAAATTTCTTGAAAAGTAAAACAAACACTCAAATATCAACTTAAGAAAATATTTAAAAAAAAAAACTCAAAATATCATTAACCCAACCACTTTGATGTATAAAAAAATTAACTATAAAGGATATGTAAACTTAAATTTCAATTGAATTCTCAATTTAATAATCTAACATTTGTAGTCTATTTGAATTATATGATAAAATTATAACTTCATATAACATAAACAATAAGATAAATTGTTGGATTATAAATTGTTTTAAAAATTAAAGATAAAAAACTTTAAAATATCCCCACTTGATTTTTTCACAATAAATATGTAAGTGAAAATTTTCACAAAAAATTTCATGCCCAATATTTCCTCTCACATTATGGAAGAAAATCCCACCCTCCCTCCCCCAGGGGGAAAAAAAAAAGAAAAAGAAAAAAGAAAAGTAGGTCATTCTCCCATCCAAAACATCTCATTAAGTATGGAGGGAAATTTCCCTCCAAAAGGTGGGTCCCATAAAAACCCTCAAATATGATAAAAATAGATAGATAGATAGATTAACCAATTTAGCTACATAAGCCACAGCAGAGAGCAAACTACAGCTTACTTGATTGAACTCTGCTTTATATAGGTACTTCAGTCCTAATATCATATATAACAAAAAAACATACAGGCAAATCTCTAAAACAGCTTTTAAAGTTAACTTAGAAACAAATTTGAATTAGTGAACATTTAAGTGCTATGATGAAATACCGTTCAAGCAATTCTGAGAAATCCTCAGGACACAATGTTGCCAGTTTTAGTTGGCAAGTGTTAAATGAAAGACACAGGCATTAAGAGATCAGCCAACACTTCAAACATTTTATTTCAAAACAGACATGTCACCGGTAATATATACCGTTGTGGGCACAGAATGTGCACTATCCAGCAAAGTGGTTGACGAAATAGCAGAATTCATATTCCACACAGATTTGTTCAACTGTTGAACTTGCTTACATGTCCTGAATCAAAAAGAAATTAAGACAAGAAAAACTCAGGCTCAATACTGCCTAAATTCTAGACAAGATGATACAGCAAACTCTGGTGAAAAGTAAAATGCTAGTACTAAACAATTTGACTCCAAAGTTAGAAGCCCTCACAAAAAAATTCCAGCATCCAGAGCTCTTAAAGATGCTACCATATTACAATGATAATTCCTCGCAAATTACAAAGACCTAAGTTACATGTGTGCTTTTCTTTTCTTTTTAACAGCCAGTTTCAATGCATAACCGAATACATCTCCTAGCATATCAGATAGAACTACCATTATAATTTCTTATAATCCATCACATAGTAGAGCTAAAATGGGAGCTAGAAACTGTTGCCCAAATCACTGGGGTATAAGACTACAATCAAACAACTAACTATTTTTCCATAGAATATAGATGGTAGAGAGTTTGCCCACCTAGTTGGACAAGGTTTAATTATTGTTGTTGCTATTGTTGTAGAGATGGTATAGAGATTATTAACACTAGCTCCATATTGGAACAATTAACTCCTATATAAATGCTCTTTAATACATCCAAGTTTATGCTATAATACGGTTAAATTGCAAAAACTAAATAACATTTTCATAAGAGATCAATTTCTGTGCTTGAATAGTATACACTATCTACCAATAGAATTTCACCAAAACGACAAATCATAATAGGTGGTTGTGAAAGTGGGTAGTTACCTTCTATTATTTGTCACTTTGGTAAAATTTTGTTGGTTGATAGTCACAGTAGGTCTATAGTGGTCAAAAAAATGTTTATCCATACTATGACACGAGAAAAATATGACAAACCTAGAGCGAGCCATTTTTAAGGAAAAAATAGATCGAACTTCCTTGGATGATGAGAGTGTAGCCAATAACTTGGCAAATGCTTCAAAAGTAGATGCCTCAGAAGGAACATCCAAACTTAGGGAGTTGTAACAGTAAGCTGTGATACATGCTACACTTTTCTTTAAAAGTGAAATCCCCTTCTGCAGATCCTTGTGCGTTTGAACCGAATGGGACGAAGCTAAAGAATAATTAAAGCTAGTACTCCCAGATGAATCAAGGCGAGCCCTCCTTTCGGATTCCATGGAAGCAACTCCAAAATTGCTTGAGCTTCTATCAGACCATGAGTTTTCCCCACCAGCTGAGCAATAATTTTGGCGAGGTATAAAAAGGGGATACTCATAACTGAAAATCAGAAAGTATTTCAGGACAACAAAGCTGTTATTTTCAGATAAACCACACCGAACAATACATTGTCAGCCAAAATACCTCCTCGAGGATGGACGTGCATCCCAATAAGAATCTCGTTGCCATATTCGAGAGCAAGAACCCTGACATGAAGGGAAAAAAACAATCGTTACGAATTTACAGCATCAGGTTACCCTCTGAAGAAAAAAGAAAAAATCATTAAGGCAACATCGACTGAATGACTATCAATGAATGATAAATTGGTGGAGGAGAAAAGATGAAAATGATAGAGTCAGACATTTTGAACATGAAATCAATTTTGCATGTGTCAAAACCCAGTAATATCAATATTATGAAAAAGCTCAAACCCGATCTTAAAATCATTTAAGATTAGAAAAACATACAAAAATATTTCATTAACTTCTCTTTTTTCCATTCTGCTGACTCCACCTAATGGGAAAAATCTTTGTTGTTGATGTTGTTGTTGTTGTTAGTGTTGCTGTTATTGTTGTTTCTTTCTTTCTTTTCCAGACTCTAGTCATCAATTAGCACGGTGAAATCATTTGAGTTTAGAAAGACACACAAAAATCTCTACAAAAATATTTTCATTAATTTTTCTTTTTCCATGCTGCTGACTCCACCTAATGGGAAAAGTCTTTGTTGTTGTTGCTGCTTGTTAGTGTAATTGTTATTGTTATTTGTTTCTTTCCTTCTTGTCCAGACTCCAGACATCAATTAGCAAGGTGAAATCTTAAAAAACATATAACCATCAAATCAACAAAAACAGGCACCAAATACCCATAGCATTTGAAGCAAGCTCTAATAATTCTGGAAAACAATACATCAATACTCATGTGCATAGCACCCTATAAAACGTTCACAAATTTTTCCAGCAAGCAAGAGCTACCAAGTATCAACAATCAACAAACCAGGTTAAAACTGTATCAGCACAAGAATATCAATACTATTTTAACCATAGTTATCAGAACCAGACCAAACTAGACATACTGATATGGACCAGAAAATAGTGAACCATATACTAGTCTAGTTCGGTACTTTGATTGGACCGGATCTGCACCTAACCTAGTCAAGGTTGGTCAAACCCAGAGTGAACCAGCGCGCAGATACCAGCCATGAAGAAATTTATGAAATTGCTCAAAAATTCCAATGGTGAGGTTCAAACCTTGACCATGAGAGGATGGATGCGCATAGATTGCCACTAGGCCAACCAACCATAGGTTTGCCTCATTGTGTTTCATTATTTATATAGTTGTATGAAATTGTATTTTTATATATTGATTTAATTATATCTAGTTCAGCCAATAAACCGATAACCCACTAGTTGAACCGGTGACCTAGCAACCTAGTGCCTTGGCCGAGTCAATTATCGAGTTAAGCCTGATAACTATGATTTTAACACTTGACGGCTATCAAATGATGATGGCAGCTATAAACCCTACTTGACCACAATAGTTGGTCAAATCAAAAGTGTGATCCTCAAGTAAACATTAATCCATTGTTGGAGACCAATACAATGCTTACCGCAAAACCCGAGTTATGAAGTGCGGGGGCAGACAAGTTGTGAACAACAAGATTTAGAAGTTGCACCATGTATCTGCTTTGCAAATAGCCAAAATCATAAAAATAATAGTACTAATATAATAGCAACAAGAATAGGTAACTATGCAATAAGAATATTCAAGCAAAGTCTCCAATTTATGAAACCATAAGGGTGCATTTGGTTTCAGAAAACAGTTTTGAATTTTCATTTTCATTTCTTGTTTTCCATTAGCTTTCTATTTAAAATTTGTGAAAGAAATGGTGAAAACTACAAAATCCAATTTTCAGTTTTCATTATTACTCTTATTTCCTTCACAAAATCCCAAAAGTAGGAAACAAGTTGAAAACAAAAAATCAAAATCAAAAACTGATTTTTGAAACCAAACACACCCTAAGGATTCTAGACCATTGAAGTAATTGAAAGAAAATTTATTATATGTTCTTATCAACAACTTATATATGTATTTATCAACATATATAACTATATCAACATATATAAATATAATATTAGCATGAAAAACATGTTCTCTGATACCAATCTACACTCACTAGCAAAAATGTATTATCGATGCATGTAACATCTTGGGGAAAAAAGCTTACCCCAAAGAAGCAGAAAGCTCTTCTGATGGAACAGAATGAGGATCAAGTGCTCTTGGTAAGCGTGCATTGCAAATTTGATCATATTGACCACTAGAACCATCCCTTCTCTCTCCCTCTATTACCACCTGACACAAGGACATGAGCACTAGAGCTATGTAAGAACAAACTTCCCTAGCAGAGCAAAGGTGCAATAAAGTAACATATAACACTATTTCACTCCAGTCTTATAGTCTTTATTGGGTAGAGAATTACTTTTGAACAAAGATTTAACAAGACAGGAAACAGTTTCTTTCTTTCACATTTCTCCTAAGAAATGCCTTATTTCTCTCAAATTATAAGCATAGTATTACTAACATTTGAGGGTGAGTCTTGGAACAATGGTAAAATTGCTACCTTGCAAACTCCAGATCACAAGTTCAAAGCTTGGGAACAGTCTCTCCAAGTGCAGGGATAAGACTCTTTATCTATCCTCTCTAGACTCCATTAGGAGGGAGCCTCATTAAATTAATCGAACAGTGAGCATGTGGAATGTTTGCAACATAAATAGTGAGCTATCAAACCAATTATATAATATGATGCAAAGCAGGGGGCGAGAAAAATGTGAAGTATCCCAGTGTTTACATTCCAAAAGGAAAGATTATTTCTTTCTATCATTGGGGAGCAGGGAAGATTCATTGAAAAAAATATAGAGTACATACATAAAGAGAGCAAAAAATCAAAGCAAGAAAACAGCAAGTTCATTGTTACAGTAAAGATCTAAAGTACCAGTCAGCACAATATCCAAGAACAGAATAGCACATTCCAAATGACAGACTAACTTCATAGATCACATATTCAACAAGATAAACCAACTGAATACTGACTGCCAAATGTTTACCATACCCGTCGTTGTGGAAACAGCCTGCATATCTGTTTTATGACTACAGACTGTTTATGTAGACGCTCAGAAGTAATTGCCACCTGCAACAGAAACATTATCATAAATTATGAGTTTTGTGAAAAATGTAAGATCTTCTCCCATAAGCATGTCAGAAAGAAAGCAATAAAGGAACATAACTTTTCAATTATAACATGTAATTGAACATTAAGGTAATGCATACATTTGACATCATGATGCTTTAGGTACAAGAGCCTGTGTTAGTGAATACTCCCTTCATTTTACTCCATTAGTCAATTTTTTAAATTTTTTTTGTTTCCAAGCATTTCTCCATTTACAAAAGCATTAATTATTTTTTACCAATACTGCCCTTCGCATAATTAACTGTATTAATTACAGTAGCAGGAATATGTTTATTTTAATTAATCTTGTCCACTTACACAACTTTGTACCAATACCAAAATTCATTTATTGTTTTCCTAATATATGCGTTTTTTTTTTTGGACAGACAGAATGAAATGGAGGGAGTAATACACAAGCATTAATTGGTGCTTACAAGCCCTAAGCTCTGGGTGCATATAAGATTGGGGTAGAACTTCTCCAGTTGTTCCACCCGATTATTTTCCAACTGCAAAAAAAAACAAAATCATCCAGTATCCTCATATACATGCACATTAAACATGACCAGTAACTACCATGACCATAGCAAACAGTATCCAAAATACCGTAGAGAGGGCAGATTCAAGCACTCCATATTTAAGTTTCATATCAGCAGACATACTCTCTATCTTTGCTCTTCCTGTAAGGTTACCCATTACTCAGTGAAATTCACATATCTAGAAATTCATTCTAATATAGTAAGGTTACTAACCTTGAGCAACTTGTTCTTTACTGTGACGAAGCTTCTCCCTCAAACTTGCAAGCTTTTCATGTTGAAGAACTCTCCAATTTGTTTGATCATCTGCCTTCCCCTTGTGAACAATATGAACAACAGTATTAGTTGAACTGAATAACACGTCGCAGGATGCCTTGGAAAAAATATAAAGTTGTAGCATTTTTCATGTAAAATAGGTGTTAGAATATCCCAAATAAAATATCTCATAACATTCTAATTGTATCCTAAATACCATCAAGTATTTTAGATGATCTCTCAGGAGTGTTTTCTGTAATTCCTTATACTTCATGATTCATTTCCTTATTTAATTCAATTAGGACTGGGAGCCTATTAACAGTACAAATTAGGGTTCGTGATTTGCTTTGTATTACCTTTCACAACATATCACATCAATATAAACAAGACAATATCATTCATAGTCTCTATTCTCTCTTTTCCCACTTCACTACTCAACCCTATAATTTCAACAATCGGAATTTTCAAAAGTAACTAAAAATCAACAATGCATAAAAGAAAAATAAAAAAATTGGTAACAGGAATAACAATAAAGGTAAAAGTTACTATCACAAACACGCAAAACAAAAGGGGCAATCAGTGAACAGGAATTTTGCAAAGGCGTGTCCATTAACCCGCTTGAGAATACCTCAATGGATTCCCGGGTGGGCACGAGCGACAGTTTCGTACCTCTTTTCATTATCAAATATCTCTTTAAAATTGACGATTATCGGATTCTTTTTTAAAACTTAGTAGACTCATGATCATGTGTTTCGAGCATCACAAGTCAAGCCAAGCCAGAACTCAAACCTTGCGAACAAGAACTTCGCTCAATTTCGAGTACAGCGAATCCCGTCGGTCTTTCAACGATTTTAAAGAAGTGCTATACTCATTCAACCTGTCAGATACAACAATCATCAAAATCAATAAACAAATGAAACCAAATTAAACTAACACAATTTCCAAGAAAAAAAAACCAAAATTTGTGCTTACAAAAAACAGATTGTAATAGTGTCACGTTTAGTTTCATTAACGAATTTCCAAATCCTAGAGTAGAAATTCAACAGAAAACGATTAATTAATTGAAGCATATACCTGTAGTTGACACAAACGGAACAAATCGAAGCTTGATTAGAATTCTCGCAAATCGCACAGCTACTGATTTTTCTCGCCATCTCCAACTCCTTCTCGCGTAGAAACGATATATCGTTTGATCTCGCGAGTAGCAGAAGCTAAACGAGATAGAGGAACTGCGATATTCTGTTGAATAGGGTCGAATATCGGTTACGCAAGCGCGTTAATTGGAGCTACAATGATGATGATTATAAACGGTGGTGAGAGGAGAAGAATTGAAGAGAGACTGAAACTCAAAACCCTAACACGACGGAGGAGGAAGAGGACGATAGCGGAAGCAATGGTTACGCACTCGCACGTAGTCGGTCGGATTCTCGAATTTAAACGCATCGTTCCAGTTGCAACCTTACCAAATAAATAAATAAAGGAGTCACAGGACTTGTATCGACTTATTTTTTATTTATTATTAAATAAAGTATACATTTCAGTTAAATATAATTTATCTCATATTCAATAATAAATAAAAAATGAGTCAATATAGTGTTAGATATCAAATGAGTAACATAACATTTTTGCATCATTCCAGCTGTATTTGGCTTTTCCATTTCATTTTTTTTTGTGTTCTGACGTGAAATATATTTTTTTGGGGCTCCTAATCTGATGTAGTATTTAAATTCGTTAATCTTTTTTTCGAAAAATTCTTTCCTCCAAAATGTCAAAAGTTGAAAATTTGTTGATAGAGGCCCAAACTTACATTACGAGAGTGCTTGGTACAACATATTTGACATAATAATATAAATTAACACTATACGTCATGCCTTTTTTCGTTATTTGGTATAGACAATATATTTTATAACTTTATACATTATAAATCCCTTATACATTAAAATACTGTATAACTCAATACAGCATAAGGAGGCCGTATTAGGTCTAATTAGCTTTTAACGTATAAGATCATCTTTTTAAAATATATTATTAAAATAAAATAATTCTTAAATAAATAATAATAAAATAAAATTATAAAAATAAAATTATTTTTAGTAAATTATAAATTATGACTTTAGTTTAGACAACAAAAAATTTATTACATCAATTACAATAATTATCATAAAATTTAATTTAATTAAATGATGACATAGAGCAAGTAATTTAATTTTTATATAAACTGACAATTGACAATCTATTATTTAAATACAAAAGTGATACGTATTACAATAACAATAAATAAATAAATAAATTGAGAACCTAAAAAATAATATGAGATATAATGAGAAAAAGATTAGTACAAATAGAATGAGGTCTTTATGATTTTCCATTCCTTTGAAATCATTGATTTCCTCTTTTTACACTGCATCGTATATATAAGTATAAATTAAAAAAATATATTGTATATAATGTTCAAACATGAAAAAATAGAAAACAAAGACAACTAATCAATATCATACAAATGCATTTTAGACTAGGAAATAAGAGTATAGTAAATTCCAATTCATTATTTCAATTGTAAATCTTCTTATATACGTCTTGGTACACCACATTTCTTGTTTTGTTGCATGGATTTCCATTGTCATCGAATATCAAAATCTTCAATCCACCCTTAGATTTGAATAACAACTACACAAAGTTGTCCGTGGGTGAAAATAGGCTTTGGAGAAAATAACCGAACTTACAACAATGACTGCCCTTGACTATTATTAATAGTCATAGCAAAGCAAAGTGTTACTAGGTATTGTCTTCTTTGGAATTTCAAAGGGATTCTAGGATCAAACGGAATTATATTCATCCAAGGAATGTAAACCTTGTCACCAATATGATTTCCTACACCAATGATTGCACATATGATGTTATTTGCCAACTACTTAACAATTAGTCGTGTTCCATTGCACAAGCCTGAGTTCTAATATGTAACGCCCTGATTTTCCCTATTTTTGAAAATGACCAAAATGTTCCTAAGGTCATTTCTATGCAAATTTCGAGAATGACATAGTCCATATATTCTCAAAGAGTTAATTTAATGTTTGAAGGGGGATTACAAGTGTCTAATATGCTTCTGGATGCGAAAATCAAAATTCTTATGTTTTTGGGCAAAATTATCAAAATATCCCTAAGGTAATTTACGTAGAAATTAAATGAGACAAACCGTCATTATCCACTCATAGCCTTAGAACTCTCATAAGAGAGAAAGTATTAAGGTGGCCCCTCCAGGAAAGATTAAGAATGATAAGTCACCTAAGAAAGAAAAGGTAAAAGTTGTGTGTTATAATTGTATATGTCCCTTATGCTTTTATAATATGTTATGATACATTGGAATGTTGCATGAGATATTGACATGCATTCATGATATGGCATGATGTATTCAAAACATTAAGATTTATGTTAAAAGACACGAACATTGACTAATGGTTTTTAAAACATAATATATGAACTTTGATTATGTCCACTATTTCATTAAGAAATCCAAGATTCTTGAGGATGTTGATGATGTCACTTGTGTGGAAGCGAAAGTTTTACTGAGAATTCTTGTATAAGATTCTCATTCCCTCTTTCTTCTTTTCCCATCTTTGACTTTAAAGGGCAATGGCGTCCTTCACGATCTTCATTGAGATGCTAACGTGGGGGATGCACTATGACCATAAGCTTGAAATGTGCAATACATAGTACAACTATTAGGATGATCTTTCCCATAGGATTTATAGTTACGGCTTGAAGAGTAGCCCTAGTACCTACCATTTTGTTTTGTTCATTTAAATCCCTATTGAGACTTATGTTGTACTTTGTTAATGGTTTGTCGATAATCGTAGCTTTTAACCTTATTGGTGGATTATGTAGTTTATGTTATTTTTAATTCCATTGGAAATGCTTTTAACTTCCAAATAAGGCGTTAACTATGGGCTATTGTATTTGTATTCACCCATTAATGGATTGATAACCAATTGTGAGCCACTTTTTATTTGGATTGCTTCCACCTTCATAAAATTAAAGAGTCTACGACCTACAATCAAAGTCTTGTACTCAGCTTGATTACTTGAACAACAAACATCCAACCAAAATATATGCTTGTTATCTTTGCCTTCTAGACTTGTGATCAACACTCCACCCCCGACTCCCTCGTGATGTTTAGACCTATCAAATGCCAACACCCACAGCTAAGGTGAAATTAGGCCTTGGTATCTAATTAAAGACATTTCACTTCTATACATGGATGTTTAGCTAGAAAATCAACTAACACTTATCCTTTCACACTCTCAAGAGTGCATGCTTGAGTGCAAAAGCATTCAACTTGATAGCCCACTTCATTAGCCGTCCTTGAAGTACTGGTTTATTTAGCAAATACCTTACTATGTCTATTTTGCACATGACCAGAACCTCCCTTGGGAACAAATAATATTCTAACTTGGTGCATGCATGAAATAACAACAAGCAAAGATTTTTTATTGGTGTATATCTCATCTCATCGTCATTTAGCATGTAGCTATAAAATACACTACTTTTTTGGTACCATTTTCTGCATCGTCGACCAATAAACTTCCAATGGAATCCTCAACTGTCGAAATGTGAAGTTTAAGTGGCTTCCTGCAATAGGGGGTACCAACATTAGCAGACTAGCCAAACATATTTTTTTATTTGCTCAATGGCTTATTGTTGCTCTCAACCCCATACGAATTCTTCTACTTGTTTCAACTTTAACAATGAGGAGAAAGCCTTCATTTTGCCAACCAAATTAATAATGAATCTCCTCATGAAGTTATTCTTTCCAATAAGACTCTACATTCTTTCTTATTAGTCGGAGGTTTGGCTTCCAAGATGACTTCAGCTTTATTTTTGTCTACCTTAATACCTTGCTGGTGTACTAGAAATCCAAGGAAGTTGCTAACTGAGACGCCAAATTCACACTTAGCCAGATTCATTTTTAATGAATGCTTCCTAATTCTGATGAAAACTTGTTCTAAACCAGCCAAATGCACTTTAAACTCGGCTTACTTAGCAACCACCTCATCAATGTAAACCTCCATACTTTTTCCTATCAAGTCCTAAAAGATTTCATTCACGCCCTTTGGTAAGTTGCTCAGCTTTTTTCAATCCAAATGGCATAACCACCTACTCAAAAACACCAATAGAACTCATGAAACTCTAAAGGCAGTTTTATGTATGTCCTCATTAGTGACAAAAATCTTATTGTACCTAGAGTAACCATCCATAAAAGACATTATTCCATGTCTTGCTACATAATATATTAACATATCTGCCATAGGCATCACATATTCATCCTTAAGCATAGTTAAATCCAGGTTCCTAAAGTTTATACAGATTCTAACCTATCCATTTTTCTTAATAACTGGTATAACATTTTATACTCATTCGACATACCTAGTCATTTTAATGAACCCAATCTCCAATAATATTTCAATTTGTTGTTTATATTCAGTTGTAATTTGGATTTATTTCTCACAACAGCAGACAGTATGGCTTGTATCACTCTTTAATAGGCAAGTGGTGTTCCAGTAATTCTCTAGATAAACTGGGCATTTGTGGTAATCCCACACAAAACAATTTTTGTATTGACAAATCAATTGCATCGGTTTTTCTTGATTAGTTTTGCTCAATAACCCACTAATTTTGGTCAATGTAGGCTCTTGTTCATTGCCCAAATTAATCTTAATCAATGGATCTTGAGCTTCAAAACTTGGCTAATTCTTATTTATAGATGGCAGTGTTGTTCATGACCTTAATCATGTTTTCCCCCTCACAATCAAACAAAGAAAGAGGCTTTATATGATAATAACTAGCTTCTGTTATTTTGACTTTTGCAGCAAAAGGCCTTTGATCAGCATGTACCATCTCTACTTTTCTGTGGTGCCAAAACATAAACATTTGATGCAGAATTGACAGCACATAACCATCTGCATATATCTAATCCCTTCCTTGCAGTAAAGAGTATCTTGGCTTAGCATTAATAATAAAGAACATTGTGCTACATGCTTTGGTGCCTACTATTAATTATGCAATATAGATCACCATGGTTGGAGGCCTTCTTTCTTTGAAATTTGTCATCTTCATGTTGGTCTCCTTTAGATTTGTCATAGTCTTTCCAAGCTTTCTCAGAATTCCCAAAGGCATAACATTCATGATTGCTCCCCTATCAACTAACACCCTTGAAACCGACTTTCCATCAATATAAGCTTTGATGTAGAGTGGCTTCAAGTAACATGGTTATTTTGGATTTTTGAGATGATTTTCTTTTTCTTTCTCATTTTCCATGGACGCATTCCATTTTTTCTACCATGACATCTCCCTCTAAAGAATGAGATTATTATCCCTCGGTTACAAATTCATATGGTAGAATTCTAACTACTACCATCAACTTAAGATCTTCATCATTTGCGATGATTAGTAACTCATCTTCTAAGAAATCCTTATTTGGCATGATCTTGCCCTATTGGTGTGAATCCTAGATAGACAAACCTCACACGGCTAATGCGATTTCTAGCTCCACACTCCCTAGACTCTGAACCTTTTCTCTCTTAACTATCTTAGCTTGTTGTAACCATTTTAACATTCCTTTCACTTTCATGAAAGCCTTCTTTCTTTAGAGCTGGCAATTCTGAGATCTGGTGAGATTTCCATCCTCAATCCTCTTCTTGCCTTCTTTGCTCCTATTTCCTTCATTTGTCATCCAATCTTCTTGGTGGCACTTATTTTTGGCTCAATCATTTGTCTTTGCTAAGGTTTGCTCCTATCCTTCACTATAATCTTCACAACTAGTTTGCCTTTAACTTAATTGACCTTCACGGCTCTTTTCTTCTTTTTAGGCAAATGATAATCAAATACTTGGGGAACCTGCTTCTTTATTAACTTAACTTCTTCTCTATGTTTGGGACCCTTATAAAGGGAACCAAGACGTTGGAAAATTGTTCCTTGCATTTTGTACTCTTTTCTTCCACTTTCTTGGTTTCCTTGAAACTTACCCAAATGATGGAACACATTACCATGGGCACCCTTGTCTTGGCCCCTAGCCTTGTTATCTTCATCTAGTGGGTACCTTAAATTCCTAAAGACATTTTCTTTTGATTGCTTGCCTGCTGCGCCTTTGGTTTCCATGATTGTTCAGTAGTGGGGGCATTAAACACTTTACTTGCTTCTTTTTTTTTTTTTTACTATTATTGACATTGGTCTCCACACCTTAACTAAAGTCTAACAACTATTATCATGGCTCTCTCTACTTGGCTACGAGCAAATACTAAAATCGTATTGATCGCAGTCATAGGGAAAGGGATCCATGTCTATAGACATGCTAGTAGCTTTCTTTTTTGATACTCCTATTTCAAGGCCTTCTGTATAGCCCCTCTAAACACCAAATAGTTCACTGTAGAATGTGTATTAGTATTGTATGTAACCCCCTAGTACTCATTTCTATGGGCTCGAGTCACATAAAAATTAGTACCAAGGAATAACATCCTATTTCATAAGCTTTTCAATATTAAACATAAATGTTGCTAAAAATTCTAACAAAAATTCGGCATGATAACGACATAAATACCATGCCTCCTGTAAGACAGAAAATTATAAATAGAATATTAGTCATCCATAGCTCAACTTGTTGCTCAAAATATAATTTCAACATCTCATATATCACAATTTCTAGGCATACAGTGTCACTCAATCCATAACATAACATAGTAATGTAATCTCAAAAGATAAACGGCCTCGTGGTCAAAATAACTAAGAACATACTGGATCCTAGCCTCAAGTAACAAGGTACAAAACATAGAAGTAAGGGGTCTCATAACCCAAATACAAAAAAATGAGACCCAAGTATCAAACTCCAGAATAAAATAAAATAAAAAAATGACATATAATCCCATAAGCAAAAAGCAAAATAACTTGAAGATTTCAAAATATCAAATGAGATCAAGTGATATAGCACAATCTCTAAGTAAAGCAAAAGCAACAATACTCCAGGAGCTAAGTGTCTACATCATGATCTACCTGCTCATCTAGAGATGATATGGAAAAAGGAAAAAGGGGTGAGAAATCAATTAAAATCTCAGTAGGGGCATAAACAAATATTGTGACATCATAATCATCTCTAGTCTACCTTGGTTTCCTTCGAAATCATTAGTATACAATCATGAGGTTCAATTCTAGGATTTTGCAATCGTTCTTTACCAAGCTAGAAGTGTCTTTTAGCATGGTCTTGACATGAGATGTACATGCATGCATGAAAGAACTTTACTAGCATAATTAAAGAGACATGCATGCATGGAAAAAGACTAGACTTATTCATTAAATGCCACAAAATAAGCATAAATGGCCATCCTAATGCAAGGCATCAAATACATCATATTTAAGGTCTTTTCTTTGGTATTATCTATCTCGTAACTTTTGTGTTGCTATCCATTGCTATTGATCTCACTGTTCTTTCCTCACATTTAATCTTGGTTTATATACTTTAAAAGCTATGAGCTCATGCTTAACCAGTCTTTACCAGTTCCTTAATGCAAACCGATACCGAAACCCTCATGTGCACCTTAAAGAAAGTCAATGCTCAATTGTCACTGGTCCTCAAAACGATTCGGTGTCAGAACCCCCTTTGTCGGCATAAGTCGACCTTTAATCTTTATGTCTTAATTATGATTCCTTATACCTTGGTTTTTCCTTTTTTCCTCAAAGTCATGCTTTTACTCATAAACCATGCAAGCATAAGTTTCACTAATGGATTCAACAATCCTATTGTTTAAAATAAGAAAGATTACAACAACACTCAATGATTAAGCATAAACATTAGTAACAAATCATCCATTATGCCAAGATTAAAATGCTACCATATGATAAACCAAAATTCATCAAAACTTCACTTTTTTACTTCTAAGAAAAAAATATTGTCTTAACTAGAGCTTTATTACTCAAGAATTATAAATTCATAAAAGAGAATACAACATAAACCAATTCTCAATTTCATTTAGGCATTTAATCAAACAAATAGCATGTATATTAAGCAATTTTCGTGCATGAGGTTGCACCCCTCATAAAACATCACCAAAAGTCATATTTCTAAGTTTTTATGCATTAAAAACAAAGGATTACATACATATATGGACCAAACACTTAATTTTTATGAAAATCCAACCCAAAGCATTACAAAACATGGTAAAATGGACCTATTCAACACATAACCAAATTTACATGTTTATGCATATAGCTTCCAAGATTACCTCATAAATATGGATTCACACTTTTGTAAACACTAATTTTGCATCAAACTAACTACCCATCCAACAAATATGCAAAAGTTCAACCTCAAACAATCTTTACTTTCATTTAGGAGTTTTATGAAACACATGGCATGCATATTCACTCAATTTTCGTGCATCACATTTCACACATCCAAATACCCCACTTTAAGCTATATTTTCAAGCTCTCATGCACCAAATATCAATCATAGGATTTATTTCAAACATTTATCAAGAATCACAACAACCCAACAATATCCATATCAAACATAAACATTAGAGCTCTAAAGTTTCACAAAAACAAAAAGAGAGACAAAGAAACCCCTACGACAACTTAGTGACTAGATGGAATAAGAGTCTTTGAAGCTTCCAAGAGGTGAAGGTGAGCAAGATATCTTCCCCTCCTTAAGAATGTAGCCACATATTTGAAGGCCATCAAGGATGGGGTTTTGGATTTTTGAAGCTAAGGGGGTTGGAGTGTGATGCTAAATGGAGGGGTGTTAGTGTGTTTAGAGATTTGGGAAGGTTGGTGGTAGTGATGGAGGAAGGTGGAGTGAAAGATGGAAGTGGATGAAGAAATGAAGAAGGGTTTGTGTATGTTTCCTTTTTCCTTTTCTTTTAGAGATGCAAGGAGGAAGGGAGGAAGAAAGAAAAATGATGTATTGTGTGTATGTGTGTGTGTGTGTGTTACTGTGAAAAAGACATGGAGGGAATGGGTTTTGGGTTTTTATTTTATTTTATTTTTTTGTTATGAGAGAGTGGTGTGAATAAGGACGGTAGTTTGACAATTAGGTATACGCAAATGAGAATAGCCTAAGGATTTCACACACAATAGCACTAAAATAAATGTGAAATACCCATTAATATATTATTGAGATGCTAAATTAATTATGAATGACTAATTATCTATCCACTAACTGAAGTAATTAGTGCATAGAAATTTTGGGGCGTTACATTGTGCCACTTCTAATACTTCTTATTCTTTAATTGCTCTATTGAAGGTATCTTATGTCCCTTAGGTAGATTCAACTACTTATCCTTTAGTAAAAAATACAAAATTCAATCCACTTTTATGATGTCAAAGAGATATACCTCTTTTTGCTTAAATCTTACTTTCTCCTTCCCTTTTGCAGGCATCAGTGCAGGACATAAGTATGCTTCCCTATGACTATCTCGGCTGCCATTACTTCCCCTTCTAGGGATAATTGTTCTTGCTCTTGCTCGGATTCACACTCCACAACAAAAATGAACTGAGATGTCTTTCGTCTGACTTTATTCAAATGTCTTTGTTCTATTTCATGTATGAACTGCTCTACTCTCACTATTTTCCAAGCTAGCTAGTTCAAATGTCCATATTCTGACACTATTAACTTATCTTTCAATTGTGAGTGCATGTTGTTCATGGTTATGGATATACATTCAGTTTCAGATAGTTGTACATTACACTTGCCTCGTAACTTCCTAAACCATTCAATAAAATCAAGAATTGTTTTATGAACTTCCTACTTTATTACAAAAATATCCCAAACTAGGCCTCCAATAGAGACTTATAAAACTGATAATGAAAAACACACTCCATGTCCACACAACTCTGCACTAAATTAGGTGGAATATATGAGTACCATGAAAAGGTTGTCCATGAAAGTGACAAAAGGAACAATTGGAGCCATAGAGTCTCATTTTGTTCGGATCTTGTACACTAAGCCATAAACTTGTTCATGTGTCCCTTTTAAGATCTTCCATCCTCTCTTGAGAAAGGAGCAAAATTTGTTATCCAAAAACCTCGTAGGAAAGGACACTATTTACCCAATCAAGGTATGGCTTTCTATAAATAGGTCTTTCCAACGGTCTCAAGTGTACACAAAAATACCGTCTCATTGTTTCTGCAATAATGTTTGGATCTATAAGCTGAGGACTAACTCTTCTTTTTTACCAACCACTTGAAGCTAGTTTTTTAGAAACAACATTTGAGGTCTTGGCGTAAACATCTCATGTGTAATACCCTAATATTTAACCCAACACACCTAAAATGCATTTAAGTTAACTATTTTAGGATTAGTATTTTGCTTCAACTCTTAACTTTAATAACTTTGAAAATACTTAGTAAAAATATGGGTAAACTTTTTATTGAAAAACAAAACGTGAGTCACACATACTTAGTAAAACTCTTTGCTCACGTCATATGAAAACAATCATCATGTTAACATACATATAATCCAAACCACAACATCATCATAAGCATAAACACATTATCATCACACAAATATACACATATATGAATTGTTCCCTTCATACGCACCAAAACATAATAATAGATAAGTAGCATGCCTACCAATAAAGATTAGGCTAAGTACAGTAATCCAAGATAAGTTAATGAACTAAAAACATAAATAATAATCTGATATAACCCTTCCTAAACTATGCCTGTTGATAACTCATGGCATACTAACAAAATAAGGGCTATCCCATCTACGTAACTACACAAGCGCTCCAAAATCCACTGTTGGCTCCTAAGAACATCGCTCCTGGGGAGCAAGGAAAGTAATTCAGTGTCACAACGTACCCGGAGGGCGCCGCGACGAAAATGACAACGAATTTGAAAATGAACGGGAGTCGCCACCAATTTTAATTATAGCTAAAATTGGAAAACTATTTTGGTAAACTAGTCATTTGAAAGAGATTTTCAGGTTCGGGAGTCTGATTACGATTAAGGAAGGGTGGAAACTTAATCCCACTGCACCCCTAATACGTCCGTATAAATACGGTTATCTTATAGTTTATTACGCAAATTAATTATAATTTTAATATAGTTATTTTTCCCCAAAAATGTAATTATATATTTACAAAAATGAAATAAAGATGAAATTAATAATTACATATTTACAAAAATAAAGCTAAGATTAATAATTATATATTTATCAAAATAAAGCTAAGATTAGTAGTCATATATTTATAAAAATAAAAATAAAATTAAAAATTTTATATTTACAGAAACAAAGCTAAAATTAAAACAGAAATTAAGGAACTAATTTTCTGAAAAAGAGATTTTGGCTTGATAGTATGACTATGCCGACGTATCCTCTGGTGCAATAAGGAACTCAAAGCCACGTCGTTCTATAAAAAATATTTAGTGGTTAGTTTATTTTATTTTTGTCTAAAAATACATTATTTGAAAGATTTCAAAATATCAAGTTGTCACAACTAAAATATTTTTTAGAATATAGAATTAATAAGCCGTCTCGGTTAAACTAACTCTATTTTCAAAAAAAGAATTATTATTCATTTTTAGTTTTTTTTTTTTAAGAAAAACGAATAATTTTCAAGAAAAATGACCAAAATAGAAAGAAAAAAAAACATATATATATTTATAAAAAGCTAAAATATCAAAACAAACCAAATAGAGTTCAATAAAAGTAGCAGCCTAAAACATAGGGAAAGGAAAAGAAAAAAATAAGGTGAACCCCATAAAAGTAACAAAAGCCCAAACACTACCGTTTCAAATTTTTTTATGGCCCAGAACAAAATGGGCAAACATGCTTTATGGTCCAAAAAGAAAACTAAAAAAATTTAAAAAAAAAAATTCCTAATCTTAACACCTTACACGGACAGAAGTCAAGATCAATTTTCATTTTGTTTGGAATTAAAAATAAAGAGCATGAATTGGAGTGGAGTGGTTTTGCAAAACCAAAGGGCTGAGAGTGGTTTTCTTTATAAAAGGACAAAGGACTCAATAAAAAATATATCAAAGAAACGTGAAGGGCTGTGAGTAGTTTCATCATAGAAAGATAAATAATAATAAAAAAAGAACCGTGAGAATATTTTTTTATTATAAAAGGACAAAAGATACAATGAAATAAATAAGATCAAAGAACGTGGAATAGGCGTTGTGTACTAACCATGAATAATTACAGAATTGGCCCAAAAACACAAACAGAAGACAAAAATAAAAATAAAAGAAACCAGCTAAAAGAAAGCAGTGGTTCTCTTGACTTTATCACTGTGATTCCACTTTCCTTTTTATGACCAAAACAGATTTGCAAACATAGAGAGAGCAAGAGATCGAAAGAGAGGAAGAAGGATGCAGCGGATGGAGGGGGAAGAGGGACAACACATAGCAGTGGTCAGTCCGCCGTGGCTGCCACTGTGGCCA
Organism: Dalbergia cultrata; assembly: GCA_031216105.1. Taxonomy (NCBI): domain Eukaryota; kingdom Viridiplantae; phylum Streptophyta; class Magnoliopsida; order Fabales; family Fabaceae; genus Dalbergia; species Dalbergia cultrata. The sequence continues at coordinate 35,747,547 of CM062352.1, forward strand.
TGGAGGAAACTGCTTCTCCTCTTTTATTTCTTCATTTTTGATTTATTTTCCTTTGATATGACTGTAGACTTTGGACTCCTTTTGGCTGTGTTTGGCCATATAGTTAAGAAGGAAAAATTATGGGGCTTGTGTGATGGTGATGAAAGGTTGTGATTTGGTTTGGAATATGATAATGTTTTGGTTTTGGATTTTGGTACTTGTTTTGGTTAGCTTGGTGAGAGGGTATAGGAATTTTGGTGATGATGGTGAGTTGATGGTATTGTGGGGTTGATGATTATTGTTTCAGGTTGTGATATAGGTGGCTCTATGGTGGTTGATGGAGCATGATGATGATGATACTGCTGTTAATGAAAAAAAACCAAGAAAGATATATGCAGAAACTATATATGCATGTCATTTGGGAACTCCCTTCACCTTGTTAACGATGTATCTCACTGAATTCCTCTGACTTCGTGTGTTCTGATTATTTTTTTATCAGAATCTCTTCTCTGTGTCTCTTGCTGCCAAAATTCCTTTCTATTCTCTCTGTGTTTCTTGCTGGAAATTAGCTCTCTCTCTCTCTATCTCATGTCTCTTGCTCAATTTAGCTCCGTGTCTCTATGTGTTCTCTGTGTTCTCTCAGAATTGGCACCCACTCTCCTTCACTTCTCTCTTTTTATGCCTTGCCGTTCTTGATCTTGACAAATGATGAATCCCTGTCTTAATTTTCGGTCCTGAATTCATGGGATCCTTAGCAATTTGATCTGACACAAATGTCAGATGCTTTAATTTCCTTCACTGTTGGATCTTTGAACAAAACAATCAGTATTAAATACACCGATCCAAGGTCAAGGTTTCAAGCTGTATTATTTGTCTTCTTACTGCTAAAATGCTGAAATGAGATTTAGTGTGATGCAATTGTCAAAACACGCTGCTTGATCATTTAATGCAGTCTTGTGCACTTTTTATATTTTTTTGTTTATTCACTCCTTTCCTTTGATTTGATTGGACACGGAGAAAGATACTGAATAACCAAATGGTTTGCTGCATATGTTCATAATTTGGAAAAGACTACGAAAACAAAGACTAATTTTTTTTTTAATGGGCTAACCGAGTATGGGTTTCAAAAGAAACTAGAATGCGTTGAACTAAAGACTTATATTAACTAGAACAGGATTGGGCTGACACAGAAAGAAAAAAAAAATAATGATGAAATGAAATGAAATAAATTATTAAATGAACATGTTTGGACAAAATGTGGTGTTCCATTCAGCAAGCAAGCAAAATCAATAGGTATGGTGAGATGACCAACTAAAAGAACATGGGCACCTCTACATGGGCATGTAGCTTCCCTTAGTAGCTACAACATTGTGGCTTCACTATCGCTATATCACCTATCACCATGAGACCCTAAGTGCGAAACCACTGAATAAGGACTAGGACTATGACTCCTTAAATGGGTTTGACCAAAGCAAGGAAAGGCAAGGTAGCAAACGAGGCACATAAACAGGGCATCTCTTGCGACAAATGAAGCAGGACAAGTATAAGGGAAGTCCTCCATATGCGAGCACACATGCTCCAAAGCAAAGTTATCATCAAAATGTGTAGCTATCGAGAACCAAAAACTAGTCAAAGGGTGCGCAAAGAGACGATCAAGGAACACGAAGAGCCAAACTACACAACAACCAACAAAATGCTACAACTAGTTGCCCAGGTCGTCATACAACCCCATGAAGGCATGCCAATGTATAAGACAAAAGTCACCATCGGTCTCTAAAGACAAGATAGAAAAACAAGAGAAAGAGAATGAGAAAATTATACAAAAATCTCAGTAGCATTTTCACCTCCAAACATGTATCATCATCAACGACCCCAAGAACCTCGAGTTTCCTTATAAAAATGGTGAATATAATCAAAGTTCGTTTATTAAGTTTCAAATACTATTACCTGTGGTTCGTGTCTTTAATCATGAATCTTAATGACATAAATGCATCATATCATATCATGAATGCATATCAATACCTTATGCAATACGCCATACATGTAATAACACACTATAAAAGCATAAGGAGTATAAACATCTATCATATAACTTTCCTCTTTACTCTCTTTGGTAACTTAAATTTATTATTCTTTCTTAAAGGTCACACTAATACTCTCTCCCTTTTAAGAATTCTAAGGCTATAAGTTCATATCTAGCTGGTTATCATAAACTTACACTTATCCTTTTCGATAAGATAATTTTGGGATTAAAGAGGATAAAATTACTTCTAGCCAGGCCTAGCCCATTTAAGATCATATCCTTGGATCACCTTACACCGGGCCTAACCAATTATGAAAAGATCATTTTTTGGTGTCTTATCTCACCTTGATTGTTAGCATGTCACATAGAGAAGCAAGCATGAACATATAATTATAATCATCATAATGACTTAATATTTCATATTTTCATGCTCACAAATTTCATAATTTCTTTAGGTTAACAAATTTGGCGGAAATCTGGCAGCATAATAGTTGAAAATAGAGTTTTTTCAAATTTCTTTTTATCAATTAACATATTAATCATGCATTTCAATTATCCATACACAATCTTAACATGCCACAATCATTATTTCATCAATCACATAATCATGCTTCTCATAATTAAATATATTCATAAGCATATTATCATCAATATCTTATTCAAATGTAAACATGCGCCTACTTAGTTGCCGAAATTTCAAGGACCATAGTCAGCTAATGCATATGCTTTGCTCAACAGGGTACACAAATAATCATCAATGCATAACTCAAGATTTCAAGCATGCATAGTCGCCAATTCACATTTCACATAATGATCTCAAGTCATTCCAAATTCCAAAATATTTACACAAGCATAATCCACATAACGTGCCAATCACATTAATATCAATAAATCATTAATATTTATAATATAGCCCCAAAAGAGTTCAAAACTGAAATTTCTATAAGTGCATGAGTCAAAGCATGAATTTCTCATTTTAACATTTTTTTAAAAACTAATGATTCTCAAAATTATTTTCGCTTTTAAGGGACCCAGTACCACTTAGAAATCATTTTCAAATATCATAGAAATTATTTTGGGCCCTTGGCCGAATTTACTAAACTTTTGACTTTAAAATGCAAATTCCACTTATTGGCTTTTGGTGAGTTCCAACACTTTTAAAAACCCCTTCTAATGCTATAAATGAGACTTTGCACACATGAATACATACAAAATCATTTTAGACTTAATTATACTTATTTGACCAAAATTATATATTTGAGAAGTTCAAAATACAAATTTTCAAATTTTGCAAAACCACTTGAAACTAACACTCTTAAAAATTCTTTTAGACACCTAGGATGCTAAAACTAATTTTTACAACAATTATTAACATTTTAAACTTCCAAAATAGTGATAAGCAATGGCCAAACAGAAAGGAACAATGACAAAAACTGAAAAATGTGATAAGAGTTGAAAATTACATTTTACCTCTTTCTAGTTACTAGTTTCTATTAAAAAATATCATAAGACACTTTAATCACAAGAAATCATTTTTACACTTAGGAAAATCAATTTTGGACCTTAAACAGTAGCCAGATCGAAAACATTCGTAGGGACCCTACATGTTCTAAAATTACTTTTTAACCCTTTATTAATTTTTAACTCTTTAAAAAAATTCCCTTAAGCACTTTAAGTACAACATATAAGTTTTAAATAAAATAAAACCAACCCCAGAACCCTCTAGTGTGCATGGTCAAAATCATTTTTAAGAAAGCTCAAAATTTTATGTCATGCTTGAAACACTTAAAATACTAGCTTATGTAACACCCTAAATCTTAACCCAAGACTACTAGTATGTCCTTAGGTTAATCTTTAGAATATTACCTCTTGGTCTCATCTTTTAGAAAAATACTTAGCGGAAATATGGGCAAAATTTTTCTTTTTGGAATTTAAAATTAAAGTGAGAGCCACGCACGGAACTTTAAGGAGAATCATAGCGAAACATATAAGCAAAGCATAAGAAACACATCATGTCATGGGAACATCAACTGAATCATAGATATATATATATATATATATATATAACGTGCCTACCCAAAAGAGGCAGGACTCTTTGATACATCATGAAGCAAAATACAACTGAAATGCAATACAAGGAAATCATAAAAAGCAAATACAAAGGAAACTACCCCCATACCCATGTGCACCTAAAGGAGACAACCTCATATACAAAAGAAGGTTTGACCTCTACTATGTGGCGTGTGTGTGCACTAGCTACTACCCTCCTATGACTACTCCTGTGGTCCGACATCGTGGGGTCGAGTCGATCCACCGACGAATCTCGGCGGGAGTGGTCGAGCGCATCATCGGGCATGTCCACCGCGAGGGCGCATAGATGGCCGTCGAGCCAACCTCGGCTGGACCACCGTCTCCTCACTCCGCCTCATCGGTGGAGGAGCGGACCGAGCTCCAACTGTACATATGGGATGGCGGGTCCTCGGATGGGTCCGTCTCAGAAATCTTGAGGGCGGCACATACTCGGAGTACTCGCGTCTTCGATGTCTCGGGCTCCATGCGGAGGATCTGCTCATCGCGTGGTCTCGCTCGCTCAAAAATCTCGTTATGACGGTAAGGAGCAGTCGGGGTGAAGCGGTAGCTCGGGACGGGGTACGCGAAGGGTCGTCCCATGAACATGTATACTCTGACAAAGGCGACCCTCAAAATGGTATGACCCGAGTGCAGGTCATGGTGCGCCTCCCATACCGGGTGTCGATTTAAGAGTACAAACGCCGCCATCTGAAGATATGACGGAAGAAAAGAGAGAGGGAATGAGAATCGTTCTAAAAGAATTCTCAGTAGGGTTATCCCTACCTAGGTGTCATCGTCACATCCTCAGGAACCTTGGGTTTATTTCTAAAAGGTGTGCATGCATATAAATTCCTTTTAAGTTGATTTTCCAAGGAGGTATTTTATCCAAGGTCCGTCATATTTTATAATGCGTCTTTATAACTTAAGCAGAAATATACTAATGATATGAATGCATCATAAGATAAACCCAACAATAGAATAACTAGGAAACATTATAACATTGTCATAAGTATAGTTTATGTGACATTGTTAATTTTAACTTTCATCTCATGGGGCCGCCCTAAAACTTCTCTAGGTTATGAGCTCATACCTTAACTAGTCGTCACTAGCTCTTACTTATCCTATGATAAGCGTAACATAATCCCGACTTAAAGTACGGGCTAGGGGGCAAATTAAGGATCTCCTTTCTAGGATCATTTCCTCTTTGAAACGCTTTGCTAGCCACGTGGGCCTCGCAATTTGTCCGCTTTGGCAGGCTGCATCTACACATACCCTCACGGATTTGTCTCCTCCTGGGGGTGCTCGGCCGAACCGGTGTCACCCAGGAGAAGCGCGTCTCAGTGTCGTGTCACATTTATATTCTCATAGGTATTAAATTACAATTACCTCATCATTTATCATATTCATTTTTATCATGCATTCTCATATAGCTTTTTCTCATAACATATATATCATCACATGAAACTTTCTCATAACATTCGTCACATAAAACTTTCACACAAACATCATCACATAGTCATATTTAACAATCATCCCCATAAGCTCATAGACATGTTATGTTATAACTCATAGTGTTTTAAACTTTGACTCTTATGAGTCTTAAACTTGCAAATTAATTGTTCTATCATTATCCTTAACTTCTTTATACGCCTATAGTTTGACAATTAATGAGTTATACAAATTTTATGCTCAAGAACTAATCCAAATAGCACTAAGCAGAATTTGGACAGCTTTATGTTTATGTGATTACGGAGTTCTAGAAATTACGGTTTAGATCTTTATCTCACTTTCTAAGTTATTGATCATCAACACCTAGTCTCTTGGGAACCTATAAGGTTATAACTAAGTATTTCTCACCTCATCATATGGTCAAGAACATCTCTAAACCTCAAGAGTGCAGAAATCAAAATACTAACTTTACGGGTACCTAGAAGTCACAATATTGACCCTTTCTAAGTTCGGTTTGCTCCTAAGGCTTCAAGATTAAGTCCTAAACCAATTATGAGTCATTCCTACACATATAAACTAATTTAAAACCATGATTATTGAATCTAAACCTTGCTGGACAGAATCCAGAAAAATAAATCTTTAAGGGATCTAGAACTCTCAAATTAATTCTTTTCTAGTTCCTAACTTATCCTATCTTTCACGTATGAGTCTTAACATAATTATTACCCAAACATAAGCATATTAACATCATTAACACAGCTCATGCAGTGGCCAAACATGGCAAGGCAGAACCCAAACAGAAACTCCATTTAAAGGCATTGAATCATAGTTTCTAAAGCACATAAAATACTAGTTTCTCTTGGAACCTTATTAAAACCTTCAAAACTCTTTTATGAACACTTTTATTATCTAAACTCATGAAAATACTTAATAGGGCAGTGGCTATATTATTTTCATCTCAAGAGGTCCTAAATTCATAATACTTAGTTCTACACATTCCTTATACTCATATAAGTTTAGAAAAAGTATAAAACATAGTTTTCAATACTTGAAAACATTAAGGCCTCATAGGGCCGAAATATGGACCATAGGAAATAAATGTTTTAGACCTTTGTTTGAGATATCATTGGGCAAGTCTTTGAGCTCTAGAATCATTAAAGTGATGACATAAAAATAAACATGCTCATGCACTTATTTTAGTTATTGCTAGAAAGTAAAGTGAGAGCATAAAATAAATATGTGGTGCAATATATTATTATCTTTGATATTTAGGTGAGGACTTGAAATATAAATATGATAATGCAAAGCTTGAAACATAAACATGATAATGCAAGTTCATTCATTATCTTGGGATTTAGTGATAGCAAAGAAATAAACATGATATGCATAGCTTAAAGTAAACATGATGCAAGTTTCATTTTTATGTTTAACTAGAGCTCATTTAAGACTTTAACAAGATAATAACCCTATACAATATCTCAAAGATCACAACACAAGAATCGAAAATCATATAAAAGAGAAAGAAAGTGAAACTACATCAAGTTCTTTATTAAGTACCCAAAACCCCTATCTAGAGACAAATCTCTAGAACGTGCCGGCCAACTTTAAGGTTGACAAGGGTAGGCTTGGGCTTTTAGAAATCCTTAGATTAATTTTCTTAAGTTGGAAAACCATGTGAGCTAGATAACATATAGATGAAGTTGTAAGAAAAGGAAAACTCAAGCTTTAGAGGTTTCTTTGAGATGAACACAATGTCATCATCTAGAAACTCTCATCATCAAGCTATCATGCTCAAATCAAGGCCTCATGGCCGAAAATGAAAAGGAAAGGAAAGACAAAGGAAAGTTCAAAAAGAATCTAAGAGAAAACTAGAGAAAAACACTTTCTTGAACAAAATAAAGTTTGAAAACAAATCCCTACCTAGTGATGAAGATAAAAGCTTGATCTTGAAGATGGAAATGAGATGAGCAACACCTCCTAGGATGGTGGTGATGATTTCGGCCAAGGAAAGGAAAAGGAAAGGAGATGTGTTTTGAGTGAAGTTGTGTTTGAGGTTGAGTGTTTGAAAGCTTTGAGAATGGTTTGAGGTTATGAGGTGATGGATTAAGGTTATGAGGTGATTATGTGATGGAAGAATGAAGAGGATGAAGATGAAGAGAAAGAGCTCTTAGAACTTTGAGAGAAAGAAAAAGCTTAGTAAGACAACTCTAGAACTCTAAACTTTGCAAATGCTTCAAGGTGCAACAAGGCTAACACAAGCATCCTATTTATAGAAAAACAAAACCATGGAGCTCACATTGGGAGGGTGTGGCCGTGTGGTTTGGAGGGAAAAGGAAGAGAAAAATATCTCTTACACAAGGTCATTCAAGCATGGTTGAAGTATGGAAGCTATGCTACAAAGTATGGCTTGATGTGAGTTAATTTCCTATCACATTTTTATGAATTTAGGCTTCTAGAAATAATGCATGGCTGGAACTTTTCCAGCCACAATTAAATGGGAGAAATGGGTTGTTTTAATTATTTATTCATGTGGAAATTCAAGCTTGATTGAAAGTTATGACAAGGTATAGTGTATGTGACTTGAGGTATGGCCTTGGAGTGTTGAAAAATTGAACATGTGATGCATATGGAGGGAGGAGGTTCACGGCCAGCTTGGGACAGCAGAATGGGAGGATGATTTGACCATTTAATTGTGTGTTAATGGTAGGTTTAGATGTGTATTAGCTTAGGTACAAGGTTAGGAATGATTAAGCTTAAGTTTAGGTAACTAAGAATGTGATTTAGGGAGTTTATGACAAGTTTAGGAGTGCTCATACATCATTAAAGAATTTAAAACTCATTTATGAATAAACAATGTGTAACACAATTCCATGATTTAAGGAATTGGAAAGAGAAAACACTATTCAAGATTCTATGACTAGGTGTCATAAAATTAAAATATGATTTTAGGTCAGAATTGAGTACTTTTTGGTTCTAATCAACTTTAATAAATTATTTTGACTCTAGATTAATTAAAGAAATTAATTAACCTTCGATTAGAGCCTAATATTGCTTAGGTTTGCTTAATCGTGTGATTAAGCGTAAAAATCTGAAACTAGGGCAAAACCGTAATTTTGCACTAATTTTGCCCGGGACTTCAAAAATTAAAACTGAGGTCATAGAATACATAAAAACGCCTTTTAAAACCATCTGGAGAAGTTTCGGGTTCATCCGGCACTTGCAAGCGGGTAAAACACCACAGGGGCGTTTTGGTCATTTTGACCTGAAAACTTCAAAACGAGATTTTCGATCCCGGGAAGGTACACAAGTTATCTAATCCCCTTCCAACATTGAGTTTGCCCTTCGAGTACTGCCGAACCGGCTTTCCTCGACTCCAAATAAAATGACCTCAGGGGCATTTTGGTCATTTTCACTCTAACAGAAAATCGGGGCGTTACAGCTTAAACTTACTAACACATTAAAACAAGAAAATAAACTCTTTTCATGCTCATGAACTACTAAAAACTACCACCATCATCACCATTCCCATTCTTTGAAAAGCTCACATCTCTTAACAAAAAAAAAAAAGCAACCTTGAGGCAAAAATAAAGAAGTAATGTCATAAACATCATTTTCATGCAAAAAGAATCAAACTTTACTAAAGAAAAACATAATAAGCATTAAGAACCACAACCAAACATATATTAAATATTTTTAACCAATTAAACTTGATGTTGAAGCTTTAGAAACCAAAAACATAAAAAAAAAAGTGTGGAACTTTAACCGTTCAAGCTAACAAAAATAAATTCTTAGTCACAAGAATGCAAAATGCATGAATTTTAGCCCTAAAGAGGGCATGATCAAGCTTTAGATTCTTTCTTAGTAGTTCCAAGAAACCTGTTCACTTAGAATCATCATCAAGCTTATATATGTAGTAAAAATAAATAAATGAAGGAAATATATATTCTTTCTCTCTCTTTTTTTTCAAACAAAAAGGATTCAGCTTCAAGCTTTAGAGGCTTTAAGCATGATGGTCTTACAACCATCATCATCAAGCATAACTTTAATCCATAACCAGAAACCAAAAAGAAAAAAAAGAGAAAACAAAAAGCATAGAAAAATCCCTACCAAGTGATGATTTCTTGCTTAAGAGGTTAAAAAGCTTGTCCTTGCAAAAGAAAAGAGAAGAAAAATCTTCTCTTAAGTTAGGGAATGGTGTTGGCGAAGTGAAGAAGAAGAGAAAGGAGGAGTTTTTGTGTTGGCTTTGTTGGTAAAAGGTGAAGACTGGGTGAACTCATGGTGAAAGTGTGTTTGTTTAAAATTCAAAGCTATGATTTGTTACAAAAAATTATGTTTTGGTGGAGGAGAAGAAAAGTGTTGGAGTAGAGAAAATGGATTTTGTTTTTTGCACAAACTTGATGCTCAAAGCTGTGATTTGTTACCAAAAATGATGTTTTGGTGGAGAAGAGAAGTGTTGGAGTAGAGAAAATGGATTTTTTTTGGGCACAAACTTGATGCTCAAGTTGTGTCAAAAAAGTGAGCGTAAGGAATAAATGTGCTTGTGAGTGTGTATGCTTGATAAAAAAAATAAAAATAAAGTGACGGTGTGTTTGGGGGAAGGGGAGCTATAACCATGCTAGGGGCTTAAGTGGGATATTTTATGTTTTTTTATGTTTGTGTGGAAATTAGAGTTTGGTGTAGGTTTAATTAGGAAAATTATTAGAAAATGATAATAAAGTGCTTAGGACACTGTAAGCTTAGGTTAAGGGGTTTCATGCATGCTTGTATGGACTAAATTCAATTAATTCACATTTCAAATGCAACATTATTCCTACTCTCATGGAAAGGAAAAAGTGATAAAGTAAATTTGTCCGTTTGTCTTAGTGTGGTGACATATGATGTCACACACTTGCTAATAGGGATTAAGAATGAGATTAAGCTTGTTTAATTATTTTTGAACCTCAATCAACTTAAAATAATTATTTTGACCTAAAATAAATTAATAAAAAATAATTAATCTTTAATTTGAGCCTAATATTGCCTACCTGCCATTAATTACCTTTAACTAAGCTTAATTAGCACTAAATAGGGGCAAAATAGTAATTTTATATAAAATCTCACTAGGACTCGTCTAAACATCATATGTCCCCTTAAATTAATATATTCAACTCCTAGGTGATGACTACGTTCGGTCATCACTAAGCTTAGTTACCTCATGAGCATTTTGGTAATTTTACACATAGAAAAAAAATAGAAATTGTAATTTTTACACCAATTTCTATCCAAATCATATACAATTTCCTTCAAACATTAAACTAACCATTTGAGAATAGTCGAGACTGGTCGTTCTAGATTTCCATAAAAAATAATCTCAAGGGCATTTTGGTAATTTCATGCAAAAGGAAAAATCGAGGCGTTATACCATGGTCTTGCATACCATTGAACCTTGGTATATGCATGTTCCATGGTTGGTTATTCCCATAGTGGCACGATTCATGCCTTGGTCGGGCCTTGCACCATAATTCATGTTACCATAAAGGGGAACTACTCTTTGTTGAGGTCCCACATATGGCACCATAGCCCTTTGATTTTCAACATTTAGACCTCCCCCCATATTCTGCTCTCCTCCTAGAGGACCAAGCTATGGAGCTTATGGATTTCTTACACCAACCATCCTATAAAGGTTGTTAGACACGAGTGGCAGCCCTAAACATCCAATAGCATTCGTAGGTCTCCTAGCCAAATTGATTTGTCTTCCTAGGTTCAACCATGGCTAAGCATAATGGCCACTACCATAATAACTTGTGTTCATCATCAACATGGCTTCTTTTGGTTATGGCCCCATTTGTTGATTGTAACTATTACTTTGCATAATGTCCAACACAATTGGGCTTCACAATATTAAGGAGTTGCTTTGACATATTCAACATCACATCATTAACCCCTAATTCCATATGCTACCTTATTAATAAGGCAGATACTGTAGTGTGTTATTTTTCCTCATTATTCATATTAGTGGACAATGACCAGGAGTAACATTCTTGCAAGGGTTTAAAATGGTAGTACTCTCCAACGTATTCAAGTTTAAGGATGATGAATATATTGAAATTGTTTTGGAAAAGGCTGAGTCTAGAAAAAAACATGTTTATTGGTTGGATGGAAGCAAATAGAAAATTACCAGAAGCAAGAAATCTCACATATGCTGAATTTCCAACAAAATTTGTTTAGAAAAAAAAAAAGAACATGAATGGGTTCCAAGAAAACAAGCCTTTGCTATTGGCAGAATAACTCATGTACCTAGTTACAATAGAGAAGACTACTATTTAAGGCTTTTGTTAAATATCCAAAAAGAATGCATGGACTATAAAGACATCATGACAGTTAACGGAATGACTTATTCTTCATTCAAAGATGCATGTTTAGCTCTGGGTTTACTATAAAAGGTTAGAGAATTCATTGATGCAATCAAAGAAACCTCCACTTGGGCTTCAAGCCCTTATCTTATAAGGTTTTTTGTTGTCATTTTGATTTCAAAAAATATCTCAAGGCTAGAATTGTATGGGACGAAGTTTGGTTACTACTATATGATGATATTCTATATAGGCATAAGCGGATGCTTCACATGGATGGTATGTATGGGTTTTCAATTCACTTAAGCATGTGAAAAAAATGTTGCAAAATTATTGCAATTTAATTTATTTAAGACCATACTGATAATTGTTTGTATTTATTAGATTTGATATTACCTGATGATGAGTTGAAGGAACTTACACTCGAAACAATAAAAGACCTATTACAATGCAATGGTAGGGCCTTGTCGGAGTTTTCGCCAATGCCTGCTCCAGTTAATGAGTCTTCCAATACATACCAAGAGAGGACGATTGTTGAAGAATCAAACTTTGACAGGAGTTGTTTGTTTGATATGCTACACACTATGCTCAACTCGGCCACTGAAAAACAAAGAGTTGCTCATGATAAAATCATGGATGCAGTTTATAGTAATACAGGATGCTTTTATTTCTTATATGGTTATGGTGGTACTAGTAAGACATTTATGTGGAACATGTTATCAACTGCAATTAGATCAAGAGAAGATATTGTTCTAAATGTTGCGTCAAGTGGTATTGCATCATTGCTTCTTCCTAATAGAAGGATGGCACACTCGAGATTCAAAATTCCTTTGAACATTGCTGAGGATTCAACTTATTGTGGCATTAAGCAAGGTACATCTCATGCTAGGTTGCTTAGTAAAGCCAAACTTATTATATGGGATGAAGCACCGATACTTAGTAGATTTTGCTTTGAAGCTTTGGATAAAGCTTGAAAGACATTTTGAGATATGATAACGCATAAAATCTTGATTTACCTTTTGGAGGCAAGGTTGTTGTTTTGGGACGAGATTCCAAGCAGATTTTACCCGTAATTCCAAGGGGTTTAAGACATGATATTATACATGCAACCATCAATTCGTCATATTTATGGGAATTTTGTTAAGTCTTGGTCCTATCAAGGAACATGAGACTTTCAGTAGGGTCTGATGATGCAATGAACAATTATATCAAAGAATTCAGTGAGTGGCTTTTGAAGATTAGAGATGGGTTAGTTGATGATTCTACTGATAGAGAATAAGAAATTTTTACACCAATGAAATTATTAATTCAGAATTCTAATAGTGCATTAGATCAATTAATTGACTTTGTGTATCCAAGCATCTGGCTAAACATGGGTTATGTGGACTATTTTAAGGATAGATCTATATTGGCTCCAACCTTACATATTGTCAATGATATCAATAACCATGTAATGTCATGCATATCAAGTAAATAAAGTAGGTACTTACGCTCGGATTCAATTTGTGTTGAGGAAGGGAATATGGACAACTAGCTAGATGCATTTAGCCTAGAAATTTTCAATGGATTAAATTATTCAGGACTTCCACCTTATAGATTATTGCTCAACGTTGGGGTTCCAGTAATACTGTTAAGAAATATTGATCAATCAAATGGACTATGCGATGGTACAAGATTATAGGTCAAGAGGTTAGGATGTCATGTACTTGAGTGCAGCATACTTACAAGAAAAAAGATTGGGGAAGTTGTGTTGATTCCTCGGATGACTATGATTTGAAATGATAAAACGATTCCAATTAAGTTCAAGAGACGCCAATTTCCTTTGGTTGTCTCATTTCCTATGACGATTAACAAGTCTCAAGGCCATACACTTTCATATGTGGGATTATATCTTCCTAGGCTAGTGTTCACACATGAATAACTAGATGTTGCACTTGCAAGAGTGAATTCCAAAAAGGGACTTAGGATTCTGCCACAAAATTATGCAATTGTTTTGCTAAATTGCACAATAAATGTAGTATACAGAGAGGTGTTTGACAAACTAAAATAAGGTTAGTGGTCATTGTTGCATTATTATGAAGCTTACAATTAATATTCATCGCAATATAATTTTATTTATTTAATTTTTATGATGTTTTCCTATTTTTCACACATTTTTTTATGCGAACATTCATTAAGGTCTATACTAATGCAATATATTATATTATAATTAATGTTGATATATCAAACAATATATATTGAATGTCAACTATACTCCACCGTACAAGGCACGGGCACTACATTAGTTGATATCTAATTTAAACATTTTTTATTTTTGCAAATTATATAGACATCATGGATGATGCTTAATATTCTTGACAAATTGAAATATAACTTGATTGAATTATTTCATTATTATTCATGTATATAATAACATGTTATCATGATCATTATTATTCCGATCGTATCATCCAAGTTTCATCTAATCTAATCAAACTTTCTGTTCGATGTGCGATGCACGGGTTACTGCAATGGTTCTTCTTATAAAATGATGCAAGCTTTTTTTTTTTTTGGGGTTACATAAAATGATGCAAGTTAACAATATCATTTAAGTCCAACAATCAATAATAATAAAATTAAGAAAATGACTAATAAACTACTATGTAATAGACTTCACGTTTATTTATTTTTTACCTCGATTGAAGTATACCTCTATGAAGCCAATAAAATGATATTAACAATTAGTAGAATGTTATATATACCCATCAATTAATTAACAAAGTAACCCAATAATATTATATCATGCATGTCTTACTTACCCAATTAAATAATTGCACCAGTCCAATAGATGAACCCAATTTTGGGAGGAAAAATTTTCTTCTAGCTACTGCCAAGTGGCATTACACCATTGCTTTACTTTGCAACTTTTACTTTTTTTTTCTAGTAGAATAGATAGATAGATTTCATTTAATTTCATTTCTGACCTGGGATTTCCCGCTTCTCCCGCACCTATTATCCGATTGAAATCACGTTCTCAGTGTTGATCCACCTCTTCCTTCCCTTTCAACTTTGAATTCTACCTTCAACCTCAAGCCTCATCCTCTCAATCTTCCTTCATTCTCCCTCTCGTCTACTTTCCCCCTTCATCGGATTCGTAAGTTCCCACTAACCGTTTCTCACAAATTTTATTTTATATATATATATATTAATTCTTTTTGTCCCATTCACACATTCTTGCTTTCTTTGTCAATTTCCCATTTTCTTTTTTCTTTTCTCCGTAACATTTTTTTTTTACCTGTCCTCACACTACGGTTTTTTCTTTCGAGAGATGAATTTGAATTGCCATATTTATTCAATTTTGGGAAATGTTTGTCCTTTCTTAGCTGTTCAATCATGGGTTCCGGTTCTAATGCGGAATCCTATAAAATTGGGCTGTTATTACTGCATTACTTTTGCTTCTATCATGAATAGTTATTTCTTGGAATTGGAAGGGATTGTTCGGGTAGGGTTTTTCTTTCTCATTTGCAAGTTACATTTCCTGGTCCATTTTTGGCTATGCTTTAGACAAATTGGATTTGCAATAGTTAAGTCTAACTTAATACTTATTTCCTATAGCTTTGATATAACAGCAATGCTGCAAAGAGTGTCAAAGATACAGGTTTGGGTTTCTATTCCTCTGGAGTTTTCTTTTGGTTACTTACCCTTTGGTGCTCTCATCATTGGTGTTAATTAGCAAACGCTAATGTTAATTCATGTTTTGTTTGAATTTCTTGCAGTGTTTAAGTTGTAGTATACCAAAAATGTGATTATTGTCTGCGTGAAATAGCATAGAACCTCTAGCTTGCATTAACCATGGAAAAGGAAGGGCTAAGGGAGACAAATGGGGCAAGTGCTCCGGCTGTTGAAAAGCAAGAAGGAGATGCTTTTATTGTTAACAATGGTGATCAGGACAAAGAATCAAAGGAGGTGAAAACTGAAGATATTGGTTGCAATGCCCATAAGTTTGGCGATGATCGAGATGATATATTAGACAAAAGTTCTCAAGCTGTTGAAATGATGGATGGAGATGCTTTTACCTTTCAGAATGAAGATCAGCATTCAGAATCAAAGGAGTCAAAAGCTCAAAATATTGATCATGATGACTCTAAGTATGACGATAAACAGGATGATATATCGGATAGGATAAGTTCCCAAGCAGGTGAAAAGCTGCGAGGAAATGATTTTACCATTAAGAATGATGATCAGGAAAAAGAATCAGAAGAGGAAAAAATTCAAATTAGTGGTCATGATGGCCTTGAATTTGACAATGAACAAGGGGATATATCAGATAATATAATTAAGGTGATAGATGTTAAGTCAAATACTCATGAGGAATTAAAAGACAATGTGACAGGAGAATCTGAGTTAGCTCAGAGGATAGATGAGAGTAGGGATTTGCAGTGTGGACCTAAACAACAACAAAACTTAGAGACCAGCGACGTTGCAGGTGACTTGGTGCGTGACAGTAATTCAATGAAATCTGAAATTCATCTCAATATTGTTGGACAAGAGTATCCTGGTGATAAGTCAGATGACAGGCGAGCTTTTGAGTCTAAAAATCAGGAAGTAAATCTTGATAATAATGTTGAGCATAATGGCTTGGCTAAAGAGAACGAAGACGGTAGAAGCATGGAATCAACAAAAATTAATAGACAGACATATGACACTCCAAATGAAGACAACAATTTGAAGCTTGTATTTGATGGTACAGAGGTTTCTATGGTAGAAGTTAGCAGGGGAACATCTGCCTACTCTTTGGATGCCAATCCGGAGATACCGCATGTGGTTGAGAAGGTAGTAGCTCTTAAAAACTTTGTTAAGGACAAAGTGCAATAGCAGTCTCCAATGTGTTGCGCCACCTTGCTGGAAAAAGTGATGAAGAAGCAGTGGGTAATTCTGATGATGAGGGCAAGGATGTTTCAGATTTATCAAAAAACAGTGAATCGAAGGAGGATTATGAGAAGACAGTAGATAAAACGACTTGGAACCCCTTAAATTATATTAAAGCCCCGCCGGATGTTGATGCAGGCAATAAAACTGATCAGAAAGTGGATTCAATAACTGGAGATCCACCACAGCCCGTAGCCATGAAAGGAAGGATTATACTGTACACAAGACTAGGGTGCAAAGAATGTAAAGAGGTTAGGCAATTTTTGTATAGTAAAGGCCTTAGATATGTTGAAATCAACATTGATATGTACCCCAGTAGAAAGATGGAGTTGGAGTCGAGTGTTGGATCTGCTTCTGTTCCCAAGGTATTTTTTAATGAAATACTCATAGGAGACAAGAGTGAACTAATGGCCTTAGATGAGACCGGGAACCTTGATGAGAAGATTGACTTTCTTATTGCTGAAGCACCTTCATTTCTAGCCCCGTTACCACCACTTTCTGGAGAGGATGATGCGTCCTGTAGTGGGGCACTTGATGAAATGGCTCTAATTGTCCGCAAAATGAAAGAATCCAATCTTGTGAAGGACCGATTTAGCAAAATGCGAAGATTCACTAACTGCTTTATTGGCTCTGAAGCTGTGGACTTCTTATCAGAAGATCAATATTTGGAAAAGACAGAGGTGAGCTTGATCTTAAGTCTGAGCATGGTCTAGTACCCTTTAAACAACCCATATATGAATCTTCAGGTCAGGTGTAATCATTTATTGGACATATAGGATTTGGTTTTCCCAAACAAGAATTGTGATATAATTAGTATGCTATCTTGCTGGTGCTTCTCTGTGATGTCTCATAATTAAAAGTTTTTTACCTGTTTTATTAAGTAGAGTGCAATCAGTGTTTAACAATCTAACTTGATTTTTTGTCAATCTTTGAAAACACTAAAGACCTTTTAGTTTCATTTGCAGGTTTAACTTGTAGGTTCATGTCCTTGGGATGGTAGGTTCTATTACTAATGATCTTTATTAACACACCATTAAGTGTCTGGTGGGTTTAGTATTAAAGCTACTATTATCAGATAATGGTTTTTGTCTGAGTTGCTTTTCTATGTCTTCACCCTTTCTTCTTTTATTTGCCTATTATGGCTTCTGTTATTATTATGAACAAAATACAGACGGCACCTCTACCATCTCATTTCTTTCTATCTGAATGTTGTAAGACGTATAATTTGATGACATGAATTGATTGGTTTTCAATTTCTTATTAGGTATTTTTATCCTTCAGGTTGCAGGAATGGTTCTCAACATTGATTTTTCCAGCCATGCTTTTTGTGACTTATATATATGACACTTTTGAGTTTGAGTTAGTATAGTAAGCCTTTACACAATAAATAAACAAGACAAACCTCCAGAAACAATTATTTCCTTGAGCTTTCCTCGTATCCCTTGGTAGCACACTTTGATATATGTTCCTTATACCTGGATGTGACTGGAATGGGGATATACTTTTATATTGTCCGCAACCTCGTTCAATTTGTCCTTTTAGTCTGAGCTGTTGTGATAATGCTTTGCTGTGAAAATTAACTGATGTACTTAATCTCAGTAATCCATATGAAATTTGTGTTTGGCTACAGCAATATTTGCTTAAAATTGAGCAAGAATTGACATGTTGAAATCTAGTGATAATGATGAATTGATATATTATATCTTCAGAAAAGTTGTATTTTGGTTGACATATGTCCAGATTATGTAAGTCAGAATGGCGTACAGTATGATTTGTGTCCATCCTATTAGCGAATTTCCCCTTTTAAATTTGTACCATGTATCTTATTAAAAAGCTTTCTCTGATCCATTTATTTTTTAATGCCTACATTTGCAATCACGTGGTCAAACATATGATCCATTGACTATCCAACTAAAGTTTAAACAATTTGTTGTTCCATAATGTCATTGTTGTCTTTCTAATTCTTCTCTGATGGTGTAGGCACTTGAGTTTGCACGAAAGCTAGCTAGTAAACTCTTCTTTCAGCATGTTGCTGAGTGAGTCCTAGTACCCCACTTGGTGTTCCCATTTTCCACTGTTTTGAGCTTTGTACTGAACTAATAATCCTTACCTGCTTTCAATGGTTTTCTTCTGCTTTAGTGAGAATCTATTTGAGGATGGTTATCACTTGTATCGATTCTTGGATGATGATCCAATTGTGGCATCTCAATGCCAAAACATTCCGAGGGGGATAATCACTGTGAAACCCAAGCCTGTAACAGAGATTGCATCAAGGCTAAGGTTGTTGTCGTATGCAATTTTTGAAGCCTATGCCTCTGAGGATGGATGTCATGTTGATTACAGAAGTATACATGGAAGTGAGGAGTTTGCGAGGTTGCTCTGACATTTTCTGTCTTTTGCCTTAATTTGAAACTTAGAGAGGTTGTATGAAATTTTGACAATCCATTTAGTTAATCCTATAGTATTTTCACTCTTATTTATGAAATTTTCATTTTAGGTATCTAAGAACAGTAGAAGAGCTACAAAGAGTGGAAATTTGGGATTTTTCTAGAGAAGAAAAGCTTGCTTTCTTTATCAATCTATACAATATGATGACCATCCATGCAATCTTGGTATGGGGTCATCCAGCTGGAACGCTGGAAAGAAGGAGATTGTTCAGTGAATTCAATTATGTTATTGGTGGGACCACCTACTCACTTTCAGTTATTCAGAATGGAATTTTGAGGGGAAACCAGCGACCACCATATAACCTTATGAAGCCATTTGGTGCAAAGGATAAACGGTCAAAGGCGAGTTCTTCTTGTTGTCTCTGCCCCAGGGGATGTGTGTGGGTGTGTGCGCGCGCGCGCGGTTTTGTTGTGCGCCAGTGTGTGCAAAATAGACATACAGTATGCATACAATCCAGTTATCCATATTCTTTATTCATTCAATCTAGAAAGAAAAGTTGTTGATTCATGATTTGACTACATCTCGCAGACTATGTTTGATTTGCTTATTGATGAATAATGACCATTGTCTAAGGAATAACAATAAAATAAAGGTTTCTCAGTTATTGCTCTTGATCCTTTAAATGTGAGTCATTCCTTTTCTCTCGACAGTTCTTTTTGTGCAGTAGATTCACTTTTTAGTTGAGATTTAATTGGAAGTCTGGAGGCTTTGTTCTTTTCTGTTCAGTTTTGTTTTCCAAGTATTCCGTTAACCATGGGCTTAATTGAGTATATCATCTGTTTTGGTCGGTCATAATTGTAGGTTTATGAGAGAGGCAAGCAAACGTATATCTCATGGTGTTTGGCCCATATACTTTCACCATGAGTTTGCTTCCATAGCGAGCAACTAACTTAATGCTTACTTTTCACTCGTTTTTTTTTTTTTTTTTTATCTTTTTTCATCAAGTGGCCTTCCCTTACCCTGAGCCTCTTATTCATTTTGCTTTAATATCTGGTACTCGGTCTAGGCCTACACTTCGATGCTATTCTCCTGGGGACATTGACAAAGAACTGATGGATGCAGCCCGTGATTTCTTGAGAAGTGGGGGCCTTTTAATTGATTTTGCAGCAAAGGTTGCTTATGCTAGCAAGATCCTCAAATGGTAAGTGGTTTCATAGTATGTGTTTTTGGACGTAAAGAAAGGGAAAGAAAAGGGTTTGTAGTATAAAATTTTAAAATCTTTATACTACATGCTTCCTTCTCTCCTAAAATCTAAACTCATAGATATAAGGGACTTTGATTATGAACAATGAGCTTTTAGGTGAATTTATACTGAGAAGAGTAAAATAGATAATCCCCTCCCTTGAAAAAAGGATTTGATTACACTATCATACTCTCTATTTCTAAAACATACAATCCTCCTAAAAATTGAGAAGACTACACTTTGATTAATTTTCAATCTTTTTATTAATTCTCTATATTTTTCCTACGTATAATTTTAATTTTTTTTAATGAAAATATCCTTTATTATCAGTTATATTATTAAAAAAGTTTACAAATTAAAATATTGTGGATTATAATAATATAAAATATATATGTATTTAATTTAATTTTTGAGATTTTACTATATTAAGAAAATAAATTATTGATACTAACAATAATTTATAATTATTATTTTTAAAACTATAAAACTACATATTTTTCAGCTGTTTATTTTAGAATAGTAATATATATAAAATATAAAAAAATATTTATCAATTTTGTATATAAAGATAAATCACAAAAAGCATAACAGGAGAATTTTGTGATGTTACGACAAAACTATACATTAATATTGTAAAAGTGATAGCAACAAAAAAAATTTTAGGTTTAAAATAATTATTACAACTTATGGCTATTATTAATTTTAAGAATTTATTTTTAATATAATAATAATTTAAAATTATATATATAAATCAATATGTTATATTATTACAAGAAATTTATATTTTATTTTTTCAAAAATTAATATGTAATTTATAAAGGTTATTTTAGTCAAAATAAAGTAATTGGCATGAGAAAATGAAAAATTAATGAAAAACTTATAAATGTGTTAAATTGTACCTTAGTTTAATTTTATAAGAGAGGGGAGTGTTTTAGAAAAAAGAGGGGAGGGGAATGTAATAACACTACCTCTTAAGGGGGAGGATTATATTTTACTCAATTAAGAACAATTCTCATTGCGAGAGTTGAATGGTTCGAAGTAATACCATGTTGCAATGAGGATTTAATTTTTTTAAAATGAGAAAATTGGTAAAGTATAAAACTAAGGAATTAATCATCCTTCAGTATTTAATAGGACCTACATTAACACAATGAAAATTATAGATTCCAAAAAGTTAACCCTTCACTTTCTCAATTTCTCCTCAATTAAGAGGAGTTAAATCCTTTAATTTTTTTTCTGGAGGTCAAAATATCTTTTTATGTATTTTCTATTATAAATTGTTTTTTTAATACAAAATAAGTTATTTTAAACATGCAAATTAAGTTTTTATATTTGAAGTTCTGGTCTTGCAGGTTGTATCACTTGAACTAGGAATACATTTGCTTACTGACAGTTCTTGTTGATACTCAGGTTTAGTGCAGATTTTGGCAAGAATGAGGTAGAGGTACTGAAGCATGTGTCAAACTACTTAGATCCAGCAGACTCAGAAGTAATGTTGGACCTGCTTGCAACGTCTGAGTTGAAGGTGATATATCAGCCTTTTGACTGGGGTTTGAACAGCTAGTGTATTGTATGCTGTATTTTTGTCAATATAACACCTTTATTCATGCTACTGTTTATGGGGCCAATTAGCATGAAGTAGTCAATACCATATGTTAATTTGTGCGCCCTTTTCATAATATTGAAGCGTATGCGATGTAGCCAAATAGGTCCCAAGAAAAATATGTTCTTATTTTTTCCTGGTCTCTTCTCTATGTAGCTGCCTTTTACTGTGGGAGACGCACATGTCCACCTGTAGCAACACCTCGACTGCATATAGCTGCCTATTTGGCGTCCACAATTACTTTCATAGGAACCTGTTTTCAATTATTTTTGGTACTCTAGAGGGCCCAAGCCCATTTTTACTAGATTTGTAGACGAAGGTGGTTGTCACGATAGTGCAATAGTCTGTTTGGATTCATGTTTGCGGCCTAGCAGTGATGGGTCCAAGAAAATTAGGTAATTGGGAAAAATTTATAGCCTATCTATAATGCTAATATTTTAAATTTTTATGAGAAAATTTTTTCTAGATGTTACAACGAGAATGATTTAGGGTCCACAGTTTTTAAGAAGATAATCATTAATTATTTTTTAAAAGAGTAAAACTACAATTATGACATTATAAGATTATCATTGACAATTATCAGTATTTAATAGCAGGATTACACTACAAAAATTAAATATATTTAAAACTTATCGACATTTAATTAAATCTATAATACTAATATTCAACACTCCTTTGGATTTTCTAGGTATTATCTTCAAAGTAATTTAAAGGTCACAAATTTCATAACTTTAAAGATTAATATTTGTTTAGAAAAATTATAATCATAATTATTATATATCATTAGTTTACTATCATTAATTTATATAATTTCAATATTTCTAATAATCATTTTTAATATCTAGGCAATTTATGCTGAAATCTACATAACAAAAAATATTGTGCATCTTTTTGATAACCTTATATATTGAAGTTATTTAAAATAATTAGTGATAAATAAAATAAATAAATAAATAATCAAAATTAATTTTAAATTATATATATTTTAAAATATAAGTGTTTGAAAAATTTTAAATCAAATAAGTTATGTTACTTTACTTATATACTCCTAATTATCAATTAATTAATTAATATATTATATTGATTAATTACTATATAATTTTTGTACCTATTTTTTAAATCTGTATATTCATTAATTTCTAATATTTGTTATAAACTAAAAATTCAATCTTGATATACTAAAATGAGATAAATAGCTCATTATAATAAAAGTATTCAATATAATTGTCTACTAGTTTTACCTTAAAACTCTTTTACTATTTTTATTAGTTATTTTTGTTTGAGCTTTTTTTATTTTATCCTTGTTTAGTATTATATTTATAGTCTCATGGTTAGTTATCACTTTTATATGATGATATTCATAAAAATCAATAGAGAATTTTAAAAATACTTATAAAGATAAAAACTAAATTTTTAATATTCATAAAAGTCAAATACATGTTTTAATATATTTATATAGGGCTTCAATTCAAAATGACAGAGACCAAATAATTTATGAAATTATAACTTCCTTATTTAATATAAAATTCAGCCTTACTTTTCAAGCTAATGCGATTTTAAGTTTTTTCAAATTATCATTAAAAAATGATAAATTCATGTGCTAATTTTTTTTTCATTTTGAAAGCTTAATATATCAATAGAATTTATAAAAAATTTCTCATACATTTCCTAAACAATAAATTTATTAAAGATATAAAGGAAACTGTTGAGTTAGCGCCTATAAATCAATTAAGGAAACTCTTTATTACATTATTAATGACAAACACTATAAGCATGTCACAATTTATATGGGAGCATGTTTGGGAACTTTAAGAAAATGAAATCTTATATGTCTCGAGAAGTACATTAAGGAATTAATGTTAATGTAGGTTTTAAATTGTAATTTAAATTTTTTATCAATAATTTTAATATTATATTTTCAAATTTTAAAGACACATATTGTATTTTCTAGAATAAGCTGAGAGTTTCATATTTTCATAAAAAAAAATTTTTTTTTTATATATCTTTCTATCTCAAATTAATAGCTAAAGAATTTATCTTTAATTGAAATGGAAGGTCTTTGAAAGAGTTTATGCATAAGTCATACCTAAATAATTATCCACTCAATTAATTTCAAAGTCATTTCTTAGCTGAAGAGGTAGAATATGACAAAGAGCTATTGTCTGATGATCTTAAAGGGTACTTATCCTAAATGAATTAAATTCAGAGAATAATTTATAATAACGTAATGGACTCAATAACCACTAAGAAATGATATTTTTTATTTTATATATGATTATGAAAGAACCTAAAAAATATTCTTTTGGAGAATATTTCCTAAAATAATACATAAGGAAATGAGATGTAATTGAAATCATGTAAATTAAATTTATTTATTATTTTTTATTAATTAGAAAGTATATTTTTATGTTTTCATAAATTAAATATTTTAATTAACTAAAAATATGTAAATGACTAGGATGATTAAAAATATCATCAAAGTGGGTAACCATGGGGATTATCTAAAATGAAAAAGAATGAGAATGTGAACACATTGATCTTCACGATTATGGAGACGAAGTCACTGTTTGTTAAATGGGAAAGGGACAATGAATAAGGTCTCTGCCCCATGGAGATTTACCATGGATGATAATGAAAAATAGTTTATTGACTATTATTGAAAATAAATAATAGTTCATTTAAATACCACATATGGATTCAAATCTTCATAAGAAATAAGGAATAGGGACCCGTGACAAAGATGAGGGTGGGAAGAAGGCACAAAATTCTAAACGAGGACATGGTGCAAGAGGCATATCCTCTTCTCATGGTACACATTGTTATTCATATTCATGGTATATGATATTGTAAATATATTCACTTATTTTATTTCATTATTCATCAATTTCAACTATCAAAACGTGCAAAATTTTCATAAAATATGTATTTTGTTGTTAGTTAAAGGGCATCTATCGAGTTTTTTCAACCTTATATTCATAATATTAAAAATAAGATATAAAATAGAATGACTCATTTCATATCCATACTCATTTTATATTGTGTTCATTTATTTAATTATTTAACTATTAACTTGTTTTCAAAATAAGTTTATATATTCAATTTTTCTATAAGATGTATTTAAATAAACTATTATTTGTTTTCAATGATGGTTAATAAACTATTTTTTATTAACATCATGTATATCGCACGGGTCAAACGACTAGTATAATATATAAGCAGATCAATATGATTTACATAATTTTTATCTTGGTGTGTGGTTAAACTTAATAATATAATAGGGAGAAAAAAAAATATATATATATACACACACACACACACACACTGCTAATAAAATTTTCAACTCTTAGTGGGGGCATATGACCCCACTATTTACTATATGCATTCGTCGCTAGCTTTTATAATTGATTTTGAGAGAAGTAAAAGTTTGTTACTTCTTGTCAAAAATCACTTTTAGAGTAACTATCAAAGATAAATTATTTTATTTTAAAATCAATTTCAACATAATGAATTTTAATGGAATCAGTTCTACAAAAGCACAACCAAACTTGCTCTATACTGACTAGTGAGTAACGGCAATTATTGCATTTATATTCACTTTATTCCTTATTAATATTTGTTATGTGGGATATTGTGCCATTTTCGTATATTAAAAGCTAATGTATCTATCTAGCCATAATTTGTGATTAGATATATTAGTGTTTTAATGTGCCAAAATCATGTAGTATCCCACCATAACTATTAATAAGTAATGAAGGGAACATTTTTTCACAATGGTGTAGATGTTTCGATTTCTAACACTTGGGTGGTTGTGTAAACTTTCTTGACAATTCTAAATACAAATGGGTATGTTTTTTCCTTTGGTATATATATGTGTGTGTGTGTGCGCGTGCGCCACTCCCTTTAGTCTATCTCCACTCCCATATTAATGTACTTTTATTTGTTTGACCTAAATTACCCTTCTCTTTTTTCCATGTAATTAAACTAATAATTGTTATTTTCAGTTTAACTCATTTTTAATAATATTAACATTTTTTCAATTTTTTGTGTTTCGATAAACTTTGTTTTTGTGAGAATCTTCCTATTTTATTACTCATTTTTTCCCTGAAATTTATTAATTTATATTTTTGCATAAAGGATTGCAAATTTATTCTCTTAATTTGAAATAGTGTTAGCATATACGAATGCATTGTAATATAGAAAGGGACCTGAAAAATGTAAATGGTAATATATAAATTGTAAATTACATCTACAAAGACCATACCATTTATTTGTTCACTTTTTTAAAATTATTTTTTTTATCTAATACTATTATGTATTATAGATCATTATTGTATTATAATTTTTAAAAGCAATTTAATATTTATATATCAATCGTTAATTAAATTAATTAATTAAAAAGAATTATAATATTTTGTGGTCCTCTACTAATTAAAACTATAATCAGTGTTAAAAATTTTGAAATAAAATTAGTTATCATTTAATAAATTTCATATAAAATTATTAGGATCACATTTTTGCAAAATAAAAAAATTTCAAAATCACAAACAATGATATATTAAAATAAGATTTATTTAACAATGTCAATAATAATGACTTGAATCGGTACAAAATGAGTCTGAATAATATAAAAGTAATAATAAATTATTAGTTTAACTATAAAAGAAAATTATGAAAGAGAGGAAAGGGTATCTTAGGGCAATCATATAAAAGTTTATTAAATTAGAAATGGAGATAGATAAAAGGGACCGGTACCATATAAGAAACAAGAAAACTACTGTCTCACAAGAATTACAAAAGTAGCTAGCGCCAGCGGTTTACAAATCTCATATTTCAGGTGATCGGTGCAACAAGAAGAAGGAAGCATCACCCGTGGGCCTTGACGTAGACTTCGGAGAGTGCCGTTGTTCATACTGTCCTGAGAGAAACAGGCATCTTTCTAGCCAAGAAAGGAACCATGACTCCAGGCTTGTTTCCCTCCGGAAAAATATCCTCTCATTTGGAAATTACACATCTCACCATGTGAACTTCCACCATTAATTAACATGGTAGGCCCGTTGACATAAAAAAATTAAAAAGGTGGCTCCACTCGTGACATTACATGATTCCATAAAATAATATAAACGTGGTGTTATTTAAACACTAAAAAAATGAGTATTTATTAAGACATCTACTTTAGAATCAGTACAAGAAAAATAGGTATTTTTGACAGTTTTCTATAATTAAAGTGTCGATAAAAATATTGTCAAGAAAAGTAATTTCGACATAAAGTGGCCATTGAAAATACTTATAAATTTTTATCGACAATTAGTACATGTTGAAAATACATCTTTTGAGTATTTTTGACATGTACTAATTGTCGATAAAAGTTATAAGTATTTTAATGGTCATTTTATGTCGAAATTTTTTTTCTTTATAACAACACTTTTATTGAAGAGAACTGTTGAAAATGTTGTTGAAAATACTCATTTTTCTTGTTACGAATCATAAAATGTAATGAGATGGACATGGTGTGTGAGATCCGTCATCACATCAAATGATTTTAATTAGGTTGTCCTACTAGGTATCCATTTTTTGGATGTTTGAGTAATATTTTTAAATAGTAATCAAATTATGAAAATTCAAACAGTACAGTACATGGTCATATGGAAAAGAGGATCTATTCCCCTCCTTCCCTCTATAACTCAGCCACCCCGCACACTCCAATACAAGCGACTTGCGATTTATATTAATTAATATAAAATTATAGACAAAATATTTTTTTCTGTATGATAAGTTTTGTGATGGTAATAATTATCAAGAGAAACAAGGTTATAAAACAATTATTTCATTAGTAATTATCAAAAGAAAAAAATTTTATATGTTCATTCAATGAGATTTTTTACGTGGATTACTAAAATAGACATTGTTATCTAACTCAAGTAGAAAAGTCAAAATGGAGTTTATAGTCCCATTAAAAGAGCGAAGGATGCTAACTTGATCTAAAGGGGTGTGTGTGTGCGTGTGTGTGTGTGTATATATCACTTTTTTTCGAACAATGAATTTTAATAATCCGATAGTTGAAATAGGTGATATTATTGTGATGTATCATAGAAATTACCATGCGATAAATTTGAAATTTTTATAAAATTTGAAGAATGCAAATGAGACTTTATACAAAAATATTCATTTTGAAAAATATGGTATGAATGGTTAAAACAATTGAAAATAAAACGTGGATTTTTTTGCCCAAAGAAAAGAACTAGTGTAGAAAAATAAACAATTGAAGAACAGCACATTTCACTGATGAGAGAAAAAGAGTACAGTTAGATATTAAATTGCTCTTAGTTAGAAATGTCTCAAATTCAATAGATTGGGATACATTACATTCTTATAACACCAATTTCATTCAATTTTTTTCTTTCTTTCTTTCTTTTTTTCCTTTTTTTTCGTAAAATTTTATACCAAACACAAAATTGAATTGGTCGTAAACGCTCGCCTGCAACATTTATACAAACGAAATCACATCACATCGATCATATCACCAATAAATAAAGAAAACAACTTCGTCTCTAGTAGAGACAGTTGTCTCTATGAACGCCATTCGCAAAGCAATGCACATCAAGTTGGGATTAATATCGATGATATTGCTTCATTTAGTTTAAACTGATGGATCTCCTTTAGGTACAGACTTTAGCTATACAATAGGTAGTCGAAATCAGCCAATTAATGGTCCTATAAATGGCTATGGTAGTTGCTAAGGAAACAGTTAGCCATAACGAAAAAAAGGGAATTAATTATGCTAATGAATCGTACTGTCTAACTCGAGTGCCATTGATTAAACAAAGTTATTGCAGCTTAATGAATATTTCACAATAATTGGCTTCCGTTAGGAGACAGCTGTGTCGATATTTAGATAATGCCCATTGATCTATACACGGACTGAAAAGAAAAAAAAAAACAAAACAAAAAAGAAGAAAAGAAAAAACTTTCAGTGAAGACCATGTTTCGCGGATTGAAGAAAGAGAAAAACTATTTTAACACCCAAAAATGGGTGTCTGTCTGAAACAGACACCCACTTTATAATTATTGGATGTGATGGATGTTTCCATTTATTTTTAACATCCATCACATCCAACGATTAAAAAATGGGTGTCTATTTTAGACATTCATTTTTAGGTGTTAAGATATCACTTCTCTTTAAGAAAATGGTCAATTTTAGGTGGACTGCGTTTTTATTGTGTGTGACATTTATGTGATATAGTTGCCAAGAGGTCACATTTTATTTGCTGCTTCCTCATGTGTTTGTGTCATCCATGACTAATTGTTGCTTTGCTCCATACTCTGGTGGGTGTCGAGGGTTTCGAGGCTATTGTAAATCGATCTATATTTTAGCTGCAGGTCTATTACAAGACAAGTATTATAAAGGACAGGATAATGATATATATCATGACATAGGCATTTCGAGCAGTAGAAACAGAACCAACACGGAACACAAAGCAAATGTCATTGTTAGACACTGCAAATGCTCCGGTCAAGTCCGCGTTAAATATCTTTAACATAAATATCTTATATATATATATATATATATATATATATACACATTCATGTCAAAATAGTGAAGAGCATAAGGAGTCCAGAGATATAAATCCTTACGTATAAAGATCAAATGTTTTACTACTTGGTTTATAAAAAATATAATATTAATACATGTTTCTATTGTAAACTTAAAACTATATTTTCAATTGACGGAGGATTAAGAATGAAGTTTCGTGTGTTTGGATGTGTATATATATGGCCCGTGGTAGATATAAAACTATTTTGGTGTCTCTATCGATAATTTAAATTTGTGAAAGAGATAATTTTATGATATGATATTAAAGTTATCATAACTAAAATATCAAGGATTTGATCCCTATTATTATTTATTATGAAGAAAATATTCACATTTAAGTTTTAAAAAGACATTTATGTGAAAGACATATTAAATATATGATTATTCATATATTTTACCTATCAATTTATATTTTTGGAAGGGACAATTTTGTGATATTCGGCTTAAAAGTGGGTTTGGTATCTTCATATATGTTATGAAGTATACGTTTAATGTTTTTCTGCGTGTTTTTATCATAAAACCATGGTCTAAGTAGAACCAGGCTGGATTACTTGTGCATAGGCATAGTCTTTCTTCCCCACGGGCTCAAAAAAAAATAAAAAAAAATAAAACAGTAATCTTCCTATTATATCCTTCTGCCTTACTTCCTGGCATGTCATCTTCACTCTTGAAGCCTTCTATTAGAAAATATTTTTTCCACGTGGACAAAACACCAATGAAATGATTTATTTTCTCAACAATGCAAAGTTAAAAAATTTCAATCCAATCAAGTATCATATATATGACAAGGACTTCTAATTTAACGATAAATTTTGTTAAAAATTAATTCAATAAAAATTTATTTAATAATGAAATTGCTTTAAGTTGTGTCAATAAAACTTGATCCTAATTATATATACTAACAAATTGATATGCGCTTGTATGTCTATTAATCCACATTTTTATATCTTTCTTTTAAATTTATTTTCTATTTTTTAATTTTCCTTAACTTCTTTCAAAAAATTTTAACTTCTCTCCAAATTTAAACTATAGGCATTATGAGAAATATATGAAATTTGAACAACAAAAATTAGTCAAAGGGAGGATATGTGTGTTTGTGTGTGTGTGTGTGTGTATATATAAACACACTACAATTATTAACAAAAAACACAAATAGGGTGTATCGCATGAGAGATATCTTGATTATCATGAGAAATGAGAGTATGGATGATAATGAGGCGGGGCAAGTGCTCCCGGGGGGGGGGGGGGTACTTCCCCATTCCCTACCTCAAACCCCCATGATTGTCCTCGACCTCGACCTCGATCCCCGTCATGGGGAGAAAATCAACACTATCCTCGATCCCCGTGGATCCCCGATCCCTGTGTGGAGATCGCGAGGATGTACAAAAATGAGGGATAAAAGTCTGTCAACCCAAAAAATCTTTAATAAATAGCCCAAATTAAAAAAAAAGGACTAAAAATAGTTAATTTGACATTCCAACACCATAAATATTAAAAACTTAGTTTTTACAATATTAAATTATCAACTTCAACTTATAAAATAAAAGCAAAACCACAAGTTCATGCCAACATAAACGAATCATCATGACTAGAAAACATAATGTCCAATAGAACCAGCAATAATTAAAAAAAAAATAGAAAACACCAGAAAGCAGAATCAGCATGAATGATGCTTTGTTGCCCTGCTAGTCTTCATAATCATCTTGCTTGAGTGATGCTTGCCTACAAAAAGAAACACGCATTAATTCCAAGTCTCAGAAAATTAAAGCTATAAGGAATTTTATATAAGATTTCATTTTTATACCCTATCATCCACATCTTTGTCCTCAAGTACTATGACACATTGATCTTTTGCTGTTCCTTTTGAAGTAAGTAACAATTATAACAAATTAAGAAGAAATATTAGAAATGTTAGGAAACACAAAAGATGGACAAAATATTACATAACATTACCTAGAATTGTAGTACGCAACCAATCTTGGTAACCAATTGCGGTGAGGACTCAAAAAATGACCACTAGTGCTGAAGGTCGACTCCGAAGCAACTGTGGATATCGGGATGGCTAAAAAGTCTCTCGCAATTATATCCAAAGTTGGGTATTTAACACCAATATTCTTCCAATAATCCAATATGTCAAAATTCTCTTCATTTGATTTATCAAGCAAGATAGGCTCTTCCAAATAACAATCCAACTCAGATTTGACATTATCCTCTCCAGCAGTATCTTGAACATATTTTAAGTAATTACACTTCCATTTTCCTCTTCTTAAAAAAGAACTACCATTAGTTGTCTACAATCAAGACACAATTTTCTTGAATATGGAGTATTCAATTGTCTACAAGCTTAAGCAAATTTCTCCTCCCTCTTTGGTGTTGCAACCTAGTATGTAACACTTTCCCTAATCTTTGTGAATAGATTCCTTTATGTTAGACAATCCCTCTTTTACAATCAAGTTACGTATATGGGCACAACAACGCATATGAAATAATGACCCACCTCTCACAAGAGAAGAAGACTAAATCTTTTCAAAGAAACGCTTAATCATGGCATCATTATTGTTACAATTATCAATAGTCAAGGTTGAAATCTTCCTATCCAAATTCCAATTAAATAGATAATCAAGCAAAACTTGTCAGAGAACCTCAGCAATATGTGATGTAGGCACATAAATGAACCTAAAGTAAATAACTAAAACAGTAAATATCATAGACACATACAAATATCAATCATCACGACCAATAAAGGAAATAGCAAGAATAAGGATTAATTAGTTACCTTTTAAGTTGACTTTGCAAAGTCCAACCATCATCAGTGAAATGGGCTGTGATAGACATGTAGCCTCTATTTTGGTTTGTTGCAATCCATATATCTATAGTTATTGCAATCCGACTTGGAATCTTTGAAAGTACCCTCATCATCTTTGTCCTCTCATGGTCATATAATTTCATTATATCTAACTTTACAGTGTTCCCTGTAATTGGCTTAAACAAGGTTGTAGAGTACTACAAAACCTTCTAAAACCAATGTGATCAACCATTGGCAATGGATAGTCATGCAATACAATCATCTTTGCAAGTTCTGACCTTGAAAAATCTTGATTAAAATTGAAGGTTCTAGATATTACTGATTCAACCCCATCTCCAACTAAACTTGATGGTTGAGCTGTAGTATTAATTTTTGCTTGCTTTGGACCTCTCACAATTCGAAGCTTGCAAGTCCTTATGTGATCATGCAAGTGTGTGGTACCTGCTTTATTGTCTCCTCCAAGTACTTTATCATAATACTTGCAAATTGCCTTCCACTTTTCATCAATTTTCTATCTTTTAAAGTGGTCTCAAGCTTCTAAAGTTAATCCTCTTTTATTAGGACTTCCTCTTGCATTGCAATTGTGTGTAGTGACAAATTGTGTTTCAGTTTGAGTAGGAGATTGGACTTCTTGGTCTTCTTCCATCAAATTTGAAGGTAGTGTGGGTGTAGCCTGACTAGTTGATAGGGGTGTGGGTATAATCGTATTGCTTCCCATAGGGGCAAAAGAGGATTGACCAAGAGTACTCATCCTACAAACAAACGTTGAAGAAATTAGGACAGAAAATCAAAGAAAAAAAAAGTGACAGAAAATCAAAGGCCCAAGAAAAAAAATAGGTACAAAAAATTAGAGACCAAAAAAAAAAAAAATCAAAAACCCAAATAAATCGAGACAAAATCAAAGACCCAAAAAGATCAAAGACTCCAAAAAAATAGGGATAGAAAATCAAAGAAAGGTTGAA
Source organism: Dalbergia cultrata (assembly GCA_031216105.1). NCBI lineage: Eukaryota > Viridiplantae > Streptophyta > Magnoliopsida > Fabales > Fabaceae > Dalbergia > Dalbergia cultrata. The sequence continues at coordinate 35,780,898 of CM062352.1, forward strand.
GAACAGTACTGTCACGAACTGAGCCTTTGCAAATGGCAGCATCGTCGTCCTTCGTCTTGGTTTGCAACTCGTCTTTGTCTTCGTTTGCTACTCATCACCGTTCGGAGCTTCATCTTCATTTGCAACTCGTTGCTAGTTCTCACCGTCATCCCTTGTCGCGTTGTTCGAACTTCAAAGCTTCGTTTGTAGCTCACCACCAATTCGCAGCTCGTGCTTATTCTTCAGGTCCGCGAGCCTGTGAGAGTGCAGAGAAAGAGAGGATAGTTGTTGGTAGCCAAGTGTGGGTGGGCTTCAAAGGCTGTGATGGCTTCAGTCCCTATTCTTTAATGACAAGGGACTGAGGGGGTTGATGATGGGTGGCCTATGGGTGTCTTTGTTCTTTTGAGTTGTGAGGTAGTGAGGGAAATGGGAGAGGGTGTGCACTATGCAGTGCAGCCATTTGTGTGAATTGAGTGAAATGGGAGAAGGACGAAGTGAGGGAGCATACAATTAGGGTTGCAGGATAAGGGAGTTTAAAAGTTTTTTTGAAAAATATTAATAAAAAGTAAAAGGTTAATAGAAATATAAAAATTAATAAAAATATAATTTTTATTGGAAATTACAAGGTATAATCCCCATCCCTATCCTCGAACTCACTGGGGGGGAGTTTTGACCTTGTCCCCGTCCCTACGAGGACAAAAATCCCCAAACATAGGGATCCGAGTCCGGGGATCCCCATGAATACCCACGCCTCCAGCCCCCCATTGCCACCCCTATATTTTTTATCCTAATATTTTCAATTTGATATCAATTTAGTCTTTTCATAATTTTTTACATCAATTTAATATCAATTTAATCCTAACAAATAGGGCATATCACATGAGATGGTTTGATTATTGAGAGATGAGGGTAACATCTCATATGAATATGAGTAAACATTAATTTTATCTTAATGTTTTTTTATTTCGACATCCATTTATCATTATATCAAGGTAGAGATATAATAAAATGACTGAATTGATGTCGAAATTAAAAATGTTAAGACTAAACTGATGTGAAAATCTTTTATTATGATCAAATTGATGTCAAATTAAAACTATTAAGATCGAAAAGGTTATTCACTCTATATCTATGTATATATATAGGGTTATGATCAAGTTGGACTAGTATATCTTTAAGCAACTATTATACCATTAAATAACACTATTAGATTAATTTTGAACAAAATTCACTTGTGGATATGTAGTCCATATATATCATGTTTATAAAATTTTGAATTAATATAAAATGATTTGTCATAGTTTTTATATACATCAAAATCGATATAATATATATACTTAAAAAGAATAAGAATAAGAGATATATGATTATATTTTTATTGATATTTAATTTTTATAAAATTTGACACAAATAATATTTTGGTAATTATAATTTAATGTTTGAAGCAAATAAATAATTATTTTATAAAAAATTATTAAGCAACGTAACTGTATTTAAAATTACATACCGATATAACTTAATCCGAAAGCCAGTGCAACCCATAAACAACCTCCTAAAAGGAAGATACTAACATCAGTACTCTAACTCTTAAGATGAGTTAAACACGAAGACAACATGGACTTGTACATGTAAAAAAAAAAAACTACTCAGAAGATAGAATACGACACCAAAAAATACCTCATACAAAACACATGGGATTTATTTTCACTCCCATTGTTATTAAATTTTATTTAGGGTCATTAAAATATCCTTCTTCTATTATGATCCAAAGAACATAGAGTCAACATTCATTATTTAATTGAGGTGATAATGATATTAATTAAGAGTTATTATTGTCAGTTTAACTGAAAATTAGTTTAATTATTTAAAACTATTTAATATTGATCGTCTCATTTGTTATTTATATATTGTCACTAAATATTACAAATATTTAATATTAACATTTTTAATATAATCATTTATATTTTGCAAAACTTTCTTAAAACAATAGTTACCTAGACAATTTACCCATGAATGTTTTAGGAAGTAAAAAAAAAAAAAGTAAGAATACAGAATTATAAGACTTTAATATCTAGTGAAATTTTTTTCTATATTTTCATCAAATCAAATTCTTTTATTTATATAATTTTTTAAATAATAAATGTACAAGTCAACTATATATGCTGATGTGGTGATACATACTTTAATGATAGTGTAAAATTATTTTCACTATCAATAAATCAAAATTAAATATAAATAAATTATTGAACCGAATTATAATCATAGAGATGCCGGTATTTTATCATCCAGTGTTATTAATTAATGTTATTATAATGTTATAATGTATTAATTAAACATATGATATTAGGATGTTTTAATTAATGATCACTTACATTTTATTGTATTTTTCCGTTCGACGTCTTTGTTATCAATTTATTGGTCACCTTACTTTTTAACAATATGAACAAAGAAAAAATTATAATAAAAATAAATGATCAATAATAATAAATCGTGTTATCATTTATTTATTTACTACTTTTAAAATTATATAAAAATTATTCATTATAAAAATACGTAATTGTATATGATAATTTATTATTTCACCTTTGTTGTTATTCATTTTATTTATTATTTTATAAAATACACTCGACATTATATTATCGAGATAACTTTTATAAAAAATATAATAATTAAATATTTGAATTTGAATGATTATATTTAATAAATTAATTCAATACTTATAATAATTAGCAACTACTTCTTTGTATCCAATACAGGACTCAACGGCCACAATAAATATCAAAACAGCAATAACATCAAGCCTAACTTGCCCCATTACACTATCAAAATTAAAAATGAGATAAATACTCCTCCGGTTCAATATACCTATAAAAATCAAACAAAGCACGTATTAAGAAAAAAAAATCTGATAAATGAATAAAATTATATGAATTGATAAAATTATTCATGTGTAATTATTACTACTTATCTTGGTTACTATATCAACAAATTCAAATTTAGAGTGTAAATAGAAGAAAAAATTAAATCTACCTAGATATTATAAATTAACAGATATTTTGAAATACCAATAAGTTAAAAAAAATGGATATATTGAACCAAATGGAGTATCAAATATTGTCAAGTAATGATATTTTAGTATCCATAAAAAAAATGAAAAATAATGAAATGGCTATCGCCACATGATGAGAACACACTTTCTAAGAAACCCCTTTCCCTTAAAATCAAGCTACCACGTTTTGGCAGACCTATCCACACTTTAATGCCTCCACGACAAATATTAAATTCTCTCCTTGCTCCAATGACCTGTTCATAGATCCAGCCACCACACAATAGCCCAAACTTATTAGCGACTCTTGATCTTCCATATTCTGTGCCATATCCGATCTTCCTCCTCCTCGCAAAAGAGATGAGCAAAGCTCTATTTCATAAGGATACCAAGTAGCATCTATTCAAGGTTAATAATATTCAATTAAGTCCTTTAATAAAGTTTTGAAGTGTAGCCACCACTGAGGAAATGGCCATGGTTTATACCTGACCTTGCAAAATCGCAACTATCATTATAGCCCTTGCAAGATTATTGCCTGCAAAATAGCATTTAAAAGAAATGATATTTGCTAGTGGTGCTTCAAAAATTCATTTCATTTGATAAATTAACTCAAACGTCAATTGATTTATGTTTTTCTTGCAAGGCATATATAAGTGATTACATGTCACATTTTATATTAAGTTGGCACTGTAAAATTATCACTTTAGTTCTAAAAGATCATATCTTTAACAAAATAGCCTCTCTAATACCAAGTTGACACTTTAGAATCACCACTTTAGCACCTCAAAAATCATATTACTGACAAAATAACACTTAAAATATTGTATTTTAACAAAATAACACATAAAAGAATCACTTTTGTTAACTAAAATGAAAGTCAGTTAACATTTGTATAAATTTATCAAATAAAATGGATCTTTGGATAGTCACAGTCAAAAATAATTTCTTTTTATGACTATTTTATTAGCGATATGATCATTCGGGGATTAAAATAATTATTTTCCCAAATTTCTAATTCAAAAAAGTTAATGAGAAATGAAAAGATCTGAATTTTCTAAACAATGAAAAGGGATGAGCCTTTGGTACTCAATATATATATATATATTCAATATTTTCAATTAATGATTTTTTTAATGTATTTATCGAAGAATCATAGTAGAAACCTTGGGAAAATCAGTTATTTGAGATTAAAAAGTTGTCTCCCTCAACCTGTTCCTATCAACTTTTTGAAAGCAAACCACTCGTATATGCAAGAGGCTCAACTCTTATGGCATGTGAAAAGGACAGGAAGAGAGAGTTGCAGAGAAAACTCTTTGCATTGCAAAGGTTTGGATTCACGACATAGAAATGTAATTTTGACCATGTGGGATACTTTATTAACATACTCATATTTACTATTAAATAGGGTGTAAGACTCAAACTAAGTGGGATCAACATCCAATCTAATGGTAGATGTGAATGTATTGACACAGTATCCCACAAAGTATAAGTTAAAATAATATTACTCTTTATGATAAGGGATTAATTAGGGGAGATGAGAATTAATTTTGGAACCCAAAAATTGATTCTTGTAATTTTTAAAGATATTTCGTTTTGAAAAATCAAAATCAATTATTGCCTCTATAATTGACTATGGGAGAAGTGAAAAATTTTTACTTTTCATCATAATCACATTTTGAAGAACTATTGCCAAATTATAATCACTTTATTTGGAAATCAATTGCGTTTGTGAACATCAAAATCAATTCCATAAAATTTTAATGATGGTTGGTTTTGTGATTTCAAAATCAATTTCTATCAATAGAATTGATTGTGTGAAAAGAGAAAATTTATTATTTTCTGTTATAATCACTTTTAGAGTAACTATTAAATATAAATTACTTTATTTTAAAATCAATTTTAATGAAATCAATTCCAACATAATTAATTCTACTTGAAATTAATTTTACAAAAGCAGTGTGCATTTATTTTGATTTTAGAAAAAATTTTAAAACTCAATTTTATATATAATTGAAAAAGTTAAAAACTAATTTTTTGAGATTTTAATTATTTTTTAAAAAAATTATTGAAACATACGAAAATTAAATTTTTGGGATAAAAAATTATTTTCATTTCAAAATTAATTCTATATAAAATCAACTCATGCAGAAACTATGCACACAAACTTTATGTTATTGATTGTGAGTTTCTCCGACAAAGCCTAAAAGAAGTGAAACTCGTATAATTATCCATATCTAACTCGTATGTATTAAAAAATAATACTCTGACCAAAATGAAATTTATCTAAAGTTACAGAATAAGACTAGTAATTTTGATTTATGTATGTATCAATTAATTAACTCCTCCTCTTAATATATATTTGGAGTTTAATTTTTATGTATTAATAATATAATTTTTTATATTATTATTTAATTAAATTATTTTATTTTGATGATTTTTAAGTAATAAAAGTAAAACTCAATTATATTTATTAATTTAATAATATATAATTAAATAATAATATGAAATAATTTGATGACAGTATATAAAAATTAAAGGCATATATCTAACTCAAATTTGTTCATTAAATATTCGCAATATTATTATCTCTAACATGGTCAAACGGTATGCCTGTTATAGTCATAGTTTACGTGGCATGATAGGAACAAATGGCTTTCACAATATTCCATCTTTGTCCCAAACAAAGAAAAAAATATTTCTATCCACCATCTTATTTATCGTTATTTATAATTATTGCTTTTAATTTAATTGTTGGGCTGGAATTCATCTTATTACGTGTATATATTTGCATGCTATATATATATATATATATATATATATATATAATATTACAAAATAAAATCATTCAAATTCATTTATACTCTTGTTCGCATATCAAGCGACATAATTAAGTATCTGTTAATTTATTTTTTGTTTAGATGAACAAATCCGATAATAAATACTATTTAAACAATTTTTAGCTTTTCATAAACAGAAAAATAGATAATAAACTATATTTATATTCTTATATATTTTGCAGTCAATTTTAAGTATTCAAATAAGCAATAATATATTTATAATTCTATTATAATTTAGTTAAAATTCCTCTTTATATATTAGGATAGATATGACCCATGACAAAGATAAAAAAACATATAAAAAACCCCCTTCCTTTCATACATTATGAACCAACCCAGTATTGACAAGATGAAATCCTTTTCTCCTGGCAGCACAAAAACACAACTAGCAACCAAAACTCTAGCTTTTGATTTTGAGGGTACTTTGTTAAGATCTAGTTCATTGTTCCCTTACTTCATGCTGGTTGCTTTCGAAGCTGGTGGGCTACTAAGATCCCTCATCTTGTTTCTTTCATACCCTTTAGTGTGGCTGATGGGTGAAGACCAACTGGGTCTGAATATCATGGTTTTTTTGTGCTTTTTCGGTCTCAGAAAGGACACATTCAGAGTAGGATCATCCGTTCTCCCTAAGTTCTTCTTACAAGATGTCGGATGGGAAGGCTTTGAAGCAGTACTGTGCTATGAGAAAAGGGTAGCATCCAGTAAGTTGCCTAGGATCATGGTTGAAGGTTTCCTGAAGGACTATTTAGGAGTTGAGGCTGTTGTGGCTAGAGAGTTGCAGTCCTTCTCTGGTTACTTTTTGGGTTTGTTTGATAAAAAGAAGGAAAATGACAAAACCCCAACAGACGAAGATCCTGATGGTAACAAAAGCAATAGTAGCAAAATTATAGGTAGCTCTGTTGAGTACGTTGACCAGGATCATTTCCTCCATTCCAAGGTTTGGTCGCATATATTTAATGACATACACACTCGTGCTCATTCATTAGTCATAACATCTTGTACAAAATGACTGTTTTCTAACCAACTCTGTTTTGTGCAGGTGGTTAACGCAACATTCAGCTGTAATGAGAGGAAAACCAGGCATCTCCTTCCAAAAGAGCGGTACCTGAAACCACTGATCTTCCATGATGGAAGATTGGCTTTAAGGCCAACACCCACTTCATGTCTAGCTTTGTTAATGTGGTTACCCTTTGGATTATTTCTTTCCATCATTAGGGTCTCAATTGGCATTGTATTGCCCCTCAATGTGTCCGCTCCAATACTGGCCTTCTCGGGCACAAGAACCACAGTTTCAAAACCTCAAAGCCGTTTCTCTTTGACCGAAAATGAGAAACACCAAAAGGGCATGCTTTACGTGTGCAATCACAGAACCTTGCTTGACCCACTTTATATTGCAATAGTTTTAGGCAAACCTCTCTCTGCCGTCACATACAGCTTAAGTAGATTCAATGAGGTGATTGCCCCCATCAGAACCACAAGACTAACGAGGGACAGAGACACAGACAAAGAAACAATGCGGAAACTGTTGAGCCTAGGCAACCTCGTGGTGTGTCCTGAGGGCACAACATGCAGGGAACCTTATTTGCTAAGGTTCAGTCCTTTGTTTGCTGAGCTCACCGATGATATTGTCCCTGTTGCTATAGACGTGAAGGTCAGCATGTTCTACGGAACAACAGCTAGCGGGCATAAATGTTTGGACCCATTTTTCCACTTCTTGAATCCGAATCCTACGTACTTCATCAAAATCCTCGAGAGGTTGCCACTATCACAAACATGTCATGAAGGTGGGAAATCGAAAATTGAAGTTGCCAATTTCGTGCAACATGAGATTGGGAATGCTTTAGGATTTGCCTGCACCAACTTGACTAGGAAAGCCAAGTATATGATCTTGGCAGGTAACGCGGGTGTCTATTAAGGTAGGTTTTATGGTGGACCTCCTATCTTTTGGTTCATCATTAATCACTTATTTATTAGTCACTGGATTAAATTGTTCTATAAAAATAATAACTATCCAATTACTAGTAATAAAAGATCTATGATAGACCAAAAGATAAGAGCTCTGTATTATAATTTGCCATCTATTAAACCAGCTTGGAACTCCGTCTGTAGAAAAGCCTCTGGGTATCACGCCTGAAACGCCCCCGTCTTATTTTCATCTGAAATAAAGTGTTGAATATTCCGAAAGTGGGTCAGTGACTCAGTGATGGTATGGCGTTGAATTTCACGTCTCCGAACTTTTCATTTATTAAGTTATGATGAGTGACTTGGGATAAACTTTTTAAAAATTATTCTTTAGATAATATTTAAAAATAAAAGTAGAAGAAGAAATAATTCGCACTATAAAAAGTATATAATATTGATGCAGATTATGGCTTTTTTACCAAAATAAAATGGTAAAAAACATTATATACAGAAATGTCACATTTTAAACTTTATATACACATATATATTCTTTTTTTTATATTAAGGAAATCGGTTGACTGTCAAGTGATTTCACAATCCCGAAATACAAAGAAATCGGTTAACTATTGAACGATTTCTGACATTTGTCAGATACAAAGAAATCAACCATGTCTTGACCGATTTCCAACTGACGCGCAAGAGTGAAATATTGCGTTATGCATGTTGAGCTCATTTTAAGAAATGTTGAGCAATAAATTATTTAAGAATGACAAAGGTTGGAAATAGATTTCAGTTGTGAAGGGCACATGGCACATCAATTTTCATGGCCTTTTGGTTGTGGTTTTGAGGTGCTTCTAAATCCTGAACGTGAGTTGGTTTACATTTTTTTTTCATTATTCAAAATTAAATATGAATTGGGTGTCATTAAGTTGGGGTACTTGGTGTAAGAGTAACTCTATCTATTTTTGTCTCTGTGCCAACCGCCAATTTTATTTATTGACAACTTGTGTATTTGATTTGTATAAAATAAAACATACTATTATGGATAGCAATTTGTACATATATTATAGCTAGAGTAATTTATTGATCCACGTCAAAAAAAAAATTAAGAAAAACATTCTCAATTAAAAAATTGTATGAAAACTGAGATAATTGACAAATAAATAATTTTTTTAAGAAAAATAAAATAAAAACCGAAAGATGCTATTTTAATGTTTTACTCTTAATTTTTAAAATTAATTTTTGAAGAAAAAAGCTAGATAAGAAATCTATATTTTTATGTAAGTGTAAACAAACTCATCGAAGGCCTATCATAAGAACCATAGTAATAAATAATTAACTAAGATTACTTGTTAACCAAATTTAAATCAGCTTATTGATCCACGTCAAAAAAAATTAAGAAAAACATTCTTAATTAAAAAATTGTATGAAAACTGAGATAATTGACAAATAAATAATTTTTCTAAGAAAAATAAAAAAAAAACTGAAAGATGTTATTTTAATGTTTTTCTCTTAATTTTTAAAATTAACTTCTGAAGAAAAATTGTATAAATAAAAGCTAGATAAGAAATCTATATTTTATTTTAAGTGTAAACAAACTGATTGAAGGCCTATCATAAGAACCATAGTAATAAATAATTAACTAAGATTACTTGTTAATCACATTTAAATCAACTATCCATAATAGTATTTTTCATTTTATACAAATCAAATACACAAGCTGTCAATAAATAAAATTGGCGGTTGGCATATAGACAAAAATAGATAGAGTTACTCTTACACCAAGTACCCCAACTTAATGACACCCAATTCATATTCAATTTTGAATAATGAAAAAACAAATGTAAACCAACTCACGTTCAGGATTTAGAAGCACCTCAAAACCACAACCAAAAGGCCATGAAAATTGATGTGCCATGTGCCCTTCACAACTGAAATCTATTTCCAACCTTTGTCATTCTTAAATAATTTATTGCTCAACATTTCTTAAAATGAGCTCAACATGCATAACGCAATATTTCACTCTTGCGCTTCAGTTGGAAAACGTCAAGACATGGTTGATTTCTTTGTATCTGACAAATGTCAGAAATCGGTCAATAGTTAACCGATTTCTTTGTATTTCGGGATTGTGAAATCACTTGACAGTCAACCGATTTCCCTAATATAAAAAAAAAAGTGTATATGCGTACATAAAGTTTAAAATGTGACACATCTGTATATAATGTTTTTTACCATTTTATTTTGGTAAAAAAGCCTGCAGATTATCTGGGTTTTTTTTTTCTAAATATATATCGTGACCTTTTTATTAATTTCCTTAAATATATGTAATTTCGTGGAAATTTTATTTTATTTTTTGTTTACAATGTTATTAAACCACTTTAAATAAAACCCAAAATTTTATTTTGTGATAACTTTATTTTTGTTTGGTTGGTACTTCTGTAGTAAGGCCCAGTTTTTGTCTTTGCACCCTCCCATGCCTACTTCCGATCTCCTCATTTCTTCACTCCTACATAGCAGTCCCATCTCCCCAAATCTCATCCTTGCAGCCAGTCTCGCGATTAGACTGGCTATCATCTTGTAGACAGTATCACCAACAAAAAATAAATCATTTTCCATTTTAATTCCCATAAATTTCTCTAAAGAAATCAATTAAACTTAAAAAATAGCACATGTAAAATTTAAAAAGTACGAAAAAAAAGTAAAGTAAATTGTCACCATCCAACTCATACCATGATTGGCACATGGAAAACACGTTCCTGCAAATTTCAACATACAAGTTCTTCCAGGATAAATGGATAGAGCCACCCTTGTTTTTTACCATCATGTTGACTCTTGATTGAATTTTGACATTTTAGTTGCTGTTTGGTCAATCGTGGCCTTTTTTGTGTTGACTTTCCCATAGTTGTCTCAAATTCAACTTTCTAGCCGTTAATTCGATTACCTGAATTATCGAATCAATCGGGTTAGGCAAAATTGAAGTTGTTACATTAAGTCTTCGAATAAGTGTAGAAGTTAGTTAGGGATCCTCCATACGTGCCTTTATTTATATGGACAAAATTAAAATTTGGTCCTTGGCCTGAAGATACAATTCTAGTACGTCGTACTCATGTTATAGCATGACAAACAACAAAAATCTTGGGCAGGAGCGCACTGTAACGCAACCGAATGCGCTACATAGTAATGACTTTAACATCAATATCTTCCGTCACTATTTTAACAATAACTTTAGCCAAAGGTCCCAATGAGATGATTCAAAGAATGTTGGAAAGCTAATTCAAAGAGTTACAACTTCGATATTGATCTCAAGAGTTAAATCATCTTGTATAGAGCTGTAAAAAGTCTATAAGTTATTAGCTAAATCATCTCATGTCATATCTTTGTTAAAATCCCCCAATCATCTTCCTAGGTAGCTGTTTATTGCAGAATTTGGCTCTTACTTGTCAACAATAAATAATTGACAAACTCCTTGTGCAGCAGGCCAAATACTCTAAACCAGGCGTGATTAACAAACTTCAAGAGTTTGGATGACAACCTTTGCTTTTCAAGATCTCGATTCGGGGAGCGAAAAGCTACTCCTCTTGGGTTCTTCACCAAAAGAATCGGGTGTCAAACTTGTTTTATTATAAATGAGGGTGGAATGTAAAATGATTGTAACGTGATTTGTGTTGTGACAGTGTAAATGAGATGTTTTGACAGATTAAGGAAGAAGAAGAAATATAGAATACAAATTGATTGACAAACTGGAAAAAAAGTACATAAAATATAAAGAAAATGCAAATAACTTATAAGGAAATCTAATCCTAGAAAAACAAAAGAGAGGGTTGAGAACAATACTCAGTGAACTCTGGACTCTATTTAGTCATTAGAGACGTTTTTGGAGTGAGTGTGTGAGTGAAAATTCCAACCCCTTACAATTTGTACAAAACTAGTATTTATAGACAGCCTACGACCCTAAGATTCTAACACTTGTCTTTTGGCTACCCTTGGATGTTGTCCACGTGGCTTTGACAGTTATTTTCTCTGTCATTTGCCCTCTACCACTACTTTGTCACGTTCTTGTCAAGTTTCAGTCAGTAATTGCTGGTAACCATCAATTACCACTATTTGACAAACACATGTGAAGCAATTATCCTGACAGCATCTTCAACATCTTCTAGAAATTTTCCAAGTATTGAAATGACAAACTATAAGTTTGACTTGTCGATCTTCGGCTGTGATAGTTGTCTAGCTTCCGATTATTCGGTCTTGCCTCATATGACAAGCTTACATTTTGACTTGTCAAACATTAAATAATAGAATTGTCAAAGTCGAATTGCCAAACTAGGTACTAGTCAACTGGCTTCTTCTGACATAATTTTCACAAACAGAGAGTTTGTCAATCTTATGACTACCAATCTTCATTGAGCCTTTATCTAATCTTTCATCTTGTCATAGTCGAATATTAATTCGACAATATGACATTTAGTGAATTTTGACGCCGACATCATGCCCCCCACAACTCACACTTCGAAGAGCAACTTTGTCGATGAGAAGTTGGGGAATTGTAATTTTTAAAATTTTGAAATATTTCTGATAAAAGATAAATGATAACCCTAACTATCATAAATGCGGCACATCAATTGGAACCATCACACTAATCCCATCACGTCTCATAATGGCCTCGAGTTCTTAGGCCCATCAGTTTTGCTTCTTAGCCCATCAAGAGAACTATAAATATCTCAAAGTTACAAGCTTTCGCGCTTGTTTCTTGTATTTGCAACTGTTCATCTTTCCAGAACCTCTTTTCTTTCCCAGAGCTCCTGAAACTTTTCTATTCATGCTTTCTTCAATCCTTTCATTTTTCATCTATGGCTTCTCCGTCTAAACCCGCTTCTTCCCAAGGTGCTCTAGTTAGCTCCTCTCCAAATGATCCCAAGAATTCCCAACTGGTGGCTTCGGTCCAAGAACCCATTTTATTATTGATGCAGATTATCTGGCTTTTTTTTTTCTAAATATATATCGTGACCTTTTTATTATTTTCCTTAAATATATGTAATTTCATGGCAATTTTATTTTTATTTTGTTTATAATGTTATTAAACGACTTTTAAATAAAACCCAAAATTTTATTTTGTGATAACTTTATTTTTGTTTGGTTACTTTTGTAGCAAGGCCCAGTTTTTGTCTTTGTAGTTTGTGCCCTCCCATGCCTACTTCTGATCTCCTCATTTCTTCACTCCTACACAGCAGTCCCGTCTCCCCAAATCTCATCCTTGCAGCCAGTCTCACGATTAGACTGGCTATCATCTTGTAGATGGTATCACCAATAAAAAATAAATCATTTTCTATTTTAATTCTATAGCTTTCTCTAAAGAAATCAATTAAACTTAAAAAATAGTACATGTAAAATTTAAAAAGCACGAAAAAAAAGTAAAGTAAATTATCACCATCCAGCCCATACCATGATTGGCACATGGAAAACACGTTCCTGCAAATTTCAACATACAAGTTCTTCCAGGATAAATGGATAGAGCCACCCTTGTTTTTTACCATCATGTTGACTCTTGATTGAATTTTGACATTTTAGTTTATGTTTGGTCAATTGTGGCCTTTGTTGTGCTGACTTTCCCATAGTTGTGTCAAATTCAACTTTCTAGCTGTTAATTCGATTACCTGAATTATCGAATGAATCGGGTTAGGCCAAATTGAAGTTGTTACATCAAGTCTTGGAATAAGTGTAGACGTTAGTTAAGGATCCTCCATACGTGCCCTTTTATATGGACAAAATTAAAATTTGGTCCTTGGCTTGAAGATACAATTCTAGTACGTCGCACTCATGTTATGGCTTGACAAACCACAAAAATCTTGGGTAGGAGCGCCACTATAACGCAACCGAATGCGCTACATAGTAATGACTTTAACATCAATATCTTCCAGGCAAATTCTGCGGTGCTCCGTGATAAGTATGGAGGGTGACACTCCTTCTACTCTTAACCGTTTATCTCAATATCAATGGTTGAGGTTATATTTGAAATATGTCTACACCAAAAATAGGTGGTGCACATTAGAGGCACTAGCTCCCTTTATCTCTCTCTCTTTCTTTCCATATGTTGTGTCTCCTCCGCCTTACTCACTGTGCCACTCTCATCTTGCAGCCTCCTTTGCCATCTATTAAGATGGTATCTACTGAAGAAGGGCTTGGTGTGTGAAATGGGAAAGCTTTGAAAAGTAATAATAGACGACCACATAAACTCCCTACCCCTGCCATCATCTCATGCTTGGTACCCCTATTTAGTTCTAGTATAGGTACTCCGAGACCACAAAAGTGATGCCCATCGCCATGAGGGAGTCAGCTTCAACATCACAATCTGCTCAAATATTTCTAGCAGAAACCACCACCAACACCACTGACAAGAATGACAATAGCAATTAGTTCTTGTTTGTATCAATTTTTACCTCGCTCGCTTGCTTTGATATCATGATTTTGAATTGGAGGGTAGTTCTTCATATGGATTTGTTATTGGTCTTTTTGTTTTTTCTTCAGTTATATCGTCACGGGTCTTTGAAATTAGGAACTGACCATTGGATATATATTATTATTAGTTTTGAATGATTACTAGAAAATGGAAATGTGCAGAAAATTCCTCTCCATATGGAGTTTTTGCCTTTTTATTTTTCTTATTTCTTTCTTGGCTATGATTGAAATCAACATAATAGAATTAGTTGAATTTAAAATTTATGCAATGATTTATCTTCCAAATAATGAATTACAAATGAAACGATGATAGTCACAATTGCAATCAAACAAATTGTAAAAGTTTCTTGATGCAGAGGTATTATGTATCACAGATTTACAAGTTTTTTTTATCACGATTTATAAATTTTTATAGCATGGTTTACAAGTTTTTACAGTATGGTTTATAAGTTTTTTAATCTAAGTTTACAAGTTTTCTCTCCAAGTTCAGCACCATTGTCACTTTCAATCATCACAAGCACTCCTTTATCACTGTGAAGATATAAATAGCACTAAATAACAAATTTTTTCCCTTTTTACCAAATAAAAATAATAAAAATCCCTCCAAAAAAGGAAAGCACAATGACAATGGAGAGGTCAGGTTCGACGAGCAAGAAAAAAAAAGAGTTACAAATATTTTCCCTTTTTATTTTTCTTATTTCTTTCTTGGCTATGATTGAAATCAACATAATAGAATTGGTTGAATTTGAAATTTATACAATGATCAATCTTCCTAATAATTAATTACAAATGAAATGATGATAGTCATGATGATAATCAAACAAATTGTACAAGTATCATGATGCAGAGGTATTGTGTGTCATAGGTTTACAAGTTTTTTTTAACATAGTTTACAAGTTTTTATAGCAAAGTTTACAAGTTTTTATAGTATGGTTTATAAGTTTTTGCAGTATGGTTTACAAGCTTTTTGGTTTAGGTTTACAAGTTTTCTCTTCAAATTTAGCGCTACTATCACTTTTAATCATCACAGACACTTCTCTATTACAGTGAGGATACAAATAGAACTAAATAACAAATTTCTCCTTTTTTTTTTCCAAATAAAAAAAATGAAATCCCTCCAAAAAGGGAAGCACAATGGCAATAAAGAAACTAGGTTCGACGAGTGAGGAAAAAAAGAGTTACAAATATTTCTCCTTTTTATTTTTCTTATTTCTTTCTTGACTATGATTGAAATCAACATAATAGAATTGGTTGAATTTAAAATATACAATGATCAATCTTCCTAATAATTAATTACAAATGAAATGATGATAGTCACAATGATAATCAAACAAAATGTACAAGTATCCTGATGCAGAGGTATTGTGTGTCATATGTTTACAAGTTTTTCTAACACAGTTTACAGGTTTTACAGAAAAGTTTATAAGTTTTTATAGTATGGTTTACAAGTTTTTGCAGTATGGTTTACAAGTTTTCTCTTCGAATTCAGCACTACTCTCACTTTCAATCATCACAGACACTCCTCTATCACAGTGAGGATACAAATAGAACTAAATAACAAATTTCTCCCCTTTTTTCCTAAATAAAAAAAATGAAATCCCTCAAAAAAGGTAAGCACAATGGCAATGAAGAAACTAGGTTCGACAAGCGAGGAAAAAAAGAGTTACAAATATTTCTCCTTTTTATTTTTCTCATTTCTTTCTTGGCTATTATTGAAATCAATATAATAGAATTGGTTGAATTTACAATATACAATGATCAATCTTCCTAATAATTAATTACAAATGAAATGATGATAGTCATAATGATAATCAAACAAAATGTACAAGTATCCTGATGCAGAGGTATTGTGTGTCATATATTTACAAGTTTTTCTAACACAGTTTACAAGTTTTATAGCAAAGTTTACAAGTTTTTATAGTATGGTTTACAAGTTTTTGCAGTATGGTTTACAAATTTTTTGGTCTAGGTTTATAAGTTTTCTTTTCAAGTTAAACACCATTATTGCTTTCAATCCTCATAGACACTCCTCTATCATAGTGAGGTAGCACTAAATAACAAATTTCTCATCTTTTTCCCAATTAAAAAAATGAAAATACCTCCAAAAAGAAAAACACAATGACAAAGGAGAAACTAGGTTTGATGAGAGGGGAAAAAAAGAGTTACAAATATTTCCCCTTTTTATTTTTCTTATTTCTTTTTTGTCTATGATTGAAATCAATATAGTAGAATTTGTTGAATTTGAAATTTATACAATGATCAATCTTTCTAATATTTAATTACAAATGAAATGATAATAGTCATGATGATAATAAAACAAATTGTATAAGTATTCTGATATAGAGATATTGTGTGTCATAGGTTTACAAGTTTTTCTAACACAGTTTACAAGTTTTTACAGCAAAATTTACAAGTTTTTACAATATGGTTTATAAGTTTTTATAGTATGATTTATGAGTTGTTTTTTTTAGTTTAGGTTTACAAGTTTTCTCTTCAAATTCAGCACTACTATCACTTTCAATCATCACAGACACTCCCCTATCACAGTGATGATACAAATAGAATAAATAACAAATTTCTCCCCTTTTTTCCCAAATAAAAAAAATGAAATCCCTCCAAAAAGGGAAGCACAATGGCAATGAAGAAACTAGGTTTGACAAGCGAGGAAAAAAAAGAGTTACAAATATTTCTTCTTTTTATTTTTCTTATTTCTTTCTTGGTTATGATTGAAATCAACATAATAGAATTGATTGAATTTGAAATTTATACAATGATCAATCTTCCTAATAATTAATTACAAATGAAATGATGATAGTCACAATGATAATCAAACAAATTGTACAAGTATCCTAGTGCAGAGGTATTGTTTGTCACAGGTTTACAAGTTTTTCTATCATGGTTTACAAGTTTTTACAACATGGTTTACAAGTTTTTACAGTATGATTTATAAATTTTTTGGTCTAGGTTTATAAGTTTTCTTTTCAAGTGAAACACCATTGTTGCTTTCAATCATCACAGAAACTCACAGTGAGGTAGCACTAAATAACAAATTTCTCATCTTTTTCCCAAATAAAAAAAATGAAAATACCTCCAAAAAGAAAAAGACAATGACAAAGGAGAAACTAGGTTTGACGAGAGGGGAAAAAAAAAGAGTTACAAATATTTCCCCTTATTATTTTTCTTATTTCTTTCTTGGCTATGATTGAAATCAGCATAGTAGAATTTGTTAAATTTGAAATTTATACAATGATCAATCTTTCTAATATTTAATTACAAATGAAATGATAATAGTCATGATGATAATCAAACAAATTGTACAAGTATTCTGATGTAGAGATATTGTGTTTCATAGGTTTACAAGTTTTTCTAACACAGTTTACAAGTTTTTACAGCAAAATTTACAAATTTTTCCAATATGGTTTATGAGTTTTTACAGTATGATTTATGAGTTTTTTTTTTGTTTAGGTTTACAAGTTTTCTCTTCAAATTCAGCACTACTATCACTTTCAATCATCACAAACACTCCCCTATCACAGTGACGATACAAATATTACTAAATAACAAATTTCTCCCCTTTTTTCCCAAATAAAAAACAATGAAATCCCTCCAAAAAGGGAAGCACAATGGCAATGAAGAATCTAGGTGTGACAAGCGAGGAAAAAAAATAGTTACAAATATTTCTTCTTTTTATTTGTCTTATTTCTTTCTTGGTTATGATTGAAGTCAACATAATAGAATTGATTGAATTTGAAATTTATACAATGATCAATCTTCCTAATAATTAATTACAAATGAAATGATGATAGTCACAATGATAATCAAACAAATTGTACAAGTATCCTAGTGCAGAGGTATTATTTGTCACAGGTTTACAAGTTTTTCTATCATGGTTTACAAGTTTTTACAACATAGTTTACAAGTTTTTACAGTATGATTTATAAATTTTTTTGTCTAGATTTATAAGTTTTCTTTTCAAGTTAAACACCATTGTTGCTTTCAATCATCACAGACACTCCTCTATCACAGTGAGGTAGCACTAAATAACAAATTTCTCATCTTTTTCCCAAACAAAAAAAAAATGAAAATACCTCCAAAAAGAAAAACACAATGACAAAGAAGAAACTAGGTTTGATGAGAGGGGGAAAAAAAAGAGTTACACATATTTCCCCTTTTTCTTTTCTTATTTCTTTTTTGGCCATGATTCACATCAACATAGTAGAATTTGTTGAATTTGAAATTTATACAATGATCAATCTTTCTAATATTTAATTACAAATGAAATGATAATAGTCATGATGATAATCAAACAAATTGTACAAGTATTTTGATGCAGAGATATTGTGTGTCATAGGTTTGCAAGTTTTTCTAACACAGTTTACAAGTTTTTCTAGCAAAATTTACAAGTTTTTACAATATAGTTTATAAGTTTTTACAGTATGGTTTATGAGTTTTTTTTTTTTTTTTGGTTTAGATTTACAAGTTTTCTCTTCAAATTCAGCACTACTATCACTTTCAATCATCACAGACACTCATATATCATAGTGAGGATACAAATTGCACTAAATAACAAATTTCTCCCTTTTTTTTCAAATAAAAATGAAATCTCTCCAAAAAGGAAAGCACAATGATAATACAGAAACAAGGTTTGACGAGCTAGGTAAAAAAAAAATGAGTTACAAATGTTTTCCTTTTTTATTTTTCTTATTTATTTCTTGGCTATGATTGAAATCAACATATACAATAGAATTAATTGAATTTGAAATTTATATAATGATCAATCTTCCTAATAATTAATTACAAATGAAATTATGATGGTCATAATGATAATCAAACAAATTGTACAAGTATCCTAATGTAGAGGTATTGTGTGTCATATGTTTATAAGTTTTTCTTTCATGATTTACAATTTTTTACAACATGATTTACAAGTTTTTACAATATGATTTACAAGGTTTTTGGTCTAGGCTTACAAGTTTTCAGGCCCTATTTTACAAGTTATTTGAAACTTCTTTATAGGTTTTGTGAACCTAATTTAGAGGTATTATGTGTCATAGGTTTACAAGCTTTTCTGTCATGGTTTACAAATTTTTATAATATGATTTTACAAGTTTTTACAGTATAGTTTACAAGTTTTTTATTTTGTGTTTATAAGTTTTTATTAATATTCACTTCTCCATGGAAAGAAAAACAAAAGAGTGTTGGCACATTAGTCTTACCCCAAATGTCAGACCCATTTGTATTTTGGTTCTCCTTTAAAGCTGCGAATATTAACAGTGGCAAAATCACTGCTACCACCAATCACCACCCCTGCTTCGTGGAAGAATTGGAAACAAACTCTCTAATCATTGACTTTAAAAAGCTTGTTAGAGGAAAATTCATAGCACTACATACACCTTCTTCAAATACAAGCCATTCCACAACCTTTTCTATCCATAATTCAACAAAACTCTCATGATCCAAATGTGGAATTTGTTTGGCTTCCTTGCATTTTAATTTGGGGAGGGGATGTTAATTAATGGAATATACGTGAAGTGTGGAATTCAGGTGTATGTATTACTACAAATGAATGAATGCCCAAATGACAAATACGAACAATGAGTGATGTTGCAACCCTTTGATCTCATCTCTACACATAATGAAGCCAAAAAATTCTAGATCACAAATGAATCAAGGATAGAGTATTCTAGTTCCATTTTTTGTTTGTTGAATAAAATGCTCCCTCAAATGAATTTCTTTATTATGGAAGATTAGAAGTCTTAAGGAAATACATGTATGGGGTGTAGAGTCGTAAGTGCCATGAGGGTGAGTGACAGCTTCGAAGAAGAAGCAGCCCCTCCTCCTCTATTTTGCCTTCCAAGTAAAAATATTACCCATATTCAAAAGATGAGGCATCTATCTCTTTTTACTTATGAATTGTTACAAAAGCAATTTAATTTGGTAATGGACAAACCACATGAATATCCATTATCAGAACATGATTATATTCCAAGCTGCAACAAGGTTATTATGACCCAATATTTATCAACCATCACTATTATGTGAAAAAAAATCAAATCATTTTTTTGTCTTCCCTGGTACTGCATGGATTACATGAACAAACATTTTAAAAGAAGAAGAATAACTTTAAGAATGTAAGCTTGAAGGAGTGCAAGGTGGGGTCATGCTAAAGAGCATGGAGGATGCAGAGTGTTCAGGGGGCAACTAGATGAACTCTTCCATAAGACAACCGTGGTGGAATAGTAGACGGAGGTGATGAACTTGTGGGTAATGCTGAACCTGAAAAGGAGTCGGTGGTGATGGTGGCAAGGAAGAGAGAAAGGTGAGAAAAAAGCAAATGGAACTTTCTACAATGCTTTGGCACTAATTGGTACATGGTTACATTGTCAAATCTCAGCCTTTAGATTCCATGGTGTGTGGCACACCATACTTTATCAGGTGCACCACAACCTCCGCCTATCTTCTGTCACTATTTTAACAATAATTTTAGCCAAAGGTCCAAATGAGATTATTCAAAGAATGTTGGAAAGATAATTCAAAGAGTTACAACTTTGATATTGATCTCAAGAGTTAAATCATCATGTATAGAGTTGTAAAAAGTCTATAAGTTATTAGCTAAATCATCTCATGTCATATCTTTGTTAAAATCCCCCAATCATCTTCCTTGGTAGCATTAACATTCCTTCCCTTGATGGTGGAAATAGGTAAGGCATGCCCTGCACAAGCTAGGCCTTAAACAAGAATTTTGAGTTTGAACTTGGCCTATTAACTATTAAAGGTTTTTTATTTTTTTGCTTGGACTAGTCTGCTTGAGAGGCCTACCATGACCTGAGTCCTACTTCCAAAGCTTATTTTTAGTAATCTATTGCTAATCATATAATAGACCATAAGACCTAGGCCTTTATGTAGGCCTATGCCTTTTATTGCCCCTTAAATAGGCTTTCACAACACTAAAAACATGTTGAAATAGTGTTCTTTTTTTATATATATAATTCAGCACAAAGAGACCCCAAGGTGGGTAAGCAACAATAGAGGGAAAACCCATACAATCTATCTACACCATTCATCATAGGAGCAAACACCAATTACAATGAGTAAAGTAACAAACAACACCTATTTAGCAAGCTATAACAATTGGCAGTAAATTTAGCACCTATATAGCACTCATCTAAATACGTTCATGCAACATCTCTTAGTAGAACGATATCTAAGTCTCTAAAATAGCATTTTGCCATTAAAATGTTTATCATTTGAAGGCAGATCGTGCAAATTACCTCATAAAAGCAAGCCACCACATGAGACACAAGATTGCACCCTAAAGCAAGTCCTAATCTTTTACAACGGCATTCAAGATAAAAACATGCAGCTGCAGTAGAATTGAAAAATCCAAAGCAAATCAAAACATACTTATCCACCAAAATATTAAACATTCAACCATAAGTGCACATTCAAATTCAAATAATACAACAAGAACAAAGTTCAAAATGAAAATTGAACCAAAAGTGAAACAAAGTTCAACAAGTCTCAACAACAACTCAGCAATATTACATCACCAAATAAAGCATAATCATCCAATTATTTTATGGAAATTTTCGCTGTTAATATTGAGAACAAATAACTAACAAGTTCCTTTTTTGCTTCATAGGTCTCAATTTTGAGAGTGAAAGTGATTTCTCTTATAAATTCTTAAAATTCATAATTTGATTAGATAAATACTTATTTTTGGCAACTTGGTATGAATCATCAATGACTTTGAATGCATTGCTTTTTGCCGACAAATGAACTAGTGAGTAAAAAATAAAAAGATAATATGATAGAATAAGAAAAAAAAGATAAAGAGAAAAAGAGGGAGAGAAAACAAACTTAAAGAAATTATATCGAGACGAATGATTAAAAAAGTAATGTTGTCATAAGTTTTGTAAGTATAATAATATAAACTAGAAGAACATTGGTGATCTGGCAGAGTAAGACTACAAGAAAGATATAATGAAGGTGGGTTTAGGGTTTTACTTGGTTTCCCATGCACTTCGTGACATTGTGATGTCATTGTGACTGCGGAGATATTTGGGTACACAAGTGTTTTCCAAACTAAACTCTTATCCCTTTTTACACTGTTTGTTTGCATTTGACAATAACTGTTCCCCCCTTATCACGTGTTTCTTCCTAACAAGACTTTGATGGTTTAATAACCATGACTTGCACTTCATAATTAGTAACAATTCTGCACCTCATATTTGTCAACATATTTGCCACTATTAATATTATCAGCCACCAGTGAATTGACAAGCACTTACAGTCTCTTAATTCACATTTTTTAAAATTTTTATAGTTACTTTCAATTTTTTTAATTTATTTTTATAATTTTCTCTATTCCCTATGCATCAAGGGTATTTTAGAAAAAAGAAATTTTGGATATCAAATGGATTATTCCTTTTATATATAGTATAGATTAATAGTGATTTTTTAAATGACTTTTTTTTCACACTCTCTTTGTTACCATCTAAATTTTATTCATGTCAATATTATACATATTTTATTCATATGATAATATATTAATTGTAGAACCTATGCATCACACAGATCAATTAAATAAGTCAAATATAAAGATAATAAATATATTGAATAAATTTACTAAAATTTTGTACTATAAAAATATTTAATTTTTAATAAAAATACCTATCATTTGTTGCTTTTTCTTTTTATAAGTCATCATGATTTATTTCTTTAAATTATAAAATTATTTTTTTTATCATATGAAAATGTGATTACTTTCTAAAATAAATATTATTTGTGTATCGTTTGAGTAACATACAATTAAAAAATAATTAATAATAATTTTAATTATTTATATTTTATTATCTATATGTTTAAAAACTATTTTAGTTGATAATAATTTTTAAATTTAACAAAATATAAATATCATTTGCTACATTAACAAATTTAATATAAAATCAATAACAATTGATTGAATTTAGCATTTCCAATTCTAGTTAGCTCTTTTTTCAAACAATGTAACCTTCTTGCTCACTATTCATACTCATCATAAACTATTTTACCTTCTCCCTCATGGTTCCCATTTGATATAAATGAAAAAATTTTAAGTAAAGAAAAACACATCTACAAACATTGCTTGGTCAAATTTTTAAATAATAAAGAAAAAATATTAAAAGAAGGTAAAAATCCACCACAATGATTTATCTCAGTAGCCAAAAAAGTTGAAGAGAAAGAAAAGATGACATTGAAGAGAATGAAATACAGATATAGAGGGAAGAGAGATATAAAGGTTTTATTAGCAAGGAGATAGAATTTTTTTGTTGGTTAATTCAAAATTTTGGTACTAATTATACATACCAAAAAGAATAATGAAGTAATTATTGATTCTAATTATTGTTTAATTCAAATTTTAAACATTACTTATTTCACTAACTAGATATCATCTATCATCCATCATTTGTTAAAATTATAAAAGAAAATCTTTATTTGAAATTAAAATAATGAAATTAGCCTTTTTTAAATATAGTAAGTTTTTTCTTTTTAAGATTCTTTTGATTGAGCAACATTTTGCAAAAACATTTCAAAAAATAATTCTACATTATAATGTGTTGTTTGTTTTTTCTTAAATATTTTTAAATTTTGTAGTTTTAATTTAGATCACTTCTACAAAACTTTGAAAAAACTTTCCTTATTTGTTATCATAAATTGTGAAAAAATATGTATTGAATATTGCCATGGAAGTTGTTAAAAACAATTATATTTTCAAAATATAAATAATAACTTTTAAATTTCAATTTTTTAATGGAATTTTAAATAATCAAACTTAATTAAGAAAAATGAATAATTTTTATAAGTAACATATTGCAGAATTTACTCAAAGATTTAAATTCAGAAATGAATTTTAAAATTTTGGTTTAATTCATTATTTTCGTGGTGGTTCTTTGAAAATAATAAAAGAATGAATTAATTTTTTAGTTTATCTTTTTTAAAGGATTCTATATCTACATTTTCTTTTCAAATGAAGGCATTTAATGTAAAATCTATTTGGTTGCTACACATGTAAAATTTTATGTGTTCTGAAACACTAATAATAAAGAGAACAATTGAGAAGAGAAATAATAATCTTATTGATAATCTCAAATGTATCATACAATGAGCCCCCAAAGGGATATTTATAACCAAAGGGTGAGTGATGTAAGATTAATTAAGATCGTAACAGATTCTATCTAATCAAATCAAATTTTAATTAAATCAACCAAAAATATGGACATCCATAATCAAATAATAATTCATAACACTTCCTCTTGGATGTCCATAAGTGATATGCCTTATTAAAACCTTACTAAGAAAAAAATCTAGTGGGAAAAAAATTATTAGTGAAGGATACAGAGGATAATATCCTCACTGTGGAAAGTTGGAACTATCTATATGTGGATGTCATAAGTAACATGCATCTGCATAGTCAACCAATTATGAATTAGATCCATATACACTACCAGAAAAACTACTGTCACCAATGGATTTTTTCAGTTATCAACGAAAAATTTTGTTATCGACGAATTTTGGTCTACGGTAATAACATCGTCAGAAAGTCTTACCAACGAGAAAATCCGTCCGAAATTTTTACCAACGGATTTTCTGACGGATTTATGAAAAAAGTCCATTGGTAATGAGCTTTAAAATAATCGTCAGCAAATTCATCGGCATTAATTTTTACCGAAGGATTTTTTTAATTATCGATGGATTTCCATTCGGTAAAATTTTACTTCAATTTATCTTCAAAAGTTTTTTAAAAATTTATCGACGGAAAATTTGTCAATACTTTTCAATTTTTTACTTTTTAAAAAAATATTTTACTAACGGATTTCCGGTCAGTAATTATAAATTTTAAACTATTTAATTTCATTCTATTTTTTTGTTTCTGACTGAAAATCAATCGGTAATATTTAAATTTTATTTTTTATTTTTATTTTACTGATGGATTTTTTGTCGGTAATATTAATCATGAAAACTTTTTTAAAAAGATTATCAACAGAAAATCCATCGGTAATGACCGGAACCTTTTTTTTTTTTTTGTTTATTGACGGAAAATCCGTCGGTAATTCCTAAATTTCTCGATTTTTCTTAATAAAAGTCATCGACGGTAATAATATTGTTTTTAATAAATATTCTGTAAGTTTTATGTTACCTGATTATTTAAGAGCTTATTTTTATTTGACACTAATTATAAATATATAAATATATCTAACAATGATAAATTATAAAAAAATACTCAATAAATAATAAATGCAAGAAATTTAAATTCGAAATATAAAATAAATTCAAATTCAACAAAGTTTACAAGCATAAACATAAAGAAGTCAACATACGACAAATAAAGAAAAAAATAGTAACTCAAATAAGGAAAAGTCAGTAGCATCATCGTCAGCATCACTATCGCCACCACCACCTAAATCATCAGCGTCTGGTGGTATGGAAGGGCTTGCTTGCATTTTCCTCTACAAAGACATCATCTTCTTCTTCATTTGCATATTCTTTTTCACCTCCTGCAACGCTTGCTGAGTCTTCACTTCCTTCTCTTGTAGAGCAAGTGAACTTGCTCCCAGGCCCCATCATCATCAGCGGTGGACCCAGTACCTATAGATGCCCCGGTGACAGAGGCAGATGATAAACTACTCTCACAAAATGACCCCAAGTCGTAGATGTGGTTCTTGTAAGGACCACCAACTACTTTTTGCCACAACTTGTCCTTATGAATCGGTGGGCAGCCCTCACCAACTACGATCCTTTGCTC
The DNA here is from genome assembly GCA_031216105.1 of Dalbergia cultrata. NCBI lineage: Eukaryota > Viridiplantae > Streptophyta > Magnoliopsida > Fabales > Fabaceae > Dalbergia > Dalbergia cultrata. The sequence continues at coordinate 35,806,900 of CM062352.1, forward strand.
TCGCTAGGTCGTGGTCTTCTGATAATGTTGCTCAAAGGCATGCTATAAAAGAATAAAATTAATTTAAGCTAACGGTCAAATATATGAAATTATATATATATATATATATATATATATATATATATATATATAGACAATAAGTGCACAGAACATATATACCTAAACATTCTCTAAGCGAGGATCGACCTACGTCTTCTCTAGCATTGAGCGTGTGAGTATTTCTGAATAACTCACTTTGTGTAGGTGGCCTCTTTAGTTCATTAGCCTGTATTTCGAGTGAAACACATAAAACATTAATATGATAAAAAAAATAAATTTAACAAGAGGATTTAAAAAATGTATAAAATAATGACTAAACCATTTGACGACGCGTAGACTCGATACTAGCAGAACCACCACAATGAAGGAAGCTACCCTTATGTGACGTTCTGCTTTCCTTAGCCTTCAAGGACTTCACTTTGAACTTCTCACTTCTCCAGTGTTGCCACAAATAGTCTACATTGGCTTGAGTCATGCACCTGGGGTTCTCATCCCGCCACTCTTGAATATCAATGTACATGTCTTGCAGCTTGTGAGCCGCCTTGGATTTGAAGCACTTAAACATGAACTCTTCATCTTTGGGATGGATAATGAAGTGGCTCTACACATGAAAAAAAGGTAATTGAAAGTTATTTTTGAAGTAAATCACACATTTCGTAATAATTATTTTATTTTACCTTCCACTCAAAAAACCAATGCTCCTTCTCAGCTTTCGACAACTTGCCAAAGGACTCAATCGGCCGTTTGTATAATTTCTGGATAGTGTCTTACTTGTGCATGGCCGATGTGTTTGGCTCCCAACTGCATAGCAAACAGTACAAAACAATGTTATTGCATGTTAAGAAATTGTTTAGATTATTACATCAAGATTCATGAGGAATTGAAAAATTAATTTACTTACTTGTCACCAACACGTATAAGCTTTATTTGGTTATCCATTGTGGATCCATGTTCTAATTGCCTTGTCGAGGAGCCACCAATTGCCCCACTATCGGCACCCCCTTCTAAGTCGTGCATGGGGGTGGGGGTGGGATCTGTCGATGGTTGTGGAGGTGGAGGCACTACTTCGATCACATGCCTAGGAGTGGGTATCATGGTAAACTCCCCATGGGCACAGGGTGGTGGCATGGAAGGGCTAGAAGTGGAGATGTGAGTGGCTGTGGTGGATGCCTGAGTGGGATGGGTAATTCTTTGATTATTTAGGACACCCTTCCCCTTCCCCTTGCTTTTTCCTTTAGGTGCCATATCTGAAAAAGAAACGAAAATGTCTAAAAAATCAATTCATAATATGATAATTTAAAATAAAAAGAATGTAATAAATATGAGACTAGACACATCATATTTAATCTGAAAGTTGAGCATTATCTTCATCATTCTTAGTCTCGAAATCATCCTCAAACCCATCTCCCTTATCTTCTTCATCCTCCTCATCACTTTCGTTATTTTTATTCACTAATTGATCACTAGAAGAGTGAATTACCTAAACCTCACCCGAATCAGAACACAAACTTTGCAGTCTAGTTTTCATGACCACCTTCCAATCCTTTCTGCACTTTCCTAGGTATGGTGCATAATATATGTAACAGCCCAGACACCTAGAGATGCAGATATTGTCCGCTTTGGGGCCTGTTGCCCCTCAAGGGTTTGCTCTTCCCTCCTCATGCGGGAAAACACGTCTGCAAGGGGGAGGTATTCACACCCTTATAAGGCATGCTTTGTTCCCCTCCTTAACTGATGTGGGACTACTCCATACCCCTTGTAGAAATCTAGAACTAGTCCTACATCGGTTAGGGAGGGGAACGAAGCATGCCTTATAAGGGTGTGGATACCTCCCCCATGCAGATGCGTTTTTCCCGTGAGAGGGGGAAGAGCAAATCCGCGAGGGGTGCCTACTTAGGCCTAAAGCGGACAATATCTGCATGCCGGGTTTTATGGAACTCATACTGGGGACGACGATACGTAGCGCGGCCAAGTGTGACAGATGTTACAAATAGTATCAGAGCCAGTCTGGAGATCAATGTGCCAGCGAGGACACTAGGCCCTAAGAGGGGGTTGATTCTCACAAGGGTATGAAGTAGTCCCACATCACTTAAGGAGGGGAACGAAGCATGCCTTATAAGGGTATGGATACTTTCCCCATGCAGATGCGTTTTCCTCTATGAGGGGGAAGAGCAAACCCGTGAGGGACGCCAGGCCCCAAAGCGGACAATATCTGCATTGCCGGGTGTCTGAACTATTACAGATGGTATCAGAGTCAGTCCTAGGATCGGTGTGCCAACGAGGACGCTGGGTCCCCATCTAGGGATGGAACTAGTCCCACATTGGTTAGGGAGGGGAACGAAGCATTCCTTATAAGGGTGTGGATACCTCCCCCATGCAGACACGTTTTTCCCTTGAGACGGGGAAGAGGAAATCCGTGAGAGGTGCCCAATTAGGCCCAAAGCGAACAATATCTGCATGTCAGGTGTTATAGAACTCACACTGGGGATGACAATACCTAGCGCACCTAAGTGTGATAGATGTTACAATATACCTGTTGCATTCTGGGTAATAGTGAAAGTATCATATGTTCCTTATCTCTTAGTATGATTCACCTCAATAATTTTATATTGATTATGTATGCGTGTTTTGTCAGGATGTCTAGGGTTGTACCAATCATAACTGAACAACACTACCAATTTTTAAGGTCCATCACCCACATATTCAATCTCTAGTATTTGTTTGATTACTCCATACCAATCATCTTTCCTACTGCCTGCATTTCCTTTGACACATACCCCACTATTGTGTGTTTCTTTCCCTTGGCCCCATTCAAATGTATGAAACTTATATCTGTTCACATGATACATTGGCCAATTGTTTACTTTGTTAGCAGGACCCTAAGCCAAACTTTGTAAATAAGGACATGCTACATTATTGTTTTTATCAAACACCTATATGAATAATTGAACTTCAAACATCAACGCAAAAGATGACAAATAGAACATGTGTGTGAATTTTGGATAAAATGGTTACTAGATAATTAGGTCACATACAAAGGATCTGAACCATGCTGGAAATTGTTCAAAGGTGTGTTACTCATCAACTTGTTCAAAATACTTGTAAATTAAACATTGCAGGTAAAATAAGATTTGATTCATGACAATTTATCAACAACTGAAAATGATACATTGATATAACTTACGTCTTAAATGGTTGCACTTCATCACAGTTGATTAAGATATGCAAATGCGCAACATGTTTCTCTCTATCTGATAGCCAATGTGGTTTGGATTTTCCAGCAGCATGTCCTAACTGATTGAATATAAACAACATATATTGAACTGAACTTTCACCCCATCATCATTCAGACCAATCCTTGTTCGTCTAGACTGAATATGGGACTCAAAGTAATAGGAACAAAAGAAAGATGTCTCCTTTGAGATATATGCCTTACATATGGAACCTTCTACTTGAGCTCTATTTTTCATAGTTCTCTTGAAACTTCTAATATTTCTTTCAAATGGATACATTCATTTGTATTGAACCGGCCCACACACCTGTGCTTTGTATACTAAGTGTACGAGCAAGTGTTCTATAGAATCAAAGAAACCGGGAGGAAATATTCTCTCTAATTTGCATAGAATTATAGGGATGTTTCTTTCCATAATTAGGAGATTTTCAACCCTTAGAGTGGATGAGCATAGATCTCTAAAATATTGACTCAACTCAATCAATAACTTCCAAACGAGGAGAGGTAATTCTCTAAATGTAATAGAAAGTAAACACTCTATAAGTACATGACAATCATGACTCTTCATGCCAAAATATTGTCCTTCTACAACATTGTTGCATCTACCGAAGTTTGAGGCATAACCATCAAGCATCTTCAACTCTTGCATCCACCAACACATAACTTGTTTCTGCACAGAAGTTAGTGTGTAATTGTCCTTTGGCTTACACACATGACCATCTGCTAACTTCTATAAACTTAACTGAGGTCTCTTACAATACTCATCCAAATCTTTCCTTGCTTTCACGTTGTCCGTAGTCTTATCAGTGTCCATTATAGTATTTATGATATTATCACACACATTTTTTTCTACATGCATTACATTAATATAATGACGAACTAGATTATATCCCCAATAAGGCAGCTCCCAAAATATACTTTTTTTGGTCCAATTATGATCTACCCCATATCCTGGCAATCGTACGGATTCACCTAGTTCTATTATCTTTGTAAAGTCTTTAACTCTATGCCAAACCTGGTAAGAGGCTTATCACGTTCAACCGTCTTCTTCTTAAACACGTCCTTCTTACCCCTAAATTCAGGATCAAGGTCCAAAAAGCTCCAATGACAGCCAAACCATGAGTTTTTCTGACCATGTTTCAATGTGAATGCCTTTGTATCCTACATACATATTCAACATGCCAATTTTCCTTGTGTGATCCAACTTAACAACATTCCATAGGCTGGAAAATCATTGGTAGTCCACATCACTAGTGCCCCAAGCAAGAAATTTTTTTTCGTGAAAATATCATAAGTTTGTATACCTGAATACCAAAATTATTTAAGCTCATCAATCAATCGTTCGAGGTAAACATCAATCTTGACTTTGAGATTATCGGGGCCAGGGATTATACAAGTTAGAAACATGTAAGGATCTTTCATGCACATTTCAAGAAGGAGATTGTAAAGCGTAACAACCACAGGCTAGTAGGAATACGGTTTGCTAAACTAATTATTCGAAGTAAATCCATCTACACAAAACCCCAACCTAACATTCTTAGGATCCGCAATGAAATCAAGATAAGTTTGGTCAAAGTGTTTCCAAGCTTTACTATGGGAAGGGTGGGTTATGACACCATTGTTTCTCTTATTCTCGAAGTGTCATCTCATGTGAGGTGCTGAACTCATTGAAGCATACAACCTCTTTAACTTTGGAATTAGGGACAAATAGTGTATTCTTTTATATGGAACATTCTTATATCTTTCATTTCCAGATCTTTTTGGTTTAAACCTAAGGTTTTCACAAAATTTACATTCAGTTAGGTCTGTATCATCTTTGTAGTACAATATACATCCTTTCAAACACCAATATATATATATATATGATTTTAGCCCGTGTTTTGAAATTCATTTTTTGGCTTGATAGAAATCCTTTGGAACAAAACTAGGTTGTGGACTAATCTCACTCATTAATGTTACCCACTAGTCAAACGAATTTTGACTTTGGTTAGCTTCTGACTTAATAGCTAACATCCTAAACGCTAGAGAGAACTTCGAGTGTACACACCTTTCCTATAGAGGGGCCATTACAGCCTCTAATATAGAGAAAAATTTCTCAGCCTCTACATTAGGAGCCTCGATAGAAGGTTCATAATCTGCATAAATTTGAGGACCAACTGCACATAAATCATTTCTTTATATCGTCGAGAGCTATCCTTCCAATTAACATTTCCCGTGGCATGCTTACCAATATGAACTCTACTTGAACTACCTCTAACTTGGGCATTTTCAACACTAGCATGTTCAAAATTTTGTGTGGCAACTTCCCCATGCATAGTTCAAACCCAATAATTTGTCTTAAAACCATTTTTATACATGTGATACCTAATGGTGTCTATATCAAAATATTTCCTACATTTGCAACTAGCACAGGGACACCTAACTTTCTGCTCATTCATAAGTTGAACTGTCTAACGAGCCACCCTTATAAATTGTTCAACCCCCGCGTAAAATTAAAGTTTGATTCCCCCTTGACTAAGGTGTACCCTATCATACATCCATTGTCTGTTTGTGGGAATCATGGTTCTTGGATGTGTAATTTAACCTAACAAATTCATTTAAAGTTTCATAAATAAATTTTTTAAAATTATAAATATCTTTCAACAAAATATCTTTTGAAAGTAAAAGTGTTTCAAGTAAATAGATTGTGCTCCTTAACTTAACAAACTCTCAGCAGAACCTCCCTTTAAATTAAGACCTCCCTTTAAATATCCAGTCAAATAAGATTCACAAACAATCAAACAATTATTTAAAGATCCTAAAACTATTCTCGAGCACACCCCTTATAACATCACAACATGTATTTCCTGTAATCTCCGCATACTCAATCAATTTCCATAGCAAACAATACAAATAAGTTAGGGAATGACCTCTACGCCCTTCTCCCTAGTCATGCAGTCTCGATTTCCTACAACTTTATCTTAGAAATCATAAGTCTTTATCCTCACAAAAATGTAACTAAATAAGGAGAAGAAACAATTACTTACCTTAATGTTGGCAAAAGAAATATAGGCTCCGCCAAAGAAATGCTCCAATCGAATTTGACGTTCTCTAACAAAACTAATTATGTAAATTAATAAATCAATTAATCAAAAATCCGTCAAATATAACACACATATCTCATACATTATACACGTGAGTAGATTATACAATTTTTAAAGGAGAGTAGCACCAATGTTTGAATAATCCCTTTTTTTTTTTGCTTTTATATTTTTCCATTCACAAATTAACAAAGACCACCACAGTAACAAAAGAGGAAAAGTTGTAAAGTTTGCTATTCCTTGAAAGTTAAGTGCGCTTCCTAGGTTGTGTTTGATATATAAGTAAACTTAAAGGTGAAAACTTTGTAGGATTGACTATTTTTTGGTTATAGGTTACCAAATAAGGAAAATTTGTAAAATTCATTATCTCATTTGCAAGCGAAAAAGAGCAAACCTTAACAAATTCCTAAATCCACAATTGAAGTCAAACAAGGAGGGAGAAGGAAGGTGTGATGGAGCTTCCAATTATGTGTAACATAGCATTTCAACCAATGAGATGCAAATCAAATAGCTAACCGATAAGAAAACTCCCATCCATGTCATAAGAGCTTAAACACTAAAAAGAAAAAACAAGAAAAGATGGTCACTAATGCAAGCAGAGGAGAGAGTCGCGACAGGCTAAGGCTAGGCAAGCGTCTTGGCAGGCGTGGACAGCAGGCGCAGCTCGGCGGGGTGAGGCGTCAAGTGTTAGGCAGGAGTAGTCGCGACCACAGAGCGGGGCAAAAGCAGGCTCGGCTGCGGGGCAGGGCGAGAGCAAGTGTGGCAGCTAGGCTCTGGCGTGGGTGAGGTTGGCTGGCGGCAAGGCTTTGGCGAGTGGCACACGATTGGTGAGGCTTAGGGCGGAGGTGCAGCAGCAAGATAGAAAGGCTTGAAGGAAAGAGGAGAGAGAGAGAGTTGAAAGAAAGATGAATGAGGAGGGGGAAATGGTAAAAAATCTTATCTAAAAACATTACCGATGGATTTTAAAATAACCGACGTAAAATCCATCGGTAAAATAATTTCAATTTTTTTAAAAAAAATCATTACCGATGGATTTTCCTTCGGTAAAATTAAATTATGAATTAAATTTTTTACAAAATTACCGATGGATTTTTCGTCGATAAAAATGAATTTATAGAAAAAAATTTAAAAATTACCAACAAATTTTTTGTATTAAACACAATTTTTACAAATTTATGTTCTGAATTAGTTACCGATGGATTTTCTGTTTGTAAAATTAAATTCTAAATTAAAATTTTCAACAATTACCTATGGATATTCCGTCAGTAAAAAATTAATTTTCAAAAAATATTTTAAAAAATAATTACCGACAAATTTTCTATCGGTAAACACAATTTTTACAAATTTATATTCTGAATTAGTTACTGACGAATTTTTCATCGACAAAATTAAATTATGAATTAAATCTTTCACACAATTATCGACAGATTTTCCATCGGTAAAAATTAATTTTTTAAAAAGTTTTAAAAACATAATTACCGATGGGTTTTCCATCAGTAACATGCGCTATATTTCACGCAATTGGGGGCGAAGTTTATCAAGGATTCTTGTGATCAAACCCAATTTTTTTGGCTTGGATTCGTTTCTTTGTCGATATCTTTGTAACACCCTCCTAACTCCCAAATATTACTCGAGTGTTAATATAGTAATTAGTAAAGTGTTACTTTCTTTTATACTTTATACTAGTTTAGAGAAATGAATATATAATGAATTGAGCTCATGCGTTGCAACAACTCATATATATGTACACATCATAAACAAGATTGAAATATGTACAGCATACTAGAACATAAACTGGTCAACTACTGAACTACTCAAGGACTCAGTACAAAAGAAAACATCTTCAATGTCTAGTCTAACATGCTCAAATATCAGGGCCCAACAAAATCACATTTACACAAAAATGGACCTTAAAAACATCTAACAAGGTTAGTTTGTAGGCTGGTGGGTTCCTAATACTAAACTACAGCTATGTACATATCACGAGTCCCTAAATGTGTCATGCTTTCCTAGAGATAATCGTTCGCCATCGGTGGAATGGCATTGCCTCTAGCAGAGGCATCAGGACCAGCGGTGGATCGGAGTCCAAGGATGAGGACGAGGATGGGTCATCTCCAGGAGGTGATATGGATGGTGCAGGTGGGGCTACAAGCACAGCAGGATGTGCCATGTGAAGGGGCACACCATCCTAAGGAAAACCTGGATCAAACTAGGCTGTAAAAATTGAGGTGCTAAATGAACAACTAAAAAACACATAAGCTCGTATATGAGAATAGGCTACAATGTATAGCGAATCCAAATCCGGGTCATAGTGCCACTGCTACTATGGCGAGTCAAGAAAGAAGTTTACCGATGGCATCTGCAAGATCTAAATACAATATAAAATACATGCAGACATAGGGATGAGAATAATATATAATTCTCAATAAGACATTTTCCCAAATATGAACAAAACATAACTAACAATTCCATTCTTACAAGAATTATCAAGTAAAATCATACACAGAAATAATACTAGTCATGCATTTTTGTTTGTGGCCAAGGAACTTTTTTTAGTGCATTTTTCTCTTTTCATCAACATAAGGAAAACTTAATTCCATACCAAATGGTATTCATAGTGGACAACTCCACAATGGGCAATACACTATTTATCAGGACATGAGCTCATTCCTATATGTGATCATCAGACTTCATTTTTTCCTTTTTCTGAATCTCACACAGTTCTCTATTCCTAGCTGATATGTCTATTGACTTATCATTTTTCCAGGGAAGTCCTTATCTTTGCCTTTCCTCTTTAATGCACATAAGTCTTGTCTCTGTTTTCCCTATATGTTAAAACATGCACAATTAAAATTCACATATTCTCTTTTGTCATACAACTGCAATCATATACTTTTCTCTTTTCCAAGGCATGCTTACATCACATGTAGCCATTCAATTACATTGGAGTATCATTCATTCCTCATAAAAGAAATTCTTTAAAGTAGCTAACATGCGTTCATATAACCTATACTTGGACTAAATGTCATTCAATCATTAATTTAAGACATTCTCACCATTCCAGCACCTTGGCAGATTTACCATTTGAGTAACAACATTTAATTTCTCTATTAAATAGCCAATTCAAAGGCCAAAAACCAAAAAATTCCCTATGACCCCTCAAGTGTCTAAAAGGCCCTATAAAATTTTCAAGGCAAGAATCATTTCCTAACTAAATTAACAAAATTATACAATTTTGGTGGTCAAAGGCCACTTATCCACAGCTCAGAACAGGATTCTCATAATTTTTAAACCTAGCAAATGATGGAATCAACTCAAAATAAAAATAGTAATTACACTTCAAGAAGTTATCAACTCCCTATAAAAATTTCAAAGTAAGAATCAATCATTTGCTATGGTAACAAAATTAGACAATTTCACAGCTTCAGTTTCAATAATCTAAACAGTATAAGTACCATTTCGGTCTTTGATTTTTTTAAGGCATTATACCTTAAAAATAGTGCTAAAAAAAATTTCAGGTATTTATTTTAAGATGTTAACTTGAACATATAATTTTTCCTCTCATAAACATGGCCACAAACATGTATTAAAATTCACAAAATTTTCCTGTTTGCAACCAAATTGAAAAACCAGTAACATGGTCCAAAATCTCTTTTGACAAAAATGATTTTTCTCATCATCCAAACTCATCATCAAAATTCATACATCAATAACCATATATTATCAAAATAAAAAATTTTGGACCAAAACAAATTAGAATGTTCAGCATAAATTTTGAAAGAAAAGACAAAAAAAAACCCTACTCTTAGAAGCTAGTGTATCCTTGTCTCTAATATGCTCCAAGATGGATGTTCTTTACTCCAAAGCTCTCAAAACACACTCAAACCCTTCTCTAATTAGTTATGTGTGAAGTATTAAGGTGAGTTTTGGATATTTTAATCAGTTATACTTGTAGGTATTGAAGTGTAGAACAAGTTTAGTGAAGGAAGATTTTGGTTTTAACAATTCTAGGCTAGTGTATATGGGATTTGAATGGAAGCTTGGAGCTCTTTGAAATATGGAAATAGAGATGCTACCTTCTCTAGGCTTCTAAGAGAAGCTTTAGCCTGTGTTAATCTTTATAATAAATGCCATGAATATTATATATTATTATTGTATAATATCTATTCTAAGAAAGTAAATGTATGGCTAGATTCAGTCTTGTAATTCAAGATTAAATCTTAGCCATTCATTTGATATAAATGGATAAGTCCCTTCCTTTTGTAAAGATTTAATTAACTCTCGGTGTTAGAAATTGCATACCGAAATTTTACTGAACGGGTAAAACAATATACCCGGGTAATCAAGCATTGCCTGAAAATTAATTCTAAGTATAAAACATTTATTCCTAACCATTTCTAATCTTAATCCTATAAGTTCTCACTTTCAGGTATCTTTGGGCCCCAATTCTAGGGTTTCAGCTGTCCTAGCGAGCCCGTGAAGCCCATTAGGTTACTATTCATTTATAAATCCATTGAGTTGTTCTCATCATTTTTATGTCTGTCAGAATTTTGAGATTCTCATTAATAAAGTCTCAATTAATTTCTGAATAAAAAAAGTTATGGCGTTACAAATACCGAAGGATATTTTCTATCGGTAACCCATGTTTTTCTTGTAGTGCTAAATAAAATAACCCTTATTAATTATTCCTTGAAGCTACCGGATGATATGTTTAATTCCATTCCAATTCCTTTTAGTTGGGACAAATTATAAGTTGCTAATACACTTATAGAAAATGCTATATCAAGTCGTCTATTACTAGCAAGAAATGGAAGTGCTCTGATGCACTAAGGTATGGTGCTTTTGTATCAAGAACTAATTCATTACCTTCCCAAGGATGAAATGGATCCTTTTTCACATTCAATGATCTTACAACCATTGGGGTACTTAATGAATGTGATTTACCCATATAAAATCTCTGAAGGATTTTCTTTTTCATTAGTAAAATGCTTGATCTACAAGTCAAAACAAAATTTTTTCATTCCAAGACCTTTCATCTCAAACTCTTATTTTACATCTTATATCACTATGGGAACTTCTTCAGGAGTTCTAGTGATATTCAAGTTATCAACATGCATAGCTATTATAATGAATGCAGATATAATTTTCTTTATATAAACATAAAGACAAATGGCTACATTTGTAAATCCCTTCTTAATCAAATATTCATTGAGATGGCTATGCCATGTCCTTCCAGATTGCCTTAGACCATAAATAGATCAATGCAACTTGATTGAGTACATCTCTTGTGGATGTTTATTAGATGGTGTTAATATCTTTAATCCTTCAAGGACTTTTCATGTAAATGTCATTCTCTAATGGATCATATAGATAGGCTATGACAACATCTAGCATATCATATTTAGCTTGTTATGTGCAGATAAGCTAATCAAATATTGAAATATTATTACATCCACTATTGGGGAATATATTTTGCCACAATGTATACCAAGTCATTGTGAGAAATCTTATGCTACAAGTAGAGCCTTATAGCATACAATTTCATTTTCTCATTTCCTTTTTCTCACAAATACCTATTTGTATCTCTTGGGTTTCACACCTTTTGGTATTTGGACTACAGGTCCAAAGGCTTCATATTTTACAAGTGAGTCTAATTCAGCCTATATGGCTTCTTTTTATTTTTTGCCAATAATTTCTACGTCAATATTCTTCAATGATTATTGGCTCAAGATCCTCATTTTCATGCATAATATTTCTACATTATATGCAAATATATTATCAATAATAAATTCTCATCAGTTCCATCCTTTTCATGTAGAGAAATAGTCTATTAAGATCTCATCATTTTTAATGACTATTTTCAAGTATCTAACCGCCTTCTAGTGTTTTAAAATTTTGGACTATAACAAATGTCCTTATTATGTCTCTCTCCTCTTTAACAAGAAAAGTACCATTTGCTCTATGACATCATTTTCCCTTTTTGCCCCTTTTTTTTTAGGATTTTCATTTTGGAGTTGGCTGGTCAACATTGCTTTTGGCATGGGATTTTTGTATTGACCAATTGTCCAACAAGGATATTAATTCGAATCGGGGTATTTTCAGCTAGTATATAGGATTTACTCCTTCTTGTATCATAAAATGCATCTAGCAATTTATTTTCCATTCTTTGCAAATGTATCATCTTTTGAACTTCTAGTTCACATTGTCTTTTGTGAGTATCTAAATAGAATAATATCAATACATTCTAATTTATTTTCTTTTCCACCTGTCTACTCCCTCCCCCTGATCTTGGAAACCTTATCAAATTGTCAATATATAAATTGAGCCTTAAAGCATATCTCATTTATATGTCATTATATTTGATATTGTAAAAGGAGTCATATCCAATATATATCCTCAATTTTCTTTAGGGTCCCATTTGGAATAAAATAATTAGTAGTTAGGTCATATCTTGCACTTCTAAAGTTCTTAAATGGGAACTATTTGGCTGCAGGTTGAAGTAGTTGTAGGGGAGAGAATTATTGACAACTTAGCCTTATAGAAATAGGTGATGCAAAGTAGTATGCACCCAACTAGGAATTGAGAGATATGTTCTCATGAGCAAGCGGTATAGTAATCAACTGGAAGTTTTTATAAGTTAATTGTGCTAGTTAACTTTTTATATATGAACATGAATACGTTTATAGCATTAGCCTAGAAGCAATAAAAGTTTGAGAAATAAATTCACCTAGATCATTAAGATAAACAATTTTTTATTGAATTATCAAGAAACTGTGCTCTTAATAAACTAATTTGCATAAATAATATCGCAAGCTCTAAGTCACAAGATCATAATGAGCATACATCTGACCATTTCATAGACATCTATAAAATATTTGAAAGGTCCATATGGTGGATGTATTAATCCACGTATATCACATTGAATTTCTTATGCGAATTTAAGAGATTCAAATCTAATCATTCCATGTGATGGCCATATAATTATTTTACATCACTGCTAGAAATCCATGGGATTCTAACAAAAAATACTGACGAGTACATACCCATCGGTAATTCCCAATAGTATTTCTGATGGATTGTTTCCTTTTTGCATTATTAAACTTTTAATTATTAGTTTGCATAATAGCCTATTGGTAAATAATGGCACCATTGTGCATCATATGGCAGGCAAAATTTCCTATGAGTTTACTGACGGGTTTATAAATTGGTGCAATCATAATTAAAAGCCCGTCGGTAATTACATGCGCTTCACGTGGCGCGAGAACTTTACTAACAGGTGATTAATATTTTATTTTAATTATTTTCTTTAAATTACCAATAGGTGCACCAATGGGTGATTAATATTTTATTTTTATTTATCTTTTTCTTTAATTATCGACTGGTGTACCGACGGTATATAAAATATTTTAAAAAAAATTTTCCAACTGGTTTACAGATTGGCTTTTTAAAATTTTGTATGTTGGTGCTCAGCACTTGGTATTCTCACATACCCATTAGTAATAAGTGAGTTGTGAAACACACCAATTCACTTATAGGTTACCGATCCATCAGTAACCCGCATATATGTTGTTCCCATACGCTTCTTCTTCCCCATTTCTCCAAGCTTTCTCTCTCTTCACTTTCTCCCCCTCTACACTATTGCCGCTTCTGTGCTACTATTCTCCTCTATCAGAGCTTCATTTACAAAATGAAGACCACCATTGCCATCCTCATACATTGGTGAGTATCCTAATTGATTTAGTTTTTCTATTTGGCTTAGTTTTTCCTTTTGTTTGTGGGTGCCTATAGTGTTGCTTTTTTAATGCATTGGAGAGTAATTATTGTTATTATTTTATTAATGTAGGTATTCTATTGACCCCTGGCACTGACTTATTGATGTTGACAGTGGACATTGAGAGTAGTATTCCATCTTTTTTCCATATTTTATTTTATATTTTGTATATATAAATGTTTATAATTGTGTGAAATTAAATATTTATTCATATTGAATTTTAGTATTGGATTTGGTTGCACACAAAGAGCTTTCAGATTCTTTATTTTTTCACTGCAATAGAGGTTAGTAATGAAATCCTTATTATTTATATGATTTAATATATATGTAGGATACAGTTGTAGGAAATAGGGATTGCATGACTAGGGGAAGGGTGCAGAGATCTTTCCCCAACTTATTTACATTGTTTGCTACGGGATTCTTTATGTTTATGGAGATTGCAGGATGTACGTTGTGGAGTTATAAGGGGATGTGCTATAGAACCGTTTTTCAGATTATGTGAATTGCACGTAATTATTAAGATGTAACTATTTAACTATGTTTATTATTTTATTGATCTTTAATAATTCCTATTATTGTTAAATTGGCTGAAATATCTTATAATGGGAGCTCCTAATTTAAAGGGAGATGTTGTCAAAATTTTATGAAATTTTTTTTAGGGAAATAATATTAAAATTAATTGTATTAAAACCTTTAAAAAGAAATTGATGGATTTAAAAGCAATAATTTGACATCTATAAAAAATTATATGTCTATGAATTCAACAATGCACTGAAATATATGATGACAAAAGCTCCTAAGTTAATCAGAGATCCTATCAAAAGTTTCTTAAAATTTTTGTTAAGGAAAGGATTAAAAGTAACTGTATTAAAAAAATTTATAGACAATTGAATGTGTTTGAAAGTAATAATTTGACATCATTGAAAATTTGTATGTTTATGGTTGTACTGAAATATATGGCTGGAAGAAATTTATAGAACATTCTTGTTTGAGACATGAATATTTGTTATTTTTTTAAATATAAAGGAGATTCCTATATTAAAGTCAGAGTATATAATTAGAGTGTATATCAACAAGTTACTATTTTAGAGCACTCTGATTATGTACTCTAACTTTAAAATAGAAACCTCCTTTATATTTTAAAAATAACAAATATTCATGTCAAAAACAAGAATGCTCTGTAAATTTCTTCCAACCATCTAAAATTTAAAGAACAAATGAAATTAATGCTTTTTGTGGATTGTTTAATTGTTTTAATATGGCTAGTCGAGGTAGAGGCCAACCTTGAAAGGTTGGTTTACCTACCACCCCTTTCGCCAACAAATTGAATGTGTTTGGAAATAATAATTTGAGGTCATTAAAAATTTGTATGTCTATAGTTGCACTAAAATATATGAGGATGGAAACTCCTAATTGAAGTGGAGATAATGTCAAATTTTTTTCAGAATTTTTGTTAAGAAAACAATATTAAAAGTATATGTACTAAAAATTTAAGTAGAAATGGAATTTGTATTTGAAAGTAATAATTTGACATCTTTAAAAAATTGTAGGATCTAGGGTTACTCACAAGCGCAATGTTACCTTCAAACTGGTCACTGATGTATGATACATGGCATCATAATAGAAGGATGATTAAACTGGAATTTTATAGTGGTATTAAAGAATTTATTAGGGTGGCATGTCAAGCACAACGGTTTATTAATGAGGCAAAAGTTAGGTATCCATGTAATAAGTGCAAATGTAGGAAATATTTAGATGATGATATGATAAGAGCTAATTTGTACAAGTGGAAATTCATGCCTGACTATTGGATTTGGACCGAGTATAGGGAGGTAGTTAATATATGAAATCAAATGGATATGTTTCAGACTAGAAGTAGTTCTAGTGGGATCTATGTAGCTCAGCAATAGTGGGTAATGTACTATGGGAGGATAATTTGGTTAGACATCAAGAGATGGTTTTTTATAATGTTGGTCCTGAATTTGCAGCTTGTTATTTGTAGCCTTCAGGCAAAGAGCCTAACCAAGATGCCACTAGGTTTTATAGTCTCCTAAAGGCTTCCAATCAACCTTTATGGGAGGATTGTGTGCATAACAAGTTGTCACTAGCAATTTGAATGTTGAGCATTAAGTCTGAAGGGAACAAAAACCAAAGTTCTTTTGATCATTGGGTTGCACTGATAAGTGAGCTAAGTTTGAATCCCGAAGTAATTTCAAAAGATTTCTATCAAGCTAAAAAATTAGTTTCTAATCTTGGGTTGAAGGAAATAAAAATGGACTGCTACTCGAAAGATAACATGCTTTATTATAAAGATGATATTGCATTGACTGAGTGTAAGTTCTCCTAGGTTTAAACCCAAGAGGCGTGGAAGTGGAAGGTATAAGGATGTTCCTAAAACAAGAATGCGCTATCTATTCTTAATCCATAGGCCTAACAGACTCTATACATCAATGAGCTCAGCTTTTCATATGAGGTGGCACAGTAAAAACCAGAGGGAAAACAATATGATGATGCTTCCATTGCATGTGAGGCATGGAAATATTTCGATTAACAATATTCTGAGTTTGTCTTTGACCCTTGAAATGTTAGATTGGGATTCTATTCAAATGAATTTACTTTGAATAACCAATTTAGCAAACCCTATTCCTGTTGGCCTGTAGTTGTTACACCCTATAATCCCCCTCCTAAAATGTGCATGAAAGATCTTTACTTGCTCTTAATATGTATAATCCATTGCCTTGATAATCCAAAAAGTAATATTGATGTGTATCTTTAGCCCTAATTAATGAATTGAATGAGTTGTGGTACTAGGGTGTTCTTACTTATGACATTTCAATAAAGCAAAATTTCATGATGAGGGCTGCATTAATGTGGACCATAAATAACTTTCCAATTTACGGAATGCTGTTTGGATGGATGACCCTAAGGCAAATTAGCATGCCCAGTTTGAATGGAGGATACTAAGGTATTCACTTTGAAACATGGAAGAAAGAACTTTTGGTTTGATTGTCATAGGAGCTTCTTAGATGCTAATCATCCATATAAGGGAAGTAGATGTGGCTTTAAAAGTAATTGTGTTAAACATGATAAGTCTCCAGTTAGACTAAGTGGCCGCCAAATACGGGGTCAAGTCAAGGATTTCCCAAAAATAACGGAAAGAGAGTGCAAATGACAGGCTATGGGGTATACCATCATTGGACCCAACAAAGTATTTCTGGGAGTTTCCATATTCGAGGGATAATTTAGTCTGTTATTGTTTAAATGTCATGCATATTGAGAAAAATGTGTTTGACAACATTATGAATATTGTAATGAATATAGATCAAACCAAAGACAATGACAAGGTAAGACATGATCTGGCTGAGTATTGCATGCAGCTTGATTTACATTTACAAGAATTATGATATGATCGTTTCTATAAACCAAAGGCTAAATATGCTCTAAATTTCACTTAGAAACAAACTATTTGTCAATGCTTGAATTGTTCCAAATACTATGTTATTATGACTTTATTGTGCATATCTGTGCAGTTGAGGGAGTTAAACCGCCCTCCAACCAAGAAGAGTTGTTTTGGGAGACCATACCCAAAAAGGTGAGCAACAAGGGGAGTTTGGAGAGGTCTGGGTAGACCCTCACTCCAAGGCCATTTATGCAAGTTTAAATTCAAACATCTTTTTACTTATTTTGTATTACTTTTCTCATTTATGTCATAATTAATTTACAATGTGTTTTATCTTTTTTTTCCTTCATAGCATGAGTTTACAAACCTCTGAGAGTAGGCACAAACCCAGTACCAGACCCAGTTGGCTGAGGTTGAGCCCGATGCTGATATCCTTCTTCCTCCAAATGAAGAGGATGTCTTGGCCTAGGTGGTTGGCGACCTTTACAAGGGTTGCATGTATGGGATGAGGTATTACTTTAATAATAGATCCCCATCCGTCACCACTGGGTCTGCTATTGGGATGGTATCCTAAAGGAACATGTGTATACCCTCAACCAGGAGCTACAGTAGCTAGCACAACTCATCCATTAGTAGCAAGAACAATATAGCATAACTCATTCAGTAGCTCCACGAGCAGGCAGCATGCCGAGCAGTAGTGGAGCAAGAGCTCAGGGAGATCTAACAGCTTAAGCTGTCAAAAGAGCATCAGCAGCAGGAGAAGCCTAAGCAAGAAAAGATTTAGTTCAAGAGGATACAGAAGAATATAACAGTTGATGTTATGAGGTTTTTCAGGAATATGCAAGCCTCAGGATCCTCCGGCTTTGGCAAGAATCTCCCATTGATGCTACTCCCGTCCATTTTTTAAGGCTTCTCTATCGTTTGATGGTGGGGATGACTCTGATGGGTCCAATGATGATGATGCTGCTAATGACATTGACAACTAGGAGTTTAGCCAGTCTGTATCTAGCTTTTTTTTAAATTTAATTTTTTATATTTCATACATTTATCATACTTTGTATATATTTTAATATGATACATTGTTTACTTATTGCATTAGTTTTTTTTTATGGAATGAGGATGGAATGTAAAGTGATTTATATTGTGATTGTGTGAATGTAATGCTTGACAGATTAAAGAAAAAGAAGAAGAAATATATAATGTAAATTCATTAACAAACTGAAGGTAAAGTATAGAAATTGTAAAGAACTTAAAGGAAATCTAATTCTAAGAAAGAAAAAGAGAGGGTTGAGAACAATACTTAGTTAACTCTAGACTCTGTCTAGTCATTGGAGACATTTTAGAGTGATTGTATGAGTGAAAATTTCAACTTTTTCCAATTTGTACAGAACTAGTATTTATAGACAACATAGGACTCTAGGATTTTGACACTTGTCTTTGGGTTGCCTCTGGATGTTGTCCACGCTACTTTAACAGTTATTTTCTTTGTTATTTGCTCTTTGATTGCCACTTTGTCACGTTTTTGTCAAGCTTCTGTCAATAACCACTGGAAATTGTCAATAACCATTATTTGACGAACATATGCAATCAAACCACTATGACAGTATCTTTAATATCTTCACAATTTTCTAGTCCTCAAGTGACAAACTCTCCACTTTGACTCGTCGAACCTTGAGCACAATAGTTGGTTGTCTTCAGCTTCCGATTGCTTTATTCAAAATTTCTAAGTGTTGAATGATAAACTTTGACTTTTATTCACAATAGTTCGAACCACTATGCGAACTACTTTGTCATGCGCTTTTGTCATCGAATAGTTACTACTCCGTCGCATCTTTATAACGCCTCTGTTAGCAAGATCTGTCTTTTATTGATCACTTCAAAATTTTCTAAGTGTTGAATGATAAACTTTGACTTTGACCTGTCGAAATCCAACTTTAACTGATGAACTCCCACTTTGACTTGTTGAATATTCGTCTCAGAATTTTATCATTATTGACTTGCATGTTTGGAGATTCAACTTCATCCTGAATGACAAACATCCACTTTGACATGTCAAATATCGCATTGTGATTTCGTCAACATTGACGTGCCTTTTCTTGATAACCATACTTCATCTGTGTTGAATAACTTCAATATGTTGATTGTTTGTCATAATTTATCATCATTAAGGGCTCATGCTTTGACAACCAAACTTCTTTCATTACTGCCTTTGTCTCACCAAAAGCGAATGATAGTTCAACTTTTGGATACTTACTAAAATTTGTGCCAACATGATGCCCCCCACAACTCTAATTTTGAAGAACAACTTCTGTCGATGAGAAATTGAAGAGTTGTAAGTTGAATTTTAAATTGTTTGTTTAGAGATATTTCATCCCTTAACTTATGCATCTCTATGCATATTTCTATGCACATCATTATTTATCTATCTTAACTTGATGCATTGTTGGTTTGTATACTTTTAGATATTTTCCATCAATCAATGTTGTTCTTTGCCCACTATCAACTTCTTGTGCCAACACATTTCCCAGGGCCACCTCAAGTAGCAATATAGAGTTTGATAGGTCTGTCAAGCTTAGGCGATGTCATCACTGGATTTTTTGTCAAACGTTACTTGATTGTGTCAAATGCCTTTTAATGGTCATGTGTCCAGACAAAGTATTTTTCTCTTTCAAGCTTGACCATTGTGCCAATATTTTTATTTTTCCAGACAAATAAGCAATGAAATGTTGAATGAAATTCACTTTCCCTAAAAAAGATTGCTACTGTTTCTTGTTCCTTGGGGATGACACTTCCATAATTGTCTTTGCCTTAGTTTCGTCAATGGTAATTCCTTTTTTCTTTTTTTTTGGAACCAAGACACCTAGATAGTTTCCTGGATGTTCCAATAAACTTTGCCTTACGCAGCTTCTTGATTTCTTCCCTGATCTTGACTGTTACTTTGGGAGCAAACCATCCAGGTGCTTCTTCGACAGGTCAAATATTGGGCTCTAATGGCAACCTGTGCTCCACAAGTTGACAACTAAGTCCTGACATTTCATCATATCCCCATGTGAAACAGTCATTGTACTCTTTTAGTAGCTTGACCAACTCTTCTTTGAAATCTTTTAGTAGTAGTTAGCTAATATAGGGTGGTATTTTCTTGTCAGTATCACCGAAATTGATTTCTTTAAGAAGATCCTGCACTTCACATGTTTTATTTTTGTTCCTAAGATTGTTAGACAAAACATAAGTATTCTCAAATTCTAAAGATTCAAAATTATAAATACAATCTAATAATGCACCATCAGTAGTGAATGTAAATTGTTCAACCATATAGGCCAATAATTGAGCCATTGGACTCAACAAATCCATAATTTAATATGAATCTGAGATCATTTCGACCTCGGCCCTGGGTATTAGCTTCAAGCCTTCACTGCCAATGACACATTTATCAATCTTTTATGGGTCGAAGTTGCCTTTGACTTCCAAGGGCTCAATCTTTTCCTTGTGAATCCTAAAATCAACATGGAGTTGTTCAACATAACAGAAGCTGTCATATGCCCCGACTTCTTCAATGCTTGCCTCTTCATTCTAGAGAATGAATTTTTGATGTAAAGTTAATGGCATTGCTCCCATTCCATGGATCCAATCACATCCGAGTAAGGCGTTATAGGTTGCTTTTGATGGAACCACGAAAAATATAGTCTTTCGATTGACACTCCCAACTTTGAGACTCCGAATTACCACTCTTTTGGCAACAAAATATTTGTCATTGTAGTCAGTCACAGAAATATTAGTCTTTACTAAGTCTTTGACATCTTTTCCAATCTTTGTTAGCATGCTTTCTAGCATTATACTAATGGTTGTTCCCTTATCGATCAACACTTTATTGACCAACTTGCTTTTGATTGTTGCATTGATGTGCAATGGTCATAAAATGCCTTTGTCACTTCATCAGGTTTTTCAAAAGTTTCATTGCCACAGAAACCTTCACAAACAAAGACACATTTGTCGCCCATGATAACATCTTCACAATCATCTTCCATTTTGATATATGAACCTTTGACAGCATACTTTGTAGGCAAGACCGATAGTACTTCGACACAATTTGTGTTGAAAATGGTATGGAGATCGTCATCGATACCTATTTCAAAGTTGTTTGTCAACAGGTGATCCTTAGTCAATGGATGGTATTCTAGAACCAGTCTATCATTTTGACTAGTTTCTAAGTGTGTTATTGGTGCTGGTTGTGCCAAATGCTTATTGCTTGTAACCTTTGACAATTGAGTTTCAAGTTTTGGTAAATTGACCTCTTCAGTTTGCACAATATCTTTTAGAGGAACAAAGCTTTTCCAAATGGGAGATTTTGTCCTGATCGATTGAGGATTGATTCGATTCTCACCTTTCTTTCTGTCAATCCTTTTCCAAACATAAGGATTTGGGTTTGCTTGTCATCCTTGATTATGCCTTCTCTTTCTTTTAGACGATGATCCTTTGTCGCCATGGTGGATATTCTTAACCCATTGATTTTAAGAAACTTTGACTGGAGGAACTCAGGTTCAGCCAGACATGTTGTTGGGTTTGCTATCCACCATGACAACAGTCTTCATTTTTTGATTGACTTGCTTAGTTTCAAGTTTGAGAAACTTAGGATCGAATGGGCCAAAATCAATTTTTGACTTACCTGCTACTTTCTTTTTTATTCTAAGTTTTCTTTCTCTCTTTTGGCAATCAAATTTTCAATTCTTTGTGTTTCATATGTCGCACTTGCTATTTGATCAAACACATCACTACACCCTAGACATAAGGAGGCATTTTGACCATTGTTTTTTTGTTTGATAAAAAAAAGTCATAAGATCTTCCCATTCTTTGGGTAAATTATCTATTCGACAACCTCAAAACAGTTGAGCTCAAGTTCACGTCGAAACTTCTTCCCACCATCAAGATCAGGCATCCCCAATCCAGCAACATTGATATCCATGAAGGTTGGTTTGACAAAACTCGAATTGACTTGGAAGGGATCAGTGTCCACTTTCATGAGCTTTTCTTTTCCTTTGAATGTCAAACGCCCTTCGTTGATTGCCTTCTAAATTAGCTCCCTAAAATGAACACAACTGTTAGTAGCATGCCTAGTTGATTGATGAAATTTAATTGAAGGAATTTTCTTCCCTTTGGGAAGAATAATTTGTTTATCTTTTAAAAATATGTCACATATTTTTTTAGCCTTAGCAATGTCAAAAGAAAAAAATTTTGACATTGGCATTTTTTCTTTATTTCTTGTTGGCCTTAAGGATGGACAAACATATGTTGGTCTTGGTTTCAATTCGACCACATTGACTTCGTCACTACTACCATCAACTTCATCATCTCACTGGTCGACTTTGACATTAGCAATTTTTTCATGATGAAGTGTTTTCTTTTTTATTCTTTTCTTCTATCTCTTTAGTTGTCTATTTGAAGCACTTTCTCGGCCAATTAGCCAAGATCTATGAACTGCAAATTAATAAACTTTTTTGTTATGTCATAGTCTAAACCATTAATGGTCATTTTGACAACTTCAGACTCTAGCATAGGAGTAAAACAATGATTTCTCACATTCCTAAATCTACCAAATAGTCATCGACAGTTTCCCCTAGAAAACTTCAAATAGTGAACAAATAAGTCAGCTAACCTTGATTTCGCCTTGAAAAAATTGATTACGAAAAATACTTTCTAATTGATCCCATGTTAAAATGGTATTGGGTCAGATATTTGAAAACCAAGTGAAAGCATTTTTTGTCAGGGAAGATGGAAAAAACGCATCCTTAAATGCTCATTTGATGTCATTTCCCTTATCTCAATTGTATATCGAATGATATGCTCGACTATCGATTCCCTATTCTCACCAAAGAATTTTGTCAAGGATTTAGGGATCTTCCAACCCCTAGGCACTTCAGCCTGTTGAGTATAATATAGTCTAGGAATGCAAACACAAAAAGGGGTTGGTTGGCAAAGCCAAAGTTGAAGCTGAATATATTCGGAATATTTTTGACTGCACGCGTAATGTTTTCATTTAGTTACCATAATTTAGTGTGGCATGGACGGGAATTAAAATGCAGGCAATTTTTCTTTTGCACTTTCTTATCTGAAGCATGAGTTTTGATATGGAGGTAATAATTATTTCCCTCACTCACTATCTCAATGTGATATTTAGTTCAATGAAGATCTTCAAAACTTGACAATAGAGCATGATTTGTTTTTATTTAGGAAAAAAATAATGGCTCATCAAGAACTTTCAATTATCTTGGTACTACCAGAATGATATTAACATTTATTTTTCTCAATACCAAATGAGTAAAATATAAAATATATCAAATGATGTCATGAATGTGTTAACGTATATATCACGTAAGAAAAGAAATTTTTCATGTTTAATCGCTATACAATAAAAATCATTAATAATCATAATATACATGTATCACAAAAATATCACAAAAGTATTTCAATATTTTATAATATTATTTTGTGATACTGTTCATGGCAGGTTTTAACACTTATTTGTTAACAAAAAATAACTGACAAACTCATTGTGTAGGAGGCCAAACTGCTCTAAACCATGCGTAAATTGACAAACTTCAGAAGTTTGGATGGCAGCCTTTACTTTTCAAGATCTCGATTTGGGGAGCAAAAAGCTACTCCTCTTGGGTTCTTCACCAAAAGAATCAAGTGTCAAACCTTTTTTTTTATGGAATGAGGATGGAATATAAAGTGATTTGTGTTGTGATTGTGTGAATGTAATGATATTAAAGAAGAAAAAGAAGAAATGCATAATGTAAATTGATTGACAAACTTAAGGTAAAGTACAGAAATTATAAAGAAATGTAAAGAATTTAAAGGAAATCCAATCCTAAAAAAGCAAAAGAGAGGGTTGAGAACAATACTCAGTTAACTCTGGACTCTGTCTAGTCATTGGAGACGTTTTTGAGTGAGTGTATGAGTGAAAACTCCAACATTTTTGTATAGAACTAGTATTTATAGACAGCCTAGGACTCTAGGATTTTGACACATGTCTTCTAGCTGCCCTTGGATGTTGTCCACGTGGCTTTAACAGTTATTTTCTTTGTCATTTGCTATTTGATCACCAATTTGTCACGTCTTTGTCAAGCTTCTATCAATCATTGTTGGAAACCCGTCAATAACTGCCATTTGATGAACGTATGCAATTAGACCACTATGATAGTATCTTCAATATCTTCCAAATTTTCTAAGTCCTCAAGTGACAAACTCTTCACTTCGACTCATCATACCTTGAGCATAATAATTGGTTGTCTTCAACTTCCGATTGCTTTATTCAAAACTTTCTAAGTCTTCAAGTGACGAACTCCCACTTCATTGTCAAACCTCAAGCATGAGAACTACTTTGTTATGCGCCTTTGTCATCGGACAATTACCACTCTATTGTGTCTTTATAACGTCTCTATCAGTAAATGCTTGAAACTGCTATTAACCATTATGCGACTAACATCTGTCTTCTACTTATCACTGTGACAATCTTTTTAAGATCTTCAAAATTTTCTAAGTGTTGAATGACAAACTTCAACTTCGACCTGTCGAACGCCAATTTTGACTAACGAACTCGGACATCGACATGTCAAACATTCATCTCAGAATTTTGTCATTATTGACTTGCATGTTTGGAGATTCAACTTTATCCCGAATGACAAACATCCACTTTGACAAGTCGACTATCACATTGTGATTTCGTCAACGTTGATATGCCTTTTCTTGATAATCATTCTTCATCTGTGTCGACTAACTTTGACATGTTGACTGTTTATCATACTTTGTCATCATCAAGAGCCCTCATGTTGTGACAACCAAACTTCTTTCATTACTGCCTTTGTCTCACCAAAATCGAATTACAGTTCAACTTTTGGATACTTAGTAAAATTTGGTGCCAACAGATACATTAGTTATTAAAACATACAACATTATTTTGTGATATGTCATCATCTTGTAATCAAATCAATCAATAAAGTAAATGATATATTAAATTTTAACATATCACATAAAAATAAAAATAATAATTTATGAAGTATGCCACAAATAGCTTAATGTTTTTAATACAAAAAATGATTAAATAATAAATTATTCCAAAAATATAGTAACTATTGTCCGAGCATAAGTTAATGGAAACCAACATTTTTAAGCATTGGAAAAAGAAAAATAACAGGTTGTGCACTTAGGCTGTGTTTGTTTTGTGTCCCGAGACAAAAATATAGGGACATTGTGTCTCAGTATTATGTTTGATGGTGGAGACGGGTATGGGGACAGAAACATTTTATGTCTCAGAGACAAAAATTTTCTGTATTTCTGTCCCTCCCAAAAGTGGAGACATTGAAGACATGACACGGAGCCAAAAATTTAATATATTTTTTTTTCAATAATAACCCTTAGGTTGCAACCTCCTGTGGTGGTCAGGTCACCGATCAACGGCTGGCCAACGCCGGTCAATGGTCTCTGGTAGTGATCAATGGTGGTCCGGTAAGGATACATATGTCTTCTATCATGTATTTGTTATAATGTCCCATCTTGCCAAATAAAATACGAAGACAGTTATCATGCTTTGTACTTCATAGCCAAACATGATGCAGAGACAGAATTTTTTATGTCTTCATCTCTACTGTCTCTGTATTTCTAGTCCTAGGATAGTAAACAAACGCTACCTTATTAAATAAAATCATGTTTCATTTGTCTAAAAACATAGACAAGAAATCAATTGTAATGATAAAACGTCAATTCGAACAAGATTGACCAAAACAAATCCAAGATAGGATGAAATCAAGAAAACCAAGATATTATGATTAAAATCATGGTATTTATTTATTTATTTTTAATTCAAAAACCTGTCAGCAATTTGATATTCAAATAAAGTAACAAAGAATAATATGATCTTTTAAGAATATTTAGAAGAAGGAAATTTGTGAAGCAATTATATTATTCTTTTTAAGAGAATGAGTATTAAAGTATAGATACCCAAAAATTATAAAACTAAAAAATTATAACACTCAAAATTATCCTTAGATGATTTATTCACTTAAGGGAATGTACAGCATTAAATATTGAGTCATATTGACACATACATGTGGTAATTTAAATAATAAGATTCATTCACTTCAAGGAATTCAAGGAATGACCTTTTAACATATTCATTTCTAGAAATATGTAAATTCCCTTAAATAGAGAGATAATTTCTCGGATAACTTTAAATAATAGAGATGCATTTGATAGTAATAATTATCATTCCTTCCAAGGAATGATATTTGATAGAATCATAGAGAAGCATTAAAAACATATCATTACTTTATGCAATCATTCAAATGGGGAGTCATCTCAACTCATCAAATTATATACATCTCAAATAATTGTTTTGTGCAATCCTTCAACTAGGTAGTCATCTCAACCCATCAAGTCATGTATGTATCACAATTAGGGACTTGCCTCAACTGATAATATCTTGAAATTAGAGTACTTTCACCTATACTTCAATTAAATGCACTATGTGCACATAAACCAATGTATCTCATCACTATAGTGAACAGTGCCATTATATTTTTTTAGTACAGCAAGTGGTACTGTAATATCATTTTGTTAATGGTGAATGGTACTATACCACAAGAACCCATTTTGAATTTCTTATTTCGTGGTGTCATCAAGATATATTGAAAAGAACTTACATAATTAGAATTTCTTATCTCAAGATTTCTTTACTTCGATGGTAGAACTCACCAATAATAAATTAATTGAGAGAGAATGGATGTTGCTTCAAGAAACTTCCCCACATATGCTATCTTTACAAGCATTGTTGCTCCTGCCGTTTAAACGGTAAAGTTTCGTGCTAATAACGTGTTGTGAAACAATAATAATAGAGAGAATAATGGAGAGAAAGAGAAAATAAGATCTATTTATAATCAAAGGGCTATTTACAACCAAAGGGTGAGTGATATAAGATTAAATAAGATCATAACAAATTCTATATGATCAAATCAAATTTTAATAAAATCAGCTAAAGATATAGATATCCATAATAAAAAAAATATTTCATAATAATGTGTTATTTCTTCTATTTTATTAGTGGTAAAAAAATTGTATAAATTTTATTTATGCATGTGTATTGTATTTGAAACTCATCCATCTTAAACTAATAAATAGATTGTATGTATTTAATTATATCATATTAACACGATACAAATAATGTGTGCGTGTGCGTGTGTGTGTGTGTGTGTGTATTATAACATATGATATTATCAAATTAATCAATATGTATAATATTGACATAAATAAAATTAGGATGATCCTCTTGCACCAAAAAAAAAATTAAAATGATTCTCATAAAAATAAATTATGTGATAGAATTTTAAAACATCATTATTAATATGGAGATTAATAGAAATTGAGAAAGAGAACCATTTAAGGGTAACAATAAAAAAAATCATATATTTACTTTTCAAATAATATTTTGTCTTTATAGATATATAAATCAAAATTTAGATTTCAAATATTAGATAGAATGTAACTGACTGTATATTAAAGAAATTCTTCTACTAAAAGAAACAAAATCAATAAATTATATATATATATATATATATGAATAAATATGTAGAATATTGACTTGAATAAAATTTGGATTATCCCCTTAAAAAACTCTAGATGACTCCATAGAATATATAAGCGAGAAACACTTAAAATATTATTTAATAGTTAATATTGTAATTATTAAAAATCAAGATGGAAACATTTAACAATTAAAATAAAAAATTATTTATTAGTTTTTCAAATAATATATTCTAAATTTTATTCATATATATATATATATATATATATATATATATATACTAAATAGATACTAAATTATATATTAATTTTTTGTATCGAATTAGATATATGAAGATCAAAATTTAGATTTCAAATTTAGTATAGGATGAATCAATTATAAGTATAGATATTATTCTATTGAAAAGTACAAAATAATTAAAAACACACACACATATATAATATCTATGTAAATACAATTATCATATGAATAAATATATACATAATGGACTTGACTAACATCTAGATAAGCTCCATAAAAAAATTGGATCATATCAACCATATAAAGCATGAAAGAGAAACATTTTAACTATCATTTAATAACAGATATGTTAATTTTTGAAAATCAAGATAGAGAAATATTTAAGAAATAAATAAAAAAATATTTTCTGAATTAGATATTGTTTGTTTCAATCAAATTATATATATTAAAATCAAAATTTAGATTTCAAATATAAGATAGGATGTAACTGAGTAGATATATAGCTAAATATTCTTACAGTAAAAGAAAAAAATTAATAAATCAATATATATATAATTATCATATGAATAACTATGTACAATATTTACATAAATAAAATTTGGATGATCTCCATAAAATTAACCTAGATGATGGCATAGAATGTATGAGAAAAAAAATTCAAACTATTATTTAACAATTATACAGTAATTATTGAAAATCAAGAGAGAGAAACATTTAAGAATTAAAGTTAAAAAGAACATAGATTAACTTTTTGAGTCAAATATTCTAAATTTGATAGTAATATGTATATATTAAAAAAATATTATATTCTAAATTATATTAATATCTATAGTATGTTTTGCACAAAATTACTAAAAGAATAACTACATTTATGAAGTTTATGGTAATTATTGGAAATCAAGAGAGAGAAGCCTTTGACAATTAAAATAAAAAAAATCACATTAATTTTTCAAGTCAAATATTCTAAATTTTATATTAATATCTATATATTCTAAAAAGTCATATATTCCAAATTATATTATTATCTATCATATGTTTTACTCGAAGTTATTCAAAGAAAAATTACATTTATCGTTTGTATTTTCTTCAAATTTTTGGTAATTATTCTAAATTATATTAATACCTATTGTACATTTTGGTCAAAGTTACTCAAAAGAAAAATTGCATTTATCCTTCCTATTTTTCTTCAAATTTTGTTTGAGTGGTTACTATAAATAATTTTTGTTTTGAATTAAATTTTACTAATCATCATCATTTAGAAGAATGATAAATGAGCAATAGATAATTCTCAAGATAATGTAAATGGAATTCATAATATTATTGAAATATAATTACAATTATTTAATTGTGTAGGTTGTATAGAAAAGCATTACAGTGTTAATATAAATTATTTCTATTGGAAACAAACACCTAAACCTAAAATGTTAAAGATACATTGTTCCAAAATGATTTCCTAATAAGGAAAACCATTATAAAACAATATAATTGTAATTATTGGCAACCAATGCATGTAGAATCTCAAGCAAAAGATCATTTCTTCACTCACTGGACTTCAATTACACATGGTATTGGCACTGATGAAACAATGCAAGGTCACTTTTATCTGCAACTAAAAAAGATTAAATTGAATAAGATAAAGAGAAGTGA
Source organism: Dalbergia cultrata (assembly GCA_031216105.1). Lineage (NCBI taxonomy): Eukaryota > Viridiplantae > Streptophyta > Magnoliopsida > Fabales > Fabaceae > Dalbergia > Dalbergia cultrata. Next base: position 35,836,882 of record CM062352.1, read on the forward strand.
TGTATATCAAAACAAAATGAAAATATGAATGACAAAGTCATAATAAATAGATATTGCTTATAACCTTATCATTAAATGAAAATAAAATGAGATAACATGATCATATACATAATAAAACAAAAGTATGAAGTGTTTAATCATTATCACTGAGATTTGGGCCTATCAACATATGGAACAATAGATAGAGTTTTAATCTAGTTGATGATTTAGATGAAGATGTCATATTGAATTATAAAATATTAAACAATCATTATAGAATGCAAAAACACAAATAAAAGTAAAACATAATTGAAAAATCTTAAATGTAAGGATAGTGGAAAAGAAAATCACCTTACCATAATGAATTTGAGCCTATAATTGCAATAATAAATTGAAAGAAAAAGGGATATACCAATTAGATGCATTACACACAACACACATGCCAAATCAATTATAAAAAAAATAATGCAGTTTCTTTAAAAAATTTATCTAATTATAATAATTTTTTATTTCAATGATTTGATTTATTAATTATGATAATATTATGTCATAATAAACAAATTTCATAAAATATTATAATAAATTGATATGATATTTAATTTTTTTAAAAAATAATTTTGTATTCAATTTCTCATTGAAGAAGAACTCTCATTCAAGGAGAATTCATTATGTGCCAAAATTTTATCGAGAATGAATTCTTAATTATATTATTATAGCATATATGATATGCATATATATTGATTTTGTACCTTTTTGTCGAATAATAAATATATATAGATACACATACTCACCCATCTCCTATCTCATATTTTAAATATAAATTTCAATTTTAATATATATAATTTGATTTGAAAGATCAATATATGAATTTTACTTTAACTCTTAAATGCTTCTCCCTCTTGATTTTCAATAATTGTCATAATAACTATTAATATGGCAATCAAGGGCGGAGCTAGACCTAAATTTTATGAGAGGATGAGTACTAAAAGATAATGTACATGTAAAAAATAATAATATATATCTTCTAATTTTTTAATTTAAAATTTTAAAAGAAAGTCTATATATTAAAAGAAATTTGACCTTTGACAAAAATGGAACTAAATAAATTGGTTTCTAAAAAAAAAAATTGTGGTCCTTAACTTAGCTCATTTTCAACATTTTAGTGAATTTATTTATTTTATTTGTGTTTTGATTAATAATTAATTTGAACTATTAGTAGATAATTGAAAATTGAAAATTCCAGGGGCTAATGGCCACCTCTGGAGTCAATGACTACGCCCCTGAAGATAATTTAACTATTTTTCTTTCATACTTTCTATGTTATCATCCTGATTTTATTCAAGTCAATATTATATATATTTATTCATACAATAATTAATTTGAACTATTAGTAAATAATTGAAAATTGAAAATTCCAGGGGAGCATGGCCATCTTTGGAGTCAATGACTATGCCCCTGAAGATAATTTAACTATTTTTCTTTCATAATTTCTATGTTATCATCCCAATTTTATCGGAAGCAATGACTAATCCCCTCAAGGTGTAGAGCTCACATATGTGGGTCTTGCCTTTGATCATAAAACTTTCTCCATAAACATGTCCAGGAATCGAACCCCTGACTAGATGTTTAAGGAGCCTAGCTAACTACCAACAATGTTAGACCTCATGGTTATACACACACACACACACACACAGATATATATATATATATATATATAGACACACACACGAGTCACACCTTTTCTTATATTTTAAATCTAAATTTTATTATCAATTTTATTACTATAACAACTTTATTATCAACTATTGAGACGAACTTTGTTATTCCCTATTGCACGTGTATTGCATGTATATTTGTTTTGCTATACACTAATTACGCATTAAATTATATAAAATTAATATATTTTAATTTAATTCAATCTCATATATATATATATATTCAATTTCTTAATATTTTAAAATGTAATTCTCTCGGATACTACACGCATAAAAAATTAGTAGTAGATAATACATATTTCTCTACATTGGACTTCTAAACCCAAAAGTATTTTTAAATCCAGATTGAACCAATCGATTCGAACCGAAATTAAACCTTGGAATCTTGGGAAGGGAAACCACACAACAACCATTAGGCCAATCTTATTGTTGTGCTATATCATGCGATTAATATACAAATATATTATATTTTTTGTATAACTTAAATTTTATATATTAATTTAAGAAAATTTAATTTAACAAATGACTTACTGGTTGAATGAGTAACCAATATCTTTATTGAATCAATCACCAGATTGAATCCAATAACTGTATCCAAAATGACACCGAGTCGATGTCATCTGCCCAAATAGTGGAACCAACGGTGAATTCCTGTCTGACCAAAAAAAACAAACCAGTGGATACCTGCATTACCATTCTTATTCCAATGGCCAAGCAAGTGGCTCACCAAGTTGCAATGCTTTCTCTATTCAATGATTATTATTGTTGTTTTGGTCCGACTCTATTCAATGAATTTGGAGGTGGGTAAAATAATCAATCTGGTCGAAGTAAAATGAGCACTTCATTGTTATTTTTCTTTTGGTCAATGGTAAATGGGCTCGTACGCTAAGCGTTGTTGAGTTGTATCCTTTATTGTATATGGGTCTTGGGCTTGCTGTAATCAAGCTCATCACAGAACAGAAAGTAAATAGCACTTTCCAATTTCTACAAAAATCTAGTAAACTTCTATTTACGTTCTTTACTTCACAGAGGTTTTGATTCAGGAGTAACCCCCTTTTGGCACAAACACTCCTTATTGAATGTTACCAAAATGTCCTTCTTTTATTTTAGCCAAAAGAATGAGCAGTTAACATTAACTATTTATTAATTATCATAAAAATATCAAAATTTATTATTATTATTATTTTGTAAATTAAAAATATTTAATATTGAAGTAGGAACTAAATATTTAAAATATTTAACATTAATATTTTTATATAATAATTTATTATTAAATTATTTTTTTAAAACTTTCTTAAGACAACAGTTACTTAAACAATATAATAGTGAATATTTTAGAAAGGGAAAAATAAATAAAAATGAATAACTTAAGATGAATTACTAAATCGAGGCATACAATGGATATATTGGTGTTTTATCACTCAATGTTTACTTCATTTTAAAAATATCAAATAAATATATGATTTTTTTATATAAAATATGTATAATTGAAATAGCTCAAACTCCACACTGAGTGAAAGAGCAACCAAATGTAGTACAAGGTCAAAGGTAAAAAAAAAAGAGAAAGAACACCCCTGTTGCTATCACAATGAAATGCATAACGTACTATTATAACCATCTTGTTTTCTCAATTCTGAATTTACCTTCCAAAGTTCCTTAAATACCAAAATTTTGAATATTAGCTGCACTCCTAATCTTCATATCTCCTATGAGAAATGCGATCAGCAGCTATAGAATCCAACGAATTTGAATACTCTAAAGTGATAAAATGAAAAAACATCTTCATTTTATCACTTTAAAGATATTCTTAATTTAGAGGATCCAAATCAAAAACAAAATTAAATTGTAGCAATGATGGAAAAACTAACAGCAACATATAATTCTTTGGGAATCACCATTTTTTCCCCTAAAATATTCGCTATCACTGGTAGTCGCACGTTAAATCTTGGGCATCTCGAGTTTGAGAGAGCTCCTGGTTTCTTATCTTTTTCCTTTGGTTTTTTTAATATATATATTTCTGGTGTTTCTTTCATTAAAAAAATAATTCAATATATAAATGACACTCAAACTTGATATTTATATTGTTTTAATCTCTATCATCAATGACTAGAAAACCATCCCTGTCATATTGTATATTTTATTGTGATTTCTTAACATTAATTTGATATTTACATAAATTTTTTCGTTTATAATTTATATGTTTTCTGTTAAAAAGACATATTGAAATGTTTTAAAAACATTATATATAAAGAAGATTATTTAAGGAAAAAAATAATGGACCTACATAAAGCTTAAAAAAACAAGGCACTACCCATTAATTCTGCAAATAGATTAGAGGAGGGGTGTTTTGGGGAGAGAGAGGGGACTTTAAAAATTTAAAAATGGGTGAATGGGGTCCACTATTATCCTTTCTCCATGGAGTTTTTTATTTCACCGTCTAAGAAATAGGTGTTTATTAAGATACTCATTTTATTATTATTAGATGTAATGGTGATATTCACTTATCTCATTTATTTATTATATCTAATGATAAAATAAGTGTCTTAATAAATATCCACTTTTAAAATATTAAAACAACAAAACACTTCTCCATTGGTAAAATGGCGCCCTTAACTATTATTTTTAGAATCACTGGAAGGAAAAAACGATAAAAGCGAGTGACTGTTAAATTTTATAAGTGACCAAAGGATTAGTATGACCCATGGTAGACCTCATCTTTACAATTCATTTATTCTGCTTATATTCATAACTTCGTAAAATGATAATCTTGAATTCGTCGTAACCCAACCCAACCCAACCATATTAGAGCTTTGGTTACAAGTACACAACAGCACAAAAATTTAAACAAGTAAAATTCATCACCATACCATCACTTTTTTTTTTTTTCCTTCCTGTCATCTACCATACCATCACCGACACACGTAACCTCGTAGCTACAGGCAGCTTTGGGAACGAGTCCCAGGTTTCTGGCTGACACCGTCGTTACCTGCCAAGACCATATACTTGTCTTTCCTGGTGTAACTTGTGCATGCAAACCCCAATGCATTGCCAATCTCATTTTGCACGAAATTCGCAACTTCAATCCTAGATTTCACACCAGCAAGGCATGTTTGTGACTGTGGTAACTTCTGTAGAATTTTAATCAAGCACGTAGGATTTGGATTCATGAACTGGAAAACAGGGTCCAAATATTTGCGCCCGCTAGCCGTTGTTCCATAGAACATGCTGACCTTCACATCTATAGCAACAGGAACAATATCATCAGTGAGCTCAGCAAACAAAGGACTAAACCTTAGCAAATAAGGTTCCCTGCAAGTTGTGCCCTCAGGACACACCACAAGGTTGCCAAGACTCAGCAGTTTCTCCATTGTTTCTCTGTCTTTCTCTCTGTCCCTTGTGAGTCTTACAGTTCTGATAGGGGAAACTAACTCATTGAACCTACTTAAGCTGTATGTGACAGCAGAGAGAGGTTTGCCTAAAATGTATGCAATGTAAAGTGGGTCAAGCAAGGTTCTGTGGTTGCACACATAGAGCGTGCCCTTTTGTTTTTCTTCATTTTGGGTCGAAGACAAAGAGTTGTTGGGCCATGAAGCAGTGGTTCTTGCCCCCGAGAATGCAAGTATTGGACAGAACACGTTGAAGGGTAATGCAATGCCAAATGTGATTCTGAAGATTGAGAGAAATAGTCCAAAGGGTAACCACAGGGACAAGGCTAGACAAGAGGCAGGGGTTGGCCTGAGAGCCAATCTTCCATCATGGAAGATCAATGGCTTCGGATACCTATCTCTTGGAAGGGCATGCCAGTTTCTTCTCTCATCCGAGTTCAACATTAAGTAAACCTCCTACAAAAAACAAAGCTAGTGATTAAGTAACTGTCAGCATAAAAAGTGATGACATGAATTGAGTGTGCGCATGTGTGTGTCTTTTCAAATGACCAAACCTTGAAATTGGGGGAAAGCTCCTTGTCAATGTGCTCAGCAGTGCTACCTATAAAATGAGCTGCTTCATATGTTGGTGTTTTGTTATTTTCCATCTTTTTCTCAAACAAACCCAAAAAGTAACCACAAAAGGACTTCAAGTCTCTAGCGACAACAGCCTCAACTCCTAAATAGTCCTTCAGGAAACCTTCAACCATGATCCTAGGCAACTTACTGGATGCCACCCTTTTCTCATAACACATTACAGCTTCAAAGCCTTCCCAGCCCACATCTTCTAAGAAGAACTTCGGAAGAACAGATGACCCTATTCTGAATGTGTCCTTTTTGAGACCAAAGAAGCACAAGAAAACCATAACATTCAAACCCAGTTGGTCTTCACCCATTAGCCAGACCAAAGGGTATGCAAGAAACAAGATGAGGGATCTTAGTAACCCACCAGCTTCAAAAGCAACCAGCATGAAGTAAGGGAACAATGAGCTAGATCTTAACAAAGTACCCTCAAAATCGAAAGCTAGTGTTTTATTTGCAAGTTGTGTTTTTCTGTGGACAAGTGAAACGGTTTTGGAGTTCATTGCGCAAGAAAAGGTTGCTTCTTCCGCCCTAAAGAAGCTTAGGAAATTAGACTAGAATTAAAAATGCTTTCACGGGATGGTTGCGTATTACCTTTGTTAAGCAATAAATTGTAGAAAGCACTTCAAACTTCAAAAAAGTACTTACTTATCTTTCTGCGTCAATTGTCACACTGGACTATGATGGTTCGCTGTTACAGAAGCCTAACAAATAGATAAAGTCAACGCCACGTGGCATAGAGTTCATGTGTCCATTTCAAAGGCTAACCATAACGGCTTGCATAAAATTTGGGTTATGTTTTTATAGCACATAAAGTATGTTGATGAAGTTCAAGATGCCAGCAATCATACCCCCAAAGTTGCCTTGAGTTTTCAGTGTGACCTACCCCAACTCGCATGAAAATAATTTTCTTCTTTATTGTGCCAGTTACTAATATAGTAATATTAGCTGTGTATCGATATTAATTTTGGGTGCATTTTAAGTATGAACTCTACACCGTGCTCTAATTATTCGCCTATTAAATGTCAATCAAGCTTCAGTTACCATCCACGTTACGTAGGCCTGTACGTACAGTTATATGACGTAAAATGGGATAAAACAGCCTAGTCACACGGGTACAGTCATTTAAAGGGACAGTTTTTTCATGGGGATTTCTGTGGTGGTGTTTATGGTCAATGAATGTAGTGATGTGGTCTATGTGGAGTGATATGAGAAGGACACTTGTCTACCTCCTAGACCCATCCATTGCCTCCTTCTTCCTTTTTTTACCACACAACTCGCGTCTCCCCATTCCTCTATGACCTCCGCAGCTTCTCCCCGGTTCCCCTTGGCCACCCTCTCCTTCCCCATCCACCGCCATTCTCCTTCCTATGCCACCACGCCAGAGGCTCTCACAAAGGAGATCAACTCCGTCATGTCAAATCTCGAGTACGCATGCGCCACCATCACTCTCGACTCCGCTGCCTCCTCTGGTGACGACAACGGCGTTGGCGGCGGTAGTTACGACTAGTGGTGAAGATTCATAGCCCCAATTTTTTTTTTTCCCTCAAAATTAGGTATATAAAAAAAATTATATTTAAATGTAATGAAAATATAAGAAACTTATATAATATTATTCAATTATATATTTCTATATATATAATTTTTTAAATAGTTGGTGTGAAAGTTAAACTATGTATAATAAATAAAAACTGTGATATAATGTTATCCTATATAAATTTTGTTATTTTACATAAATGAGTTTTTTCAACTTAAAATCTATAAACTTGTCTTTTAATTAAAAAGAAAAAGATTATATCATAATTAAGTACCCATTTATTTAGATGAGCAATTATAAGAGCAGATTCAATGTACCCATTTATTTAGATGAGCAATTATAAGAGCAGATTCAATGTAGACAATGAATTTATTAACTTTGTACTCTACTCTAATTCTTAAAGATGCTTATAAAACTTTTGGCATTATTAGATGCATGTTTGGGTATATAATGTGGAAAGAAAAGGTTTTTACATCTAAATTTGAAATGACTCTACATGTTTGGATTAAAAAAAACTAATTTTCATTCTAAAATTCACTTATAAGTGAAAATAGATTTTTAATTTTTTTTATTATAAGCAAAAATAAATTACTTTAGAATTTTTAATACTTTTATTAAAATAATCCTAAGCAGAAAATATTATAAAATATAAAAAATTATTTGATACAATTTTTTAGTAATTTATCATATAAAAATCATTATTTTTATATAATCCAAACAAAAAAAATACCACTTAAAAAATACTTTTAAGCTAGTATAACCAAACAAAAAAATTGATTTTGAAATAATCAATTATAAATGCATTGAATTATTGAAATAATTTTAATTTCATAATTAATCCAAATATATATTAGTATTACTTGAAGAGTTTAAAATGTATTTTTTTGTATATATCAATGTACAGAAAGGTCTCCTCTTTATAGAGGGATTACAGGTGAATAACTAAAAAAGGAGAATTCCTAGCCTAAACAAGGAAAGATTTTCTGGTCATAAAAGATTTCCTAGAATAGACTAAACTAAATATAGAATAGACTAGACTAAATAAAGGAAATAATAAAGCAATCAATTTAATTTACAGAAAAGAATCAGGAATAAAAATCAAAGAATCAAATCAGACTTAATGTTCTCTTTGACAATCTGTCCACACTCCCCCTCAAGCTGGCTTGAAGATATCCTTCATTGACAGCTTGTTTATTATGCTATCAAAGGTCTTCTTAGGTAATCCTTTGGTTAGAATGTCTGCTAACTGTTCTGTAGTAGGAACATAAGAAATACAAATCTGTCCTCTTTCAATCTTTTCCTTTATGAAATGTTTGTCAACTTCCACATGTTTGGTTCTGTCATGTAGTACTGGATTATGAGCAATGGAAATTACAAATTTATTGTCACAATACAGCCTCATTGGTGGGGAATTAGGAACCTTTAATTCATGCAGAAGTTTCTCAACCCATAGTGTTTCACAAATTCCATGAGCCATAGCTCTAAACTCAGCTTCTGCACTACTCCTGGCCACAACACTCTGCTTTTTACTCCTCAAACTAACCATATTTCCTCCAACAAAGGTACAATAACCAGATGTTGATCTTCTATCCATGACACTTCCAGCCCAATCTACATCTGTGTAGGCTTCTACTTGAAGGTGTCCATGGTTTTTGTAAAGTAACCCCTTCCCAGGTGACCCTTTCAAGTATCTTAGGATCCTGAAGACAGCTTCCATGTGTTCTAGACCTGGTGAGTGCATAAACTGGCTTACCATGCTCATGGCAAAGGCTATATCTGGATGTGTGTGAGATAGATAGATTAGCCTTCCCACTAGAGTAGATTATCAAGAGACCTTTGCACCTATTGCTAAACTCAACTCTGTGAGGATTCTCCTATCACTTGCTGCCAATTACAATTGGCTTTTACATCAATTGGATGTAAAAAATGCTTTTCTAAATGGGGAACTAGAGGAAGAGGTGTTTATGAGTCTTCCCCTTGGATTTGAGGAAGAACTTGGGAGGAACAAGGTGTGTAGACTTAAGAAGTCCCTCTATGGACTGAAACAATCTCCAAGAGCATGGTTTGAACGGCTAGGGACGGTGGTGAAAGGTCTTGGTTATATCCAAAGCCAAGCTGACCACACACTTTTCTACAAGTATTTAGCAGATAATAAAATTGCTATCTTAATTGTATATGTGGATGACATTATCTTGACAGGTGATGATAGCTTGGAACTAACAAACTTGAAGGAGAGGCTTGCTGAAACTTTTGAAATCAAGGAACTTGGCCCATTGAAATACTTCCTTAGAATTGAATTTGCTAGGTCCAAGGAAGGTATTTTTATGAATCAATGGAAGTACATTCTAGACCTTTTGAAGGAAACTGGATTACTTGGATGCAAGGCTGCAGAAACACCCATGGAGCCCAACACAAAATTGCTACCAGCAGAACCAGAAAATGTAATGGACAAAGGAAGGTATCAACGACTAGTGGGAAGGCATAGCTAATCCATAAATCCAAACACTCAAAAGAAATTGGCATTTATAAAATACATGTGCCCAACCTTGATTTTTGACGGCTTCATAAACTATCAAGCAATTCCAATGACTGATGGCAACAATATTCAATAGATGTTTCACATACATTAACATATAAAGCACCACAATCATGCCATCATATTGTATAATGAGTTCAAAGAAGTTGTTGCTCAGAATGGAGCTTATGAGTCTAGAACATTTGAAGAAAGAGAATTAGTATGGCAAGAAAGTGATGAACAAGAGTATGAAAGCAATGATGATGATGCAAATGATGCCGAGGATGAAGTGGACGTACCAAACATGGTGGATGGGCAACATCTAAACAACGAGTCACCTTTCATACATGCGTTAGATCTTGAAGCTATGAATGTACCTGAGTTTCCATAATTTAAAAACATCGGTATGTACCACTAATTCTATAAATAATAAAAAATTTGTCATACATTTAGTAATTTTTTCCAATTTGTCATATGCTTGTTACTTCCATTTGATATTTATTTTCCATGTGTTATTATTCTTCATAGGGGCTCCTATTGTCGTGCCAAATTCTTTATTGGAATAGAATTTAGCAATAAGGAAGTTGTTATTGAGGCAATTAAGAAATACAACATAGATAAAGGAGTAGATGACAAAGTAGAGGAGTTATAACAAAAAATGTTTTACTGTAAATGTGTACAATATTAGCAATATTGTCTTTGACCTCTAAGGGCCAGTTTCAGGAAAAATAAGAATTATTAGAAAATCAAAAAGTACCATGGATCACACACTTTAACAAAGTCAAGGTAATCATAGGACCAATTAAAGTTGGATTAAAACATGATTGCACAGTTCATAGAGCCGCTGGGAAATTCCGATCCATTTATTAAAATAAAATCTATCATTGTACAGGTTCATTTTTTATGAGGGTACACAAAAACATACCAAAAAGGATGGGTAGCAAAGTACGAGACGATTGAAAATGTTTTGGGTAGTTAGGAAAGCTCATATGAAGATCTAGTTGCCACAATAGTGTATGACAATGATGCATCAGTAACCAATCAATGTTGTCCTCATTTCCCCTCAAATCTCTGCTGTGAGCCCTCCTTAGATTTGGGAATGGATTAGGATCATGTTGGACAATCCCAAATTTTTGCCTCACATGATTAGTTGGGTGTCACTCTATGATCTTAAAGCAAATTAGTGGAACAATATTGCTTCATTGTCCATGTTTGACCCGAATGTATTATGGAATCACGGCCTTAACTTTTGTAGTCTTATACAGTTGCCACATAATCTGCAATACAAAAACAAATTATATTAGGTATATGGAAAAAAATATAATTTAATTTAACTTTACAAGAAATTGTAGAATGTTTTAATTGTTACTTAATGAGATTGCATCTCATTTAACATCTATCATAAATGTAGATGATTTGCAAGACCCATGCTAGGAGGATAAATTGGATGCATCCATATATCACAAAATATACCAATTAGTTACAACTATGACAATACCAATAAAAAAATGAATAAGGAACAATTTTCACCTAAAAGCTAAAAGGAAGCTGTCGAAATTGAGTAGTACCGGTATAGAGCCAAATAAGGCATTTAACTCCATTCCCATACTCGTAACAAAACCAGAGGATCACCAAATTGCTTTGTAGTTATGAGTATCGCTTGATGTAAACTACGATAGAGATAAGCGAGGCATGCAGAACCCCGACTAATGGTCCCAAGTCATATCCTCCAACAATTGCAGGTATTTTCCATGGACCTTATTATTAGTCTTGCTAGGCATTACAAAAGTGTGCATGAGGGTCAACATATATCCACATGCACTCATTTCTATTGATGCTGCATCATTTCTAGTGTCAAGACTTCTTATATGTTGTTGCAGTTAATTCAAATTGATTGCACCTTTACTAAGCAAACATGGATAAGGCACAACATGAAGCAAATTAAAACATTTTAGCTACAATTGTTCAATTATGCTAAAAGTATATCCACTAACTGGTGCGCCATTAGTAGGGAGTCCAAATTGCATAGGAACATCTTCCAATGTCACCTTATTTCTCCCTGTCAAAAATGGAAGGTGTGCATCCCCAGTTACCACCATTCTGCCTATGTAATATGATAAAACTAGCATGTTTTAGGTTCTCAATAATCCCAACTCTTGGCAGTTGATTGAGAAAAAGATAACGTGGCTCGAACTCTCTTTCTTCCTGTTTCAAACAGAAGGTAAATAAATGTTAATTCAAACACATAAAATAATTTTAATAAATCAACCGATTGTCTTAAATATATTGCTAATGCTTTAAAAAATTATATTAATGTATAAACACGTAAAATGCCAAAAAAGAATTTCAAAACAGTGATCAGCACAATGATAGAAAAGTTAAATAACAATACCAAATCAAACAATTTATTAACAAAATTAGGTAAATAAATTGACATATCAAATAAGAACATAAAATGAAACATGCTCATCAACATCTATTGTTGTATCACGTTGTCTACAAGGCACTTTTTTTATGAAATAATATATGCCTTTTTTTCTAAAAAAGAAAAGACTATTTTCCCTAACCAAAAACTCTACCTCTATTGGTTTTGATTTTCCACAGAGCCTTAAACCAAACTTTCCCTTTTATAGAAGGAGAGGAGCTCAATCACAAGCACTGCCAAGAGCTAATGAATGCTAAAATTTTTCTACCATTATGATTTCGTGAAGCTGTTACCATTACGTTTCTGATAAGCATGTATGATGGCGTGAAGTAGGGTATGAAGCAAACGAAAAAACAAGGCAGACAAAGCAGCAATGCTATGAAGCAAGGTGTGAAGTAGACGAGGCAGACGATGAAGCGCAAGGTATCAAGAAATGCAATCTGCCTTCCGTGGATTACATACCATGCGAGGGCCACTTCTCATCTATGTGGTCAAGCTATTGAAGTGATAGGAACAGAATCTATTAGGGACGAATTATGTTCTTTTTTTTTTTAAGTTTTGGGAACATAATACGCTGGGTGTGGATTTTTTTCCTGTTCCCACACTCTGGCCAATCTTTTCAAAAATCTCATTTTCTCATATTATGCTTTATCAACATTCATATTCAAATCAATTTTCCTCATTTATATATGAATCAAAAGATGTTATGATATCTTGTATAGATAAATTTTATATTTAAACTATTAACATTTAAATCTATTTTAACTGTTTATATTCATTATTTTTTTAGGTTTCTCTATTCTATTAAACAAAATATTTAATAAATATTCTAATTATATAATAAAGACTAGAAGAAATTACATTGATTCCCCTTGAGTTTAGTACGTTTGTATTCGACATTCTTCTATTTTGCAAGTTTATCATCGAAAAACCTAGAGGTTCTCTAAAATTACACTGACATTCCTTATATATACTAATTTTTTAATTTAAGTGACAAAAAAAAGAAGATAACATGTGACATACATAATTATTACTGATAAAATTATAATATTTGAGTAATATTTAACACATTGATTGAATAAAATATTTTTTAATCACATGGAAATGAAACTAATTATAATAAAAATTGGTATTTTAGTCAATATAGATGTCAAATATTATAATTTTGTCACTAATACTCATATACATGTCAAATGTTAACTTTATTTTTTATCACTTAAATTAATGAATTAATATCTATAGGGGAGGTCAATGTAATTTTGTAAAATAGACATATGACAAATGTACATACACTAAATCACATGAAAGATCAATGTAATTTACCCTAAAGAGTAAAACATTAAAGGATATATGTTGTAAAATATTAACCAAAAATATAATATGATTAGAGAAATATAATTGATAAAGACAAAACTTGAATTTATATAAATAACATAATTTTAAAATTGACAAATATCAATAAAAAAAAAAAAGAAAAGTCTTTAGAAATATATTAAAATTTTGAATGTAGATATATAATAAGAGTATTAGAATCAATTATATATGTCACCTATTTTAAAGTATTTTTGTATCATAGGCAACTATTTATTGTGCTTTAAAGCCTCATAACACAATTATTGACATAAATCTGGTTGGAGTGATAAATGCTTCTTCCTTTTAGCCAATGGTCTCGAATTGAATTTGAATTTGAATTCTAGATATGAAGTAATTAATCAATGTTGAGGAAGGTTAGATCCTTTATTAAATCCCAAATGCTCAAACAAGCCTCATAAAATTTGAGAGTGTTAATTCACTATTAGAAACATATAAGTTACTAATGGATTTTTTTCCCTTGGTACTATTGGTGAATTTAACGAAAATTGGAAAAACCATTTTTTTGGAATTTCATTATTAATTAATAAATTTGATGCCATTTGGTGACTACATTTCCCTTGGTAAAATTGCCACCAAATGGCACCATTAAGTATGCTAGTGTTATCGAATGAATATCCCCTTAATACATTGGAAAAATTATAAAAAAAAATAACTTTTTATCGAGGGAATGATCCCTTGAAAAAGTTTCTTGTTTTATTTACTTTTCATGTCAAGGGTACCCTTAATTGAATTAGGGCAAAAATAAATAGGAGAAAAGAAAAGTATTTTAGAGGGAAAATCCCTCGATAACACAAAGAGCTTTTTATTAAATGAAATATTATTGGCGGATTTGTAAACTCTAGAACACTTCAGAAAATATAAGCTTTATTGTTTTAAATGACAACAAAGCCAATTTAAAGAAAATACTTTGAAGAACGACTAATAGCTACTTTGAGTTTCTTGACTAAGCTTGACAGGTAGAATTCCAAAGTACATTACATAGACTTAAGCGAGAATAATTTCACTTTGCATGTGCAAATATGTTTTATCTCGTGGGAAAAGAATGAGCTTAAATTAAGTGAATATTATACCATATAAAAAACGTTCATATGCATTAAGGAATGAAGCAGATCAATATAAGAGTCAGAAGCCTAAGGAAACGATCTTCAAAAAGTAACACGGTACTTCAGAAAGTACATTGGAGAATGAAGAAATCATGCCATGCCAACTCTGAGAGCAACATGTTCCTTAGTCAACAATCATCATAATCGGAAATAAATCTGCATCAAAAAGTCAAGATTGAAGACTGGAAGATCGAAGAAAGATCAAAGAGATTGATTACATCGTCAGAAAGCTTACTCAATTGTGTCTTAGACTAACGTTCCAAGACACAACTGATAATCTACACGTGTCACTTGGAGATCTGATCAAAGGCACCGTCCATGAAGAAGGACCTGTTTAAATGGAGATGCCACACTTGAATGCCGATGACAGAGTTGAAGACATAAGAGTGAAAACTCTGGAAAAATCTCTCCACACTTCTTGTATTATTCATCATAACATGTAATCAATCCTCTTGAAGTGTAGAAAATCTTCTTTCCATGTTTAGTAATGATTTGTATACTCTTCTAAGGAAGAGATGTGAGAAAGAAGTCGCTCATGTTTCCCAGGTCTGCTTTATTGAATATTTGTAAGGAAACATGGGTGTAGGTTAGTTTGAGTAACAACCCAAACACATAGCTTTTGTAACCTTGATCCATTAGTGATCAGAGTGAGGTATAACTTAGAGAGGATAAGGTAAAAGTACTTGCAATGTGATAGCAGATGTATCTACTCATCACGGTTCAGCTTGGAGAGGTTGGTTCAAGACTACTTATAACGTGACAGTAAAAGTTGTCTGTAGGTCCTGATTTAGCTTGGAGAGCCTAGTTCAAAACTTCTCAGTTCAGCTTGGAGATGCTAGTTTAGAACTACTCGATTTATGACAGTTGGGGTTATCCACTGTTCACTGTGAGAGCTTAGGAATACTAATGAAAAGACTATCCATTTTACTTTCTCAGGTTGAGAAAGTTGTCGTTAATGAAATCTCAACATGTGTTGAGCATTGGATGTAGACAGGTTAGCTGAACCAATATAAAAATACTTGTGTCAATTCTCTCTACCCTGATATTTTATTTTTATGTTATACACTTTATGTTAATTACTGATTAAGTTTCATTAAAGTTGCATCATTATTATTATACTTCAAAAATCTACTTTCTGAAACATCCAACCATTATTCTGCTGCACTTCAAGCTTTATACTTGATAGTATCTCTTGTGTTTAATGTCTCGGATTCGAAAGAAAGCTTCAGAAAGCACGATTCAATCCCCATTCTTGTGCACTCTTTTACCTACATGATTTTCCTACAAATTTTGAACTTCATAATGTTGGTGTATGAAACGTTTTATCTTTCATGTTACTAAGAGAATTTCCCTTGATAATGTTAAGATTTGACTCGTGTCTCTATGGTTTCCCTATTATTAGGGGGAAATTAGTCATTTTCCCCATTATTGGTGGACAAGAAAAAGACTTTATCTGCACATGTCATTTTCCCCATTACGTTGAAACTCCTACTCTCTTATCTTTACTCTCTATCCACTGGACTTATCATTATAATACTGTTGCCATGTGTTGGTGTTGATAACTACATTGGAAGTAGTTCAAGTGGGGTTTTGTAGGTGAGTATGACAAAGGAAAAGTTAATTGTGAGGATTACTCTAGACAATATAAGGAAAATAATTATGGGGGCTTGACTAGTTTTGAACTTCATGATGATTATGAACCTTTTATTCAAAATTCTAATCCAAAGGCTAGGAGATTTTTTTGTATACTGAAGGCTGCAAAAACACTTTTATGGAAAATGTGTGTACACTTAAAGTTGTCTCTAGTTGTTAGATTGTTAGCTATAAAGTCAAACGGGAACCAAAGTCAAAGTTCCTTTTACCATTGTGTAAAGTTGATGAGTGAGATTAGTTCACAATTTAGCTCCATCCCAACAGATTACTACTAGGACAAGAAATTAGCTTAAAAACATGGGCTGAGATATGAAAGGATAGATTCTTGTTTAAAGGGGTGTATGTTGTACTATAAAGATAATGTAGACCTAGCCCAATGGAAATTCTATGAAAGCCCTAAGTTCAAACCCAAAACATCAAGAAATGCAAAGTATAAACATGTTCCTCATAAAAGAATGCATTTTTTTCCCCTAATTCCTAGGTCAAAAAGGTCTGTATGTATCTATGAGTTTAGCACCTAACATAATGTGACACGATGAGAATAAGAGAAACGATCATATAATTACTTAACTTTTTCTTGGTAAAGCATGATCACACATTGACTAAACTTGTTTTGATTTTACAGTGGGTTCTCGAGATGTTAGGTCAGGACTTTCTATAGATGGATTTACTCTAAATAATAGGTTTAAGAAACCTATTCTCTTTGGTCTGTGGTTGTTACACTATAAAATCCCCTTCTTAAAATGTGCATGAAAGATCCTCACATGTTCTTAACCTATATAATCCCTAGCCGCAATAAGCTAAGATTGATGTCTATCTCCAATCTTAATGTATGAACTTAAAAAGTTATGGTATGTGGCTGTACTAACTTATGATATTTCCACAAAACAAAATTTCATACTAAGGGAAACATTGATATAGACCATTAACAATTTTCTAGCCTATGGAATGCTATTAAGTTGGATGAAGTAGGATACATTGACACGTCCAATTTGTATAGAGGATACAAAGACATTCACATTGAAATTTGGTGGAAAAAATTGTGGTTTGACTGTCATAGATGGTTTTTGAACCCTGACCATCAATACATGCATAATAGGTATGAATTTAGAAAGAACATGACACTACTAGAAATAAGCCTATTATCAATGAATTTTTAATAATTAGTAGTAGAAAAATAAAGAACCAACAAATTTATGGGGAAAACATATCATGTTAATAACGTCCTCAATACTGACAGAAAAAAAAAATCAGCCAGTAACTAAATGAGGGAATTACTGGTAAATTATTTTGTTAATTTTCGTAAATAATTTATTAAAAAATTCATCAAGAATTTGTCTTGGAAAAAATATTATCAAAGGATTTGGGTTATCTTATCAAGGG
Source organism: Dalbergia cultrata (assembly GCA_031216105.1). Lineage (NCBI taxonomy): Eukaryota > Viridiplantae > Streptophyta > Magnoliopsida > Fabales > Fabaceae > Dalbergia > Dalbergia cultrata. The sequence goes on from CM062352.1 coordinate 35,854,573, forward strand.
ATTATTCCCTAAGTAACATAGAAAAATAAAATGAAAAATAAAAAATAACATTATCGGGGATTATCCGCAAGTAATATTAATTAATACACTTATTGACGAATTTTGAACTGATAATATGTAAAAAGAAAAATATAAACAATTTGGTGATTATTACTAGCAGAAGATTCATCAGTAATTTTATTAATTTTTTATTGTATTATTTTATAGTTTATTTACTTTTTGAGAATTGTATTTTTTGTATTATTAAATTATCAAATTTTATTTCCTTCTAATTATTCCCATTTTTTAATTAATTATAAATATATAAATAAAATTAAAAATAACAAAAATTAGAAAAAAGATATGAACAAGTAAATCATAAACACTACGAATAAACATTCAAAAATAAAATAAATGCAAATCTCATTTAAAAAAAACTTACAAATAATGTAATAGTCTATAAAAAGAGATAAATTAGCAGTATGTATCAGGAGAAGTCGATTGCATCGTCACCATCATCATCATTGGAGTTGTCATAAAATTCTGGCAATCCAGAGTAGCATGCCTTCATATTCTCGCACATGGATATAAGTTCTTTCCTGATTTTCTTTATCATCATCATCTTCTTCTTCTTTTTGCCTTTGTCTTCCACAATCTTTATATGCTATCTAGGAAAGTCTGACCATGTGCTACCTCTCATTTCTTGTGCTCTTGCTGCTCTATTTAAGCCTAAAGTTCCACTTTGAGCAAGTAAAGTCACTTGCAACCTCATCATCACAGCGAACCCAGCTTTAGTGCTAAAAGCTACCTTAGTAATAGAGTTAGGGAAAAAATTATCTACATAGAATGTTCCTGTGTCATAGATTTGTTTCTATAAGGACTGACGACTATCCCTTACCACAATCAGTTCTCAACAATTGGTAGGCAGTTAACATGCCAACTACCCTCGACACTATGCTGAGTTTTGCTGTTGGGCCTTAGTCTTCTCACGGCGATGCTCATACTCATTCTTAATCAAAATAAAATTAATTAGAATTCTATCACATAGATCAAATAATGAATCATAGATACACATACAAATAATTAGTGTTAAGAACTTACTTAAGTTTACTTGGAGTGTGCAATAATCCACATGGACTTCTATCTCTTGCATGTGTGAGTTTGTTTGAGCAGCTCACTCTATGTGGGATGTCCTCTTCATGAAGTTGCTCTACAATTCAAGTAAAACACACAGAACTTTAACAAATATAAAAAAAAATTTATAAAAGGAATTTATAAATGTTTGACACGGTTATTAACCATCCGTAAACGGATAACTTGGTGGTAGTAAAAGAACAACAATGGACTGATCCACCTTTTTGCTAAGCTAGCCTTGGCCTTCAGTGACTTCTTGGAATCAGTCATCACCCCACTATCGCTACAAAAATTCTAGGTTGGCCTCAATTAGCCGCCTGGGATTCTTGTCTCGGTGCTCCCGAATGTCAAGGTATAACATGTCTTATAGCTTCTTTGGTTGGTCAGGACTTGTTCACATTATTACAATACAATTCATCAATTGAAAAATTATATTACTTATAGTTTTTATGATCACATATGAGCTTTACCCACTACTCAAACAAGGACCCATGTTATTGTGCCACTGAGGAGCTAGCACCTGCTTTACTCCTAACTCCTTCATGTGAGATGGACATGGAAGTGGGGGCAATATCCACCCATGGTGGAGGATGCAATAACAAGCTAGATTATCCCCGTAATAAGGAAACTCTCCAAATATACTCTTTTTTATCCAATTATAGTTTGCCTTCATATCTTGACAACTTTATAAATTTACCTAGTTCAATTATCTTTGGAGGGTTTTTAACTCTTTTGCATACTTGGTTACTACTTAGGATGCCTTTAGGACACATGTGTAGTCCTAAATTACTAGTGAAATATTTGCTGATAAGGTGAGAGACAAAATGTCTTAAGTTCCAATGCGTACCAAATTTTTTAACCTAATTTTACTGATGAATATTCCCTTGCTAAATATTTTTTTTTCTTATTTTCCTTTATAAACTTTCGACAGATACACCACCAATAAAATTAGTGCTATTTTGTGCCTATATTGGCATGCCATTTATTGTGGAATATTCCATCAGTAAATGGTGTGCCAATTTATCCTTTGACATGTGCCAAATTTACAAGTGAGAGTGTTGGCTCCAATATTCGAGCCAAAACGTGCTAATTTTGTTGGTAGATTACCAGCTAGTAATACTTTTACAAAAAAAGGAAATTTTGGACTTTCAGCTTTTGCTCTGATCTATCGGTAACTCGCATATTTCTGGTAGTACTATTGAAGATGATAACCCTTTAATCAGGCTACGTAGTAGGCAATTTTAGCAAACTATTACAAGCCTTCCAAAAATAGTTGGAGAGGGGAAATCCATAAGACCTCCAAGATATATGATAGACCATAATTGGACCAAATAAGTATGCTTTAGGAGTTGTCCTTTTTGGAGGATAACCTGGTTTGTTATTATATTGATATTATGTATATCAAAAAATTATGTTTGATAACATCACAAATGTTATGTTGGACACCAATAGAACTAAAGATAGTTAAAATACAAAGTTAGATTTTGCATAATACTGTAGGCAGCCTGAGTTGAGTTTACAAGAATTAAGGGATAGTTGTATGTGTAAGCCGAAGGCCAATTATATGGTAGAATCCATGTAGAGACAATTTGTGCGTAGGAGTGTACAAGAGTTAAAGATGTCAATAGTTAGGTTTTAAACTTCGGTAGATGTATGGATATTGCAGAAGGAAAATATTTTGGAATGAAGTTTTATGATTGTCATGAATTTATGAAGTGCTTACTTCACATTGCATTTAAAGAATTAGCCATTAACTTAGTTTAGTGAATATTTTAGGAACTTTTGCCTATCCATTGTCAAGGTTGAAAATCTCTTAGAAATGGAGGAAAAACATCCTTGTAATTCCTTGTAAATTAAAGAGAATATTTCTTCCTATATTCTTTGATTCTATGGAACACTTACTTGTACACTTGGCATATGAAATAGGGTGTATGGGCTAGTTCAATATAAATCGATGTATTCATTTGAAAGGAACATGAATCAAAAGCTTCAAAAGAACTGTGAAAAATAAGGCTCAAGTACAAGGACCTATATGTAGAGAATATATCTCCAAGAAGCTGTCTTTCTTTTGCTCTTATTACTTTTAGCCACATGATCAATCTTGAAGAACAAGTGTTGGTTGGAATAATGATCAGGGGTTAAAGTACATTTCAACGTACATTGTCTATATTCAATCATTCTGCTTGCGTTATTGGGAAACCCACATATCATTAGATTACTAAGATAAAAATATGCTACACATTTGCATACTTTGATAAATTGCGATGAAGTGTAGCCATTCAAATCATAAGTGACATCCACATACCACTTTCAATTATTAATATTCTCTTATAGATCAAATCTTATTTTACTTCTATTGTTTACAAGTATTTTGAACAAATAAATGGTCAACATACCCTTGAACAATTACCAGCATTGTTCAAATCCCATGTATGTAACTTTTTCATATTTAATTATACTCGTCGGTGAAATCGTCGATAAATGATTTAAAAATTATGTTATTTACTAAAACATCCGTCGGTAAAATTAAATAAACATGTCGATATAGATATGTCTCTGACGGCCTTGGTAAGCCCTTTTATTTAATTTTATTGGCAACTATATTTCTCAATACCTGTCGACATAAGAGTTGAAAATAACAGAAGTTTTTTTTTTACCGTTTTTTAATACTCATCGATGACCTCGGAATCGATGCCCCGTTAACTGTCGGTACACCCATTGGTATAAGCCACCCTCGTCAAAAAACCTGTCAGTAAACAAGTTGGTATCCCGTGCATTTCTTGTAGTGCATGGCACTACGGTTCAAGAATCAACCCCAATCAGAAAAAAAATAAAAAAGAAAGAAACACAAACGAAGACACAAGAAAGGGCAATGTTGGGTGTTTCCCGACTGGGGAAATTGGGCCACTTCCGATCTATAAACAAGGAGGATTGCCTTGTAGAAAATTATATTATTGGTATCTTGGGCCAATTCAATTTGATAGAAAAAATTTTGTATCAGTGGTAAATTGCTCAAACCAATTTTTTGCCAGCCCAATCATATTACAATGGGATCCTGGTAAGTATTATTTGTACTCATTAAAGTTTCGTATAGGAAATAATACATTATAATTAGGAATAAATGATTTTTATTTTCTCAACCTTGAGGGCAAGGTTGTTTTGAAGGGGAGGGTAATGTTATACCCCAAAGTCAGTTAGTTTGTTAGAAATATTAGAAGCAATCAGTTTTGTTGTTAGAGATATTAGTGGAATTTTGAGTTAGTTACTTAGGCTATAAATAATATAATTGACTTATTGTAAATGATATTGGGAATAATCAAATTAGTGGATTCTATGGAATTCTTGGAGTTTAGGAACTAGACTCGAATATAGTCTATCATTTGTTGGCCACAACATACAGGCTGGCTTGGCTAACTAATTTGTTGCTGATTATAAAACTACATAAATATGCACTGATGTAATAATCCATTAATTCTCATGTCATGTGTGCTGACCTTCGAAGCATGGGTACTTTGTTTATCGGTACACGTTGGGTACGCCTAGATACTCTTGGGCACTTGGTACTAGTACGCATTGGGTAATGCCTAGATACTCCTAAATACGTACCAGTCACTCTACTTTTTGAAATAAACAATTGGGTATGATGGGATATGCGTATCCAAGTCTAGGTACCATAGTTTTAAAACTCGGCTCAGCAATCGACTCGGTAAAAGCACTGTGTTAGTGGGTTACTGGTTGAACCGGTTAAACCGAATATATTCAAATAAATATATAAAAATAAAAATAAAAATAATAAAATAACATAAAATATTAATAATTTAACACATTTTAAAAATTTAATTGATTAATAATTAAGATATTTAAATAATAAAAAATATATATTTAAAAAAGAAAGTTTTTTTTAATGAGACCTAAAGCATAAAATAGCTACAACAACTACATAGGGTTGTAGTTTTTGGAAGCCCATTTTGCTTTTTTGGGTAAATGACCGAGAAGGTCCCACCTTTGTAAAGGAAAATTGTGGGCTATCAAGCTTGTTTTTCTTTTATAAGCCCATTGTGAGTTTGTTCTTTGTTTTTAACTATGCAAAGTAACCCAACAAACATTTTAACCTAATTTGATTCAGCTTCTAAGCTCCAACCAGTGCTGCTCCATCCCCTCCCTCTTTCTGCTTCTCGTTCTTCTTCATTCTTTTTCAAGGCTCTCCCTTGTTCTCTTTCTTTCTCTATCACTTCTATGTGAGATGTGGCTTTCTTTCTAGCCCTTGCTTTCACGGTGGAGACGTGGCTATGGTGGCTGACCATATGAAGCAATAGCAAATTTGTGGTTGTAAAGATGCAACCATGGTGAATCTAAAGCGGTGATTAACAACCCAACTTACTCTTTTTCTTTTTGTGAGATCTGATTTGAACAGGGCATTTTTGGGATTGTCTCAACTAGATGAACTGTGAACTCGACGGGTCATCGGCTTTCTTGAAAAACTGTCGAGTTGGACTGGTTCACACTAGATAGCATGTAGGTCCGATCTATTAGCCTACTCAGACTGGTCACCTGGCCGATTCACTAGTCGAACCGGTCAGTCTAGTCCGAGTTTTAAAACTATGCTAGGTACGTTAGTTTAATGAAACTGTGTCCCATCAGGGGCGGGTGCACCTTATTGGAGGAGAGGGCTTATGCCCCCACAACAATTATGACCTTTTCTTTAATAATTATGCAGTCATATAGGTTTTTGACCCAGCAATTTTATTAAGTTTGACCCCACATTAATTTTAAATGAAATAAAATAATAATATATAGTATAATCTATTTGTTTTTATACTAATATATAATATTTTTCCCCCATTATCAAAATTTTATGGCTCTGTCACTATGTCCCCTTTTATTTACTTATTTATTTTCTTTTCGTATCCATTTCCATTTCTTTCTTTTTCGTTCTTTATACCGATGATGAGGAAGGAAATTATGAGATTGAGATTGATAGAATTTAATTGTTAATTGTGCTTAAATGATTGTTATGTAGTTATGATGAACAAAGTTTTAAGTATTGTAATTTTTTCTTTTTTTTGGAGTGTAGTCTATCAGCACTCCCATTTTCACTAATTTTTAGTAGTTAGTTTGTCTAAAATGTTATCATGGATATATTCCCCCAATCACTATCAATGAAGATTTAAAACCTTGGACAGTTACAACCACCAATCTAGAAATAAAACTAGAAACCCATGCACTATATAAAATTTTTCGTAAAATATTTTGAAATTAGTTAACTCTGTGTGTGTGTCTATATATATATAGTTAAAAAAAATAGCACATCTTTTGTAAAATATTCCATATGAAAATGTTTGTACCTTTTATTACTTCTCAAATCAAAATAACAATTTAACATAAATTTTTAGTATCAACTTTTTTTATGAGAATATTTTTACTATCAATAATAAGTTTGTTTAAACAAATTACTGTTAATTTAATCAAGAATCATTTCAAAATTTGAAAATATTTAATGTTAATCTCATAATATTTATTCACTAAATTTAATACGTAAAAATAATTATTTATTGTTAATCTCATTAAGTTGTTTGTTTAAACTTTTGGATACAATAATTATATAGATCTAAAAAATTATATTAAATAAATTGACTTTCAGTACTTTCCAAATTCAATAACAAAATAATTTGAAAGAAATATTCATTTTGCTACAGGAAAATATTAAAGACTTTAGATAATTTAATTATTTTTAATTGAACTAATAATAATAAATTAAGATAAAATAATGGTTAATAATAGACTATTGATATTAAATTATTGTTTTGATTAAAATATATTTAAGAAAAAGAATGTTCTAGATAAACTAACTAAAAACTAGTTAAAGTGAAAATGATAGTTGATATTTGTGCTACTTCCTAAAATATAATATTGAATAATTTAAATTTATTTTGTATTAAAATATTATTTTTTATATATATTGATGCATCACTGCTCTGTTTTTTATAAAATTTTTGTATGTGGTACCCGTTCTGTGCAATGTAGGTGTTCACTAAGAAGCTATGTCTTAGTTTTTTTTTATAAAATTGACTCCGTTTGTTTTATTTGAATTAGTTGAATTTTAAACGCACTAGCACCTATGACCTATGTGTAACAGTGTTCGATCGCTAGAAATTACTCGTGTTTAAAGCACAAATTAATGTCTTTTCCACCACATGAATATGGCTAGCTTTCAACAAATCCAAGTCACAGGAACCGCTGAAATTGTTAGAGACACCGCCACCGATTCGTGAACAAAAAGCAACGTATCAATTATACATGATGTGCAAGTTAATGTCCTTGAAACACATCTCACATTCTAATTAGTACTTGAATATTGGCCAAGTGTATGGCTCTTGCTCAACCTGATGTTTGAAATTTGAAGTTGCACAGAGGAGCTTAGCAAGTATCAACCTAAAAGGACAGCTTTTCAAAATGTAGTACGACTTCGTGGTGGTACTTGATGCCGTACTGTGAGATAAGATGAAACACTGCAACGTGTCACATGTGGGACATGCAACATGGCCACCATAAATAGAATGGTGTCCCGAGCACTGCACAAAGCTTTTCCATAATTTTCATCCACCTTAATTACCCATCAATAGACAAGGATCGATTTAACGACGTATTGATTAGTCGAAAGGAAACGTTATTTCAAAATAATAATATTGTATTTAATGCTTAAATATTTTTTTTTACCTTGTTAGAAATTAAGCAAGTTCCTAAAAAACATAAATTTTGATTTTTTATTAGTCCCTAAAAAAATATAAATTTTGATTTTTATTCCAAATATTTTTAAGGCCATTTGGTTTTATTCCTTGCAATTAGTTTATTTATTTTTTAAATATAAAACTGACTAATGAAAAACCAAATTATTCAATCGTATATAATAACCCCTAGTTGTTTGTGACATATGGCATACAATTACCGATTCCCATATAAAAATGGATATTGTGGCTTTTTATTAGTCAACTCGATATTTAACAGAGACAATCTAATTATAATGACTAATTAAAACCAAAATAAAATTAATTTGTTAGGGAACACAATCAAAATATGCGTATTTTTAACAGACAAAAAATATATTAACTCTATGTATAAATATAAGAAAAAATTGCACTTTACTCTCTAAACTATAGAGCATATGCATTTTAGCCCCTAAAGTTTAAAAATATACAAATTGACCCCTAGTATAAGTGTACATTTTAACCAAAATAAGTTTATTATTCCCTAGACTTTGAAACATGTGTAAATTGATTCCCTAAATTTTCTTAATGTGTAACCCAATACCCTAAATTTTCTTAATTTTTTTCAACAATTGATGAAAAAAAATTAATGAAAGGGTACCCAATTTCCTTATTTAAGAAAGTTCAGGATCGAATTGCATATTTTTAAAGGTTAGGGCCCAAAATTGCATATGATCTATAGTTCGTAAGATAAAATGTAATTTCCCTAAATCCAATATGATATATAGCATTTTTACATGAGCATATATTATCAAAATATGTAATGATCTGGTTTACTGTGAACCCTATATGTGGCAACATATCAACCATTCAAAATATAATTAAAAATTAAAAATATCTTAATATTACAAAAGCACTCTTGAGTTCATGCCATGTGTAGGATTCACTGTAAAATTGAGTCTATATTAATGTTTTCCTATCAAAAAAGGTAATGCTAATTGTGGTCTCTAAAATTTTGCACCTAACTCATTTTGAGTCATGAGGTTTAAAATCTAACTATATAGTTCTTGACTTTGTATTCGTGAATCTTGTTAGTCTGATCCCTAGTGGGCAAATTCTAACAAATTATTGGACAGATTTGAGATAAAATTATTATGTTTGGGGAAATTTGATTTAATGATATATGTTTGAGGGATTCTTACTTATACTTTTAAGGGCTAATATGATTCACAATTAAAAATTCAAAGACTAATTAGTCAAATTTTAAACCTTAACGATTAAAATGACTCACGTATGAAATTTTAAAGATCAAAATGAATATTAACTCTATTAAAATAAGTTAATATATTATCTATTTATGTAAATGAGAGTTATATTTTACTGTCCTAATAATAAGATGTCCAAATGATAGATCTTTTAAAAGATTAATTTTAATACAATCTTAATGTTAAAATTTAAAGATTGTTATTTAATTGTAAACTAAACTATAAACCTTAGACTTAGGGTTTAGGATTAAAAATAATGTAATAATACTAACAATATTTTTGTTAGAGTATAAAACTATTTATGACACTCTTATCTGTCAGCTTAAACTTTTGAGAAAATTTTATGATATAGCATTAGAACTTCTAGAACCAAGTAATTTAAGGTTCAAACCTTTGTTATTTTAAAATTATCCAAGCTTCAGGCCAAAGTTATGTTTTGATTTAATTATTTTACAAGTTTCTGTAGTTTTACTCAATTTTAATTAGCTCCATATAGCTTAAAACTTTGTAATTAGGTCTGTATATATAGTATATAAGATTTTTCAACCAATTTCATGTAATTATAAAAAAATTAAATATTCTATAAATATAACATTTTATTTTCATCTCCCTCTTCACCCTATCATGGAAATGAAACATTCTGTTTCTAATAACGATAGAGACTTGATTAAAAAATGTTAAATACTATGGTCCAAATTACTAATTTTCAAACTATATGGATTTGACTAAAAGTTAAGTAAAATTATAGGGAATTAAAGGATAATTAAATTGCTACTCACTTTACCTTTAGTATCATGATCAAATTCAAATCTCACTTATTTTTTTATTGTTGCACTTGAGGGCCGAAGCCCACAACTGAATGACTTCTTGCCTGCTATAATTTTGGTTTTAGGTGGTCTAGACAATACCAAATTATGGAACAATAAGCAACTTATGTTTTATGTTGAGTGAACAGGCGGGAAGATGTCATGACCCGATTTGGGCCATGACCAACATGTGAGGAAACAACCCCATAGAAGCCCTTAAATGACATGTCATTTAGTGCTCAGAATAGCTAATAGGATTCGAATAGAATTATGCTTCACCACAAGAAAGAATATTTCATGGAAGTCAACGCCTTCTTCTGATTATAACCTTTTGCTACTAGTCCTGCCTTGAATCTTGAATTCCTTCATTCCTTTTGAGGACCCATTTGCAACCAACAATTCTTTTCCCCTTCAAAGGTTGTACCAACTCCCACGTCTGATTTTTCAAAAAACACTCAATCTCCTCATTCATTGCTGTAAGTTACTGCCTCGACTCCTTACTTTCTATTGCATTATGGTAGGTACATGATTTATCTCCAATTGCACCATCTGCCATCACTACAAAAAATCATGGTTATTGTGGCGGTTAAATTAGGGCGATTCCCTAAAACTGCCATAATATACAGGGATTTACGGCAGTTTTATTTACCACCACAGTTTTAAGGGAAAAAATTACGGCCTCCCAACTGCCCTAATGAGCCTTCATTCACAAAAAACAAAAGAGGGCACGGGACATTGGGGTTTTATCCATCTCGCTCATTCACACAACTCTCACCAACTTTCATCATCCAATTCTTTTCAAGGTTGTTGAAAGGGTGTTGTTATAATTGATAATTTGGAATCATTAATTTTGGGGATAACAAGTCCTTTGAGATTTTCAACCTCTTGATTCATACTCATGTGATACCTTTTAAGGACAATGCATTCTTGCTGGCCACCCTATCGAGTGTTCTGAATGTGTTATTGTTTCTAGCTCGTCAAGTTGAACTTCATTATTGTTTCTGGCCAGCCTTTGTTGAATCCAAATTTAGAGTGTTTAACATTCTAGGAGTTTTGGCCATCCTGGTCTGTGAGTGATACTAGTTTCAATTTTTTAATGGTAAAGAATGCCTTGACTCTATTGCTTAGATACTCACCAACTTACGGCACACACATATGTTTTATGAACATTGCCAGAGGAATCAGTTTGTTCTAAGCATAAATCACGCCGATGTATGTGTCATACCAAGTTTTTGTTTTTCTAAGTCAGTATTACTTGTTTAATTTTTCAATTTGATATACGAATCTCTGTAGGTTTGGAATTTTTGTAATTAATAGCACTCATATGTCCAACCATGTTTTGTAACACCATTCTATCTCGGCTTTGTATTGTTGTCATAACTTTATATAGGAGTAATATATGTGTAGTGTTGCTAATGTTGTTTTTTATTTCTCTAAATTTGCACTTTTGCATATGGATGATCCTGTCCATCTTGAGAGGTTCAACAATGCAAGTTGAAGACATTTTCCATTGGTTTTGATCTGCCACTAAATAGCATATCTGACAGAAGTAGTTTTATGTGCTTGCTTGAGATATTCTGTTTTCTCTCTCTCTTTTTTGTTTTACCCTTATTACGTATACATTTTTTTTGGTATGTTTTATAGTTCTAGAATTAAATTTTTTTAAAGGGATGTGTTTAGAGAATAACATGTTGAATTGCCTTTCTTTCAAAATAGCAATTATTATGTTTAAATTGTTTAAAGGGCATAACTTTAGGTGACTTAGAACTTCGCAGTTTATATTCCAGTATCATCATCCCTCAGAACAAGGCGTAGCAACAATATCTGTTTTTTTCGAATAAGTAACAAGATATTGTCATGTGGGAGGCACACAAGATGTGAATAATTGATCATAATTAGCATTTGGTTTGGTTACAATTTTTTTTTCTTTTTTTCCCTTGTTAAACTAGTGACAAATTTTACAAAAAAAATCATTTAAAAAAAAGATTTTAGTGGTTTGTTTTTTATAGATATAGTTTATACTAAGACATAATTATGTTATTTGATGGTGAAAAAAGATTTAATTGTTATTGTTATTAGTAACAAAGCCTTGACTTGCTCATACAGATGTTTACTATACATGATATTGAGGAAATAAGTGGCATTAAGCTATTAGTGCCTCATGATTCCTCCAAAGGATTGGTTAGAACTTCAGCACAAATCCCACAATCCTTTCTTGTCAAATTTCCACGGCAAACGATCCTGGTAGTTTTGATTTAGTCTAGCTATGTTGAGGATATTATGAAGCTCCTACAATAGATCCAATTTCCTACTATACAAGTATCTCCTCCATTGAAGTGGAATTAATAATTATATTTATTTGAATATTGTAGGATCATGATATTCTGCTGTTTAAACTTGCTATTCAAATAAGCTAAATGATTTACTTTTCACATGTGTATTTTAAATCTTTTACAACTGGATTTTCTTATTCAGAGGATGGGGCAAGCTCTTGAAACAAATCATATCATTTGACTCTTTGGTGTTTCTAGTGACTAGTCAGTTACTATTACTGTGAAAACTGGAGTTTGATTGATGCTCAGCCCATGTACTGTATTGATTTACATTCAAGATGGATTTGGCTATTGCCTTTTCCTTGGAGTCATCATTGCTTTCTTGATGTAGCATAGAAAATATCTATATGTTGGCCTTGGTGGTTGTAGTTTAATATGAAACTTGAGTTTTGCTGATTCCTTTATTTTATCTTCTTAGTTTAATATATAGCTGAATTTGGTTTCATTAAATTGTGTGGCATTATTATTAAAATAAAGCAAATATTTTTGTTCTCAAGCAGGGCACAAATTGTAACACCCTAATAGAACCCCACTATGCTTAAGTTCACATTTGGATTCTATTAGTTGTCACTTATGCCTTGCATTTATTTTCTTTTGAAATTAACTTAGAAAAATAGTGGAAGTTTTTTTTTTCTTTAAATAAATTAATTTTTGAAAACTTAAGCCTGTAACGAGAAGTGAAATACATAGCGCTTTTATAGATAATAATCAAGTTACATTGCGCACTTAATTAAATAAGCGGAATAAGAGACTAAGTGTAGAACTATTATTACATAAACTGGAATATAATCACTTAATACATAAGTCACAACAGGGCATATATCATACTGATAAGTTATTACAAATAACAATATAGTTCTACTATTACTAATTGTTTCTCTCAAACTATAATGTAACTAAAGCTCGGAATGCTCCTACTTGAAAGGTTTGAAATCTTCACACGCTACCTCCTTCCTCATTTCTGACTTCGTTGCTTTAGGTGGACACGTCGGTCTCTGGTAACGACAACGGAAAATAAACATAGGAGTGAGAAATACATGATTTCTCAGTAGGAGTTCCTACTTGTACTAAAAGTGTCATTGTTGTCATCCCAGTCACTTCGGGTTTGTTATAAAAAGGTGAACAGGTAAGGATTCAATTATCAAACTTTCACAAACGTGATTAGCCGAAGTGCAGTTACTTTTAAACTAATCTTGAACATTAGCAGAAATATCCATTCAGTATTTCATCAAGCATACATATAAAAATATCATGTAAAACCACTAATAAGCAATAATCATTTAGGAGCTGCATGCATTTCATGATTACTCATCCTCAACATTCACTTGTTTAGTGATCATCATCTTTCATTTATTTCATCAACATATTTCTTAATTACTCACGGAATGAATGCATCAATGCCTTAGACCACCCTAAAAGGGTAATGAGCTCATACCGTGGCCGTCGCCACAACCTTTTGGTTTTCTTTCCGTTGCCATGATCTCAACGGTTTAGGGGGTTAAGCCGTGAGTTTAGCTCAAGTCCACTTTTCCATACTATCATTGCTACTTTTTCAGGTTTTACTTTTATTCTCACTGAGTGAAATCATCAATACCTTAATCTTCAAAGAGAATTAAGCAGTGAGTTGGTCTATTTATTATTTCATTTGAAATATGAATGTATGCACATTAATAAATCATGGCACAGTCAATTATTTTATCATTATCATTTCATATCTCATCAATACATTCACATTTCTGTATATCACTTCATGTAACATAGACAATATCATGTAAATCTCATAGTAAACATTCTCATAGATAATTCATATTAAGCAACCTAAGTTATCAAGTTAGGTCTCTAGTGTTCCTAATAGGTTATGAATATCTTGGTATTATCTTTTTCTCTTAGTCTTCTTTGTACTCTTAGTATTTCCATTAATACATTAATACCCTTTAAGATATTTTTAGAGGTTCTTTATATATTTTTATTATGACTTTTATATATATCTCCTAAAGATTATTATTCTACTTAAATCCTTAAAATTATCTATTTACAAGACTTGAATCTTTTATTTAGAGTTCTGACATCTTTTAGAATAAAATTTGTAGCACTAACATCTTAGATTAGTGTAAATCAACTGTAATTGGGCATAGTAAGATTCCCAGGAAAGAGAGGTGGGTCACAATGGACACTCTTAAATACCAAGTCTTTCCTTAGCCAGAACCTTTCCAAATTGCACTCTCACAGTATCACGCTATCTTTCAAGACTTTCTCAGCACACTATCCCGAAATTATATCTCTTATTCTGTATTTTCGTGGTGCACAAATTTATGCATAGCATACATAAGTGTGTTTGTAGATGTGTTAGCTTTTCCACAAAGTTGAAATCAGTCCATTTGCATTTTTCTAGAGTGAGTTACACCTATTTTACTACTACAAGGTCAGATTAAGAGTTTCAGTCTTATGCTCTACTTTAAAAATTTATATCTTGGGCTAGGAAACTTTAGGTGATTCTTTTTGGAGAGTGTTCTACAATGAGTCTAGTTTATAATAAAAATATTTTTATTTCGAGATCCTTCATATTTTATGAACACTAATTTTCGAAGTAACTACTGCTAGAAATAACTAGAAATTCCAGCACTTGCCATGTTCATGTCTTAAGTTATCTTTATTAACTCAAGTTTCACATACAATCTTTTAAGTTATATTTGAGTTTGATAACATCATAAAAGTACTCATAGCAGAATAGAACATGTTGTGTTTTCTAAAAATATAATTACTCAAAACTTTTGACAATAACTCAAGTTTGAGGCATTCTATCCATGAGCAAAGTTAGAAGCCAACAATACTTGAACAAATAAAGAAGAAACTCCTACCTCTTGTGTAAGGTCTAAAAAGGGTCATTCTCTTCTTCCTTAAGCTTTGAACAAGAGTCTTTGGAGTGGATGACCCTCCTTGAATCTTGGCTCTAGAACTTGAGTGCTTAAAAAAATATTTCTCACTAAAGTTAAAGATTGTAACTCTTGTGAGGGCTAGTGAAAGTTTGGACTTAGGATTTAAGTGTTTGGATGAAGTTTAGAGGATCAAGAGAAGTCTTTGAAGAACATAAGAAGAATGATAGAATAAGAAAGAAAGAACACTTAGGGAGTTTCTAAATTGAAGAGAGTTTGAGGAGTATTTATAGTGGAAAGATTAGAGAAAAAAAAAAACAGAAGAAGGAAAGCACTTGGAGCATGATTTATGGAAACATGTTGGCTGAATTTTGGGATGAAAATGCTCCTTGTTTTGTGCAAACATGTTTCCATATTTTATGCAAACATGTTGGATGAAAATGCTCCATGTTTTGTGCAAACATGTTAGTGGAGATTTTCTAACCTTTAGTGCATGTATGTGATTTAGAAATGTGTATGATGTATGTGGTTAAATTATTGTATTATCATCTTAATCCAATGGCTTAGATTCATTCTTGTCTAAAGACAAGTGTAGGGATTTGTGCAAATGGCATTGTAGTAATTTCTTTAACTAAGACAAGGATATTTTTGTAATTAGACAATGATAGTAGTATTCTTGTAATTCCATTCATAGGGTAAAGGTATCTTCGTCATTTAATAAGGCAAGGGTAGTTTGATAATTTCCTTTACATAGCAAGGGCATTTTCGTAATTTCTACTAACTGATGGCATTTTCGTAATTCTTTGCATTTTTCTCTAGACATACTTAAGTAGTCTATTTGTTGTGTTTCATAACATTTGTCCAGATTCTCTTGGTTTTGCTATCGATAATTAAGATTAATATTTATCTTAGTTATAAATTTGGGGATGTTACACAAATTATGGCGATTTCTAATTGCCGTCGCTAATTTTTTTTAAAAAAATTCATGGAAAATTATGGCGGTTCTAAACCGCCATAATTATTAATTATTTTAAAATTTTATCCTAATTTGTGGTGGTTCCAAACCACCGTAATTATTTCACCACAATTATGGCGATTTCACATGTATATTGTTGCAGTTTAAAAGGAACCGCCGTAATTAACCAAATGGCAGTGGTAAGTACGGCGGTTTGGGAAACCACCATTATAGGAAAAAAGGGCAGTTAAAAACCACCATAATATGCATATATACCCACCGTAATTCACCACTTTTTTTTGTAGTGCATTGCCAGGGCAAAGGCTATAGGATTGACATCTAATAAGTCAAGTGCAGAGGTAGCAAAATCCAAATATCTTTGTGGTTTCCAAATTTTTCCCCTCTCTTTGCCAGTAACAATATTGTATGGCTCTGTTTCTCTAGTCTCTTCACCAGCATCATCATAGTTAAGTTCATCTTATTGTTCTACTTCAGGTTGAGCAATTGCTGAAGTACTTTGCTAATCTTCTCATTCCACCTTCCCGTAGTCAATCTCTAGCATCACGTACTTCTTGGCACCATTATCTGTTTCTGCCTCATCTAAGTTAGACTCCTTATTCTAATTTAGTAATGCCACTTCATCAAAAGTGACATTTCTATTGATAACGATTTTGGGTGAACCTATCTTTTCTGTACACCACAGTCGGTAGCCTTTCACCCTTTATGCATATCCTAGAAATATACACCTTTTTGCCCTCCCCCCAAGTTTACAATCACTTACATGGGCATATATAGGGCAACCAAATATTTTCAAATCAAAATTTTTTATTGGTTGACTAGATTATACCTCTTGTGGAATCTTCAAATCAATAGTAGTTGATAGAGATTTGTTTACTAGGTTTACGTGCACGCTCTAGAAGTGCTATGTTCATGCATTTTGCAACTCCATTTTGCTATGGTGTTCCTAGTATAATACAGTGCCTCATTATACCAGCATTTCTATAGAACTTTGCAAATTCTTTACTACAAAATTCTTTGCCATTATCAGTTCTCAGTCTCTTGACTGACCACCCGATTTGCTTCTCGGCCATGGCCTTCCATTGCTTGAGTTTGTTGAACACATCTTTTTTTCTTCAGGAAATAAATCCAGACTTTTCTAGAACAATAATTTATCAGAGTAAGAAAATAACGAGCTCTACCTAAGGCGTTAACAGGGTTTGGGGCCCAAATATCCGAGTGGACATACTCCAATATCCCCTTCTTGTTGTGTTTGGCAGAACTGAACTTCACACGTTTCTACTTTTCAAATACATCATTTTCACAAAAACCAAGTTTTCAATTCTTCAAGCCATTCAGCAGGACTCTGATAGCAAGTATCCTCATTCATTTCTCACTTACATGACTAAGCCAAATGTGCCAAAAACATGTAGCATCATCATTTATTTCAAATGATAGAATAACAATAGTTTGATCGACTGTGCTTCCTAGCAATAACTAGATCCCACCCTATAGCTTTCCTTTCAACACCACCAATGAACTTTTGAATACATTCAAGAAACCACACTCTCTAGTGAACTTTGTAGGTAGAAAAGTGCACGAGAAGGGGGTTGAATTGTGCTTCTCTTTTCTTTTCTTTTTCTGAAAAACCTAGACAATAACTATCTAGTATTAAACTTGAAGTGCAGCATAAATAATGTTAGATATATCATAAAGTAACTTTCCAAACTATGACAAGGATAGTAAAAACATATATAGGCAGGTTTTTAGTAAACACGATATAACAGGCACAAAGTAGTAAAATAAAAAAAAAGTTAAAGGAGAAGAAGATACTGCACAAGAGTTTTTGTATTGATTCAGCTAACCTGCATACATCCAGTTCTCAACTACCATTGAGTTTCACTAAAACCTTTTTCAACCTGAGAAACTTATATAGTCTTTACATTAGTCTTACCAAGCTCTTACCTATGACCAATAGCTTACTCTGTTGTCATACTTGAGTAATTTTGACCAGCCTATCCAAACTAACACCATGACTAGTAGCTCACTCTATTGCCATGATCAAGTAGTCTTTGACTAGCTTCTCCAAGCTCACACTATGACCAGTAGCTCACTCTATTGTCATGTTACAAGTAGCCTTTACTTAACCTCTTCAAGCTAACTCACAACAATAACTACCGGATCGGGGTTACAAAGGTTTGCATTTGGATTTGAAAACTCAAACTAATCAACACTCAAGTTTTTGTAAAACGAATAATAACAGCCTGGAAAACTTGATTGACTTATTTCTGTTGATTCTTCCTATGAAGAATGTATAATCTACTGAGAACGTAGAAAGAAGATCTTTATAGAGAAGAAACTGATTACAAGCAGTAATAAACTTTACAAAGAATGAAAGGAAATTTCTTTGGCATTACAACACTTTGATGAGCAAAAATTCTCTTGCATTGTAAGCACAAAATCTTTATTTACACTTGATCTGCATTTATTACTGTTGCCCTTGATCTTTCTTCTAAGTGAGATATGTTGATATTCTTTTGGTGTCTTGGAAATGCAGTATAGAAGAGTAGCTCAGCGTTGTCAGAGCAGTTGCAGAAGCCATTGTGAATAGAGGTTTTTGAGACTATCTTTAGAAACTACTTTTTTACTTTCTAAATAAAGTTTCTAAACTTCTCCTTCTACAATTGTAGAAGCTGTTATAGTTGACCAAATTGGCAGAAAAGATATCACGTCAGTCCTTGACTGCATTTGACTTTAAGTTTAAATTTCAAAATTCCCTCATGTTTCTGTAAAGTGCACCGTTTCACTGTGAAACATGATTTCTGAAGTCCAATAACAGTTTCTTGTCTTCTCTTTGATCTTCTAGTATTTAATCAGAGTTTGTTGATGATGTTATGATTGCAACCATAATGATTAAAGGCTGTAGTATACACTTGCTTCAGAGTTGGATTGAAATCTTCACTTGAATTGTACTTTCTAAAGTCACGTGCTACTTTCTGAAGATCTGAACCTTGGTTTCTTGTTCTTGAGAGTTTTCTTTGATCCATTAAGCATATATACATTCATTTCAAGATATATTTTTCACTTACATTGAGTCCTAATCTCTTTAAGCAAGATTAAACATGTTTGCACATGTCATATGAAAATATTTTTGTTTGAAGAACTGTGTATGCTAATGTGATAAAACTTGTTTCTTGCTTCAAGAAACTCAAGGGAAAGACTAGTCTTTCTTCAAAATAATTTCTTGAAATTGGTTATGGTATCACTCAAAACATTTGGCACTTAAGGTTACTTAAGGTTTTTTGAGCTAACAATCTCCCCCTTTTTTGTGATGACAAACCAATTCTTAGAAAATCTTTTGAAGAGATTTTGAAAGAAATATATGACAGGGTATAGAGCTTGATAAACCTATTTTCTTTTAAAATACATATGATATGATTTTAAGAGAGTCTTTTTCTTAAGGCATGATATAGATAGAATTAAAAAACCTTTCATTACCTTAAGTGACTTAAATTAAAGTTATTTTTTTTTAATTTCAATTAAGGTTTCTAAAGTTAATCAGAATGCTTTTTAAGAGGTATCAGAGCAATTTTGAGAAAGATATAAGCATTTAAGCTTTTTGAATAAACAAAGCTTGATATTTAGTCATTTTGACTTTTATGAAAACACGCGTGTTTGAATAAAGATAGTAATACTTGTGATATATATTCTAGATTTTGAATCCATACTCAACATATCTCTATCCAAACTAATTTTTTAAAGACGATGCAAATTTTTGTGCATAAAAGCATGCAACTTATAAACTTTGCACACAAAATATGTTTCTAAAGCTATAAAAAAAAAAAAAAAGATCACAGTTGCATTAGAGTATGTTTATCAGAGTTTGTGATGTTAAATAAGAGAACTTCATATTTGTGTGATAGAGCATATATATGTTTTCATAAGAAAAACTCTAAATCGTGTATCATGGCATACATATCAAAGCACTATCATGGAATACATATCAAAGTACTAAAAAATATATGTATCAGTGCAATTTATATAACAGAGCCTAACAAATATGTACCAAAGATAATCATACAAATAAGACACAGATGTAGCTAGGTATCAAAGCGTGCTAAGAATTTGAGCAAATTAGAGTGAATGCTAAGACTTATAATGCATACACCACAACAAGATATGTGATTAGCTAAGCAAGATATATGTTGGAGCATGAATATGTATCAGAGCTTAAAAAGAATAAATAACTTGAGAGGCATAAAATTGATTATTTATACTAAAAGGTCACAGTATTAGAGTAATAACTAAAATAATTTTTCAAATAACAATAAAAAGAATACAAATGCTGAAAAAAACAATCATATCTGAGCTCCCCCTCAGCTTGCTTCTTTTTAATTCCTTAGCACAAGATTTTCTTAATCTTCTTTTCTTTTCCTTTTTTTGTCACTAGCAAAAAAAAAAAAAAAAGGGTCTATAGGAACTCAGGTGGTACCATCATCAGCCCTTCTTCATCACTTCACAAAGTATCCTCGGCAACAAGGTTTCATGTCTTCGCGACTAAGCTTCCAATTTGTTTAGTGGTCAGTCATGTGGTGCTGATTTTGCAACCATATCTGGACTTCAAAGAAGCTTGGTGGCAGTGCAAGTTGACGTTGGCTTGATAAAGGGTTATCATTCTAAGCAAGAGATAGTGCAGACACAGCAGTTGGAGTAGGGACACGAATCAAGAGCAACTATAGTAGCATCAGCAGAAGGTGAGTTGATCACAGGATCTTCATGTAGCTGCTCATCCTTAGAGGATTTTACCTCAGAATCGGAAGACTCAATTCCATTTTCATTAGCTTGATGTTGATTGTTGGTATAGAATTAGCCATGTTTGAGTTTGATTCCTCCTCAAATTCTTGAGTGCCCTCTAACTTGGTCTTGATCTTAATCATCTTTCTTTTTCTTTCCCTTCTCTCAGCATTTGTAGCAACTTTTTCTAGGATAGCATCTATGATCCTTAAGCTCTATCTCCTGACATTGCTTGTGGGTGCACCTGTGATTCTCTTTAGAGTCTTGAAAGAGTTTGGATTGTACTCAGTACCTTCCATGTACTTGTACCTCGTTGGCCAAAAGGTAGTTTAAGTATTGGAAGATCTTAGTCATCAAGACTCCATAGGGGACAACAACAATTCTTCTCTTTTCTCTAGAGGCGGCATTTAGCATGTAGTCCAAAATCAGTATGGGCAGATTCACCTTTATTTTTGCCAGCAGATAGTAGAGCAACATGTAGCCTATCCCAACTAGCAGGTTTGTGCTTCACAATTTTGGGATAAGAGAAAATTGGATAACATTAAATACTTGTCATGCCCTAGAACTTAGTAGAGCAGTTGTAATCTCATCAGGTTGGTATCTGTGAGAGTTAGTGAGATATCTAGAGACTTCCTCAGCAAAGACTTCAAGAGTCATAAACCAATATCTTTCAGATGAGCATTTGATTCTAGTGACAAGTGCTTAGATGACGTTGGAGAGATTAGTTATGCCTAACTCCATGTCGATGCCCCTAATAGAGGTCCTCAACATGGATTTAGACACCTGTTCCAACTGGGAGTAGAAAGCAATCATCGTCCCAATAAAAACTCAGTCTGAGAGATCCAGGAACCTCTCTAAGCCTTGAAAAGAGAAAACTTCTAGTAGGATAAGAACCATGTTCATTTGTTCTCTATTCAATCGTTTCCTAAGAGCCACCTTCCTGTGCGAGTAGTTATTGGCATAGTGCTACTGTAAGAGAGGCTCTTTATACATGAGGAGAGCTCCCATAGAGCAATGTTTCAGTCAAAGTGTTTTCCTTTAGCCATGGTAGGATTGTATATGAGAAGGTTGAATGAAGAAAAATTAGGGTTTGTCAGGGAGGATATGGTTATAGAGAATAAGGCCTTTTTGAGCAAAAATATGAAACGGTTGAGGTTTTAGGTGTGTGACGTGCAAGGAGTGGGGAGTTATTTAAGTTATGAGATGTAAAAACTGAAAGTGAGGCGACGTGAGAAAGAGAAACTCAAAAGAGTGGGAATTGTCCTGCCCTTTTTACTCTTCCTGAATAAGTGGTTTCTGAAGCTTGGAACCATTTTATGAGCTTTACTCCACTTATTCCCTCCTACTAATTCATCTTTAGATTTTGAACCCTTAAAAGACTATATAGTCCATTTTGTGACCATCTAATCTTCTTTTTGAGCTCACAAATTGACTTTTTGACATTACAAATTGATTCTCTTGTCTTGCAAACTAATCTTCAAGTCTTGGAAACTGATCGTCTTCATTTGGGCTTCAATTTAGAGCCATGATAGGGAGGGTCCAGAGATGTTTATGCATGAATGATTATGCAGATTTTAAAACTTTAAAGTTCAAAAGTATTTTCAAACAGCAAAAATGATCATCAGCTAATGGTTTTATGAATATATCAGATACTTGATCTTCAGTATTCACAAACATTAACTCAACATCCCCTTTTCTAACATGATATCTAATAAAATGATGTTTAACATCAATGTACTTGGATCTAGAGTGTTGGATAGGATTCTTAGCAAGATTTATAGCACTAGAATTATCACAGAAGATAGGGATTTTGGAATACCTCATGTGATAATCTTCTAACTGGTTCCTTATCCACAGCATCTGGATGCAGCAATTTGCAGCAGCTATATATTCAGCTTCAGCTGTAGAGAAAGCAATGGTATTATGTTTCTTGCACAACCAAGTGATGAGACTATTTTCAAAGAAACAACAACATCCACTGGTGTTTTTTCTCTCTACTCTATCTCCAGTGAAGTCAACATCACAGTACCCTATAATCTCATAAAATGTACCTTTCTCTTACCATAAGCCAAAATTAGTAGTACCGAATAAATATCTTAAAATTCTCTTAACAGTATTTCAGTGTAATTGCTTTAGGTAAGATTGAAATCTAGCTCAAATCCCCATACTAAATTGAATGTCTTGGGTACTTGCAGTGAGATATATAAGTGAAACAATCATTTCTCTATACATGCTTTCTGATACCTTTTCATCATTCTCATCAGCATCAATGATTTGAGATGGATGTATGGGGGTACTCATAAATTTGGCTTGATCCATATTAAATATTTTCAAAAGCTCTTTTGTATACTTTTCTTGATAGATCAAGGTTCCTTCCTTTTGTTGTTTTATTTGAAGATGGAGGAAAAATTAAGTTCACCCATCATGCTCATCTCAAATTCACTTTGCATTAAGTTTGAAAACTTTTCACAAAGAAAATGATAAGTGGTAGCAAATATAATGTCATCAACATATATTTGAGTTATCAGAAAGTGATTATTTTGCTCAAGAGTGAACAAGATTGTGTCAACTTTAACTCTCTTGAACCATTCTTTAGTAAAAAGGTACTTAGCCTTTCATACCAACCTGGGGGAGTTTGTTTCAGACCATATAGTGCCTTTGTTAACTTGAAGACATGGTTGGGAAGGTTTTCCCTCTCAAAACTAGGAGGCTGCTTTACATATACTTCCTCATAGAGGAATCCATTTAGGAACGTAGACTTAACATCCACTTGGTAGAGAGTGAATCTTTTGAATGTAGTAAAAGCAAGTAGCATTGTTATGGCTTTAAGCATAGCTACTAGTGCAAAGGTTTTATCATAATCAATTCCCTCTTGTTGATTATTACTTTGTGTAACCAACCTTGCTTTGTTTCTAATAACTTTTCCAACTTCATCTAGCTTGTTCCTGAATATCCATTTTATTTTAATGATGGTCTTCCCTTTGGGGTTTTCAATGAGTGTCCAGATTTTGCTTTTCTCGAACTAGTTTAGTTCCTCTTGCATAACATCCTCCCAACTTTGATCGTTCAAAGCATCTTCAATACAGTCAAGCTCGATGGTGAAGATGAAAGCACAATTTGATGTATTTCTGAAGGAGGATCTTGTTCTCACACCCTTAGAAATGTCTCCTAGAACTTTGTTATAAGAAACTGCTTTTACATTAGAAACTCCCCTATAGTTTCTGTAACCTTGATGTTCTTTAGATTCTCTTTCATATTCAGATTGCTCTTCTTCATGCTCAGAAATGCCATTTTCTGAGGGGTTTGGAGTTCTGAGTAAGCATTTTAAAGAGTCCATGTTCTGGAGCTTTCTTTTTAAAGGTTGCGTTTTCATTGCTTGCTTTCTAAGGATTCCTTGAGGTTTAGTTTTCCAAGGTTTTTCTTCCAATTCTTCAAGATCATCAGCAAAGTCTTTCTTGAGCTCCTTAAATTTGATATGGATAGTCTCTCTAATGCACAGTGTTCTCTAGTTATACACCATGTAAGCTTTAGAGACTGAAGAGTATTCTAAGAAAATTTCATTATCAGACTTAGGATCAAACTTTGCGAGTTTGTCCTTGGTGTTAAGAATAAAACATGATGAGCCAAAAATATGGAAATATGTTAGATTTCTTACCCTTCCATAGCTCATAAGGAGTTTTCTTTAGGATTGGCCTTAGAGAGATTCTATTTTTGGATATAGCCTTTACCTAAAAACCTTTTGATAAATCACTTTCTAAAAGCATGGTTCTGGCTATCTTTTGTAAGCGTTTGTTTTTCCTTTCTGCAACCCTATTTTGTTGGGGGGTTCTAGATGCAAAAAACTCATGAGAGATACCATAATTTTCACACAACTCTTTAAAAATATGATTTTCAAATTCTCCTTCATGATCTGATCTTATACAGGTGATTTGAGAATCTTTTTCAGCACAAACACATTTTGCAAAAACCTTGAATCTTTCGACCACCTCATACTTAGAAGCTAGGAAGATAACACATGTGAATCTTTAGAAATCATCCACTATGACAAGGCAATATCTTTTCCCAGTAAGACTTGCAATTTTGGTTAGTCCAAAAAGATCCATGTGTAAAAGCTCAAGTGGCTTAGTGGTTGAAACCACATTTTTGCTGTGGAAAGAAGCTTTAGTTTGTTTGCCTTTCTCACAGAAATCACAAGTTGAATCCTTATCAAATCTGATCTTTGGCAGGCCTTTAACAAGTTCTTTCTGAAATAACTCAGAGATAAGTTTTATATGAACATGTCCTTGCTGCTTATACCAAAGCCACTTATCATCCATGAAGGATGTGAGATATTTTACATCTTGATCTAGAAGGTCATCCAAGAATAAAACATAAGTGTTATCATGCTTCTTGCTAGATAAGATGACTTATCCCAAGTGGGATTTACAATTTTGCAAGTATGAGCATTAAATAAAACATTAAAGCCTTGGTCACAAAATTTGTTGATGCTCAACAGATTGTGAACCAAACCATCAACAAGCAAAACGTTAGAAATTTGATGGGAATCATCCTTACCAATATTTGCTATGCATGTGACCTTGGCCTTACCTCCATCAACAAATTTTACTGTCCAGAGTTCTTTGGCTTTAGATTTTTGAACTACCTCCTAGATCCGGACATGTGTCTAGAGCACCCACTGTCCATGTACCATTTGTTATCCTGATCAACACGCGTTTTCATACATGCAGTAAAAATAGTTTTTATTTTACGTACCCGGACTTTCTTGGGTCCTTTTGGGTAAGTTTTTTGAGGGGGATGTTTTCCAACATTTTTGATAGATTTCTTCCTCAAGAAGCACTTATCAAGTGGGTGTCGCTTCTTATGATAGAAAGTATAAGAAACTTTGTTCTTTACTTTCTTAGATGAGATTGATTTTCCTTTCTCATCCATTTCACTCTCATATCCCGACCCCATTTTTTGAAAATATGTTATTAGACCTCCAAGCATTAGTTCAAGACTCTTCAAACCATTTACCATCTTTTCAAGGTCGGATTTGAGAAGCTTTGAAGTTCTTTCAAGTTTAGAAATAACTTTCTGAGTTTTCTCATTTATTCCAAAGACTTCAACTTCTAAGACAATGAGGTTAATATTTAAAACTTTATTTTCTCCTTTTAATTCTTCTTTTTCAAGCCTTAGATTCTTAGCTTCTGATTTGGCCATATCAAGTTCTAAAACAACTTTTTGATGGTTTCTTTTTAGGTTGAGATAATGAGATATGAGAGTATGAGAATGTTTCAGCAGCTTATCATATAATGCAAGTAATTCATCATAAGAGACTTCAGATTCAGATGTTTTCACCTCAAGTTCTCCCTTTGAAGCATAGTCAACTATGAGGCATAGATTTGCAATATCTTTTAGTTCATTCAAACTTTTTGAATCATCCTTCTTCTCTTCTGAGTCTCTCTAAGTGGCCAATATCCCTTTCTTCTTGGAGTGGAACTTCTTTTGTGGTCCCTTGAGCTTTGGACATTTAGGTTTGAAGTGTTTCTTCTCACCATAGTTGTAGCAAGTGATGCTTTCTAACTTTCCCTTGCTTTTTCAGTCCTTTTTGAAGTTGATGCATCTTCTCTTCTTAGATCTACTTCTCCAAGATTTTGACATCTTCTTCACAAGCATAGAGATCTCATCTCCATCCTTTTCTTTGGACTCTTCATCAAATTCTTCCTCATCATTAGAGGTCTCAGCAACTTTCATTGCTTTACCCTTATTTTGTTTCTACTGAGATGACTTCCGGGCCATGGACTTGCTCTTCTTTATAGATTCACCATGAACTTCAGAAAGCACAACCTCATGAGTTTTGAGTGACCTAATGAGTACGTTCAAGCCAAGAGTTTGAAGGTCTTTGACTTCTGTAACAGTTGTGACCTTGGGTAGCCATTTAGCAAAGAGGTTTCTTAGAATTTTTCTAACCATTTCAGAGTTAGAATACCTTTTGCCCAGCCCTTTTAGTTAGTTTACGATGTGCAAAAACCTTGTGGTCGTATCATTAATAGTTTCATTGTCTGTCATTTTAAACATCTCGTATTGATGGACTAGCGTACTGATCTTTGTCTCTTTAACTTGATCAATGCCTTCATGCAACATGTGTAATCTATCTCATATCTCCTTGGCCATGTCATAAGTAATTATTTTATCACATTCAACTTTGCCTAGTACAAACGTGAGTAGGTACTTAGGTTTGGAGTTCAACTAAACTTTGGCTTTATGTTGCTCTGTTCACCTATTCTTGGGGACTTCTCTTGAGGTTAAAGGTGCATCATCAATTCCCGGAACTTCTTCCCTTTGAACATAATCTCTTTCCTGTATGATCTCCCATAAGTCAAGACTTGTGTATTTGATGAACTCCATTCTGTCTCTCTAATAAGCATAGTCTCCTCTATCAAATAATGGCAGCCTGTTTATGGAGTGTCCTTATGCTATGTGGATATTTTGTGCCATTTTCCTTGGGATCTTTGTCCTCTGTAGTAGTTAGAATAGGCAACCTTTTAGAGGCCTAAGCTCTTATGCTAATTGTATGTAAAAAAATGCACGAGAAGGGGGTTAAATCATGGTTCGCCTTTTCTTTTCTATTCTCTTTTATGGAAAACTTAAACAATAACTATCAAGTATTAAACTTGAAGTACAGCGATACAGCGTTAGATATGTCAAAAAGTAACTTTCTAAACTATAACAAGGATAATGAAAACATGTATAGGCAGGTTTTCAAAAAACACAATATAACAAGCACAAAGCAGTAAAATAAAAGAGAGTTAAATGAAAAGAAGATACCACAGAGGAGTTTTTATATTGGTTCGGCCAACCTGCCTACATTCAGTTCTCAAGCACTGTTGAGTTTCACTAAAACCTTTCTCAATTTGAGAAAGTTAGATAGTCTTTATAGTAGCCCTCCTAAGCTCTTAC
The DNA here is from genome assembly GCA_031216105.1 of Dalbergia cultrata. Lineage (NCBI taxonomy): Eukaryota > Viridiplantae > Streptophyta > Magnoliopsida > Fabales > Fabaceae > Dalbergia > Dalbergia cultrata. The sequence goes on from CM062352.1 coordinate 35,882,352, forward strand.
CAGTGACCAGTAGCTCACTCTATTATCACACCTGAGTAGTCTTTGACCAGCCTTTCCAAGCTAACACCCTGACTAGTAGCTCACTCTATGGTCATGACTGAGTAGTCTTTGACCAGCCTCTCCAAGCTAACACCGTGACCAATAGCTCATTTTACTGTCACGTTACAAGTAGTATTTGCATAGCTTCTTCAAGCTAACTCACAACTATCACTACCGGATCGGGGTTATAAGGTTTTGTGTTTGGGTTTGAACACTCAAACTAACCAACACTCAAATTTTCATAAGATGAACAATAACGGACCTAGAAATTTTGAATAACTTATGTCTTTGATTTTTCCTAGGAAGAACGTATAATCTACTAAGAATGTAGAAAAAATATTTTTATAGGGAAGAAACCGATCACAAGTAGTAATATACTTTACAAAGAATGAAGAGAAATTTCTTCAGCATTTCAGCACTTTGATGAGTGAAAAGCCTCTTGCATTGTAAGCACAGAATCTCTATTTATACTTTATTTGCATTTATGATCATTGCTCTTGATCTATCTTCCAAATGACACATGTTGATATTCTTTTGTGTTTTACAAATGTGGTCTAGAAGAGTAGTTTGGCGATGTTAGAGCAGTTGCAGAAGCCATTGTGAAATAGAGGTTTATGAGACAACTTTTAGAACTACTTTTTACTTTCTAAATGAGGTTTCTGAACTTTTCCTCCTAAAAGATGGGGAATTGACCAAGTTAGTAGAAGAAATGTCAAGTCAATTTTTTACTGGATTTGACTTTAAATTTGAATTTAAAAATTCCCTCATTTTCCTATCAAGTGTATTGTTTCACTATGAAACGTGCTTTCTAAAGTGCAATAATAGTTTCTTTTCTTCTATTTGATCTTCTAGTTTTCAATCAAAGTTTGTTGATGGTGTTATGATTGCGACTATGATGATTGAAGGCTATAGTATACACTTGCTTTGGAGTGAGATTGAAATCTTCACTTGAATTGTACTTTCTGAAGTCACGTGCTACTTTTTAAAGATCTGAGCCTTGGTTTCTTGTTCTTGAAAGTTTTCTTTGATTCGTTAAGCATATATACGTTCATTTCATGATATATTTTTCATTTACGTTAAGTCCCAATCTCTTCAAACGAGATTAAATTAACATGTTTGCATGTCATGTCAAAATATTTTTATTTTAAGAACCATGTATATATGCTAACATGATATAAGACCTATTTGTTACTTCACGAAACTAAAGGGAAAGATTAGTCCATTTTCAAAATATTTTCTAGAAATTGAATATATTATCACTCAAAACATTTGGCACATAAGCTTTCTTAAGAGTTTTAGAGCTAAGAAACATGTACCTCGATTGTCTCAGATGCCCAACAAGATCAAGTTTATACAAAATTGTAGAACATGTCATGCTTGAAAAGTCCTTTTAGTATCATCGTCCAAATTGACTTGCACATCCTCTTCACCTGCAATTGGAATTATTCTATTATTTCCAAATATGACTTTTCTCTCTTGTTTTTTATAGGATGATAAAAAGTTTCGATTTGGTGTCATGTGAAAGGATTTGCCAGAATATAAGATCTACTCATTTCCCGTGTCACCTGTAAATACTGTCAAGGCCGAGCCAGTATCACTATCATAAGAACTTTCAAATATTATGTTGACGAATTCTCCTGATTTCTCTTTCCTCTCTGGGTAATTTCTTCTTACACCTCTTGTCTAGTGACATTGAAAGCACTTTGATATTCTCTTGCTCTTGCTTCACGATCTTCTTTCTTGACTATGCATTTTTGTCACAAACAATCCATCTATAGGACCTTCAGCACTTGGTCTGCGTATGAACTTCTTATGCTTCTTTATCATAAGTGATTCTTTGACATTTTTAACTAAGATATTGGACCTACCATAAAGTATGGTATCACAGAAATTATCATTGGATGAAGGTAGTGAAGTCAACAAGATCATGACTTGATCAACATATTCTACTTTAACACCAACTGCTCCAGTGTTGCAGATCATTTGGTTAAAGTTGTATATCTACTCTTGCATTTATTTTCCTCATGAATATTGAGCGTGTACAGTTACTTCCTCTGATAGAGTTTGTTAGACAAAGTCTTTATAGAATATTTCTCTTTCAAAACCTCCCATAGTGAATCAGCGATCTTTTCTTTGATGACCTTTCGTAGAACATTGTCCGTAAGCTTCAATTGTATTGTACTCCATGCTTTAACCATCATCTCATTCTTCTTGTCATTAGGTAATGACTCTAGCAATTTTTCTTTGCCTTCCAACACCATTACAAGACCTTGTTGGTCTGGCAATGCTTGCAGCGTCAACTTCTATAGTCAAAAGTAGTTGGACCTATCAAACTTCTCCACTTCAAATTTTTGCATTGACATTTTGGATTCGAAACTACGTGGCTCTTATACCACTTGTTAGGAAATATCAGAGTTGAGTATACCCCAAGTGTAATAAACACTTCGTAGATGTGAGCTAAAGCACACCCAAATTATGTGGAGAGTAATGAATAAATAATGTGCATGCATAGTATTTCACAATGGGACGCATTTATCACTATTCGCACAAATAAAAATAAATTAAAAGAATTACACATCAAATTTTAACTTGAAAAACCCTCATGTAATTTTGAGGAAAAAATCATATGTCAAACTCTGAAAATATTTCACTATATTTAAGAATAATTACGACTTAGCATATCCTCATTGAGACTCTTTTTTACTGCAATTTGTAGTATTATAAAAACTTCGAGAATATACCCAAATTTATAGTATATACTCACACTACACTCTTAAAATTTTCTCACACTACACTCTTAAAATTTTCTCACTCACACTCTCTATTATTTCTCCTACTGCAAGCTGCTCACATTGGTTCTTCTACCACTGCTGAAATGCCTTTCAACTTGGGATGGTTTTGCGATGTGGGACTTTGGCTCTATTTATATTTTAGACCAAAATCCGAAGTCTCCTTTTATAAAATTTAAGGGACTAATATGAAATTTTCTAAATTTGAGGAATTAATTTATCTCTTATGATAAATCTAAGGGACTGATTTGAGGATTTAGCCTTATATTTTATGGAGACCCAACAGCCATGGTTCATAAAGTGCCCTTAACTCCCCAATCATATCAAAGTGATGGATCTAGGACGGTTTTCTTTCCTGCTATTATTGAAAAGTGCAAGCCCAAAAGTCAAAAGGCAAGCCATGTTCTGTTTTTTTTTTTTTTGTAAGCAACGGGGCCGAGGCCCAAGGCAAGCCATGTTCTGATGGTTACTAAACTCCACAACTGTTTTTACATATTTTTTTTTCCACGTTACTGTTTTTCCTTGCATATAGGAAATGCATATACGTACATTTTGCAATTTCGCTTTTGTTGCAACACGTATAGATGTTATTTTATTGCTTTCTTTTATAAATATTATTTTATTGCTATGCATGTATAATATTGTTCTTGTTACAGCACATGTGTATTTTTCCAAAAAAAAAAAAAATGCAAGGAAACTAACAGAAATTTCATAAATAATTTTTTTTTACATAACCAAAATTATTTTTCAGCTTATAATTCATGAAAGAGGGGAAAAAAAAAAGAACATTGTTCAGGTAAGTGAAATAGTAAAAGGAATATTAATTAAGAGAAAAAATAACTATGTGCTTTTTTGTTTAAAATAAAATGTGTATCTTACTAGCTATGAAGGTGTGAAGGTTAACAATCTCTATAAATTTCAAAATTCTATACTTTGGTTAATGTATACAAGATTTCTTTCTTGAAAAATACCCGTTTCATTCTCTAATAAGTGTCCACTTTTATTTATGGACAAATGTTAAGGAAATAATTGGATGATTTTGAAGCTAAATTAGATAACTTAGGTATATTTTACTAGAATATTATCTTTATCACCTACTCTAAAATTGTCTCTTATTTTTAATCCATCCAATAACTCTTCCTCTCTCATAAGGATATCAAGAGAAAAATAATTATGTAATCTAAAATCTTTAAATGGATATATAATAGTAAAAAAATAAAATTTTATAGATGGATACTTATTAAAGAATAGAGGGAGTATAACCTTGTGATTGTGGAGTGTATAGTATACAAAATTATTTTCATTCTCCTTTTTGATATATTAAAAATGACAAAGATAATTATTTCATTCCAATGATTTGAATTGGCACAAGTTTAGGTCCATCAGGAAACAAGCAAACGGTACCAGAAGAAGGCGGGGACCATAGAATATTTTCGTTTTTGGAATACTTTTCATATATATATATATATACACACATACACACACCAGGTGTAGTTCTCAAAAGTTACTCCCAATTCTGATCATCCATTTTAATATAATCTTATGGTCATTAAGTCACTTATTCCCTTCCATAATCAACTCCTTAATTCAATAAATTTCTCTCTAATTTCTTTCTTAATTTATTTCCTTCCTATCTCTTTTTTCTCATCCCTGTATCGCCGCAACCTGCCCTTCTCTCTACTCATGACTCACTTAGATCAGTGAGTAAAAATGGAGATGGAGGAATATGTTTCCTTTGCAATTGCTTGACCTCACGTCTCGTACAGAAGTAGTGTCTATTGGTAGGCAATAATTAGTTCATCGGCCACAATTAATGCACTCGATCATGATTGTGGAACAATTTAACAATTTTACTCATATTTTAAATTAATCCTAATGGAAAACAATAACGTGATTCCGACAGTCGATCATGGCAATGAAAGATTGGTAATGAAAAAAAAAAAGTGTAATTCCAAAAAATATCGTCTCACATTACTTGTTGCTGCTATAAAATGGTTATGGAGATAAATTAAAAAAGAAATTAGAGAAATATAGGGAAATAATGAGTTGATTACATAAGGGAACAGGTGAGGTGCTTATGACCGTCAGATTTTATTAAAATGAATACTCAAGATTAATAGTAACTTTTGAGAGTTATACCCAGAGTCAAAGGGTACCTACTCTATATATATAACATCATCTTAAATAAGTAATTTATACAAGAGTGAGAGAATTAAATTTGAGTAGTTAGATTCTATATTAATAGTTAAGATTAAAACATAAAATTATATAACTTTTTAAAGTAATTATGTGATCTTTTAATAACTTTTAATTTTGACTATTTATGTATAGATATATGATTCATATTTGATCATTTCACTCTTATAAAAAACAACTCCTCTCACTAGAATTATTAAATCAGCATTTTTTTTTTTATCATAAGTAAATGTTATTACTTTCTAAAGCTAATATTATGTTATGTATCTTTTGAGTGATGTGTGATTAAACAATAATTAATAATTTCAATTATGTAGATTTTATTATCTATTGTTTAAAAAATTATTTTAATTGATGACAATTATTAAATTTAATAATATATAAATAATATTTGCTAAATTATTATAAAAAATCGGTGATGTAGAATTAATTAGAATTTTAAATTGTTGTCATATTAAAATCAATAAAAAAATTATACTTACTAAAGTTAAGCGCTTCAAATTAAATAAAATTTATATTCTCATAAATTAAAAATATTATTTTAAATTAATTAAAAAATATTTATTAATTATTTTATTAAATTAAATAGGATATCAATTTTATTTAAAGATATTCATTCTTGGAAAATGGTACCATTTTGCAGTTCTCAAAATATCAATATTTAATGTTTAAGGATATATAACTGAAGTAAGATCAATTATGATTTTAAATTATTGGCATGTTATTAGAAAATTTACTGCTAGAAATAATATATGCTAAAACTAAGCACGTTAAATAAGATATAGTTAAACATTTAAAATTTATAAAATAATAATTTAGTGATGAGACTAACAAAAGTAACGATGACCTCTCTATTTAAATTAAAGTTCATAGTTAATTCAAAAATTGTAAAAATATGTATTTGAATTAAATATTAAAATTTGAAATTGATGATAAGATAATCACTATTTGATGTATATAAAATTTGAATGTGACAATAAGTATAAGAATGTGACAATATCGACTTCTTTTTTTATTTTTAAAAATTCTTTTACTAGGAACAGCCAATCACTTGGCATACATCCGATGCTCCAAGTAATATTTTATCCACAATCCCATATTTGCATCACTTTTTTGAGTCTCATTTATATGAATTTCATCAATCAAAAAAACCCGAACAATAATGGAAACCTCATGTTTCAGTTTTGGGGCTTTTCCACGAAATGGGCACCATTTGTCGCGCGGGGAGCAAATGTGGCTGCCTGGAAAAGCACACTGCACTGTAGATGCTGACATCAGTCATGGTATCTTCCTGGTTCTTTGTTGGCGACCATACACGTTAGCGATGACGTAAAAACAAAGTCTACCAAGTAAAAGTGCAAAATTCTGTACCTTTACCAAGCAGTCCAAAAGTGTTCAGACTCGACGGGCGGCGGCTTTCCTAGTTTTGCTTGTTTCCCAAGCCAATTCAACTCTATATAAATCAATCCCATTTTTCTTAGTGCATCAAAATTGTCAAAGAGGCCTTGAATTAGCATTTGTTATTATTGCTGGCCATGGCTACGGTAGGAGGATTTGATTTTGCTGAAACATACGTGATGAGGAAGATGTACAAGGAGAAAATGCAGAAGAGAGCACAAGAAGGGGGAGAAGAGGAGGGAAGGAGCAACATGAAGATTCATACAACCAAAAGGGTTTCCGAGGACAAAACATCAATGGGGTGTTTCTCATGGGTTTCCAAGCAGCAGCAGCGCAGGAAAAATCCTCAGATATCGGATTCCAATGAAAGTGAAGCTGCCGCTATTTGATTCATACTGAGAATGTATTTGGGATCAGTTTTCTGCTTTTAATTACAAAGATTATTTAGTTCGTTCAACTTTCAAGTTCTCATCTGCACTAGGTCTTTTTTTTTTTTATTTAACGTATGCCCAATTCTTTGATTCGTGTAATGAAATGAAATATTGGTATTCCATATCGAAGCAATTCTCTGTATCAGTATTTGCTAGTATATAACTTGAAAACACAATGCAGATTTCCATTTCTCTATTTGATTGTTTCTCATACCCGGCGATTAAAAACTAAAAATAAATCTCGGAAGAACAAATTAAAATTAGTTTAGCTGTACCTGAAAAATTGATTATCCAGTTAAAATAAATGTTTATATTTGAAAATCACAATTTACTGAATTTAGAGATCGCCCTGATTTGGCATCAAACTGCTGGCTCCGCCGCTAGTCTTGCAGCAATAATGGTTGGGTCATCTTGTACTTATGTTGCAGTTTCGGCACGAGATAAAAAAAATTTGCTCATTTTTTTAATTGTCAAGAGTATTACATTTTACAAAACCAAGAAGGCAGGCCAACTTTCTGCAGGCCCAAGAAAAGAGGGAGTACCCACATTTTAGAAATATTTTTTATTGTCTTATCGAATGGGAGGCCGTTTGCGTTCTTTTTGGTCTTTTACTTGGTTGTTATTGGACAGGGCTCAACCAGTTAGGCCAAGTTTTGTGATACGGATTTCCATTGCGATATTAAAAGTGCTAGTTTTGACTTTTGACCGAAAAATAAAAATCCTACTAAGATTTCGACCATATATAAAGGTATCAAAGCGCACTTTGAGGCGTGGATTAAATGGCAAAAATTTCTTGCCCCTTAGAAAGTGCACCAGGTTCGACACAAGCAGAGCTAGTCCGACCCATTCCCCGCCCTCCCCTGGGACCAAAAAAAAAAAGGTATCAAAGGGAGTCAGCTCATACTGCCAAAAATGGATGGGGCTCAAATAGTGAACGTAGCTCATTTTTAAGTGGGCTCATCCGCCAAAATACTAAAAATATAAGTTTTATTCTCAATTAATTTTGACCATCCGATTTATTGATCAACGGCGAAATTTTATCACCGTATGGTGACAAACTTCTCAATGAGCACGTAAGACGTCGCCCACCAAGAGTCACACTTGGGAGTTAGAACTTCGGGACTACCAAACAAAAGCTAGAGTACGACAATGGTCCCCAATATTTTTCCAGCATCCACAAATTAGACAACTAGTCAAACTCACGGTACGCGTAGCATTAATTTATTGCCACTCTTTTGCTTGTTGGCCAAGTCATTACGACACACACGTGTCTATAAATCAAATCAACCCCTTGAATCAAGTCTTCCCAGAACCACACCACAAATTCGCTAGCAGCAGAGTGCAGAAAAAGAAGATGGCAGGAGTTGATCTTGCTGAAGCATATGTGTTGAGAAAGTTGTATAAGGAGAAAATTAAGGAAGAGGAAGGAGGAGGAGGAAGAACCAAGAAAGGCATGATTGGTTCCAAGGCCAAAAGATCAAGTGGATGTTTCTGCTGGTCTCTTGAGAAGCACAGAAGAACAAAACAGGTGAGAGACAACAATGAGAAAGTGTTGGTTGGGGTTTTGTATCAAAACCATAAAGATCATATGGCTTGCCCAGAAGATGTTTCATAATCTAGCTGTAATTTTTAGTGTTCATCTTCACCAAATGGGTAAAGATCACCTGCGTGTAAACTAAAGATGTGTAATTTCCTATAAAATGTTGTATTTTCCTCTTTAGAAATGAGAAGAGGAAAAATTAAAAACAAAAATGAAATTTTCTAATAAGATTTATGATTTTTTTTTTTTTTAATTTCACTGTCACAGTCGGATCTCAACAATTGGCATTCGTCTGCTTAATCAATTGCGATCTATCCTACAGATGCTGGGCTCGTTAACAAGATGATTATATGAAACGAAGTGGCCTAAAACTTAACATGGTTTTCTCGTATCTTATTCATAATTAGAGGTGACAAAAAGCTGATGCCTGCTTAAAAGATGTTGTAAACTTTCTCGCTACAAGAAACATGCGGAGCGCAGATAAAATTATCCACAAATTTATCATTAAATCTATTGGTAATTACAGTTATTGACATCTATGTCGACGGAAATAATCCGTCAGACAAACATACGTCGATAATAGTTTGTCCTGTACCCATATATCAGCATCCCTAACAGCTTATAAAAATAAATCAACAGCTTGTATAAAAACTATCTTCCCTGTCTGGTAGGTGGGCATTCGCCAACTGACCCACATTCCTTTTTGACCTGTTGAGCATGCCAGGACTTACGTAGCCTCCTCTTATCGCTGTATATATTTATTTTATAAATTGAATGAAACAAATTAGACTTGCATCATTACATCTATTAAGAATTTACAAATAATTATGAGAGAGTATGAATAGAGCACCAGAAGCACAAACACTCTCCCCCTAACAAAAAGTGTGTATATATTGTTTTTCTGATGAGAAAATAAAATTAAGTGTTTAGGTTTAAAAATGTTACTGAGTATTAATGAAGATAAAACATGTGTATATATTATTTTACTTGTTATGATAATGGTTACTATTTAAAATTAAAAAATATTATTGACAATATATTGAAAATATAAAAATTAAATCATACTCCTAAAACTAGGAAAAAAAACCCAAACTGACGTCTCCCTAAAAATATCTAAAAAAGTCTCTACCAATTAAAATATCAAACAAGTTGACCCTCCCTAAAAAATAGGACAAGCTTGTCTCTCAAGAATCATGGATAGATTAAATTGATCTCTATATAGATAGGTTAACTTGTTCAATATTTTTAATTAGCAATAATTCATTTAGATTTATTTTTTCCTTTCAAAGAGTCTAATTTATCCGACGTTTTTAATTAACATAAACCTTTAAAAGTAATTTTTCTACAACATCTAAATTATCCAACATAAAATTTAAAAGGGATAAGTTTCAGGATTTGTTCCTGAATTTATTAATATTAAGAATATATTTGGTTAGAAAATAAAAATTAAGAAAAAAATTATATGAATGAGTCTTATATACACATTAAATTATATTAGATTCATGGGTTAGAATTATGGAAATATGATATTTTGTAGATAGGTATGAAAATATGAGATTTTATCATTAGAACCCGCCATTGACAATTGCGGACTCGTATTTTTTTTAAAAAAATAAAAAGCTCTATGAATTCCTGTCAGCGTGACTGTCAAGTTCCTATCTTTATATTAAAAAAGTGGAACCCGCCAATGGAGTGACAAGTTCAATATTTTTGTTTTATTTTTTTAAGTGTAAACTGCAAACCTTGTTGGCATGACTATTTCACTTAAAAAAAGTGGAAGCTGTCAACATTGTTTAATTTTCTTCATCTTAATATTTTTAATTTAATATCAATTTAGTTTAATAAATTTTATTACATTAATTTAGCATAATATTTTTTAAATTTGGACATCAATTTTAAATCTTTACTTGAATAGCACAACTAAATTGTTATCGAAGTTAAATAGATTATGAATAAATTGATTTTAAAACTAAAAATGTTATCACTAAATTGACGTAAAAATAGTTACCCAAATTAATCAAATTAATATGAAATTAAAAATATTACGGTTTAGGGTATAGTTACCCAAATTAATCAAATTAATATGAAATTAAAAATATTAGGATTAAAAAACTATTTACTTTTTAATTTATGAGAATGACTATTGTTACACTCTTATGTCCATTACCACACCCTCTATTAATGGATTTTTTTTTTCTTTAATACTCCTAATATATCCATAAATAATAATTATCTCAACCTTTTGTCTATATATTGTCATACTCTTATTTAAAGTTAACTATTCTTTTAAAAAACCATGACATTATTTCCGTTGATATTTTAAAAATAATTCTTAAATCAATTTGTTTTAACAAATCTAAACAAAAATAAGTACACTGATAGATAAAGAAAATAAATGATAATTTTTAAAGTTATGGCTCAAATGGAAAATGGACATGAAAGTTGATCATGATTTAAAGATTTATTATTTGAGTTGTTACATTACAAGCTTGTGTAGAAATATTATTATTTTCGAAATTTTATATGAATCACTTAAAAAAAAGAAAAGCAAATGTCGTTCTAAATCATACGCTTATTGTATTTTAAACTTGTACATGATGAAATTTATTTTTCAACCAAATAATTATCCAATAACGAAGTCAAAAGCTATAATTAATAAATGTGTAGATCATTATAATTTTACTTATTTTTTAAATAAGTTATTACAGTTTAAATATGTTTAATCAAATCACCACATCGCAAAAGAATTTATAATCAAGTTGCTAAAGCAATCTATTCCTAAAAATTTTAAATACAACAAATATATAAAGGCCTAATTGACTATCACGGGAACTTGCACATTTTGAATTAGAAAACATTTAAAATTTTAAGTTTGTATCACGTTAGGTTTCTTGAAGACTTAATTATACAATTTCATGAAGTTTTTAAATCATATAAACATAATTAAAAATTTAATATAACTATAGACATCTTTAAATTTATTGAACTAACTTATTAAAAAACTCACATATAGTATACATTTATGAAGAAAATTCATAATATAAGAACTATAGTATGTAATTGAATGTGTGTAACAATAGACAAAATGTTTGAAATAATTATTAGCCATAGACATTTTAGAAATATTGAAGAAAAAGTTACCAATAAGATATGACAATAAATATAAAGATGTGATAATAACTATTTTTTTTTATTTTTAAAAATTCTTTTATTAGAAAAAGCCAATCAATTTGGGATACATCCCATTTTCCCAATAAAATTTTATCCAAAATCCCATATTTGCATCACTTTTTTGAGTCTCGTCTATATGATTTTTATTCTATTTTTAATGAGTTTATAACGTAAATAAAATAAAATAAAATAAAGAGGATAATATATATATATAGCCTGAAGTGAAAAGTATTACATAAATGTCCGAAACTGGTTTATATGAAAATCGGCTTGAATCGATTTCTGTTGAACAAGCCGTAGACATGCAACAAAAATCGGCTTGAACTGATTTCAGGGGGACCTTTGTGACGAAAATCAGTTTGAACCGATTTCTAAATGTCCAAGCACAAAGAAAATCGGTTTGAGCCGATTTCTTACTGTATTCGCCAGCCAAAAATCGGTTTGAACCGATTATACACTGTAGCTCTGCATATTAATCGGGTTGAACCGATTTTCGGAATGTGTCAACGTGTGTTAGAACGTGTGATAAATCGATTTAAACTGATTTTAAAATCGATTTAAACTGATTTCTCAGATAGTCTGACAGCAACTGAAATGCTACAGTAAATTTGTAAGAATAATCGGTTTGAAACGATTTAAATCTGTCAGAATTACTAAATCGGCTTAAACTGATTAAAAATTGTGGAATGCATTATATATAGAGTTGTAATGCAAATTGAATGGAGCAACACGAAAAGGAAAGGAAAAAACCAGTCAGTAGTGAAGTAGAGTGACAATATGATAGAGAGTTTAGTAAATATTCTTGTTTATTATAACGGAGAGATCATTAATACAGTTGAGGGTGAGACATTCATAAGTGACGATCAAGCTTGGTTGGTAGCCAGTCCTTGTATTAATTTGTTAGAGCTGCAGAGCAAAATACTTGAAGAGTTTGATGGAAGTAACAAGCAAATTGCAAAAATATTTTATAGGATGCCGGTAGATATTGGGCCAAATGGGGTTCGATACAGGAGGTTTCAAATTCAGAAAGATTAGCACGTAAGTCACATGTTTTCTTATTTTCAATCATTTTATGATGTTCGAAGAATAGATCTATTTGTTGAACTTGAAGATCCTCTAAGCGGAGGTGGGGCAGATGTGGGGACATCATCATTTGTGGCAGCACATCATGCAGCACCATCCTTTGAAGTGTCGCATGAAGATGTACAAAGTTCACATGCGATAGAAGAAGATTTGACCTCTCTAAGCTTTGCACATCTTGTAAGATATGTTGGGGAGCCATTGCCATTAAATCCCCAGCCATTATCACTTTCTGGGCCAGTTCAGGAGTTTGATTTTGGTGTTGATCGTGGGGGAATCCATGATGACGAAGAAGAGGAGCTGGAGGGAGTAGAAAATTATGGTGATGAAGAGGAGGAGGAAGAGTCACTTCATTTTCAAAACTTGGAGGAACAATTTGTGGAGTAGTCTCAAGCGTAGACGCATTCTCAGACTCAAGATCGACCAAGTCACTATTTTCCAATTGATTTTAATGCATTGCATTTTGACTTAGTTGGGTCGGCAGCAGGCTCGGGTTATGAAGAAGAAAATGATCTAACAATCGGCCAAGTGTTTCGTAATAAAGAAGAAGTGTTGTTCACAGTTAAATGATACAGCATCAAAAGAAGCCTGAAATACAAAGTGCATGAGTCAGATCACATAAAGTTTCATTGCAAATGCATAAAGTTTGGCGATGGTTGTAATTGGAGTATCTGTGTGACACTTCGCACGAAATCGTGACTTTGGGAAGTTAGGAAGCTAACTGGACCACATACATGTACGTTTCCTCAGTCTTCGAATCAGCATGCGCAAATGGATTATCATATTATCTGTGCCCATATTTATCCTTTGGTGGAAATGGATCTGACGATCGCCATCAAGTCGCTGCAAGCATCCGTAGAGTCAAAGTTAAGGTTCAAGACAACATATAGGAAGGTTTGGCTGGCGAAACAGAAAGAAATTGCCATGATTTATGGTGATTGGGAGCAATCATATAACAAGCTACCTAGCTAGATGGTTTGGTGGGCTAAAGTATTATATGGCAGGAACTATTGTTCAGTTACAGATTGGACCATACTGTGTGGGTGGAGTCATGGACTAGAATTCGTTTATGTTCCATCGTCTTTTCTGGACATATCCACAGTGTATAGGGGCATTCAAATATTGCAAATGACTGATATCAATTGATGGTACTCACCAGTATGGCAAGTACAGTGGAACACTTCTGATGACAATTGCGCAAGATGGTAACTCAAACATTTTGCCAGTTGCATTTGCCGTGGTGGAGGGGGAGACAAAGGAAGCTTGGTCTTTTTCTTGACCAACCTCAGGCAGCACGTGACACCACAACAGGGAATTCTTGTAATATCTGATAGGCATCAAGCTATAAAGGCAGCTTTAGATGCAGAAGGTAGTGGTTGGCATCCTCCAGCAGCGTATCATGTATATTGTGTTCGCCATATTGTCTCAAACTTCGCTGTGAAATTCAAGAACAAAGACGCGAAGAGGTTGCTAATGAATGATGCGTATGCAAAGACAGAGCAAGATTTTTTGTACTGGTTTAGTGCATTAGAGCAGGTGAATCTTGCAATGTGCAAATGGGCTAGCAAAATTCCGCGCGAGAAGTGGGCGCATTATGTTGATGATGGACGTCTATTCGAGCACATGACAACCAATTTGTCAGAGTGTATGAACGCTGTAATGAAAGGTACACGCAATCTTCCCATCACAACAATAGTAAGTCCACTTACTTTCATCTTATTCATGTTTTTGTGAAAAAGGGGACAGAGGCAAACGCCCAACTAGAAAGTGGCCGAAAATTTTCAGAGACTCTTCTTAAGGCAATTGAGCAAAGTAAGCGACTATTCGGCAATATGAGTGCCACACCAATGAACTGAGAGAGGTCGGCGTACTTGATATTCGAGCTAGATGACATTGGTAGTCGTGGACAGCTAGAATTCAGGGTGGATTTAAGTGGTCGCTGGTGTGACTATGGAGAATTTCATGCCATCATGCCCTTGCAGCATGTCCCGATGCTCACAGAGATTGGACGCCTTTTGTTCATGATGTCTATACCATGGAGTCAGTGTTCAATGTTTACAAAACAAAGTTTTCCGCTATAGCTAATGAAGACATGTGGCCTCTGTACACAGGTCCTCCTTTAAGGCCAAATCTGGCATTGAAGTGAATTCTTGACGGTCGTCCAGTTTGCACACGGATTCACAATGAAATGGATGAGGTGGACCCAAGCCAGCCAAACCGGTTTGGACTATGCCGTGGAACAGGCCACACCCGACGATCATGCCCACACGCTCCATCCTCTTCCCAACGTTGATGAAAGCCCCTTGCATATTTAGTGTGCTATTTTGTTTTGTTCTTGTTGTCACATTTATAATATGACGTTTGTAGTATCATCATGTGTCTTGTAAAAGCATCACTATGCATGAATTAGTATTTTATGCAATTCGAGGGGATATTTAAACATTAGTTAAACTAAAACGAAATAACTAACTAATGCGCTTAATCAGAACTACCAGTGATCCATAAAGAAGAGCACAATCATAATTACCAGGCAACCATAATTAAACTAATAACTACAACGTCATAATCACTACGGAGGTGAAGTACATAATATAAAGCCCATAAGGCTACAAAATGACTCCTTATGTGACAACGCCTTCGTATAATCTGTCTTGCAGGTTGATGGCGTTGCTAGTCCTGGTCCTAGTCCTGCTCATGCTCCTGGTGCTGGTCTTGCTTCTGAAACTGATCCTAATCCAGCTCCTGGTCCTGGCCCTGATCCTAATCCTGCTTCATCGAAGGCCAATATACGTCATCCGAATGTATGAATTCACCCATCACCTGAGAATATGTCACGCTGATGGGGCTGAATGATAGCTGATGCGCTATGTCACTCTGTGTCAGACTCGTAGTAAACTGCTGTGCGGGGCTACCCTGAGTCAATGGATCATATATGAACTGGTGCGATGGCCCGGCTATGAACTGATGTGTGGGGTCAATATGTAGGGCTCCCATGAACTGCTGACTGGGCCCTCCGAGGAACTGCTGGCTAGGGTTGGGAATGGGCCCTCCGATCAACTGCTGGGTGATGGGCCCTCCCATCAACTGCTAATTGGGCCCACAACCCATCCACTGCTGGGGCAACCCTCCTAGCAACCACTATTGGGTGGGCCCTCCCATCATGAACAATTGACTAGCCCCTCCCATCCACTGCTGGTTGGGCCCACCCATCCACTACTGTGCGGGGCCTCCCATGAAATGCTTACCTAAACCTAGCATGAACTGCTGGCTGCTCGGTGGGTACACAGGTGAAGGCTGATATACCCGAAAACCCTGAGGCTAGTGGCTAGGACCCGGCTAACTCTGGCAGCTTGCCTCTGTCTGACTCTGCCGAGTGCGTCGTGTCTGAGTTCGGCGGCTAGAGCCCGCCTGAGTCTACCTGGTCAGCCCTGTCTACGTCTGGCTGGTGGGCACTGCCTGAGTCTGGTGGCTAGAGGATGGCTGTCCCTGCTGGCTAGGCTCTGGAACCGGCTGTACACCAACTGCCTCATGATTGTAATAATCAATCATGTCTCCCTCCTCAATATCATCAGCGTCAACTCCATACTGTCGTTGCATACTTCGCGTACCAATACGCACTCGGCGAGCTCTACTTTGCTGATCTAGGACATCTGGTGGATACGGGATATCCGGTGATGGCGGGGCCTGCGCTGATACTCCATCTAGTAGCTCTCTAAGTGCAGGGTCTTCAGGGGCTCCGCTAGCTGACAAAAACCTAGTCGCCATAGACACGTATCAGTCGAAGTACTCTACTGATGGTCTATCATCATGCGCTAGTGGGTAATGAACTTGTCTGTCTCGATGTGCATCCCAGGCAGCATGCCATGGTGCATGATACTGAGGCCACCATGCATCTAGATCCCCCCGTCCATCCTTTGCATGCATCCGATCTATATTTAGTAGGGCATTGGGTATGTGCTGTCCTTCGCCAAACTGACGAACAACCCAATCAGCCTGGTGCCACTCAATCACAGCAAAATGTATGAGAGCTGTAACTGAAGCCCAAACTGCAGCCTCCTCATAAATAAATTGAGGTGTCACGACCCTAACATCGTCATGGCTGTATGGGGTCCACCGAAACTGCACATAATGAATAAAATTATATTACAATTTTAAATATAAGACCTACTAAACAAACACTGCAAGAGCACGATGCATTGCAACTTACCCCAGCAATACCAATCGCATCAATCTGGTCCCTATACCTCAACGGTCGCCTACTATCTGTGTTAGTAGTGCAAGTATAACCCCTCCACCTGGAACGAAACTTATTTAACAATGGTGTACATGAAATATCAAAAACAAAAAAAAATACATAATCAAATAAATATACCTCAATGCTAGTGGAAAGCATATCGGACGCTGATGTCCGGGATATAACTCGGACATCCTATACCATGCCCACGACTGCAGTAGCGTCAAACACCCTCCAATCTTAGTGACATTGTATTTAACCCCACGACATAGAGAGCGATACAATGCAGCAAGAACTACAGACTCCCAACTATATTGCCCTGTCTCTGCTAAGTTCTCTAAGAATAGGAGCCACTTCAACTGACCCCTAAACCCAGACTTATCCGGGAACATGAATCCACTAAGTATAACCATAATATATGCCCGAGTGTACCGGATAACTGTAGCCTCATCAGCATCATCTCTCAAATTGCGAAATGTATTTGTGAACCAAGTTAGGTTCATAGTGAATCCCAAGACCTCCTCCTGTGGTAGGACAGCACCAAGCAACTCCTGACACAGTGTCCACATGTTGCGGCCCCCATAAAAATTCTCCCATGCACCAATACAACCGCTAACAGCCTGTCCATCCACGCGTAACCCTAGATGAAATGCAACATCTTGTAGTGTGATGGTGCACTCTCCATACGGGAGGTGAAATATGTGCGACTCAGGCCTCCATCGCTCGACAAGTGCACTAATCAACGGTCTGTCATAATCATAAATAGGAACCGTCTGTGCAATATGCCAAAACCCTGCTTGTCTCAGATATGGCTCCATCAATGGATGTGGCTCTACCATCTTATTATAACGCCTACTTTTTATAATTCGCATTGGATGCAAAAAATAAACAAATATTGCAACATAATTAATAACATTTCATTTATACTTGACATCGAAAATTCTGCACAATATATTAATAGAAATAAATTAAAAACCTTAACAAAAAAAAAAAATACTGAGCCTACCTAACAACTAATATATTAAAATGTATTAATCTAAACAAATTAAAAAACTTAACAGAATAAATTTACTAAGCCTACCTAATAACTAATATATTCAAATATATGACTCTAAATAACTTGAAAACTTAACAGAATCAAATTACTAAGCCTACCTAATAGCTAATATATTCAAATATATTATTCTAAATAAATTAAAAACTTAACAAAATAAAATTACTAACTCTACCTAATAACTAATATATTAATCTACATAAATTAAATACTTGACATAGTAAAATTACTAAACCTGCCTAATAACTAATATATTAAAATATATTAATCTACATAAATTAACAAACTTAACAGAATAAAATTACTAAGCCTTCCTAATAACTAATATATTAAAATATATTATTCTAAATAAATTTAAAACTTAACTTAACACAATAAAATTACTAAATCTACCTAATAACTAATATATTAATCTAAATAAATTGAATACTTCACGCAGTCAAATTACTATACCTACCTAATAACTAATATATTAAAATATATTAATCTACATAAATCAACAAACTTAACATAATACAATTACTAAGCCTACCTAATAGCTAATATATTAAAATATATTTTTCTAAATAAATTAAAAACTTAACACAATAAAATTACTAACCCTACCTACTGACTAATATATTAAAATATATTATTCTAAATAAATTAAAAACTTAACAAAATAAAATTACTAAATCTACCTAATAACTAATATACTCATCTAAATAAATTAAATACTTATCACAGTAACATTATTAAGCCAACCTAATAACTAATATATTAAAATATACTAATCTATATATCTTAAAAACTTAACATAAAAAACAAAAGAAAACAATCTACTAACCTGGTGTGCTAGTATTATAATATATTAATCTAAATAAATTATAGCATATATTATAATATATTAATCTAAATAAATTAAAAACTTAACATATATAATAAATAAAGGAAAATAGTTTACTAACCTGGTGTGCTAATCTTCCTACAATATGATCAACTTCATTCAATCGATAGATACTTTCACCTTCCATTTTTACTTCTTTTTTTTCACATCACCACACTTTCAAAATTGGGGATAATGGCTTCAACCGATTCTACTTAAATAGAGAAGTAGTGGAGCACAAATCGGTTTCAACCGATTCCGTTCTGACACAGCTGTTGCGCATGGAAAATTAGTTTCAACCGATTCTACACATAGCACTGGCGTGCCTGCAGTTTGTGACAATAATCGTTTTCAACCGATTCTTCTAACAGTTTGACAAAGCTTTTTGTTGCGCTCAAGAATCGGTTTCAACCGATTATGTGGCCTCATTGACAAATCGGTTCAAGCCGATTTGTGTGTTCCAGTTTGCTGATCGTGATCCTCAACACACAAATCAGTTTAACCCGATTTCTATTATATGCATTTTAGGACATTTCTGTAATATTTTTTAAGTCAGGATAAGTATATAATATACTCTTTTTCTTATTTTATTTGTGTGACAAACTCATTTTTAATCATCAATCAAAAACATCCTAACAAAAATGAAAACCTCATGTTTGAATTTGCGGGCTTTTCCGCGAAATGGCACTATTTGTCGCGCGTGGAGCAAATGTGGCTGCCTGGAAAGCACACTGCCACTGTAGATGTTGACATCAGTCATGGTATCTTCCCGGTTATTTGTTGGCGACCATACATGTTTGTGATGACGTGAAAACAATGTCCACCAAGTAAAAGTGCAAAATTCTGACCCTTTTCGAAGCAGTCCAAAAGTGGTCAGACTCGGGGGGCGGCGGCTTTCTTGGTTTTGCTTGTTCCCCAAGCCAATTCAACTCTATAAATCAATCCCATCTTTCTTAGTGCATCAAAATTGTCAGAGAGACCTTGAATTGGCATTTGTTATTATTGCTGGCCATGGCTACGGTAGGATTTGGTTTTGCTGAAACATACGTGATGAGGAAGATGTACAAGGAGAAAATGCAGAAGAGAGCACAAGAAGAAGGGGGAGAAGAGGAGGGAAGGAGCAACATGAAAATTCATACAACCAAAAGGGTTTCCGAGGACAAAACATCAATGGGGTGTTTCTCATGGGTTTCCAAATGGCAGCAGCGCAGGAAAAATTCTCAGATATCGGATTCCAATGAAAGTGAAGCTGCCGCTATTTGATTCATACTGAGAATGTATTTGGGATCAGTTTTCAGCTTTTTAATTACAAAGACTATTTAGTTCGTTCAACTTTCAAGTTCTCATCTGCACTAGGTCTTTTTTTTTCTTTTTTAATGTATACCCAATTCTTTGATTTGTGTAATGAAATGAAATATTGGTATTCCATATCGAAGCAATTCTCTGTATCAGTATTTAATAGTATATAACTTGAAAACACAATGCAGATTTCCATTTCTGTATCTGATTCTTTCTCATGACCAGGCTATTAAAAAATAAAAATAAATCTCGGAAGAACAAATTAAAATCAGTTTAGCTGTACCTGAAAAATTGATTATCCCGTTAAAATAAATGTTTATACTTGAAAATCACAATTTAGAGATCGCCCTGATTTGGCATCAAACTGCTGGCTCCGCCGCTAGTCCTGCAGCAATAATGGTTGGGTCATCTAGTCTTTTTTATTGTTTTGGTCTGGGGTCATCTTGTACTTATGTTGATGGCTCGAGAAAGATTTTTGCTCATTTTTTTAATTGTCAAGAGTATTACATTTCACAAAACGAGGAAGGCAGGCCAAGCACAATTTCTGTCATTGTATATGTATTAACTGAGATGGTCTTTTATTTTATACTGTCTTATCAAATGGGACTCCGTTTGCGTCTTTTTTTGTCTGTTGCTTGGTTGTTATAGGGCAGGGCCCAACCAGTTAGGCCTAGTTTTGTGATACGGACTTCCACTGCTATATTAAAAATGCTAGTTTTGACTTTTGAAAAAAAAAAATCCTAGTAAGATTTCAACCATATATAGAGATGTCAAAATGAGTCAGTTTATACTGTCAAAAATGGATGGAGTTCAAATAGTGACCCTGACTCATTTTTAAGTGGGCTCATCTGTCAGAAAATTTAAAATACTAATACAAATCTTTATTTTAATGAATTAATAAATTTTTAAAAGAGAATTTTAAAAAAATTAATATTGACACTAGTATAATAGTTGAAAAAAAATTTGACATTAACAATTATAATAATACAACAATTCAGTCTTAGAAATCAATATCAATATATTCTGTTCAATAAAAATAAACTAATACTCAGTCTCAAAGTAACACTAATACTTTATTTTTTTTCAAAGAAAAAAAAAAACACATTGGCTCGTGGGCCAAGCCCTCCCTAACCCATAAAAACCCGTGGTTAAACAGGCCAAATTTTTTGGTGAGCTTTAAAGTGCAAGATCGGCAGGTTAAACCCGTTTTAACATATTTAACCATAAAACATCCTAGTTAAATAGGGATGGCAATAGAAATCAAAGGGAAAAAAAGGGGACAATAATGGGCCACGGGGAGTAGTCCCCGATTCTCATATTCATAAAGTTTGCTCCATTTTCATCAAGGTTTTGAAAATCAAACTGGATGGGGTACTGGTTCAAAGGTTGCAAGGCTCAACCAAGGGTTTAACCGGTATTAATAAAAAAAATTTTATTTTATAATATAAAATATATGTTATAAATATATTTATAAGAATATGTAGATAAAATTATATATATAAATGCATATGAATATTGATATAAATATGTAAAAATATACTTATTTATAAACTAAATAAATATATTTATATAAATATTTATAGAAAAATATACCTATTTATAAAAGCTTAATAATTTTTTGGTTTAAAATAAAAAATTCTATTAGTAATTCCATGGTGGAATTACATTTTCTTTTTGGGTTCTATGGTTTTTATTTTTTGTTTGAATTATGATCCTATAGTTAAATTACTATTAAGGACAGTATTTCATTCTTACCATTTTTATTTTAGGGTAAAAAATTTTATCAGTTGAATAACCTATTATATTTTGTCCTGGATTGTTTGCTATGTTGTACTTTTTTTTTGTGCTTATTTTTGGCAGAGTTTGTTATGTCTTTCATGCATATAGAAGGAGTTGGGTTAATTTCCTATTTGGGCTAAAAAAAAAACCCAACCCAATAACATTAAAGAAAACCCTAGACTTGCTTCCTTATTTCTCCCAATGGCTCCTTTTCCTTTTCTATATTTCCTTTTTTCCTTTTCCTTGCTTTCTTATGTTTGCTAGAAAAGATGAGATGTGCAGCAGCTGCCATGGCAACACCCATGTTCGTTGAGCTTCACGTGTTGTCCATCATGTTTCCCACAAAACAAGGTGCCCCAGTACAATTGGCGACGAGTTTGGGAGTAGCAGTTGTTAGCCATGGCAACATCACCCAAGAGGGGGGTGAATTGGGTGATTTGAAAACTATTTCAAATTTAAGAAATAATTCGATTTTATGCACTCAAATTATATGCAGAAGGAATGACTATAGAAAATATATAAATATTGTAAATTACTCAAATAGAACTTGTTTGATGGAGGAATTATGAAAATTGCCGATATTAATAAGAATGATGACGATGATAAATTAAATTTGGAATAAAGTAAATTGAGTTCTCAAACTTTTTCTTTATTATCACACTCTAATCCCTTTTCAAAGATATTTAAGAGAACGTATAGAAGACAAGATAGAAAAAGATAAAAATGCAAGTGATTAAAAGTTCTAACTATATAGATCAACAAGATAATAAAAAATAAAATTGCAATAAACGTAAAGAGATAGGGGAGGGAGATTCAAACTCGATTTATACTGGTTCGGTCACGTCTTGTGGCCTACATCTAGTCCCCCAAGCAACCCACTTGAGAGTTCCACTAACTTTTAATCCTTTACACTCTTAGAGCACTCTTACACCTTGGGATCCCTCACCCTTTGTGTTTGAGTCTCTTAAGAACCAAGAGATACCTCACTCTTGTTCTAACAAGGGATGCCTCACCCTTTACACAAAACTCTTTTACATATACAAAGGATCACTCTCTATGTAGAGAAGATGTTACAAATTGAAGCACTAGAAAGTTTCTCAAAGGATAAGAGTTTTGGTCATAAGTTTAATGAAAAGATTGATGATTGAAAACAAGTGTTAATTGATCTTTTCAATTCATTGTCTATGTTCTAAAATGTGTTAAATGATGAGTATTTATAGACAAAAGTCATGTAGACCGTTGGTGATTAATCCCAAAAGATGTGTCTATTCAAAACACACCTATTTGCACATTTCTGGGCTTGGTAATTGATTACATGAACTGGTAATCGATTACATAGTTCAAATTTTGAAAACTAACAACGATCAACTTGCTGGTAATCAATTACATGCTATGTGTAATTGATTACATGCTGCGTGTAATCGATTACATTCTGTGTGTAATCGATTACATGTTGAAATTTTGAATGACGGACACATGAACAGCATGGTAATCTATTACTTTATGTGGTAATCAATTACAATGATTCCAGAAATTGAAAAATCAAAGTTTTAACACACTTTAAATCATTCTTTCATTCTAAAATCATTTTAAACATTTCCTTTCAAATCAAACTCATATTTTCACAAATCAAATCAAATCATTACATAAAAAACAGTTAAACCACTTTTTTCTTTCAAAATCAAAATTTTTCGTTTATAATCAAATCCATTACTATATTTGAAAGAAAAACTTGATTAAAAAAGATTTTGAAAATAAATTGAAACATTAATTAATAAAGTGGCCAAATAATCTTATCAAAAGAAAAACATTTTAACAACATGATCTAACCATTAAGCTCTTGACTAGTTCTTCTTTGACCCAATTCTTGTTGCCTTCAATTGTTGTAATCTTTCTTGTTCAAAGGTCATTCTTGATACTTGAACTATTTTACATAAAATCACTCATTTTAAAATCATCATTAGTCCAATAAAATATATCTCAATATGCATGATTCATTGATATATAACACAATTAAACCGATCATACATAATATATATCTTAATATGCATGGTTCCTAATAGTAGAACACTAAAATGTGCTTCATGCATATATTTGTTCATATAAGAACATATTCAAGATTAGACCATCAAAGCACTTATAAATAGTTATTCATAAAGCATATTACTCAAATATCATTGTATGATTTGTGAGTTAGATATCACAAGAATGAGTATACAACCACACATGATCTAATATATATTATATTGAATATCTTTTTCATTCATTTGTCATCATCAAAACATATCACATCAAACTACTAGGGTAAACCTAGTTCTACAGTAGTGTATGAAGTGGTCAGCACCTGAGGAAGAACTGATCTAAGAGGAAGATCTCTGTGAAGCATCCATTTTTTTCTTGCTTTTCTCTCTCTCTCTCTCTCTCTCTCTCTCTCATGGAACTATTAGACTATTGGACCATTGAACAATTTACCAGCTTTTCCAAGTTTTGATCTATTCTTTGAAGTACCAGTTTTTAGTAATTTATCGAACTAGGAAGGGATCCAGTTCCTGATCAAACTGGACGAACTGGCTAGTTCGGTACGATTTTTAGAACATTGATTCTCATCTTCTTTTCCCATAATAGGAGGAAATTCTCCACATCCTTATTTTTCATGGATTCCAAACCCTCGCGAAAATCGAAGGAAATTATCTCAATCTAGAAAAATGAAATTATTTCAATCTAAAGTCCACTTTTTGGGATTTGAAATATATCAAGGCACTATAACTCCAATAAGACAATTAATTGAATCTATTGATAAATTTCCAGATGAAACAAAAGATGAAAATCAATTCAAATATTTTTAGGATGTATAAATTATGTATAAGACTTTATCCTAAATTTTAGAAGGGTTAAATGCATTTTAACCCTCTAAATTTTTGGTCATTTGCAATTTAAACCCCAACTTTTCAAAACATGCATTACGACACCCTAAACTTTCCAAATTGTGCAAAATAACCCTACTTTTCAAATAGTGCATTATGACACCGTGAACTTTTTAAACTGTGTAACCCCTCCCCCCCCCAAAAAAAAACTTTAAGTCATAGCAGGGTGTCAAGTTGCACATAATAAAACAATCAGGGGGGTTAACTGCACATAGTATTCATAGACAAGGTGTTAGGTTGCACAAATTAGAAACATCAGGGGGTTAAGTGCATATAAATCTTACATTTATTAGTTGCTAAAATTATACTAAGGGGTGTTTTGTACAGTTTGAAAAGTTCAAGGTGTTGCGATACACATTTTGAAAAGTTGGGGTGTAAATTGCACATGACCTAAAATTCAGGGGGGTAAAATGCATTTATGCCATCTTAGAATGATATGTAGACCTTTATACAAAAGACTAAGGAAAAATTGTCCCCCTTGGAATAGAAATGACCAATAGTGTTAAACTAGTAAAGAAATGATTAAAAGTCTTCCATGTCTAGGAATTCCTTGTTAGCTACAAAACCCTTGAGAAAGCTATTTTAGCTTAAGTTTTAAAAGAAAATAAAGCACATTTTGTTAAAATACTTTGAAGAAAAGAACAAATGGTTTGCTTGAGTTTCTATAGTTCTTAACAAGAATTCTCACATACATATAATTCAATTCTTGATATATTTTTCATATTATTATAATTCAACATGATAAGAATATTATTCAAAGAGATTTAAATTCTTAATAATATGAACAATAGCTCAGAAAATGAAATACAAAAATGTAAGAAACTTAAAAAAGTAAGGTAGAGCATCAGAAAGTAAATCTGGGTCTTCAAAAACTAGCTCATGACATCATATAGTAGCATGACTTGACAACTCAAGAAAATGCTCTCTCATGATCAAATCAAGCACATTATCATCATTTTCCACTAAAAAAAAAAAACTAGTGAATTGCGGCAGTGAAATTAGGGTGGTTCCCAAAATCCGCCACAATATTCAGTAAATTACGGCGATTTTAGTAACCCTATAATCTTAGTGAAATGAATGGCCATAAAATTATGACGGTTCTTTAAAACTGCCACAAATCTTAGTAAATTATGGCCGTTGAAACCGCCTTTATTTACCATTAACTATTTTTATTTTTACTTTTTTAATAAGGTAGGGAAAAAATAAGCATTTCCATTCTTTAACATTTTATCTAGTTTTAAATAGATACCTTAACTTTTAAATCTTCTAATTAGATGCTTAAACAACACTAATCTTAGACATTACTCATTTTATTTAATTTTGGTTTAGCATGCTAGATAGGTGACGTGGTAAAATATATCTAGTGATATATATATATATATATATATATATATATATATACATATCAAAATTTCTTTTAATTTTTTAATATTTTCTTTATTTATATTATTTAATATTTGTAAAAAATACATATCAATAAAAAATGGCAATAAAATATTAACTAAAATTTTGCTATTAGCTGCTCAGAAAATGAGGATGAGAAGCTCAAATTAAACGTCAACTCTTTGAAGATGAGGCGTTATCTTTTGATTTTTTTAATCTTATGGTACAAGTAATGTACTATGGTAAACAGAGCACATTTTATGCTTTTTATTTTTATTTTAATTAAATTTGGAACTTGTTTTGTTACTACAATTGTAGTTGTATTTCCTTAAAAATGGAAATAAAATTGAATAGTGGATGAAACTTGAGCAAATTTTTTATCAAGCATATATATATATATATAGATATATTCACACAGCACACATTTTATAAATCGTTTGTTCATTGTAGAACTTTTAGATTCTAACTCAAATTTTATTTTGCTTTGCTATACATGAACTTTCAAAATTTTAAAAATGACAAATTTTTAAAAATGTGTTAGTTAAATGATTTAATTAAAAATTTAAATAATATAGAAAGAAGAAAAGGAAAAAAAATAAAATATATTTTTGAAAAAATAAACTTGTTGTAATAAAATGATAGGTAGAGGAAGGGAGAAGTGATCAAAAAACTAGAGAGACTTTTTCTTTTTTACTGTACATTACAATGTCATTCAAGATCTCTATTTATAGACCCTAAAGTATAATTAAAATGGAATAATTTACGACATTGCATTAATAAACAATAAATATGATTATAATCAATTATTAAAATTTGTAACGAACATTCATAATAATCTTTGATTTATAACACTCCCCCTTAGATGTCCATGGGATAGACCATATGCCTCGTTAAAAACCTTATTAAGAAAAAACCCTATGGGAAAAAATCTTAGTGAAGGGAAAAAGAGTACATATGTCTTTGTAATATGTATACTAAGTTGTCTCATTAAAAACCTTACCAGGAAAACCCATTTTGGGACAAAACCTTGGTTAAAGAAAAAAGTACAGCACATATTACTTCCCCTAATAGCAACATTAATGAATATCTTGAAGTTTGCATTCCAATCTTGTATATCAACTTCTCAAATGTTGACGTAGGTAGTGCTTTAGTAAACAAATCTGCCAAATTATCACTTGAACGAATTTGTTGAACATCAATATCACCATTTTGTTGAAGGTCATGTATGTAAAAGAACTTTGGTGAAATATGCTTTGTCCTGTCTCCTTTAATATATCCTTCCTGTAACTGATTTATGCAAGTAGAGTTGTCTTCATACATAATTGTTGGTATTTCCTTTTCTATAGGCAAGCCACATGTTTCCTTGATGTGTTGGGTGATCGATCTTAACCAGATACATTCCCGACTTGCTTCATGAATTGCTAATATCTCTGCATGATTTGACGAAGCAACAACTATGGCTTGTTTTGTTGAGTGCCATGATATAGTTGTGCCACCACAAGTAAATAGATGGCCTGTTTGGGATCTGCCTTTATGTGGGTTAGATAGAAAGCCTGCATCTCTATATCCAATTAGTTAATGTCTAGATTCGTTTGAATAAAATAATCCCCTATCAATAGATCCTTGAAGATATCGCAATACATGTTTAACACCATTCCAATGCCTTCTAATTGGACAAGAGCTAAACCTTGCTAACAAATTTATGGGAAAAGCAATATCTGGTCATGTATTGTTAGCAAGGTACATTAGTGCCCCAATAGCACTAAGATATGGTACTTCAGGACCAAGAAGTTCTTCATTATTTTCATGAGGTCAAAATGGATCCTTATTTACATCAAGTGATCTTACATCCATTGGGGTACTCAATGGATGTGCCTTATCCATGTAAAATCATTTTAGGATTTTTCCAATATAATTTGATTGATGGACAAATAATCCATTGTCAAGTGCTCGATTTGTAAGGCGAGACAAAATTTTGTCTTGCTGAGATCTTTCATTTCAAATTCTCTCTTTAAGTAGTCCACAGTTTTTGGAATCTCTTTAGTAGATCCAATGATAATCAAATCATCAATGTATATTACAATTGCAACAAATTTTGATTCGAATCTTTTTATGAAAACACATGGGAAAAATGGATAATTTTTATACCTATCTTTTAACAAATATTGACTAAGGCAATTGTACCACATACACCCTGATTGTTTTAATTCGTATAAAAATTTTTGAAGTCTTATTGAACAAACTTCTCGAGAATTTTTATATGCTTTGGGCATTTTAAATCCTTAAGGGATTTTCCTATAAATTTTGTTATCTAGTGAGCCATATAAGTAGGCCGTAATTACATCCATTTGACGCATATCTAGTTTTTCATTTACTGCCAGACTAATAAGATATCTAAGGTGTAATTGACTCCACCACGGGGGAATATGTCTTCATATAGTCAATACCAGGTTTTTGTGAGAATCCTTGTGCTACAAGTCGTGCTTTATATATTTCAATTTCATTTTTCTCATTTCATTTTCTCACGAAAAGCCACTTGTATCCCATGGCTTTACACCTTCAGGTGTTTTCACTATAGGTCCAAAAACTTCATGTTTTCCCAATGAGGTTAATTCAGCTTGAATTACGTCTTTCCATTTCGGCCAGTCATTTCTATCTACATTCCGTGACAGATTTTGGTTCATGATCTTCATCTCGCTTTATTATTTTAATTGCAACATTATGTGCACAAATGTTGTTGACAATAATATGTTTTCGGTTCCATATTTTTCCTGTAGCGACATAACTTATTGAAATCTCTTCATTTTTATCTTCTTCAGGTACCTGAACCTCTTCTAGGTTTTCATCAATAGTTTTGTCTTGGGATTCTTTTTTAGTAGTTGCCTCCATATTATGACCATTTTCATCAATTATCCCTTTGCTTTGTCGAGGATTTTTATCCTTGGAACTGATTGGTCTACCACGCTTCAAACATGGTTTACTTTCATTTGCACTAATAGGTTGTCCTTCTAGGATGGTAATTCTAATCAGAGCATTTGCATCTGGTATATGAGATTTTGTAATTCTCTTTGGGTTAGTAAATGCATCTGGCAGTTGATTTGCAACATTTTGCAAATAAATTATCTTTTGTACTTCTAATTTGCATTGCCCCATGCGAGGGCCTAAATGCGATAATGATAATGTTTTCTATGTAATTTCATTTGTTGGCTGCTTATTTTCGTCTCCTAATATTGGGAAAACTGTTTCATCAAAATGGCCGTAAAAAAATCTTGCTATGAATAAATCCCCAGTTATTGGTTTAAGATATTTTATGATAGAAAAGGATTCATATCCTATATGTATTCCCAATCTTCTTTGTGGTCCATGTTACAACGTACCTAGAGGGCGTCATAACAAAATGACAACAAAAATTATTATTCCTAAAAAGAAATAAATGGAGTTGCCACCAATTTTAATTCTGGCTAAAATTGGAAAACCTTTTTATTTACAAAACTGGACTTTTTGAGAAATATTTGAGTTCGGGAGTCTAATTATGATTAGGGAACGGTGAAAACTTAATCCCACTGCACCCCTAATACATCCGTATAATTACGGTTACCCTAAAGCTTATTATACAAATTATTTTATAACTAAATAATATTTATTTTTTCCAAAAACATGTAACAATTATATACAAATAAATAAATGAGTAAAATGAGAAAATAAAATAAAAGAATAAAATTTAAAGAAACAAAATTAATTTTAGCTTGATAGTTGTGAGCTACGCCGACGTATCCTCTAGTGCAATGAGGAACTCAAAGCCACGTCGTTCTTGTAGAAAATAAGTGTGTGTTAACGGGTTTTAATTAATAAACACAAATAAAAATATGTTAATTGATTTTATTTATAAAAAAAATTTAATTAATAAATTATTTTTAAGAAGTTCGCTTTTTGCACAGGATTCAATAATACATGAAGAAGGCATCCACCTCTTTATTGTGACTGAAGACTGTTGCACGGATAAAAAATATATTTTACTTTTATATCTTTTTTTTTAAAAAAATCCAAAATAAATTAAATACACAAAATCCTTTTTTTAAAAAACAAACAAACAAATAAATACAACTTGAATTAAAAGAACTAGCCTAAAAAATTAAAAGATTAACTAATAAATCTTGACAAGAAACGTGCTGACCAAGAAGAAATAAAGAAAATAAAAGTTAGATTAAAATAAAGGAAAAGGAAAGCTAAATTAAAAAAAAAAAACCCGTAACAAAAAAATAAAGGAAAGTTGAAAGAGATTTGACCAAAAGAAAGACAATGTTTAAAATAAAAGAAAAGATAACTAAAATGAAGAAAAAGCCAAACCTGTTGATCACCGTGGAATGAAAACAAGGAAAAGTGAAATTATGATAATGTAGTGGATGGACAACCACTGTTGCAACAGGAATACTCCAAGGCTTCACTTGTAGAAATCCAATGCAAATGATGACGTAGGTGACAAATTTAACTTCAAGATGCGGCTAGACTTTGTGGCCTTCGTGACTGGATTTGCGAAAGAAGGCTGTGATTTTTACTCCTTTAGGGAAGGAGTTGTGATGATTAAAAATAAAAGCCAAGAAAAAGGGTGATGAATTGAATGTATCTGGGGGTGTCTCCGTGACTGTTGTTGGTTTCCTTTTTATTGATAGAGTCATTGTTATATAGGGAGTATAGTGGAGAGATTTTTGTTGAGTCAGTTATGATTCTAATTTGATTTTTTATTGAGTCAGTTAGGATTTTGATCTGATTTGATTTTTTAGTCATCTGTGATTGAATTTAAATTTAGATGCACACAAAGATAAAAATAAAATAAAATAAGTAAATTGAAAATAAAAATGGTGTTCACAGTCCATTCTTTGTATGTTGTGGTGGATCAATTGGAGCATAAATTGCACATCCAGAAATTCTAAGATGAAATATATTTGACTCCTGACCAAACACCAACTGAAATAGGGAGAATTTATGATAGCTTGTTGGTCATATCTGTACTAGCGCTGGGGCATGTAAAATAGCATGTCCCCATGTAGAGATAGGGAATTTTATTCTCATAAGTATTGGTCTACTTATTAATTGGAGGCGTTTAATAAAGGATTCTGCTAGACCATTTTGTGTATGAACATGTGCAACAGGCTCTTCAATTGTTATTCCAGTTGATATACAATAATTGCTAAAAGCTTGATATCTAAACTCACCAACATTATCAAAATGGATTGCCTTGTTGGTATAATTTGGAAATTGTGCTCTTAATTTTATTATTTGAGCAAATAATCTTGCAAATACCAAGTTACGAGTTGACAATAAACACACATGTGATCATCTTGATGATGCATCTATTAAAACCATATAATATTTAAATGGTCCACATGGTGGGTGAATGGGCCCACATATATCACCCTGAATACATTCCAAAAAGGCAGGTGATTCAATTCCAATTTTAACTGGTGATAGTTTCAAAATTAATTTTCCTTGAGAACAAGTAGCACATGAGAATTCTTTGAATTGAAGAATCTGCTGGTTCTTCAGAGGATGTCCAAGTGAATTCTCAATAACTCTTCACATCATAATTGAACTAGGATGACCTAATCGGTTATGCCAAAGGGTAAAAATATTTTGGTCCGTAAAATTCTAGTTTACTGTAGCATAAGTTTCAATTGTGCTTATATTCATACAGTACAAACTGGAAGACAAAGCAGGTAATTTTTCTAATACACGTTTCTTACCCTCAATAATGGTTGTGATATGGAGATACTCAATGTTATCTTTATTTACAGTCTCAATATGATATCTATTTTGATGAATATCTTTAAAACTTAGTAAGTTTCGTTGAGACTTACTAGATAATAAAGGACTATTAATAGTAAATTTCATATCTTCAGGTAGTATTATGTTAGTTCCTCCAAAACCTTCAATCAATTTTGTAGTACCATAAATTGTACTTATATTTGCTTCTTTCATAATAAGGGAAGTAAAATATATTTTATTTTTAAGTATTGTATGTGTTGTTGCATTATCAATCAGACATACATCTTCTTTGTCAGCATTGGATCTTGATAACGACTTGAAAACATCCATTATTCTTCATAAAAAAAATATACGAACATCAATGAAAAATTGTAAACAAAAATATGAACATCAATGTTAAATTATAAATTAAAAAAATCACAATAATAAAAGTCTTATAAGGAGAACAATGGGAAAAGAAGAAAGAAAAAAGATTAAAATGAAATGCTAAAAGAAAAATTATTAACCCTAGTATTAAAATCTCAAAAGAAATTTGATAGATCCAAATATGTAGTATTCTTTGAGCCTTCTAAATTGATTATGTCATTGGGGTCTACAAAAACATCGTTGATGGGTTTTAGATTTGCTTGAACATCATTTGCCTCAGCTTGATTATTGTGAAGAGTTAAATTGGTCTCAACAGTTTTGTTCTTCCCTACGATTGAAGCTTGATATAGCTTAACAAAATGGTCAGGCGTACGACAAGTACATGACTAATGACCTTTCATTTTGCATCGATAGCAAAAGTTCTCTGTGCCTTTTGAAGGGTAACTCAAAGCACCTTTATTTTTCTTTTGCTTGTAATTATTATTCCACTTTTGGTAATGAGAGGGGAAATGACCATTGCGGTTACTCTGATTATTATGCCAGTTGCCACGACCATGACCGCGACCGCGACCATGACCATGGTTTTGTCCTCTTTTAAATTTATGGGTTGCTACATTCGCTTTTGGGAATGGAGTAGAGCTAGTCGAACGAGCTTCATGGTTTTTCATTAGTAGCTCATTGTTTTGTTCAGCTACTAAGAGGCAAGAAGTCGATTTAGAGTATTTTTTGAACCCCTTTTCATGGTATTGCTGCTGCAATAGCACATTTGAGGCATGGAAAATTGAAAATGTTTTTTCCAACAAGTCCTCATCAGTGATCTTTTCACTACACGACCATAATTGAGAACTTATTTTAATGACTGCTGAGCTGTACTCATTCACAGTTTTAAAATCCTCGAATCTCAAGTGCATCCATTCAAAACAAGCTCTAGGCAAAATCACCGTCTTTTGATGGTCATATCTTTCCTTCAAATTGACCCATAATTCTAATAAATCTTGTACAGTTAAATATTCTACCTTTAACCCTTCATGAAAGTGATGGCATAGAAAGATCAGAGCTTTAGCCTTGTCTTGGCTCGATGCTTGTTTTTTTTAATAGTATCTCCCAGGCCTTTGGCTTCCAAATGTATTTCAGTATCAGTATCCATGATAAATAGTTATTTCCAGTTATGTCGAGTGCAGCAAACTCAAGCTTTGTCAAATTCGACATAGTGTGATCCAGTACATAAAACGATAATGAATATTAAAAGTGAATTCAATAGATCGTAAGGAGAAAAAAATAAAAAAAAATTAAACATAAATTCATGTGAGGATGATCATCAAAATAATAAAAATACCATTTCCTAAATAATTATGCAACAGCATAGATTTCCATTTCGTTTATTAATTATTATTTTTTTAAATGAGAAAATTAACATTTAGTTATACTTTATTTTGTTTTCCAATATCACAAATTTATCTATTACTCCATATGTTTGTCCTGAACATATATAACTTCTAATTTATCTTATCAAACTTATAAGATTTAGTATAGACCGATTTACTTCAAGAAATTGGTAAATGATTTAACATATTATAATATATTTGCTTTCGAATAGTAAAAGCACTAAATTATAAATACCCAAAATTATAAAATCCATCAATTATGAATATTCAAAATTTATCGTTACATTTGCTTTGCGGAATGTAAAATTTAAAGATATTCATTCAAAGGAATGTAATAATTTACTTTAGGTTATAGTATTACACTGTATATAACATACACTTTAGGTAATGTGTTCAATAAAATTTATTCTCTTCAGGGAATGATTTTTGATATATTCACTTCAAGGAATATACAAATGTCTTTATAAGTGGAGAAATAATTCATATACTTCAGGGGAAAGATTATTTTATTTATTTTGGGCATATGTATCGTTCACTTCTGGGAATGATTACCATTCACTTCAAGGAATGGTATCAAAGAGAGAGAGAGAGAGAAAGAAAGAAAGAAAGAAAGAAAATGAAAGAATAATAAAAGGAGAATGAATTATGACAAAATTATAACACATTCAATATTGACAACCAGCATTAAAATAATATAAGAATATTATGCACAAAAAAAAAATGATAACATGTAAATAACATAATATGTGGTTAATATGGAAATAAGAGACAAATTTATTATATGTAATAAATAAATAAAAAATAAACTACGACACTAATAAATTATAACGATATACCAAAGCATAATACCAAAGATATTATACTTAATCATTTAGCATAATGTATTTAGCATGATTATAAGGAACCAACACCAAAGCGTAATCATAGCAATGGTTATATGGAAATTGTGAATTGGTTTATTAGTGTAATGTAGCATATGCATATAGTGTGGACAAAATATTAAAAGACGAGAATTTTAACAATAGTGAAAAATAATACTTGAAGCAAATTGACCTTGAAATTGAGTATGGAATATTGAGGAAGATATCGACACAATTAAAAGAAAAGGAAAAACAATGAAATAGTATACGCTTCATAAAACAATATCATATTGGTATTATGTGGTATAGAAATTATAAGATTCAACTATCATTAGGCATTACACCCCCTATCAAAAGCGTAGTGACAGAGATAGTAAAAGTCACATTAAAAAAATGGAGGACTACCTTAAGATGGGATAAGAATGATGAGCAAATTCGTACTGATAACGTGTAATAAAATGATAGGTAGAGGAAGGGAAAAGTGATAAGAAAACTAGAGAGACTTTTCTCTTTTATTGTACATTACAATGTCATTCAAGCTCTCTATTATAGACCTTGGAATACAATTAAAATGGAATAATTTATGACATTACATTAATGGGCAATAAATGTGGTTATAATCAATTATTAAAATATGTAACAGACATTCATAATAATCTTTGATTTATAACACTTTTCAATATAAGAAAAGACAATTCTTTTATAATTAAATCTAAGATAAAAAATGAGATCTATAATATAGAAAGAAGTAAGGAAAAAATAAGAACCCAACACTAAACCCATTTATTTTACTTAGGTGCCAATCTTCACTCCCCTTTAATTCTTCGCATGTTGAGAAACTAGGTAGAGAAAAGCTCCCTAACAAAACCCTTACCCTTTCATTCACTCTTTCCCATTCTTAACAC
Source organism: Dalbergia cultrata (assembly GCA_031216105.1). NCBI lineage: Eukaryota > Viridiplantae > Streptophyta > Magnoliopsida > Fabales > Fabaceae > Dalbergia > Dalbergia cultrata. The sequence continues at coordinate 35,917,813 of CM062352.1, forward strand.
CAGTCAAACCCTCCCCTTTCAATGTCACTTATGCCTATGCCTGAACCAGAGAAAGTGCCTAAACCAGAGAAAGCCATGCAACCTGCGCATGACCTCCGCCCAACCCTGCGTTGTGACCTCACCAAAGAAAAGCTCCGCCTAACCAACCTCTACTCAGCCGCGCCTCTGCTTAGTCACGCTGCTGCTACTCTCTTCCATCATCACTCTCATCATGTTCCTCTTCCATTAAGCTCTGTCCAAACCAAACTATTCTATCTTCTCTACAAAGTCCTCTCCTTTCACCATTCTTTCTCCTAAGCCCTTCGCCATCAGATGCCCCTACTCAGAGCATTTTGACCAGAAAACCTCTTCCTCTACACCACCACCACCTTCTACCCTATCTCCTTTAGGTAAATTTTTTTTTTTGTTCATACCCCTTTTTTGTATTTTTTTTACAAACCCTTAAACCCATTTTCAATTGTGTTTCTTCAATAATGATTGGGATAGTTAGGAGCCAAAACTTGTTTGGTCACTAGCAAAAAAATAAAGACTAATTCTCTACTCTTTTTATTTTTAATATATGTTGTATGTAATACCAAGAAAAAAGAAACACTTGAAGGGAGGCTTTTAATTTTTCCCATTTTTTTATTTCACTTTTTAGTTGTTGGAATAATAATAAGAAAAAGACATTTTTTTGGCCATAGTTTGTTAACAGCTATTAAAGATTGATAGGTGAATTGAGAAATTTGCAAAGGGTTGGTTAGTTTTGTGTAATGCACTTGGTTTTTGATTTGTTTGATTTTATATGTGTATGTGTGTGTGTTCAGTTGGAGCTTTGCCACCCAGGGTTTATGTTGGTCACTCCATTTACAAAGGGAAGGCTATGCTTATAATGACTCCTAGGCCTCCGGAATTCATGCTGCTCGATGCATCTTGGCTTTGGTTTTTATGTTGGTAATGTGTGTCATTGGATTTGTACAAATAATTGTGGAAGATTACACTGCTCTAGCTACAAATAATATTAGTAATCTGTATATAGCAAGGACTGGTGAAAGCATTTAATGGACATATCATGTTGTTGTTATTTGAGTATTTGCAACGTGTTCTGCTTGCTGATAGGCTATGGATTAAAACTATGTCCCCTCCTTAATTTTATCATAATTTACATGCTAATATGTTTTATCCCGTGCTGTAAATTTTGCAGTTTTAGCAAGTGAAACATGCACTAAATTAGCTATCCTCAAAACCAACTAGCTAGGGTGGACTGGGATAAGCTTGAAGTTGAACTAAATTAGAAAGAGGTTAGTGTAATGACTTGATTTTTCCTTCTGTGCAAAATGATCGAAATACCCTTCAGGTCATTTTTGCACATAAATCAAGGATGACCAGTTCAGGAAGACTTCAATAGGGTAATTTAATGTTAAAATAAGGATATATGTGGTTTACAAAGCAATCCGTGAGAAAATCACAATCCTCGATTTTTCCTGTGTGTTAAATGACCAAAATAACGCCCTGATTTTTCCTTCTGTGCAAAATGACCAAAATACATCTGAGGTCATTTTTACACAAGATTCAAGGACAGCCAATCCAGGCCGACCTTAATAAGGTAATTTAATGTTAGAATAAGGATATATGTGGTTTAGAAAGCAATCCACACGAAAATCGCAATCCCCGATTTTTTCATGTGTAAAATGACTAAAATGCCCCTGAGGTCATTTTGCCCATAATTTGAGGACGATCAACCTAGGCTATCCTCAAGGGGTTAGTTTAATGTTTAAAGAGGATTAGATGCGTTAGAGGTAGTGATAGAGGTGAACATCTCAACTCTGGTCTTTCCCGTGCGCAAAATGACCAAAATGCCCTTGCAGTAATTTAATGCCAAGTGCCGACTAAAACCCGGTCATTTCCTAGAAGTTAAAAATATCAATTATAAGGGATGAATGATATCTAGAAAGGTCCAGGTAGTCCCGGGAAGTTTTCATGTAAAATGATCGATTTACCCCTAGTTAGTGCTAAATGAGCTTAACTATGTAATTAAGGGAATATAGACAATATTGGGCTCTAAATAAAGATAAATTAATTTAATTATTAATCTTGAGTCAAAATAATTAATTGAGGTTAATTACGGCCTAAGATTACTTAGAGAAATTCAAATTCCATCCTTGATTAAGGAGCTAATAAGACATAAAGAAAAGTGAAAAAACAAATAGTATTTTTTCTCTCTTGTTCCCTAAAATTAGGAACCTTATTGACATTTGAAATTCAAACTAATTAAGTTTAACTCAACTAAGTTTACAAGACAACTCTTTAATCATGTCTTGAAAAGGCTTAACACATTCACTATTAAAAATACATCAAACAGTGACTGATTTTGTGACCGAAATAAATCAGTCACTAAAATGATGAATTAGTGACCGAATTAAGCCATCAGGGAAAATGAAAATGGTGGAAAAAATCGGTCACCAATTGAAATTTTAGTGACCGATTTAGTGACCAATTTTTATGAAATAAAGGTTTTATCTTATAAACAAAAATCAGTCACTAAATCGGTTGCTAATTTGATTTAGTGACCGATTTAGTAACCGATATTTATTTATACTAAAAGACCTTATCTTCATAAAAATTCGACACTAAATCGGTCACTAATGCAAAATATTAGGGACCGGTTTTTATTTATATGATAAAACCTTTATTTCATAAAAATCGGTCACTAAATTGGTCATTTATTGAAATTTTAGTGACCGATTTAGTGACTGATTTTTATTTATACGATAAAACCTTTATTTCATAAAAATTAGTCATTAAATTGGTCACTAAAATTTCAATTAGTGGCCGATTTAGTGATCAATTTTTATTTATATATCAAACCTTTATTTCATAAAAATCAGTTACTAAATGAAATATTAGTGACAGAATTTTATTTATAGGAGCAAAGTTTACCTTCATAAAAATCAGCCACTAAATCGGTCACTAATTGAAATATTAGTGACCGATATTATTTATATTTAAAATAATTACTTGCATGAAAATTAGTCTCAAAATCGATCATTAATATTTCAATTAGTAATCGATTTAGTGACCAATTTACCATTTCATTAATCTTTGGAAATAAAACTGTGGGTATGCATTATTTGTATCCAAACACTTCTTTTGCTTTTTCTTTTTCAAAAGGTAAAGATGAGGCAAAGTAGTGTGTGTCTGTGACCTCTGCTCCCTTGCTCCATGCGCCTTCTCTTCTGCCGATCCGCATTGTGCTGTGTTCTTCCGCTACCATGGTTCGTTCTGCTCCATGCTCCCGTGCTGTCGTACTTCCTTCTGCTGCTATGCTTCATTTCGCTGTCATGCTTCGCTTTGCTCTTGGCTACTCTGCTCACGATGCCACAGATCTGAGAGGGACGTTGGCGCACCGCTCGACACGGATCTAACACTGAAGCCACCGATCTACTCACTACGTCGCTGCTCCGCCCTTCGCGCAGCCACCCCCGATCTGAGAGCAACGACCCTGATTTGAGAGCGACCCAGCCACCTTCGCTCTACCCTTTGTGCCACCGCTCTGTCCTTCCCACCGCTACTCTGCCCTTCGTGCAATGACCCCGATCTGGTATCTCTCTCCCTGCCTGGCACATGTTCCCTTTGTTAGCTAAGTTGTGTTGACTGTTGTTATTAAAGATCATAAAATGTTTGTGCATGCCATTAAGCAAATTCTGTGCTATTTGAGTTCTTGCCATTTTCAAATTATTGAGTATTTATTCCTTTTGGGATCTAACTGTTAGTCCTATTATTTGTGAAATGACTTTGTTCCCTTTGTTAGCTATCTTGTGTTTATGCTTGTAATCTAAGAAAACAAAATGATTGTTCATGAACCCTTAAGCAAATTCTGAATTCTTTAAATGTTCACCATTAACAAAGCCTCAAGTATTTATTCTACTGAGTCAATTTTGTCACCTACCAACTCATGGCTCTTATATGAAATAGTCAAGCATTTATTCCAATGATGATTTTATGTTCGTATCAATCCAGTGCAGTATCTTATTTGCTATATCTTTGTTGCAGTTTTCTTTTCATGTATTGCTTTAAAGGGGACATTTCCAAGATTGAAAAAAAAATTATGCCATACATTAGCATAATTATTTAGTGGAATACAACTTGAAAAATGAAGTTGTCTTTATTGTTTAAAGTTTGAAATGGATCTCTTCAAAAAATTTTGTGGGCAATTATTAGTACTTTTACAATGCCTTAATGCTGCAGGAATTGCAAGTAGATTTATAGGCCAACCCAAGTTCTCACCCATTTGATGAGGTACTTTTCTCTTTCAAATTCATATATTTTGGGTGGAACTATTTTGGGGTTTTATTCTTGGTTAGCTTCTTGAGGGAAGCCTAGTGCCATAAACTATAAAGTTCCAACTTCCATTGTGTTGCTCTATATTAGCAAGTAGCAACCTTATTTTTACATTTTGCAAGAGGTTGATTCCATGACTCGAAAGTGCATTCATTGTGAGGCAATGAAATGAAATTAAGCAGCATTGAGAGAGCTTGTAGGCAGCTATTGCCATTTCAACTTAGCTTGGACTCGTTGCAACTCTGCATCTCTTTAATTATACAGTTGATTTAATTTGAAATAGGAAACATTCATTGATTGTGATTTGTTTGAAAATCTGACCAATGAAATGAACCAATTCTGCATGATAGATTTTTAAAATTTTGGCTTAAGAAGTCATTTTCAAGATGACGAGAGAAATATGAGATGCACTTTTCTTTGGTTCTCTTTTTTGGACTCCTTTTAGATCTTTTACCTTAAAGGTTAAGAGGTAACGTCTCCCAAGTTTGGATTCATTTGCAACATACTTCAATTTTACTTCTTTAAGCCGTCTAAAATGGTTAAGTTATTTTGTTTCAACTTAAATGACACAACATGTTACAAATTCCTTTCGTTACATGCGAATATGGTTAAGTTATTTTGTTTTATTGCCACAATAGTAATAATGTGCTGCACAATGTAAAAAATGCAACATGGACTAGCTGCCTATACTTTGTGATAGCTTATTAGTTTGATATCTTCATATTTCAACTTATTCTGAGTACTCTGGACTTCTGGACATATGAAATTACAAAGCAACATCTTTTTCTTTGTTAAGGAATCAACCGAGGAAGTGGAGGACTCATTTGAGAGGGTTGAAGACTCATTTGAGAGGGTTGAAGGCTCATTTGAGGAAGCTAAAAACTCCATAGAAATTGTTCACAAACCGTTAAAGATTCATTGGAGATAATTGAAGACTCAATCGAAGCTATTCAAGGTTTATGGAGGCAAGAAGTAGCTGTAACTATGTTGAAAATTTTTTGCCCAAAGATTTATAATACATATCTCTATTTTTATTTTAGATTAGAGAACTTTATGTTACTGTAAAGTTTGAAATATTTGGATTAAATTTACTTTGTTGTATAATGTTAATTACTTGTTAAAATATATTGGCAATTTTTAAGTTTCTTTTTATGTAGATAGATATATAATTTCTTGTTTGATGATATTTATTTAAATTTTAAAAGTGTGATTTAAAAAAAATTTAAATTTTTCCTTTTTTTTAGGAATCACATATTAGTGACCGAAATATCAGTCACAAAATTAGTGACCGATTTAATAACACACTATACCACCACCTAAAAATTGGTCGAATGGATAGGAAATCGGTCACAAGATTTAGTGACCGATTTTTTCGGTCACTAATTTTTTAGTCACCATAGTTTTAGCTACTTCTATTTTTGGTCGCTAAATCGGTCACTACCAAGTTTATTGACCGATTTCTTGAAATTAGCGACTGAAAAATCAGTCCCTAATCACTGATTTTTTTGTAGTGATTGTTACTAACCCAAACACTTAATTACCAATCTCTAACCATTTGCCTAATTAAATCTACCTTTAATTCATGTCCTAACATATGAAAGTAAAATCCCCCCTCCCCCCCCCCCCCAAAATAGCCCCATAGGCAGCAGCTGTCCTTCCCCTATTTCTCTTTCATATTTCAAATTTTTAATACTTACACATTCCCAAAAATCCTCATTTCATTTTTTATTGAAGATTTCTTCACCAAGTTGTCAAAAAAGCTCTCTTTCTCTTAAGAACTCAAAAGCTCTCATCCTCTTCTTCTTCTTTCCTCAAAAGACCTCAATCTTGATCTCCACCCAAGCTACAAACATCGAATCACCACAACACCACCATAGATCAACCTCTAAACACATATCCTTTCTATTCCCAAACACAAAAACACAAGAAAAATCCTCCTCCTATTTTTCTTCCTCTTGGCCGAATCCACCAAGGACTCCAAGAGAAGATTTTTTTTTCTCCTCATTTCAACACACAAAATCAAGCTCTCTCATTTTCAACTAAGAAACAACCTTGGTAGGGATTTTGTTTTGAGTTCTTTCTCTATCTTTTCTTTATTTTCGGTTTTGATATTGGACAAATGGACAAGTTCTTCCTTTTTTCTTTCATCTCATTTTCGGTTTTGATGATGGATGAATGGTTGAGTTTTTTTCTCTTTTCTTTCTTCCCATTTCGATTTTGAGCTTTTCTTTTCTTCCTTTTTTCGGTTCTATTGTTGTTGGATAGTTAAAAACCATGGCTTAATGATGAGATATCTTCGTGGTGAAGTTGATATCATTATGTGTTTGACCTCTAAAGCCTAAGGTTTAGTTCCTTTTTCAGTTTTAAAGAATGAGAAAAATAGAATACTTGTTGGTTCTTTTGAATATCTTTCTTTGTTGTTCAAGACCAAATCTTGATGATGATGGTTCTTGGTGATGGTTATGAAACCATTATGTATTAGATCTCTAGAGCTCAAGGTTTGATTTTTGGGTCCAAGAGAGTATGAGAAATAAAATGCTTCTTGTGTTTCTTTGATTTCTTCTTTTTAAGCTTAATGGTGAGTCCAAGAAATGAGCTTCCTGAACCTTGGTGATTAGGGACTCCAAAGCTCACTATGTTTAAGATTGATTGGGGTCAAGAGTTTTATCTTGTAAAGTCTTGAGCTTTGAGTTTAATAAGATGTAAAAATAGACTTGCATTCATGCTTATTTTCAAGTTATCACCTTAAATCTTGAAGATAAAAAAAAAAAAAGACCTGCATAACATGTTTATTTTCAAGTCATCACCTTAAATCTTGAAGACAAAAATGAACTTACATTTATGTTTATTTTCAAGTCATCACCTTAAGCCTTGAAGATAAAAATGGACTTGCATAACATGTTTATGATTCAAGTCATCACCTAAATCTCTAAAGCTCAAGACTTGCTCTTGGATCTTAGATAAATTTTTTTTTTTTATCATGGCTATATTTTGTGCATATATTTGGCCATGCCATGAAGTTGGACTTGTAATGGATTTTATTTTGTTTTTAAGGTTCAAACCTTGTGCCTTGACTATATAAAAGGATTTTTGAAAGAGTTAGAAACTCAAGAGAGTAAAGATGTGATTTTTTGTAACAAAAGTCTTATAAATATAATTTTATCTTATGATTCTATTTTAGAGGTCATTATTTGATTTTCAAAGAGATAAAATAGTTTTCAAGTGTTTCCAATGACTTAATATAATTATTGAGAAAAACTAGCAACTAGAAAGGATAAAAAATGTGATTTCTAATGCTTCTAGAGATTAAAACTATGGCTACTGTTTTGACATTATACATTCTGTTAGGTGCTATTTGGAATGGTCTAAATGTGTAAAAATTTCTATTAGTTGAGGCAAAAATTATTTCTAGCATTTCAGGAAAAGCTAGTAACTAGAAAGGATTGAGAATGTGGTTTTTGGAACCCTTAGAAATTAAAATTTATGGCTACTGTTTTGACTCCTTAAATTTTGTGTAATGCTGTTTGGAAAGGTTTAAATGTGTAAAAATTACTATTAATTGTGGTTATAATTATTTCTAGTATCTTAGGAAAAGGTGGTAATTAGAAAAGGTAAATAACATAACTTCTAGAACGCAGAAACTATTTTTCTTTACATTGCCCAAACTGTACAACACTATTTTGGTATTATTCAGGAGTTTAAAAATTTGTGAAAATTATTACAAAAACTATTTTTGGTATCTTAGATGCCTAAAAGGATAATTACAAGTGTTAGATTCAACCATTTTGCAAAATTTGGAGAATTGGGTTTTGGACTTATCATTTTGGCACTTTGGCCTAATGGATCTCTTAGGGATGTGATTGTTATGTATTGATGGCTATATGCATATGAATTAATTGGAAATTCTATGACTTGAGATAACTGTGCAAGTAATGATTACTAGTATGTGTAAATTTTGCCGAGTATAGCATATGCATTAGCTGAGTCTGGTCCTTGATTCCGGCATACTGGGTAGGAGCATGTGTACTTTCTGATATATTATTGATGAAGAATTTTGGGACATTTAACTTATAAATGCATGATTGATAGGTTTTGTTACATGAGGCAAATTTGAGGAAACTCCATTTTCAGCTGTTATGCTGCGGATTTCAGCCAAATTTGTGAACTTAGGAAAAATTATGAAGTTTATGAGCATGAACTGATAAAGGATAAATTATGATGATATCTATAATTTTATGTTTATGTTTGCATCCCTAATTAATATGCTAAGATTAAAGGTGACATAAGACACATAGAAAGTTTCTCTAGGCTCCAGGAATTAATGGTTAGGAGAGATGATCCAATAAGGACCCTTTAGACTTCAGGAATTAATGGTTATGAAAGGTGATCCAAAGAAGTTGCATGCTCATGATAAGAAAGTTAAGTTAAAATAAGGAAGTGATGTGTTTCCCCCGATATCTGTACACACACGTGGCTCGCATTTTGGCTTTAAAGTTCAAAAAAAATAAATTAGTCATATTTTTATTAGTTGTAATTTAAAGAAGAATAAATTAATTTCTGAAATAAATGTGTAATAACTAATAATTAACCGAAATGTGACTCGAGCGTATCAGGTTAAAGTTAGGGTGTTACAGTTAGCTTGCTCAATCCTAAGGATAGTGGCAGTGAATAATCCTAAGAAATCTAAACCGTTGCTCAATAAGATATTTCTGGGTTTGTTTTATCCTATTGACAATTACAAAATGTGCATTTTTCTGTCTCTTGGCAAATTTTTGTTTCATTCTCTTTATTCCAACAATAAAAAAAAATTTGATGGGTATTGTTGGCTGTAAACATAACTGGTCACTTTCTTGTTTTTAAGGGAAAATAATTTCTTCTCTATTTTGATTCATTTTTATTTTTAAGGGTAATATTTTCCCCTTTTCTAGTTATGAGTCCTTGAATTAGTACATGTAGATGATTAACAAGGTTCAAGTTCAACTTGTACTATTCAGGTAATATAGAGTAAAGAAACATAGAAACTTTTACAGGGGCTTTATTAAGCATTGTTGTTGCTATTCTTTCTAATCTAATTGATAGCATGAGTTGAGAAAGGTTTTTGTTAATTTTACATATGTTTTTTCATTCTCATTATTTTGCTAAGTTTACTTGTGTGTGATTCATGCAAACTTCAATACGCCCTTCTGTGTATACTCGCATTTAAACTATTGAGTATGCATATGACCGCACTACCCGTTGACTAGTTTTGATTACTTAATCAATACATGTAGAAATGATATATTCAATTTTGGTAAGTATTCATTGTTTTTATGAAAAGGTCAAGTAAAGAAGGAAGCACTAAGGATAATGCAGTTTCAATTGCATTCAACCATTTTGATTTTTTGAGGAAGTATTCACTATTTTTTTTCCATTAAATTACATACAGATTGCGTGCTAGTTTATTTGAGAAGTTTTAGCTGAACAACTGTAACGCCTGGTGACGAGGACAGGGAGTGATCGCCGGTGCAAAGAGGGCACGTGTAACGCCCCGATTTTCTGCTAGAGTGAAAATGACCGAAATGCCCCTGAGGTCATTTATTTCGCCCGTAATTGAGGAAAACCGATCTGGCAAGACTCGAAGGGCAAACTCAATGTTGGATGGGGATTAGATGACCTGTGTACCTTCCCGGGATCGAAAATCTCGTTTTTCGAGTTTTCGGGTCAAAATGACCAAAACGCCCCTGCGGTGTTTTACCTATTTGCAAGTGCCGGATGAACCCGAAACTTCTCTAGATGGTTTTAAAAGGCATTTTTATGTATTCTACGACCTCAGTTTTAATTATGGAGGTCCCGGGCAAAATTAGTGCAAAATTACGATTTTACCCCTAGTTTCGTGTTTTTACGCTTAATCGCGTGATTAAGCAAACCTAAGCAATATTAGGCTCTAATCGAAGATTAATTAATTTCCATAATTAATCTTGAGTCAAAATAATTTATTAAAGTTGATTAGAACCTAAAAGTGCTTAATTACAACTTAAAATCTTATTTTAAATTCAAGATTTCTAGTCATGGAATCTTGAATAGTGTTTTCTCTCTCCAATTCCTTAAATTATGGAATTTTGTCTACATTGTTTTATTTATAAAATGAATTTAAAATCTCCTAAATATGTATGAGTACTCCTTAATCATGTCATAAAGGTTCCTAATCACATTCTTAGTCACCTAAACTTATGCTTAATGACTCCTAACCTTACACCTAAGCTAATACACCCCTAAACACATCACTAACACACTATTACATGACCAAAACTCCCTCCTCCCTTGCTGCATCAGACCTGCACGAAGTTCATCATCCATTTTATCACAATTTAATTTTATTTCACACTCCAAAGACTATGGTTGAAGCCATGTCATCAAAGTGCAATTCTCTCACCTCATGTTCCATGAGGATTCATTCTCCTCCACACATGCCTCACCTCATGTTCCATGAGGATTCATTCTCCTCCACTCATTCACTCTTATTCTTCTCTATAAATACCATGCCTAGATGAACCTTTGCTACACTTTGTTCATTTGCTAAGTTTAGTTTTATAGTTTTTCTCTAAGTTCTTCCTTTTTCTCTCAAATCTCAAGAGCATTCTTCTTCTTCATCTTCTTCTTTTTCCTTTTGAAACATCATCACACAACCTTGAAACACCACCCCACCACCTTGAATCATCATACAAACACCTAAACTTCCATTCTCAAACACAAGCTCACCAAGAACACATTTCCTTCCTTTTTCTTTCATCAAGGCCGAATCATCATCACCATCCTAGGAGGTGTTGCTCGGATCATTTTCATCTTCAAGTCCAAGCTTTTTGTCTTCACTCTAGGTAGGAGTGTTTTCTAAACTTTGTCTTCTTGAAAATGAGTTCTTTCTAGCTTTCTCTTGGGTTTTCTTTTTGAAACTTTCTTTGGTTTCCCTTTCTTGTATTTTCGGCCTCTTGGCCTTGATGAGTACATGATAGCTCAATGATGAGGACTCCTAGATAATGACTATGTGTTCATCTCAAAGGAAACTCTAGAGCTTGAGGTTTTATTTTCTTTGAGTTCCAACTTTATTTTCTAACTCAAAAATGATTTTTACTCAAGAATACCTTTACTTTTCTTGCTATTATGATTTCGGTTTCTTTGTTCCTTTCTTTAACATTTAGTTACCATTTTCCTTTTTGATCTTTGAAGTTTTATTTGTTCAATGAGTTTTGCTTTCTTTGAGCTTGATGATGATGTTCAAGAACCTCATAATTCCTTTGAGAACTTGGTTCAAGAACTCTAAAGCTCTCTTTGTAATGAGATATGTGTTGGGTTATTATGTTGTTAAAGTCTTGGATGAGCTTTAGATCACCTTAAAATGAACCTTGCATCATGTTTATTTTATGCTTTGCACATCATGTTTACTTTCTTTGCTATCACTAAGTACCAAGGTAATAAAGGAACTTGCATTATCATGTTTATATTTCAAGTTCTCACCTAAATATCAAAGATAATAATATAATGCATACCATATTTATTTTATGCTTTGCACATCATGTTTACTTTCTTTGTTATCACTAAGTACCAAGGTACTAAAGGAGCTTGCATTATCATGTTTATATTTCAAGCTATGCATTATCATGTTTATGTTTCAAGTTCTCACCTAAATATCAAAGATAATAATATAATGCATCACATATTTATTTTATGCTCTCACTTTACTTTCTAGCAAAAACTAAAACAAGTGCATGAGCATGTTTATTTTTATGTCATCACTTTAATGAACCTAGAGCTCAAAGACTTGCCCATTGTTGTCTCAACAAAGGTCTAAAAATATTTATTGCTTTTGGTCCCTATTTCGGCCCTAAGAGGCTTTGGTGTTTCCAAGTATTGAAAACTATGTTTTATAATTTTTCTAAGCTTATGTAAGTATAAGAAATATGTAGAACTAAGTTTTATGAATTTAGGACCTCTTGAGATAAAAATGATTTAGCTATTACCCTCTTAAGTATTTTTATGATTTTAGGTGATAAAAGTGTCCATAAATGAGTTTTGAAAGTTGAAAAAGGTTCCAAGAGAAACTAGTATTGTATGTGCTTTAGAAATTGTGTTTCATGTCTTTTATGGAGATGTTTGTTTCGGTTCTGCCTTGCTATGTTTGGCCACTGTATGAGCTGTGTTAATAATGATAAGATGCTTATGTTTGAGTAAAAATAATGTTAAGACTCATATGTGAAAGATAGGATAAGTTAGGAACTAGAAAAGAATTAATTTGAGAGTTTTAGATCCCTTAATGATGGAATTTTCTGGATTCTGTCCAGCAAGGTTTAGAAATGATAATCATGGTTCTAAATTAGTTTAAATGTGTAGGAATGACTCATAATTGGTTTAGGGCTTAATCTTGATGCTTTAGGAACAAACTGGACTTAGAAAGAGTCATTGTTGTGACTCCTAGGTACCCGTAAAGTTGGGATTTTAAATTCTGCATCCTTGAGGTCTAGAGATGTTCTTGACCATAGTGTGAGGTGAGAAATACTTAGTTATAACCTCATAGGTTCCCAAGAGACTAGGTTTTGATGATTTATAACTTAGATTGTGAGTTAAGGACCTTAAGGGTCGATGCATAAGATATTAAGAAGTCTTGAGTTTTTATGATGCTTAATTTTATGCAAGTATGATATATGATACATGAGCTTTATCTATGTGAGTATGATGTGTTTAAAATATATGCTATGATGAGTTTGGAATATATGCTATAATCTATGTAAGAATGATAAGTTTGAAATATATGTTATGATGTTTATCTATGTGAGAATGATGTATTAGAAGAATATGCTTGATGATGCATGAACCCTAAAATGTTTTATTGATGATACGTGAGGAAATGATTATTGAGATGTTAAGTTGTGTGATTAGCTTGTGGCATGAATTTTGGTTTGAAAGAAATTCAGTTTAACAGCCGTTATGCTGCCGAATTTCTATCAAACCTAAAAGAGTTGAAAAATGTTTTAAAGTACCATATGAGTTGAAAACCCTGGGTGACACTGGTTCGGCCGAGCACCCCCAGGATATTTTTATGTGAAAAGCATTGAGACGTACTTCTCCTACTACGGTGAGGAGGAGGCAAATCCGTGAGGGTATGTGCAGATGCAGCCTTACCAAAGCGGACAATTCGCTGTGCACTCGAGGCCAGTAGAACGTTTCAAAGAATGAAATATGTTTATGTTACCCCCTCATTTTACCCCTTATTAAATCTAGTGACGACTAGTTAGGATTGAGCTCATTCCTAGGCGATTAGGTGAGACGGAGATAGGAGGTTATGATAAAAATTGCCGGGGCGGTGTATCGGTTGGAAATAGGTGGATATGTTTTAAGAGGGTGGTTTTTGAGAAAAAGAACAAAAGAGATATGATGCTTTTAAGTCACATAAGTATGAGAAAAGTAAGAGTTGTAATATGCCCTTATGCCACTTGCATGAATCTAGATTGTTGTGATTTGTTGATTTATGTGCTCAAGTATTGCCATACATTCATGCTTAAACATGTTGCATTCATGACATCAAGATGCATACTAAAAGAAATGGACCTTGGATAAATAGTTTCATAAACCCTAATAATGAATCTCATATGCATGAACACCTTTTATAAATAAACCTAAGGTTCCTGAGGATGTGAACGATGTAACCCTAGAATAGGAGATTCCTACGAGATTCTTTAGTAAGATTCTCACTCTTTTCTCTTCTTTTTCTCGCTTAGTCACATCTTGAGACTGATGGCGACATTCGTGGTCTTCATTGACACATCCGTCCGAGAGGCACCCTAACGAGGAGCTCACGCCGATCTACACGTATGCCCACTCCTGCCGCCTTGCGTTCTTGGATCAGTTACACTCCATTTCCCCGGGTTCTAGTAGCAGATGTTTTAGGGGAGGCTTAGTGCACACACTCACATGTAGACTGGATAAACCTGCTTTTGTTTTGAGGTTATTCACTATAGGTGCACTCGGGTAGTGATGGTTTACTTTATGTTACTTTACGTTTCTCTGTTTCTATTGTACTTCCTTTCTGCTGTATTACAAGCTCTGCCCGTCCCAATGAGGGTATGACTACTTATGTATTCTAAGTTATGTTATTAATGAAACGTTTCTCTTGTTGTGATGATTTATGCTCAGCTGTTATATGTTTCCATTTCTGTGTTTCTCTATAAGTGTTAAGCGTGCTTTATATTCCTATTATTCGATTAGACTAAGAACGTGGCTCTCACTTTGTTGTGTGTTTTAAAAAAAAAAAAAAATTTACTCGTAATTTTCCTTTAGTATTTTAAGAAAAGGATGAGACTATGAAGTAATAGCCTAATGTTTAACCTAATGTGTTCTAGAAAGTTAGGTTAAAAATTAGGGTGTTACAGCACGGGCAAGGAGCGGCTCCTCGCAAGGTCCTCTAAGCGGAGGGGTACATGAATGAACCGATTACACACCCGAATGAGAGGGATCCTAAAAATTGTATAGGTATGGGACTATACAATTGAGGAGGGCTTATATGAATTGATTCATACTACCTATATCAACAAGATGCATCTTCTTTTCGGTATCCCAAACTGAAAGAACTCCACAGTTAAGCGTGCTTGACCTGGGGTAATTTTGGGATGGGTGACCTCCTGGGAAGTTTTCCTAGGAAGCGCATGAGTGAGGACAAAGCATGCTGAAAAGACCCGTGTTGGTTTGTGGGGACAGTCGTCAATCCATAAAGTAGCAGGGGATGTTACAACAACCCTTTTGAATTAGAGGCTTGATATGGAATTGGTGAAATTTGATTTGATAAGAAAGGAAAAAAAATTGTTTGCTTTTGTGCCTTTTTACTTTATTTTATTTTGTTAAGTCGGCCTCTTCTACTTTTGTTTGTTTTCATTCCTTTCTGGAATATTGTCATTGATACAATCACATTATGCATGCAATCAATATCTAGAATAATTTATTATCTCCCATTGCAAGCATTTAAAGAGTCTCAAATTGGTACAAAATGCTTCTTCAAGTGTGCTAGCATTTTTCATGAATTTGTCCCCTTAACTCAAGTACATTTTAGTTATTTTGTTACTTTTTTTGAGCTTATGGATTGGTTGGTTGTTTTTTATTTAAAATTTATGTTTGTTTTAAACTTGTGTTGTCTTTTGTTATTTGAAACATCTTTTTTGTACCCATTTTCTATGTTTATGCTTTTTAATTGCCATTGCTTAGTCTTGCTCACCAATCATGCCAATTGATAAATCTTGGATTGACAAACCTCGAAACACACTTGAATATGCAAATGGGTTGAAGAAATTTTTAGATTTTGCATTTTAGCATCAATTTATTGGGGGTCGTGAAATTAAGTGTCCTTGTCCAAAGTGTGGTTGTAGTAAGTGGCAAACAATAGATATAGTTCAAGAACACTTGACTTGTGAGCTTTTTTCCTACAAACTACAAAGTTTGGCATTGACATGGTGAAAACCCAAACGTAGTTGAGTTAGAAGTTCTTGAAAACACACAAGTCATAGCAGATGCTTTGTAATCTCAAAATCCAATGGAAACTATGAATCAATTATGCATTTGGGTTTGCTAGACATAACCAGGATGAACATGTTCTTTCTCGTAATCCTTTAGATAATGATCAAACTCTAAATGAAGCATAGTGGAGAAAATGTAGAATTTTATGAGTTGTTGAAAGATGGTAATCAACAATTGTATGAAGGCTACACAAAATATTCAAAACTGTCTTTCTTGATGAAATTGTATCACATAAAGTGTTTGTGTAGAATAAGTGACAAGGCAATAACTATGATTTTAGAATCATTAAAAGATGCTTTTGAATATGCAAAGATTCTTCGTTCATTCTATGAAGCCAAGAAAACCATTAATAAACTTGGTCTTAATTACACCAAGATACTTGCTTGCCCAAATGATTGTATGCTATACTAGGGGGAAAATAAAGACTTGCAAAAGTGCAAAAGATGTAAGACATCTAAGTGAAAGGATAGCAAGAAGAAGAAACCTGCAAAGAACTTGCAATACTTTCCACTAAAGCCATGACTGCAAAGATTATTTATGTGTTCTAGGACAACAAAGTCAATGACATAGCATGTTTTGGAGGGTAACCATGATCAAATGATATGGCAACCAAGGGATTCTAAGGTTTAGAAGACATTTGACTTAATTCATCCACAGTTTGTTGTTGATCCTCGAAATGTAAGACTTAGCCTAGCTTCTGATGGTTTCAACCCTTTTGGAGCCATGAGTACCAACTATAACATTTGGCCAGTGGTTCTTATCCCCCACAATCGGTCTCCATAGGAATGCATGAAGCAAACTTCATTAATCCTTTCAATGATTATTCCTAGAAAACAAATTCCTGGGAATAACATAGATGTGTACTTACAACCTCTGATCAAAGAATTGAGGGAGTTGTGGTATGATGGGGTGCAAACTTTAGATTCTTCAAATAATGAAATGTTTATGAAGCGAGCAGCTCTAATGTGGACAATCAATGACTTTCCTAGTCTTGGTACCTTATCTGGGTGGAACACATTCACTAGTCTCGCCTACCCCACATATAATTTTGACATGGACTCATGGACTGAAACATAGTGGAAAATGGTGCGTTATGGGTCATTGTCATTTTCTAGAAAGGGGCCATAAATTTAGATTGAATCAAACTCATTTTGATGGGACAATTGATCCAAGGAATCCACCTATAGCACTATTAGGATAAGAAATATTGAAACAACTTGAAGGAATCAATGTTGCATTTGGGAAAACATTAATGTCAAATAATAAAGGTAAAATATCAACTCGAGGAAAAACTGATGTTGGAAATGGATTAGGACAATGGAGGAAGAAAATCATATTTTTTTATCTTCCTTATTAGGAATCTAATTTTTTTCTAACACAATCTAAATGTCATGCACATTGAAAAAAATGTAAGTGATAATGTGTTATACACTTTGCCCAATGAGACTAGGAGATCAAAAGACAATCTTACAGCTTGTAAGGATCTTAGAGAAATGGGTATAAGAAAAGAGCTTTGGCTAGATGAGAATGAAAAATATTGTCCATCATTATTTACAATGTTAAATGCAAAATAATGATATATTCTTGTGAACTTTAAAAAATGTCACAGTGCCAAATGGATACTCAAGTAATATTTTGAGGTATATTGACTTAAAGCAATGAAAACTCTTTGGATTGAAGAGTCGTGAATGCCATGTTCTTATGCAGCAACTATTACCAATTTCCATACGTCATCTATTGCCAGACAAGGTCACTGCAGTGCTTATAGAGTTGTGTTCATTCTTTCGACAATTATGTTCCAAAAGCATAAGTCTCCTAGACCTTGACAATCTTCAACCTCGAATTTTTCTCACTCTTTGTCACTTAGAAATGCTATTCCCTCCATCATTGTTTACAATCTTGGTTCATTTAACTTGCCATCTAATTGATAAAGCAATACTTGGAGGGCCAATACATTATCGGGGGATGTATCCTATTGAAAGATAAATCTCTCATTCCATTGCTAAAGTTTATCGTTTAAAGCTAAAAATTAATTTTGTCTATTTCATGAATTTTCAATCTTTTTCTTAGACATTTAAGACACTTAAAGTCCTACGTATAAAATAAAGCTGAACCCGAAGGTTCCATAGCTAAAGGATCCCTGGCTGAAGAGCTTCTTACTTTTTGCTCTTAGTATATAGAAGAGATTAAGACACAAATCAATAGGCTAGCATGTGTTGATGATAATCTTGGTGATACATATTCTTCACATGCGGATTCTATTTTTTCACCAATAGGTAAAGTAATAGGAGCTTTCTCAAAATTTCAATTATCAGATATGGAGAAAAGGCAAGCACATCGATACGTTCTGTTAAATTGTCCGCAAGTTAAGCCATACATTGATTAATTAGTTAGAAAAACTCCATATGACAGCTAGGATTAATGTTAAATTTATTTGGAGATATAATTTTAATTTTAGTTTTTTACATAGTGAATTTAAGGATTTTGTATGAAGGTGGCCTAGGGGTCAAAGACAATCAATTGCAGAGTTAGAGAAAATAGTGAATAACGACTTTATTGATTGGTTTCCTCAAAAGATACATGAAAAATATAATGATATTTTATTGAAAAATGTTCACAAGATTTTATTATGGCTGATATTTCTATTGTTGTAGATTATGAACCCAGACATTATGAACACTGTGTCAAATGATTTAAAGTATTTAGCAAATGGTTGAACATAACTTACTAGAAGGCTTTCTGCATTTAATATTAGTGGGTTCAAATTTCATACAACCACTCGAGATCATGGGTTAAAACCCAAAATAATGGAGTTCTTCTAACTTATTCTACATCTTGCGTTGCTAGTAATGTTGATGGAAATATAAGCCAAGTAGATTTGGGCTTTTATGGCCAATTAGAAGACATCATTGAGCTAACTACTATGGTCAGTTTCGGGTTATACTATTTAAATGTAAATGGGTTGACGCCACTAGGGAAAGGGGGTTTAGAAAGGATGCATGGGGTTTTACTTATGTTAATTTTTCATAACTAATTCACATTGGTGATCGTGAAGACCATGATCTATACATTGAAGCTTCCCAAGCTCAAATGGTATTTTATGTGAATGATAAGGTAAATAAAGAATGAAATGTTATTGTGCTTTTGAGTCTAAGGGACTTCTATGATATGGGAGAAAGTGGAGATAATGAAATTTATGAGATTGAGCCATGTCCAAAGTAAGACCTAGATAATTTGTTTGAAGGCATTGATGATCTACCATTGTTGGGAAAAGATCCAAAAGATGATATATTAAGTTAGTCGAATATTGGCAATGAGGTTAGGAAAAATGAACATATGTCAGAATAGTTAATATAACGAACAAAGGCACTTACTTTTTCCCTTCAAATTTTGAAGATTTAAATATGGATGTTGAATATTTGTTTTGTTTGTTAAAATGATATGAGTCTTCTATTCAAGTCCCCTTGTATGGTGCTCCTAAATGAATTAAATTATATTCTCGATTTATGTAAATGTTTCTAATATACACATTTCTTTGTAGCACATATCAATTGCTTATAGTGTGAAAATGAAAGATGGCGAAGGAGCATGAAGAGGGTCGACACCAAAGAATGGAGGAGAATAGGAAGAGATTGGAGGCTCTTAATCTCCCTTTGCTTTCTCAAGCCCTTTATAACTCTTCCTTTTCCAAAATCACATCCCTACTAGTGTGTGTGTGTGTGTGTGTGTGTGTGTATGTGTGTATCTAACTCTCATATTTTAGTCATTTTTTTATTCCCCCTCCTCACTCACTCAATATGTTTTGCATTTCAGCATAAGCGCATGAAATCTTCCACCATTGAGGAGCAGGTGGTTGAGGTGAGGAAGTCCAGTCATGTTGTCAACATGTCCTCTCTTGTCTACAATGAAGTAAGTCATCTTTCTCATCATACTTCTCTTTTTTTTTTTTTATCATTTAATAGCAACATTAATTATATTCTACAAAAACATTGCAACAGCCACAAACATCAGATGCTAGTCCTTTGGCATCTATTGCTTGTCCTTCAGCATCTATTGCTTGTTTGTCAACATTAGCTGCTCCAACAATTTCATAATCATTTAATCCAACCATTTCATAGCCTGGACATGGGGGGAGAGTTATCTAGAGTTACATGGTATCCTGGACGTACATCTAGCCATTATTAGTGGGTAGATGTCATAGATATGTACATATGTACATTAATGCAAGTATTTATTCTATTATATATAATTTGGCTAATTAACCCAATTAATATTTGTTCTAGATGAAAATAAGGTAATTACAAAGCGTCAAATGACAGTCAAAGACATGAACAACATTGGCAACAATCTACGCATAATAGTGGATTTTGATAAATTTGGTTTGCCAATAGGAGAAGTAGATGGGCTTCTTGCTAGAGTCTGTAGGCAAATGGCTAAGGATTGTCTTCTTTTTCCCATCAGTTTCAAAAGTTGGTAAAAAATACCAGATAATTTTTTTCAAAACCAGTGAAATGTCTTCTTTTCTGGAAGACAATTTATAGTCTTTGATTTATGTCCTTTTTAGATACTACATGTGTAAAGCATAATAAACTATCATTCTTTTTATTTTATTTTTTATATATGAAGGCTAACTTTTTCTTCAAGGCGAATGATGACAAAGTAAAGCATTATCTAACATAATCTATTAGCAAAAAGTGGAAGGAACATAGGTTGAAATTATGGAATAAGTTTTATAATTCAAGGTTGAGTAGAAATAAGAACATAAAAAATGCACCACAAGGTATCATTGAGGAACTATGGGCTTTATTTGTAGATTACCACTTGAAGCCTTCCACTAAGGTACTCACTTTATTATTAACTGTAAGTTAATTGTTATTAAATTGTTGAACCTTATACGCTTTCATTTTTAGGAGCTTTGCAAGAGAAATCAAGTGATTCACAATAAACACCATTCCACATACTACTGGTGCAAAGAGTTTGGTATGGAGAAGAGCTGAATTGGTAGTTAAATGATTTTATCCTTAAGTTATAATTGCATATTGTGTACCATTATTGAATCATTGATTTTTACCTTATGTTAAAAATTATTACATGGATGAGATTGGAAGAGAGGTTGGTCATGGTGAACTGTGGAAGTTAACCCATAAAAAAAGGATGGAAACTACATAAATGAGGAAGCAAGAGAGATAGCAGTAAATATAAGATGTTTCCTTCCTTCTTATATTTATTATTATTATATCTGCAATCACTACCAAATAGTGTGTGATGGAGAATAATTATGATTATGAATGGGTGTTATATAGTAGTAATTATTATTATTATTATGAAGTGAGTAAGCTTGTTTGGTACTGGTTCTATAAATGGGCCTTGTAGTGTTTAGACTTCAACCTGGTCTATTAAGGTTGTGTATAAGAGCCATTATTGTTATTGTTGTTATTGTTATTGTTACTCTTCCTTTCTGTATTATTAACATTATATTATTGACGAGTTCTCCATTAAATTATCTCGTTCTCCATTTTTCTCGAACGCTCTCTTTAATATTTATTATATTCTGAAATCAAATATTGCTTTCTTTGACTAACTGTTAAACTCACAAAAGATGGTGGACAATTTTGCTACTTGTTTCTAAATGATAGTTGTAATGGACAAAATTGAATTTGTTATAATATTAATAATAGTAATTCTCGTTTGAACTTGATACAATACAACGCATGCACTCTTCCAATCACGGGATGTCTTCGTATGCATACAACTTTGAACTAAACATTGAAGTGTATCTCTTGGGATTGCCATTTGTCTGGGCTTGCTCAAACCATGGATTATTATTTACCATTCTTCGTTGCTTTCTTTCCTTCTCACTATACTCCCTCCTTTTCCTCTTTTCGTTTTTTAGTCCCCTCCACCTTTGCCTCTCACTTTTAGGTACACCCTCCTTTTCCCCTTTTCGATTTTTAAAACCCTTTCTCCCTGTGCTTGTTGCTCATTATACTGAAACAAAGCTGAACTGTTTTTTTTAAGTTCTTGTTATTTGGAAAGGGAAAGTTATGATGATGATAGTGTACTTTGGTTTGTGATAGTAGATGATGTTTCTCATGTTGATAGAATTTGTTTGTAATAGAATTGGTAGATAGATAGTGGGATTTGATGATTAGAAAGGGGAAATTATAATGTGGAAGTTATTGCTAGCTGTGGAGTGGGAAATGTAAGTTATAGTTTCTAAAGTTCTTAATTCAGAAACTATCATTATATGAAAATAGAAGGATCTTGAAATTCATACTTCTCACGTACAATAATTTATGGAGTTCAAGAACATACCTTGATCCATAATGAAGATGAAGAATAGCAAATTGAGAAGATTGAATTGTGCAGAAAAATGATTTCTATTCCTTAACCTTCTCCTTACTCTCTCTCTTTCTTTAGTGATGGTAGTAAAATTAAGAAGAGACTCTCATAAGTAGGAATAGGACCAGTTAAATATAAAACCTTCAGGAACCAACTTCCATCAAGTTGGTAACCACTCTAATAACTCCCCTTCATTTGATTTTATTATTTATTTATTAAACCAATAAAACATGACACATGTTTAATACCACATGAGACATATTTTCTTACATTCTCCCACTTGGCTCATGTGTCATTATTTCACCTTATGGTTTAATAATTATGACTATCATAATGCGCATTAAGCAATTACACTTGCAACATCATTCATCATGTTCAAGAATAAAACTAAAATGAGTCATGGCGATTGTACGTCATTTAACCGACATAGTCCCTTCCATGTACTACAAGGTTAGTCTCATCCTTAACATGATCTATAATTGGGAAGTACATAATATAATTGGTCCAACAATAATGCCTTCATCAAAGACAAAACCTGTTATCATTATTCTGATTCTATCATGTATACAAACTCAGAAACAGGTTACACAGAAACATCTATTCATGAGCTCAAAGTGTCAAAGTACATAAAACACAAACAACATCATAATATATATATAATAATGTCTATTTAGCAACAATGCCCATTCTTTCAACATGTGCACTAAATGTTTTGGGCGGCAATCCTTTTGTTAATGGATCAGCAACCATGAGATCGATGCTAATGTGTGCTATTGACACTCTATGTTTCTGTACTTCTTCTTTAATGGCGAAGTATTTCAATTCCATATGCTTAGCACCTTTAGAATACTTGTCGTTTTTAGAGAATAAAACTGCTGCAGAATTATCACAATAAATTTTCAGCAGCCTAGCAATACTGTCAACTATTCCAAGCCCTGAAATAAAGTTCCGCAGCCACTTAGCCTGAACCATGGCCTCAAAGCATACCACAAATTCAGCTTCCATGGTGGAAGCAGCAATGATTGATTGCTTCGCACTCTTCCATGATATCACTCCTCCGGCTAAAAGATACAAATAGCCAAATGTAGACTTTCTTGTATCTATACAAGTGGCAAAATCTGAATCTGAATATCCAATCACCTCAAGACGATCAGATCTCCTATAAGTAAGCATGTGATCTTTCGTCCCTTGCAAATATCTTAAGACTTTCTTTGCAGCTTTCCAATGATCCAATCCAGGGTTACTCTGGTATCTGCCAAGCATACCAACTGCAAAGCTGATATCTGGCCTGGTACATGTTTGAGCATACATCAAACTCCCAACAACAGACGCATATGGAATTTGTTCCATTTGTTTCCGTTCCAAATCATTCTTTGGACATTGCATGAGACTAAATTTGTCTCCTTTCTGAATTGGAACGGGTGATGCTGAGCACTTTTCCATTCTGAATCTCTCTAAGACTTTATTGATATATGCTTTCTGAGACAAGCCTAACAGTCCTTGTGATCTATCCCGGAATATTTCTATTCCTATCACATAACTTGCCTCACCCATATCTTTCATTTCAAAGCTACTAGAGAGAAACTTCTTAGTCTCACTTAATAGACCAAGATCATTAGATGCAAGCAAGATGTCATCAACATACAGGACCAAAAATATGAACTTACTCCCACTGACCTTTAGATATATACATCAATCAACAGTGTTCTCCTTAAAACCAAAGGACATGATAGTATCATTAAACTTGAGATACCATTGGCGGGAAGCCTGTTTGAGTCCGTATATTGATTTCTTAAGTTTACACACCATGTGTTCTTTGCCCTTGATTGAAAACCCCATTGGTTGATCCATATAAACATCTTCATCTAAATTCCCATTTAGAAAGGCTGTCTTTACATCCATTTGATGCAGCTCAAAGTCATAATGAGCTACCAAAGCCATGATAATCCTGAAAGAATCTTTCTTGGAAACCGGTGAGAATGTTTCCTTATAATCAATGCCATCTTTTTGAGTAAAACCCTTGGCAACAAGACGGGCCTTGTAGCATTTAAGGTTACCATGAAAGTTGCGTTTAGTCTTAAAGACCCACTTACACCCAACTCTCTTGCAACCTTCAGGCAATTCCACAAGGTCCTATACACCATTATGTTCCATTGATTTAAGCTCATCTTTCATGGCATCTAACCATTTATCAGCATTATCAGAATCCATGGCTTGGGAAAAAGAAACTGGATCATCACCAATAATTAAGTCATTTTCTAACTCATGTAGATAAACCACATAATCATCCGGAATAGCAAATCTTCTTTCTCTTTGAGATCTTCTTAATGTTATTTCCTGTGATTGTTCAATTATTGGCTCATTGTTAACTATGGGATCAAGAATTTGTTGTTCTTCTTGATTGTCATGCGGTTCAACAACATGAGGAACAACAAGTCTAGAATTAGAAGCACAAGGAAGAGAAACTTGTACTCTAATTTCCTTAATCTCCACATTTTGTGAAGCTTCACTCCCACTAGTCTCACCATTTTCAATGAACCGAGCATTTCCAGTTTCAACAATTCTTGTACTATGGGTAGGACAATAAAATCTATACCCTTTAGATTTTTCTGGATAACCAATGAAATATCCACTGATTGTTCTTGCATACAGTTTCTTTTCTTGTGGATTATAAACTCTTATTTCTGCCTGGCATCCCCAAACATGCAGGTGCCTTAAACTAGGTTTCCTATTAGTCCATAACGCAAAAGGAGTTTTTGGAACTGCCTTACTAGGAACCCTGTTCAACAAATACATGGTAGTTTTTAAAGCATACATCCACAATGATAGGGGTAAAGATGCATTACTCATCATGCTCCTAACCATTTCCATTAATGTTCTGTTACGCCTTTCTGATACACCATTCTGTTCTGGTGTACCTGGCATTGTGTATTGAGCACATATGCCACGCCTTTCTAGGAATTTAGCAAATGGACCTGGGTGTTGTCTAGTTTCATCATATCTTCCAAAATACTCACCACCTCTATCAGACCTGACAATTTTCACCTTTTTGTCTAATTGCCTTTCAACTTCATTCACATAAATTTCCAAGGCATTAACTGCTTGAGATTTATCATGCAGCAGATAGACATAGCCATAACGTGAATAATCATCAATAAAGGTGATAAAGTATTTTTCTTTATTGAAAGAATTTACATTAAATGGCCCACATATGTCAATGTGTATAATTTCAAGAAGCTGGGTACTTCTTGTGGCTTCTTTCTTTGCGTTTTTTGTTTGCTTTCCTTTGATACAATCCACACAAATATTAAGATCAGTAAAATCCAAATCTGGAAGGATGTCATTCTTTATCAACCTTTCCATTCTTTCTTTGGAAATGTGACTCAATCGTTTATGCCACAAGCGAGCAGAACGTTCATTCACCAAACTACGTTTAGTGCCAACATTATGATGCAGGGTCATAAGTGTTTCAGCATACAAACTATCTAGTTTCAATTTATATAAACCATCACAAAGTACACCAGATCCAATCATACAAGTATGCTTAAACAAACCAAAACAACCATTACCAAATTTAAAAGAGTATCCAGCCACATCAAGTTTAGACAAAGAAACCAAATTTCTAGAAATACTAGGTACATAAAAGGTTTCAAACAAATCTAAATGATGTCCAGTGTCTAGGATTAAACGATAAGTCCCGACAGCTTCCACTGGAACTTTCTCTCCATTGCCCATGTAGACAAAATTTTCATTTTGGCTTATGGTTCGGGTTGTAAGGAATCCCTGCATCATATTAGAAACATGAGTTGTACATCCAGAATCAATCCACCATGTATTATGGGGAACTACAGTTAAATTTGATTCGAAACATACATAAGCATTAAGCTTATTACCTTTCTTTTCGAACCAAGCCTTTCTCTTTGGGCAATCATTCTGGAAATGTCCAGATTTCCCGCAAAAATGACATTTGTTCTTTGATTCTTTCTTCTGGATCTTGGAAGATGGCTCAATAGTCTTTACCTTTTCCCTTTCCATGTTTCTTTTCAACTTTCTTTCCAGCTCCCTGATGGTTCATATAATAAATGGAGTGGTTTCCCTGATTCTTAAGTCTGGTTTCCTCTTAAACTAACATACTGTGCAATTCATGCACATTCCATTTATCTTTCATGGTGTTATAGTTCATTTGGAAAGGACCATACTCAGATGGTAATGAGTTCAAAATGAACTGCACAAGGAAATTTTCATCCACTACCATTCCCAGTGACTTAAGTCTTGCTGCAATGTTTGTCATTTCAATGACATGCTCATGCATACTACGAGAACCATCAAACTTCATGGTGGTTAAAGTAGTCATTAATGTCCCAGCAAGAGACTTATCAGCAGTTTGGGAGCGCTCTTCCACAAATTTCATAAATTCTTTAGCATTTTCAGTTTTGGGAAGAGCAAATTTGATGTTACTTGCTATGCTCATTCGCATAAACATCAAACTTAGTCTGTTTGACCTTTCCCAAGCTTTATAATGGGTTTTCTCTTCATTACTACTATCATCAGTAATAGCAGCAGGTTTCTCAACTTGGAGGGCTAAATCAAGATCCAATACACCAAGATGGAATTGCATTTGTTCACACCAATCAGAAAAATTCAACCCATTAAAAATTGGAACAGACGTAGCATGCGAATGTAATGATATAGGGACAGTTACTGCAATTAACACATGCTTAACATCAATACTTTGAGTCATAAAATAACATACCATATAGATTCAGATAACAAGTATTTAAAAATTCAATGTATATCAATGTTCTCCTTTGGGTGATATATCAACATACAATAAACATAATGATGCTAATAATTTAAACATTATTTGGAAATGATACGTGCACTAACTAGAAATATTTACTATCTTTGGATATATAAATAAAACTAATAGTGCATTTACACTACCAACAATTATGTTCAATAATTATAAGAACAATTAATCAACCTTTGGGTGATCCTTAAATGTCTTATAACAATGAACTTCAATTTACTCATACACAAATAATCATTATTTAGCATCTATTCTATGAGTAATTGAAATAAAACATCATGAATTTGGAATTATTAAAAATTTTCAGATTTGACCACTTTGGTGATTAACAAATTTTACATATAATAATTCCAAATCAAAACATTAATGCTTTTGTTCTAAATTGAACAAAAAATGCATTCACGGTGAGTAAACTAATTCCTTTGGCAATTCAATAATAATTCACTAATGACAGTGAATACAAATTCGATTTCAAAAAAAAAAGAAAAAAGAAAAACTTGCGAATTCATTATGAAACCCACGTAACAGTGTATAGAGAATGGATGTTAAATGGTTCCAAACAATATTTAAGAAAGATACATCCTCTTAAATGAAAAGCGAACTTGCGTAATAGTGATAATGCAAAATGAACATTAAATTGCATAAGAGATGTGACGAACAGTGAACATGTCCAATTGCAACCCATTAATGCACCGTGATATGATCACCAAATATTACACCATAATTATTGTTAAGTGCAGTGTGATGCAGCGGAATTACAACAAAGTTCCCAATCTCATAGATTAGGGTTCATGGAAATTGGGGAAATAATAATCATTCATGAAGAATCACAAATTTCATAACAATTCTCTGATACCACATGTAAGTTATAGTTTCTAAAGTTCTTAATTCAGAAACTATCATTATATGAAAATAGAAGGATCTTGAAATTCATAATTCTCACATACAATAATTTATGGAGTTCAAGAACATACCTTGATCCATAATGAAGATGAAGAACAGCAAATTGAGAAGATTGAATTGTGCAGAAAACTGATTTCTATTCCTTAACCTTCTCCTTACTCTCTCTCTCTCTTTAGTGATGGTAGTAAAATTAAGAAGAGACTCTCATAGGTAGGAATAGGACCAGTTAAATATAAAACCTTCAGGAACCAACTTCCATCAAGTTGGTAACCACTCTAATAACTCCCCTTCATTTGATTTTATTATTTATTTATTAAACCAATAAAACATGACACATGTTTAATACCACATGAGATATATTTTCTTACAGGAAAAAAAGTGGTCTTTTAGTTTAAGAACCAATTAGTGAGGTGCTTTTATGTGGCTTGGCTTTTTCTTCATGATTGTGTTATGTTCTTGATTGATTATGCTTTTTCTAATTGGACTTGCAGCTATCTTTTTTTGTTTTTGCCTAGAACTTGTTTGGAACCATGTTAGAGTCGAGATTTTGGGGATATATAAATCTAGTTCTTGTGTGTGTAGTTTAGGTTTGAACTTTGAACCTTAAAAAAATAAATAAATATTGTTCTTGTACATCTTGGAGAGGTTTTCCTCATGTGCACTTAGTAATGTTGGGACTTCAAAGAAAAATCCCCTAAACCAAAGAAGCATAATGGAAATAATGTAACAATAGTGTTGAACACTGGCCTAGCTATTTCAATTCTTCATTCTTTGTGTATTTGACACCACATGCATTGTGATGCATTTGTTTTATTCCAACGTATTCTTTTCCTTTGGGTTTACGGGCCTTCTACTTTATTAGTTTACTGTATGGCTCAAAAACTTCTTTAACAAACCCTTGACTTTTTTATTTGATGATTCTTTTTTTCTTTATTGAACCTCATTCTCTCTTCAAGTAATAAATGTAGGAGAAAATTGATGATCATATGAGTCAAGAATTGGAAAATAGATGTGAGATTTATCCAACTGATGCAGTTGGAGAGATTTTTGGAAAAGAACATCCTAGGCATGTTCGAGGATTAGGCATGGGAGTGCTTCAAACGTACCACAACTCATATTAGCGGTATGAATAAGGGTTCATGTGGTGCTAGTACATCCTCTCAATTTTCTCAAGCAGTATAGCAGAAGTTGGATACAATGGAATCACAAATTCAAGCATTGTGTGCCTATATAGCTATGAAGGAAGGACGACAAATGCCGGATGAGTTAGCAACATTATTCCCTAATCTTACTTCACAGATATAAAAACTATTGTGAGTATTTTATATGAATCATGCTTTCTTTGTTGTCAATTTACTTGTACTTACTTTATGCTTGCAAACTTTGTTTCTTTAGAATTTTTCATTTATTGATTTAGCCTTATATTAGTTAACATATCTTTCTTGTAGGCACCTAATAGAGGAAGTGGGCTTGAGTCACCCAATGATATGAGAAGATCATCAGATGGAAGCAATAATAATCCAGCAACTAATCAACCGAGTCAACGTACATGATCTTTTTATTAATTACTTATGTGACTTGTGTATTACTTGGAATTACTATCTTTTGGTGTACTACTTATAATTACTTTCTTTTGGTGTGCTACTTGGAATTACTTTCTTTTGGTGTACTACTTGGAATTACTTTTCTTTTAGCCTTATAAGTATTTGTCTCAAGTGTAATACTTATTTTACACTCAAATGTATCTTTCTATTGGATATCATTATTATCATGTTTACATCATATGTATTTTTGTTTTTATGTGAGATTTATAATTACAAAAAATAATAGCTAACATGGTTTAATATTGAATTGAAAATTGATATAAATTTGACAAAAATTTTCACTAATGGCAGTTCTAATCTGTAAATTGGAATTGCTAGTGTTTTGAGGAAAATGGCAGCTGACAATCGTTGCAATTTACTAAAATCATTGTTAAGAGAAAAATAGTGGTTAGACCTGCCAAAATGCACATTAAAAAAAGTGGTGGTTTAAAACCGCCGCAATTCACCAAGATGTGCAAAAATTCATATCAACCCCCGCAATTCATCAAGATGGGCCAACAGTAAAACAAAGATTCTAACCCACCGCAATTTACTAGTAATGGGCCATGTTGTTAAGATAAAAACGGTAGTGAAAAATGGTGGTTTTTTGCATTCGTTGTGGCGGCTTTATTTTAATGACTGTAATTTACCAAATGGCATTGGTAATTACGGTGGTGCAAAGAATTACCCTTCTTGAAAATACAGCGGTTAAAACTACCCTAATTCCCCCAAAAAACCGCCACAATTTACTATCTTTTTTGTAGTATTCATTCGTGATCATCATTTAAGAAGAACAATTCTATTTGAACATTATCATCCATCTCAGAAAGAAGTTCAGATGGAATATAAAAGGATTAGAAAGTGTAGAATTTCATTAGAAACTATACTGAGTCATTAGAAACTAAAATGAAATCAGAGCCTCAGAAAGTTATGATAGGGACGTATCAACTTTATATTTCCATCCCTAATGAAGTATTCACAAAGAGAGAAGTTCATAAACCACGTTATGTTTCAAAAGATGGTTTATGAAGTTATCTTTAGCAACAAAAGACAACGGTTTTCTATACTTCAAAAGCTGTCACTGACACAGCTAAGCTCACATGTCTAGAAGACTAAATCCTATGACACATAAAGTTTGATCAACACTTGTCAAGAGGAGAAAAGATAAAGGGGGTAACAGTTCTATTCAAATTCAAGTATAAAAGAAGAAAGCATTCAGGCAAGAAAATGACTTTTTGTGCACAAAAACCTTCAAGTACTCTTACTTTTTGAAGTTATTTTTTCATATCAATTTCAGTTTCTCTAAAAGAAAATCTTCTTTCTTATATCTCTTAGCAAACATTCTTCTTTAGAAGATAAGAAAGAAGTTTCTCAAGTAGATTCCTTACTTATTTCTTTATCTTAGGAAACTTGAGTGTTTATTCGAGTGGAAAACACCAACACCATATATCTCTTGCACCTTGATCTATTAGTGGTTAGCGTAAGATTAGCTTGGAGAGGCTGGGATTAAAACTAATTGTGAGTGAGGGTTGATTGTACAAACTGCTCACCCCTCACTGAAAATAACTTCAGAAATCTTGAAAAAAGAATATCTGAGTTTCTTGTGTAGAGAAAGAAGTTGATAGTGGAACTCAACATTTTTGGTTGAGAACTAGATGTAAGCAAAGTTGGTTAAACTAGTATAAAATCATCTATGTTCTTCTCATCTCTTTAACTCATTTAACTATTGTGTATGGTTCATTATTGTTGTGTGTGATTTGAAAATTGCTTTAACATCTTTCTAAAACTATTTCAAGTTTCAGGACTCTTCTAAAAGTCACTCTATCACTTTATAAAGTAAGCTAACTATTGTTTTCCGCTACTCTCAAGTTTAAACACTTGATAGATTTTCTTTGAGTTTCATAAAGTAAAAAGTTCTTGAAAGTATGATTCAACCACTCTTTTCATAATATCTTTTCACCTACATTTGGTATCAGAACTCAAGACTTTAAGGGATTGAGCATCCTAACTGTTGCAAAGGAAAAAGATCCTTGAAAAGAATGGCACACAATGTTATACACTTTACTGAGGGACACTCTATCAATAGACCTCTATTCTTTGATGGTGGTGATTGTGCCTATTGGAGAGACAAAATGGAATTGTTTATCAAATACATTAGTCTTGACTTGCAGGAGATAATCCAAAATGGTGACTACATACTAATGAAAGAAGTCTCAGAAAATGTGTTTTCTTAGAATGACGAAAGACCTTCAACCACAAGACAAGTTCCCAAAGATAAATAGATAGAGCAATAGAAAGCAATAGTTTAGATGAACTCTAAGGCCAAGTACATTATCATTTGTGCTCTAAGCAAGGCTGAATATGATAAAATTATTGCTTGTGACATAGTTAAGAAAATCTAGGACAGGCTATAAATGTTACCCAGGGAACAAACTAAGTCAAAGAAACAAAAATAAGCATGTTGGTGCATTAATATGAAACAAATGAACGAACATGAAAATATTGGTAAGACGACCACTAGATTCATGTATATCATAAACCAACTCAAGGGATTGGGTAAGAGGTACTCAAACTCTGAGATGGTTAGGAAGATTCTGAGAAGCCTACTATCTAAATGGCTTCCAAAAGTCCCAGCAATCACTAAAACTAAGGATCTCAAGACTCTTTGCTTAGATGCTCTCATTGGGTCTCTAAAGACTCATGAAGTAGTGCTCCTTGAAACTCATGGTGAATCCATGAAGAAAAATAAGACTGTGGCTCTAAAGACCTCCCACAAAAAGCAAAATCAAGGGAAGGCAATAAAAGCTAATGAGGTTTCTGAAGAGGATGAAGACTCAGATAAAAATTCTAAAGATGATAGGGATGAGATCTCTATGCTTGTAAGAAATATGTCTAGAGCAAGGAAAAGCAAACTTAGAAAGAAGAAGAAGTCTACCTTGAGAAAAGACGAAAAAGGCAAAGGGAAAGTGGACAATGTAAATTACTATTACTGTGGTGAGAAGGGACACTTCAAAAGTGTCAATCCAAAGCTCAAAAGCTCATAGAAAAAGTTTGTAAGTTGAAAAGTGCACGAGAATAGGGGTTGAATCGTGCTTTAACTTTTCTTTTCCTTTTGGTTTCCTTAAAAACTAAAACAAAAACTATCAAGTACAGCAAAAATAGCACCACTAGATGTCAAAAAGTAACTTTCTATATTAAAACAAATATAATAAACGTAAGATTAAACAAGCTTTTCTAAGAAATAAATATGACAAGCACAAAACAAAATATAATGAAGATTCAGGGAGAAAGAAAATACTGCACGAGTGATTTTATACTAGTTCGGCCAATCTTCCTACATCCAGTTCACAACAACCATGTAGTTCCACTAGAGAACCCTTCTTAACCCTAAGAAAATTAAATAGTCTTTCTATAGCCTTCTCAAGCTATCTCCACATAACCAGTAGTTCACTCTACTGGTACTTACATATAGTCTTTGCTTAGCCTCTTCAAACTAACTCATAGCAATCACTACTGGATCAAGTTACAAAGGTTGTGTTTAGGTTAAGTCACTCAAACTATTAAATATTCAAGTTTTCTAAGAATAAATAATATTAGAGCTAAAACTTGAATGATTTCTTTCTATCTACTACTCCTAGGAAGAACATAAGGTTTACTAAGAATGTAAAAAGAAGATTTTTTTTTACAAAGTTGAAATTGATTACAAGCTATAATAGTTTTACAGAAAATGAGAGGAAATTTCTTTAGCATTTCAACATAGTTGATGAGCAAAAGTCTCTTCGTTGTAAGTATAACATCTTCTTTTATACTTGATCTTCATTTATGACCATTGCCCTTGATTTATTTTCCGAGTGACATGTTGATCTTTTTTTTTGTATCTTGTAATTGAAGTCTAAAAGAGTAGTTTTCCGTGTCAGAGTTATTTTTTTGTAGTTGTAGAAGCCATTGTCTAATAGAAATTTTTGAGTCCACCTTCAGAAACTACATTTTACTTTCTGAATAAGGTTTCTGAACTTTTCCTTCTAGAAGTTAGGACAGTTGACCAAGTTGACAAAAGATATGTCACATTAGCCCCTGACTAAGTTTGACTTTAAATTTGAATTTCAAAATTTTCCTTCCCATTCCTATAAAGTGCACCGTTTACAATGAAACGTGCTTTCTGAAGTGCCTTCTCGATTTATGGACTTGTCTTTTGATTTTCAACGCTTCAATTAGAGCTTATTGTGAATGAAATAATTATGATCATGATGATTAAATATGATAACCACAATTTTCTTTGGAGTTGCATTGAAATCTTCACTTAAAACTTCATTGATGAAGTTGTGGAATGCTTTCTGAAGATCTGAACCTTGGTTTCTTGTACTTGAGAATCTTCTTTCATTCGTTGAGCATAGAAACGTTCATTTCACGATATATTTTTTCACATCATTGAGTTCCAAATCTCTTTAAATGAGATTAAATGTGTTTGTACAGGTCATCATGAAAAATAATATTGTGTTGGGATCATGTATTCTAACGTGAATCTTCTTGTTTGGTGCTTCAAGAAACTCAAGTAACGGATTAGTCCTTCTTCAAAGTATTTTCACGAAGAGACTTGGTTTAAATTCTTGGAATTATGAGAAATGACCAAGTTGTTGGGAATTTGATGTGCTGGAATTTTTACAGTATTAGTCCTTGGTTTGTATGATCTTGCTAGTGGTATAAGAGATGCTCAAAGTGGGTACATGCTGAAATTTTTATGTGCTGGAATTTTTACAGCATTAATCCTTGGTTAGTATGATCTTGCTATACACTATAATCAAAGCTTGAAAAGTGGTAGTAAGACTTGGCTTGTATTTTCGAAATTTAGGAGCAATTATTGTCCAAGGGATGTGGCTGAAATGTTGATGGTATAAAAGCTAATAAAAGTCTAGAGAACCTTACAAAAGTTATCATACAAGAATTAAAGAGATTTAATTGATATAAGAAATGTTAATTCATAGTAGAAATAGCTTGAAAATCCATCACATGAACTTGGTTCAATTGCTGGAAAATTTACAAGGATTATTACTAACTTGGGATTGTAAAAGAATTTTTGGATGGTATAAAAATCTATTAAAAACCTAGTAGACTTTGTGGAAAAACATTATACCAGTATGCTAGATGTTACGAGAAATATCTCATAAAACTTCACGAGACTTCAGGAGATTTTTAATAGAATATCTCATAAAACTTTAAGAGATTTTTTAACAAAATATAGATATCTCATAAAACTTTAAGAGATTTTGAATAGAATATCTCATAAGAGTTAAGAAGATTTTAAGGAGATCTTAAAGAAGAGTATAAGAAAACCAAACTTTAAGAAGAGAGGGAACATAAGAAAATAAGCCTCACACAAAGAGAGAGAATTCAAGAAAATAAGCTTTACATAATAATCAATTGCTTAGTGGTAAGCTCATGGATTCATGGGTAGTAGTAGACGTGCTACGCCCTTAGAACTATATCAGGGTGTGAACGCGACGCGTTACATTGTTTATGAGAAAAGGGATGTACTGAGGATAGCAAGGCTATCTAGAATAAGATGTAGTAGACGTACTTTATCTAGTGAACTATATTAGAGTGTTGTCGCGAGACGTTACACAAGTTGCCAATACGATCTAGAGAGAAGTATATCAGAAGAATCCTATGGGTTTCACTATTAAGCCTAAACTTTCTAATAAATCTCGTAAAAGATTTCAAAGAGAAATTCAACAGAAAAACGTCATGAGAAGTTAAGATATTTCTGAAGAGAATATTTCATGAGAAATTCAGGAGACTAGACAGAGAAAAACCTCAAAGAGTTTCAGGAGATTTTCAAGAGAAGAAGTCTCACAGAAATTCAGAAATCTTAATAGAGAAAATCTCAAAGAGTTCCAAGAGATTTTCAAGAAAAGAGTCTCATAGAAATTTAGGAGACTCAGGAAAGAATATTTCATAAGATTTGAAGAATTTCAAGAAGAAATCTAAAAGCAAAAGTATGAGAAATAGGACTATTAAAAAAAATATATTCTAATTATCAATTTTGAGATTACACAACTGTTGAGACCCCTATATAAACATCTGAAAGCATATCACTTATTTTGCTTTAAGTTGAATATCATTGAGTAATAGACTAGTGTTTTTCCTACTAGAAATCTCTGATTCTCATTCCTGCTATTATCATTTTTTTTTTTTATAGATTTAGATGACGGTGATTTGTTCAATGGAGAATCCTTAGCTAATCCTGATAGCTTGGTCCAGATTTTTGACAAACTGATGATAGAGCATTTAGTTAGTATTTTATTTCTTTTTTGTGGATTTTGAGTAGTACCTTACCTAGCCTAGAAGGTTCCTATGTGAACCAGGGTAAGGGTTTGACATAGTTATGGATAGTGTTGACTTGTCAATAGTTAATACAATTATGTATTTTTTTTATAGATAATTAATGTTCAAATTTAGAGACATTTTGGAAAGTGATTTTATGGTTGTTAGAATAGCGGGCTTATATGTAAATATTATACATACACTTTCAAGATTAAGTAAAGTTAACAAGTAAAAGCTACTTACCATAAGGTTATGGCTTAAGCATAGTTTTGTGGTAGGAAAGGTGTTATAGATATAGCAAACTAGTGCTTCATGGCTAACTATGTTTCTGAAGAAGAAACTAAAGTAAAAGAAAAGAAGAAACTGAAGTAAAAGAGCCTTCTAAAATTGAGCTTTCTTATGATGAGCTTTTAAAATTGTATCATGAATTGCTGGGAAACTCATAAACATTGACTTCTCATAATTACGCTCTCAAGAAAAAACATTAGAAACCATCTTTAGAACTTCATAAATTAAAAATAGTATGAGAACCTAAGGCTTGAAAAAGAGGAACTCAAGGGAGAAAAGTTTTTAAAAATTAGGGTATAAGCCTTAGAAATTGAAGTTTTCGAAAAGGATCAGAAAACCCAAAAGGAGTTTTTTGAACTTGAAAGAACTTCAAGCCTTCTCAAATCTAGTCTTGAAAATATGGTAAATGGTTTCAAGTTTCTGAACATGATGCTTGGTTCTTAGAGACCATATTTTCAAAAAATTGGGATTGGTTATGAGAAAGAAATAGATGAGAAAGTTGTTGCAACGTCATCTCAGAAAAGGAAAATGAAAACTGCTTGTGTTTTTTACCATAAGAAGGGGCATCTACCCGATAAGCTCCTTATATTAAATAAGGCAAAGAAACAGGTTAAAAACCTCCCACCAAAGTACCTCACACAAAAGGACCCAAGAAGATATGGGTACCTAAAGTTAAAACCACTCACATTGAAGGTGTGCCTTAGGATGTATATTGAGAAAGATGGCAAGTGATACATGAATAGTGACTGCTCCAAACACATATTAGGAAAAAGGAAATGGTTTAGAAAGTTAAAGCCCAAAAACTCAGGATCAACGAAATTTGCTGCTGGTGGAAAAGCAAAAGTCACCGGTAATGGAAATATTGGTAAGGATTATTCTCATCAAAATTTGTATGTCCTTTTAGTTGATGGCTTGGCTCACAACCTACTGAGCATTAGTCAATTTTTCAAAAGAAACCCACTTGAAAATGATGATTTTAAACTTTAAAACGATCCTTTATATTGTTAATGTATGATCACATTTTTTTGTAAATAAATGGAAGTGGTAGGGATGACGACGAGATATTGATTTTTTTTTATATTGGGTTACCCTATATTTATGTGTTCTCATGTCGTTTCCATATAGTTCACAAGAATAATGAAGCTGCCCATTTTGGAAATATCTTATTTAGAATAGCCTGATGGTTGAAGACCACTATCAATAAATATATATGTGTGTGTGGAATAGTTATTACATGACTCACTTGAACATATTGTAAATATTTAAAAAAAAGTCCGCAATAGTAATTCCTAAGTTAGATATTATGACTTAAAAGATAATATTATACTTAAATGGATGTTTCAGCAGTGAATGGTGGTAGGTGATGCCTGGCAGCCTTGAAAGGGTGAGAGAAGAAAGATAGTTACGGGTAACTGAGAGAAATTATCTGGTAAACTATTTTTAAGCTTCAAAACTGTAAATATAAGTTTTATTCTCAATTGATTTTGACCATTTGATTTTTTTATCAACGGCGAAAATTTTATCACCTGACAAACTACTCAATGAGCATGTACGACGTCGCCCACCAAGAGTCACACTTGAAAGTTGGGACTTCGGGACTACCAAACAAAAGCAAGAGTACGACAATGGTCCCCAATATTTTTCCAGCATCGACAAAGAAGAGAAATAGTCAAACTCACGCTGCGCATAACATTAATTTATTGCAACTCTTTTGCTTGTTGGCCAAGTCATTACGACACACACGTGTCTATAAATCAAATCAACCCCACGAGTCAAGTCTTCCCAGAACCACACCACAAATTCATTAGCAGCAGAGTGCAGAAAAAAAAGATGGCAGGAGTTGATCTTGCTGAAGCATATGTGTTGAGAAAGTTGTATAAGGAGAAAATTAAGGAAGAAGAAGGAGGAGAAGGAAGAACCAAGAAAGGCAAGATTGGTCCCAAGGCCAAAAGATCAAGTGGATGTTTCTGCTGGTCTCTTGAGAAGCACAGAAGAGCCAAACAGGTGAGAGACAACAATGAAAAAGCATCGGTTGGGGTTTTGTATCAAAACCATAAAGATCATATGGCTTGCCCAGAAGATGTTACATAATCTAGCAGTAATTTTTAGTGTT
This sequence comes from Dalbergia cultrata, assembly GCA_031216105.1. Lineage (NCBI taxonomy): Eukaryota > Viridiplantae > Streptophyta > Magnoliopsida > Fabales > Fabaceae > Dalbergia > Dalbergia cultrata. The sequence continues at coordinate 35,956,028 of CM062352.1, forward strand.
CATCTTCACCAAATGGGTGAAGATTACCTGCGTGTATACTAAAGATGTTTAATTTCCTATAAAATGTTGTATTTTCCTCTTTAGAAATGAGAAGAGGAAAAATTTAAAACAAAAATGAAAGTTTCTAATAAGATTTATGATTTTCTTTTAATTTCATTGTCATAGTCGGATCTCAACACCTGGCATTCGTCTGCTTAGTCAATTGCGATCCATCCTAGCAGATGTTAGGCTCGTTAACAAGATGATTATATGGAAAAACAAAAAAAAAGTGGCCTAAAAATTAACATGGTTTCTCATATCTTATAATTAGGGGTGACAAAAGGCTGATGTCTGCTTAAAAGATATTGCAAACTTTCTCGCTACAAAGTTGCGGAGTACAGATAAAATTATCTACAAATTTATCATTAAATCTATTGGTAATTACAGTTATTGACAACTATATCGACGGAAAAAATCCATCAGACAAACATATGTCGATAATAGCTTGTATTGTACCCATATATCAGCATCCCTAACAGCTTATTAAAAAAAAAAAAATCAACAGATTGTATAAAAATCATCATCCCTAGTAGGTGGGCATTCGCCAGCTGACCCACATTCCTTTTTGGCCTGCTGGGCATACTAGGACTTATATAGCCTCCTCTTATCGCTGTATATATTTATTTTATAAATTAAATGAAACAAATTAGACTTGCATCATTTATATCTATTAAGAATATAAAAATAATTATGAGAGTATGAATAGAGCAACGGAAGCACTAATATCCTCACCCTAACTAGTTATGAGAGTATGTATATGTTGTTTTTCTTATGAGAAAATAAAATTAAGTGTTTAGGTTTAAAAATGTTACTGAGTATTAATGAAGATAAAACATGTGCATATATTATTTTACTTGTTTTGATAATGGTTACTATTTAAAATTAAAAAATATTATTGACAATATATTGAAAAATAAAAAATTGAATCATACTCCTAAAACTAGAAAAAAATAAAACCCAAACTAACCCCTCCCTAAAGATATCTAAAAAAGTATCTACCAATTAAAATATCAAACAAGTTGACCCCTACTTGAAAAATAGGACAAGCTTGTATCTCAATATTTAATCATGGATAGTTCAAATGGATCTCTGTAACGCCTCGATTTTTTTGTTAGCGTAAAAATGACCAAAATGCCCCTGAGGTCATTTTATTGAAGTCGAGAAAGCCGGTTCGGCAGTACTCGAAGGGCAAACTCAATGTTGGAAGGGGATTAGATAACTTGTGTACCTTCCCGGGATCGAAAATCTCGTTTTTCGAATTTTCGGGTCAAAATGACCAAAACGCCCCTGCGGTGTTTTACTTGATTGCAAGTGCCGGATGAACCCGAAACTTCTCCAGATGATTTTAAAAGGCGTTTTTATATATACTGTGACTTTAGTTTTGGTCCCGGAGGTCTCGGGCGAAATTAGTGCAAAATTACGGTTTTGCCCCTAGTTCGTGTTTTTACGCTTAATCGCGTGATTAAGCAAACCTAAGCAATATTAGGCTCTAATCGAAGGTTAATTAATTTCCTTAATTAATCTTGAGTCAAAATAATTTATTAAAGTTGATTAGAACCTAAAAGTGCTTAATTACAACTCAAAATCATATTTTAATTTCAAGACTCCTAGTCATAGAATCTTGAATAGTATTTTCTCTTTCCAATTCCTTAAATCATGGAATTGTGTTACACATTGTTTATTCATAAATGAGTTTAAAATTCTCTAATGATGTATGAGCACTCCTAACCTTGTCATAAAATCCTAATTACTCATTCTTAGTTACCTAAACTTAAGCTTAATTATTCCTAACCTTGTACCTAAGCTAATACACATCTAAACCTACCATTAACACCCAATTAGATGATCAAAACCTTACTCCCCCTATGCTGCCAGGTCTGGCCGTGAGCCTCACCCCCTCCATATGCATCACATGTTCAATTTTCTAACACTCCAAAGCCATACCTCAAGTCACATACACCATGCCTTGTCATATTTTCCATCACACTTGATTTTCCAATGAAATAACCAAGCAAAATAAATTGTTTCCTCCATTTATTTGTGGCTGAAAATGTTCCAGCCATGTTGAGTTTCTAGAAGGGTGATTTATTGCAAAATTAGAATAAAAGCTCACTCAAAAACCCATGCTTTGTGTCATGAACTCCATACCTCAAACCATGCTTGAATGACACCATGTAAGAGATATTTTCCTCTCCCTTTTCCCTCCATTTGCTACGGCCACTCCCTCCCCTTGGTGAGCTCCACGGTTTTGTTTTTCTATAAATAGGATGCTTGTGATAGCCTTGTTGCACCTTGAAGCATTTGCTAAGTTTAGAGTTTTAGAGTTGTCTTGCTAGTTCTTTTCTTTTCTCTCAAAATTCCAAGAGAGTTCTTCCTTTCTTTTCATCTTCATCTTTATCCTCTCTTCATCTCATCATCATCTCTCAACCTTGAAACACCACCCCATAGCCTTGAAACATCATCAAACCTCTCAAACACCACACCTCAAACACAACCTCACTTGAAACACAACTCCAACCTTCTCATCCTCCCTTGGCCGAAGCTATCTTGCCTCTTGGAGGAGCTCATCATCTTGTCTTCATTTTCAAAAATTCAAAGATTTCATCTTCACTCTAGGTAGGGATTTGTTTCAAACTTTGTTTTGCTCAAGAAAGTGTTTCTCTCTAGTTTCCTTTTGGATTCTTTTTGAACTTTCCTTTGTTTTTCCTTTTCTTTTCATTTCGGCCTCTAGGCCTTGTTATGAGCATGATAGCTTGATGATGAGAGTTTCTAGATGATGACATTGTGTTCATCTCAAAGAAACCTCTAAAGCTTGAGTTTTCCTTTCCTTATGACTTCATCTATATGATATCTAGCTCACATAGTTTTTCAACTTAAAGAAAATTAATCTAAGGATTTCTAAAAGCCCAAGCCTACCCTTGTCAACCTTAAAGTTGGCTAGCACGTTCTAGAGATTTCTCTCTAGATAGGGGTTTTAGGTATTTAATAAAGAACTTGACTTAGTTTCACTTTCTTTCTCCTTTGTAAGACTTTTGGTTTTTGTGTTTGATCTTTGAGATATTGTATTAGTTTGTTATCTTGTTAAAGTCTTGAATGAGCTCTAGTTAACCATAAAATGAACCTTGCATCATGTTTACTTTATGCTTTGCGTATCATGTTTACTTCCTTGCTATCACTAAGTATCAAGATAATAAGTGAACCTTGCATTATCATGTTTATATTTCAAGCTATGCATTATCATGTTTATATTTCAAGTTCTCACTTAATACCAAGATTATAATGAGTTGCATTCATATTTACTTTTTGCCATCACTTTACTTTCTAATGGAACCTAAAATAGTGCATGAGCATGTTTATTTTTATGCCATCACTTTAATGAACCTAGAGCTCAAAGACTTGCCCATTGTTGTCTTTACAAAGGTCTAAAAATATTTATTTCTTGTGGTTCCCATTTCGGCCCTAAAGGACTTTGGTGTTTCCAAGTGTTAAAAATTATGTTTTATAATTTATCTAAGCTTATGTGAGTATAAGGAATATGTAGAACTAAGTTTTACAGATTTAGGACCTCTTGAGGTAAAAATAATTTAGCCATTGCCCTCTTAAGTATTCCTATGATTTTAAAGGATGAAGGTGTTTATAAACAAGTTTTGAAAGTTCTAAAATAGTTCCAAGAGAAACTAGTAGCTTATGTGCCTTAGAAATTGTGTCATATGCCTTTTATGGAGAAGTATATTTTTGGTTCTTCCTTGCTCTTTACTGTAACGCCCGGGGACGAGGACGAGGAGTGATCGCCAGTGCAAAGAGGGCACGGACAAGGAGCGGCTCCTCGCAAGGTCCTCTAAGCGGAGGGGTACATGAATGAACCGATTACACACCCGAATGAGAGGGATCCTAAGACTGTATAGGTATGGGACTATACAGTTGAGGAGAGCTTATATGAATTGATTCGTACTACCTATATCAACAAGATGCATCTTCTTTTCGGTAGCCTAAACTGAAAGAACTCCATAGTTAAGCGTGCTTGACTTAGGGTAATTTTGGGATGGGTGACCTCCTGGGAAGTTTTCCTAGGAAGCATGTGAGTGAGGACAAAGCATGCTGAAAAGACCCGTGTTGGTTTGTGGGGACAGTCATCAATCCATAAAGCAGCAGGGGATGTTACATTTACTGCCACTGTATGTGCTGTTTTAATGATGATAATGTGCCTATGTTTGAGTAAAAATAATGTAAAAACTCATATGTGAAAGATAGGATAAGTTAGGAACTAGAAAAGAATTAAATTGAGAGTTCTAGATCCTTTAATGTTTGAATTTTCTGGATTCTGTCCAGCAAGGTTTAGTAATGTTAATCATGGATTTAAATTAGTTTAAATATGTAGGAATGACTAATAAATGGTTTAGGACTTGATCTTGATGCCTTAGGAGCAAATCGGATTTAGAAAGGGTCATTGTTGTGACTCTTAGGTACCCATAAAGTTAGGATTATAAATTCTGCATCCTTGAGGTATAGGCATGTTCTTGATCATAGTGTGAGGAGAGAAATACTTAGTTATAACCTCATAGGTACCCAAGAGATTAGGTTTGATGATTAATAACTTAGAATGTGAGCTAAGGGCCTTAAGGATCAATGCATAAGACATTAAAACATCTTGAGCTTTTTTTATGCTTAATTTATGATATATGATGCATGAGTTTTGATAAGTGATATGTGCTATAACAAAGTTTTACATAATGATATGCTATACCCTATAAGAAATGTTTGTGTATGTCCTATATGTTTTCATGGCATAAGCAAATTTGAGGAAATTTGGTCTACAGTCATCATGCTGTCGAATTTCCATCAAATTTGAGGAACTTAGAAAAAGGTCTTTTTGAAAATCATGAGAACTTAAATGTGACACAACACTGAGACGCCTTCTTGGGTGACACCGGTTTAGCCGAGCACCCCCAAGAAAACAAATCCGTGAGGGTATTGACATAGAGCTTGCCAAAGTGGACAATACTACGATGCACTAGTTGCTAGTAGAGCGTTTCAAAGAGGAAATGACCCTAAGAGAGGTGATCCTTAATTGTCCCCTAGCCCGCACTATTAAGTCGGGATTATGTATATGTTACGCTTATCATATGATAAGTAAGAACTAGTGACGACTAGTTAAGGTATGAGCTCATAACCTAGAGATATTTTAGGGTGGCCCCATGAGATGAAAGTTAAAGTTTAAATGTCACATGTGCTATACCTATCACCTTATGCCAATGTTATAATGTTTCTTAGTTATTCTATTGATTGACTTACCTTTATGATGCATTCATGTTATTAGTATATTCCATGCTTAGTCATAAGACGCATTATAAAATATGACGGACCTTGGATAAATAATACTTTAGAAATCTAACTTAAAAGGAGTTTTATGCATGCACACCTTTTTAGAAATAAAACCCAAGGTTCCTGAGGATGTGATGATGTCACCTAGGTAGGGATTACCCTACTGAGAATTCTTTTAGAAGATTATCATTCCCTCTCTCTTTTCTTCCGTCACATCTTCAGATGGCGACTTTCGTACTCTTCATCAACACCCCGACATGGGAGCTGCACCATGACCCAGCACTTGGGTCATACCATTTTGAGGGTCGCTGTACTGTCAGAGTATTCATGTTCATGGGACGACCCTTCGCGCACCCCATCCCGAGTTACCGCTTCACCTCGACTGCTCCTTACCGCCATAACGGGATTTTTGAGCGAGCTAGACCATATGATGAGCAGATTCTCCGCATGGAGCCCGAGACGTCAGCCGTACGTGACTACCCGGAGTACGTGCCCCGGACTCAGTATTTGGAGATGGATCCATCCGAGGACCCGCCCTCGCACATGTACAGTTGGAGTTCTAGTCCCGCTTCCCCACCGATGAGAGCCGGGAGTGAGGAGACAGTAGTTCAGCCGAGGTTGGCTCGTCGGTCATCTATGCGCCCTCGCCACGGTGGACACGCTCCGATGATCCGCACGACCACTCCCCCCGAGATCCGCCAGTGGATCGATTCCACCCCTCAGTACTCGGACCAGCAGGAGTAGGTGCATGGGATGGGTAGTAGCTAGTGCACACACGCCACATAGTTGAGGACAAACCTTCTTTTGTATATGAGGTTGTCTACTCTAGGTGCACATGGGTATGGGTGTTGCTTTCATGATTTTCTTGTACTTGTTTTATGATTTCCCTGTATTTGTTCTTCAGTTGTATCCCGTTTCCCGATGTATTGAATAGTCCTGCCCCTTTGGGTAGGCACATTATATATATATATGTTTCAGTTGATGTTTCCATGATATGATGTGTTTCTTTACGCTTTGCCTATATGTTTCGTTATGCTTCCTTTTAAAGATGCGTGCGTGGCTCTCACTTTGATTTTAATTCTAAAAAGAAAAATTTTGCCCATATTTTTGCTAAGTATTTTCTAAGTAAAAGATGAGACCAAGAGGTAATATTCTAAAGATTAACCTAAGTACATACTGGTAGTCTTAGGTTAAGATTTAGGGTGTTACAATCTCTATATAAATAGGCTAACTTGTTCAATACTTTTAATTGGCAATAATTCATTTAGATTTTTTTTTTCCTTTTAAAGAGTCTAATTCATCAGACATTTTTAATTAACATAAACCTTTTTAAGTAATTGTTTCTACAATGTCTAAATTATCCAATTTAAAATTTAAAAGGGACAAGTTTTAGGATTTTGTCCCTAAATTTATTAACATTAAGAATATATTTGGTTAAAGAATAAAAGTGAGGGAAAAAATTATATAAATGAGTCTTATATACACATGAAATTATATTAGATTCATGGATTAGAATTATGAAAATATTATATTTTGTAGATAGGTATGAAATATGAGATTTTATTATTAGAACCAGCCAATGACAATGGCGGGCCCATATTTTTTCTAAAAATAAAAAGCTCTATGAATTCCTATCAGTGTAAACTGCAAACTTTGTTGGCAAGATCTATTTCACTTTTTTTTTTTTTTTAAAAAGGTGGAAACTGTCAATATTGTTTAATTTTTTTATTCTAATATTTTTAATTTAATATCAATTTGGTTTCAATAAAATTTATTACATTAACTTAGCACTAATATTTTTTTAATTTGGACATCAATTTTGAATCTTTACTTGGATAGCATGAGTAAATTGTTATTGAAGTTCGGGAGTGGCTATTGTCACTTCTTTTTGTCTAATATCACTCCCACTTAATTGCTCTTTTGTTTGATTATTCTATAATGTCCTTCTTTCTCTTTTATAATTAAATCAATAAGATATTGTTGGTTTAAAATTATTTCAAATCATTGTTATTAATATTGAAAGTTATTTTTATTATTTCCATATCAAAAAAATATATTCTTTTACCATTTATTGATTGTGCTTCTTTGACATTTTATTTTATGAAGAAAAATTTAATTTTAACTACTTTTTTCATAAGACATATAAAATTCAAATTTTCACATAAAAATAGAAAAATATAATTGTGTTTTGATTATCTTAATCTTAAAAAGTTAGTTTATAAATTGAATTGAACTATTTTACTATACAAAGTTTTCTTCGAGGAATACAATATACTTTTTATTTTACTATTTTTTAAATATGGTACAAAATAAAAATAAACTACACAAATTATTCTTGACATAAAAAATTTGAATTAAAAATAATTCTTGACAAAAAAAATTTTATTCTTCCAAAAGATATTCAAAATTTATTAGACTCTAACAATTATATTCAAAGAAAATTAGATACAATAAAGGATCGGTGATACACTGGGTTTTAGCATTGTTTGTACTCCAAAAAATAAGAAAGGATAAAACATCAGTATTTATTTATTAATTTATTAAGAGTTAAACTCGAAAATCATATAAATAAGTGTTAAAATTGAATGTCATACATATTCTGTGAATTGTATCTTAGTTAATCACAATTCTAAAAGTTTTGAGGTAACTATCATAAAATTAAGCCAGCACTTTGAAAGTTTTGATAATGCATGATTAAACGATAATGGATTTTTTTTAATAACATGAATGAAGAGAAAACTACAATAAAAGTTAATATCCAATGGATAATTTTTAATACTTAGAATATCTAATTGCTACTTGAAAATTAAACATGACATAAATATTAAATAATTTAAGTAGCTAAATTAATTAATAATAATATCTTTTGATAACCTTATAATACCTGGTAAATAATTTAATTCATGCATATTTATTATTATTTAAGATAAAATAGCATAAGGATAGTTTGGTAAAACATAATAAAAATAAATACAAGTGAGAGTGGTATTAGCCGAACAGGAGTGGCAGTAGCCTCTCCCTCGAAGTTAAATAGATTATGACTAAATTGATTTTAAAACTAAAAATGTTATCACTAAATTGATGTAAAAAAAGTTATCCAAATTAATCAAATTAATATGAAATTAAAAAATATTAGGATTAAAAAAGCTATTTGCTTTTTTTTTATGAGAATGACTATTGTCATACTCTTATGTCTATTACCACACCCTATATTAGTGGATTTTTTTTCTTTAATATTCCTAATATATCCTTAAATAATAATTATCCCAACCTTTTGTCTATATATTGTCACACTCTTATTTAAAGTTAAGTATTCTTTTAAAAAACCATGACATTATTTCCATTGATATTTTAAAAATAATTCTTAAATAAACTTGTTCTAACAAATCTAAATAGATATGTACACAGATAAATAAAGAAAATAAATGATAATTTTTAAAGTTATGGCTCAGATGGAAAATGGACATGAAAGTTGATCATGAATTTAAAGATTTATTGTTTGAGTTGTTACATTACTAGCTTGTGTAGAAATATTATTATTTTCAAATTTTATATGAATTACTTTTTGTCGTTCTAAATCATATACTTATTGTATTTTAAACTTGTACATAACAAAATTTATTTTTCAACCAAATAGTTATCCAATAACAGAGTCCAAAACTATAATTAATAAATGTGTAGATCATTATAGTTTTACTTATTTTTTAATTAAGCCATTACGGTTTAATTTTTTTAATCAAATCACCACATCGCAAATGAATTTATAATCAAGTCGCTAAAGCAATCTATTGCTAAAAATTTTAAATACAACAAATATAGAAAGGTCTAATTGACTATTACTGGAACTTGCACATTTTTAATTAAAAAACATTTAAAATTTTAAGTTTGTACCACGTTAGGTTTCTTTGAGACTTAATTATACAATTTTATAAATTTTTTAAATCATATAGACATAATTAAAAATTTAATAAAACTATAGACATCTTTAAATTTATTGAACTAACTTATTAAAAAAATCATATATAGTATAAGTTAACATTTATGAAGAAAATTCAGAATATAAGAACTATAATATGTAATTGAATGAGTGTAATAATAGACAAAATGTTTGAAATAATTATTAGCCACAGACATTTTAGAAATATTGAAGAAAAAGTTACCAATAAGATATGGCAATAAATATAAAGATGTGATAATAACCATTTCTTTTTTATTTTTAAAAATTCTTTTATTAGAAACAGCCAATCAATTTGGGATACATCCCATTTTCCCAGCAATATTTTATCCAAAATCCCATATTTGCATCACTTTTTTGAGTCTCGTCTATATGATTTTTATCCTATATTTAATCATCAATCAAAAACATCCTGACAATAATGGAAACCTCATGTTCGAATTTGGGGGCTTTTCCGTGAAATGGCACTATTTGTCGCGCGTGGAGCAAATGTGGCTGCCTGGAAAGCACACTGCCACTGTAGATGTTGACATCAGTCATGATATCTTCCCGGTTATTTGTTGGCGACCATACATGTTTGTGATGACGTGAAAACAAAGTCCACCAAGTAAAAGTGCAAAATTCTGACCCTTTTCGAAGCAGTCCAAAAGTGCTCGGACTCGGCGGGCGGCGGCTTTCTTGGTTTTGCTTGTTCCCCAAGCTAATTCAACTCTATATAAATCAATCCCATCTTTCTTAGTGCATCAAAATTGTCAGAGAGACCTTGAATTAGCATTTGTTATTATTGCTGGCCATGGCTACGTTAGGATTTGGTTTTGCTGAAACATACGTGATGAGGAAGATGTACAAGGAGAAAATGCAGAAGAGAGCACAAGAAGAAGGGGGAGAAGAGGAGGGAAGGAGCAACATGAAAATTCATGGAACCAAAAGGGTTTCCGAGGACAAAAGATCAATGGGGTGTTTCTCATGGGTTTCCAAACAGCAGCAGCGCAGGAAAAATTCTCAGATATCGGATTCGAATGAAAGTGAGGCTGCCGCTATTTGATTCATACTGAGAATGTATTTGGGATCAGTTCTCTGCTTTTTAATTACAAAGACTATTTAGTTCGTTCAACTTTCAAGTTCTCATCTGCACTAGGTCTTTTTTTTTTTTTTTAATGTATACCCAATTCTTTGATTTGTGTAATGTAATGAAATATTGGTATTCCATATCGAAGCTATTCTCTGTATCAGTATTTAATAGTATATAACTTGAAAACACAATGCAGATTTCCATTTCTGTATCTGATTCTTTCTCATTACCGGCTATTAAAAAATAAAAATAAATCTCGGAAGAACAAATTAAAATCAGTTTAGCTGTACCTGAAAAATTGATTATCCAGTTAAAATAAATGTTTATATTTGAAAATCACAATTTAGAGATCGCCCTGATTTGGCATCAAACTGCTGGCTCCGCCGCTAGTCCTGCAGCAATAATGGTTGGGTCATCTTTTCTTTTTTACTGTTTTGGTCTGGGGTCATCTTGTACTTATGTTGCAGTTTCGGCACGAGATAAAAGCTGTTGGCTCGAGAAAGATTTTTGCTCATGTTTTTTTTTTTTTTTTTGGTTTTCCAAGGGCATCCACCGTCGACAACAGTGACTAATCTCTTCGCCAGTTTGTGCGGGCACCTTAAAGGGTGGGATAGCTGGCCTGGGAAAGCTTTTCCATTCCCAAAGGCAGAGTTTGAACCCCTGACCTTTGGTTAAGGGTGGACGAGCCCTTACCGCTCGATCACAACCCCAGGTTTGCTCATGTTTTTTATTGTCAAGAGTATTACATTTCACAAAACAAGGAAGGCAGGCCAACTTTCTGCAGGCCCAAGAAACAACAATAAGTAAAGCCCACAATTTCTGTCATTATATATGTATTAACTGAGATGGGCTTTTATTTTATACTGTCTTATCGAATGGAACTTCGTTTGCGTCTTTTTTTGTCTGTTGCTTGGTTGTTATAGGACAGGGCCCAACCAGTTAGGCCTAGTTTTGTCATACGGACTTCCACTGCAATAGAGGTGTCAAAGCGAGCCAGCTTATACTGCCAAAAATGGATGGAGTTCAAATAGTGAGCCCAACTCATTTATAAGAGGGCTCATCTGTGAAAAAAATTTAAAATAATACAAATCTTTATTTTAATGAATTAATAATTTTTTTTAAGAGAATTTTAAAAAAAATTATCATTGACACTAGTATAATAGTTTTTTAAAAAATTAACATTAACAATTATAATAATACAACAACTCAGTCTTAGAAATCAATATCAATATATTTTGTTCAACAAAAGTAAACTAATACTCAGTCTCAAAGTAACACTAATATTCTATTTTTTTTCAAAGAAAAAAAAACACATTGGCCCATGGGCCAAACCCGCCCTAACCTATCAAAACCCATGGTTAAACGGGCCAAATTTTTTTGTTAGCTTTAAAGTGCAAGACCGGTAGGTTAAGCCCGTTTTAACATATCTAACCATAAAACATCCTAGTTAAATAGAGATGACAATAGAAATCAAAGGGAAAAAAAGGGGATAACAATGGGCCACAGGGAGTAGCCCCCTATTCTCATATCCATAAAGTTTGATCCATTTTCATCAAGGTTTTGAAAATCGAACTGGATATTAAACTAGATGGGGTACTAGTTCAAAGGTTCAAAGACTCAACCAGGGGTTTAACCGGTGTTAATAAAATATATATATTTCTTTTATAATATAAAATATATGTTATAAATATATTTATAAGAATATGTAGATAAAATTATATATATATATATATATATATATATATATATATATATATATATATATATATATATATATATATATATATAAATGCATATGAATATTGATATAAATATGTAAAAATATACTTATTTATAAACTAAATAAATATATTTATATAAAAATATACCTATTTATAAAAGCTTAATAATTTTTTGGTGTAAAATAAAAAATTCTATTAGTAATTCCATGGTTGAATTACATTTTCTTTTTGGGTCCTATGTTTTTTATTTTTTGTTCGAATTATGATCCTATAGTTAAATTACTATCAAGGATAGTATTTCATTCTTACCATTTTTATTTTAGGGTAAACAATTTTATCAGTTGAATAACCTATTATATTTTGTCCTGGATTGTTTGCAAAGTCGTACTTTTTTTTTCTGAGCTTATTTTTGGCAGAGTTTGTTATGTTTTTCATACATATAGAAGGAGTTAGGTTAATTTTCTACTTGGGCTAAAAAAAAAAACCCAACCCAATAACATTAAAGAAAACCTTAGACTTGCTTCCTTATTTCTCCAAATGGCTCATTTTCCTTTTCTATATTTCCTTATTTCCTTTTCCTTGTTTCCTTATGTTTGCTAGAAAAGATGAGATGTGCAGCAGCTGCCATGGGAACACCCATGTTCGTTGAGCTTCACGCATTGTCCATCATGCTTCCCACAAAACAAGGTGCCCTAGTACAACTGGCGATGAGTTTGGGAGTAGCAGTGTAGGAAGTGGTCAGCACCCAAGGAAGAACTGATTTGAGAGGAAGATCTCTTTGAAGCATCCATTTTTTTTCTTGCTTTTCTCTTTCTCTTTCTCTCTCTTTCTCTTTCTCTTTCTCTCTCTCTCTCTCTCTCTCTCTCTCTCCCCCTCTCTCTCCCTCTCTCTCTCTCTCTTTCTCTCTCTCTCTTTTATGGAACTGTTGCACTGTTCGACCATTGAACCTTGCTCGATTCAAACAGTTTACCAGTTTTTCCAAGTTTTGATCGATTCTCTGAAGTACCAGTTTTCAATAATTTATCGAACCGGGAAGGGATCCAATTCTTGATCAAATTGGCTAGTCCGGTATGATTTTCAAAACATTGATTCTCATCATCTTTTCCCATAATAGGAGGAAATTGTCCACATCTTTATTTTTCATGGATCCCAAACCCTTGCGGGAATTGAAGGAAATTATCTCAATCTAGAAAAGTGAAATTATTTCAATCTAAAGTCCACTTTTTGGGATTTGAAATATATCAAGGCACTATAACTCCAATAAGACAATTAATTGAATCTATTGATAAATTTCTAGATGAAACAAAAGATAAAAATCAGTTACAAATATTTTTAGGATGTATAAATTATATATAAGAGTTTATCCTAGATCTTAGAAGGGTTAAATGTATTTTACCCCCCTAAATTTTAGGTAATTTGCAATTTAAACCCCAACTTTTCAAAACATACATTACAACACCATAAACTTTCCAAATTGCAAAAAAAACCCTACTTTTCAAATAGTGCAGTATGACATCATGAACTTTTCAAACTGTGTAAACCCCCTCCCCCCCAAAAAAAACTTTAAGTCATAGCAAGGTGTCAAGTTGTACATAATAAATCAATCAGGGGGGTTAATTACACATAGTATTCATAGACAAGGTGTTAGGTTGCACAAATTAGAAACATCAGGGGGTTAAGTGCACATAAATCTTACATTCATTAGTTGTTAAAATTATACTAAGGGGTGTTTTACACAGTTTGGAAAGTTCAAGGTGTCGTGATACACATTTTGAAAAGTTGGGGTGTAAATTGCACATGACCTAAAATTCATGGGGGTAAAATGCATTTATGCCATCTTAGAATGATATGTAGACCTTTATACAAAAGACTAAGGAAAAATTGTCCCTTTTGGAATGAGAATTGACCAATAATGTTAAACTATTAAAGAAATGATTAAAAGTCTTCCATGTCTAGGAATTCCTTGTTGGCTACAAGACCTTTGAGAAAGCTATTTTAGCTTAAGTTTTAAAAGAAAATAAAGCTCATTTTGTTAAAATACTTTGAAGAAAAGAACGAATGGTTTGCTTGAGTTTGTATAGTTCTTAACAAGAATTCTCACATACATATAATTCAATTCTTGATATATTTTTCATATTATTATAATTCAACATGATAAGAATATTATTCAAAGAGATTTAAATTCTTAATAATATGAAAAATAGTTCAAAAAATGAAATACAAAAATGTAAGAAACTTAAAAAAGTAAGGTAGAGCATCAGAAAGTAAATTTGGGCCTTCAAAAATTAGCTCGTGATTTCATATAGTAGCATGACAACTCAAGAAAATGCTCTCCCATGATCAAATCAAGCACATCATCATCATTTTCCACTATAAAAAAAAACTAGTGAATTATGGCAGTGAGATTAGGGTGATTCCCAAAATCCACCACAATATTCAGTAAATTACGGTGATTTTAGTAGCTGCCATAATCTTAGTGAAATGAATGGCCATGAAATTACGGCTGTTCTTTAAAACCGCCACAAATCTTAGTAAATTATGGCAGTTGAAACAGCCTTTATTTACCACTAACTATTTTTATTTTAAATTTTTTAATAAGGTAGGGAAAAAATGAGCATTTCCATTCTTTAACATTTTATCTAGTTTTAAATAGATACCTTAACTTCTAAATCTTCTAATTAGATGCTTAAACAACACTAATCTTAAACATTAGTCATTTTATTCAATTTTGGTTTAGCATGCTAGATAGGTGACATGATAAAATATATCTAATGATATATATATGTATGTGTGTGTGTGTGTGTGTCACAATTTCTTTTAATTTTTTAATATTTTCTTTATTTATATTAACTAAAATTACATATCAATAAAAAATGGCAATAAAATATTAACTAAAATTTTGCCATTAGCTGCTCAAAAAATGAGGATAAGAAGCTCAAATTAAACATTAACTCTTCGAAAATGAGGCATTATCTTTTGATTTTTTTAATCTTATGATACAACTAATGAACTATGGTAAACAGAGCACATTTTGTGCTTTTTTTTTAATTTCAATTGAATTTGAAACTTGTTTTGTTACTATAATTGTAGTTGTATTCTCTTAAAAATGGAAACAAAATCTGAATAGTGGATGAAACTCAAGCAAAGTTTTCATCAAGCATGCACATATATAGATATATACACATAGCACACATTTTATAAATCATTTGTTCATTGTAGAACTTTTAGATTCTAACTCAAATTTTATTTTGCTTTGCTATGCACGAACTTTCAAAATTTTAAAAATGACAAATTTTTAAAAATGTGTTAGTTAAATGATTTAATTAAAAATTTAAATAATATAGCAAGAAGAAAAGAAAAAAAAAAGAAAATATATTTTTGAAAAAATAAACTTGTTGTAATAAAATGATAGGTAAAGGAAGGGAGAAGTGATCAGAAAACTAGAGAGACTTTTTCTTTTTTACTGTACATTACAATGTCATTCAAAGTCTCTATTTATAGACCCTGGAATATAATTAAAATGAAATAATTTACGATATTACATTAATGGGCAATAAATGTGATTATAATTAATTATTAAAATTTGTAATGAACATTCATAATAATCTTTGATTTATAACACTCCCCCTTAGATGTCCGTGGGGTAGACCAAATGCCTCGTTAAAAACCTTATTAAGAAAAAATCCTATGGGAAAAAATCTTAGTTAAAGAAAAGAGTACAGTACATATTACTTCCCCTAATAGCAACATTAATGAATATCTCAAAGTTTATGCATTCCAATCTTATATACCAACTTCTCAAATGTTAACGTAGGTAATGCCTTAATAAATAAATCTGCCAAATTATCACTTGAACGAATTTGTTGAACATCGATATCACCATTCTATTGAAGGTCATGTATGTAACAGAGTTTTGGTGAAATATGTTTTGTCTTGTCTCCTTTAATATATCCTTCCTTTAACTGATTTTTGCAAGTAAAGTTGTCTTCATACGTAATTGTTAGTATTTCCTTTTCTGTAGGCAAGCCACATGTTTCCTTGATGTTTTGGGTGATCGATCTTAGCTAGATACATTCCTGACTTGCTTCATGAATTGCTAATATCTCTGCATGATTTGACGAAGCAACAGCTATGGTTTGTTTTGTTGAGTGCCATGATATAGTTGTGCCACCACAAGTAAATAGATAGCCTGTTTGGGATCTGGCTTTATGTGGATCAGATAGAAAGCCTGCATCTGTATATCCAATTAGTTGATGTCTAGATTCATTTGAATAAAATAAGCCCCTATCAATGGATCTTTGAAGATATCGCAATACATGTTTAACACCATTCCAGCGCCTTCTAATTGGACAAGAGCTAAACCTTGCTAACAGATTTATGGGAAAAGCAATATCTAATCGTGTATTGTTAGCAAGATACATTAGTGCCCCAATAGCACTAAGATATGGTACTTCAGGACCAAGAAGTTCTTCATTATTTTCATGAGGTCAAAATGGATCCTTATTTACATCAAGTGATCTTACATCCATTGGGGTACTCAATGGATGTGCGTTATCCATGTAAAATCATTTTAGGATTTTCCCGGTATAATTTGATTGATGGAAAAATAATCCATTGTCAGGTGCTCAATTTGTAAGCTAAGACAAAATTTTGTCTTGCTGAGATATTTCATTTCAAATTCTCTCTTTAAGCAGTCCACAATTTTTGGAATCTCTTCAGTAGATCCAATGATATTCAAATCATCAACGTATACTGCAATTGCAACAAATTTTGATTCAAATCTTTTTATGAAAACACATGGGCAAAATAGATAATTTTTATACCCATCTTTTAAAAAATATTGACTAAGGTGATTGTACCATATACACCCTGATTGTTTTAATCCGTATAAAGATTTTTGAAGTCTTATTGAACAAACTTCTCGAGAATTTTTATATGCTTTGGGCATTTTAAATCCTTCAAGGATTTTTATATAAATTTCGCTATCTAGTGAGCCATATAAGTAGGCTGTAACTACATCCATTAGATGCATATCTAGTTTACATTTACTGCCAGACAAATAAGATATCTAAATGTAATTGAATCCACCACGGGGGAATATGTCTCCATATAGTCAATACCAGGTTTTTATGAGAACCCTTGTGCTACAAGTCGTGCTTTATATATTTCAATTTCATTTTTCTCATTTCGTTTTTGCATGAAAAGCAACTTGTATCCCATGGCTTTACACCTTCAAGTGTTTTGACTATAGGTCCAAAAACTTCACATTTTCCTGATGAGGTTAATTTAGCTTGAATTACGCCTGTCCATTTCGGCTAGTCATTTCTATCTACATTTCGTGACAAATTTTGGTACACGATCTTCATTTCGCTTTATTATTTCAATTGCAACATTATGTCCACAAATGTTGTCGACAACAATATGTTTTCGGTTCCATATTTTTGCTGTAGCGACATAACTTATTGAGATCTCTTCATTTTTATCATCTTCAGGTACCTGAACCTCTACTAGGTTTTTATCAATAGTTTTGTCTTGGGACTCTTTTTGAGTAGTTGCCTCCATATTATGACCATTTTCATCAATTATCCCTTTTCTTTTTTGAGGATTTTTATCTTTGGAACTGATTAGTTTACCAAGCTTCAAACATGGTTTACTTTTATTTGCACTAACAGGTTGTCCTTCTGGGATGGTAATTCTAATCGGAGCATTTGCAGCTAGTATATGAGATTTTGTAATTCTCTTCGGGTGAGTAAATGCATCCGGTAGTTGATTTGCAACATTTTGCAAATGAATTATCTTTTGTGCTTCTAATTTGCATTGCCCTGTGCGAGGTCCTAAATGCGATAATGATAATGTTTTCTATGTAATTTCATTTTTTGGCTGCTTATTTTCTTCTCCTAATATTGGGAAAACTGTTTCATCAAAATGGCAGTCGAAAAATCTTGCTATGAATAAATCCCTGGTCATTGGTCCAAGATATTTTATGATAGAAAGGGATTCATATCCTATATGTATTCCCAATCTTCTTTGTGGTCCATTCTTTGTGCATTGTGGTGGAGCAATTGGAGCATAAATTACACATATAGAAATTCTAAGATGAGATATATTTGGCTCTTAACCAAAAACCAAATGAAATGGGGAGAATTTTTGATTGCTTGTTGGTTTTATCCATACCAGCGCTACTGCATGTAAGATAGCATGTTCCCATGCAGAGATAGGGAGTTTTGTTTTCATAAGTATTGGTCTACCTATTAATTAGAGGCGTTTAATAAAGGATTCTGCTAGACTATTTTGTGTATGAACATGAGCAACAGGCTCTTCAATTGTGATTCCAGTTGATATACAATAATTGTTAAAAGCTTGAGATCTAAACTCACCAGTGTTATCAAAATGGATTGCCTTGATGGTATGATTTGGAAATTGTGCTCTTAATTTTATTATTTGAGCAAGTATTCTTGCAAATATCAAGTTACAAGTTCACAATAAACACACATGTGATCATCTTGATGATGCATCTATTAAAACCATATAATATTTAAATGGTCCGCATGGTGGGTGAATGGACCCACTTATATCACCTTGAATACGTTCCAAAAAGGAAGGTGATTCAATCCCAATTTTAACTGGTGATGGTTTCAAAATTAATTTTCCTTGAGAACAGGCAGCACATGAGAATTCTTTGAATTGAAGAATCTGCTGGTTCTTCAGAGGATGTCCAAGTGAATTCTCAATAACTCTTCGCATCATAATTGAACTAGGATGACCTAATCGATTATGCCAAAGCGTAAACGTATTTTGGTAAGTAAATTTCTAGTTAACTGTAGCATAAGTTTCAATTATGCTTATATTTATATAGTACAAACTGGAAGACAAAGCAAGTAATTTTTCTAATACACATTTCTTACCCTCAATAATGGTTGTGATATGGAGATAATCAATGTTCTCTTCATTTACAGTCTCAATATGATATCTATTTTGACAAATATCTTTAAAACTTAGTAAGTTTCATTGAGACTTACTAGATAATAAAGGACTATTAATAGTAAATTTCATTTCTCCAGGTAGTATTATGTTAGCTCCTCCAAAGCCTTCAATCAATTTTGTAGTACCGAAAATTGTACTTACATTTGCTTTTTTCATAATAAGGGAAGTAAAATATATTTTATTTTTAAGTATTGTATGTGTTGTTGCACCATCAATCAGACATACATCTTCTTTGTCGGCATTGGATCTTGATAATGACTTGGAAACATCTATTATTCTTCATTAAAAATATACGAACATCAATGAGAAATTGTAAAAAAAAAAAGAACATAATTAATAAATTATAATTAAAAAAATTACAATAATAAAAGTCTTATAAGGAGAACAATAGGAAAAGAAGAAAGAAAAAAGATTAAAACGAAATGCTAAAAGAAAAATTATTAACCCTAGTATTAAATTCTCAAAAGAAATCTAATACATCCAAATATGTAGTATCCTTTGAGCCTTCTAAATTGATTATGTCATTGAGGTATGCAAAAGCATCATTGATGGGTTATAGATTTGCCTAAACATCATTTGCCTCAGCTTGATTATTGTGAGAGTTAAATTGGTCTCAACATTTTTGTTCTTCCTTTCGGTTGAAGCTTGATATAGCTTAATAAAATATTCAGGCATATGACAAGTACGTGACCAATGACCTTTCATTTCGCATCGATAGTAGAAGTTCTCTGTGCCCTTCGAAGGATAACTCGAAGCACCTTTATTTTTCTTTTGCTCGTAATTATTATTCAACTTTTGGTAATGAGGGGGGAAATAACCATTGCGGTCACTCTGATTATTATGCCAGTTGCCACGACCATGACCGCGACTGTGATTGCGACCGTGATCACAACCATGGTTTTGTCCTCTTTCAAATTTATGGGTTGCTACATTTACTTCTGGGAATGGAGTAGAGCCAGTTGAACGAGCTTCATGGTTTTTCATTAGTAGCTCATTGTTTTGTTCAGCTACTAAGAGGCAATATGTTGATTTAGAGTATTTTTTGAACCCCTTTTCATGGTATTTCTGTTGCAAGAGCACATTTAAGGCATGAAAAATTGAAAATGCTTTTCCAACAGGTCCTCATCGGTGATCTTTTGACCACACAGCCATAATCGTGAATTTATCTTAATGACTGCTGACTTGTACTCATTCACAGTTCTAAAATCCTGTAATCTCAAGTGCATCCATTCAAAACGAGCTCTAGGCAAAATCACCGTCTTTTGATGATCATATCTTTCCTTTAAATTGACCCATAATTTTAATGAATCTTTCACAATTAAATATTGTGCCTTTAACCCTTCATGAAGGTGATGGCGTAGAAAGATCATAGCTTTAGCCTTCTCTTAGCTTGATGCTTGTTTTTTTTTAATAGTATCTCCTAGGCCTTTGGCTTCCAAATGTATTTCAGTATCAGTACCCATGATAAATAGTTGTTTCCAGTTATGTCGAGTGTAGCAAACTCAAGTTTTATCAAATTCGACATAGTGTGATCCAGTACATAAAACGATAATAAATATTAAAAGTGAATTCAATAGATGGTAAGGAGAAAAAAAATAAAAAAAATAAAGCATAAATTCATGTGAGGATGATCATCAAAATAATAAAAATACCATTTTCTAAATAATTATGCAACAGCACAGATTTCCATTTCGTTTATTAATTATTATTTTTTTGAATGAGAAAATTAACATTTTGTTATACTTTATTTTGCTTTCCAATATCACAAATTTATCTATTACTCCATATCTTTTTCCCGAACATATATAAGTTCTAATTTATGTTAGCAAACTTGTAAGATTTAGTATAGACCAATTTGCTTCAAAACATTGGTAAATGATTTAACATATTATAATATATTTGCTTTCGAATAGTATAAGCACTAAATTATAAATACCCAAAATTATAAAATCCATCAATTATGAATATTCAAAATTCATCATTACATTCGCTTCGCAGAATGTAAAATTTAAAGATATTCATTCAAAGGAATGTAACCGTATATCACACATGCTTTAGGTAATGTGTTCGATAAAATTCATTCTCTTCAGGGAATGATTTTTGATATATTCACTTCGAGGAATATACAAATGTCTTTATAAGTGGAGAAATAATTCATTCACTTAAGGAAAAGATTATTTTATTTATTTTGGGCATATGTATTATTCGCTTCTAGGAATGATTACCATTCACTTTAGGGAATGGTATCAAAGAGAGACAGAGAGAGAAAGAAAGAAAGAAAACGAAAGAATAATAAAAGGAGAATGAACTATGACAAAATTATAACACATTCAATATTGACAGCTAGCATTAAAATAATATACGAATATTATGCACAAAAAAAAATGATAATGTGTAAATAATATAATATGTGGTTAATATGGAAATAAAAGACAAAGTTATTATATGTAATAAATAAATAAAAAATATACTACGACACTAATAAATTATAACGAGATACCAAAGATATTATACTTGATCATTTAGTGTAATGTATTTAGCATGATTATAAGGAACCAACACCAAAGCGTAATCATAGCAATGATTATATGGAAATTGTGGATTGGTTTATTAGTGTAATGTAGCATATGCATATAGTGTGGACAAAATATTAAAAGACGAGAATTTTGACGATAGTGAAAAACAATACTTGAAGCAAATTGACCTTGAAATTGAGTATGGAATATTAAGCAAGATATCAACACAATTAAAAGAAAAGGAAAAACAATGAAATAGTATACCCTTCATAAAACAATATCATATTGGTATTATGTGGTATAGAAATTATAAGATCCAAGTATCATCAGGCATTACACCCTCCATCAAAAGTGTAGTGACAGAGATAGTAAAAGTCACATTAAAAAAATGGAGGACTACCTTAGGATAGGATAAGAATGATGAGCAAATTCATGCTAATAACGTGTAATAAAATGATAGGTAGAGGAAGGGAGATGTGATCAGAAAATTGGAGAGACTTTTCTCTTTTACTGTACATTACAATGTCATTCAAGGTCTCTATTTATAGACCTTGGAATACAATTAAAATGGAATAATTTATGACATTACATTAATGGACAATAAATGTACTTATAATCAATCATTAAAATTTGTAACGGACATTTATAATAATCTTTGATTTATAACACTTGTCAGTATAAGAAAAGACAATTCTTTTATAATATAAAAAATTAGATCTATAATATAGAAAGAAGTAAGGAAAAAATAATAACCCAACACTAAACCCATTTATTTCACTTAGGTGCCAATCTTCACTCCCCTTTAACTCTTCGCATGCTGAAAAACCAAGTAGAGAAAAGCTCCCTAACAAAACCCTTAGCCTTTCATTCGCTCCCTCACATTCTTAACACCACTCAAACCCTCCCCTTTCAATGTCACTTGTGCATATGCCTGAACCAGAGAAAGTGCCTAAACCAAAGAAAGCCATGCAACCCGCGCACGACCTCCACCCAACCCCGTGTCGTGACCTCACCAAAGAAAAGCTCCACCCGACCAACCTCTGCTTAGCCGCGCCTCTGCTCAGTCATGCCTCTGCTACTCTCTTCCATCATCACTCTGATCCTGTTCCTCTTCCATTAAGCTCTATCCAAACCAAAGTATTCTATCTTCTCTACAAAGTCCTCTCCTTTCACTATTCTTCCTCCTAAGCCCTTCGCCATCAGATGCCCCTACTCAGAGCATTTTGACCAGAAAACCTTTTCCTCCACACCACCACCACCTTCTACCCCATCTCCTTTAGGTAAATTCTTTTTTTCCATACCCTTTTTTTGTATTTCTTTTACAAACCCTCAAGCCCATTTTCAATTGTGTTTCTTCAATAATGATTGGAACAGTTAGGAGCCAAAACTTGTTTGGTCACTAGAAAAAAAATAAAGACTAATTCTCTACTCTTTTTATTTTTAATATATGTCGTATGTGATACCAAGAAAAAAGAAACACTTGAAGGGAGGCCTTTAATTTTTCCCACTTTTTTATTTCACTTTTTAGTTGTTAGAATAATAATAATAATAATAACAATAAAAGACATTTTTTTTGCTATAGTTTGTCAACAGCTATTAAAGATTGGTGGGTGAATTGAGAAATTTGCAAAGGGTTGGTTAGTTTTGTGTAATGCACTTGGTTTTTTATTTGTTTGATTTTATGTGTGTATGTGTGTGTGTGTGTGTGTGTGTTCAGTTGGAGCTTTGCCACCCATGGTTTATGTTGGTCACTCCATTTACAAAGGGAAGGCTGTGTTTACAGTGACTCCTAGGCCTCCGGAATTCATGTTGCTCAATGCATCTTGGATTTGGTTTTTATGTTGGTAATGTGTGTCATTGGATTTGTACAAATAATTGTGGAAGATTACACCGCTCTAGCTACAAATAATACTGGTAATTTGTATATAGTAAGGACTGGTGAAAGCATTTAATGAACATATCATGTTGTTGTTATTTGAGTATTTGCAACGTGTTCTACTTGCTGATAGGCTATGGATTAAAACTATGCTCCTTAATTTTATCATAATTTACATGCTAATATGTTTTATCCCGTGCTGTAAATTTTGCAGTTTTAGCAAGCGAAACACCCACTAAATTACCGATCCTCAAAACCAACTAGCTAGGGTGGACTAGGATAAGCTTGAAGCTCAAGTAAATTAGAAAGAGGTTAGTGTAACGCCCTGATTTTTCCTTTTGTGAAAAATGATCGAAATACCCTTGAGGTCATTTTTGCACGAGAATCAAGGACGGCTAGTTCAGGTTGACCTCAATAGGGTAATTTAATGTTAAAATAAGGATATATGTGGTTTACAAAGCAATTCATACGAAAATCACGATCCCAGATTTTTCTCGTGTGTGAAATGACCAAAATAACGCCCTGATTTTTCCTTTTGTGCAAAATGACCAAAATATCCTTGAGGTCATTTTTGCACAAGATTTAAAGACGACCAGTCCAGGTTAACCTCAATAGGGTAATTTAATGTTAGAATAAGGATATATGTGGTTTAGAAAGCAATCCACGCGAAAATCGCAATCCCCGATTTTTTTGTGTGTGTAAAATAACCAAAATGCCCCTAAGGTCATTTTGCCTGGAATTCGAGGACGGTTAGCCCAGGCTATCCTCAAGGGGTTAGTTTAATGTTCAAAGAGGATTATATATGTTAGAGGTAGTGATAGAGGTGAAAATCTCAAAGTCTGGTCTTTCCCATGCGCAAAATGACCAAAATGCCCTTGCGGTAATTTAATGCAAAGTGCCGACTAAACCCTGGTCATTTCCCGGAAGTTAGAAATATCAATTATAAGAGATGAATGATATCTAGTAAGGTCCGGGTAGTCTCGGGAAGTTTTCATGTAAAATGACCATTTTACCCCTAGTTAGTGCTAAATGAGCTTAACTACGTAATTAAGGGAATATAGACAATATTGGGCTCTAAATAAAGATAAATTAATTTTAATTATTAATCTTGAGTCAAAATAATTAATTAAGGTTAATTAAGGCCTAAGATTACTTAGAGAAATTCAAATTCCATCATTGATCAAGGAGCTCATAAGACATAAAGAAAAGTAAAAAAGTAAATAGTATTTTCTCTCTCTTGTTCCCAAAAATTAGGAACCTTATTGACATTTGAAATTCAAACTAATTAAGTTTAGCTCATCTAAGTTTACAAGACAACTCTTTAATCATGTCTTGAAAGGCTTAACACATTGTTACTAACCCAAACACTTAATTACCAATTCCTAACCCTTTGCCTAATTAAATCTACCTCTAATTCATGTCCTAACACATGAAAATGAAAATTCCCTCCCCCCTGTAACGCCCCGATTTTTCTGTTAAGAGTGAAAATGACCAAAATGCCCCTGAGGTCATTTTCGGCCCGAAATTCGAGGAAAGCCGATCCGACTGTACTCGAAGGGCAAACTCAATGTTGAAAAGGGATTAGATGACCTGTGTACCTTTCTGGGATCGAAAATCTCGTTTTTCAAGTTTTCGGGTCAAAATGACCAAAATGCCCCTGCGGTGTTTTGCTTGTTTGCAAGTGCCGGATGAACCCAAAACTTCTCCAGATGGTTTAAAAAGGTGTTTTTATGTATTCTATGACCTCAGTTTTAATTATAGAGGTCTCGGGCAAAATTAGTGCAAAATTATGATTTTGCTCCTAGATTCGTGTTTTTACGCTTAATCGCGTGATTAAGCAAACCTAAGCAATATTAGGCTCTAATAAAAGATTAATTAATTTTCATAATTAATCTAGGGTCAAAATAATTTATTAAAGTTGATTAGAACCTAATAATGCTTGATTACACCTTGAAATCTTATTTTAATTTCAAGATTCCTAGTCATGGAATCTTGAATAGTATTCCCTCTCTCCAATTCCTTAAATCATGGAATTGTGTTACACATTGTTTATTCATAAATGAGTTTAAAATTCTTTAATGATGTATGAGCACTCCTAACCTTGTCATAAAATCCTAAATACTCATACTTAGCTACCTAAACTTAAGCTTAATTACTCCTAACCTTGTACCTAAGCTAACCTACACTTAAACCCACAATTAACACTCAATTACATGATCAAACCTCACCTCCTCTCTGTTGCCCTGGTCTGGCTGAAGCTTCCCCCCTCCATATGCATCACATGTTCAATTTTCTAACACTCCAAAGCCATACCTCAAGTCACATACACCATACCTTGTCATATTTTCCATCACACTTGATTTTCCAAGTAAATAACCAATTGAAATAAATCATTTCCCACATTTATTTGTGGCTGAAAATGTTCCAGCCATGTTGAGTTTCTAGAAGAACAATTTCTTGCAAAATTAAAATGAAAGCTCACTCAAAAACCCATGCTTAAAGCCTTACTTTGTGTCATGAACTCCATACCTCAAACCATGCTTCTATGACACAATCAAAGAGATATTTTCCTCTCCCTTTTTCCTCCAATGCTACAGCCACTCCCCCCCTTGGTGAGCCCATGGTTTTGTTTTTCTATAAATAGGATGCTTGTGAAAGCTTAGTTGCACCTTGAAGCATTTGCTAAGTTTAGAATCCTAGAGTTATCTTGCTAGTCCTTTTCTTTTCTCTCAAAGTTCCAAGAGTTCTTTCTCTTCATCTTCATCCTCTCTTCACATTATCACCTCACCACTTCAATCCACCATATCATAACCTTAGATCATCATCAAATCTCTTAAACACTAAATCTCAAACACAAGCTTTCTCAAAATACATCTCCTTTCCTTTTCTTTCTCTTTGGCCGAAGCCATCACACCACCTTAGGAGGAGTTGCTCTTCTCATTTTGCTTTTCAAGTTCAAGCTTTCATCTTCATCACTTGGTAGGGATTTTCTTTTCAAACTTGTTTTGCTCAAGAATGTGTTTTTCTCTAGTTTCCTCTTGGATTCTTTTTGAACTTTCCTTTGTTTTCCTTTTCTTTTTCATTTCGGCCTCTTGGCCTTGTTTATGAGCATGATAGCTTGATGATGAGAGTTTCTAGATGATGACCTTGTATTCATCTCAAAGAAGCCTCTAAAGCTTGAGTATTCCTTTTCTTAAAACTTCATCTATATGATATCTAGCTCACATGGTTTTTCAACTTAAGAAAATTAATCTAAGGATTTCTAAAAGCCCAAGCCTACCCTTGTCAACCTTAAAGTTGGCCGGCACATTCTAGAGATCTCTCTCTAGATAGGGGTTTTGGGTATTCAATAAAGAACTTGACTTAGTTTCATTTTCTTTTCTTTTGTAAGGTTTTCGGTTTTGGTATTTTGATCCGTGAGATTTTGTTTTGTTTTGTTTTGAAAGTTTATTTATTTTGAGCTTGATGATGAGGGTCAAGAACCTCATAGTTCCTTTGAGAACTTGGTTCAAGAACTCTAAAGCTCTCTTTGTAATAAGATATGTGTTGGGTTGTTATCTTGTTAAAAAGTCTTGAATGAGCTCTAGCTAACCATAAAATGAACCTTGCATCATGTTTACTTTTATGCCTTGCACATCATGTTTATTTTCCTTGCTATCACTAAGTACCAAGATAATAAAGGAACTTGCATTATCATGTTTATATTTCAAGCTATGCATCATCATGTTTACATTTCAAGTTCTCACCTAAATATCAAAGATAATAATATGATGCATCTCATATTTATTTTATGCTCTCACTTTACTTTCTAATAAAAGCTAAAACAAGTGCATAAGCATGTTTATCTTTATGCCATCACTTTAATAAACGTAGAGCTCAAAGAACTTGCCCATTGTTGTCTCAAACAAAGGTCTAAAATAATTATTTTCCATAGTTGAGATTTCGGCCCTAAGAGGTTTTAAGTTTTCCAAGTGTTAAAAATATGTTTCATAAATTTCCTAGGCTTATATGAGTATAAGGAATATGTAGAACTAAGTTTTATGAACTTAGGACCTCTTGAGATGAAAATGATTTAGCCACTGCCCTCTTAAGTATTTTTATGATTTTAAAGGATAAAAGTGTTTATAAATGAGTTTTGAAAGTTTTAAAAAGGTTCCAAGAGAAACTAGTATTCTATGTGCTTAAAAAATTGTGTTCTATGCCTTTTATGGAGATACACATTTCGGTTCTACCTTGCCATTTATTGCCACTGTATGTGCTGTTTTAATGATGATAATATGCTTATGTTTGAGTAAAAATAATGCTAAGACTCATATGTGAAAGATAGGATAAGTTAGAGACTAGAAAAGAATTAATTTGAGAGTTCTAGATCCCTTAATTGTTGAATTTTCTATATTCTGTCTAGCAAGGTTTAGACTTGATAATCATGGCTCTAAATTAGTTTAAATGTGTAGGAATGACTCATAATTGGTTTAGGACTTGATCTTGATGCCTTAGGAGCAAGCTAGACTTAGAAAGGGTCATTGTTGTGACTCCTAGGAACCCGTAAAGTTAGGATTATAAATTCTGCATCCTTGAGGTTTAGAGATGTTCTTGATCATAGTGTGAGGTGAGAAATACTTAGTTACAACCTCATAGGTACCCAAGAGATTAGGTTTGATGATTAATAACTTAGAACGTGAGTTAAGGACCTTAAGGGTTAATGCATAAGACATTAAAAAGTCTTGAGTTTTTATGATGCTTAATTTATGTAAGTATGATATATGATACATGAGCTTTATCTATGGTGAGTTGATGTATATACTATGAAGAAGTTTTATATGATGATATGCTATACCTCATAAGAAATGTTCGTATGTCCTATATGTTTTCATGGCATAAGCAAATTTGAGGAAATTCGGTCTACAGCCGTCATGCTACCGAATTTCCATCAAATTTGAGGAACTTAGAAAAAGGTCTTTTTGAAAATCATGAGAACTTAAATGTGACACAACACTGAGACGCCTTCTTGGGTGACACCGGTTTAGCCGAGCACCCCCAAGAAAACAAATTCGTGAGGGTATTGACACAGAGCTTGCCAAAGCGAACAATACTACTATACACTAGTTGCTAGTAGAGCGTTTCAAAGAGGAAATGACCCTAAGAGGTGATCCTTAATTTGCCCCCTAACCCGTACTTTAAGTCGGGATTATGTATGTTACGCTTATCATAGGATAAGTAAGAGCTAGTGATGACTAGTTAAGGTATGAGCTCATAACCTAGAGATGTTTTATGGTGGTGGCCCCATGAGACGAAAGTTAAAGTTTAAAATGTCACTGTGCTATGAAAAACCAAGAAAAGTTATTATGAGATTTATACCTGTCACCTTATGCCACTGTTATAATGTTTCTTAGTTATTCTATTGATTGGTTTACCTTTATGATGCATTCATATCATTAGTGTATTCCATGCTTAGTCATAAGACGCATTGTAAAATATGACAGACCTTGGATAACTAATGCTTTAGAAAATTAACTTAAAAGGAGTTTATATGCATACACCCCTTTTTAGAAATAAAACCCAAGGTTCCTAAGGATGTGATGACGTCACTTAGTTAGGGATTTCCCTACTGAGAATTTTTTTAGAAGATTCTCATTCTCTCTCTTTTTTCTTCCATCATATCTTCAGATGGCGACTTTCATACTCTTCATCGACACCCCGACGTGGGAGCTGCACCATGACCCAGCACTCGGGTCATATCATTTTGAGGGTCGCTGCACAGTTAGAGTATTCATGTTTATGGGACGACCCTTCACACTCCGATGCAGACTACCGCTTCACCCCGACTGCTCCCTACCATCATAACACGATTTTTGAGCGAGCTAGACCACGCGATGAGCAGATCATCCGCATTCAGCCCGAGACATTAGCCGCACGAGACTATCCGGAGTATGTGCCCCAGACTCAGTATTCAGAGATGGATCCATCAGAGGAAAAGCCCTCGCACATGTACAGTTGGAGCTCCAGCCCCACTCCCCCACCGATGAGAGCCGGGAGTGAGGAGACGGTGTTTCAGCTGAGGTTGGCTCATAGGCCATCCATGCGCCCTCGCCGCGGTGGACACGCTCTGATGATCCGCACGATCACTCCCGCCGAGATCTGCTAGTGGATCGATTCTACCCCTCAGTACTCGGACCAGCAGGAGTAGGTGCATAGGATGAGTAGTAGCTAGTGCACACACGCCACATAGTTGAGGACAAACCTTCTTTTGTATATGAGGTTGTCTACTCTAGGTGCACACGGGTATGGGTGTTGCTTTCATGGTTTTCTTGTACTTGCTTTTATGATTCCCTTGTATTTGCTTTTCAGTTGTATTTCGTTCTTCTATGTACCGAATAGTCCTGCCTTTCTGGTAGGCACATTATCTATGTTCAGTTGATGTATCCATGTTATCAATGTGCTTTATTGTGCTTTACTCTTAAGACTTATAAGAATTTCCTGTTCAAAGAATCATGTGTGGTTCTCACTTTGGTTTTAATTTCGAAAAGAAAAATTTTATCCATATTTCCGCTAAGTATTTTCAAGGTAAAGAATGAGACCAAGAGGTAATATTCTAAGGATTAACCTAAATACATACTAGTAGCATTAGGTTAAAATTTAGGGTGTTACACCCCCTCCCAAAATAGCCCCATAGGCAGTAGTTGTCCCTTCCCCATTTCGCTCTCATATTTCAAATTTTTAATACTTACACACTCCCAAAAATCCTCATTTCTTACCATTTGCTTTTTTGTTGAAGATTTCCTCACCAAGTTGTCAAAAAAGCTCTCTTTCTCTCAAGAACTCAAAAACTCTCATCTTCTTCTTCTTCCTTCCTCAAGAGACCTCAATCTTGATCTCCACCCAAGCTACAAACATCAAATCACCACAACACCATCATAGATCAACCTCTAAACACATATCTTTTCCATTCCCAAACACAAAAACACAAGAAAAATCCTTCTCCTATTTTTCTTCCTCTTGGCCAAATCCACCAAGGACTCCAAGAGAAGAATTTTTTTTTCTCCTGATTACAACACACAAATCAAGTTCTCTTATTTTCAACTAAGAAACAACCTTGGTAGGGATTTTGTTTTGAGTTCTTTCTCTTTGTCTTTTCTTTATTTTTGGTTTTGATGTTGGACAAATGGGCAAGTTCTTCCTTTTTTCTTTTATCTCGTTTTCAGTTTTGATGATGGATGAATGGTTGAGTTTTCTTTTTCTCTTTTCTTTCTTCCCATTTCGGTTTTGAGCTTTTCTTTTCTTCCTTTTTTCAGTTCTATTGTTGTTGGATAGTTAAAAACCATGGCTTAATGATAAGAGATCTTCATGGTGGAGTTGATACCACCATGTGCTTGACCTCTAAAGCCTAAGGTTTAGTTCCTTTTTCGATTTTAAAGAATGAGAAAAATAGAATACTTGTTGGTTCTTTTGGATATCTTTCTTTTTGTTCAAGACCAAATCTTGATGATGGTGGTTCTTGGTGATGGTTGTGAAACCACCATGTATTAGAACTCTAGAGCTCAAGGTTTGATTTTTGGGTCCAAGAGAGTATGAGAAATAAAATGCTTCTTATGTTTCTTTGATTTCTTTCTTTTTAAACTTGATGGTGAGTCTAAGAAATGAGGTTCTTGAAACCATGGTGATTAGGGACTCCAAAGCTCACTATGTTTAAGATTGATTAGGGTCAAGAGTTTCATCTTGTAGAGTCTTGAGCTTTGAGTTTAATAAGATGTAAAAATAGACTTGCATTCATGCTTATTTTCAAGTCATCACCTTAAATCTTGAAGATTAAAAAAAAAAAAAAAAAGACTTGTATAGCATGTTTATTTTCAAATCATCACCTTAAATCTTGAAGACAAAAATGAACTTGCATTTATGTTTATTTTCAAGTCAACACCTTAAATCTTGAAGATAAAAATGGACTTGTATAGCATGTTTATGATTCAAGTCATCACCTAAATCTCTAAAGCTCAAGACTTGCTCTTGGATCTTAAATAAAATTTTTTTTATCATGGCTATAT
This sequence comes from Dalbergia cultrata, assembly GCA_031216105.1. NCBI lineage: Eukaryota > Viridiplantae > Streptophyta > Magnoliopsida > Fabales > Fabaceae > Dalbergia > Dalbergia cultrata. The sequence continues at coordinate 35,987,552 of CM062352.1, forward strand.
TTTGTGCATATATTCAGCCATGCCATGAAGTTGGACTTGTAATGGATTTTATTTTGTTTTTAAGGTTCAAACCTTGTGCCTTGACTATATAAAGGGATTTTTAAAAGAGTTAGAAACTCAAAAGAGAGTAAAGATGTGATTTTTTTGAACAAAAGTCTTATAAATGAAATTTTATCTTATGATTCTATTTTAGAGGTTGTTATTTGATTTTCAAAGAGATAAAATAGTTTTCTATTGTTTCCAATGACTTAGAATAATTTTTGAGAAAAACTAGCAACTAGAAAGGATAAAAAATGTGATTTCTAATGCTTCTAGAGATTAAAACTATGGCTACTATTTTGACATTATACATTCTATTAGGTGCTGTTTGGAATGGTCTAAATGTTTAAAAATTTCTATTAGTTGAGGCAAAAATTATTTCTTGCATTTTAAAAAAAGCTAGTAACTAGAAAGGAATGAGAATGTGGTTTCTAGAACCCTTAGAAATTAAAATTTATGGCTACTATTTTGACTCCCTAAATTCTGTGTAATACTGTTTGGAAAGGTTTAAATGTGTAAAAATTACTATTAATTGTGGTTATAATTATTTCTAGTATCTTAAGAAAAGCTGGTAACTAGAAAAGGTAAAAAACGTAACTTCTAGAACGCAGAAACTATTTTTCTTTACACTGCCCAAACTGTACAACATTGTTTGATACTGTTCATGAGTTTAAAAATTTGTGAAAATTATTGTAAAAACTATTTTTGGTCTCTTAGGTGCCTAAAAGAATAATTACAAGTGTTAGATTCAACCATTTTGCAAAATATGGAGAACTCGGTTTTGGACATATCATTTTGGCACTTTGGTCCAATGGATCTCTTAGGGATATGATTGTTATGTATTGATGGCTATAAGCATATGAATTAATTGGAAATTCTATGACTTGAGATAACTGTGCAAGTGATGATTACTAGTATGTGTAAATTTTGCTGAGTATAGCATATGTATTAGCTGAGTCCGGTCCTTGATTTCAGCATACTGGATAGGAGCGTGTTTACTTTGTGATATATTATTGCCGAAGAATTTTGGAACATTGTACTTGTAAATGCATGATTGATAGGTTTTGTGACTTGAGGCAAATTTGGGGAAACTCCATTTTCAGCTGTTATGCTGTCAGATTTCAGCCAAAGTTGTGAACTTAGGAAAAATTATGAAGTTTATGAGCATGAACTGATAAAGGATAAATTATGATGATATCTATAATTTTATGTTTATGTTTGCATCCCTAATTAATATGCTAAGATTAAAGGTGACATAAGACATATGGAAAGTTCCTCTAGACTCCAGGAATTAATAGTTAGGAGAGGTGATCCAATAAGGACTCTTTAGACTTCAGGAATTAATGGTTAAGAAAGGTGATCCAAAGAAGTTGCATACTCATGATAAGAAAGTTAAATTAAAGTAAGGAAGTGATGTATTTCCCCCCATATTTGTACATACACGTGGCTCGCATTTTGGTTTTAAAGTTCAAAAAAAAAATTTAGTCATATTTTTATTAGTTGTATTTTAAAGAAGAATAAGTTAATTTCTGAAACAAAGGCGTAACAACTAATAATTAACTGAAATGTGACTCGAGCATATTAGGCTAAAGTTAGGGTGTTACAGTTAGCTTGCTCAATCCTAAGGATAGTGGCAATGAACAATCCTAAGAAATTTGAACCGTTGATCAATGAAACATTTCTGGGTTTGCTTTATCCTATTGAAAATTAAAAAATGTGCATTTTTCTGTCTCTTGGCAAATTTTTTATTTCATTCTCTTTATTCCAACAATAAAAAAAAATTGATGGGTATTGTTGGTTGTAAACATAACTGGTGACTTTTTTGTTTTTAAGGGAAAATAATTTCTTCTCTATTTTGATTCATTTTTGTTTTTAAGGGTAATATTTTCCTCATTTTCTAGTTATGAGTCTTTGAATCAGTACATGTAGATGATTAATAGGGTTCAAGTTCAACTTGTATTATTCAGGTAATATAAAGTAAAGAAACATAGAAACTTTTACAGGGGCTTTATTTAGCATTGTTGTTGCTATTCTTTGTAATCTAATTGACAACATAAGTTGAGAAAGGTTTTTGTTAATTTTACATATGTTTTTTCATTCTCATTATTTTGCTAAGTTTACTTGTGTGTGATTTATGCAAGCTTCAATATGCCCTTCTATGTCTATTCGCATCTTAAACTAATGAGTATGCGTATGACCACACTACCCGCTGCCTAGTTTTGATTACTTAATTAATACATGTAGAAATGATATACTCAATTTTGGTAAGTATTCACTGTTTTTATGAAAAGGTCAAGTAAAGAAGGAAGCACTAAGGGTAATACAGTTTCAATTGCATTCAACCATTTCGATATTTTGAGGAAGTATTCACTGCTTTTTTTCATTAAATTACATACAGATTGCGTGCTAGTTTATTTGAGAAGCTTTAGCTGAACAACCCTTTTGAATTAAGGGCTTGATATGGAATTGGTGAAATTTTATTTTATAAGAAGGGAAAGAAATTTGTTTGCTTTTGTGCCTTTTTACTTTATTTTATTTTGTTAAATCGGCCTCTTCTACTTTTGTTCATTTTTATTCCTTTTTGGAATATTGTCATTGATACAATCACATTATGCATGCAATTAATATCTACAATCATTTATTATTTCCTATTGTACGCATTTAAAGAGTCTCAAATTGGTACAAAAAGCTTCTTCAATTGTGCTAGCATTTTTCATGAATCTGTCCCCTTAACTCAGGTACATTTTAGTTATTTTGTTACGTTTTTCGAGCTTATGGATTGGTTGGTTGTTTTTTATTTAAATTTTACGTTTGTTTTAAACTTGTGTTGTCTTTTGTTATTTGAAACATCTTTTTTGTACCCATTTTCTATGTTTAGACTTTTTAATTGCCATCACTTAGTTTTGCTCACCAATCATGCCAATTGATAAATCTTGGATTGTCAAACCTCAAAAAACACTTGAATATGCAAATGGGTTGAAGAAGCTTTTATATTTGGAATTTCAGGATCAATCTACTGGGGGTCATGAAATTAAGTGTCTTTGTCCAAAGTGTGGTTGTAGTAACTGGCAAACAGTAGATATAGTTCAAGAACACCTGACTTGTAAGCTTTTTTTCCAAAAAACTACAAAGTTTGGCATTGTCATGGTGAAAACCTAAACGTACTTGAGTTAGATGTTCTTGAAAACACACAAGTCATAGCAGATGCTTTGTAATCTCAAAATCCAATGGAAACTATGACCAATTATGCATTTGGGTTTGCTAGACATAACCAGGATGAACATGTTCTTTCTCCTAATCCTTTAGATAAGGATCAAACTCTAAATGAAGCATAGTGCAGAAAATGTAGAATTTTATGAGTTGTGGAAAGATGGTAATCAACAATTATATGAAGGCTACACAAAGTATTCAAAATTGTCTTTCTTGATGAAATTGTATCACATAAAGTGCTTGTGTAAAATGAGTGACAAGGCAATAACTATGATTTTAGAATTATTAAAAGATGCTTTTGAATATGCAAAGATTCCTGGTTCATTCTATGAAGCCAAGAAAACTATTAATAAACTTGGTCTTAATTACACTAAGATACTTGCTTGCCCAAATGATTGTGTGCTAAATTAGGGGGAAAATATAGACTTGCAAGAGTGCAAAAGATGTAAGACATCTAAGTGGAAGGATAGCAAGAAGAAGAAGCCTGCAAAGATCTTGCAATACTTTCCACTAAAGCCATGACTGCAAAGATTATTTATGTGTTCTAGGATAGCAGAGTCAATGAGATGGCATGTTTTGGAGGGTAACCATGATGAAATGATAAGGCACCCAAGGGATTCTAAGGCTTAGAAGACATTTGACTTAATTCATCCAGAGTTTGCTATTGATCCTCGAAATGTAAGACTTGGCCTAGCTTCTGATGGTTTCAACCCTTTTGGAGCCATGAGTACCAACTATAGCATTTGGCCAGTGGTTCTTATCCCCCACAATCAGCCTCCGTGGGAATGCATGAAGCAAACTTCATTAATCCTTTCAATGATTATTCTTGGAAAACAAATTCCTGGGAATAACATCGATGTGTACTTACAACCTCTGATCAAAGAATTGAGGGAGTTATGGTATGATGGGGTGCAAACTTTAGATTCTTCAAATAACGAAATGTTTATGAAACGAGCAGCTCTAATGTGGACAATTAATGACTTTCCTAGTCTTGGTACTTTATCTGGGTGGAACACATATACTAGTCTCGCTTACCCCACATGTAATTTTGACACGGACTCATAGACTGAAACATAGTGGATAATGGTGTGTTATGGGTCATCATCATTTTCTAGAAAGGGGCCATAAATTTAGATTGAATCAAACTCATTTTGATGGGACAACTGATTCGAGGAATTCACCTATAGCACCATCAAGATCAGAAATATTGAAATAACTTGAAGGAATCAATGTTGCATTTGGGAAAACATTAATGTCAAATGATAAATGTAAAAGATCAACTCGAGGAAAAACTGTTGTTGGAAATGGATTAGGACAATGGAGAAAGAAAATCATATTTTTTTATCTTCCTTATTAGGAATCTAATTTTTTCTGACACAATCTAGATGCCACGCACATTGCAAAAAATGTAAGTGACAATGTGTTATACACTTTGCCCAATGAGACTAGGAGATCAAAAGACAATCTTACAGCTTGTAAAGATCTTAGAGAAATGGGTATAAGAAAAGAGCTTTGGCAAGATGAGAATGAAAAATATCACCCATCATTATTTACAATGTCAAATGCAAATAAAGATATATTCTTGCGAACTTTAAAGAATGTCACAATGCCAGATGGATACTCAAGTAATATTTCGAGGTATGTTGACTTAAATCAATGAAAATTCTTTGGATTGAAGAGTCATGAATGCCATGTTCTTATGCAGCAAATATACTAATTTCCATACGTCATCTATTGCCAGACAAGGTCACTGCAGTGCTTATAGAGTTGTGTTCATTCTTTCGACGATTATGTTCCAAAAGTATAAGTCTCCTAGACCTTGACAATCTTCAAACTCGAATTTTTCTCACTCTTTGCCACTTAGAAATGCTATTCCCTCCCTCATTCTTTACAATCTTGGTTCATTTAATTTTCCATCTAGTTGATAAAGTAAAACTTGGAGGACCAGTACATTATCAGGGGTTGTATCCTATTGAAAGATGAATGTCTTATTCCATTGTTAAAGTTTATCGTTTAAAGCTAAAAATTAATTTTGTCTTTTTCATTAATTCTGAATCTTTTGCTTAGGCATTTGGAACCCTTAAAGTCCTACATACAAAATAAAGCTGAACTCGAAGGTTCTATAGCCAAAGGATACCTGGCTAAACAGCTTCTTACCTTTTGCTCTTAGTATATATAAAGGATTAAGACACGAATCAATAGGGCAACATGTGTTGATGATAATCCTAGTGATACATACTCTTCACATGTGGATTCTATTTTTCCACCAATGGGTAAAGTAATAGGAGCTTTCTCAAAATTTAAGTTGTCAAATATGAAGAAAAGGCAAGCACATCGATACGTTTTGCGAAATTGTCCGCAAGTCAAGCCGTACATTGATTTAGTTAGACAAACTCCATATGACACCTAGGATTAATGTGAAACTATTTATTTGGAGATATAATTTTAATTTCAGTTCTTTACATAGTGAATTTAAGGATTTTGTATAAAGGCGGCCTAGGGGTCGAAGACAATCAATTGCGAAGTTAGAGAAAATAGTGAATAAGGACTTTATTGATTGGTTTCCTCAAAAGATACGTGAAAAATATGATGATATTTTATTGAAAAATGTTTACAAGATTTTATTATGGCTGATATTTCTATTGTTGTAGATTATGAACCTAAACATTATGAACACTGTGTCAGATGATTTGAAGTATTTAGCAAATAGTTGAACATAACTTGCTAGAAGGCTTTCTGTATTTAATATTAATGGGATCAAATTTCTTACAACCACTCGAGATCATAAGTTAAAACCTAAAATAATGGAGTTTTTCTAACTTATTCTACATCTTGCATTGCTAGTAGTGTTGATGGAAATATAAGGCAAGTAGATTTGGCCTATTATGGCCAATTAGAAGACATCATTAAGCTAAACTACTATGGTCAGTTTCGAGTTATACTATTTAAATGTAAATGGGCCGACACCACTAGGGAAAGGAGGCTTAGAAAGGATGCATGGGGTTATACTTACGTTAATTTTTCATGACTAATTCACATTGGTGATCATGAAGACCATGATCCATACATTGAAGGTTCCCAAGCTCAAATGGTATTTTATGTGAATGATAAGGTGAATAAAGAATAAAGTGTTGTTGTGCTTTTGAGTCTAAGGGACTTCTATGATATGGGAGAAGGTGAAGATAATGAAATTTATGAGATTGAGCCATGTCCAAAGCAAGACCTAGATAATTTGTTTGAAGGCATTGATGATCCACCATTGTTGAGAAAAGATCCAAAAGATGATATATTAAATGAGTCAAATGTTGGCAATGAGCTTGGGGAAAATAAACATATGTCAAAATAGTTAATATAACGGACATAGGCGCTTACTTTTTCCTTTTAAATTTTGAAGATTTAAATATGGATGTTGAATATTTGTTTTGTTTGTTAAAATGATATGAGTCTTCTATTCAAGTCCCCTTGTATGTTGTCCCTAGATGAATTAAATTATATTCTAGATTTATATAAATGTTTCTAATATACACTTTTCTTTTTAGCACATATCAATTGCTTGTAGTATGAAAGTGAAAGATGCAGAGGATTATGAAGAGGGTCGACGCCAAAGAATGGAGGAGAATAGGAAGAGATTGGAGTCTCTCAATCTCCCTTTGCTTTCTCAAGCCATTCATAACTTTTCCTCTTCCAAAATCACGTCCCCACTAGTGTGTGTGTGTGTGTGTGTGTGTGTGTGTGTATAACTATCATATTTTAGTCATTTTTTTTATTCCCCCTCCTCACTCACTTACTCACTATGTTTTGCATTTCAGCATAAGCGCATGAAATCTTCCACCATTGAGGAGCAAGTGGTTAAGGTGAGGAAGTCTAGTTAAGTTGTCAACATGTCCTCTCTTTTCTACAATGAAGTGAGTCATCTTTCCCATCATTCTTCTCTTTCTTTTTTCATTTAATAGCAACATTAATTATATTCTACAAAAACATTGCAACAGCCACAAACATCATATGCTAGTCCTTTGGCATCTACTGCTTGTCCTTCAGCATCTATTACTTATCTGTCAACATCAGCTGCTCCAATAAATTCACAATCATCTAATCCAACCAGTTCATAGCCTGGACATAGGGGGAAGGTTATCTAGAGTTACATGTCATCCTGCACGTACATCTAGCCATTATTGGTGGGTAGATGTCATAGGTATGTACATATGTACATTAATGCAAGTATTTATTCTTTTTTATATAATTTGGCTAATTAACCCAATTAATATTTGTTCTACATGAAAATAAGGTAATTACAAAGCGTTAGATGACAGTCAAACACATGAACAACATTGGCGACAACCTACGCATAATAGTGGATTTTGATGAATTTGGTTCGCCAATAGGAGAAGTAGGTGGGCTTCTTGTTGGAGTCGATAGGCAAATGGCTAAGGATTGCCTTCTTTTTCCCATCAGTTTTAAAAGTCAGTAAAAAATGCTAGATTATTTTTTTCAGAACCAGTGGAATGTCTTCTTTATTGTAAGACAATTTATAGTCTTTGATTTTTGTCTTTTTTAGACGTTGCATGTGTAAAGCATAACAAACTATCATTCTTTTTATTTTATTTTTTATATATGAAGGCTAACTTTTTCTTCAAGGCGAATGATAACAAAGTAAAGCATTATCTAACATAATCTATTAGCAAAAAGTGGAAGGAACATAGGTTGAAATTATGGAATAAGTTTTATAATCCAAGGTTGAGTAGAAATGAGAACATCAGAAATGCGCCACAAGGTATCAATGAGGAACTATGGGCTTTATTTGTAGATTACCGCTTGAAGCCTTCCATTAAGGTACTCACTCTATTATTAACTGTAAATTAATTGTTATTAAATTGTTGAACCTTATACACTTTCATTTTTAGGAGCTTTGCAAGAGAAATCAAGTGATTCATAGTAAACAAACCATTCCACATACTACTGGTGCAAAGAGTTTGGCATGGAGAAGAGCTGAATTGGTAGTTAAATGATTTTATCCTTAAGTTATAATTTGCATATTGTGCACCATTATTGAATCATTGATTTTTACCTTATGTAAAAAATTATTAAATGGATGAGACTGGAAAAGAGGTTGGTCGTGATGAACTGTGGAAGTTAACCCATAAAAAAAGGATGGAAACTGCATAAATGAGAAGCAAGAGAGATGGTGGTAAATATAAGATGTTTCCTTCCTTCTTATATTTATTATTATTATATCTACAATCACTACCAGATAGTGTGTGATGGAGAATAATTATGATTATGAATGGGTGTTATATAGTAGTAATTATTATTATTATTATTATTATTATTATTATATCATGAAGCGAGTAAGCTTGTTTGGTACTGGTTTTGTAAATGGGCCTTGTAGTGTTTAGACTTCAGCCTAGTCTATTAAGGTTATGTATAAGAACCATTATTGTTATTGTTGTTATTGTTATTGTTACTCTCCCTTTCTGTATTATTAATATTATTGACGAGTTCTCCATTAAATTATCTCAATCTCCATTTTTGTTGAATGCTCTCTTTAATATTTATTATATTATGAAATCAAATAGTGCTTTCTTTGACTAACTGTTAAACTCACAACAGATGGTGGACAATTTTGCTACTTGTTTTCGAATGATAGTTGTAGTGGACAAAATTAAATTTGTTATAATATTAATAATAGTAATTCTCGTTTGAATTTGATACAATACAACACATGCACTCTTCCAATCACAGGATGTCTCCGTATGCATACAACTTTGAACTAAACATTGAAATGTATCTTTTGGGATCGCCATTTGTCTGAGCTTGCTCAAACCATGGATTATTGTTTGCCATTCTTCGCTGCTTTCTTTCCTTCTCACTACACTCCCTCCTTTTTCCCTTTTCAGCTTTTAGTCCCTTCCACATTTGCCTCTCACTTTTAGGTACACCCTCCTTTTCCTCTTTTCGATTTTTAAACCCCCTTTTCCCCTGTGTGCTTGTTGTTCATTATAGTAAAACAAAGCTGAACTATTTTTTTAAGTTCTTGTTATTTGAAAAGGGAAAGTTATGATGATGGTGGTGTACTTTGGTTTGTGATAGTAGATTATGCTTCTCATGTTGGCAGAATCTGTTTGTAATAGAAGTGGGATTTGATGATTAGAAAGGGGAAATTATAATGTGGAAGTTATTGCTAAGTGTGGAGTGGGGAAAAAAAGTGGTCTTTTAGTTTGGGAACCAATTAGTGAGGTGCTTTTTACGTGGCTTAGATTTTTCTTCATGATTGTGTTATGTTCTTGATTGATTATGCTCTCCTTGGACTTGGAGCTATCTTTTTTGGTTTTTCCTAGAACTTGTTTGGAACCATGTTAGAGCCGAGATTTTGGGGATATATCGATCTAGTTCTTGTGTGTGTAGTTTGGGTCTGAACTTTGAACCTTCAAAAAATAAATAAATATTGTTCTTGTACATCTTGGAGGGGTTTTCCTCATGTGCACTTAGTAATGTTGGGACTTTGAAGAAAAATCCCCTAAACCAAAGAAGCACAATGGAAATAATGTAACAATAGTGTTGAACATTGGCCTAGCTATTTCAATTCTTGATTCTTTGTGTATTTGACACCGCATGCATTGTGATGCATTTGCTTTATTTCAACGTTTTCTTTTCCTTTGGGTTTATGGGCCGTCTACTTTATTAGTTTACTGTGTGGCTCAAAACTTCTTTAATAAACCCTTGACTTTTTTATTTGATGAATCTTTTTTTTTTTAATTGAACCTCATTCTCACTTCAAGTAATAAATGTAGGAGAAAATTGATGATCATATGAGTCAAGAATTGGAAAATAGATATGAGATTTATCCAACTGATGCAGTTAGAGAGATTTTTGGAAAAGAACATCCTGGGTGTTCGAGGATTAGGCATGGGAGTGCCTCCTACTATGGCCTTCAAATGTACCACAACTGGTATTGGCGGTATGAATAAGGGTTCATGTGGTGCTAGTACATCATCTCAATCTTCTCAAGCAGTATAGCAGAAGTTGGATATAATGGAATCACAAATTCAAGCATTGTGTGCCTATATAGCTATGAAGGAAGGAGGACAAATGCCGGATGAGTTAGCAACATTATTCCCTAATCTTACTTCACACATATATAAACTATTGTAGTATTTTATATGAATCATGCTTTCTTTGTTGTCAATTTGCTTGTACTTACTTTATGCTTGCAAAGTTTGTTTCTTTAGAATTTTTCATTTATTGATTTAGCCTTATATTAGTTTATATATCTTTCTTGTAGGCACCTAATAGAGGAAGTGAGCCTGAGTCACCCAAAGATATGAGAAGATAATCAGATGGAAGCAATAATAATCCAGCAACTAATCAACCAAGTCTGTGTACATGATCTTTTTATTAATTACCGGTGTGACTTGTGTATTACTTGGAATTACTATATTTTGGTGTACTACTCAGAATGACTTTCTTTTGATGTGCTACTTGGAATTACTTTCTTTTGGTGTACTACTTGGAATTACGTTTCTTTTAGACTTGTAAGCATTTGTCTCAAGTGTAATACTTATTTTATACTCAAGTAATGTATCTTTCTATTGGATATCATTATTATCATGTTTACATCACATGTATTTTTGTTTGTATGTGAGATTTATAATTACAAAAATAATAGCTAACAGGGTTTCGGATTGAATTGAAAATTTGATATAAATTTGACAAAAATTTTCACTTATGGCAGTTCTAATATGTAAATTGGAATTGCTAGTGTTTTGAGGAAAATTGTAACACCCTAATTCTTAACCCAACTTTCTAGAACACATTAGGTTAATCATTAGGTTATTATCTCTTAGTTTCATCATTTTATTAAAATACTTAGTGGAAATTACAGGTAAATTTTTTTTGAAAACATAAAACAAAGTGAGAACCGTGAACTTAATTGGTAGAATGACAGAAATATAAAGCACGCGTAACAATCATTATAGATCATAAAGCAAAGCATAAAACTAAAGAACGACAATCATGATAACAAAGGAAACATTTCATTAATAATATAATTAGAGTACATAAGTAGTCATATCCTCATAAGGATGGGTAGAGCTTGTAATACAGCGAAAATAAAATACAATAGAAGACAAATAAACACAAATAAACCATATCTACCTGAGTGCACCTATGATGGATAACCTCACAACAAAAGAAGGTTTATCCACTCTACATGTGGGTGTGTGCACTAAGTCTCCCCTACGACGTCAACTACTAGAACCCGGGAAACGGTGGAGTATAACCAATCCATGGATGCAGGGCGGCAGGAGTGGGAACACGTGAAGGCTGAGCATGACCTCCTCGATAGAGGCGCCTCTCAGCTCACCTAGCCAGTCTCGGCTGTGTACCAGTCTCCTCGCTCACGTCTCGCATGAACTGAGGCGTAGGAGCAGAGCTCTTGCTATACATGTGCATCGACGGGTCCTCAGAAGGGTCATCCTCCGACTCGGAGATCGGGGTACGTAGTCCTGGAAGTCTCGAGGCATCGAACCACCAGTATACGTCCGTAGCAGCCTCTCATCTCGCATCCGAGCATGCTCAAAAACTATCGCGTCGTCGTAGGGTGACATCGGAGAGAAACGATAGCTCTGTACAGGGTGTGCGAAGGGGCGTCCGATGAACATGAAAACTCGCACTGTGCACTACCCCTCAAAATGATACGATCCGTTGTCCGGATCGTAGTGCACCTCCCATACGGGTGTGTCAATGAAGACTACGAACGTCGCCATCGATCTCTGAAGATGTAACGGAAGAAAGAAGAGAGAGGAGTGAGAATTCTTGCTAAAGAAATCTCAGTAGGAGTCTCCTATCCTAGGGTTACATCGTTCACATCCTCAGGAACCTTGGGTTTAATTATAAAAGGTGTGCATACATAATAAGTTCATTATTAGGGTTTATAAAACCAATTATCCAAGGTCCATTCCTTTTAGCATGCATCTAGATGTTATGGAATGTAACATGTTATATCATGGGTGCATGTCAATACTTGAGCATATACACCAACACGTCAAAGCATAAAAACATAAACCATGTGGCATAAGGGCATATAATTTTCAAGTGGATCATTCCTCAACTTTGTGACATCAATCATGATACTTTAGCATAATAAGGCCACCCTAAAATAACTAGATTATGAGCTCATACCTCAGCTAGTCGTCACTAGCTCTTGCTTATTATCTGAATAAGTGAAACATAATAAAATAATCCCGACTCATGAAATGCGGGTAGAGGCGAGGATCACCTCTCTTAGGATATATCCTCTTTAAAACACTTTGCGGGCATTAAGCCACAGCAATTTGTCTACTTTGGTAGGCTGCATCTACTCATACCCTCACGAATTTGTCTCCCCTGGGGGTGCTCGGCCGAACCGGTGTCACCCAGGAAAGCGCGTCTCAGTGCTTTGTCACATAAAAATCTCCTGGGGGTGCTCGGCCGAACCGGTGTCACCCAGGGTTTTCAACTCATGTGGTACTTTAAAACAACTTTTCAACCCTTTTAGGTTTGACGGAAATTCGGCAGTATAACTGCCACAAGCTAATTTACACAACATGTTCTCATGAAATCTCATGCTATGATAAACTCATATCTAAACTAATCCATTCCTCATGCATCATAAACATCTCAACATATCATTTCATAAATTAAGCATCATAGCATTAACACATTTCTTGTTGTGTTATGCATAGGTCCTTAACTCACATTCTAAGTTATGAATCATCAAAGCCTAGCCTCTCAGGTACCTATAAGGTTATAACTAAGTATTTCTCACCTCACACTATGGTCAAAAACATCTCTAAACCTCAAAGATGCAGAATCTAAAATCCTAACTTTACGGGTACCTAGGAGTCACAACAATGACCCTTTCTAAGTCCGGTTTGCTCCTAAGTCATCAAGATCAAGTCCTAAACCATTTATGAGTCATTCCTACACATTTAAACTAATTTAAAACCATAATTATCATGTCTAAACCTTGCTGGACAGAATCCAAAAAATTCAAACATTAAGGGATCTAAAACTCTCAAATTAATTCCTTTCTAGTTACTAACTTCTCTTATCTTTTACATATGAGTTTTAACATTAATTATACATCATTATACTCATGTTATCATCATCAAACAGCTCATACAGTGGTCACAAAAGGCAAGGTGGAACTGAAACATTTATCTCCATATAAGGCATCAAACACAATTTCTAAAGCACATAAAATACTAGTTTCTCTTGGAACCTTTTTAAAACTTTCAAAACTCATTTATAAACATTTTTAACATCTAAATTCATCAAAATATTTATGAGGCAGTAGCTAAATCAAATTTGTCTCAAGAGGTCCTAAATTCATAAAACTTAGTTCTATGCATTCCTTGAACTCATAAAAGCTTACAAAATTTATGAAACATAGTTTTCAACACTTGTAATCACTAAAACCCTTAGAGGCCGAAAACAAGGAGACAAATAACATAGGTTTTCAAGCCTTTGTTTGAGATAACAATGGGAAGTCTTTGAGCTCTAGGTTCATTTAAGTGATGACATAAAAATAAACATGTTCATGCACTTATTTTAGGTTCCATTAAAAAGTAAAGTGAGAGCATAAAATAAACATGAGATGCAACTCATTATTATCTTGATATTAAGTAAGAACTTGAAACATAAACATGATAATGCATAGCTTGAAATATAAATATGATAATGCAAGCTCATTCATTATCTTGATATTTAGTGATAGCAAGGAAAGTAAATATGATGTGCAAAGCATAAAAGTAAACATGGATGCAAGGTTCATTTTAAGATTATCTAGAGCTCTTACAAGACTTTAGAGATTAACAACCCAACACTCATCTCATTACAAAGAGAGCTTTAGAGTTCTTGAACCAAGTTCTCAAAGGAACTATGAGGTTCTTGAACATCATCATCAAGCTCAAAATAAATAAACTTTCAAAACAAAACAAAACCTCAAGGTTCAAGGAACCAAAATCGAAATATTAAAAGAAAGGAAATGAGGAAAATGAAATGAAAGACAAGAAAAAGTAAAGGTGTTCTTGAGCTAAAATCATTTTTGAGTTAGTAAATCAAGATGAAACTTAGAGAAAATAAAAACTCAAGCTCTAGAGGTTCCTTGGAGATGAACACATAGTCATCATCTAGGAGCTCTCATCATTGAGCTATCATGTGCTCCTCAAGGCAAAGAGGCCGAAACATCAAGGAAAAGAAACAAAGAAAGTTTCAAAAAGAAAATCCAAGAGAAAGCTAAAAAAAACTCATTTTTTTCAAGAAACAAGGTTTAGAAAAACACTCCTACCTAAAGTGAAGTTAAAAACTTTGATCTTTGAAAAGGAAACAAGATGAAGAACTCCTCCTTAGGGCAAGATGGCTTCGGCCTTGTGAAGAACAAAGAAGAGAAAAATGTGTTTGGGTGAGGTTGTGTTTGAGGTGAGGTGTTTGAGAGGTTTGATGGTGGTTCAAGGCTTTGGGGTGGTGTTTGAAGGTTATGAGATGATGATGAGATGAAGAGAGGATGAAGATGAAGATGAAGAACAAGAGAGAACTCTCTTGCAACTTAGAGAGAAAAAGAGAGGAAACTCAAGAAAGCTTAGAAAACTTGAAACTTAGTAAATGAACTAAAGTGTTTGCAAGCTCAAATAAGCAAGGTATTTATAGAAAATGAAAACAAATGAGAGCTCAAAGGGAGGAGGGCTGGCCATAGCTTTTGGAGGGAAAAGGAAGAGAAAATATCTCTTACACATTGTCATTCAAGCATGGTTTGAAGCATGGAAGCTATGATACAAGGCATGGCTTCAAGTAAGGTGATTTGAGTGAATTTCCTATCAATTTTGAATGAAATAATCCTTCTATAAGCAATGCATGGCTGGTTGTTTTTCAGCCACAAATAAATGAGGAAAAATGGTTTATTTCAATTAGTTATTCATTTGGAAAATCAAGCTTGATTGAAAATATGACAATGTATGGTGTATATGACTTGAGGTATGGCCTTGGAGTGTTGAAAATTTGAACATGTGATGCATATGGAGGGGGAGGAGGCTTCGGCCAGGTTCAGACAGCATGGGGGAAGAGAGATTTTGGTCATCTAATTGTGTGCTAATGATAGGTTTAAGTATAGGTTAGCTTAGGTACAAGGTTAGGAATAATTAAGCTTAAGTTTAGGTAACTAAGAATGAGGTTTAGGGATTTTATGACAAGATTAGGAGTGCTCATACATCATTAGAGAGTTTAAAACTCATTTAGGAATAAAAAATTGGGAACACAATTACATGATTCAAGGAATTGGAGAGAGAAAACACTATTCAAGATTCCATGACTAGGAATCTTGAATTTAAAATAGGATTTCAAGTTGTAATTAAGCAGCACTTGTAGGTTTTAATCAACTTTAATAAATTATTTTAACTCAAGATTAATTATGAAAATTAATTAACCTTCGATTAGAGCCTAATATTGCTTAGGTTTGCTTAATCACGCGATTAAGTGTAAAAACACGAAACTAGGGACAAAATCGTAATTTTGCACTAATTTCGCCCGAGACCTCCAGGACCAAAACTAAAGTCATAGAATACATAAAAATGTCTTTTAAAACCATCTAGAGAAGTTTCGGGTTCATCCAGCACTTGCAAATGGGTAAAACACCGCAAGGACGTTTTGGTCATTTTGACCCGAAAACTCAAAAAATGAGATTTTCGATCCCGGAAAGGTACACAAGTCATCTAATCCCCTTCCAACATTGAGTTTGCCCTTCGAGTACTGCCGGATCGGCTTTCCTCAAATTCTGGGCTGAAAATGATCTCAGGGGCACTTTGGTTATTTTCACTCTAACAGAAAATCGAGGCGTTACAAAAATGGCAACTGACAATCATCGCAATTTACTAAAATTATTGTTAAGAGAAAAATAGCGGTTAGACCTGCCAAAATGCACATTAAAAAAAGTGGTGGTTGAAAACCGCCGCAATTCGCCAATATGTGCAAAAATTCATATCAACTGCTGCAATTCACCACAATGGGCCAATAGTAAAACAACGATTCTAACCTACCACAATTTACTAGTAATAGGCCATGTTGTTAAGATAAAAACAGCGGTGAAAAATGGCGGATTTTTGTATTCATTGCGGCAGCTTTATTTTAACGACTGTAATTTACCAAATGGCATTGGTAGTTACAGCGGTGCAAGGAATTGCCCTTCTTGAAAATACGACGGTTAAAACTATCCTAATTGCCCCAAAAAACCACCACAATTTACTATATTTTTTGTAGTGTTCATTCGTGATCATCATTTAAGAAGAACAATTCTATTTGAACATTATCATCCATCTTAGAAAGATGTTCAGATGGAATATAAAAGGATTAGAAAGTTTAGAATTTCGTTAGAAACTATACTAAGTCATTAGAAACTAAAATGAAATTAGAGCCTTAGAAAGTTATGATAGGGACGTATTAACTTTATACTTCCATCCCCAATGAAGTATTCACAAAGAGAGAAGTTCATAAACCACTTTATGTTTCAAAAGATAGTTTTTGAAGTTATCTTTAGCAACAAAGGACAATAGTTTTTTATACTTCAAAAGCTGTCACTAACACAGCTAAGCTCACATGTCTAGAAGACTAAATCCTATGACACATAAAGTTTGATCAACACTTGTCAAGAGGAGAAAAGATAAAGGGGGCAACGGTTCTATTCAAATTTAAGTATAAAAGAAGAAAGCATTTAAGCAAGAAAAAGACTTTTTGCGCACAAAAACCTTCAAGTACTCTTACTTTTTGAAGTTATTTTTTCATATCAATTTCAGTTTCTCTAAAAGAAAATCTTTTTTCTTGTATCTCTTAGCAAACATTCTTCTTTAGAAGATAAGAAAGAAGTTTCTCAAGTAGATTCCTTACTTATTTCTTTATCTTAGGAAATTTGAGTGTTTATTCGAGTGAAAAACACCAAAACCATATATCTCTTGCACCTTGATCTATTAGTGGTCAGCGTAAGATTAGCTTGGAGAGGCTGGGATTAAAACTAATTGTGAGTGAGGGTTGCTTGTACAAACTGCTCACCCCTCACTGAAAATAACTTTATAAATCTAGAAAAAAGAATATCTGAGTTTCTTGTGTAAAGAAAGAAGTTGATAGTGGAACTTAACATTTTTAGTTGAGAACTGGACGTAAGCAAAGTTGGTTAAACTAGTATAAAATCATCTATGTTCTTCTCATCTCTTTAACTCCTTTAACTATTGTGTGTGATTTGAAAATTAATTTAACATCTTTCTAAAACTATTTCAAGTTTCAGGACTCGTCTAAAAGTCACTCTATCACTTTATGAAGTAAGCCAACTATTGTTTTCTGCTACTCTCAAGTTTAAACACTTGATAGATTTTCTTTGAGTTTCATAAAGTAAAAACTTCTTGAAAGTACGATTCAACCACTCTTTTCATGCTATCTTTTCACCTACATTTGGTATCAGAACTCAAGACTTTAAGGGGTTGAGCATCCTAACTGTTGCAAAGGAAAAAGATCCTTGAAGAGAATAGCACACAATGGTATACACTTTCCTGAGGGACACTCCATCAATAGATCTCCATTCTTTGATGGTGGTGATTGTGCCTACTAAAGAGACAAAATGGAATTGTTTATCAAATACATTAGTCTTGACTTGCAGGAGATAATCCAAAATGGTGACTACATACTAATGAAAGAAGTCTCAAAAAATGTGTTTGCTTAGAATGACGAAAGACCTTCAACCACAAGGCAAGTTCCCAAAAATAAATAGATAGAGCAATAGAAAGAAACAGTTTAGATGAACTCTAAGGCCTAGTACATTATCATTTGTGCTCTAAGCAAGCCTGAATATGATAAAATTATTACTTGTGACACAATTAAGAAAATCTAGGATAGGCTACAAATGTTACATAAGGAACAAACTAAGTCAAAGAAACAAAAATAAGCATGTTGGTGCATTAATATGAAACAAATGAATGAACATGAAAATACTGGTGAGACGACCACTAGATTCATGTATATCATAAACTAAATCAAGTGATTGGGTAAGAGGTACTCAAACTCTGAGATGGTTAGAAAGATTCTGAGAAGCCTACCATCTAAATGGTTTCCAAAGGTCCCAACAATCACTAAAACTAAGGATCTCAAGACTCTTTGCTTATATGCTCTCATTGGGTCTCTAAAGACTCATGAAGCAGTGCTCTTTGAAACTCATGGTGAATCCATGAAGAAAAATAAGACTGTAGCTCTAAAGACCTCCCACAAAAAGCAAAATCAAGGGAAGGCAATAAAAGCTAAAGAGGTTTCTTAAGAGGATGAAGACTCAGATAAAAATTCTAAAAATAATGGGGATAAGATCTCTATGCTTGTAAGAAAGATGTCTAGAGCATGGAAAAGCAAACTTAGAAAGAAGAAGGAGTCTACCTTGAGAAAAGACAAAAAAGGCAAAGGGAAAGTGGACAATGTAAATTGCTACTACTGTGGTGAGAAGGGACACTTCAAAAATGTCAATCCAAAGCTCAAAAGCTCATAGAAAAAGTTTGTAAGTTGAAAAGTGCAGGAGAACAAGGGTTGAATCGTGCTTTAATCTTTTTTTTCTCCTTTTGGTTTTTTTGAAAAACTAAAACAAAAACTATCAAGATGAACTTCAAGTACGGCAAAAATAGCACCACTAGGTGTCAAAAAGTAACTTTCTATACTAAAACAAATATAATAACGTAAGATTAAACAAGCTTTTCTAAGAAATAAATATGATAAGCACAAAACAAAATATAATGAAGATTCAGGGAGAAAGAAGATACTGCATAAGTGATTTTATACTGGTTCAGCCAATCTTCCTACATCCAGTTCACAACAACCATGGAGTTCCACTAGAAAACCCTTTTCTTAACCCTAAGAAAGTTAGATAGTCTTTCTATAGCCTTCTCAAGCTATCTCTACATGACCAGTGGTTCACTTTACCAGTACTTACATGTAGTCTTTGCTTAGCCTCTTCAAACTAACTCATAGCAATCACTACTGGATCAAGTTACAAAGGTTGTGTTTGGGTTAAGTCAGTCAAACTATTAAATACTCAAGTTTTCTAAGAATAAATAATATTAGAGCTAAAACTTGAATGATTTCTTTCTATCTACTACTCCTAGGAAGAACATAAGATCTACTAAGAATGTAAAAAGAAGACTTTTTTACAAAGTTGAAATTGATTACAAGCTATAATAGTTTTACAGAAAATGAGAGGAAATTTTTTCAACATTTCAACATAGTTGATGAGCAAAAGTCTCTTCGTTGTAAACATAACATCTTCTTTATACTTGATCTTCATTTATGACCATTGCCCTTGATCTATTTTCCTAGTGACATATGTTGATCTTTTTTTGTATCTTGTAATTGAAGTCTAGAAGAGCAGCTCTGCGTGTCAGAGTTATTTTTTTGTAGTTGTAGAAACCATTGTCTAATAGAGATTTCTGAGTCCACCTTCAGAAACTATATTTTACTTTCTGAACAAAGTTTCTGAACTTTTCCTTCTAGAAGCTGGGGTAGTTGACCAAGTTGACAAAAGAGATGTCACGTTAACCCCTGACTAAGTTTGACTTTAAATTTGAATTTCAAAATTTTCCTTCCCATTCCTGTAAAGTGCACCGTTTATAGTGAAACATGCTTTCTGAAGTGCCTTCTCAATTTATGGACTTCTCTTTTTATTTTCAACGCTTCAATTAGAGCTTATTGTGAATGAAATAATTATGATCATGATGATTGAATATGATTACCACAATTTTCTTCAAAGTTGCATTGAAATCTTCACTTAAAACTTCATTGATGAAGTCGTGGAATGCTTTCTGAAGATCTGAACCTTGGTTTCTTGTACTTGAGAATCTTCTTTCATTCGTTGAGCATAGAAACGTTCATTTCATGATATATTTTTTCACATCATTGAGTTCCAAATCTCTTTGAATGAGATTAAATGATTTTGTATAGGTCATCATGAAAAATAATATTGTGTTAGGATCATGTATTCTAACGTGAATCTTCTTGTTTGGTGCTTCAAGAAACTCAAGTGACGGATTAGTCCTTCTTCAAAGTATTTTCACGAAATTGATTTTCTTATCACTCAAAATGTTTAGCACCGATGCTTTCTGAAGGGTTCTGAAGCTAACAAAGTTCACTCCTAAGAAGATAGGAATGCTAACGACATGGAGTGATCTTGAAAATGTAGCAAACTAGTGCTTCATGGCTAACTATGTTTCTAAAGAAGAAACTAAAGTAAAAGAAAAGAAGAAACTAAAGTAAAAGAGCCTTCTAAAATTGAGCTTTCTTATGATGAGCTTTTAAAATTGTATCATGAATTGCTGGGAAACTCATAAACACTGACTTCTCATAATTACTCTCTCAAGAAAAAACATTAGAAACCATCTTTAGAACTTCAGAAATTAAAAATAATATCTGAACGTAAGGCTTGAAAAAGAAGAACTCAGGGGAGAAAAGTTTTTAAAAATTAGGGTATAAGCCTTAGAAACTGAAGTTTTTGAAAAGGATCAGAAAACCCAAAAAGAGTTTTTTGAACTTGAAAGAACTTCAAGCCTTCTCAAATCTGGTCTTGAAAATATGGTAAATGGTTTCAAGTTTCTGAACATGATGCTTGGTGCTTGGAGACCATATTTTAAAAAAATTGGGATTGGTTATGAGAAAGAAATAGCTGAGATAGTTGTTGCAACTTCACCTCTGTCACGACCCGATTTAGGCACGTGACTGGCACGTGAGAAATCCTATTCCCACGTAAGCCTCGTGACCTGAATTTCTCGATATGCATAGTTAATCATAAAATTTATTGAAATACATTTTCATTTTCTGCATACAAATCAGCTGTTTACTAATTCATTCTAGCCTATATTGAAACTTCATAATTCAAACTCTGTTGTCTGTGAATCATAATATAAAACATTTTTGTGTAAAACTACTCTGATTCGAAACATTCATAAATGCTGAATTGCTCAATACAACTTCAAATAATGTTATAATATGCAAAAAATAAATAAATAAATAAACATATTACATTATCAGGATTACTTTGCATTAAATCTTGGAGTACTCTAGACAAAACTATAAACACTTCACCCAAGTGAAGCTCACCATATGAACTCTAATGCTGGTGGAGGATAATAACTGGGAAAATCTGTCGCAGCTATACAATCTGTGGAATAGGAGAAAAGAGAGGGGTGAGTTTGTGCAAACTCAGTGAGTGAATCCTCACCTAAAAACTCCTTTCATAGGATGAGAGAAAGAATGCATAATGCACTGTTATAAAAACATTTATATTTATTTCACATAATAGGTGCATACTTAATATATTATAAGCTCATAATATAACAGTTATAAAATCATAAATTTATTGGAAACATAAAAATCCTGATATTTCTCGAGGCACTACAAAAGAGAACAGACGATTCATGAATTGTAAAACGACACTCAGTCCCTAGCGAACATGAGCTCATAACTGAGATCTTGAGGGTCCCTGGCAAACCGCGTCCCTGGCGGACTGATCTAGATAATGATAAGCTTGCCTTTGGCGGGCCTTGGTATGCCAATCTTAATGGAATGGCTACCGTTAACTCACAGCTCTATTTCTCTCAGTAGTTCCTGATTCTAAAACCAATCCTTTCACAACATTACATAAAGTCTTCTATCCTAGGGTTCAAAACTCAATCATATAAAACAAACAATTCTAGAAATCATATAATCTTTAATTATTCTAAGAGCTCTAAATCCACATAACTCTAACAGACTGATCTTAGCATATCTGTGGCTATGAAATCGTGTCCAAGGGACCACCCTTCGGAGACACTGTGATTTCAAGCTTACAGAATATGTATCTGCCAACTGTCTTGAGTCATATGAAGATTCACACTCTAATTTCCCTTTTTTGTTTATCTAGGTTTCTAAATCAATTCTCAATATCATTCTTTTATAAACTTGTAAATTCTGAAATCATAATACCATTCCTCAAAAGCTCATAGTTCTCTAACAGCCATTTGCATAATCCATATTCAACATCAAACAAAAGTTTTAATGATCATAAATCTTTGATAATTACAATTGAAACCAACTCTAAATAGAATCATATTATCAATAATGGTCCCATGAGTTTTCTAAAACACAATTCATGCTATTCTAAAACCACAGTTTCATATTTCAGCAGAAATCTCAAAACCTTGCACCACAATCTCTAAAGAATCATACTTTAAACCTTAGTTTCATGAAAAATAACTTTAATGCAAAACATAAAGATCACAAGTGCGAATCCATTCACCTGGAGGGTTGAATAGTGAAGAATCTACATTGACAGAGCTCCTTGGAGCAGGAACAACATCAATATCTGACACAGGGGCTATAATATTCTAGATTAACTTTTAGAAAGCACTAAATAGCTCATATCTAACTCTAACACCAAGAAGGAACTTCACCTCTTGGATAATATGGAGGAATAGCAAAACCAACCTCAAGAACAAAGAGGAAATGGAAGAAAAGGAGAGGAAACATCAAGATCTCTTACCTTAAAGCCTTGGAAGTGAAAGATTCATATTAGATTGATAAAAATGGGTGAGAGAGAGGTTAGAGATGAGAGTTCTCGGGTTTCCAAGGGGGGAGGGGTGTGTTTTGGCCAAATGAAGGTTTTGGACCCCGAAATGAGGTTTTTAAGTGATTTGTCAAGCGTTGCAGCGGTAAAGAGCACTGCAGAGCTCATCAGAGAGCGTATCTAGCATCGATTTACTGTTCTGTTGAGTGCTGCAGTGCTAAGAGTGCCGCAGCGCTCACCAGAGAGCATAAAAATTCACTCCTTGCACCGACTTACTTTCTGACGAAGCGCTGCAGCGCTCTTAGCGCTGTAGCACTCACCAAAGAGTTTTTTTTTTGTTTTAGCCTAGAGTATTACAAAGAAAGGGAAAATGAAAAATGCTTGTGTTTTTTACCATAAGAATGGACATCTACCTGATAAGTGCCTTATATTAAATAAGGCAAAGAAATAGGTTAAAAACCTCCCGCCAAAGTACCTCACACAAAAGGACCCAAGAAGATATGGGTACCTAAAGTTAAAACCACTCACATTGAAGGTGTGTCTTAAGATGTATATTGAGAAAGATGACAAGTGATACATGGATAGTGACTGCTCCAAACACATATTAGGAAAAAGGAAATGATTTAGAAAGTTAAAGCCCAAAAACTCAGGATCAACGAAATTTGTTGATGGTGGAAAAGCAAAAGTCACTAGTAATGGAAATATTGGTAAGGATTATTCTCATCAAAATTTGTATATCCTTTTAGTTGATGGCTTGGCTCACAACCTACTAAGCATTAGTCAATTTTTCAAAAGAAACCCACTTCAGAAGGATGATCTTAAACATTAAAATGAACCTTTATTTTGTTAATGCATGATCACATTTTTTTGTAAATAAATCGAAGCGGTAGGGACGACAATGATAATATTGATTTTTTTTATATATTGGGTTGGAGATCACTATATATATGTATATGTGTGTGTGTGTGTGTGTGGAATAGTTATTACATGACTTGCTTGAATGTATTGTAAATATTTAAACAAGGTCTATTAACTTACAAATAGTAATTTCTAAGTCTAATATTATGACTTAAAGATAATATTATACTTAGAACGATGTTATAACAGTGAGTGGTGGTAGGTGATGACCGGCAGCCTTGAAAGTGTGAGAGAAGAAAGATAGTTAAGGGTAAATGAGAGAAATTATCTGGTAAACTATTTTTAAGCTTCAAAATTGTAAATATAAGTTTTATTCTCAATTGATTTTGACCATTAGATTTATTGATCAACGGCGAAAATTTTATCACCTGACAAACTATTCAATGAGCATGTACGACGTCGCCCGCCAAGAGTCACACTTGAATGTTGGGACTTCGGGACTACCAAACAAAAGCGAGAGTACGACAATGGTCCCCAATATTTTTCCAGCATCGACAAAGTAGACAAATAGTCAAAGTCACGCTACGCATAACATTAATTTATTGCCACTCTTTTGCTTGTTGGCCAAGTCATTACGACACACACGTCTATAAATCAAATCAACCCCACGAATCAAGTCTTCCCAGAACCACACCACAAATTCATTAGCGGCAGAGTGCAGAAAAAGAAGATGGCAGGAGTTGATCGTGCTGAAGCATATGTGTTGAGAAAGTTGTATAAGGAGATAATTAAGGAAGAAGAAGGAGGAGGAGGAAGAACCAAGAAAGGCAAGATTGGTCCCAAGGCCAAAAGATCAAGTGGATGTTTCTGCTGGTCTCTTGAGAAGCACAGAAGAACCAAACAGGTGAGAGACAACAATGAAAAAGTATCGGCTGGGGTTTTGTATCAAAACCATAAAGATCATATGGCTTGCCCAGAAGATGTTACATAATCTAGCAGTAATTTTTAGTTTGGTGTATTTTCATGCGTGTATACTAAAGATGTGTAATTTCCTATAAAATGTTGTATTTTCATCTTTAGAACTGAGAAGAGGAAAAATCTAAAACAAAAATGAAAGTTTCCAATAAGATTTATGATTTTCTTTTAATTTCATTGTCACAGTCGGATCTCAACACCTGGCATTCGTCTGCTTAATCAATTGCGATCCATTCTAGCAGATGTTAGGCTCGTTAACAAGATGATTATATGGAAAAAAAAAAGTGGCCTAAAAATTAACATGGTTTCTCATATCTTATAATTAGGGGTGACAAAAAGCTGATGCCTGCTTAAAAGATATTGTAAACTTTCTCGCTACAAGAAACATGCGGAGTTGCGGAGTACAGATAAAATTATCTACAAATTTATCATTAAATCTATTGGTAATTACAGTTATTGACAACTATATCGACGGAAAAAATCCATCAGACAAACATATGTCGATAAGTTTGTATTGTACCCATATATCAGCATCCCTAACAGCTTATAAAAAACAAAAAACAAAAAATCAACAGATTGTATAAAAATCATCATCCCTAGTAGGTGGGCATTCGCCAGCTGACCCACATTCCCTTTTGGCCTGCTGGGCATGCCAGGACTTATATAGCCTCCTCTTGTCGCTGAATATATTTATTTTATAAATTAAATGAAACAAATTAGACTTGCATCATTTATATCTATTAAGAATATAAAAATAATTATGAGAGTATGAATAGAGCAACGGAAGCACTAATAACCTCACCCTAACTAATTATGAGAATATGAATATATTGTTTTTCTTATGAGAAATAAAATTAAGTTTTTAGGTTTAAAAATGTTACTGAGTATTAATGGACATGAAACATGTGTATATATTATTTTACTTGTTTTGATAATGGTTACTATTTAAAATTAAAAAATATTATTGACAATATATTGAAAAAATAAAAATTAAATCATACTCCTAAAACTAGAAAAAAAAACCCAAACTGACCCCTCCCTAAAGATATCTAAAAAAGTATCTGCCAATTAAAATATGAAACAAGTTGACCCCTCCTTGAAAAATAGGACAAGCTTGTATCTCAATATATAATCATGAATAGTTCAAATGGATCTCTATATAGATAGGCTAACTTGTTCAATATTTTTAATTGGCAATAATTCATTTAGATTTTTTTTCCTTTTAAAAAGTCTAATTTATCCGACGTTTTTAATTAACATAAACCTTTTTAAGTAATTTTTCTATAATGTCTAAACTATCCAATATAAAATTTAAAAGTGACAAGTTTTAGGATTTTGTCCCTAAATTTATTAACATTAAGAATATATTTGGTTAAAGAATAAAAGTGAGGGAAAAAATTATATAAATGAGTCTTATATGCGCATGAAATTATATTAGATTCATGGGTTAGAATTATGAAAATATGATATTTTGTAGATAGGTATGAAAATATGAGATTTTATTATTAGAACCAGCCAATGACAATGGCGGGCCCGTATTTTTTCTAAAAATAAAAAGCTCTCTGAATTCCTATCAGCGTGACTGTCAAGCTCCCATCTTTATATTAAAAAAGTGGAACCTGCCAATGGAGTGATGACAAGTTCAATATTTTTGTTTTATTTTTTTAAGTGTAAACTGCAAACCTTGTTGGCAAGATCCATTTCACTTAAAAAAAAAAAAAATTGTTTAATTTTTTTATCCTAATATTTTTAATTTAATATCAATTTGGTTTTAATAAAATTTAATACATTAACTTAGCACTAATATTTTTTTTAATTTGGATATCAATTTTGAATCTTTACTTGGATAGCATGAGTAAATTGTTATTGAAGTTAGGGAGTGGCTATTGTCACTCCTTTTTGTCTAATATCACTCTCATTTAATTGCTCTTTTGTTTGATTGTCCTATAATGTCCTTCTTTCTCTTTTATAATTAAATCAATAAGATATTGTTGGTTTAAAATTATTTCAAATCATTGTTATTAATATTTAAAGTTATTTTTATTATTTTCCATATCAAAAAAATATATTCTTTTACTATTTATTGATTGTGCTTCTTTGACATTTTATTTTATGAAGAAAATTTTAATTTTAACTACTTTTTTCATAAGACATATAAAATTCAAATTTTCACATAAAAACAGCAAAATATAATTGTGTTTTGATTATCTTAATCTTAAAAAGTTAGTTTATAAATTGAATTGAACTATTTTACTATACAAAGTTTTCTTCGAGGAATACAATATACTTTTTATTTTACTATTTTGTAAATATGGTACAAAATAAAAATAAACTACACAAATTATTCTTGATATAAAAAATTTGAATTAAAAATAATTCTTGACAAAAAAATTTTATTCTTATAAAAGATATTCAAAATTTATTAGACTCTAACAGTTATATTCAAATAAAATTAGATACAATAAAGGATCGGTGATACACTGGGTTTTAGCATCGTTTGTACTCCAAAAATTAAGAAAGGATAAAACATCAGTATTTATTTATTAATTTATTAAGAGTTAAACTCAAAAACCATATAAATAAGTGTTAAAATTGAATGTCATATATATTCTGTGAATTGTATCTTAGTTAATCACAATTCCAAAAGTTTTGAGGTAACTATCATAAAATTAAGCTAGCACTTTGAAAGTTTTGATAATGCATGATTAAACGATAATGAATTTTTTTTAATAACATGAATGAAGAGAAAACTACAAGAAAAGTTAATATCCAATGGATAATTTTTAATACTTAGGATATCTAATTGCTACTTGAAATTAAACATGACATAAATATTAAATAATTTACGTAGCTAAATTAATTTATAATTAATTAATAATAATAATATCTTTTGATAACCTTATAGTACCTGGTAAATAATTTAATTCATGCATATTTATTATTCTTTAAGATAAAATAGCATAAGGATAGTTTGGTAAAATATAATAAAAATAAATACAAGTGGGAGTGGTATTAGCCGAACAGGAGTGACAATAGCCACTCCCTTGAAGTTAAATAGATTATGACTAAATTGCTTTTAAAACTAAAAATGTTATCACTAAATTGATGTAAAAATAGTTATCCAAATTAATCAAATTAATATGAAATTAAAACTATTAGGATTAAAAAAGCTATTTGCTTTTTTTTTTTTTATGAGAATGACTATTGTCACACTCTTATATCTATTACCACACCCTATATTAGTGGATTTTTTTTTTAATATTCCTAATATATCCTTAAATAATAATTATCCTAACCTTTTGTCTATATATTGTCACACTCTTATTTAAAGTTAAGTATTCTTTTAAAAAACCATGACATTATTTCCATTGATATTTTAAAAATAATTCTTAAATAAACTTGTTCTAACAAATCTAAACAGATAAACAGATATAAGTACACATATAAATAAAGAAAATAAATGATAATTTTAAAGTTATGGCTCAGATGGAAAATGGACATGAAAGTTGATCATGAATTTAAAGATTTATTGTTTGAGTTGTTACATTACAAGCTTGTGTAGAAATATTATTATTTTCAAATTTTATATGAATTACTTTTTGTCGTTCTAAATCATATGCTTATTGTATTTTAAACTTGTACATAACAAAATTTATTTTTCAACCAAATAGTTATCCAATAACAGAGTCCAAAGCTATAATTAATAAATGTGTAGATCATTATAATTTTACTTATTTTTTTAATTAAGCCATTACAATTTAATTTTTTTTAATCAAATCACCACATCGCAAATGAATTTATAATCAAGTCGCTAAAGCAATCTATTGCTAAAAATTTTAAATACAACAAATATATAAAGGTCTAATTGACTATTACTGGAACTTGCACATTTTTAATTAAAAAACATTTAAAATTTTAAGTTTGTATCACGTTAGGTTTCTTTGAGACTTAATTATACAATTTTATAAATTTTTTAAATCATATAGACATAATTAAAAATTTAATAAAACTATAGACATCTTTAAATTTATTGAACTAACTTATTAAAAAAATACATATAGTATAAGTTAACATTTATGAAGAAAATTCAGAATATAAGAACTATAGTATGTAATTGAATGAGTGTAATAATAGATAAAATGTTTGAAATAATTATTAGCCATAGACATTTTAGAAATATTGAAGAAAAAGTTACCAATAAGATATGACAATAAATATAAAGATGTGATAATAACTATTTTTTTTATTTTTAAAAATTCTTTTATTAGAAATAGCCAATCAATTTGGGATACATCCCGTTTTCCCAGTAACATTTTATCCAAAATCCCATATTTGCATCACTTTTTTGGGTCTCATCTATGTGATTTTTATCCTATTTTTAATCATCAATCAAAAACATCCTAACAATAATGGAAACCTCATGTCTGAATTTGCGGGCTTTTCCGCGAAATGTCACTATTTGTCGCGCGTGGAGCAAATGTGGCTGCCTGGAAAGCACACTGTCACTGTAGATGTTGACATCAGTCATGGTATCTTCCCGGTTATTTGTTGGCGACCATACACGTTTGTGATGAGTGAAAACAAAGTCCACCAAGTAGAAGTGCAAAATTCTGACCCTTTACGAAGCAGTCCAAAAGTGTTCAGACTCGGCGGGCGGCGGCTTTCTTGGTTTTGCTTGTTCCCCAAGCCAATTCAACTCTATATAAATCAATCCCATCTTTCTTAGTGCATCAAAATTGTCAGAGAGACCTTGAATTGGCATTTGTTATTATTGCTGGCCATGGCTACGGTAGGGTTTGGTTTTGCTGAAACATACATGATGAGGAAGATGTACAAGGAGAAAATGCAGAAGAGAGCACAAAAAGAAGGGGGAGAAGAGGAGGGAAGGAGCAACATGAAGATTCATACAACCAAAAGGGTTTCCGAGGACAAAACATCAATTGGGTGTTTCTCAAGGGTTTCCAAGCAGCAGCAGCGCAGGAAAAATTCGCAGATATCAGATTCCAATGAAAGTGAAGCTGCCGCTATTTGATTCATATTGACATTGTATTTGGGATCAGTTTTCTGCTTTTAATTACAATGATTATTTAGTTCGTTCAACTTTCAAGTTCTCATCTGCACTCGGTCTTTTTTTTTTAACGTATACCCAATTCGTTGATTCGTGTAATGAAATGAAATATTGGTATTCCATATCGAAGCAATTCTTTGTATCAGTATTTGCTAGTATATAACTTGAAAACACAATGCAGATTTCCATTTCTCTATCTGATTCTTTCTCATGACCAGGCGATTAAAAAATAAAAATAAATCTGGGATGAACAAATTAAAATCAGTTTATCTGTACCTAAAAAAATGATTATCCCGTTAAAATAAATGTTTATATTTGAAAATCACAATTTAGAGATCTCCCTGATTTGGCATCAAACTGTTGGCTCCGCCGCTGGTCCTCCAGCAATAATGGTTGGGTCATCTTGTCTTTCATTTTGGTCTGGGGTCATCTTGTACTTATGCTGCAGGTTCGGCGCGAGATCAAAAACTGTTGGCTCCAGAAAGATTTTTGCTCATTGCTTTATTGTCAAGAGGATTTCGTTTCACAAAGGCAGGCCGACTTTCTGCTGGCCCCAGAAACAAACAATAAGTAAAGCCCACAAATTCTGTAACTAAATACGTAGTAACTGAGATGTCATTTTTTTTTTCTTATCTAATGGGAGTCCGTTTGCGTCTTTCTTTGTCTTTCGCTGGTTTGTCATTGGATAGGGCCTAGTTTTGTGATATGCACTTCCACTGCGATATTATATGTCCTGCTTTTGACTTTTGACCCAAATTTTTTTTAAAAAAATATAAATAGAACTGTTAAGCGAGTCAGCATGCCTTGTTTAGACTTATCCTGTCAAAAGTCCTCCAAAAATAAAATGGGGTAGACCAGCCCATCAAAATAAAATAGGCTCAGATAGTGAGCTCAGTCATTTTTTGGTGGACTAACCTGCCAAAAAATTAAAAAATTAATAAAAATATTTATTTTAATAGATTAATAAACTTTTTTTTAAGGAGATTTTTTTTCAAAAACATAACATTGATACTTGTATAATAGTAAAAATCAATTCTAACATGAACAATTATTATAATAAAATAACTCAGCCTTAGAAGTCAATACTAATATATTGTGTTTAGTAACAATAAACTGATACTTAGTCTCAAATTAACATTAGTATTTTACGTTTTTTTTTCAAAAGAAAAAAAAACGCATACTGGCTTGCAGGTCAAGCTCGCCCTAACCCGTTAAATCCCATTGGTTAGGTAGGCTAAATTTTTCAGCGAGCTTTAAAGGGCAACCCAACCCACCAAAAATGGCAAGTTAAGCGAACCAGTTTGGCAGAATGAGCCCATTTTGACATTTTTAACAATAAAATATTCTGGTTAAATAGGGATGACTATAGGATCCACATAATAAAGGGAAAGGGGATAATAGGGGTGGGAGGAATAGTCCCTCGTTCTCATGTCCACGTAGTTTGCCCCATTCTCCTCCTCATTTCCCATAGTGGGAAGAAATTCTCCATATCTTTATTTTTCATGGATCCCTAACCCTCGCAGGAATCTAAGGATATCTCAAAAGGTTTAAAACAACTAAGAAAACTTATCTAAGCAAGTTGATTATCTTCAAAATTTTGAATAATAAAAACAAGAAAACTTCTAAAATAAATAATGCAAAGTTGATTCATGTCTTAATGCTCATAGTTGATCTTGCATTATTATCACTAAATTTTCAAATTTTAAATCAAGCCACACCCATCATTGAAAAATCATAATAAACAAACAGTGAAATGAAATTGAGAAAGTCTAACACTAAATATTTTCATAGTCTTTGTGCTTGAGTTTGAGTTCAACTTTCACTTGCATACAAAAAGGAATATATAAACTAATTACAAGTTATAAAAAAAATTGCAACTTGTTGCTTTTTTTTTTTTGTAATCTTTATCACAATGTGACAAGTGTAACAAATTTGATTCCAAATCTCAATTCAGGGAAGAGAATCGCTTTCTCTTAAAAAATTAAGATTGAGTTTGTGTGAATTGTTTAAAAGATTAGAAGTGGCAAAATGCAAGTAAAGTTCAAAAAAAGGTAAAACTTGAAAGAACAGATGCATAAAGACAATGAACAAAATGATGTAAATTTCGACAAGGAAAGACAAATTGTATTAAAATAAAATAAAACAATCATCACTCATAAACTAAAGTTAATCGTTCCATATGTGCTAAGTGACTTCAACTGAAACCTAGCATATGAGCATTGCATTGCATCCCTTACAATCGAATCTAAGGCTCTTATTTATAAACAAATTCTATCCTAAAATTTTGCTAACTAACTATGAATTTTTTATTTTGATTGGCCTAATCATTCTCGCTTTTTTCTCATGCTTGCTTGCTTACTCTCCAAGGACATTCAAACCCACGATCTTGTTAGCTACACTTCCTATTTTCTAGGGATATTTTCTTATTATAATCAACAATGCCCCAGCCCTCAATTTTGACACTAACAATCATCTTCCGTGTAGGGTCCCTTTTCCATCTATCCTCTACTCATCTTTCAACATTGTGCTTCTCTATGTGTTCCTATCTTTTGTTAGTGGACAAGAAGTGTTCTCAAATATATTTGACACTTAACAAATACCCCCCCCCAACCCAAACTCTTGTTTTTGTTGAGACTTTCCATTAAGAGAAGCAAGAGTTTTCCTTCAATTTTTTACATCTCTCTTTACATGCTCACAAGTCACTTAAGAATTTAGTGCTACTCAATCTATTCAGTTTCCATCATCATTAATTCAGTTTTCAAAACTTGAAAAAGCATTCTATTTTTCCTCCGAAATGTCCTTAAACATTTGATCTCATCCAGTTAAATTTAAATGGTTTAGGATTTCTTGATCTTCCCTCACGCCAAACTTATAAATTCTCTTTTTTCTTCTCTCTTCTTTTTGCAAATATTCAACCTTTTCACTTCATTCTTTCTTTCAAATTCTCCCCTCTCAAGCTTACTCAAAATACTTTTTCCTTTCTTCTTCCTTACTATTTCTACTAAAAAATGGCTAAAATCTCTCAACCTAATTCATCTCTTTGTAGCATTTTACTTGCATTTCCTCTTAACTCTTAACTAGATTCCACTACCAACATTGGCGCCATTAATAAGGTATTAATCCCTTTTCATCTTCATACTTAGATTATTGGCTATGTTGGCCCTACTTACTCTATAAATTAGTCCAAACAATTTGAATCTGCTTTCCCAAATTACCTTTGCATTAATTATGTTGATACCAAATAATGAGGTAGATGGCTAGGATTTGGTCTTGTTGGTCAATATTGAATCTTGGCCATCTGCTTAACTTAAGAGGATAAGCATTATCTAAACTTAAAGGTTGAGCTATCTTTTGACATTGAAAATTACATACTGAAATTTTACTAAGTGGGTAAAATACTGTACTTGGGAAATAAAAAATTATCAAAAATTAATTGTAGGCTTAATACTCTATCCTAACCTCTATCCTATCTTCCCTTGGCTGCGAGTGTTCTTGGTCCAAGTTCTAGGGTTACTATTCACCTATGGGTCCATAAAGTTACTATTCATCCCTAGCCTAGAATTTTTTGTCCTACTCATCTGTTGGATCATCCTCATTATCACTATGTCTATCAGAATCATAGTTATCAAACTCGGCTCGGACTGGTCGATTCAATCGCTGAATTGGCGAATTGGTCATAGAGCCGGGTTGAGTCACTTATTGGATTAGACTTGCATTCAAACCAGGATGACTCGGTTTAACTCGGTCGGTTTAATGCAAAACCAACGACCTAGAGAGTTCACTAAAACTGGTCCGGGTCAATTTTTTTCCCAATCAACAAGTTTGTTTTAGATTTAGCACCAAAAATAAAAGAAAAACAGATCAAGAAGGAGAAGACTGCTGCTTGCTACTTGTTGCTTGTGGCAGAGCACTGCCTGCTTGCTTTAGATTCAGTTTCAAATTCGTTGCTTACTACAGTGGCATAACTTGATGTGAAGATGACAACAAGTGAGACAAAGGCTTTGGGTTCAATGGTTGTGGTTGATCGGCGTGGTGGTGGTGAGTTCTCGGTTCAATGCGGTTGTAGGTGTGGTGGCATGAAAGCTCATAGAGACAAGGGTCATGTGGTTGTGTGGGTGAGTTAGCTGTGGTTGCGTGAAAGAAGGCTGTGTGGGTATGGGTGTGGGTTATGAGAGGGAAGAGTTGTGTGGGAGAAAGGGATGAAGAGTAAAAGATGAGGTTAGGTTAGATGAGTTTCTTACTTTTACTTTATGAAATAGTGAAAATGAGGCTTCCAGCTATACAACACTGTGTTTGTTTGTTTGTTTGTTTTTTTTATTCAAAAAGTGTATTTATAATCTTACTTTAATATTTTCAATTTTATGTACTTTAATTTGTGATAAATCAATTAATCATGTCAATTTTCTTATTTTTTTTTTCCAGTATACTCTACCATTTAAATATATTAAATTATTAATTATTCATTTAATTGTATAATTTTATTATATTTATTAAAATCTTAATATATTTATATATTTAATTAATAATATTCGGTTCAACCGGTTCGACTAGTGACTCGCCGGTTGAACCAATGACTCATTGACCCGATGTTGTGCCCGAGTCGAGCACTGAGTCGGGTTTTATACTATAGTCAGAATACTCAAATTCTCATTAATAAAGCTCAAATGAATTTTTGATTGGGGTGTTACTCTAACACCACAATGTAAACCTCCTAATTATCATATGTTACTCAAGTATTAACACAATAATTACAAGTATGTGACTTACATTTTTTTTTCAATTGGTAGTAGTCGTAAAGCATAAAAATAAAGTAAAATAAAATAGCATCGACTGTTTAAAGTATTAATGCAGCCATTAATAGCCCATCAATATGTGTGTGTGTGTGTGTGTGTGTGTGTTTGTGTGTGTGTACAATGGAACATTAGTAGCTATATCTCTAAAGGAAAACTAGTTGCCCATCCAAATTACAACATTGCCTTTATGCTAAAATACTAGAGTCAGTAGAGGAGTTGGAGTCAAACGATGATGATTAAGATGGTACACCCACCACAAGGCATTGACAGTGTAAGTGAGAGTACAACAAACTAGGTGTACTAAGAGCCAAGGCACACCACCATATGGAAACTCGGGATCGTAAAGGGTGCTGAAAATAAACTGGGCAAATGAGCAATTGTATTATAATACTACTCTTACTATAGCAAGTCAATGAAGAGCAATAGGGATGGCATCTGCAAGATTTGAAGATAACACAAGGTATATGCAACATAGGGATCAGAATATTATAAAATTCTCAGTAAGGCACTCCCTCATACATAAACATATCATCATAATCATTTTCAACCATTGTAGATTATTTCTAAAAGCATTTCATGCAAGCATACTTAATGATTTAGTCATATTACATCAACCATAAAGTTTTTGTAAATCAAATGCAAGAACAATTAATCATATGCAATATCAATGAATCATCATATATTTCTCTTGTGCCCAAAGAACTCAATTATGTGTGTTATCTTTTTTCATTGACATAGGAAAGATTTAGTTCATACCAATATGTATCAGTAGATAACACCACATATGGGCAATAGATTGCTTATCAGGACTAAGCTAATTCCTATACGCGATCATCAGATTTTTTTTTTCCACTTTTGAATCTCACACAGATCTATTTCTAGCTAGTACATCTATTGACTTTCAATATCTCAAGGGAAGTTTCTTTTTTTTGCCTTCCCCTTCATTTGAGGAAGTTCCTCCTTTTTCTTTTCTCTTCATTTGACATAAGTCCTTTTTTTTTTTTTTACCCATATTTCAGAACATGCACAATTAAAGTTCAAGATTCTCTTTTGTCACATGCTTGCTAATATTCTTTTCTTTTTTCCAAATGCATGCATTGGTCACATATAGGCATTCATTTACCAGTAATTTCAATTATGCCTCATAAATCAATTTTTAAATTTTCCTAGCATGTATTAATACACATCACTCTTGAGCCAAATACCTTTATATCATCAATTTAAGGCATTAATACCCTTCTAGCAAAATTGGAAGATTTCACACCTCAATAATGCATTTACTTCACAAATCAAACTACAT
Organism: Dalbergia cultrata; assembly: GCA_031216105.1. Taxonomy (NCBI): domain Eukaryota; kingdom Viridiplantae; phylum Streptophyta; class Magnoliopsida; order Fabales; family Fabaceae; genus Dalbergia; species Dalbergia cultrata. Next base: position 36,023,380 of record CM062352.1, read on the forward strand.
AAAACAGACCTTCAAAAATCCACCAAGATACTTTAACATATCCATAAAGTCCTATAAAAATTTCAGGTCCAAACAAGTTCTCTAGCTATATTAACAAAATTGTAAAAATTTGGTGGTCAGTGACTACCTAATTTCAGCCAACACTTAAAATTTCTAATTTTATTACCATAGCAAATTAACTTAAAAATTCCTAGAAAAATTTAGTGTTAGTTGTAAACTCCAAAACCCTTTAGAAAGTATGAGCTTTAATATTTTGATGGACAACAAAGCCAATTTAAAGAAAATACTTTGAAGAATGACTAATGGCTACCTTGTGTTTCTTGACAAAGCCTAAACAGGTGACTTCAAAATGCACTATCGGAATTAAGTGAAAATAATTTCACTATGCATGTGCAAATATATTTTTCTCATGTGAAGAAGATAGATTCAAATGAAGTGAAAATTATATCAAGCAGAATGTGATTGTGTTCATCAAGGAAGCAAACTCCTTGAAACAGAATCAAGAAACCAAGGATATGATCATCAGAAGTAACACTAAACTTCAGAAAAAAAAAGGAGACAATGAAGATAACATACGAAAGTTGGAAGCAATGGGTTACTCAATCTTCAGTCATCATAATCGTGGATTATTCATTATCAAAAAGTTATGATTGAAGATCAGAAGACAAATAAATTAAAAAGGAACTAGCAGCACTTTTCAGAAAGTTCGCATCATAAAAAGAAAGGGAAAGCGATCAGATTTGAAATTCAAAATCAAAAGAGAAACCAATCTCTTTTACCCGGAACATCATCTCTTTAGCAAGAAAGACTTATTAAGAAGTTTAGAAACCATGTTCAGAAAATAGAAAAGCAATTTCTAATAGGCTTCAGAAACCTGAACTCATCAACGGTTTCTGAAAGAAAAAACTCTGACACCAAATAAGCTATTCCTTTAGATTATGTTCCCAATATTCAATTTGATGCTTGACACGTGCTGGTTGGATAAAAGACCAAGGGCAACGATAATAAAGGAAAATTATCTATAAATAGAGATGATTGAGCTTCAAAAATTGAGAGACGATAAACAAAGCAAAAACGATGTGAAAATCTTTCCAAATCTCACTGTGAAAATAATCTGCTAGATTCTTTGTATATTAAAATCTTCTTTCTACATACCAGATTGTTCATACGTTCTTCTAAGGAAGAATCAATAAAAAGAAGTCACTCAAGTCGTCTCAGATTTATCATCTCATACTCATTAGGAAGAGAAGCTTAAGTGTAAAATTGTTCAAAATAAATATCAATCTTGAATCTATTGTATCATCGACCTAGTAGTGATCGGAAGTTGAAAGCTTGAAGAGGCTATTGCAAAACTACTTGTTGTTGTTGTGTTAGTAAGTGTGGTTTACTAATAGTAGTAAGAGCTTGGGAAGGCTACGATAAAGACTATCATGTATTGTTATCTCCTCGAATTAAGGAAGAGTAGTGAAACTCAATAGTTACTGAGAACTGGATGTAGACATATGTTGGCCGAACCAGTATAAAACTCCTTATTCAGTATTCTTTCATCCTTCACTTCTTTATTTTCTACTTTTAATTTTGTATAAGTTTTTTATCTTTATCTCTTGCTGTTAAAGTATTTATTTGAATTGTATGATTCAGAAATTTACTTTCTGAATAATCTAACCTATCTTCCACTGCACTTCAAGCTCAGAGCTTGATAGATTTTTATTGTAAAGTTTCAATTTGAAAATCGTAAGAAAGAAAACATGATTCAACGCCCCCTTTTCGTGCATTTTCTCACTATCATTGGTCCTCAACGTGTCTAAAACAACTTATAAAAATTTCAACACAAAATTTAATCATTTGATATAATAAACAAATTAGACAAATTCATAGCTTTAGATTTGGCTATTTAAACAACAAATAAAATAGCCTTGATTTTTTTATTTTTCAAATATAGTAAAAGACCTCAAATGCACTCAAGAAAAATATGGGACTACTTTAATATGTTATACTCACTATAAAAATATTTCTGCTCAAAAAGATATCCTCTACTACTTGAGAAAAATCATGAAACACTTACTGCCAGTGAAAAATCTGAGTTTTTAGCAACTTAGTTTAAAACTTGTTTTGATAAAAATGATTTTCTAACAATATCAAATTACTCTACTCATATAAACACATCATGATCTATGTATAAACATGCCATAACCAAAAATACTAAGCTCAAAATTTCAATATCTTCATAAACAAAATTTAGAAAAGAAAAAGCCACAAAAACCCTACTCTTGAATCTTTAAGGCTTCTAGCTAAAATTGATGTTCCCCAAACTAATTTTCTTCACTCCAATCTCTTCCAAACAGCCCTTAATCTTTCTTCCAATAGTGCTATGTGATAGTTCAAGGTGGAGAATGACAATGAATAAAAATTTTAATCAATTAGTTTTGGAAATTATGAAGAGTAGATGAAGATTAGTGAAAAAAACTTGTGGTTTTTGGAGGCTTTAAGCTATGGTTTTGGGACCATAGCTATGATCTTGTGTTTCTCTTTCTCTTAGAAAAAAAAATGAGATAAATGGCTAGGCTTTGATCTTGTTGGTCAAGATTGAATCTTGTCCATCCACTTGGCTAAAGAGGATAATCATTATCTAAACTTAAAGTTAAGCTATTTTTTTGTGTTGAAAATCTCCCATTAAAATTTTACCGAATGGATAAAATACTATGCTTGGAAAATCAAAATATTATCTGAAATTAATCTTCTGCCTAATACTCTATCCTAACCTTTATCCCAACTCTTGGTCCTGGTTTTGGGGTTACTATTCACTTACGGGGCCTATAATGATACTATTCATGCCTTGCCCGAAATTTTTTTCTACTCGTGCATTGGGTTGTCCTCTTTATCACTAAGTGCATCAAAATACTCAAATTTTCATTAATAAATATCAAATGACTTTTTGAATAACTCCGAGATGTTACCTTTCTCATGGTTTTTGATTTCATCAAATGAAGCACTTAGCATTCTAAATTTGTTTTGAACATTTTGAAGATATTTCTAAAGCAGATGAAATACTTTTTGACCTTAGAAAGTAGCTTATGAATTTGATAGTCTTCAAAGAAAGACCTCAGATAAGAGTCATGGGGGACTCTAGAAAATTCATGAATGTTATGAATGCTATGCAATGCAAGTTTTCATAAACTTTTCAAGTTTAGAAGGTTTTTCAAATAATAGAAAAGATCTTTAGCTAATGATTTAGTGAATATCATAAACTAATTCTTCTGTATTCAGAAACTTTAGCTCAATATCACCTTTATATACATGATCCCTTATGAAATGTTGTTTTACATTTATATGCTTGGATCTAAAGTGTTGAATAGGATTTTTAGCAAGGTTTATAGCACTAGAGTTATCACATAAGGTAGGGATTTTGGTATACCTCAAGTGATAATCTTCAAGTTGGTTTTTGATACAAAGTATCTGAGTGCAGCAATTTATAGCAGCTACATATTTAGCTTTTGTAGTTGAGTGAGCAATTGTATTTTGCTTTTTGCATGACCAAGTTATTAAGCAATCTCCAAAGAAGTAGCAATAACCACTAGTACTAAATCATTTTCATAATATCCTAAAATATCACTAGAAGTACCTTTCTCACACCATAGACCAAGATTAGTAGTACCTACTAGATATTTCTTTGATAGTATTTAAGTATGATTGTTTGGTGTTAGATTGAAATCTAGCACAAATTCTCATGTTTAATTAAATGTTAGGTCAACTAACAATAAGATAAAGAAATGAACCAATTATGCCTCTATATAGACTTCCTGGTACTTTTTCACTATTCTTATCAATATGTATGACTTGAGAATGATGCATAAGAGTGTTCATTGGCTTTGTCTGATCCATGTTGAATATTTTGGGGAGTTCTTTTTGCATATTTTTCTTGATGAATCTGATAGTGAGAAAACGCATGAAAAGAGGAAGGGTTGAATCGTGCTTCTTTTCCAAATCCTCAAACTAAATTTTTTTTTAATAAAACTCTATCAAGCTTAGAGCTTGAAGTGCAGCGGAAGATAGGTTAGAGTAATTTGATTAAGCAGATTAAAAGCAAGAGATAATGATAAAGGTATTTTTGTGAAATCAAAGACTGTAAAATAAAAGGTTAAGGATGAGAAGATACTGAATCAAGAGAATTATACTAGTTTGGCCAACACTTGCCTATATCTAGTTCTCAGTAACCACTGAGTTTCACTAAACTTATTCAACCCGAGGAGATAACAATACAGGATAGTCTTTATTATAGTCTTCCCAAGCTCTTACTAACATTAGTAAACCACACTTACTAACTCAACAGCAACAAGTAGTTTTATAGCAGCCTCTCCTAGCTTTCAACTTCTGATTGCTACTAGATCGATGATACAATGGATTCACGAGTGATGTTTACTTTGAATAATCTTACACTTAAGCTTCTCTTTTACTGAATGTGAAGTGATAAATATGAACAAGCTTAAGTGACTTCTTTCTTCCGATTCTTCCTCAGAAGAATGTATGAATGATCTAGTATACAGAAAGAAGATTTTAATATACAAGGAATCTAGCAGATAATTTTTACAGAGAGATTTGGAAAGATTTTCATAGCATTTTTGTACTATATTTCGTCTCTTATCTTTTGAAGCTCGGTCATCTCTATTTATAGATGATTCTCCTTTGTTATTGTTGCCCCTAATCTTCTATCCAACCAGCATGTGTCAAGTATCAATTGAGTATTGGGAATATAATCTAGAGGAGTAGCTCATCTGGTGTCGGGATTCTTTTTTAGAAGCCATTGATGAGTTGAAGTTTCTGAAGTCTATCAGAAACTACTCTTCTACTTTCTGAACATGGTTTCTGAACTTCTTAATAAGTCTTTCTTTGTTGATCGAGGGTACCAAAGAGATTATGTGCTGGGTAAAAGAGATTGATTTGACTTTTGAATTTGAATTTCAAATCTAATCGCTTTCCTTCTCTTTTTAAGATACTAGCTTTCTGAAGAGCGCTATTAGTTCCTTGTTGATTTATTTGTCTTCTGATCTTCAATCTTTGACTTTTTAATGATGAATAATCCATGATTATAATGACTGGCGATTGAGCAACACATTGCTTCCAGCTTTTGAATGTTATCATAATTGAATCCCTTCTTTCTGAAGTTCAGTGTTACTTTCTTACGGCCATATCCTTAATTCCTTGATTTTGTTATAGTGAGCTTGCTTTTTTTATGCACATGAACGCATTTTGCTTGATAAATTTTGCTTTCTCTGAATCTTTTCTCTTCTAATGAGAGAAAATATGTTTGCACATGCATAGTGAAATCATCTCAACTTAATTCTGATAGTGCATCTCGAAGTCACATGATAAGCTTTGTCAAGAAACTCAAGGTAGCCGTTAGTCATTCTTCAAAGTATTTTCTTTAAATTGACTTTGTTGCTAATCAAAACATTAAAACTCATATGTTCTAAGAGGTTCTGGAGTTTACAATCTCCCCCTTTTTGATGATGACAAACCAATTTGAAGAAAATATTTTGAAGAGAGGTTGGAAGAAATACGACAAAATATAAATCGATAAACTTGATTTTCTTTCAACACTACATGATTCTCAAATCTTAGTCAGTCCCTTGTCTTAAGGCATGATTGGATATGTTCTTAGAGAATTTTGAAGCCTTAAATTGACTTAAATCAATGCTGTTTAGTTTATGATGATTTTCCTAATTTAAATAAGATAACTTCTTTTATATCACATAGATACTTAAGTAGATGTCAACGTTTTAATCCAATTTTGCCAATCAACTTGATTTCAGTCATGAAGTAACTTTCTAATATTTAAGTGCGCTGGGATAACTATCAAGATAAGCACTTTCCTTATTTGACACGTTCCTTTGGATTATGTGATATGCATTATGTGCAGATACTTAGAGATAAATTCTTAAGCATTTCCTTAAGGAACTCCCCTTCTGTTTTTACTCCCCTTATCTTTTTTAGCATAAGATTTTCATTTCTCTTCTCCCCCTTTTGTCATCAGCAAAGAGAGGGTGTGCTGGAAATTAGGAGTTGTAAGATGTTAATTGTCTTATAAGGTTTAAAAAGGCTTTAAGTTCAACAGACTTTTTAAAGTACAGAAGCATTCTTCAGCTAAAGGTTTTGTGAAAATGTTAGACACTTGGTCTTTAGTGCTTATAAACATTAATTCAACATCTCCTTTCTGAACATGATCTCTAATGAAATGATGCTTTATATTAATGTGTTTTGATATGGAGTGCTGAATAGGATTTTTGGCCAAATTTATAGCACTAGTATTGTCATAGAAAATTGATATTTTGGAATACCTTAAGTGATAGTCTTCTAGCTGGTTTCTGATCCATAACATTTGAGTACAACAATTTGCAACTGCTACATATTCTGCTTCTGCAGTGGAGAGAGCAATGGTATTTTACTTTTTACATGACCATGTGATCAGACTATTTCCAAAGAAGCAACAAAAGCCGCTTGTGCTTTTTCTTTCTACTCTATCTCCTACAAAGTCAACATCACAATAACCTGCAATATCACAAGATATGCCTTTCTCATACCAAAAGCCAAGATTAGTAATGCCTGATAAATATCTAAGGATTCTTTTAATGGCATTTAATTGGGATTGTTTTGGATTTGATTGGAATCTAGCACATATCCCCACACTTAATTGAATATCAAGTCTACTGGCTGTAAGATACAACAGCGACCTTATCATTCCTCTGTAACTACTTTCTGATACTATTTCACCATTTTGATTAGCATCAATGATTTGTGATGGATGTATTGGAGTACTTATTGGCTTTGCTTGATCCATGTAAAACTTTTTCAAAAGTCCTTTTGTATATTTTTCTTGATGGATCAAAATTCCATTGCTTTATTTGCAAACCAAGGAAAATTTTAGTTCACTCATCATACTCATTTCAACTCGCTTTGCATTAGTTTTGAAAAATTTTCACAAAGAGAATGATCAGAGGCACCAAATATGATATCATCAACATATATTTGAACTATCAGAAAGTGTTCTTTAGAGTTAAGAGTGAATAGAGTTATGTCAACGTTACCTCTCTTGAACCCATTCTTTAGCAAGAAGTTGCTTAGTCTTTCATACCAAGCTCAAGGAGCTTGTTTTAGACCATAGAGTGCTTTTGTTAATTTGTAGACATGGTTTAGAAAGTCATCACTTTCAAAACCCGGAGGTTGCTTCATGTATGCTTCTTCAGAGAGATAACCATTTAAGAATACAGACTTGACGTCCATTTGATAGAGAGTAAAACCTTTATAGGCAACAAAGGCAAGTAACATTTTGATGATTTCCAATCTAACAATTGGTGTGAACGTCTTATTATAATCAATTCCTTCCTGTTGATTGTAGCCTTGTGCAAAAAAACCCATTTTGTTCTAATGATGGCTTTTTCATTTGGTTTTTCTACAAGAGTCCAAACTTTACTTTTCTCAAATTGATCTAACTCTTCTTGCATGGCCTCCATCCATCTTTTGTCATTTAAGGCTTCTTCAATGCATGTAGGTTCAATAGTGGAGATTAGAGCATAATTTGAAGTATTTCTTAGAGAGTATCAAGTCTTCACTCCTTTAGAGATGTCTCCTATAACATAATTTTGAGAGACAACTTTAAGCTCGGAGACTCCTTTGTAGTTTTTTTGCTTATGGCTTCTATTAGTTTCTTGTTCATCCTCAGGTTGCTTTTCCTCTTGTTCAGAATTGTTGCTTATGTTGGCTTTGGTGTTTTGAGCAAACTTTATTTGAACTCTGGTGTCTTTTTTCTGATGTGTTTATCTGCTTGGATTTTGAGTCTTTTCCAAGATTCAGCCTTCCAAGAGCTTCCTCTAGATCATCTCGGTCATCTTCAAAAAATTTTCTGAGCTCCTTGAACCTGATGTGAATTGTTTCTTCCATACATAGCATTCTTTTGTTATATACCCTGTAAGCTTTTGAAACAGATGAATATCTTAGAAATATACCATCATCAGATTTTGGATCAAACTTGGCAAGTTTGTCTTTATCGTTAAGTATAAAGCATGATGAACCAAAATATGAAAATATGAATGTTGGATTTTCTACCATTCCATAGCTCATAGAGGGTATTTTTGAGAATCAATCTTAGAAAGATTCGGTTCTGTATATAACATGAGGTATTTACAGCCTCTGCCCAAAATCCTTTGGATAAGCCACTTTCTAAAATCAAAATTCTGGCCATCTCTTGTAAGCTTTTGTTTTTCCTTTCAGCAATCCTATTTTGTTGGGGAGTTCTAGGCGCAGAGAACTCATGAAAGATGCCATGTTTTTCAAAAAACTCATTAAATATATGATTTTCGAATTCCCCTCTATGATCAGATCTGATGGAAATGATTTGTGAATTCTTTTCAATGATAACACGTTTTGTAAAAACTTTAAATTTTTCAAACACTTCATCTTTAGATGCTAGGAAGAACACCCAGGTAAACCTTGAGAAGTCATCTACAATAATTAGACAATATCTTTTACTAGCAAGGCTAGCCATTTAGGTTGGACCGAAAAAATCCATATGAAGTAGTTCTACTGGTTTAGAGGTAGATACCACATGTTTATTTTGAAAAAAAAAAGCTTTAGTTTGCTTGCCTTTTTCACAAAAATCACAGGTTAAATCCTTATCAAACTTGATCTTTGGCAATCCTTTGACAAGCTCTTTCTGAGATAGCTTAGAAATAAGATTTATATGAGCATATCCAAGTTTCTTATGCCACAACCACTTTTCATCCATGAAGGATGCCAAACATTTTTACATCTTGATCTTGAAGATCATCTAAGAGCAGCACATAAGTGTTATCATGCCTTTTGCCAAACAATATAACACGACCTGAGATAGGACTAACTATGTTGCAATTATAAGCATTAAAAATAAGACTAAATATCTAAACTCATCTCTCCGGTTTGTATCAAGGGACAAATTAGTCACTCGGTTATTGAAAATCTCAAATTAGTCCCTCTGATTTACAAATTTTTATAGATCAGACTTCAAAAGTATAACTATTTTCTCCAATTTAGACATAGTCTTCTGATTTTCCGCACAATCTTTTGCTAACTTGATTTTTGAGGTGTTGAGTTCATTATTTTCCTTTTGTAATTCCTTCTTTTTACATTTTTTATTTTCATCTTTTGTTTTGGCTATTTGTAGTTCTAAAACAATTTCTTTAGATTTAGGTAATGAGAGGAAATAGTTTGAGTGTTCTCAAGTAGTTCTTCATATAAGGCTACTAATTCATCATACGATAGATTTTGATTGAAAATATTTACCTCAGATTCGTCCTCTGAGTTATATCCTGCCATGAAGCATAGGTTTCCTATATCTTCTTGTCCTTTTAGACTTTCTGCTTCTATGTTTTCTTCATCAGAGTCACTCCATGTTGCTAGCATTTCCTTTGTCTTGTTCATGAGCTTCTTTTGTGGGCCTTTTAGCTTTGATATTCAGGTTTGAAGTGACCTTTTTCTTCGTAGTTAAAGCAAATAATGATGTTCGGCTTTATTTTGCCTTTTTTTTCTCCTTTTATGTCTTTTCTTCTTTTGAACTTGCCTTTCTAGGCTCTTGACATCCTTTTTACTAGCATGGAGATCTCATCTCCATCATCATCTTCAGTGTCATCATCAGATTCATCCTCTTCATCAGAGGTTTCAGTCATTTTCACTGCCTTCCCTTTGCTTGACTTATGATGGGAAGATTTTAAGGCAATGGATTTGTTTTTCTTTATGGATTCACCACGCATTTATACTAAAACTACCTCATGAGTTTTGAAAGATCTAATAAGTGCATCTAAACTCAAGTTTTGAAGATCTTTAGCTTCAGTAATGGCTATTATTTTAGGCAGCCATTTTGAAGGGATGCTTCTTAAATTTTTTCTAACTAGCTCAGAGTTAGAATATCTTTTTCCAAGACCTTTCAATTGATTTATGATATGCATAAATCTTGTAGTCATATCATTAATGTTTTCCTGATCAGCCATTTTAGACATTTCATACTGGTGAACAAACATGCTAATCTTTGTCTCCTCGACTTGATTAGTTCCTTCGTGCAGCATAAGTAGTCTGTCCCATATTTCTTTTGCTGTGTCATAGGCAATAATTTTATCATATTCAGCTTTACTTAATGCACATGTGAGCAGATACTTAGCTTTGGAATTTAGTTGAATCTTGACTTTATGTTGCTTAGTCCATCTGCTTCTGGAAACTAATTTTGATGTGGGAAGTGCACCATTTGTTGCAGGAACTTCTTCAAGTAGGATGTAGTCGCCTTTTTGGATTATTTCCCACAAGTCAAGACTTGTATACTTTATGAACAACTCTATTCGGACTCTCCAGTAGGCATAGTCTCCACCATCAAAGAATGGTGGTCTATTGATCGAGTGCCCTTTATGTCATTTAACTATGGATCTTTTTCCTCTGCAGTTGTTAAAATGCTCAACCCCTTAGAGGCCAAGCTTTGATGCCAATTAATAGTGAGAAAAAGCATGAAAAAGGGGGGGGGTTGAATTATGCTTCATTTCCAAATCTTCAAACTGAAATTTCTTTTAATAAAACTCTATCAAGCTTAGAGCTTGAAGTGCAGCGGAAGATAGGTTAGTTTATTCAAAAAGTAACTTTCTGAATCAAGTAATTTGAGTAAGCAAAAAAGCAAGAGATAATGATAAAAGTATTTTTGCAAAATCAAAGACTGTAGAATAGAAGGTTAAGGATGAGAAGATACTGAATCAAGAGATTTATACTGGTTCAACCAACACTTGCCTACATCTACTTTTCAGTAACCACTGAGTTTCACTAAACTTCCTCAACCTGAGAGGACAACAATACAGGATATTCTTTATCATAGCTTTTCCAAGCTCTTACCAATGTTAGTAAACTAGTAGTTTTGCAGTAGCCTTTTCAAGCTTTCAACTTTCAATCGCTACTGGATCGACTGTACAGTGGATTCATGATTGATGTTTACTTTGAATAATCATACACTTAAGCTTGTCTTTTACTGAATATGAAGTGGTAAATATGAACCAGCTTGAGTGAATTCTTTCTACCAATTCTTCCTCAGAACAATGTATGAATGATCTAGTACATAGAAAGAAGATTTTAATGTACAAGGAATCTAGCAAATAATTTTTACAGAGAGATTTGGAAAGATTTTCATAGTGCTTTTGTACTATATTTCGTCTCTTATGTTTTGAAGCTCAATCATCTTTATTTATAGATGATTATCCTTTGTTATGTTGCCCTTGATCTTCTATCCAACCAGCACGTGTTAAGCATCAATTGAGTATTGGGAACATAATCTAGAGGAGCATCTCGTCTGGTGTTAGGATTTTTTTTAGAAGCTGTTGATGAGTTGAAGTTTCTGAAGTTTATCAAAAACTACTCTTTTACTTTCTGAATGTGGTTTCTGAAATTCTTAATAAGTCTTTCTTTGTTGATCGATGGTATTGAAGAGATGATGTTCAGGGTAAAAGAGACTTATTTGACTTTTGAATTTGGATTTGAATTTCAAATCCGATTGCTTTCCCTTTCTTTTTAAGATAGAGCTTTCTGAAAAGCGCTGCTAGTTCCTTGTTGATTTGTTTTTCTTTTGATCTTCAATCTTTGACTTTTTAATGATGAATAATCCACGATTATGATGACTGACGATTGAGTAACACATTGCTTACAACTTTTGAATGTTATCATCATTGAATCCCTTCTTTCTAAAGTTCAGTGTTACTTTCTTACGACCATATACTTGATTCCTTGATTTTGTTACAGTGAGCTTGCTTCTTTGATGCACATGAACGCATTTTTCTTATTAAATTTTGCTTCATCTAAATCTTTCCTCTTCTAGTGAAAGAAAACATGTTTGCACATGCATAGTGAAATCATTTCAACTTAATTCTGATAGTGCATCTCGAAGTCACCTAATAAGCTTTGTCAAGAAACTCAAGGTAGCTGTTAGTCATTCTTCAAAGTATTTTCTTTAAATTGGCTTTGTTGTCAATCAAAACATTAAAGCTCATACTTTTTGAAAGGTTTTGGAGTTTACAGAATCAAGGTTTCGGAGTTTACAGAATCAAGGTTTCCCTTTTTTGTTGTTTGATTTGAAGTCCAAGAAGGAACTTCAATTCTCCTATCATACTCATATGAAATTCAATGTGGATAAGTTCAAAGAAATTCTTGTACAGAGAAAGATTAGTTGCACAAAAAGTACAACATAAATTTGCACAATCAAAAAGTCATTATCTTAAAATGAAGTAAAGAGAGTAGTATCAACATTATCCCTTTTGAACCCATTCTTAAGCAGAAAGGAACTAAATCTGTTAAGGCTTAAGAGTACCTTTGTGAGCTTGAAGACATGGTTATGGAGTGTTTCATTGTCAAATTCAGTAGGTTACTTTACATACACTTCCTCAGATGGAAAGCCATTTAAGAAAGCAGATTTGGCTTCTATTTGATAGAGAATGAATACTTTGTAGGCTACAAAAGCTAGAAGAATTCTGATAGCTTTCAATCTAGCCATCAATGCAAAGGTTTTATCATGGTCAATCTCTTATTGATTGAACCATTGAGCAACCAATGTAGCCTTGTTTTTTACCACTTTTCCAGCCTTATCAAGTGTGGTTTTGAACACCCGCTTGGAACTTATGATGATGGATTTTCCTTTATGCTTCTATAACAAGGTCCAAACTTTGCTTCTTCTTTTTTTTTTTTTTTTGAAATTGATCTAGTTCCATTTGCATAGCTTTACCTAGCTTCGATCACTTAAGGCCTCTTCAATATTTTCTGGTTCAAATGTTGATAGGAAAGAATAGTTTGTCTCATCTCTAAATGATGACTTTGTATTAACTCCTTGAGAAATGTCCTCAAACACTTGATTTTGAGAAACTGACTCGAGAATAGAAACTCCTTTATAGTTTATATGCTAACTTGCTCTACAGCAGAATTTAGATGATCTGAGCACTTAGTAACATGTCTAGAAAATGGATCATCTTAAAAAATGTCACTTTATGAAGGTTGAGAAACTCTGAGTCTGCTTGCTGAAGGTTGAGAAACCTTAAATTCACTTTTTGAATTGTCTTCAATGTTCAGATTCTAAAAGCCATCTTCAAGTGCTGCCATTTCTTGAGAGAAATCTCTTTTGAGTTCTTTGAACTTGATGTGAATGGTCTCTTCAACACAATGAGTTCTTTTGTTGTAAACCTTGTGTAAACTTTCAACATAGAGGAGTATCCTTGGAATATGCCATTATCAAATTTAGGATAAAGCAGTGTTAAAGGATAAAACAATTTGAACCAGATACATGAAAGTAACATATGTTAGGTTTTCTTCCTTTCTAAAAGCAATTTTGGTCATTTCTTGTAAATTTTTATTCTTTCTTTATGCAATCCCATTTTATTGAGGAGTTATATAGGAGAAAAAAATTCATGAGAAATGCCATGATTTTTACCAAAGGTTTCAAAAGCATGGTTTACAAATTCTCTTTCATAATCTGATCTAACTTGAATACCTTTTCATTTGAACTCTTTTTGCAAAAGCTTTGAATTTTTGAGGAACTTCATCCTTAAAAGCTATAAAAATAACCCATATAAATATGGTGAAATCATCCATAATAACCAAGCCATATTTCTTTCTAGCAAGACTAGTAGTCTTTGTTGGTCCAAAATAGATCATGTGTAAAAGCTCTAATGGTCTTGTGGTTGAAACCATATTCTTACTATGGAAAAAAGCTTTGGTTTGCTTACTTTTTTTTGTTGAATTGACAAGTGGAGTCCTTGTCATAACTGATCTTGGGCAAACATTTGACAAGCTCTTTCTGAGACAATTCAGAGATTAATATCATATAAGCATGTCCCAATTTCATATGTCATAGCTACTTATCATCCATAAAGGATGTTAAGCATTTTACATCTTGATCTAAGAGGCCATCTAAGAATAACACATAAGTGTTATCATGCTTCTTGCTAGAAAGAACAACTTTGCTAGAAATTGGATTTAACACATGATAACCTTTGCCTTTAAACTAAACCTTAAAACCTTGATCATAGAACTGACTAATTCTTAGAAGGTTATGAGCCAAACCATCAACCAAAAGAATATTAGAAATAAGGTGAGAATCATCCTACCAATATTACCTATGCCAATAACTTTAGCTTTACCACCATCACCAAATTTGACTGAACCAGAGCTCTTTGATTTAGCTTTCTGAACCACTCTTTTATTAGCCATGTGTCTTGAACAGCCACTATCCATGTACCATTTATCATCTTTCTCAATATATGTCTTAAGACACACCTGTATCTTGAGTTGTTTTTACTTTAGGTACCCACATCATATTGGGTCCTTTTGTGTTAGTAACTCCAATAGGATTGGTTCTAACTTGTTTCTTTGCCTTATTTAACATAGGGAATTTATCAGGTAGATAACCCTTTTTATAGTAGAAAAAACAAATAGAATTGAATTTAACTTTCTAAGATAAGCTTATTGGAACTTTCGTATCCATCATTTTCTCATATCCAATGCTGGTTTTTGAAAAATAGTCTCTGAGCACTAAGCATCGTGTTCAAAAACTTGGAACCATTTACCATGTTCTCAAGAATAGATTTGAGAAGTTTTGAATTTCTTTCAAGTTTAGAAATTTTCCTTTTGGACTTTATGATCTTTTTTTGAAGCTGTAGATTTTAAGGCATTTATTTTTGCATTTTAAACAAGGATTTCTCTTTTTAAATCATCTTTCTCAAGCTTTAGATTCTTTTCAAGTTCTAAAGTTTCTTTCTGAAAGTTTTTCTTAAGAGAAAGATAATGCGATGTTAGATTTGAGAATTTTCCAGTAGCTCATCATAAATGTTTAATGGATCATCATATGATATTTCTGGTTTAGAAATGTCTTTTACCTCAGTCTCTTCTTTAGAGACATAGTCTGCCATGACGCATAGGTTTGTAATATCTTCCAAATCATCTTAGGATTTTGAATCCCCTTTATCATCTTTAGAATCACTCCAAGTGGCAAGCATGCTTTTCTTATTGGATATGAATTTCTTTTGAGAGCCTTTGAGCTTGGGATAATTAGTCTTGAAATGTCCCTTCTCTCCACAATGGTAAGAATTTACATTCTTAAGCTTTACTTTTCCTTTCTTATCCTTTCTAAAGGATGATTCCTTCTTCTACTTGAGTTTGCTTCTCCAAGATCGTGACATCTTTATGACCAACATAGAAATCTCATCTTCATCTTCTTTAGAATCTTCATCAGATTCTTCTTTTACATCAGAAACTTCTATGGCTTTGATAGTTTCCCAAGATTTCATCTCTTGTGGGATGTTTTGATAGCCATAGACATTTTTCTCGTAATGGTTTCACCATGAGCTTCAAGGAAGACCACCTCATGATTTTCAATGAACTTATGAAGGAATCCAAGCTAAGAGTTTTGAGGTCCTTAGCTTCTGTAGTGGCTATAACTTGGGGAAGCCATTTTGAGGGAAGGCTTATGAGGATCTTTCTAACCATCTTAGCATTTGTATATTTCTTGCCCAAGCCTTTGAGCTAATTGATGACATGCAAGAATCGTGTGGTCATTTCATCAATATTTTCCTTTTTTGTCATCTTGAACATTTCATATTGATGAACTAACATGCTAATTTCAATTTCTCTGACTTGATTTGTTCCTTCATAAAACATTTGCAATATGTCCCAAATCTCTTTAGCAATGTCATAAGTTGAACTTGTCAAACTCAATCTTGCTTAAAGCACAAGTAAGAGGATAATTTGTTGTAAAGTTTATTTGAACTTTAGCTCTTTGCTGATCCATCCATAAATTCATGGGAATTTGTCTTATAGTTGAGGATCCACTTTCTTCATCTTCAGCAAATATATTTTCTTAAGGCTTTTCAATTGAAATATAGTCACCATTTTTACTAATGTCCTACAAGTCAAGACTTGTGTACTTATTAAAGAGATCCATCATATTTCTCCAATAGGCATAATGTCCATTATCAAAGAAAGAAGACCTATTGATTTAGTGTCATTCTACAATGTGCACAACATTTTAGGCTATGATGTCCAAGGGCCTTTTCATCATCAATTGTTAGGAAGCTCAAACCCTTAAAAGCCTGAGTTCAGATGCCAAGTGTAGAGAAGGTAGAGAAAACATGAGAAGGGGGATTGAATCATGTAACTCAAAAAAATTTTGCTTTCTAAAACTTTAAAAAAGATTCTATCAAGTACAAGAATTAAAGGCAATAGAAAAGCAAATTAGTTAGCTCCGGAAGTGACTTTATAAAGTGTCAAGAAAAATAATTCAGTTAAGAAAGTAATGAAATATAATCATAAAATTCATACAATTAGACAAAGCAAAATATAAAGAGTAAGGTATGGAGAAAATCACACTAGAGATTTATACAAGTTCGGTCAGGCTTGCCTACATCCTGTCCCCAACAAAACTTGTTGAGAGTCCACTAAAACACCTTTCTTGTACTAGATGTTACAAAAATAGTCTTTCTCTAACATTCTCAGGATAACCACAGTGAGTAGTCAGTATAATTGACCTTTATTCATAAGTATTATTTGACTAGCCTCTCTAAGCTACCACAAATTACCAATAACATATCAAGGTACAAAAGATTTGGAGGTTTTAGTATATCACTCAAAACTCACTCAAATTTTCTAAGATGTGTATCAATGGTAAGGAAAACACTTGAGAGATTTGTTTCTAAATTCTCATAGGAGTATATTAGCTAATAATTCCTTGAAAAAGGATTTTGGACTTTAGAAACTGGATTTTGATGAAGAACAGACTTCTTAAAATATAATGCAGATTTGAATATTCCAACGCGCAAAAGTTCCTTCCAGCTAGAACAAATGGTGCTTTTATACTTGAAATTTGCATAAGACCATTTATCTTGATTTATTCACCATTATACACATATTGATCATAGGTTGTGTGTCTAGGATTAGTCTTCCAGAAGATGTAGGCAGAGCTATGTCAGTGACAACTGTTATAGTACACATGTAGTTTGTCCTTTGTTCCTTGTGTACTGCAGATGCTTTAGAAATGTCTTCCAACGTCATATATGCCTTCTGAACTTCTCAATTCATGAAATCTTCACCAAGTATGTATATCTTTCAAGTAAAAAGCCAATATATCATGAGCAATGACTTTTTGAGGCTTTATCTCATCTTTGACACAAGATCTTCAGTTTCTAATGACACTCTTCACTTTTTAAGCTCTTCTAACTCATACTGAGTTTCTTTCTGATATAGATGTGAGTCTCCAAATATTATTGGATTCTCCTTTTAGTGAGTGATCAAATTTCATAGAAGTATTCTTGATTTGATCATGAATAACCACCTTTTAATGCTGTCATCTCACTTTTTGATGTAGCAGGTTGCTTTATGATATTCCAACCCACTTTCTAATGCTTCAATTTTCTTTATAATATATCTCAGACACTATAACTCACATTCTGAGCTATTTTCCATACTTCAAAAGTTGTAAACTCTTTGAATGAGTTTTATATTATGTTAAATCATGATAGTATGACTGAGATCTCATGAAGTTAGTTACATATGACATGAAAAATTTCCAATTTAATACTTGAGAAACTCATTAAACCATTAGCTTTTTGTTTCAAAACATTTTATCAAAAATTACTTTGTTGTCACTCAAAACTTAAGCTTTAAAATTCTTCTAAAGGGTCTTGGAGCTAACATCCTTGACCCAGTAGTAGTCAGTATGAGTTAGCCTAGAGAGATAAGAACAAGACTTCTTATGGATAGCTTGAGAAGGCTATAGAAATATTATTTGTTGTTAGCTTGGAGAAGCTTTTACAAGAATACTTTGATAGCGAAACACTCAACAATTTTATTATAGACTAGATGTAGACAAGTGGTTGGCTGAACCAGTATAAATTATCTATGTTAAGCTTTCTATCATTTCTCTTTATTTTCAGTACTTACATATGTTTGTTTGTTTTCTTGACATCCCTATTTATCATTTATTTGTTTAGAAGGTTTGTCTTTATGAAGAACTAACTTATGCCTTTTATGCCTTCTAAGTTCTATTTAGTTTTTCAGAAAGCAAAAGTTTTTATAGTCCATGATTTAACCCCCTTCTTGTGCCATTGCTTTCATCTAGAAACCTTACCCTGCTATCCACTTATGATCTAGGACCGCGGTGAGAACTCACACTAAGAAAAGAAAAATCCATACAAATTGTGCAGCAATTCTAACTTAGCAAACCTTAGCAGAGTGTTTGCAACTTTAGGGTGGACTTCCTCAACAATAATTAATGTGACAACAATCAATAAATCACACATTTTAAAATCTCAATGCATAAAATCTGCACGAATGAAGTGGGAGACAAATAACATTTTAGCTAAAAAAAATACATATAGTAAGGTGTATGGACAAAAGAATCTGTATCTCGGGACTACAATTTATAAATAGCCAGACTTCCTGCATCATAACCATTTAGCTTATTAAGATAGTAATCTAAGCTTTATCTAAACTTATAAATTTCATATTGATAGGAACAAAATTGAATAAAGGTTCATTATAAATGAAATTGTACATATGCTTCTTATTATTCCTTGAAATTAAGAAATTAGCAATTTAATTCCTTACATTATAAAAAAATTATTCAGATTTGTCATTTGAATGATTCAAGTTATATAGTTCCTATATACAATACCTTAGGGACTAACTTGAATAAATTTTTTGCAATTCAAAAACTAAATTGATAATTTCTTAATTTCAAACACTAAAATGAATCGCACACTTGTTTTTTAACAAGCTTAGTCCCTAAACATAAGGGGAGTCACATAAGTTAAAAGAACTGTAGAGACCAAAAGCACAGATTACAGACGAAAGTTAACCATATAAAATAGTATCAAGAAAAGAAAACAACCAAAGTTGAAGTAGGAGAAAGTAATGACCGAGGTATCATGCAATAATTTACAAAGGCCATTTCATCTAGCATTGACACAAAAGCGTACACATAAAGACAAAACTGACAAAGACATACCTTGTGACCATGTGAATCACACATGATTATTGATGATAAACTAGCTGTGGAAAAGAAAAGAACATTAACTACATAACAACTATGTGGCCAAGTGCTATTATTCGTAAAATAGGTGGCCATAAGAAGAAAAAATATAACGTCAACAAAATTATTAACAAATTGCATCCTTTCTAACTTCTACAAAAGACAACAAATATATAAGCATAACAGAAGAAGTTCACTCAATTAATTAATAAAGTATTCAACCATGAATTGTTCTAATTGGATGTACTAGCACCCCAAAAATACATGATGGAGTTGATCTTACACCATTGAACTTTAAATACTTTAGTCTACCATTTGTCCCACCTACTACACCATTGTCATTATTTTCCACACGAAGCCCATCGTGATTAGCCAAAATGTTGGCCTTATCCTTTTCACTTGCAAACCTATTAGTAATAATAATACTATTATTCTTGGAACCCTCATTAACCTGTTTATGATCATGAGGATAAGCTACTGATGCTTGTGCACTGATCCTTAAGAAGTCATCATCATCAAGGGGAACAAGCTGCAAGGTGAGTCTACCATTGGCTCTATGTGCTCGAAAGTACTCATGGTGCCTTACCTTCTCCTCTTTAAGGATCAACCTCCCTTCACTTGTGTAGTATCTTTTCAAGATCCATGGCATGTGTGAAGCCAGATTTTGTGTCCTTGCTAGCAAGGGTATTGGGGGAGGGAACACTTTCTTTTCCTTTTTCTTGCTAATTCCCTTAGCCTTGGCTTGATTTTCTTCGAGAGCTGAAGGAGCATCGTGTGATTTGGATTTGTCACATTGGTCAATATAGCTTTCCTTTTGAAGATCTTTCCAACCCCCATTGCCAATATAGTTATCATTATTCACAGGGAGTGGAATATTGCTAGAGATCATGATGGGTGAGGTGGGGGAAGATAATGATCCTTCCTTGGAGGGAAATGAAGTGAGGCCTTTGAGACTTACTTTAAGAGAATGAATTTGGTTTTTCATATTGAGAAGGAATGAAAGGCATATATATTGGAAAAATAGAGAAAACTTAGAGGTGTAAAAATAAATAGTGAAGCCAAAATGGAGGGTATGATCAAGTTTTGATGAGTGTAAACAAAGGTTTCTGATATGCTCAATATAGTGATATGATCAAGTTTTGATGATTGTAAATAAGGGTAATACAATGACGTCAAGATTAAGTTTCTTGCGACTGGCTTCAGGGGTATCTTTAGAGTATTTGATTCCTGTGGTGACCTATCAAAATTTCAAATTCCCAAATCAAAAAGAAATAAAAGATAGCACATATTGCCATATATATAGATTATATATTGATATAGTAGTAATGTTACTTAATAAAATAAAACAATCAGAATATTTTGCCAGAATATATGAATAATTGTTACTAAAATATAATAGTAAAAATTAGTATCCATTAAAAAGTTTTGTTTTGAAAAAATGTTGCTACTTTATTTCAAGTGAATCACACAAAATATGTTAAAAAGATATTAAACTTAAACCTCATCTATCATTATCATTGTAAAAAATTTGAGTATGTTTATGACATTCATTTTTAATCACCATTTATCTATTTCAAATGTTTAAACAAAACTAATGTTGAAAGAAGGATTGAACCCAATGTTGATAGATATTACATGCATTGGTCAATTCTCAAAAGTTACATACACAATATCATCACTGCTCATCTAGAAATGGTATCCTTTGCCTTTAAATAGTAAAAATATTGTTCTTGTATAGTAAATTCCATTTATATTTAGTGCACTAGCTTAAGCAAACTAACACCACCACTTGAATTATCTTACTCTCTGATGCTAAAATTTCTAGGATGTTCATGTTAGGTATGAATGAATAACAGTGTAATAATTTATCAACAATACAATAATTAAGCTCATACATGTCCCATGCTCAAAGCTAGCATGCAAACATGGATGCTTGAGATTAATCATCATCACTTATATTTTATTCACACTTTGTAAATTTTCTATTTCAAGACACTAAATTGCATAACTTAATCTAATCAACATAGTTGAATGAATGATCTAACAACAAAACTAAAATCAAACTCCTCAAAATGTATGCAACAGAAAATCACAATTATATATAAGAATAACCAAACAAAAGGAAATATACATACAATTAGGATGCCATGGTATTATTTGATCCATTCCTATTTAAGTGCACTTCAAATAAAATTATCAAGAACATCAACACATTCAAAGCATAAGCGATGGTTTTACCTTCTCAATTAAGTTTCTCTATCCTATCTCCAAACTATATGGCGATTCAATTTTTATTATATTTTTTCTTCTTATCATCGATGAATGGTTTTTATTCAAACAAATATTAACAAATCCAACATAAGAAAGGAAAGATTATCCAAATCCCAATCAACCACCCAACCCAAATAAATAAATAGAGAAAAATGAGCATAATGAAAATCACATGAAAGTTTAAATTAAACAAATTGGATGGGTTATTAAACGATAAGTTTACCTCTACGGTGGTGAATGATCAATTACAGATAGCTAAAATTTTCACAAAATGAAGGATGTATGGTTGTGTCATGAACATAAGCACTTATTTGGAACAAAAATGGTGGAGATGACACCATCTCAAAGATGACAACTCAAAGAGACAGAAAAGCACACTAAAATTGATCCTTTTTTATTTATGAAAAATGAAAGATGCAGTTTTACATAACCGTGTGGTTGGTCAAACTGATAAGAATAGACATACAACCATGTACATAAAGTAACGTATTCGTAAAATGGGCCAAATTTTTAGGGGTTGACATTAAGACGTGTCTTGAAATCCCATATACACATCTAAAGAGGATTGCTTGGGTTTGGTGTTAAAAAAATTTCCATAATTTTTCCCTTACTAAAAAATAACTTAATAACTATTTATAGGGTTAAAACTATAATTTACATTGGTTAACTGTCCATAATATGTGTTGTTATATGGCAATTCCTTATCCCATTTTTTCAACAATTTTTAGCTTGTTGCCTCCATCTTTCCCTTACCATCCACGTGTCATTATTTCCTATATCTCATTTACAATCAGCAATTTCTTCCAAGTTCCAATGCTCATAGTTCATTTGTTTTTACACCCATAGAATCTTTTCAATTTTTTGTTGTTGATTTGAACTGCTTTTTTAATTTTACATAATTAACTAAAGCCATTGGGGTGACAGTGGATCAAGAAAGATCTCTACTGCACATTCACATATCTTAATTCATAATATGCCTCACGTGTCTTGCTAACTCTTTCATGCTTTTTCTCATTTAATTTTTCCTTCAAATAAAATTGTACAAATATAAGACAAGCACATAAGTAAACCAAGAATGATAGGCACAATATATATTAATAATTACTTTATTTAATTTAACTTCAAGAAGAAGCTAACTACAGTCATCATTTGATAGTGTTTATTAAAAGCATAATTTCTATAAGTTAACTATCTTGTTGTTGTTGCTAGTCAGTTGATTTGGATGAAACCTCTACTCTTAGACATTGGAGTTCACATGCTTTCTGCCATGATATATTGTGACAACCATGCAGCAATTCATAATGCCTTTAACCTTACTTATCATGAACATACCAAGCGTATTGAGATCTACTATGATTTCATCCACGAGAAGGTTGAATATGGTACCGTCAAACTTGTTCATGTTCACCCTCAACACTAATTAGATGACCTTCTGACCAAGGCTCCCCCCTTAACTTAGTTTTCTTATTTGTTGCACAAGATGGGTATTAATAATTCATACCACCCATGTTGAGGAGGGTTATTGCTGTATTAGAGTTAGGTACTATCAGTTCTATAGATTTTTATTATTTAGTTAGTTGTACATTTCTAACTATGTCATGTCTATATACCTTGTTGAATAGTTAATAACACAACTTTGATTTCATTTCATTCAATAATATAGGCTATTATGTTAAATATATGCTAATTTATAATTGACAAATTCATTATGATAATTTTGCTGTCAAATCACATAACCTAGCTAATATTTTTATTTAAATTAGTTTATAAAATTTTATAAAATGAAAAATTAGGCAACTTCATTTCATTAATTTGAGTGACTGGGGGGATTCTTCTTCTTTAATTTACATGAAAATAATTTTTAATAGTAAATTAATCAAATACTATCATTTAACACCTAAAAACGATTTGATAAATTTGTGGTTAATTGAAAATAAAATTATTGTTTTTATTTGCAAAAATTAAACTTCATATTACTTTTATTACTTAAAATATTCAAATTTTGTAGTAATATCTCAACTATATTTAGTTATATTAGTATCAAAAAGAAAAAGTGACTTGACAGGTATGACAATGGTCAGCAAGTCACTAGTAGGATAGAAAGAAAATGATTGAAATGATTTTTCATATTGTCATAGCGCATATTTTTTCCATTTAACGTACAATGCTTATGTGAGTCTCAATTTGATAACATTACCTCTTCATAATTAATATTAATTATACTTGTTTGGAATGAGTTTAATCTTGATGCACTAACAGTGGAACGGAGTTTTATACTTTTTTTTTTACAATATCATCTAATCAAATATCTCTATTTCACTATTAGAAATTTGGTATGAGGCAACGCTTAAAAAGCATTGCTAAAACATAAAAAAAATGTTGTCTTTGATCAAAGGCAACGCTTTTCTGGACATTAGCTATAATGTTATTGCCTTTTCTCTAAGGAAACGCTTTTTTGACAAAAGGAAACAGTTGATTCAAAAAGCATTGCCTATATGGGGGTATAAAGGCAACACTTTTCCTTACCATCAATGGCAACGCTTTGGCAAAGTTTTATGTGTTGCCATTTCTTCCATTTAAGGAAACATTTTTCAAGCGTTGCATTTTATGTTTCTAAAGGCCCTTCTTTCAAACCATTGCCCTTTGCTCTAGTTAATTGCAACTTGTAGTAAATGTTATCTTTTTCATTGATTTAAAAGCAACACTTTTAAGGCGTCACCTTTACTTTGATCAAAGGCAACACTTTTGATGCATTGGCTTTACTTTGATTAAAGGAAATATTCTTCAAACATAAAAGCATTGCCTTCGTAAAATTCAACTCTATTTATTTTTAAAAGAGCAACCGTTTTTCTTTTTTCTTTTTTTTTTTGAAATTTGATGTTTCTTAAAGCTATTTCCTTTTCAATTAATTAGAAACGACATTATTTCAAACAAAAATTCACATTTATTGCAACATTAATTTTTCAATTTCAACTATGTACCTATTCAACTAAATTCATAAATAAAATAAACCACCACTAATATGCAAAAGATAAGTCATTAATATATACATATAGTCCATAATATTGGCTAATACATAGCTTCTAAAAGGAAACAAGTAATCCATTGAAACTAAAATGTAGACAAGTAAATATATATAGTTTGCAAAAGTACACTAGTCAAAAGAACTTAACACAGTAAATCTCCATATATAGAGTCCAACATAAATCAAATCCATTGTAAGTTATTTGTTTTTTGTAGAAGCTATTCAGCTCTTTGTTCATTGCTTGAGTTGCACATGCATTAAGCTCAATCCGCAGCATATACACCCACCAATTTAAAATCAAAACCTTATTAAGCTTAATTTAATTAGTAGCTATATATATAAAACACAAGAAAGAAAGGAAAAAAAAAACTATCAAGCACAAATAACTCCTAAAGTTCCTACACCTGTTACAGTAAAAATAATGGCAACTAATACGCAACCAGGAACGTAGACAAAATAGGAGCTTGATTCATAGCATCATAAGAATTATAATGATCACATGAGAATGAGTTGACTAGAGTTGGACTTTCCTGTGATGGGCCTAGAAGCATAATACAAAATAAAAAAGTTAACAATCATGCAGGGCAACGAATTTTGGTAGCAATACTCACAAACATAGATTGAGCAATATAGTTCACATGGAAAGAATGAAGACCACCATCATATCACGTGATATCCTCCTGCACAAAAGAACAAGTTCTCAAACACATTAATATGAACACTTTAAATTACAAAATGAACTTGGACTAAGTTAGAAACTTGGACTAATTCATTTGATCTTTTTGGTCATGCCATGTTATAATTTGTTTACTAAAATCACATAAAAAATTAAAATAGAGCAAAAGTGAAGGAACATCCTTAGTTGTCTCCTTCTCTGTTTATCTGAAAAAAAATGTGATCTACTATATCTGAATAACATTCGATTAAATTCCACATGCTTGATCAGTGATCATACATCCCAAAATTGAACCATTTTAAATAAAAAGAAGAATAAAGGATCAATGGATAGAGTTTATCTAAGAGTAATGTACTGGAAACAGGTAAGCAAAACACAAGAAAGGGAAAATTTATCAGCAAAATTTTTGAAAATGTCAAGAATAGTTTCTCTCATTCTACAGCATCTCACTAATTCAGTATCCCTATCAGCATAAAATTTGGCCCCCATTGTTTGTTAACCTTCAAATTCTATAAAAGGCATTATTGATTTAAAAAAGAAAAAGCACAACAGAAAAATAAACCTTAATAGGCAGCAGCATAACATTGGCTGCATAATTTTATTTTGATATCTTAAATGCCTCACAAATTCATATATTAATTTCAAGTTACACCCATCATATCAATGATGCTTCCATTGCTTTTGAACAAAATATCCATAAAGATTTCTCTACTAGATTTAGGGTGGGAAATAATTACACACAAGATTGTCCATAAAATGAAACCACAGGAACCTAGCTTGCTCTATCTACTAAGGAGGTGTTTTAGAGAGATGTGATTTACCTTTCTCCATATGTCAATATATATCATCCTATATCCTCTGATGCGATCATTTACAAAAGAAATGATTTTCAAGCATATAAGAACTGTATGAAATCTAATCATCCCTGTTCTTCTTCATATAAAACTGAGGGGAAAATGTAGAAACAAGGGGAACACACAAGAATATTGAAGCATGCAATAATGCCATACAATCGTACAATTTTAAGCTCTTTATTAATTCATAAGGGGAGGGAGGAGTAAACACAGGAATCTAACTGAGAGAACCACATGGCAATTCCAGTTCCACGTTATTAAAACTATTATAGTTTAAACAAATAGAGAAAAAGGGAAAACATACTCTGGATTCCAAATTCATTAGCACTACAGACTTTGTGGACTCTTTGGTACGATCAAGCTGAAACTATGAAACTGCTAGTGAAAGAAGCCAAAATTTAATTTGGCAGAAATGAAGATTTTCACAAATATGCTCTAGAGTTTTTTTTAAAATTTTTTTAAAAAAAGATAGATAGATTCAAACAAAACCTTGTCTAGGTGATGCAATTGCTATTAATGTAAATTCCAGAATCCTTCAGAAAGTACTCAGAAAGTACGACGCTTAAAAGGTTTTGAATGACAACAGAGCCAATTTAGAGAAAATGTTTTGAAGAACGACTAATGACTACCTTGAGTTTCTTGACAAAGTTTAATACGTAGATCCAATCTGTATTACACAAACCTAAGCAAGATTAATATTTCACTCTGCATGTGTAAGCATGTTATATCTCGTGGGAAGAGATTAAATTAATCAGAAAATGAATATGAAGTCAAGCGAAGTAAGTGTATACGGATTAAGGCATGATATGGACTCAATGCAAGAATAATGTTTCACTATGCATGCGCAAGCATGATATACATCCCATGGGAAAAGAATAAAATAATTAGAAAGTGAATGTTATTTCAAGCAAAGAACGTATTCATGTTCACGAACCAAAGGCATTGAAGCAAACTTGAATTGGGAATAATTTCAGTACACATGGGAAATCATGTTTATCTAATGAGAGGAGATCAAGCTTAAAAGGTGAATATTATCTCGAGGACATAAAGCATAAATGCTAGAGGACTGAAGCTGATCAAGTCAGAAATCAAGAAACGAAGGAAAGGATCTTCAGAAAGTAGCACGGGACATCAGAAAGTAGAACAAGACATCAGAAAGAACACTCATGATGAAAAAATCAATTCATGTCCAAGAGCAACGTGGTACTCAGTCATGAATTACTATAATCGCAAAGAAATCAGCATCAAGCAATCAAGATTGAAGACTAGAAGATCAGAGAAAAATCAACGTGATTGACTCCAACGTCAGAAAGCTCACTAAAGAGTGGAGCAAAGAACCCTAAGGAAAAAAATGGAGGGAGTTTCGAAATTCAAATTTCAAATCTCAAATCAGATCCAATATTATAATTGGTACGTCATCTCTTCTGCCTAAGTGAGTCAAGATCCTAGGAGGTAGAGTTCAGAAACCATGGGCTAAAAGTAAAAAGAAAAAAAGGGAACTTCATAAATCTCTACATTATAACAACCTCTGCAATGATGGGACAAGTTGTCAGCTTACCTCTTTAGACTAATGCTCCAAGGCACATCTAACGAAATACATATTTCACTTGGAGATCATATCAAAGAGGCAATGGTCATAAAGATAGACTTGTATAAATGGAGATGCCAAGCTTGAAAGCCAATGAGAGAATTGAAAGCATTAGTGCAGAATCTTTGAAAAAATCTCTCCACACTTCCTATTCTGTTCATCAATTTATGTAATGAATCACGAAGTGAAAACATCTTCTTTCTCGGTTCTAATATGTTCTTCATGTGAGAAGATAGGAGAAAGAAGTCACTCTAGGTTTCCCAGGTCTGTATTAGCTAGCATCTTTAAGGAAACTTGAGTGTATGTTAGTTTGAGTGGCAACCCAAACACATAACCTTTGTACCCTTGATCCATTAGTAATTAGTGTGAGACATAGCTTGGAGAGGCTAAGGTAAAACTACTTGCAACATGTTAGCAAAGGTATTTGCTTATCACGGTTCAGTTTGGAGAGGCTGTTTGAAAGACTACTTACAACATGAGTGCAAAGGTATTTGTTCTCCACGATTCAACTTAGAGAGGTTGTTTGAAAGACTACTTACAACGTGGCAGTATAAGATGTCTGCAGGTCACGGTTAAGTCGTAGTTGGAGTTGGCCACTATGCAAGTTCAACTTGAAGAGGCTGGTATAGAACTACTCGATTAAGTCGCAGTTAGGGTTGGGCACTATGCAAGTTAGAGCTTGGGAAAGCCATTGTAAAGACTATCCATTTAATTTCTCAGGTTGAGAAAGTTGTTGTTAGTGAAACCTCAACATGTGTTGAGTACTGGATGTAGGCAGGTTTGGCCAAACTAGTTTAAAAACTCTTGTGTTTATTTCTCTCTTCCCTAAACTTTTGTTTCTATTGTCAAGCACTTTAGATAATGCATTGATTATTTTAAATGAACCAAGGATGAATTAAACATGTATCAGAAACTTACTTTCTGAAACTACTAACCATCTTTTTGTTGCACTTCAAGCCTCAAGCTTGATAGATTTATTTATTCAAAGTTTGTTTCAGGTCAGAAAGAAGTTTTCAGAAAGCACGATTTAACCCCCCTTTTCGTGCACTCTTTTACCAACAATTAATTCTTTGGCTACTATATCCACAACTTTTTCCATAAAATGTGAGCTCGACAATGACAAATTGAAGCATCATCCTCATGAAAACATATGAAGTAGTAGCTATGAAAAGTAAAATATCACAAATTCATACCAGCTCAAATAAGGGAGCAGACTTCAGCAATTCGCACGTCTTTTTTTATATTTTTCTCCTTTCTTTTTCAGAAGAAGAAAAATAAAGATCACAATGACCTTGTTTCTTATCCTCTCATCTCACTAGCCTGATGTAAAGGCTCTATCTGACCTAGCCCTCTTAACTAACTTGAATCCTAAACTCATAGTTGCATATTTCTTGAAGAAAGTAACAATAATAAATCACCATATACTCACAGAAACAATAAATCAAACAAATAACAATCAAGGTTCGATACGTATTTGTATCAAATGTGAAGAATAAATAAAAAAATAAACAATAACAATTCATAATATGAGATTGAATTGAGTAGATTTTGCAAATCGAACCTCGAAGAGGGAGAGAGAGCTGAAGCAATAGGAGAAAATGAAATTGGCACTAATAGAATATTTGCGTTCAAAATTTCAACTACAATTCACAAGAACTCAAAATCACAAATCAAAAGTTTTGATCTCCATTGAAGCTCAAGATTGAAGAGCATGCAAGATTCATAGTTACCTTAAGAAAGACAGAGAGAGACAGAGGTGAAGTATGAAATGTAACCCTAGTCTTGTGAGTGCAACAATCACAGTTGGAAATCGAGGGTTTGAAATGTTTAAGAGTGAGAGAAAGATCAATGAAACCATGCCACTAGAATGAACAATGAGGAAATGAATAATGATTTTGCTATTATTATGACACTGAGTGTTGATCTTTTCTAAGGGCGGAGGAAAGGAAAAGTGCTTTGGGCATATTACTTTTGCTAACATTTTGCCTAAAAATGTTATGGAAGCTATGATATAAATGGAAAAGCTAACATTTTAACAAATGTTGCAAATTAAGTGTTACTAATGATCACATTTGTAGTAGTGACCAATATGTAGAGATAGTCCACCTTTTGAATATGCACCTGCATAGAACCCTAAAGCAGCAGTATAGCTACAATTACTCAAAAACAACTAATTCAGTTGAATACACAAGCCTTTAATTTCAAATAAATAATTTAACAAACAAAAGGAAACAAGTTGAGTTGGCCCAAAACCTTCAGCAAAATTCACATAATTGCACACTTCATCTTCACTGATGATCTAGCCTGAAAAAAATTTCAGCAGACCCTTGGCAGACAATAGGGTATGTGGTGTAAACAGCAGAATGAGTATATCAGTATAGTTTAGCATAATCTATATACACAAGGAAGAACAAAATAGAAACAAAATTCCCAAAGAAATAAGTATTAACAATAATAATAATACTAATAATAAAAGAAATAGAAAGCAGCTGAGCTCTCTATCTACCTACAGTCCAAAGCTACAGGTTGATTCCTGAAGGCATATACATCTTAATGCACCGTGAATATATCTTATGCTTTATGGGCTAGCATAAAAGAATTTCTTACCAGACCATAAGGATGCCTACATCATCTAATCACTCCAATTATAATAAAATCTTAAGCGATTATTATTAATTTGTTTACACAAATACCACATACTTTGCCTAATCTCATGAAGAGAAACCTCATGAAGAGAAATAGTACTTGAACAATATCTTCCTAGCTAAAATTTTTTCAATGTACCATGTCACGACTCTTGTCACTATCACCAAATCCAAGCCTGACAATTTCCCCTTAGTTCCCCAGTCAAAGTCCACATAACTACCATTAAAGACAAACAAAGATAATATCAATGCTAACTCTATTTGGAAAATGATGGCCATAAGAATAAAATAGAGTAGAATGCCATCCATCAGATGCAATATCTAGCTAGAATAGCAAACAATGGTAATACCAAAAACATTTTCGCTCAGGAGAACCCGGGGACATGTCCCACTACTCAAATCCCTTTAGTTGATTTCTCTTTCTCCACTCTCTTATCCTTTATATATATATATATATTCTTTCCTTCCCTTTTTCACTATTTATCGTGAAAATAAACTACATTTATCAACTATAAGGGAATACCATTACGATTTTCATTGCGACGAAGGGAGTACCACCGCACGCTACTACCATCATGATGAAAGGACCACTGTGTGCTGCAACCATCGTGCTAGAAGGAACCATCGCGTGTACAAATGAACAAACCCTCCTTTAGTGTACGAACGAACCATCACACATAACCACAATCGAACCACCATGTAGCTACCGAAGGAACCACCCCGCGTAACCCTAAACGAACCACCACGTAACAACTTAAGGAACCTGAATCATGAACGCGAAGAAGGGAGCTCTCCTTCTGTGCTGAATCACTTCAATTCCTTCAATG
This sequence comes from Dalbergia cultrata, assembly GCA_031216105.1. Taxonomy (NCBI): domain Eukaryota; kingdom Viridiplantae; phylum Streptophyta; class Magnoliopsida; order Fabales; family Fabaceae; genus Dalbergia; species Dalbergia cultrata. The sequence continues at coordinate 36,054,326 of CM062352.1, forward strand.
CGTGAAGAAGAAGAATAAGTAGGGAGCTTTCCTTCAATGCTGAATCACGAACGCGAAACTCTCCTTCAGTGTGCGATGACAGTGCTCTAGGGATTGAGGGTTTCTTTCAATTTGGGTCAGGCTAGGGAAGAGTTCACGCACGTGTGAAACCCTCATAGTTCAATTCCATCAAGAAATTAAATTTCATGTTTTTGAAGCAATTTAAGTAAAAAAAATTGAACTCAAATCAAACCTAGAATTATGTGATTTTATGTGAGAATTGAATTCCAACAAATAAAAATGCTAAAATAACCTTACTTGAATATAATATTTTGTTTCTAACCTATTAATGAAAGATAAAATAATAAAAACAATTAAATTAATTCATTTTTAGACTCATTTCAAAGCAAGGAATTGAGTTCAATTCTTTAATTTACTAATTCATTTCAAACATAAAAATTCAATTCAATTCCATCGTCTTAAATGTTTCCAAATGCCCTGTTAGGGATTGAGAGCTTCTTAGTGAAAGTAAGGGAGAGATGGGGAGAGTAGTGCAATATCTTAAAGAGTTTCATAAGAAAATTAAAATTGATTCATTTAGTTTAAGGTGGAAATGCCACAATTTTTAGTGGGAAAAACTTTAGGTTAGCGCTAAAACTTTAGACAACATTTTAATAGCATTACTAATTGGATCTTAAAAGGCAATGCTTGGAAAACGAAAGGGATGAACAAATAAGCGTTCCCTATTATTAGATGATATGGCAACGCTTCAAAAGCGATTTCTATTTAGGTTATGGCAATACTTTCTAAGCATTGTCTTAAATTATGTTGCCTTAGACAACATTTTAAAAGCCCGCTACCCCTATAGAAGCATTGCCTTAGACCCTCAAAACCAACACTTTCTAAGTGTGTAATACCCTAGTTTTAAATAAAAAGAACTAGAAAATTTTTTCAAACTAAAACAAGTGTCAGTCACTTGTTACCTGTCGCTCTGGGTCTTAGATTTTACTAAATCTGGACCTTACACGTCCTTGGAGGACTATATACTAGAACCACTTTCTTGGCATTAAAAATCTCAGTAATTTCTCCCTAGAGAAAAAAGTCAAAGGATGATTTTTAATGAATTTTCTGAAACTTCCAAACTATTCATTTTTAGTCCACAAGTTTATAAAATTGTAAGAATTCTTGGATTTTAACTAAAACTCAAAATTTAGATTTTGATTAGTTAGGATTTTAATTTTTCTAATATTTTATTTGAATCCAAATGGGGGATATTCCCTTATTTACATTTATGTTTAACAGTTTAATATTTAACTTTAATTAAGAAGTATAAATAAGTGAGTTCTAGAGAGTGGGAGACTATTATGGGGAGTGAGAAACCATCCTGGAGAATGAAAAAAATATTCTGGTGAGCGCTACAGTGGTTAGGAGAACAGTAAGGTGGTGCGGGAGATGAATTTTTATGCTCTCTGGTGAGTGCTGCATGGTCAACAGTTTATAAAACGACCCTATTTCGGGGTCTAGAACCTTCATTTATCCAAAACACAACCCTACCCTCTATGAAACACGAAAATTCTCATCTCCAACCTTACTCTCACCCATTTTTATCAATCTAACATCATTCTTTCACTTCCAAGGCTTTAAGATATTAATGTTGTTCCTGCTCCAAGGAGCTCTGTCAGTGTAGATTCTTCACTATTCACCCTTCCAATGAGTAGGTTCCCATCTATGATCTCTATGTTCTGCATTAGAGTTATTTTCATGAAAATATAATTTACTGTTTGATTTTTGAGAAATACTATATACGGATTTGAAGTTTACTATTTGAACATATGTTTAGAATTGTGGATTTTAGAGCATGAAACTGGCTTTTGAAAAAACTCATGGGACTATATTTGCTGCACTGATTTTATATAGAATTGATGATTTATGTAATAGAGACTTTTATGAATGTTTCAATGGATTCTGGAACCACTTTATGCATATGTTGTAGTTTTATACCTAGATACGAGACTTAGAGAAAATAGCAGAATTGTGGTTTTAAACTTTGACAGTTTGAATTGTGTTTTTGATAACCAGTTAAAATCATGGAAGAAAAAATCGGATCGGATCGCCTGGTCCAACTGGATTAACCGGAAACCGGCCACCTTGCCGGTCCGGTTATGCCCCTCAAACTGGAGGAGTTAAAAATAGGTCAAGAACCGGTCAAAACCGAGTAAAACTAGAAAAATCGGTAGACCGGTCCGGCTTCTGAGGATGGCCGGTTCAGCCTTTGACTGAAAAAAAAAGAGATCAAACTCTGAAGCTCACATCAGGTCTACCAGTGAAGCTGTTGCTACTCCGCCTTGCACTTCTGTTTCGAATTTCTACCTTCACTAGACACTATTTCCCGGTTCTGCTTCAGGCTTCTACTTTGCCTTCTTTCCAACAAGAGTAATAAATGTTGGAACTTGGAAGAGAAAGGGTGGAGAATAAGGCTCTGTGATTTGATGAAAAGAAATGGTGGAGAGAGAGTGAGTGAGTGTGAGAGAGAGATAGATAGATAGATAAATGAATGAGTGAGGGTTTCGAAGGAAAGCTCTTTGAACGGGTCTGGTTATTATTTTTTTGTTGTGCACTAGTCTCGAGCTAGGAGCTAGGAGCCATACCCTGCGCACTAGTCTCTTCATCAACAATGATACGCACTAGTCTCGATCCAGGAGCCATGTACTGGATTCGAAGTAAACTAAACCACTAGATGAGTGCCATAATAAATGCACAACTCAGTCAAAAGAATAAATAATAAAGCTTCTATGGCATTTTCATTTTATTTTATTGTGTTTTATTCTTTTGAAATTTAAGATATCTGTATTTTGGGATGAGTGTAGTATTTATATTTAAAAATAAATATAATTATTAATTAAATACTTAAATATAAATATTTTATTATATTTCGATTGAACCTCGGTTGGACCGGTTGAACCTCTAAACCTTTGAACTAGTATCCTGACCGGTTCGATGTCCGATCCGGTTTTCTCTTCCTTAGTTAAAATGGATTTTAGAGGATGAATCTTTATGATATTCATGACAGCTGACGGCTACATACTTTGTAGAGGCTTGAAATCACAATATTCACAAAGAGTGACTGTTTGGGCATGATTTCATAGCCACCAGTAAGCTAAGGTTAGGCTGTCAGAATCAGATGGATTCAAAGCTCACAGAGAACTAAAATGTTTTAAAGGTTTTACAAGTTATAAGCTCACGAGGGGCATGTCGTGTATGTAACAGAGAAGCCCATGAGGGGCAACCTCATAGATCAAAACAGAGACTGGAACCTATTTATGTGTCCAAATCTGGTTCTTTAAGAACCACAGATCAAAGCAGAGGCATGGTTCATAAGGAACCATTCAATAATTAATTAGGGGCTCATGTTCACAAGGAACTGAGTACCCACAAATCAGAGTAGAGATACTATTTTATCTTGGCTAATAGACATAGTCACAAATCAGAGCAGAGACATTGTCATATTATGGCTAATAGGCATAATCACATATTAGAGCAGAGACACGATTATACTATGATTGATAAACATTACTATTCTTCTAGTAGTTAAGGAACTATAAGTTTATATGTTCTTTATGATTTTATAAAACGATGATTAAATACACATATGTAGATATGTATGTATCATCTGTGAGTTTTGTTGTAATTATTATGAACTTATACATTATTTCTTAGTGTCCCATGAAAAGGCATTTCAGGTGAGAGCGCACTTACTGAGTTTTTCCATAAAAACTCACTCTCTTCCTTCCTCTATTTATAGATACAAAAGCGGCTACGGGTCCTTCCCAGCCACCTCCGTCTCAGCAGCACTAGAGTCCCAGTAGTAAGCTTCACTTGGGTGAAGTGTTTATAGTTTTGTCTAGAGTGCTCCAGTTCATAGACTATAAAGTTTGAACTATGAAATTTCAGTATAGACTAGAATGAATTAGTAAACAGGTGATTTGCATGTAGAAAATGAAAATGTGTTTTGAATAGTTTTACAATTAATTGTGCATATAGAGAAATCTAGGTCACGAGGCTTACGTGGGGATGGAATTTCTCACATGCCGGTCACATGCCTAAATCGGATCATGACAAAGTGTTGCCCTAAAAAGTTGTTACCTAAGACAAAAAATGTTGTAGTGTTCGTATGACTTTTAATTAGTGGAGTAGGAGTTAACTATATTTATTGATGTGTCAATACATTATTAAAAGAATGTAAAATTTGTTTATACTGTCAGTAATGAAAATGAAGTCCATTCAAAATTAAGAAGTGTTACTCAACTAAAAGATTTTCAAGTCATGTGATTGTTGGAGGATATCAAGCGATATGATTTGTTGTTTACTATAAAAGTCAATAATAGTCAATATTATTTTACAAGTTTAATTTATATGCATGAAAGTTTATAACCTTTTTACACAGTCATCAAAATTATATTGCCATATCAACAAATATAGTTGAATTCCATACACATTACATGAAAAGTCATATAAATGAATATGTATTGCCAAATCAGCAATTGTGATTGAATCTCATACCTACTTCTTGAAAAGTCATACAAATAAATTTTATTTGATGACAATGTAAAAATTTTTTTATATTGTCAGTGTATCTATGTTAAATTATTTTTTTAAAAAATTAACATTGTAAAAGAGTTTTGTATTATCACTCAGTTATATTCTTCTATTTGTAAGCTTTAAACATTGTGAATGGTTAAATGAAATGCTTTTGCAATATTTTAATATATGATTAGATGTCTATGTAAATTAGTTTTACACTAATAATGGTTATACATTAAAATATTTTAAAAATTATTGTCGTTGGTTTAAATTATATGTCATGCTAAATAGAAAGTCATGCGAATAAAAAAATTTGATTGAATAATAATGTAAAATTTTTTCATACAATTAGTCTATCATTATTTTATTTGTCACTTGAATACTTTAATAAAATATGTACTATGATTTTTTTTTTCATTTTATCTCCTACATATAATTTTATACACAATAATAGAAGTAACAGCAGTAACAACAGTAACAACAACAACAACAACAACAACAATAGTAGAAAGATAAGCCTTATCCCACTAGGTGGAGTCAGACATATGGATTAGATGATGTTATAGTGTTTTATCATATATCATATTAACATGTTGTAGGTTGAAAGTTGCATAAAAAAGGGAATGGGGATTTGAATCGTGTTTTAACTTCTTTCACTCTCTGAAAACTTTAAACAAACTCTATCAAGTTTGTACTTCAAGAGTAACAGAAAACTTTGTTAATAAGGTTCATAAAGTAATTTTCTGAACTAAGTTGAAAACTTTAGGAACAGTTTACGATAGATTTTTATAAATGTATAATTGTAAATCTCAAAAGTAGAATGTAACAAAGATAAAAAGGAGTAAAGAGATACTACATAAGAGTTTTTATATTGGTTCGGCCAAACTTGCTTACATCTAGTTCTCAACAACCCATTGAGTTCTACTAGTTCCCTTTCTAAACCCATAAAGAACGATAGTCTTTGCTTAGCCTTCTCAAGCTAACTCATGTGACCAGTAGTTCACTTTATTGTCATTTCCAAGTAGTCTTTGACTAGCATCTCCAAACATAACTAACCTCATAATGATCACTAATGGATCAAGGTACAATGATTTGTTTAAGCTTGGTTTTCTCCAACAAAGGAACACTCAAGTTTTTCTGTAAATGAAACATTATAAGTTCTGAAAACTTTAAATGACTTCTTTCTAAACTATTCTTCCTAAGAAAAACATGTTATCTAATTAGAACTAGAAAGAAATTTTTTAACAAACACAGAAACTTATTACTAGATGTAATATGATTTGCAAAAAAAGGAGAAGGATTAGCATTTCAGCATTGTTGTTAGAAGTCTTGCAAAAAGTCTTGAGTTGTAAGCACTTGACATCCTTTTATACTTGATCTTCAAATTAGACCGTTGCGCCTTGATTTGCTTTTATTTGACATGTGTAGATCTACTTTTTGTAGGTGCAGAGACCGTTGTCAAGTGCATGGTTTATGAGTAATGCTTTAGAAACTAACTTTTACTTTTTGGCCATGGTTTCTAATATTTTTCTTCTAGAAGCTAGGATGATTGACCAAGTGAAAAAGTATGTCACTGTTAGCCCTATTTGGGTGTTGACTTTAATTTGAAATTTGAATTTTCCTTCATTTTCTGCAAAGTGCATGGTTTCTGGTTATTTGTGTTTTCTAATAGGCGATTTTAGTTTTTGAACTTCTCTTTGATCTTCGTTTCTTCAATCTAAGCCTGATAGAAATATTTTTTCTTGAGGTTAAAGACTGTATTCATAACTTGCTTAAAAAAAACAATGAATTTCTTATTGATCAACACTTACTGAATCTGTGAGCTATTCTCTAGAGATCTGGACTTTAACTCAAAAATCCTTTCTCATGTATCAAACATACACACATTCCTTCTCAGAGCTATTTTTACATTTTTTAGGTTCTGAATCTCTTTGAATGAGTTTATAACCATGTTGAAACATGACATTGTGAAAAACTTACGCATGGATTGAGCTAATATATCAACGAGAATAGTCCTATAAACACTGCAGAAACACAAGTGAAAGATTAGTCCATTCTTAAAAACATTTTATCAAAATTTATCTTGTTATCATTCAAAACCTTAGGCTTTGAAGCTTTTTGAAAGGTTATGGAGCTAACACATGTAAGTTATCGATTTCTAAGTCTTTTTATAACTTCATCTATTGTCTTTCTAGGTTATCCTCTATCCTTAATCATTGACTACCTTCCATTTGATCCCTTTTTCATTACCCAAGCCTCTACATATTTCTGTAACATTGAACTTATATTCTTGTTCTTTTTACATACCTCCTAACAGTTAGTCTCATACTACATCATTGTCAGCATTATAAATAGGGATGACAAATAAAACCACCAAAGTAGATGCCCATAGGAGGTAGAGTCCTCATTTATTAAATAGGACATGGATGGGAAATAAGGCCTCCACCTTATGGAGACATGCAAATTCCCTATATATATGAATAATTTAAGTATATGCTAGCATATATAGATATATCCAAGAAAACCTTAGTATACCTTTATTATCAAATTATATTTATTGGACTTGCATTATGTATGTATTTTAATATTTACTTGGGATTACATTTTATTAGTAGTATTTGTTATTATATTTCAGATTATTTTTAACTTTTTTCTCTATTTTGTTTATTTTCAAATTTTTTTTAACAAAGCCACATAAACCTATAGGGATTCAAATTCTTGCTAGAAAAGGAACTAAACCGAATGGAAGTTATACTTCTAATTTTAACATAATTTTTCGGTTAATCTTTGTATCCTTATCTTCTTACACTACTCATCTATGACAAAAGAGGTGTTAATCAGCACGAGGTAATTACTGTAAGCTCTAGAACCCTTGAGAAACCTTTCAAAAGGTTGGTTTTGAGTGACAACCAATCAATTTTTGAATAAATCATTTGAGATAGAGGACTAACATTCACATATAGTGTTTATAACTAGCATAGATTTTATATGTTGCATTTTATGCTTTTGTATGAGTGTAATGTATATCATGTCTCAAAAAGTTAGTTGAGCTCTTAAGAGAATAGCAATATTCATTAAAAAGTATACTTCATAACTAGAACGTTATCAATCCCTTAGAAAGATGAGGTGTGTGTCTAAAGTTGATTTTGAAAGAATGAGGAAGTCCTAAGAAGGTTTAAGGTCTATCAAGAAACTGTTTCAACCTTTAGACTAATATAGAAAGATCTGAGAGAAGCTAACACATGCCATGTCACCAGACAAAAAGGACAAACAATACTACTACAACCGTTATTTTTACTGTGATAGCTGTGAAAAGGAATGTCACTCTTACACTATCTTTGAAAAGCCATTCCCCATGCAACAAATCAATGACAACTACATATATGGTGATCCCACAATAAAGGATAATGTTCCAATTTAGAATCACCTATAAAAGGATCATTATTTGAAGATGAACTAGTTGCTTTGAAATTTAATGGATGGAATAAATGCGTGGTGTAACATCTCAAAATTTGACTATTTTGACAGGTTTGGTAACGATAAGGATGATTTAAGAAATGAATAGGAAAAAACGAGAGAAAACTATAAATAATGATTTTCTGGGCCTATAGATGAATAGCAACTTTGGGATTGGTGTCAGTGGAAAACCAAAGGGCGATCTTGGTGTTAAAAGAACTAAGACTCAGGGACCAAGATTAAATATTAGGCTTAGGGCGGGTACAATATTTTACCAGTTCATCAGTGTGTAATTTTTAACACCGAAAAAGTAACTTGCTTACTAGATTTAAGTGAGACAATGATATAAAGCCAAGTGGACAATATAGATTAAAACTTGTGAAGTAAGTTTTAATCTTGGCCTTTTATTAATTTTAATTTCACCCAAGGGCCAATATCTCACCTATTCGGTAAAATTTTGGTGTGCAGTTTCTTGCACCGCATGGAGTTTATTGAGCAAGCTACTATACTACACTTGATAAGTGTGTGGTGTGAAATTTGCCAGACCTTTTGAGGGAAAAATTTCTTTCTAAGGTGGGTGCTATTGTAACATCCCGAAATTTGAGTACTCTAACACACTTGGTAATGATGACAATGATTCAACGAACGAGTAGAAAACAAGAGAAAAATATGAATAGTGATTTTTCGTGCCTGAGATGAATAGAAACTCTGAAACTAGTGCCATAGGAAGACTAAGGGCATCTCATTGCTAGAGGAACTTAGACTCAGGGATTAGGATAAAATATTAGACCTGGGGTCCAAGTAGTGATATTTTAAGTTTCATAGGTATAGTATTTTTACCCATTCGGTGAAATATTAGTGTACAGTTTTAACATAAAAAAAGCAACTTGCTCAATAAACTTAAATGAGCCACTTATATTGAGCCAAGTGGATAATATAGATTAAAATTTATCAAGTAAGTTTTAATCTTGAACTTTCATTAAATTTAATTTCACTCGAGGGCCAATATTTTACCCATTCAATAAAATTTCAATGTGAGTTTCTTGCACCACATTAAGCTTATAAAGCAAGCTACTCTACTACACTTGACCAGTGTGTGGTAAGAAATTTGCCAAACCTCTTGTCTTTATTAAGAATTAATATTGGCCACATAAAAATTCTACTTTTATTATAAAGTTATTTTTGTGGTAGAAGATTTTTGCACATATTCTTGTATTAACATCATAAATCACCATTTCTCACTTTCTTCCTCCTAAAAAATTTGACCATCCTTCCTTCCATCATAGCCTCATCATATTATTCATTCTAAACCCATACCCTTGCCTTCAAATCCTCAAAATCCTAGCTCAAAGTTACTAAAATCCCCATATTTCTTAACCAAACTTCATATACTCTTCATAATCTAACAAATTAACTGATTAGAATTTTAATCCATCATTATTTCCCACTTTGAGCCATCATACATCACTACTAAAGAGACGGTTGAGGGATGTTTAGAAGAGTTTGAAGTGAAGAAAATCATTTTGGAGGAGATCACTTTAAGCTAAAAGTCTTAACACTTCAACGGTAGGGTTTCTTTTCAACCTTTCTTTCTCAAAACTAGTTCTAAAAATTATTTGAATGTTTGAGCTTGAAATTTTTAGTTTTGTTAGATGATTACACATAGATGTTGATGTGTTTATATGTGTGGATTAATTTGATGTCATCAGAAAACTCTTTTTATCAAAAGAAGTAATGAGTTATGTTGCTATGAACTCGGATTTTAAGTAAACAAGTCATATTACATGATTTTTCTCACTTATTCGAAAACATATTTTAAGCTAAATTTTTTATATGATGAATCTAACATATGAAGATATCTCTTATTTTTCTTGGGCTCATTTGATCACTTTTACTAGTTTTAAAAATTCATAAACTGAGGCGGTCAGAGTTTCTACCTGAACAGCTAACTCTGAAGCCTGATTTTGTCTAATTTTGTTTATTTATCAAATAATCTAACTTTGACTTGGAATTTATGTAGGTTCTTTTGGACAATTTGAGGTCTAACCGTGAATTTTTACAGAATTTATTTAGTTCATTTGATATGATAATAAAATTGAAAACTTTGACTATTGACTGAAATTGGTGGTTACTGACCTCCAAAATTGTACATTTTGTTAATATAGCTAGAGACTTATTTTGCTTTGAACATGATCTCATAGATATATTAATTATCTGTAAAAAAATTGTTTTGCTCTGTTTTGATGATATTTAGTAATTTATCCATAATTTTCTTCCATGCTAAAATTTTAGACACCATGTCAATTAGTTGAAACTATGATGAAATGTCTATAACTTGGTATCATTTATACTATGTGAGCTTATTGATGATATTATGCACATGTAACTGCGAATACTTTTGACAATTGCCTTTATATGAGAGAAAGATTAAGCATGTGTTTTCTTATGCCGAAGAAAGTAAATTTAGTTAAGTCAGGTAAAGTGTGCCTAACTACCTTTGAATTCTGTTGAGAAAAGTAAACTTGGCTATGAATATATCTATGTGACAGTTAGAGAAAATAAATCCAATGATCATGTATAAGAATGAGCTCAGTCCTGAAACGCAATCTATTACCCAGGAGTGGAATAAGCCACTATATATCAAGGGCCAAGACAAATTAAAGAAGCAATTGTCCTAAATAGTCATCTATATTATGTGTTAAGCGAATGATTTTAACATCTATGTTGAGACTAACATGTTTAAGTTGCAACTTGACAATATATGCTCTAAATGATGATGTTTGAACAAAGTAATTATGATCATTGATCATGATTATATGTTTATGCACAAAGGAGTGCTCTACTAAGAATTTTATAACATTCTCATCCCTATCTTGCATGTACTTTGTGTATCCTCAGATTTTACAGATGTCATTCTTATGAATCTTCATCGCACTTCTATAGTAGGAAAAGCTTTATGATACAAGTGCTTGCACCATCAGTACCCTGCGAAAGTTGTACTTGCTTAATCATCTTCGTTCGACTCCGGGATTGTCAATTTGAAGGCAAGCTAACATCCAAGTAAGCAAGTTGTATTCCGTTAGGGACTTTTAGGGAACTCAGGATTATTGTACTCGTATCTTATAACATATTCATGTATATATTTATATATTGATGGGCTATTAGAGGCCATATTAGTTCTATAAGCCATCGACGTTAGATTTATTTTACTCTATTTTTATGGTTCATGACTAATATAAGTTTAAAAAATGAAAGTAATACACTTCCAATTATTGTGTTAATTCTTGAATAACATGCGATAGTTAGCAAAGTGTTACACATGGTATTTGACTGATTGCCAGTTTATAATTGCCACTAAATTTGCTTTTTGGTGTAGTGAATACTGTTGTTAAAAGAGTGCACAAGAAGGAGGGTTGAATCATGCTTTCTAAAGTCTTCTTTTTCAATCTGAAACATTTGACATAAAACATATTATCAAGAATGAAGTTTGAACTGTAGTGGAATAGTAGTTAGATGTTTTAGAAAGAAGGTTTCTGAAGCTTAATAATTATTATGTATTTTAACAATACTTGATTAATAATTAACTTAAGGTGCACAACATGAAAATAAAAGGTTAGGGAAGAGAAAGATGAACACAAATATTTTTATATTGGTTCGGTCAACCTGCTTGCATCCAGTACTCAACACATGTTGAGATTTTATTAAACAAAAACTTTCTCAACCTGAGAAAGTAAATGGATAGTCTTTACAATAGCCTTCCTAAGCTCCCACTTGCACAGTGGCCAACCCCAACTGTGACTTAACTGTGTAGCGTCTGTACCAGCCTTTCCAAGTTGAAACCGTGACTTGCAGACAACTTTTACTGCCACTTGTAAGTAGTCTTGCACTAGCCTCTTCATGTTAAACTGTGATAAGCAAATACCTTTGCTATCCTATTGCAAGTAGTTTTACCTTAGCCTCTCCAAGCTATGTCTCACACTGATCACTACCGGATAAAGGTTACAAAGGTTATGTGCTTGGTTTGCCACCCAAACTAACCTACACCCATGTTTCCTTAAGAATATTTGCTAATACAGACTTGGGAAACTTGAGCGACTCCTTTTTCATATCTTTTCATGAGAAGAGCATAAAAATCATTACAGAATAAGGAAAGAAGATTTTACACTTCAAGATGATTGATTTCATAATATGATGAACAACACAGGAAGTGTAGAGAGATTTTTCCAGCATTTCTACTCTTATGTCTTAAACTCTCTTATCTGTATTCATGTATGGCATCTCTATATATATAGGTTCTTCTTTATGACTGCTGCCTTTTATCAAATCTCCAAGTGACATGTGTAGATCATCAGTTGTGTCTTAGAACATTACTCTAGAGAGGTAGGCTAACAAACTTGTCACATCGGTTGCAGATACCATTGTATTATAGAGGTTTCTGATGTCCTCATTTTTCTTTTACTTTCTAACCATGGTTTCTGAACTCCCCCTTCTAGAAGATATGATCATGAATCAATTACGTAAAAGAGATGACGTACCAGTTATAACACTAGATTCAATTCGAGATTTAAATTTTGAAATTCAAATTTTCCTTTCATTTTCCTTAAGATTCTGTGCTCCATAGTTAAGTGAGCTTTCTGATGGCGTAATCAACCTCTTTAATTTTTCTTCGATCTTTCAGTCATAAATATTGGTTGTTTGATGATGATTTCTTTGCAATTGTAGTGATTAATGACTAAGTAACACGTTGCTCTTGGACATGAATTGATTTCTTCATCTTGGGTGTACTTTCTGATGTCCCGTGCTAATTTTGAAGATCCTCTCCTTAGATTCTTGATCTTTGGCTTGAACTGCTTCAGTCCTTAGGCATTTACACTTTCTTTCCACAAGATAATATTCATCTTTTTTAAGCTTCATCTCCTCCATTGAGATAAACATGATTCCTCATGTGTAGTGAAATTATTCCTGATTCAAGTATGCTTCTATGCCTTTCATCTGTAAACATGAATACGTGCTTTGCATGAAATAGCATTCATTTTCTTTCTAACTTAATATCTTCCTTTGAGATAAATCATGCTTGCACATGCAAAGTGAAACATTATTTTTTGCTTTAAGTCTTTATTATGCTTTAATCTGTATACGTGTTCTTTGCTTGACATAATATTCACTTTCTATTTAGCATAATCTCTTCCCATGAGATAAAACATGCTTACACATGCAAAGTGAAATATTAATCTTGCTTTAAGTCTGTGTGATACAAACTGGATTAACCTGTTATGCTTTGTCAAGAAACTCAAGGTAGCGGTTAGTCATTCTTCAAAGTATTTTCTTTAAACTGGCTTTGTTTTCAATCAAAACATTTAAGCTCATATTTTCTAAAAGGTTTTGGATTTTACAAATATGCTCAAGAACATATAAAAGTATTCAGGATAATTTTTGGCTTAAGAAGAAAGTATCAATGTTAGGCATCTTTGATCTTGTGAATTAATTAAGATTAGAACGAAGCCCTTTTAGTCTATTCCAATAATCAAATAATTACTTCAAAGAAGGAACTCTCTTATTTGCATATGGCTTGTCAAAGTACTCAATGATATATTTGGCCAATATCAAACTAAGGGCAAGAAGTGAATCAAAGCATGACATATAAGGAAAGGTAGTGCAATCGGACAAGTCTATTGATATACTTATGGGAGGTTTATAAGATGGATTTCATTTGAACCCAAATGCTTGGTTTGCCCCTGTGTCTATGAAGAGGTTAATCTAAGCCACTTCTTTCCCTATTAACTTAATAGTAGGAATGTGATCTTTGCCTTTAAGCTTAGCAATAGGGTGTGAAGTTGTGAATAAAGAGTATCTCATCTTGTCTTTGATTACAAAAGACATTGCCAAATTACAAAAGAGAACTTGAACTAACAAGAGTTGCTAAAGAGCATCCTCATGTTATGGAGGTAAATAAGTCTAACTCTAAAAGTTAAAGATAAAAGTTGAAAAATGTAATATGAAAGGTGAAGTTGTTATTGTAGTTGATGGCCTTTACAAATAATAAGTATTGGAGTATTCATAGACTTTTCCATAGAACATTGCGAAATAATCGTTCTTGATTTTAAAAATGGCTTCCTACTTTACGAAAACCACCAAGTCACCAACTTGATTCACCAAATTACTCATTTAGCTAATAGTAGACACTTTGTTGGCTAAGATGTCTTTATCAACTTTTTCCTTTACTTTTGAATGATATTTTCCTTATTTGATGACCACTCACGATTCAAGAACTAATCCCCAAAAAAATGAAATTGAAGGTGACCATAACAAGCACAGATCCATAGTTGAGATAAGAAGTTTAAGCACTTTCAATGAGGCCCAATGCTTACTCAAGATAATCATAGATTTGTTTGACTTTATGTCCAAAGTAGCAAATAAGGTTGCTCATTTTTCTCAATTGTATTAGAAAGGTATGGAGCCTTCAATAGATACCAAAATATGATGAAGCTTTCCAACATATGAAGCAATTCCTTTGCAACCACCTATTTTAACATGTTTGAGCTAAGATATCATTGCTTGTATATTTATATGAATGGTGAGGCTATCATCTTAATCCTACAATTAGAAGAAAGCAAAGAGCAAAATCCAATATACTTCATAAATAAGGTATTTCAAGACCTATAAAAACATTAGGAAATAGAGAAGCTAACCCTCACCTTGATGATAATTATTGGAAGATTGACTTTTAGGGCCACTAGATGATGGTTAAGACCAACCAACAAATAAATCAAATGTTTACAAATCCTAACCTAATAGGGAGAATGACAAGATGGCTAATAAAGCTTAGCTATCAGTGTCTTGTATCATCTACCAATCCAAATAGCTAGTCAAATCTCAATTCCTAGCCAACTTTATGTCAGAATGCTATGGTGTCTAGAAAGGCAAATGTGGATCTTTTTCATATAATATGCCTTATATATGAAGGGCAAGAGCAGCAATCATACTGGAATGACAAATAGAGTGATAGTAGAAGAATTGTTGAGGTTTGAGTTTAAATCACAAAATAACAAAACACAATAAAAAGCCTTTATCATTAGACTGCAACAGGCAAAAGAAATAGGAGCAACCACGCTAACAATGAGGTGACTTTCAACCAATCCTAAGTTAGTTATCTTAATTGTAAGGACATAAAAAGAGAATCATCTATACTTTTAGACAACACCCCTAACCTAATTCCTCTTAAATTTTTGCGTCCTATAAATTGGTCCTTCTAGAAAGAAAAATGCCCAAAGAAATCCCTACCAATTAAAAATGTTGGACAAATGGTCTCTTTGAAAATAAAAAAGTCAAAACAGAAGTCACTATCAATTATAGTTAATCCCTTTGTATAAGGCTCAATTTGAACCTTTCATTATTCTTTAGGGACTAACTCGCCCCATTTTGTTAAGGGAGAAACTAATTTGCCCAATGTTTTAATGGGCAGAGACTTCCTTGAATGTCTTTTTCAGATAGACCAAATTTGTTTAATGTAAAATTTAAGGGAGCTTTGTTTGGTGGCTTTGTCATACTTTTATGGTTTAGTAGTCGCCAGTCAACGACAGTCAACGATCGGTCAACAACCGGCCGACGAGGTCAATGCCGGTCAATGGAAAGTCAATGTCTATCCCTGTCTCAACAACCAAACATGATATAGAGACAATATTTTTTATATCTCTATCTCCACTGTCCCTGTATTTATGTCGTCATCCTTCCTGTCCCTCTTACCAAATGCTACCTAAGAGACACTAAACGAGTTAAGCATTGATAAAAGATAAGTTCTATACATTGAAGATGATCATTCTTTATGGAGTTTTCCTTAATATCTCCAAGACTCTCTCCTAAACAAACCAAAGGAAATAAAAAATATATATTGGATCAGATCATTGAAGCAAATCATATAAATATATTGAAATGTCTCTGAGAGCCACCAAGGGAAAGGGGAAAAAAATGACCTTCCAAGTTTCAACTTGAAGAAGTGATCTAGATGGCTTTTCTTCTTATAAGATGATTCAAAAGCAACAACCAATTTCTTCCCTTAAATCCCTACAAAGGAAAGAAGAATATTACTAGACCTTCTAATTATTAGTAATATGAAAAAATAAAATAAAAGAACATACGAGGAGTGGACTCATCAAACCCTAGTTATTGACAAATAATTTGGAAACATTGGATGAAAGCCTATCATTAAGGTATATCTAAATTGGTACCACAATAGGAGTCAAGAGAACAACCAATAAGAAAAAGGAGGAAAAAAGGAGACTAATCTTGATATTGACAAGATGGGACTTGTATAAGAAAAATATGCCTTCTTAGACACCTTATGCACCTGATTAGAAGACACACAAGTAATCAACAAGTAATTTTTGGGAGCATTAGGAAAATAGAGAAAAAGGACAAATCTAGGCTAAATCTTCCTCTGATTCTAAGGTAGTAGCAACTTAACTAATGTCTTCTCCCCAAGGTTGAATGCTTGTTAAGTCTCCTTATCAAAAGGTTGGTTCAATATTTCTTTGAAATAGTCTAAGCTACCTAGGCCTTCCTAACGATCAGATGAAATTAGGGTATTGTAGGTTGAAAAGTACACGAGAAGGGATGGTTGAATTGTGCTTTGGCTTTTCTTTCCTTTTTAATTTTTGAAAAACTTAAACAAATACTATCAAGTGTGAACTTGAAATGCAGCAAAAATAACATCAATATATGTCAGAAAGTGACTATCTGAACTAGAAAAAAGATATGAAAAACAAGTTTGAATAAGTGTTTCAGAAGAACAAATATGATAAGCACAAAACTAAATATAAAGGAGATTCAGGGAGAAAGAAGATATTGTATAAGAGTTTTTATCCTAGTTTAACCAACTTGCCTCCATCCAGTTGTCAACTAACATTGAATTCCAAAAATCAACCATTTCTTAATCCCGAGAAAGCTAGATAGTCTTTTAATAGCCTTGTCAAGCTATCTCACGTGACTCATAGTTCACTCTACTATCACTTTCAAGTAGTCTTTGACTAGCCTCTTCAAGCTATCTCACAATGATCACTACTGCATTGGGTTACAACGAATATGTTTGGGTTGGCCCATTCAAATGAACAAACACTCAAGTTTTCATTAGATGAATCAATGTATGAGCTGAAAATTGGGTGACTTCTTTCTTACTATTCTTCCTAGGAAGAAAGTATAATTTAATAAAAACGCGGAAAAAAGAATTTTATAGGAATGAAACTAATTACAAGCAGTAATAGTTTTACAGAAGATTCAAGAAACTTTCTTCAGCATTTCAGCACAGTTAATGTAACACCTCGATTTTCTAATTGAGCAAAAATGACTAAAATGCCCCTGAGGTCATTTTCCTCCCGAAATTCGAGGATAGCCGACCCGGCAGTCCTCAAAGGGTCAACTCAATGTTAGAAGGGGATTATATGTGAATGAATGTTAATAGAGCAGAAGAATCTCATTTTCTGCGGTTTTAGGTCAAAATGACCAAAATACCCCTATAGCGTTTTTATGCGAGTATAAGTGTCGTTTGAGCCCAAAATCTTTCCTAAGAGTTTGAAATGCTAATTATAAGTGTTTGATGATGTTTTTATGTGTTTAGGTGTATCTGTTTAAGTCCCGGTGGTCTCAGGCAGTTTTTGTGTAAAATTACGATTTTACCTCTAGTATAGTGTTTTTGAGCTTAATCACATGATTAAGCAAACCTAAGCAATATTAGGCTCTAATTAAAGATTAATTAATTTTTTAAAATTAATCTAGAGTCAAAATAATTTATTAAAGTTAATTAGAATCTACAATTGTTTAAGGAAACTCAAAATCCTTTTCTAGTCTTAATTCTTTTAGAAAGGAATCTAGGAATAGTATTTTCTCTTACCTATTCCCCTAAATTAAGGAAGCATGTTGGCATTGGATTCCAAGTTAATGAGGTTTGACTCCATTAATCTAACAAGACCACATCCTAATCTAGTCTTACATGGCCCTAATTACCTATTTAAATTCCTAAACACTTACTTACAACTTCCTAATCTTGAGCCTAATCAAAGAAACACCTAAATACATCATTAGAACACATTAGACGAATGAAACCCCCTCCCCCCATGGCTAATTAGGACCGGCCACTTCTCCTCCTCATTTTTCCCACATGTTAAAATTCTTGCACTCAAAGACCATGCTTAGCCCATACCTTGAACCATACCTTGAGTCATATCCACCATACTTTCATCCATGCCTTGAATGACCTTTGAAGAAGATATTTTCTCTTCTCCTCCATGCCTTGAAAGTCATAGCCAGCCCTCCAAAAAATCACCCCTCCATGTTTTTATTTTTCTATAAATACTTACCTTGTGAGAACTTGGTTTCATTTTTACATATTTGCTAGTTTTTGCCTTGAAAGCTTATATTGTTTCCTTCCTTTTTCTCAAAGAACTCCAAGAGCTATGTTCCTCTCATCTTCTTCATCTTCATCATCTTCTTCAAAGAACCATTCTTTACAACCTCACACCACTACCTCAAGCCACCTCCCTAGCACTCAACCTTTCCACCTCAAAGCTCAAACTCTCAAGATAACTCCTCCTTTGCTTTTCTTACCTCTTGGTCGAAACCTCCTCTCCCCTTTGGAGGAAGATTTGCTCTTTATTCTCACTGAAAAGACCAAGCTTTCATCTTCACACTTGGTAGGGGTTCTTGTTTCCAAAAGCTTTTCTTTTGTTTTTAATGGTTGAGATGAAAAAGTGTTGGTTTTTCTCTTGGATTAAGCTCTTTTCCTCTTAGTTTTATTTTTATTTTGAAACTTGGTTTTCAAAAGAATAACTTGAGCTTGATGATGAGGTATCAAAATAATGATCTTGAGATTTACATTTGAGAAACCTCTAAAGCTTGAAGCTTGGTTTTGATTTTACATCATTTTTGGTTTTCTTTGAACCATGGTTTCGGTTTTCCTTCCTTTATTCCCCCCCCCCCAATGGTTTCGGTTTTCATTCCCCTTATCTTTTTCCTTTCAAAAAGTTTGCTAAAAATATAAAGTAGTCCCCTTTACTTGGTCTCAAGAAATGTTGTTGTTTATTTTAAGTTCCTTGTTCATTTCCTTTGAGCTTGGTGATGATGTTCAAACCATAAGGTTTCTTTGTAACCTTGGTACAAGAACTCTAAAGCTCACTTTGTCTTACTAGATAAAATATGGGTTTAGGATAATATTGATCCTTGAAAAAGTCTTGTATGAGCTCTAGTAAAGTTAAAATAAGCTTGCACTCATATTTATTTTCATGTCAACACTAACTCTCAAGAGTAAAGAATGAACTTGCATTCTCATGTTTATATTTCAAGTCATCACTAAACCCAGAGATAATAATGAGTTGCATCTCATGTTTACTTTATGCTTTCACTTTATTCATAATGAAGAATAAAACTAGGTGTATTTCATGTTTAAGTTTATGTTATCACCTAAGGAACCTAGAGCTCAAAGACTTGTCTTTTCTTTATCTCAAGTAAAGTTTGGAAAATGGAAGTATTTTATAGATGTATTTTCGGCCATGTGATGAGGATGGACTTAGTATGAGATTCATCTAGTCACAAGGACCCACAAAACAATGTTTTAAGGATTTTCTTAAGCTGAAATGAACTTAGCATATGATATAAATATGTTTTTATGTTTTAAATCTCATCTATGAGTAAAATAAATTAGCTACTGCCCTTGTTCATATTTTTTATGACTTTAATGAGATAAAATAGTTTCTAAAAAGAATTTTGAGGTTTTAAAAAGGGTTCCAAGAGAAAACTAGTAATTTATGTGCACGTGAGATGAAATTTTATGTGATTCTATGCATGATATGATGATGATGTTCCCGGTTCTGCCTTGCTATGTTATTCACTATATGATGATGATTTTATTATGTTGGAATGTGTATATTCAAGCATATTTGATGTTAGAATTAATTTGAGAAAGCTAAGACAAGTTAGTAACAAGAAAAGAATTAAAATGAGATTTCTAGATCCCTTAGAAATGGAAATTCTGGATTCTGTCCAGCAAGGTTAAAGTGAGTAATAATGAGTTATAATTAGTGTAATTGTGTATGAACTACTCCTAATTGGTTTAGGAATTGATCTTGATACTTTAGGAAAAGACCGAACTTAGAAAGGGTCAATGATGTGACTCATAGGTGCCCATAAGTAGCACAATACAGATCCTGCACTTTTGAGGTTTAGAATTAATTATGATCATAGAATTGAGTGAGGACTACTTAGATATGAACGTATAAGTACCCGAGAGGTTAAGTTGTGATGATAGAGAACTTAGATTTCAAGTTAAAGGACCCTAAGGGACAAAGCATAGGACATTAAGAGAATTTTGATGCTTTGAGTTTGATATTTCAAGTATGTTTGTGATAATGCCTGTACTATGATGAGTATGCGTATGTGGTTTGAGTTGATCACGATCATAGAAGTTGAATGAGAAAGTACATGTATTATAGTTTTCGTGGCATAAAGTAGGATTGAAAGAAATTCGGTATACAACTGTTATGCTGCCGAATTTCGGTCAAATCAATACTTGAGAATGTTTTTGAAAACCATATGAGATAAAACCCTAGGTGACACCGGTTTGGTCAAGCACCCCAGGAGATGAGTTTTAATGTGATATGGCATTGAGACGCGTTTTCCTGGGTGACACCGGTTCGGCCGAGCACCCCCAGGAAAGACAAATCCGTGAGGGTATGAGTGGATGTAGCTACCAAAGCAGACAATTCGCTGTGCACTAGATGCTAGTAGAGCATTTCAAAGAAGGAAATATTCTTATGTTACCCCTTCTATTACCCCATATGAAATCTAGTGATGACTAGTTAGGTTTGAGCTCATTCCTAGGCGATATGGTGAGATGGAATTTGGTGGCTATGATCAATATCGCTGGGGCAGGGTGTGTTGGTTGGATTTTGGTGGCTACGATAAGAAAGTAGTCTTTGAGAAAAAGAATTTAAGAGTTCAAGTATGAGAAAAAGTTATATGAAAGTTCTATGCTCTTTATGCCACTTATATGATTACTTGATGTTATGTTTTATTGAATTGCTTGCATAATGTATTGTCATGCATTCATCCAATATCTGTCGCATTCATGTCATTAAGACTCATACTAAAAGACACCCACTTCGGATAAATAGATTTGAGAAGTTTAAAATCAATCCTTATGCTTGAGCACCTTTTCATAATTAAAACCGAAGTGGCTGGGGACGATGACGATGACACATTTGTTAGAGTTGGAAATCCCTACTGAGAATCTTGAATGAGTTTCTCATCCCTCTTTCTCTTTTATTCCATGTCGTCTCCAGATGAAGATAGTGATGTGGTCCGTGACTTCTACTAAGGCATGGGCGTAGGGCATACGCTATGAGTTGGATTAGCAAGATGCAACTGAAGCGCATAGCTATCTCTTTAGGTTTACATATGTGTATTTCTTTTGATGTGGCTATGGAACTATGATAATAGTAATAGATGTACTTACGAAGATATGACTATGTTGTGTTAGTATGAGTAACACTTGTATTTTGTGGTTATTAATGAAATGCTTTCCTTCTCTCTCATATTATGTTTGCGATAATCGTTAGATCTTATTTTAGCACGAGGCTCATGTTTTGTTTTTAAGTCTCAATGAGAAAAATTTATTCGTATTTTCGGCTAAGTATTTTGAAAAGAATGAAACTAAAAAGTAATAAAATAATAATTAACCAAAATACGTTCTAGGAGTATTTGGTTAAGAATTAGGATGTTATAGGTAATGATCGAAAGTCTTAAGTTGTAAGCTCGATATCTTTGTAAGCTCCAGAACCCTTCAAAAAGTATAAGCTTTAATGTTTTGAATGATAACAAAGCCAATTTAAAGAAAATATTTTGAAGAATGACTAATGGCTACCTTGAGTTTCTTGATTAAGCTTTACAGGTATTTTCCAAAGTGCATTACATAGACGTAAGGGAGAGTAATTTCACTTTACATGTGAAAACATGTTTTATCTCACAGAAACAAAATGAGCTTAAACAAAATGAATATTATATTGTGTAAAAGAGCACTTATATGCATCAAGGAATGAAGTAGGTAAATACAAGAACAAGAAACTAAGGAAAATGTCTTCATAAAGTAACACGAGACGACAGAAAGTATACTGAGGAATGAGGAAATCATGCAAACTCTGAAAGTAACGTATTACTCAGTCAATAATCATCATAATCGCAAATCATTCATCATAAAAAATCCAAGATTGAAGAATAGAAGACCGAAGAATGATCAAGGGACTAATTACACATGTCAGAAAGCTCACCTAACTGTGGAACACAGAACGCTACAGGAAATGGAGGGAAGTTTAAAATTCAAACCTCGAGTCAAAGCTAGTTTTATAGCTGGTATATCATCTCTTCTGCCTGATTGGTCAACAATCCTAGCTTCTAGAAGAAGGAGTTCAAAAACTATGATCAGAAAGAAAAAAGAAAGAAGGACATTAGAAATCTCTATAATATAATGGCTTGTGCAACCAATGTGAAAGTTTTTCAACCTATCTTTCTAGACTAACGTCCCAAGACACAACAGATGATCTACACAAGTCACTTGGAGATCTGATCAAGACAATGGTCATGAAGAAGGACCACTATAAATGGAGATGCTATGCTTGAAAGCTGATGAGAGAATTGAAGACATAAGAATGGAAACTCTGGAAAAATCTCTCTATCTTCTTGTGATGTTCATCATAATATGTAATCAGTTTCCTTGAAGTATAAAAATCTTTTTTCAAAATGCTTAGCATGGTGTATGCTCTTCTTTGTAAGAGACATAGAAAAGAAGTCACTCATGTTTCCTAAGCTTGTTTTATTGAATATTTGTAAGGAAACTTGGGTGTAGGTTAGTTTGAGTGGTAGCCCAAACACATAACCTTTGTAACCTTGATCTAGTAATGATCAGAGTGAGACAAAGCTTGGAGAGACTAAGGTAAAACTACCTACAATATGATGGCAGGGGCATTCTGCTCATCTCAGTCCAGCTTGAAAAGGTTATGTAAGAACAACTCACAATATGATAATAAAAGTGTTCCCCATATCATGGTCTAACTTGACGAAGCTATGGAAGAACTACTCACAACATGATGATAGAGGCATTCCAGTCATCATGGTTTAGTTTGTAGAGGTTGGTTCAAGACTACTCGGTTTAGATTGGAGAGGCTGGTACAGAACTACTCGATTTGTGATGGTAGGGGTTGTTTACTGATGACTATTGAGAGCTTGGGAAGGCTAAAGTAAAGACTATCCAGTTTACTTCCTTAGGTTGAGAAAATTGTTATTAGTGGAATCTCAACATGTGTTGAGTATTGGATGCAAGTAGGTTTGGCCGAACTAGTATGAAAATATTTGTGTGATCCTTTCTTCTCCCTAATCTTTTATTTTTATGTCACGCTCTTTAATTTAATAGTCGGTGAAATACTGTTAAAGTTGCATTATGATTAAAATGCTTCAGAGATCTACTTTCTAAAACAACTAACTAGGATTCCATTGCACTTCAAGCTTAAAGATTAATAGTATTTTTTGTTAAATGTTTCAGATTTGAAGAAAGTACCAAAGTACGATTCAACCCCCCATTCCCATGCACTCTTTAACCTACAATCTTTTTTTATACTTGATCTTCATTTATGACCATTGCTCTTGATCCATTTTCCTAGGGACACATGTTAATCTTCTTTTTATGTCTTGGAAATGAAGTATAAAGGATTAGCTCTACGTGTTAAAGTTACTTTTTGAAGTTGCAAAAGTCATTGTCTAATAGAAATTTCTGAGTCCACCTTCAAAAACTACTTTTTTGCTTTCTGAATAAGGTTTCCAAACTTTTGCTTCTAAAACCTGGGGCGATTGACCAAGTTCAAAAAAGATGTCACAATCAATCCTTGACTGAGTTTCACTTTAAATTTGAAATTCAAATTTTCCCTTCTATTTCTGTAAAGTGCACCATTTATAGTAAACGTGCTTTTTGAAGTGTTATTAATGTTTCTAGACTTTCGTTTTGATCTTATATGCTTCAATCAGAGATTGATGCAATTGATAAATCATGATCATGGTGATTGAAAATGGTAATCACACTTTGCTTTAGAGTTAGATTCAAATATTCACTTGAATGGCACTTTCTGAAGACATGTGATATTTTCTAAAGATCTGATTCTTGGTTTCTTGTTCTTGATAATTTGTTTCATGCTCTCATCATACCAACTTCCATTTCAAGGATTATTTTCCACTTTTTTTTAAGTTCCAAATCACTTTAAATGAGACTTAACATGTTTACACATGATTTCGTGAAAATAAAACCCATTCATGAAGTTGCATGTTAACGAGAACAATCCTATTGTATACTCTAAAAACTCAAGCAAATGATTAGTCCTTCTTCAAAATATTTTCATAAAATTGGTTTTATTATCACTTAAAACATTAAGTACTGATGCTTTTTGAAGGGTTTTGGAGCTAACAATCTTCCTCTTTTTGATGACAACAAACCTAATTTTGAGAAAATATTTTGGAGAGATTTTGATAGAAATATATGGCCAAATATAGAATCAAGATAAACCTATATTCTTCAAAAATACATTTGATAGAGTTTCATATGGTCTCATTCTTAAAGTATGATGCATATGTTATCAAGACATTCAGTAATCTTAACTGACTGGAATAACGGCTGTTTATTTCAAAGAAGGTTTCTGTAGTATATCAAAGCATTTTTTGAGAAGTATCATATCCATATCTTTACCTAATTCAATTAAGATTTTATTTGATTAGATGGAATCTATTATGATTTGATGTGATATTATATCTCTTTTCTTTTGGCTATAAATAGTCATTTGGATGCTGCATAGAGCTTGGTATACGAGCCATGATCCGTGAACCAACCCATTTAACTCGTAACCCACACAAAAATGGACAACAAAAATTTTAGTCCGTCAACCCGTGGACTTTTTTGATCCGCTTCGTCAAGCCTACAGGCTAAACGGCCCTGGCCCATGGATTTACAGACCACCCTGCCGAATCTGCATAAAATAGTTCAGATCCAGTACTCTAGTCCATTTTCGTTTAATTCTCTTAATTGAAAAAGTCTGAAACGTCTAAGCCCAAGCCTAATTCCAAAGGGATAGTTGAGCCCAATCTTTTAGTCTTCATTCTTCATAACCCATGAAGACACAAGTGACAAGTCTTGGGTTGCCTTCAAAGTTCAATCACAAGTTACCAACTTAGCACTTATGGTCATAGACTCATAGAGCACAAACTCATAGTACTTAACTATCTTTTTCTCTCTCTCAACCCACCTACTTGTCGCGGCCTCACCCAAGTCACCCCCTCCACCACTCTTTCTTGCCCCTCACTTTCTCACTCTCGTCTCTCGTTCACCACCAAGCCACCAAGCCACTAAGCCACTCCATGAAATAGTGCTCCTGCTGCCACCAGCAGATGTCGCGGCCTTTGCAGGTTGTTATACTACACTCCCCCTCCCCATCTTCACTTCTTGTTCTTCCTTATTCCCTCTGTTTTTTCTTCTCTTCAGGTGTGGAAAGGAGAACAACATCCAACACAAAGAAGAAGAAGAGAGAAAAAAAACTGGAGTGCTTTCTTTGCTATTCATGCTTTGATTTTTTTCTTATGTTAGATCGATCTTGTTTGTAAGCTTCCTTTGCATTTGTCCCTTCATTCTCCTTTGATCTGATCAATTAGTGTTTGATAGTATTGAAAAATGCTTAAAGTTTGAATTTTTCTGTAATTTTTTTCATTTTTTTGTGGGGTTTAATTGTTGTAAAATATATTATATAAATATAGATATATAATATAAGGTATTAAAAAAATTAAAAAAATACGAAAGGAAAAAAAAAAGTTAGTTCGTGAGCTGGTCTCCAAGTTGGTGCATAAGCTTTCTTTCTGTGCCAAAAATGCGGACTGGTCCATGGACTTGCAGGCTTAGGTGGGGCGGACGCAAACTAGGCAAAAGGCCAGTCCATTTATGAAGCAGACCGGCTCGGTCCGACCTGTTTAATGTTGGTCGTTGCAAACCGGGCTAAACGGACTGAATTGGTTTGCATA
Organism: Dalbergia cultrata; assembly: GCA_031216105.1. Classification (NCBI taxonomy): domain Eukaryota; kingdom Viridiplantae; phylum Streptophyta; class Magnoliopsida; order Fabales; family Fabaceae; genus Dalbergia; species Dalbergia cultrata. Next base: position 36,080,429 of record CM062352.1, read on the forward strand.
CCCAGCTCTAATGCTCTATATAGGGTACCTTTGAGATTGATAATAATACTATTCTTTCTCTTCTTCTCCATAATTTTCTCTATTCTTATTTTTCACAACACGCTATCAGCATGAGGCTCTATCTCCTAAGAGAAGAAGACTTAGGTATGTCAAATCTTTCAAACCTCGAATTTGTTGCCTTTGAAATTTTCAGCAAAAATTACCTATCTTGGATCCTAGACACCAAAATTCACCTTGATTCAATGAGTCTTGGAGACACCATCAAACAAGGAAATGCTACATCCCTAAAGGATTGAGCAAAGGCTATGATTTTCCTTTGTCGTCACCTCTACGAAGGATTAAAAATTGAATATCTTACTCTAAAAGATCCTTCAGATCTTTGGAGGAGCCTAAAGTAAAGTTATGATCACCAAAAAATGATGATACTTTCACAAGCCTGGTATGAATGGCTACATTTGCGGTTACACGACTTTAAGTCAATAAGTGAGTAGAATTCTGCAATATTTAGAATTACCTCACGATTGAAATTGTGCAGGGAAAATATCACTAATAATTATATGTTGGAAAAAACATTCTCGACCTTTCATGCCTCAAATATGCTCCTGCAGCAGCAGTATCGAGTAGCAAAATAATGAAGTGGCTAAACAAAATAATGAATTGCTCATGAAAAATCATGAAGCTAGCCTTGTTGACTCTACTCCATTCCCTGAAGTGAATGTGACAAATTATAACCCTATAAGTGGCAAAAGTCATGATTTCAATTAAAAAAAATAAAAAACACAATGAAGGAAAAAAGAAAGGTCACTTTCATGGTGCTCCTCCATTTTCTTCCAAGAATAAATCTTTCAAGAAGAAGAATGAACATAGTGAGAATTATGATAACAAATGCTACTGCTATGGTAGGAAAGGTCATTGGGCACGTACTTGTCATACCCCAAGACACTTGGTTGACCTATATAAGGCATCAATCAAAGAAAAAAAGGCAAAGGCAAACTTTGTTTCTAAAGATAATTTAGACAATCATGCCATGGTGAATTCGAGATATCTTAATGTATCTGATTATTTTTTTAGGATCCTTATCGGAATATTGGTTATCTAATTAATAATGGGAATGTTTAGTAATTAATTTAGTCTCTTCCAAAATTTAATTTTCTCTTTAGGATTTCTTTTTCTTTTAATTTTGTTTAGGAACTTTTGAGTATATAATCTTAGTATTGAATAAAAGTAATGCTTTGTTTTACATTTATTATTTTTTTATCCAACAATCTATTTTAGCTTAATACTCTTTCAGTATTGTTATTAGATCCAAAGATCACGAGTGATATATATTTTGGTTTAATTTAAGATTGCAATCTTGCTTTGCCTCGTATATTGGTTAACTTGCAACATATCTGTTGTTTTTATTTAGGAACAAATCATCTTTGAACTTATTTTATATCATCGCATACCAAGTGTGTTTTGAATTAGGAAAACTATATTTTCTTTTTATGGTTTGATCTGTGAACATATATAATAATGTTAATATACAAGTCAATGTGAATTCATACAAATACAAAAGTAAGGTACGTGAATTCTATACTTTTGGATTCATATATTACATGACTTGTATTTTATACATGATTTGTATTTTTGAATTCTATTACATGAATTCATATATAAAAATGCAATGAGGCTTTTGAAGTAATTATTTTTTTTATACAATTTCGATGTCGACATATTTTATTTTCTTTGAAAAAAATGATTAGGAAAAATAGTGCAAATATATGTCTTGCTGACAGCGCAACTACACACAGTATTCTCAAAAGCAAGATTTACTTCATTCATTTGAGAAAGGAGAAAGCCAATGTTAATACCATTATTGGTAGTACCGATATGACTGAAGGCTCCAGAAAAGCTATTATTTTGTTCCCTAGGGGAACAAAATTCATCATAAATGATGCATTGTTTTATAGCAAGTCCCAAAGAAACTTACTGAGTTTAAAGGATATTTGTCAAAATGGATATCACATCAAAATAGTAAATGAGCAAAATAATGAATATCTCTATATTACAACTTGTGAGTCAGACAAGAAAGTTGTACTAGAAATATTACATTCGCTTTGTTCCGGTCTATATTACACTAATATTAGTACAATTGAATCAATGCTATCGTAAACTAGAAGTTTACTAGCATAAATGATTTTAACATTTGGCATGATCGGTTAGGACATCCTGGAGCAATAATAATGTGAAGGATTATAGAAAATTCATAAGGGCATTTACTAAAGAACTAGAAAATTCTTTAACCTAATGAGTTTTTATGTGCTGCGTGTTTTCAAGGAAAGTTAATTACATGACCCTTACTAGCAAAGATTGGATTTGAATCCCCTAAATTTCTAGAAAGAATTCAAAGTGATATATGTGGACCAGTTCATCAACCTTGTGGATGTTTTAGATACTTCATGGTCATAATTGACACATCTATGAGATAGTCACATGTGTGCTTATTATCATCTCACAACTTGGCGTTTGCGAGATTACTTGCTAAAATTATTCAACTAAGAGCACAATTTTTGGAAAATCCAATCAAAACAATTTGCCTTGATAATGATGGTGAATTCACTTATCAAGCATTTAATGCTTATTGTATGGCCAGTGGTATAAATGTTGAATGTCCAGTAACTTATGTTCATACATAATGGGCTAGCCAAATTGATAAGCAGCGTTTACGCTGCATATTTAACTTCTAAACATTTGGTCTTTGCATGAGTTTTTGGTGTGTTTTTGAGGAAAATAATAATGTTTTCTAAATTGAACCTCATTGCACAATGTTGATAAATTAATGGCAAATTCCTCCACTTTTTGTTTGATTAACTCTTATTACACTAACCCATATCTTTGAGTTAGGTTTTTGATTACAGGAGCATTGCATTGAGTGCAAAGCATCAAGAGTAGGAGCTGAGACTGAAAGGAAGAAAAAAATGCCAGAGCTTGCCATTCGGGTGAGCGCTGCAGCGCTCAACAGAGAGCACGACTGATTTATTTTGTAAGAAACACGTTCTAGCAGCGCTGCAGCGCTCCTACGATGACTTGATTTTTCGCTTGCTGTCTCGTATGGGCCAAATTTTGGGCCCATTTTCTTGGAAGCTACAGTATACGCGCAGGAGACAGCAGCAGGAGGCGGCAGCTAGGTTTTGGAGAATAGAGAACTCTCTCTCTACCTCATCTCTCTCTCTCTTCTCTCTCTAGGTTTAGAGGCTTCCTTTCACAATTTATTTTCAGTCTTCCACCATTGTAATTTATAGTTTTTCATCAATCTTTGACTGTGAAACTTCGCACATGGAGGAGTAATTCCATTACCATGCACAGAGACAACTGAAGATCAAAATTGTTCTTGAGGTTTCCGATTCTCAATTTCAGTTCATGGTTGGTTCTTCGCTCTCATTGCTTTCTCTTCTAAATTTTAATTGAGCTGATTAATTTAATTATGATTTTAGGAGTAGTAGATTGTGTAATCGTTTGTTTACATAATCTGAATATCGTTTGGGAAATTAGGTCGATTGATTTGATTAATTCCAATTAATAAGGGGTCGAAATTAAATCTGTTAGGATTTAGGCTACTGCAATTGTTGACTAAATTAACATAGGTTTATAGGGTCATGATTGTGATCACTAGCTCTTGTGTTAGTTGAATCCTTGATGGTAATACGATTGTATGACTATTAAGTAGTATTGCAACATCATCTGTGCAAAGTATAGTTGACGTAGGTAGTCACTGCCATGAATTTTATCCGTTTGAACCAATGATAGAACGTATTTTGATCTGAAGGAGTCTTTGTGCAGGTAATTTCTTGCTATTATATCTTCATAATTTTATTTTGTTAATCACGTCAATAATACCCCTTTTTGCAATTTGAATCAATTTAAATACTTCCTCGTGAGACGACTCGGATTGCACTATAACTACATTATTAATGTAATTTGGTTATAAAACTTATTTTTAATTTGTCGCGGTAAATTAGGACAAGCTTTGGCGGATCTTGGGGTGGGCATCAGTATTATGCCCCGTTCAGTTTACGAGGCCTTAGGTGGGGGAGAGCTGACACCCACCAGATTGAGAGTCCAGTTAGCCAACCGGAGCATTCAGAGTCCTGATGGGATACTTGAGGACGTCCTAGTCCAGGTAAACAATTTAATTTTCCTAGTTGACTTTTATGTTTTGGCTATGGAGGATGATGTTAATGCTCCTGAGCACACATTGATCTTGGGAAGACCATTTTTAAAAACTGCAAGAACCAAGATCGATGTGTACGCGGGCACCTTATCTTTTGAGTGTGGGGATATGAAGGCTCAGTTCTGCTTAACTGATGCCATGAAACACCCACCTGAGGAGCATTCTGTTTTTAGTGTTGATATCATTGACTCCTTAATTGATGACGTTTTTGTTGGTTTGACTGAGAACTTTGATGAGTTGTTGGGGATGGTACCGGAGTTTGAATGTCTAAACTGTGATGGTATCACCAATCTGTGTAGGGAGTGCGCCACTTTTGATGCATCATTGACAGGGCAATTTTTTGAGAAAACTTCTGAACTTTTGGTAGCTAATGCCACAAGCCCTGTCATTGATACATTTAGTAGCATCACCCCTAATTCTGAGACTACTTTACTTTCTGAGCCCATATTATCTGTTTCTTCCACTGGATATGATGATTCTGCTGCTTTAGAATTGTCTAAGCTTACAGGAACAGGTACACAGTTAGCAGGCGAATCAAGCCCCTCCCTGACCACCTCAAGTATGCATTCTTGGGGGAAGGTGAGACACTGCCGGTCATCATAGCCAATGGCCTCTCTAAGTCCCAAGAGGATAGTCTGATTGTGGTTTTGAGAAGGCACAAGAGGGCCATTAGCTGGACCTTGGATGATATCACAAGGATTAGCCCCTCCACCTGCATGCACAGGATATTTCTGGAGGAGGGGGCTAAACCGATTAGACAGCCACAACGCCGGCTCAACCCACTGATTCTTGATGTAGTTAAGAAGGAGGTGACAAGGCTTTTACAGGCTGGCATCATCTATCCTATTTCTGACAGTGAATGGGTGAGCCTGGTGCAAGTGGTTCCCAAGAAGTCGGGGATCACTGTGGTGAAGAATGAGAAGGGTGAGTTGGTTCCAACCTGGGTGCAAAACAGTTGGAGAGTTTGTATTGATTACCGGAGGGTTAACCAGGCCACCCGGAAGGACCACTACCCCCTGCCTTTCATTGATCAGATGTTAGAAAGATTAGCAGGGAAGTCTCATTATTGTTTCTTGGATGGATATACGGGGTACTTTCAGATTCACATTGCCCCGGAAGATCAGGAGAAGACCACCTTCACGTGCCCCTTTGGCACATATGCTTACAGAGGGATGCCTTTTGGGCTTTGCAACGCACCAGCTACCTTTCAGCGTTGCATGATGAGCATTTTTTCTGACTTGCTTGAGGAGTGCATGGAGTTATTTATGGATGACTTTACTATTTTTGGTTCTTCTTTTGATTCTTGTTTAAATAGTTTAGCTAGGGTGCTACAGAGATGTGTTGAGACCAACCTTGTTTTAAATTTTGAAAATTGTCATTTTATGGTGGAACAAGGTATAGTCTTGGGTCATGTAGTCTCTAGCGAGGGAATTGCTGTTGATCCTGCTAAGATAGAAGTTATTACCTCCTTGCCTCACCCCATATGCGTGCGGGAGATTCGTTCTTTTCTTGGTCATGCAGGTTTTTACAGGAGATTTATCAAAGATTTCAGCAAGATTGCCTAACTTCTCACCTCCTTGCTGCAGAAGGATGCTGAATTTGTTGTTGACGACAAGTGTAGGGAGGCATTTGAGAGGTTGAAGAAAGCTTTAACCACTACTCCAGTCATCCAACCACCTGACTGGAGTCAGCCGTTTGAGCTTATGTGTGATGCCTCTGACCATGCAGTGGGCGCTGTACTTACACAGCGTGAAGGTAAGGTTTCTCATGCTGTTTATTATGCTTCCCGCACTCTGGATGCTGCACAGTCCAACTATACCACTACTGACAAAGAGCTCCTAACTATTGTCTTTGCTTTGGATAAGTTTCGTTCCTATTTGCTAGGCTCTAAGGTGGTGGTGTATTCAGACCATGCAGCACTTAAGTATTTGCTGAAGAAATCGGAAGCTAAGCCTAGGCTCATTAGATGGATGCTACTACTCCAGGAATTTGATTTGGAAATAAAAGATAAAACTGGAGCTGAAAATTTAGTAGCAGACCATCTAAGTAGGCTTGAGCATCTTGATCGGGACAACAGACCTCTCAATGATAATTTTCCTGATGAACAACTGATGAGCGTGTCTATTGCCCCGTGGTATGCTGATATTGTTAACTACTTGGTTGCTAGAGTGGGTCCCTCACACTTTTCATTAGCACAGTTTGCAAAGCTGAAAAGCGATGCGAAATACTATGTGTGGGACGATCCTTATTTGTGGAAAATTTGTAGTGACCAAGTAGTTAGACGTTGTGTGCCTCAAGAGGAATTCGAGTCCATACTCCGTTTTTGTCATACTTATGAAAGTGGAGGTCATTTTGGACCTCAACGTACTGCTAGAAAGGTATCAGACTCGGGTTTCTATTGGCCAACTTTGTTTAGAGATGCCTACAATTTTTGCAAATCTTGTGAACAATGCCAAAGAACAGGAAATATCTCTTGGAGGAATGAGATGCCCCAACAACCCATACAATTTTGTGAAGTTTTTGACGTTTGGGGCATTGATTTTATGGGACCCTTTCCTAGTTCTTTTGGCTATGTTTACATACTTCTGGCTGTGGATTATGTGTCCAAGTGGGTGGAGGCAATTGCTACTCGCACTAATGATTCTGCTGTAGTTGTCTCTTTTGTCCGTTCCCATATTCTCTGTAGGTTTGGTATGCCTAGAGCCATTATCGCGACTGTGGACTCACTGCAAATCAAGCATGGAAGCTCTGCTCCGTAGATACGGGGTTGTTCATAAGGTATCCACTCCTTACCATCCCCAAACTAACAGACAGGCTGAAGTGTCTAACAGGGAAATCAAGAGAATCCTGGAGAAAACTATAAAGCCCAATCGGAAGGACTGGAGTGTAAGATTGGATGATGCCTTATGGGCCTATCGCACAGCCTACAAAACACCCATCGGGATGAGTCCCTTTAGGCTTGTGCTTGGAAAGGCGTGTCATTTGCCTATGGAGATGATGCATCGGGCTTATTGGGCTGTTAAGCAATGCAACATGGATTTGGAAGGAGGTGGTAAAGCTCGGAAGTTGCAATTGCAAGAATTAGAGGAATTGAGATATGAGGCCTACGAGAATTCTAGGTTGTATAAGGAGAAAACCAAGGTGTTTCATGATAAAAATTCCTTGAGAAAAGAGTTCCATGAGGGGCAACTAGTGCTCCTCTATAACTCCCGGTTGAAGCTGATGCCCGGGAAGTTGAGGTCTCGATGGGATGGACCTTTCAAGGTCATAAAAGTACATCCGTTTGGTGCTGTAGAAATTCAAGACCTCAAATCCAAAGCAATTTTCAAATTCAATGGACACTGTCTAAAGGTGTACCACGAAACTCTTGGGGATCTTGGAGGAGAGGTAGAAATTAAATTTGTGCAGGCTGTTTATCCTCCATAAAGAGGATCTGGACGTCCAACTTAGGGACAGTAAACCAAAGTGCTTGGTGGGAGACAACCCACTGCCATGAATCCCTGTTATTTCATTTAGTTTGCTTTGGTTTTATTCAATTTTATATTATTCAGAGTTAATTGATTTCTGAGTGAGCAGGAACTGATTAGTATGGCCACATTTGAAGATAAAAGTATTCTGTCAACCGCTGCAGCGCTCTTAGTCTTTGCGGCTCGACGAAATCTGCTGGAAGCACCAGACAAATTTCAAACATTCAGAAACCATTGCAGCGCTCATAGCTGCAAAGACTAAGCAGAGACATCTAACACTTCAAGGCCAGGTGGGAGCTCTCGGGTGAGCGCTGCAGCGCTCTTAGCGCTGCTGCAGTGGTCACCCACTAACCCAAAAAAAAAAAAAAAAAACTGGTGCTTGAGCGCTGCAGCACTCGTCCGCGCACCTCCCAGTTACAAAATGCTCCAGCACTCCTTTTCCTTCACTCTTTTCTTTTTCTTCTCCTTCTACCCGCCCCATTTCTCTCTTCCCTCACCTCTCATCTCCCTACTCATCTATCAATTTAAGGTTTGTGTATTCATTCATTTCTTTCATCTCTACTTTCTCTCATTTGGATTGTGTTTATTGTTAAATTTGGGGGATTTTTGAATTATTGTGGGGGATAATTCAACAAGAACACCAAAGGTGCCCACAAACTGTTTGGTAAAATTCCTCTATGGCTGTTTTCCTTGCTTTTTTATTGTGAAGACCATTCTTCATGCACGGTTTTCTTTTGCAGGTATGGCTTCCAGTTCCGGTTCTGGCTCAGGCAAGCGACCCCGCTCTCCTCCACTCACCGCCATTATTCCAGCAGCATTGCCACCACCACCACCTCCCGTGGTTGACCCCCCACGTTTCATTGACCCCCAGGCTGAGCACCAGTATACCACTAGGATTCGGGGGCGCCCCATTCTTTATGAGCATACAGTGGACCTCTCTCAAGACAGTGTTCAGCATATTGTTGAGATCATTCTTCAGAATGGATGGGGATTCTTTCTTGATGAGCCGATTACACCCAACCTTTCCATTGTTCGCGAGTTTTATGCAAACTTTGGTGGGGTTGGGCACCAGGAGGTTTATGTGCGGGGCCAGCACATTCCAGTGACTATGGAGGCCATCCGAGAAGCACTTGCTATTCCAGAGCCCCCTGAGATGGCTCTACCTGATGATCACCAGCAGCTCCTTGACCGTATCCGTACTGTTGATGTCGATATGCTCAAGGATGCCATCACTACTCCTGGTTCCGTATGGACGCGGAATCGATATGACCATCCACACACCCTCGATAGCCAGTGGCTCACTTTCCCTGCTCGGATTTGGATGAGGCTCTTGTTCTCACACATCATTCCTTGCTCTCATGTCCATAGTATCACCATGGACCAGGTCTTTCTGCTTTACTGCATTGCTACTGAGCAGCGGGTCTATCTTCCTCGACTCATTCGTCTCACCATGCAGGCTGTACATCATGACAAGAGGGTCAACGGGCTTCCTTTTCCCTCTCTTATCACCCGCATGGCCCTTAGTGCAGGAGTTCCTGTTTTTCCTACTGATGAGCAGCCACCACCTAATAGGCGGCCGACAGTCATTTCCGGACCCACATTGCAGCGAGTCGACACTGCGGCCCGGAACCGTGCTCGGGGTATTCCAGCTCCACCTCCCCGTCCTCGACCTGGTCCTGGTCCCTCCTTGGATTTTACTTCTGCTATTACTGACTTACAGAGAGCTCTCACAGATCAGATTCGGCGATCTGAGCGCCGAGTGTGAGCCCAGGTTCGAGCCTCTGAAACTAGGGTTATGACGCGCCTTAGAAGACTTGAGTTACGAGTCCAGGGTCTTGATCCCCAGTCAGACAGCGACACCGATTTACCATTAGTAGACTCCGGAGATGACTCTAGAGATGAGGATCCAGATGTCGAGTTTTCTTAGCTAGAGGTGGATTCTGAGGAGGATGATTGAGGTTGAGCTTTCTCCCACCATTCCTGGTTTTCTTGCCTAGGCACTGAGGACAGTGCCTTTTTGTAAGTATGAGGGAGCTGCGCTTTCTTTTGCTTGCTTTTATCTTCTTTTTAGGATTACTTTTTATTTCTTTTATTTTATTTTATTTTTTTTCTTTTTAGGGTTTTTAATTTTTCTGCATGACCACAGTGACAGTTGAATATTGCTTAATGAATCATTGCAGTTTGTAGCTACCATGGCACTTAAACTATGATGTGTGACTGATTCACCACTGAATCTCTGACTCTGAGCATGATTGATTATCTGAAATCCCCATGTGAGATTTGAGCTTTAATTGTGTGATTTGAGTAAATTAATCACTGTAATTTTTTCTGGTGTGTTGACATTCACTGTGGTGTAATCTAGAACTTGCTTGATCCTTTGTTAAAACTTTTTATTTCTGTACAGTCCTTAACTGCACATGATGGAGGCATTTCATTCTTTTATTTTAGCTACAAGCCATACAGCCAACCTTTGCATGAGAATTACCTTTGTTACCCTTTTTGAGCTTGAATTGAACCTTTCATTGTCATAAGCACATTGCAAGCCTAGCCTAGAAAAACAATGAAAAAGAACTCTTAACTTAGGGCCAAGGGAAGAGTGATTGAATCCATATGTGTTTGAGATTTAAGTGTGGGAGAACACACAAAACCAAGGCGGAACAGGGAATTGCATAAATGAAGTGGATTGGAGTTTTCGTTAAAAAGAAAAAAAGAAAAAAAGAAAATGTGTCACAATCTACTTCTGTGAATGAATTAAACAATTCCTAAATCAAATCAGAAGATCATGAAGGGTGATTGGGGTAAATTATTCGATAATAGGTCCCCATAGCACTTTTGGATTACGGTTTATACCTTTACTTCCCTTGGATCTAAGTTAACTGAACAAAATTCACCCAGAAAGACCCAAGGACCCTTACCCTGGCCTCATTACAACCCTCATAAGCCCTCTTGATGTATGTTGAGGTATTGGCAGAATTGTGGAGATTTAGGAGAAGAGCAAGCTTATGGAAGCAGCCATCAGTGAATTGTTGAGTGTTAATTGACCCTAAACACATGAGTGATTAGTGATAGACACTCCAGTGAGTCAGTATAGTCATTCTTGCTTAGGGTCACGATCTTGTGGTATAATTGACTGATTGAAAAGTGTCAGAGGGTATGTTTATGAATTCTTTTTATTTCAATTGAGCCATTGTTCATACTGTCATCTGCTGGTCATCTTTTCTTTTCTTTTAAGGAGTTTTTGCATTCTGTGCATTTTGGGATGCTATTGTTACCCATATTTTTTATTTGGTTTCATTTTCACATGAGGACATGCGAAAGTTTAAGTGTGGGGGAGTTTGATAAGCAGCGTTTACGCTGCATATTTAACTTCTAAACATTTGGTCTTTGCATGAGTTTTTGGTGTGTTTTTGAGGAAAATAATAATGTTTTCTAAATTGAACCTCATTGCACAATGTTGATAAATTAATGGCAAATTGCTCGACTTTTTGTTTGATTAACTCTTATTACACTAACCCATATCTTTGAGTTAGGTTTTTGATTACAGGAGCATTGCATTGAGTGCAAAGCATCAAGAGTAGGAGTTGAGACTGAAAGGAAGAAAAAAATGCCAGAGCTTGCCATTCGGGTGAGCGCTGCAGCGTTAAGAGCGCTGCAGCACTCAACAGAGAGCACGACTGATTTATTTTGTAAGAAACACGTTCTGGTGAGCGCTACAGCGCTCCTACGATGACTTGATTTTTCGCTTGGTGTCTCATATGGGCCAAATTTTGGGCCCATTTTCTTGGAAGCTACAGTATACGCGCAGGAGCCAGCAGCAGGAGGCGGCAGCTAGGTTTTAGAGAATAGAGAACTCTCTCTCTACCTCATCTCTCTCTCTCTTCTCTCTCTAGGTTTAGAGGCTTCCTTTCACAATTTATTTTCAGTCTTCCACCATTGTAATTTATAGTTTTTCATCAATCTTTGACTGTGAAACTTCGCACATGGAGGAGTAATTCCATTACCATGCACAGAGACAACTGAAGATCAAAATTGTTCTTGAGGTTTTCGATTCTCAATTTCAGTTCATGGTTGGTTTTTCGCTCTCATTGCTTTCTCTTCTAAATTTTAATTGAGCTGATTAATTTAATTATGATTTTAGGAGTAGTAGATTGTGTAATCGTTTGTTTACATAATCTGAATATCGTTTGGGAAATTAGGTCGATTGATTTGATTAATTCCAATTGATAAGGGGTCGGAATTAAATCTGTTAGGATTTAGGCTACTGCAATTGTTGACTAAATTAATATAGGTTTATAGGGTCATGATTGTGATCACTAGCTCTTGTGTTAGCTGAATCCTTGATGGTAATACGATTGTATGACTGTTAAGTAGTATTGCAACGTCATCTGTGCAAAGTATAGTTGACGTAGGTAGTCACTGCCATGAATTTTATCCGTTTGAACCAATGATAGAACGTATTTTGATCTGAAGGAGTCTTTGTGTAGGTAATTTCTTGCTATTATATCTTCATAATTTTATTTTGTTAATCACGTCAATAATACCCCTTTTTGCAATTTGAATCAATTTAAATACTTCATCGTGAGACGACTCGGATTGCACTATAACTACATTATTAATGTAATTTGGTTATAAAACTTATTTTTAATTTGTCGCGGGTTGCGACAGCTCGCGTCACAAATCATTTATAAAATACGTCCAAATGATCGCTAGACCATTGCTTATGAGAACAAATATCCCAATCTCTGCTTGGGGGCATTTCGTTTTACATGATGTAGTACTTACACATTTGAGACCAAGTAGTTATCATAAATTTTCTCCCCTACAATTAGCTTTTAGCCAGTAGCCAAACATATCCCATTTAAGAATTTTTGCGTGTGTGATATATGTCCCAATTGCCCCACATTATCTCACCAACTGATCAAAAGAATGGAAAACCAACCGATTCCAAAGATAAAAATCCTCAAAAAAGAAGAGAGGAAAATGATGTTTTGGAGGCAAAAGATTATCTTCCCATAGAAGAGGATAGAGACATAGTAAGGACATCTGCAGTAGTCCAGAATTCTGACATAATTGAAATGCTAGAAGATGTTTAGGTACCTGAAAACAATCAGAATAATAAAAATGATGAGATCTCAATAAACAATGTCTCTTCAGCAAAAAGATGGAACTACATAGAAATTGTTGTCGACAACATATTTGCATATAATGTAGCATTAGATATTATGCATGATGATGGTGAGAAAATGCATGAAAAATGGGGGAGTTAAATTGTGCTTTCTTTCTTACAACTTTTAAACTGAAACTTTTCAATACAAATCTATCAAGTTTTGAGCTTGAAGTGCAGCAGAAGATAGGTTAGATTATTCAAAATGTAACTTTTTGAATTAAGCAGTTCTAGTAAATAGTTTAACAGTAAGAGATAAAGATCAAAATACTTATGCAGAATTAAAAGTTGAAAATAAGGAAGTGAAGGATGAGAGAATACTGAATCAGGAATTTTATACTGGTTCAGCCAACATCTACCTAGATCCAGTTCTCAGTAACCACTAAGTTTCACTAATCTTCCTCAACCCGAGGAAATAACAATACATGATTGTCTTTACCATAGCTTTCCCAAGCTCTTACCAATGTTAGCAAACCATACTTACTAACACAACAACAACAAATAGTTTTGCAATAGCCTCTTCAAGCTTTCAACTTCCAATCACTACTGGATCGATGATACAATAGATTCAAGATAGATGTTTATTTTGAACAATCTTGCACTCAAGCTTCTCTTCCCATGAATATGAGATGATAAATCTAAAACAACTTGAGTCACTTCTTTTTGCCGATTATTCCTCAGAAGAACGTATGAACAATCTAGTATCTAGAAAAAAGATTTTAATATACAAAGAATCTAACAGATGATTTTCACAGATATTCGAAAAGATTTTCTCAGCATTTTTGCTCTCTTATTCTTCTCTTGTCTTTTGAAGCTCAATCATCTCTATTTATAAATGATTTCTTTTTGTTACCATTGCCCCTGATCTTCTATCCAACCAGCATGTGTCGAGCATCAAATTGAGTATTGGAAACATAATTTGGAGGAGTAGCTCATCTGGTGTCAGAGTTCTTTTTTAGAAGCCCTTGATGAGTTGAGGTTTCTAAAGTCTATCAGAAATTGATTTTCTATTTTCTGAACATGGTTTTTGAACTCCTTAATAAGTCTTTCATTGTTAATCTAGGGTGTTGAAGAGATGATATTCCAAGTAAAAGAGACTGATTTGTCTTTTGATTTTGAATTTCAAATCTAATCGTTTTCCCTCCTTTTTTATCATGCGAACTTTCTGAAGAGCACTGATAGTTCCTTGTTGATGCATTTGTCTTCTGATCTTTCATCTTGACTTTTTGATAATGAATAATCCATGATTATGATGATTAAAGATTAAGTAACACATTGCTTCTGGCTTTTGTATGTTGTCATCATTGTAGCTCTTCTTTCTGAAGTTCAGTGTTACTTTTTAATGACCATATCCTTGGTTTCTTGATTCTATTTCAATGAGCTTGCTTCCTTGATGCACATGATCACATTTTGCTTAATATAATTTTCACTTCATCTAAATCTATCCTCTTCCCATGAAAAACATGTTTTCACATGCATAGTGAAAATATTTCCACTTAATTCTGATAGTGCGTCTCCAAGTCACTGTTAAGCTTTGTCCAGAAACTCAAGGTAGCCATTAGTCATTCTTCAAAGTATTTTCTTTAAATTGACTTTGTTGTCAATCAAAACATTAATGCTCATACTTTCTGAAGGGTCTGAAGTTTATAATCTCCCCCTTTTTGATTATGACAAACCAATTTGAAAAAAATCTTTTGAAGAGAGGTTGAAAGAAATAAGACAGAATATAATAAGATGAATTATATTTTCTTTCAACACATCATGGCTCTTAAATCTTAATAAGCCCTTTTCTTAAGGCATGATTGAATATGTTCAAAAAATGTTGAAGCTTTAAGTTGACTCAAATCAACACTGTTTGGTTTATGATGATTTTTTTTTATTTAGATCAGAAAGCTTCTCTTATGTATCAGAAGGATACTAAAGCAGATATCATCTTTTTAGTTCAATTTTGCCAATCAGCTTGATTTTGGTCATAAAACAACTTTCTAACATTTAAGTATACTAGAATAACTAACAAGATAAGTACTTTCCTTGTTCAACACTTTCCTTTGGATTATATGATATGGATTGTATGCAGATACTTAGAGACATATTCTTAAATATTTCCTTGAGTGTCTCCCCCTCAGATTTTACTCCCCCTATTTTTTTAGCATAAGATTTTCATTTTTCATCTCCCCCTTTTGTCATCAGCAAAGAGGACGTGTGCTGCAATTTAAGAGTAATTTTACCAATACTATTGAAGGTAAAGTACCCATAATTGTTTGAGTAGTTGAGAGTCTTATGAGATTTAAAAAGGCTTTAAGTTCAACAAACTTTTTAAAGTACATAAACATTCTTCGGCTAAAAGTTTAGTGAATATGTCAGACACTTGGCCTTCAATGCTTATCAATATTAATTCAACATCTCCTTTCTGAATATAATTTCTAATGAAATGATGCTTTATATCAATATGTTTCGATCTGGAGTGCTGAATGGGATTTTTAGCTAAATTTATAGCACTAGTATTGTCACAGAAGATTGGGATTTCGGAATAGCTTAAGTGATAGTCTTCTGGCTGGTTCCTGATCCATAGCATATGAGTACAGCAATTCGCAACTGCTACATATTCTACTTTTGCAATAGAGAGAGCAATGATATTTTGCTTTTTACATGACTATGTGATCAGGCTATTTCCAAAAAAGCAACAATAGCCACTGGTGCTTTTTCTTTCTACTTTGTTTCCTGCAAAGTCAGCATCGTAATAACCTGCAATCTAACAAAATGTACCTTTCTCAAACCATAAGTCGAGATTAATAGTGCCTAATAAATATCTGAAGATTCTTTTAATGGCATTTAGGTGTGAGTGTTTTGGATTTGATTGGAATTTAACACATATCCCCACACTTAATTGAATGTCTGGTCTTACTAACTGTAAGACACAATAGTGACCCAATCATTCCTTTGTAACTATTTTCTTATTCTTTTTCACCATTCTGATAAGCATCAATGATTTGTGAAGGATGCATAGGAGTAGTTATTGACTTTGCTTGATGTATGTGAAACCTTTTCAAAAGTTCTTTTGTATATTTTTCTTGATGGATCAGAGTTCTATCCTTTTGTTGCTTTATTTGCAAACTGAGGAAAAATTTTAGTTCCCCCATCATACTCATTTCAAACTTACTCTGCATTAGTTTTGAAAAACTTTCACAAAGAGAATGATCAGAGACTCCAAATATAATATCATCGACATATATTTGAATTATCAGAAAGTGATATTTTGACTTAAGAGCAAATAAAGTTGTGTTCACGTTACTTCTCTTGAACCCGTTCTTTAGTAGAAAACTACTTAACCTTTCATACCAAGCTTGAGGAGCTTGTTTCAGACCGTAGAGTACGTTTGTTAATTTAAAGACATGGTTTGGAAAGTCATCACTCTCAAAGCCCGGAGGTTGCTTCACATATGCTTCTTCAAAGAGAAAACCATTTAAAAAGGCAGACTTGACGTCCATCTGGTAGGGAGTAAATCCTTTGTAGGCAGCAAAGGCAAGTAACATTCTAATGGTTTCCAATCTAGCAACTGATGTGAAGGTTTCATCATAATCAATTCCTTCTTGTTGATTGTAGCCTTGTGCAACCAGTCTTGCTTTATTTCTGATAACTCTACCTGCTTCATCTAATTTATTTCTAAAAACCCATTTTGTTCTGATGATGGTTTTTCCACAAGAGTCCAGACGTTTCTTTTCTCAAATTGATCCAGCACTTCTTGCATGGCCTTCACCTATCCTTTGTCACTTAACGCTTCTTCAATGCATGCAGGTTCAATGGTAGAGATAAGAGCATAATTTAACGTATTTCTTAGAAAGGATCAAGTCTTCACTCCTTTAGATATGTCTCCTATAACATAATTCTGAGAGACAGTTTTAAGGTCAGAGACGCCTTTGTAGTTTCTGTGCTTATGATTTTCTTTAGTTTCTTTTTCATCCTTAAGTTACTATTCCTTTTGTTCAGAATTATTGCTCTGTGATGGCTTTGGTGTCTTGAGCATACTTTCTGAAGGATTTGAATCTTGTAGTCTACTTTATGATGTTTTTATCTACTTAAGTTCTAAGTCTTTTCTAAGATTCATTCTTTCAAAAGCTTTCTCCAGATCATATGGGTCAACTTCAAAATCTTTCCTGAGTTCCTTGAACCTGATATAAATTGTTTCTTCTACACATAACCTTCTTTTGTTATATACCCTGTAAGCTTTAGAAACAGATGAATATCCTAGAAAGACATCATCATCATATTTTGGATCAAACTTGGCGCGTTTGTCCCTATTGTTAAGAATAAGGCATGATGAACCAAGTATATGAAAATATGAGATATTGGATTTTCTACCCTTCCATAGCTCATAAGGGGTACTTTTGAGAAGATTGGTCTTAGAAAAATTCGGTTTTGTATATAACACGAGATATTTATAGCCTCTGCCCAAAATCCTTTAGATAATCCACTTTCTAAAATCAATGTTCTGGCTATCTCTTGTAAGCTTTTGCTTTTTCTTTCAGCAACCCCATTCTGTTAAGGAGTTCTAGGTGCAGAGAACTCATGAAGGATGCAATGTTTCTCACAAAACTCATTAAATATATGATTTTCAAATTCCCCTCCATGACAAGATATGATAGAAATCATTTGTGAATTCTTTTTAGTGCAAACACATTTTGCAAAAGCTTTGAACATTTTAGATACCTCATCCTTAGAAGGTAGGAAGAACACCCAGGTAAATCTTGAGAAGTCATCTACAATGACTAGACAATATCTTTTATCGGCAAGACTAGCCATTTGAGTTGGACCGAAAAGATCCATATGAAGTAATTCTGGTGGTTTAGTGGTAGATACCACATGTTTATTATGGAAAGAAGCTTTAGTTTGCTAGCCTTTTTTTTTTTTTTTTTTACAGAAATCACAGATTGAATCCTTGTCAAACCTTATCTTTGGCAATCCTTTAACAAGCTTTTTCTGAGATAGCTCAGAGATAAGCTTCATGTGATCATGCCCAAGCTTCTTATGCCATAACCACTTTTCATCCATAAAGGATGCTAGACATTTTATGTCTCGATCTTGAAGATCATCTAAGAGCAGCACATAAGTATTATCATTCCTTTTGCCAGATAGTATAACACGACATGAGATAGGACTAACTATTTTGCAATTATGAGCATTAAAAATAACGTTAAATCCCCTATCACAGAATTGGCTTATGCTAAGTAGATTATGAGCCAGACCATCAATAAATAATACATCAGAAATTTGGTGAGAATCATCCTTACCAATGTTTCCAATACCACTTTACCTCCATCAATGAATTTTATTGATCCAGAGTTCTTTGGTTTGAGATTTTTGAATCATTTTCTAGATTCGGAGATGTGTCTAGAACAGCCACTGTCCATGTGCCATTTATTGTCAGATTCTATATGTGTTCTCAAGCACATTTGCAATAAACATATTTTTCAATTTAGGTACCCAGACTTTCTTGGGTCCTTCTAAGTTAGTATTGTAAAAACATGGTTTTGAAATTCTTCTAACAAAATTCCTTCTCATGAAGCATCTGTCAAAAGGATATTCCTTTTTATAACAAATAGTGTAGAAGACTTTGTTTCTAGTTTTATCTAGTTGAAATACACTTCCTTTTCCTTTTTCAACTTCTTTATATCCTAACCCAGTTTTCTAAAAGTATGGCTTTTGTCCTCCAAACATTAGTTCAAGATTTTTTGAGCCATTTACCAATTTTTCTAGATTAGACTTTAAAAGTATAATCGTTTTCTCTAGTTTAGACATAGTTTTATGATTTTCCTCACAATCTTTTTCTAACTTGATTTTTGAGGTGTTGAGTTTATTGTTTTCCTTTTGTAATTCCTTCTTTTCACATTTTAGGTTTTCAACTTTTGTTTTGACCGTTTGAAGTTCTAAAACAACTTTTTGATTTTTTTTCTTTAGATTTAGATAATAAGAGGAAATGGTTTGAGTGTTCTCAAGAAATTCTCCATATAAAGCTATTAATTCATCATATGATAGATTTTGGTTGGAAATATTTACCTCAGATTCGTCCTCCGAGTTATATTCTGCCATGAAGCATAGGTTGGCTATATCTTCTTGTCATTCTAGACTTTCTGCTTGCTCGTTTTCTTCATTAGAGGCACTCCATGTTGCCAGCATTCCTTTAATCTTGCTCACAAGCTTCTTTTGTAGACCTTTTAATTTTGGACATTCAAGTCTGAAGTGACCTTTTTCTCCATAATTAAAGCAAACAATGTTGTCTAGCTTTATTTAGCCTTTTCTATGTCTTTTCATGTCTTTTCTTCTTTTGAACTTGCCTTTCCAGGCTCTTGACATCCTTCTTACTAGCATAGAGATCTCATCTCCATCATCATCTTCAATGTCATAATTAGATTTGTCCTCTTCATCAGAGGTTTCAATGATTTTCATTGCCTTCCCTTTGCTTGACTTATGATGGGAAGATTTTGAGGCAATAGACTTGTTTTTTCTCATGGATTCACCATGCATCTCTGTCAAAACTACCTCATGAGTTTTGAGAGATCTAATAAGTGCATCCAAACTCAAAGTTTGAAGATCTTTGGCTTCAGTAATGACGATTATTTTAGGCAACCATCTTGCATGGAGGCTTTTTAAGATTTTTCTAACAAGTTCAAAGTTAGAATATCTTTTACCAAGACCTTTTAATTGATTTATGATATGCATAAATCTTGTAGTCATGTCATCAATGCTTTCTTGATCAGTCATTTTAAACATTTCATATTGGTGGACCAGCATCCTGATCTTTGTCTCTTTGACTTGATCAATTCCTTCGTGCAGCATGAGTAGTCTGTTCCATATTTCTTTTGCTGTGTCACAGGCAATAATTTTATTATATTTAGCTTTACTTAGTGCACAGGTGAGCAGATACTTAGCTTTGGAATTTAATTGAATCCTAGCTTTATATTGCTCTGTCCATATGCTTTTGGGAACTTCTCTTGATGTGGGGAGTGCACCATATGTTGTAGAGACTTCTTCAAATGGAATGTAGTCACCTTCTTGGATTATTTCCCATAAGTCAAGACTTGTATACTTTATGAACAACTCCATGCAATCTCTCCAATAAGCATAGTCTCCACCATCAAAGAAATGTGGTCTGTTGATCGAGTGCCTTTCTGCTATATGAATACTTTGTGTCATTTATCCTTAGATCTTTTTCCTCTGCAGTTGTTAGAATGCTCAATCCCTTAGAGGCCATACTCCAATGCCAATTGATGGTGAGAAAATGTATGAAAAGTTGGGAGGGTTAAATCGTGCTTTCTTTCTTACAACTTTCAAACTGAAACTTAAAAAAAAAAAAATCTATCAAGCTTTGAGCTTGAAGTGCAGTGGAAGATAGGTTAGATTATTCAAAAAGTAACTTTCTAAATTAAGCAGTTCTAGTAAATAGTTTAACAATAAGAGATAGAGATCAAAATACTTATGCGAAATTAAAAGCTGAAAATAAGGAAGTGAAGGATGAGAGAATATTGAATCAGGAGTTTTATACTGGTTCGGCCAACACCTGTCTACATCCAATTCTCAGTAACCACTGAGTTTCACTAATCTTCCTCAACCCGAGGAGATAACAATACAGGATAGTCTTTACCGTAGCATTCCCAAGTTATTACCAGTGTTAGTAAACCACACTTACTAACACAACAACAACAAGTAGTTTTGTAGTAGCCTCTTTAAGCTTTCAACTTCCGACCACTACTGGATTGATGATACAATATATTCAAGATTGATATTTATTTTGAACAATCTTGCACTCAAGCTTATCTTCCAATGAATATGAGATGATAAATCTGAAACAACTTGAGTGACTTCTTTCTATTGATTCTTCTTCAGAAGAATGTATGAACAATCCAGTATCTAGAAAGAAGATTTTAATATACAAAGAATCTAACAGATGATTTTCACATAGATTCTAAAGGATTTTCTCAGCATTTTTGCTCTCTTATTCGTCTCTTGTCTTTTGAAGCTCAGCTGTCTCTATTTATAGATGATTTCCCTTTATTACAGTTTCCCTTAATCTTCTGTCCAACCAGCACGTGTCGAACATCAAATTAAGTATTGGAAACATAATCTAGAGGAGTATCTCGTCTAATGTTAGAGTTCTTTTTTAGAAGCCGTTGATGAGTTGAGGTTTCTAAAGTCTATCAGAAATTGCTTTTCTATTTTCTAAACATGGTTTCTGAACTCTTTAACAAGTCTTTCTTTGTTGATTGAGGGTGCTGAAGAGATGATGTTCCGGATAAAAGAGACTTATTTGTCTTTTGATTTTAAATTTCAAATCTAATCGTTTTCCCTCCCTTTTTATGATGTAAACTTTCTGAAGAGTGCTGCTAGTTCCTTGTTCATTCATTTGTCTTTTGATCTTCAATCTTGACTTTTTGATAATGAATAATCCACAATTATGATGATTGAAGATTTAGTAACACATTGCTTTTGGCTTTTCTATATTATCATCATTGTAGTCCTTCTTTTTGAAGTTCAGTGTTGCTTTCTGACGACCATATCCTCAGTTTCTTGATTTTGTTTCAATAAGCTTGCTTCCTTGATGCACATGATCACATTTTGCTTGATATAATTTTCACTTCATCTAGATCTATCCTCTTCCCATGGAAAATATGTTTGCACATGCATTGTGAAATTATTTCCACTTAATTCCGATAGTGTATCTCGAAGTCACTTGTTAAGCTCCGTTAAGAAACTCAAGGTAGCCATTAGTCATTCTTCAAAGTATTTTCTTTAAATTCGTTTTGTTTTCAATCAAAACATTAATGCTCATACTTCCTGAAGGGTTCTGCAGTTTACACATGAGAATGAGGGTCTTGAACCAAGAAGCGTCGAAGAATGTCAACGTAGAGATGGTTGGCCAAGGTGGAAAGAAGCCATGTAGGCTAAATTAGAGTCACTTGCAAAATGTGAAGTCTTTGGACCTGTAGTCCAAACACCAAAAGGTGTGAAACCTATGAGATATAAATGAGTATTTGTGAGAAAAGAAAATGAGAAAAATGAAATTATATGCTATAAGGCTCGATTTGTAGCATAAGGTTTTTCAAAAAGAGCTAGCATATATTATTATGAAACGTACTCCCCAGTAGTGGATGTAATAATGTTTCGATATTTGATTCACTTATATGCACATAATAAGCTAAATATGCGTCTGATGGATGTTGTCTCAAATTATCTATATGGTTCATTAGATAATGATACCTACATAAAAGTCCCTGAAGGATTAAAGATATCAACAGCATCCAACGAACACCCCCAAGGAATGTACTCAATTAAGTTGCAAAGATCTATATATGGTCTAAAGTAGTTTAAATGGATGTGGTATAACAGTCTCAATGAGTATGTGATTAAGTAGGGGTTTGCGAATGGTGCTATTTGCCCATATGTTTATATAAAGAAATTTGCATATGGATTCATTGTAATTGTTGTGTATGTTGATACTTGAATATCATTGGAACTCTTGACGAGATTCCTATAGTCATAAAGGATATAAGAGAATAGTTTGAGATGAAAAATCTTGGAAAAACAAAATTTTGTCTCGGTTTGCAAATTGAGTACTTAGCAAATGGAATATTTATTCATCAATCAACCTATACAAAGAAAATCCTTCAGAGATTTTGTATGGTAAATCAGACTCATTAAGTGCCCTAATGGTTGTAAGATCATTGGATGTGAAAAAGGATCCATTTCTTCCTCGAGAAGCTAACTAAGAAGTTCTTGGTCCTGAAGTACCATATCTTAGTGCCATCGGAGCACTTATGTATCTTGCTAATAATACACAACCTGATATAACATTCCATGTAAGTGTATTAGTAAGGTATAGTTCTTCTCCAACCAGAAGACATTGGAATCCTTTGGTACTTTCAAGGAACAATTGACAAGGGGTTATTCTATTCATATGAATCCAATTCACAATTGATTGGCTATGCAGATGCGGGATATTATCAGATCCACATAAAAGGGAGATCTCAAACAAGTTACTTATTCACATATGGTGATATAGCTATATCATGGATATATACAAAACAGACCTTAGCTGCTACTTTCTCAAACCATGCAGAAACAATTGCAATACATGAAGCAAGTTGTGAATGTTTCTGGCTAAGAGCAATAAATCAACATGCTCGAGTGTCATGCAGATTATCTTAAAAGGAAGAAACTCCAACAACTTTGTATGAGGACAATGCGGCATGCATAACTCAGCTTAAAGGCGGTTATATCAAAGGAGACAGAATGAAACACATTTTTCCAAAATTCTTCTTTACACATGACCTTCGAAAGCAAGAAGGAATTGATGTCCAGCAAATTCGCTCAAGTGATAATCTAGCAGATATCACGAAGTCACTTCTTACATGTTCTTTTGAGAAACTAGTGCACAAAATCAGGATGCGTTGATTGAGAGATCGTCAAGGATGCTCCTAAGACGGGAGATATACTGTACTCTTTTTCTCTTAATCAAGGTTTTTTTTTTATCCCAATGAGTTTTTCCTTGATAAGGTTTTTAATGAGGCAGTTTTACATTCCAACTCTGAGAATATTGTGCTATTTTTCCTTCACTAAGGTTTTTTTTTCCCATTGAGTTTCTCTTAGTAAGGTTTTAATGAGGCATATCCCTGATGAACATTCAAAGGAGAGTATTGTGAAATATTATTCATTTATGGATGCCCATATCTTTAGCTAATTCAGTTAAAATTTGATTTTATTAGATAGAATCTGTTATGATTTGATGTTATATTATTCCTCTCCTCTTTTTGCTATAAATAACCGTTTGGATACTCCATATGGTGTAGCTTTGACATTATCAATAACATTATTCTTTCTCTTCTTCTCCATTATTTTCTCTATTCTTATTTTTCACAACAAATTGTAAACTGTACTAGCCACAACTGAGTTATATTATGCTACATAAATATTAAATATGTTGTATAAAATTCATTTTAAATTGTTTTGTGATATCTTGCCATTTTGTTCATATACTAACAGTTAAATAATTACTCCTTCTTCAGAATATCTATTCATTTTTAAATAGATATTCACTTTAAGATAAAATAATGTTTCAAAATATTCATAAGTTTCACAATTCAATAAAGTGGTTTTTTTAATTTCCAATAGTATAATTGAGTAATTAATGACTATTGGTATAATATTTTATTTTTAACTATCTAATATGCTCTACTATCAATTACCATTAGAATATATTAGTTTATATATAATTATTTTAGATTAAAATATTCTATTTTCATATTATTTATTATTTTTTAATATTTATATTTATTTAAATTTGACAAATATTTTAACTATGAAATCATGACACCAGAGACCATTGTGGCCAGCCATCTAAGCTTTCCTTCTACCCCTCGCTACTTTTATTCTCACCTTTCTCTATACTTTTCCTCTTCTCACTTTTCTCTATACTTCAATGACTCAGTTGTTTTACATGAATTTCGAGAATGGATAAAATGACTAACAGTCAATCGTTTTATTTATATTCGTACATCCTTAAAATGGCTAGCGGTTAGCCAATTTGCCTATATTTAAAAAGTGTACATATATAAACAACGTTGAAAAAGTGGGTACTTGTAAAAAAAAATTACTTTTTAAAGGTTTTTTGATATACTATGAGTATATATGCTTTTTTATTTTTAATAATTATAATTTAATTCTTATTTTTTATCTTTTAATAAATTTTTTAGTTAAATATATGACACAATTTTAATTACAAATAATTATAAAATATCAATGCTCCTAAATTTGATAAGACTATTATAGAAATTTTTTTAATTTATTTGTAAAAAAAGCTAAAACAAAAGGCACAGATTGTCTATATTTTAACCTACTTAAAATATTAATTATATTATTCTAAGATCCAAAAATAAACATTGAATATAATCAATAAATAAAATTAATGAGATTACCATCAAAACCAACAATAAAAAAAATATGCACCTCAGTTAACCATCTATTTTTACGTGTTACCATGACATTTTAGCTTAAAATATAAACGGGTAGTCTGCCGTAAATCTGCAAAAAAGTATACTCGATTCACGGGCTCTAGAGTAATCTGAAGTCTCAACAAACCTAGACCCATTTGTCCTGCCACCAGCTACACTAGCTTCTCATGCCTTGTATTCTCTATCTCTCTCTCTCTCTCTCTCTATATATATATATATATATATATATATATATTATATATGTCTCGTTGTGGGGACCACTATTTCAATATATTAATCATAAGTACAGCAAAGGAAACAAACAATCCAAATTTCCTTTCAGACTCAGCAAACCAGACTCAACAGAGTACATAGAATAGAATAGACAGATGCCTCCCCCCTCTATCCCTTCGCCACGTTCACGAGAAAACATTATTGGAATTCACAAAGGTGCGCACAGCGCACCCCCCACCCCACCTCACCTCACCACACTACACCGCCCTCTCTTCTCTTCTTCCCTGAAGGAAACTTCCTCATCTTTCACTCACTTCGCCACCTTCCTTTCTTTCCCCTCTGCCACTCTCTTTCTCTTTCAATTCAAAGCTGCAAACTTGACACCACCTCACCAGTCACCGCCGGAACCCATTTCCCTTAGAATCAACGCCTTTTCCGCGTACCCATTGGAGTTTTTGTTCTTGTAACAGATGCTTCTGGAAGGGAACAGCTTCAATCTTGGCGCCACCTGACCATCAAATTTCAAAACCACAACCCATTTTGCTTAAAATTACCACTTTTTTTTTTTTTTAGCATACCCATTGTGTCTTGGTTCGTCGAACTGATACTTCTGGAACTGAAGCTTTTTTTTTTTTTTTTTGAACTCTTGGTTTAACATTCTAATGGCGATTAGCCTTCTTCTTTGCCTGTTATTGGCGAAAGTTCTTGCCTTGGAGGGTGCAACTGCGCCCACATTCTCTTCCAGGCTCATACACAGGTTCTCTGACGAGGCCAAGGTTCATTTAGCCTCGAAGGGTGACGGTGTTTCAGTTCAAGCGTGGCCCAAGAGGGGAAGCTCTGAGTATTTCAGGTTGCTTGTGAGCAGTGACTTGACACGGCAGAGGATGAAGCTTGGCTCGCAGTATGAATCTCTGTATCCTTCAGAGGGAAGCCAGACCTTTTTCTTTGGCAATGCGTTTGACTGGTGAGTAATTTCTCATGGCTTCTGTTTTGGTTCAATGCTACAAAATCATGAGAAAAAATGAAGTTTGAGTCTTTTGCTTCGTACTATATTGTCTGTTGGTCCTGGTGTAATTATTAAGTTCTCTAATTGTGAAAGATGTGGTCCACTGAAGTATGCAAATTTCATTGATTTTGAAAAGGCTTTCTAATTTATTTATTTATTTATTATTATTATTTGTGTTTGGGTGAAATTTGTAACTTTTACTAGAAGTTGTGAACTGCGAGTTGTAATTAAATGTACACAGTTAGACCATCATTATGATTCTTTCTTCTCTTTCTTTTTTTTTTTTTCCCCTCCCAATGAAACCTAAGTAGTTAAGCTTGGTTATGATTTTTCAGGCTTTTATTTTTATTTTTTTTTGGCTAATTTTTTTCGGCGAATTTTTTTTGGTTAAATTTAGGCGTACCTTTTTCCAGGAGATTCAGTTGTTAATTTGCTTTAGGGTGGAAAAACCTTGCTGATAATCTATGGTCTGATGATTTTTCTGAAACTCATACAGCATTGGGATCCTATACTGTAAACGTAGGATTTTTTCTTTTTTTTTTAATGCACATGATTAGAAGTTATCTTCTGGATTTTCTATAGAACATTAAAGTAGCTAATTGTATTTTTATTGGTTAAATGGCTGTGCTATTGCAAAGAGGTGATAAAAGGGAAACAAGTAGATGGTGAAGGTGGTTTGCAATGGCATGCGTGAACTCATTTGTTGTGGAATTTTTCCAGGTTGCATTACACATGGATTGATATAGGGACTCCTAATGTTTCATTTCTTGTTGCATTGGATGCTGGAAGTGATCTGCTTTGGGTCCCTTGTGATTGCATAGAATGTGCTCCCTTGTCAGCTGGTCATTACAATGTGTTGGTAGGTCTATGATGCCAGCTTCATTTGGCTTTTGATTTCTTTCTGAACTTCTCCATCTATCTATGTTATCGTGTTATCCCATTACCCATTACTATAATGGACTTAATTGTTACTCCATTTGGCTAATTTGGCTTGTACTTGTGTCTTTTGCTGTCTTGATTTTATTTTGACCTTGAATGACATATCTGTCTTGTGAATCATTCATCTTCTAAGCATATATATATATGAATTCTGGTGTGAGTTAAGCAGCCCTTTCATAGCCATAGACATGTAGGAAAGGCTGATAGGGTTAGCAATATGTTAGGGACTACAGAAGAAACACATCCAATGCATGCATACCTTATCTGTTGCCAATTAAAATGTGCTATGGACTAATTGGCATTTAGTAAATTAAGCTCAAACACTTCAAAACATGGAGCCTTGTTTGTGTTGGACATGTATTACTTGGTGCGATGCTTAGAATCCTAATGAGAAACACTAATTTTTGTTGTGTTACAATGTAAGTGTCTGTGCAATGTGCTGTGTCAGTGTGTACATGCATCTCAGGTTTTTGTTAATGACCTTCATCCCTCACATGTAGAGCTGTAGGCTCTAATTTCTTAGAAGTAATGGTAAGAGATTTAGCAGTTAATTTCAATGATTGATTGGCAGATGCTCCCTTGTAAATGGGGGCATCTCTGATGCAGGATAGGGATTTGAATGAGTATATCCCATCCTTGTCCAGCACCAGTAGACATCTACCATGCCATCATCAATCATGTGCTCTAAGCTCCATTTGCAAAGGTGCTAAGGATCCCTGCCCTTATGTTGCTAACTACTCCTCGGAGAATACCTCAAGTTCTGGATTTCTTATTGAAGACAAACTACATTTGGCATCCAATGATAGACATACTGCACAGGGTTCTGTACAAGCTCCTATCATCTTAGGGTATGTTACAGTAAAAATATCATAGTATTTTGATTTTTGTGGTTTGAATGTTTGATAGGTTGGATGAGGTTATAAGAAAAATTTTGATTTGTCTCAGTGCAAAATATTTTATTTTACTTTTTAGGGTAAATAGCAAATATTACCCTTCAGGTTTCTTAAAACAGCACTTAATCCCAATCTTCTTGTAAAATAACACTCCTCCCCAATTTCAAACCACACTAACAGTTAGATAAGAATATTCTGTTAATTTCAATAGAATATTCCCAATTAATTTTAATTTACACCTGCACATTGAAAAAATAAAATATCCATCAGTCAGGGTCATCTCCTCTTAAACCTTTCTCCCCTCCCCACATACACCATCACTTATGGCCATGACAACCGCCTCCCACTTCTGCAGCACTAGCCCATTACTATCGCCAAGAGCTACAATGTCTAGAAACTGCAAATACCATAAGAACATCTAATAACATCCAACTATAATTTTGAATGGAGGACCACAATATGGGGCAAGGGACACCATAACCATTGGTAAGCCCTTGTCTTGGGTGCTTTTATCCCACCCCAAAAATAAAAAGAAAAAAAAAATACCCAAAGAAATGACAGAACACTCAATCAATCAACACAGACCAACAAATAAAAGAAAGACCAATGCATATCAGAAAATGTCATCTTCCTCGCAATGGAGGCAGCCTCGAGCATGGAATCTTCTATCTAAATGGGTAAATGAATTGCCACAATCACAATTCCTCCTTGCCTCCTATGTTTTGGAATAATGTATTGAAGTAACAGCCCTGTATCATGACCACCGCCACCTTCTGGTCATCACACTTCATAGTCCCAAACTCTCCCATCCCTCACAATATCAAACAATTCCTTTCCCAGAGCCCATCGCTGCAGCCACAACATATTCTCTTCTTATTAGCCGCAACATCATTCACCCACAGACACCTGTGCTCCTCGAGGGACCTCCACTGCTCTATGTTCAGTTTTTCTTAGCAACAAAATGGGGATATTTCTAGGAGTTGGTTTCGATCAACGTGCAATGCAATTGAGAATGAATATGTGATATTAAAAATGAGTTATGAGTTCTTGCAAGTTTCATATTGCATAATTTCCTCCCTTTTTTTTAATGGTTCCACTGTTCCAATGAGCATTGAAGCTAGCTACTTTTTATTTTATTTTATTTTATTCTTTTATAATGCAATGGAAACTGAGGTCAACAGACCATTAGTAGCATTTGTGAATGGAACGGAGTGCCATGTGTTATAAATATTAGGTTGAGTGTTATTTTAGAAAACCTCAAGGGGTGTATGTGCTATTTACCCTACTTTTTACTTTTATGAGTGCAGATGTGGCAGGAAACAAAGTGGTGGCTATTTAGAGGGAGCTGCTCCTGATGGTGTTTTGGGGCTAGGGCCCGGAAGTATTTCAGTTCCAAGTTTGCTGGCAAAGGCAGGACTTATTCGGAACTCTTTTTCAATTTGCTTCAATGATAACGATTCCGGGAGAATTCTCTTTGGTGACCAAGGACATGTCACTCAACAATCTACTCCATTCTTGCCTAGTGATGGGGAATTGTATGTACTGTGTGTAATGTCATTACGCTTTAGCTGTTTAAGATTTCAACTTACATAGCTTCTAAACATGTTCTTAATCTTCTGGGTTTGTCTTGTGTTGATTGTTTAAATTGCTGCAGTCTTAAATATTTTGTTGGAGTGGAGAGCTTCTGTGTTGGGAGCCTGTGTCTCAAACAAACTGGATTCCAAGCACTTTTGGACACTGGAACTTCTTTCACATATCTTCCCAGTGAAGTTTATAAGAAAGTTGTATTGGAGGTAATTCCATTTATCATAATTTATTGGTTTATAATCATGCATAAGCTGGCCTAAGAGTAGTCTTCACTGAATACAGTATGACAAACAAGTAAATGCATCCAGGATTATCCTCCAAGAATGCCCATGGGAGTATTGCTACAATGCCAGGTTAAGTATTTAATGATTGGCCATGTATACTTCTTAGATTTCTTTGTACCTAATACCTAATTCTTGTGTGGCAGTTCACAGGAGGTGATGAACATTCCCCCAATGAAACTCACTTTCTCTAAGAACCAAACTTTTTTAATTCAAAATCCAATATTTTCTTATCCTGTCAGTAAGGTAAGCTAATCTTTCAAGCTCCGAACACCCCTCACCCCCCCCCCCCCCCGGGCCAGGCCCAGTGCCCAAAACAACATTTTCTCCAAAACACCAAACTCCCTTGTGATCTGTTATGTATTTGATTGAAGATTTTAAATAAATGATTTATTAATTATTTGAAATTTTAAACACTGCTTAGGTTAAACATTAACCATTCTTTTGTATCTAGGGCAATGACATTTGATTTGTAATATGTGGTGGATGGTACTTAGGTTTAGAGATGGCAGAAAAATGAATCTTTAGGCTTAAAGGAGAAATTTCCTTTGATTTCTCTCATCATCTTGACAAGTAAGTGTTTTCATTCTATAGGACATTTGTCCCAGATAATGTGTTCGTTTTGTGCACAGAATAAGCTCATGGGCTTACTTTCTTCTCCCTCATTCCTCAATGAGTTATCTTATCCAGATATATTGGTTTGTGAACTCAAATATGGATATATTATTGTGTTTTTGAAAGCTGTGTCTTTCTGGTATCTACAATTAGACAATGTACAAATATGGCTTTGAACTACTGATGCTTGATCCATTAAGCAAAATTTTGGTGGATTACTTACTTTACATGACAAAAACAAACGTGATTAGAGCTGAATAATCAACTTGAAGGCAGCTGTACGTTCTGTTATGAGAAAGTGGCTTCTTAGTATGTTTATTGAAATTAAGTGGATTCTGAAAACATTCAATCTTGACCTTTTTTTTTTCCAACCCTGATGGCTAACAAATTTTATATGCTTTACTTGATGTTGGTTTTGTTAAATACTTCTAGGATATAAATGTTTTAGATCTGTTCTCGAACAAGATTCTGTGTCTCTTGATATCATGTCTTAATTGTCCATGAAGAAATTTTTCCTCTGATCAGCTGGAATGTTGTGATGATTTGAAATGTTTGATAAGAAATTCTTCTTTTATCTTTCCAAAGTCAAATTCTATAGCTTATTGATGATTTTGATTAACAACTTCTGGTGCAGGAATATACTTTCTTCTGTTTAACTATCAGTCAGGCTGATGATAACCATGGTACCATTGGACGTGAGTATACCATTGCCTGCCATTTCTGAAACCAATCATATTTCCTCCCTCCTAGCAAGGCCTCTGCTTGCTTTTCTTTTCCCGTTGTTCAAATTTGTTATGATTCTTATTTCTTTTCTTCTTACTACCCTGTGCTCTTCATGAAACATGCATCTGGTGGCTCAAACAAGTTCAAGAGCAGATGCATGTTACTGCTCACACGTTTATGCACACTTTTGCTGGCAGATAATGATTGTTGATTTTTGCTTTTGCTTGACATTTTTGTCACAGAAAACTTCCTGATGGGTTATCGTATGATCTTTGATCGGGAGAATCTACGGTTTGGCTGGTCTAGCTCCAATTGTAAGTCCTTCTTTCACTTCAATATTTCAGCCTACAATTTTCCCAAATCTTAGTTTAGAAGCACTTCCTCATCTTATTTTGTTTGTATTCCTTTAATTTGATGATTTATTTTTCCATGAAGAGAAAAAGAGAGGAACTAGGAGAAAGAACGGACAAAACTAATAGACCTGATCATTTTATTAAATTTTTGGGGTATATTCTCCGTAATAATTGCACTTGGTAAACACTAACATTCATGTGTAAGAGAGTAACAGTGTGTATGGTTTGCAATTGAAATCGGGATAAACAATTTCCAAGGCACCTTTAATTTAACGAGAGTTGGAGCTCCTGTCACAAAAAGCTCCACAGAAAGCCAAACAATGTGGGTTGAGAAAGGTTTCAACCAAACATACCATTAAGAGCTGTAGGTGTATACCCTTGGCCACCTGTATGCAAGGCCAAACATAAAGGCTATCTGGTTTCTCACTTTCATTAGATTTCTGGGACTATCCTTATGCGATCTGTACAGCATTTTCGTTTGCTACTATATGAATCTGTATTTGGTGCTAATCACTTAGAAGATGCAGGTCAAGATAGCATGGAAGATAGGGCAAATTTCACATCACCTAATGGTGGATCACCAAACCCTTTACCAGCCAATCAACAGAGAGTCCCTAATACTCGCGCTGTGCCCCCCGCCGTGGCTGGACAGGCCTCCCCCAAACCCTCAGCTGCCACGCCTAGACTTAACTCTCGGCCTTTATTAAGTTCATTGTCACTGATATGTAGCCTATTGTTCTGGTTATCTGGTTAAGGCTTTCAAATCTGCGTGTTAATTTCTCCCCTAACCAAACTCCCTAGTTTATTGAGGTTTACTTCACTTTTGTAAGCTGTTTTATCTATTAGTACTGTTATTTTCCAAGTTCTTTTTCCAAAAAACACACGGGTACATGCATTTTTTTTTTTTACCCTCAATTAAAGAGATTGTTAATGGGTTAAGCATAAATATGATTTATGATAAAGTATTATCACATTTGATCCATGTAGGCAATTTCACTGTGAGATAATATTTGTGAGATAATATTTAGTTGTTGTAAGGGGTTTGATTTTCATATATTAGTACTTAGTAGCATAAAATTTCTAGGTAATAGTATGTTGCTTCGAGTCCAAATGACTTAGGTCTTTTAAACATAAGGGTTTGGATTCAATATGGAGATTTTTGTATTAAAAAAACATTGATGGGAGCAATTTGCACATCTTGGACACATTTTTTAGATGCCTAGGAAAAGGCGAAGTGAAAATTTTCAAAATGAAAAATAAAAATTGTGATGGTTGATATGAAAAGTGGTCTAAGAGTGTTTTGCCTACCAATAACGGCACTCTAAATAATATGGTTAAATCCGGGGAGGGAAAGTAAAAGAAGATTTTAGTGCTGAATGATAATGAGTGATACCGTGTCTTTTTTTTTTCGTTGCTTTTATTTTTTGAGTATGATCAGTCTTTCTATTAAATCCGATGAGTCGAGTCAGTTGGATGATTAATAACATACCTCTTCGTTACCTAAACTTTCCTTTATTTTCCGATCTTGGCTATTTAAAAATGAAATAAGTTGAAGTTAAACGAAGGGCTAGAAGGTTAGTGGCAGGGTATCCAAGTTGACACAGTTGTGTTTAAGCTAGGACGGTTGGATCTGTTGATTATTCGACAAAGATCATGTCAAGGTAAATCAATATTTTGTGTAAATGAGCCGACCAAATCTGAGTATTTTATGGAAAAAAGAGTTTATTCAACCTTTTTTCATTAAAAAAAAATTCAATGAGTAAACATCCAAACTAGTCTCTGATAAGTTCAAAGTCAATTAAGTGTAAATTTGGTTATTGGCAATGTCAAATTCTGAATACTTGGTGGATTCTAATGGAAAATGTTAAAACAATGTCATTTTTTATTAGTACAAAAAAAACAAATCATCCCATTATTATCATCTTCCTTTCTTTACCCTCTTTTTCCTCAGTGACAATAGTGAGTATGACAATTCAAATAAAGGTTAACCTTGCCTCAGTATAGACTAAGTGGATAAATGCTTGTTGGCATAATATTGAACAGGTAGAACATTGGCGTGAGTGGCATTGTTTTGCTATAATTTATTATGCATATTATAATGACCTATTGTTTTACATTTTTCAGTTGTTTATTGTTCGGCGTGTTGTCTTTTTTTTTTTTATATCCTTTTGCTTCATATATTTAATTTTTTTTTTATTGTCATTTTCATGGACACCATAAGATAAAAGACTTTTGTTTTGTGTTATCTATTTTACTGAAGAATCACATGGGTAGTTTTATGATCTCAAGTTTGTGTGCTTTCTTCACATACGACGCTTACACATTCATCACACACTTATGAGTGGGGCCCTATACCTAGATATGAGTGCAACTTGAAATAGGTAAGAGGTTGTGTAGTGATAACCTTTTTGAATGTATGTCCTACTTGGTTATCATGAAAATCTCATATAGATGTGACTCTATCATGAATGTCCCTCACATAGTGATTTGCATACTATTGTGGTTAGCATTCTAAAATGAGCACCTAGCTCTAGAAGCTGAAGATCCTAGAACCATAGAACTATCAGAGGGAGTTTCACGAAGGAGAAAAATCCATAAAACTATATGATAGTACCCCTAATTTACCCAGCTAGGACACAAAAAAAGAAGCATATTTCTTCACCATTTCTATCAATGCTATTTATGTTTGCCATTACATTTGAATATTCGAGCATGTTGAAATAATCATCTGCTTTAAAAAAAAATAAAAATTAGTCATACATCAGTTCTCAAAGGCCCAAAAAGCTTTTTTTTTTTTCAAAAGGAAAAAAATTGAAAGTAAAAATTATCCATCTTGTACTAAAAAAAAAAGGGAAATTTTCTCCACCATCTTAAATTGAGGATATCTTTTTAAATCTTTTTCAAAAACAAAGAAAAGAAAACTGAGATTTGATTGGAAAAAGAGATAAATCATTACCAAGGACTAGGAATGTGTCAATCTATTGAGTCATTCATAAAGGCTTTTCCCATAAATAAGAGAGATATTTAAGTTAGCAAGGTTTTTCTATGTTGCACATGTGTAAATTAGAAATTACGCCCTTGCCTACAACTGAAGTTTTCAGTTTTGTGTTAATCGCAAAACTATTACACATATTTCCGGTACAACTTATTTAAAATAGGATGAATCTCCGAGGCAAAGACATAAGATTCGAGGATTAACCTTAATATGACTCTAGTGTATTGGGTTAATTTTTAGGGTGTTATACTTTTGCTGGAACCATTTATACTATTTGTGAGAGTGACATTATGTACCTTGTGTATTTGGAGATTGAGATATGCCTCAGAGGAGATCCTTTAATGCCACCAGATAGCATGAGTGCAAATGATATCCATAAAGTCAAGCCATTGGAAGCACTAGCTAAAGCACCCTAGCTTCTTGCCTCCATTGCCCTTTAGCATGTACGTAAGACCTATTCTAGTGGTTAAGAGCATGCACTTTGTAATGCCCTAACTTTTCCTATTTATGTAGAATGACCAAAATGCCCCTAAGACCATTTCAATGCAAATTTCGAGAATGACATAGCTTGTTCATTCTCAAAGGGTTGGTTCAATGTTTGATGGGTTTAATATGCTTTTGAATGCAAAAATCAAAGTTCCTGTGCTTTTGGACAAAATTACTAAAATATGCATGAGGTAGTAGTAATTATGATGTGATATGTAAAGTTCTTGTGAAAAATTATGATAAATTACCATTTTGCCCTTGATAAGTAGTAATTAAGCTTAATTAAAGTAATTAAGGAAATATAGTCAATATTAGACTCAAAATAAAGGTAATTTAAATTTATTTATTAATCTTGAGTCAAAATAATTAATTTAAGTTATTTTGTGATTAGAATTGCTAAATATATTTAATTACACAATATTTTAAGGGTGGAGCCTGGAAAGTACAAGGTAAGGTAGCATAAAAAGACAAAATAGCACTTAAGAATGTATTACCTCCACTACTCTTGCTTGCTTAGGCTTAAGTACCCCAATTATCATGGATTAAACATGTTAATACAGTCAAGATTGAATCCTACCCCTTGGATCAAGATTAAGTGCCCTTAAGTGAATATTTTGAATCTTAATTATTCTAGAAACCCTATACTACCCTAATCCTAATTCCCACTCTTATAAAGTTGCAAAAATTGACGTCTTGCCCATGACATTGGCCGTGGTGCTCCCTCCCCATTTCCTCTCTCATTTTATTTTTATTTTGTGTGTCACAAATATCTAAGACACATCATACCTTAGTCACTTATACACACTTTAATTCACACATTTCTTTTTATGGAAAGACTTGGTCTCTAAGTTTGGTTCAAAAAAATGCTCTCACTTCTATCTTCTAACATTCTTTTCTCTTCTTTAATTGACCATTATTGAAAGAAAACCAAGCTTCCAAAAACATTCTCTTACCACATTTGCATCTTCATTCACCTTCTAAACACCACACCACCCCCATAATCCATCCATTTCCATTGAAAAGCACATCCTCACCTCACCATCGCATCAAGGTTATGGCTAGCAAGGAGGAGTAGGAGGAGTCTTGTTTTATTTTATACTTTGATCATGTTGGATCTTCACTTTGGTAGGGGCTATATTCTTGTTTTCTTCTTCTTTTTAGTTTTTCTTTTGATTTTGAGAATGAACCATGAATCTCAATGATGAGAGCTTTCTAATTGTAAGGCTTTGTCCTCCATGTTGAAATCTCTAGAGATTCCTAAGTGGTTATCTTTGATCTTTAAAAGAAAAGCTCTTTTTCCCAACGAAAATGTTTTCTTAGGCTTAATAATGAGTTCATGTGATCAAGGTTATTTTTATGCCTTGATCATAATGCTCTAAAGCTATTTATTCCCTAAGAGAGCTGTAGACTACTTATCTTACACTTTTGTTAGAATATGCTTTCACATGAGCATTAGAAGGATGAGTTTATTTTCAGTTTTAGTCCCTTTTGAGTTATGAAGCTTAAAATGAAGTTTTAATTAGTTCATTTTCTTTATTTTGTGCAGGTTGTGATTTTGAATGAATATTATGGTTTTTGTTTGGTCAGTTTTGGTTTCATGAGCATAAGAGTGTCATTTTTTGCTCGTGTCTTAAATGGTCTATGTTGCTTTGTTAGTATGAAACACATATTTGAAAATAGATGATGATGATGATATCACGATTTTGTGGGCCTTAGTAGTTGAGAATGTTTTCTTGTGATATCATGTATTAAAGTACTTTTATGAGTGATTATAAGCTTCTTAAGTAAGAAAAGAAATTTCTATGTTTCATGTACACTAGCACTTGCACATGGCTTGCACTATATTCTAGAGGATATGATTGGTTTTGATGATGTAAAATATGTGTTATTGTGGTTAGAATGTGAAAAAGTGATTTTGTAATTATCAGAGGTCATTAGGGTTAAAATGCAATTTAAAAATTTATCTTTTGCTTCATATTAAGGTTTTAGTCATGTGTAGTCTTTTTTATTTAAATGATGTCTTATGAAGTATAACGGTGATTTTGGTGGTTAGAACGCTTAGAAAAAGTCTTGGCATAAAACTAGTAATGATAAGGTTAAAATATAATTTTGCATTCTTAATGTAAAATGTTTTTGCTACTATTTTGACGTGTTTTACTCACTGTTTGTTCACTATTTTCAATGCTAGAATTATGAGTTTTGGTTATTAAAATTATTCTTGAGTCGTTTGATATTAATAAAAATGCTTAAAATTAAAAGTTAAGTGCTGGGTAATTTTATAATTATGGAAAGTTTATGCTCATTCTAGTTCACATATGCTTTTAGTTGATTGGTATGAATGAAGTCTCATATCATATTATATGCGATCATATGTATGAACAGTTTTTATGAGAATCTAAAAGGTCTCGTAACTCGTAATGTTGGAAAATCCAAAAAGTCAAAAAGCAAAAATTACACTTGCACCCCCAAAGTTGTGATATTTTGGCTAAAGGTCCAAATGACCTTTGAGATTATCTTAGAATAGTTCTAAGATAGTGAAAAGGTTTCTAAAAGTGTCACATAAGTTTAGTTTCATGAAAAGTGGTAGATTATGAAATTTACACTTTGACCCCAAAGTTTATGAAAATTCAATTTTGACCCCAAAGTAGGCTAAGTGATTTTTTTTTCCCCATTATCTTATCCTATGATATTGTTTGAAACTTGATATTATTTTAGATAATATGTTATGACTGTTAATTTATTGAATATGTGATATTATATAAGACTATGACTCGATGATATGCACACTTAGTTATGATATGAATGTCAACATACCTGTAAGCATTGCATATGCATTAGTTGAGTTCTGTCCTTATTTGTAGCAATTGGTTAGGAGCATGTTCATATTCAATGAAATATTGATATACAAATGTTATGAACATATGATGATGCATGGTTCTATGAATACTGTGTTAGTTCCTTAGCATAATATGAATGTTGATAACATATGTTGATACGAATGATTGTATGTGATTTGACATGAAGCAAATTGGGGG
Source organism: Dalbergia cultrata (assembly GCA_031216105.1). Taxonomy (NCBI): domain Eukaryota; kingdom Viridiplantae; phylum Streptophyta; class Magnoliopsida; order Fabales; family Fabaceae; genus Dalbergia; species Dalbergia cultrata. Next base: position 36,118,401 of record CM062352.1, read on the forward strand.
AAAGCTCCATTCACAGCCATTATGCTGCTGGATTCCTACCAAATTTGTAACACAGAAAAAAAACTTACATGAAGTATATGAGCATGTCTAGTTTTAATAAGATTTGATGGTAAATTGTGATAAATGCTCATATACCTCATACTGTTATATGAGATCATCATGTGCATGCCTAATATCTCATCATAATTTATGAGATCGCTTACAGGTATAGTCATGCCTCTTAGTATTTCATGAGATCTCAATTTATGTTCCATGCTCATGATAAGAAAGTTCAGTTAATGCAACAAAGTGATGTTTTTCCCTCTATTTCCCCCATATTAAATCTAGCGATAACTAATTAGGTTGAACTTATCTTAAGCGATCATTGAAGTGGAGTTTTGGTGGTTATTTGTAAAATCACTGGGGAGGTGAGATGGTTATTTTAGGGGGTCATTTAAAAGAATGGCTATTAAGAAAAAGGACTTAAAAGTTCGAGTATGAGAATGTACAGTATCATGAATTCTCTTGCATTCCCATGCATATTATATGCTATGTGACTTATCATGATTGTCATGTGAAACATTTCTTTACTGTTACCAGTTACATAATTTTAAATGTTAAGTTATCTAAGAAAGTAAAGTAATATTTTGTGTTATGTGGTTACTCTATTGGTATGCTTAGTCATGTGATTTATGTGCTAAATAATCCTAGTTCTTTAACTTATCTCATGGTTATGCATTTTAACCTTATAATGTGTTTTAGATTTGAATGCTATAAATTCATGTTGTGAATATGCTTATATTAATTACATTGTTACTTATACAGCCGAGGCATTGCCATGCATACATGAGACATCCATTGCATTTATGACATTAAGACCTCTGCTAAAAGACACTCACTTCAGACAAATAGTTTTGAGAAGTTTAAAATTGACCCTGATACATGTATACCTCTTTCATGATGAAAATTGAAGTGGCTGGGGACGACAACAATGACATTTGTGTTAGAGTCAGGAGGCCCTACTAAGAATCTTGAATAAATTTCTCATCCCTTTTCTTTCTTCTGTGTCATCTCCAGACAAAGATGATGGTGCCGTCTGTGGTCTTCCTTGAGACGCGGATATGGGAGTTGTGTTATGAACCAGATCAGAGTATTGTAATGGAAGCATGGAGATAGCCTTCTTTTTTGTAGAGCTTTAGAGGTTATCCTATCTTTTATGCACATTTGTTGCTTAGTCTTTTGATTGATGTACACCTGCAACTAGTTTAGTTGTGTTTAGCTTTTGGACTACTGTATGCTTAACCTTTATTGGTGGGCTTAGTATCCTAGAGTGACCTTTATGTTTATGGGATGTCACTACTATGTATATGATAAGTTATCTTAGTGATGTTATGTTATCCTACTCTTTATACATATAGCATGAGGTTTATATGATTGTTGTTATTTTGTATACATTGACCAATAATTATGCAAACGTGTGGATTACGTCTTGGTTTTACAAATTAAAAAGAAAATCGTATTTTCACTACTCATATTTTAAAGAAAAACAAGTTAAGATAAATGTGTAAATAACTAATAATTAATCTCAATCCGACTCAAGTGTATTAGATTAAAAATTAGTGTTACACACTTTGACCTCTCTTAAGTAGTTTCTATATTGGAGAATGATGCTTAACTTTGTGCTATATATAAGATGCATGTAGAGGACCTTGTTGATACCTCATGAAACTAAATGATTGTAGATCAAGATGGTGGAAACCTTCTTGTGAAGACTCGCATTCCACCTTACTTGGAGTTTCATTTCTAGGGTGCATGAATAGGCGAAGCTGCAAAACTCCAAGGAATGCATTGGCATTTTCAACACTAAAGTCTAGAAAGCTAAATGAGTTCAAAGCCCATGAAGTGGAGTACATAATATTTGATCCAAATGAAAGTTAGAGATGCAAGCTTTGGTGAGAATTCTTGGACTAGTTCAAATAGCATCCACCTTGAAGCAGTTTTCACCAACTTTTTCTTTACAGTTTTTTGTCTTTCATTTATATACTTCCAATAAATTATTCTTAGTTATAGTTTTCATATGGTAGTAATGTTTAGATTATTAGTTATTGTGAGTTGTTGTTTGAAAATTCAATTGATACCTTTTGAGGCCACTTGCTTTAGCTAAAATCCGATTACAATTTTTCGTGACTTGCATGACCATGCTTTCTTCATTACATGCTTGGTAGTTTCTTTCTCATTTCTTGCATCAAGTATGTGGATAATGTCCTCTATGTGAGCTTTTGGGCCAATTGATGAGTGGATTAATTGCATGTGATTCTTGTCTTTCTGTGTGATTTTCTTTCTATGGTTGTCTGCTCTAGAACTTGTTTAATTCTTGTTTGAGGCTTTGTCACCATGATGCATGCATGGAAAATGATAAAGGAAATTTTCTCTTTTTAGCTACTTATCCATATGGCTATCCTTACAATTTACCCTTGTCTGAACTTTTTTGAGCCTGATTGTCTCCTTTTTATTGTTTGAGCATATCTTTAGCCTAAGCAAAAAAGCATGAATTTATAGAGCCTTTAGCCTTATGAGAGCATTTATTCAACATTCATATGTGTTTGAGTATAAGTCTGGAGGTATGCATGAGGACATGAATTGAATTAAGTGTGGGAGAAGGTAACATTGTGACGGAAGCCCCAAAAAGGGAAAAAAGAAGAGAAAGTTTGAGAATTTAAAAGATCTTCTATATAAATAAAAACAAAGGTGTTCATAAGTAAACATTTTGGAAAATTTTGGTTAAGTTGTGGGAATGAAACCTTTTGTCGGCATGATTTATTTGGACTTGTACCTTTGGCATTTATGAACTTGTTCATATGCATTTACTCTCTTTAGCCCTAGGTTTAGCTTTTCTTTCCTTTAGAACTCCACACCTTCAGTTAAGCCCATTATAACCCGGAATAAGCTCTCTTGATTTAGGAATGCATGTATATGACGAATGGAGAATGAGATGAATATCAAGCCTATGGTAGAGCACCTCCGTTTGGGATGATTTGAGTGTCAAATTCTTAGCTTAAACACTTTGAGACACTTGAGTGGTAAATAATTTCCTTGTGAGGCTCTATGTGCTTAATCCATGCATGCTAGAAGTGAATCTTACTTTTTGTGCTCTCTTTCCTTTGCTTGTGTCTTTCTTATTAGTATTTTGAAGCCTATAGTGTGCTTTTCCCTATATGTTTATTCCTTCTACGTTCATTGCAATTGGTGTTTTAGTTGTTTCTTTGATTTGCATCAATCTTAAGATTTTTAAATTCTATTTGTAAGTTTAAGGTAGCTTAGTTAGTTTGGCCTTTGTGTGTCTGCTTGGTATAGGATTTTACATCAGGACATGTAAAAAAGCAAGTGTTGGAAAGTGATAAGTGTGAAATTGTATACATCATTCATTCCATATGCTTTGTGTTTTGACCTTCAATTGCACATAGTTTTTTTTTTATTTGCATGAATTCATAATTTGACCCCCAACTTGTGTCTATTGTGAAAACCTTGCATAATCATGCCTTTTCATGAGATTGAGATTAGATTGATTCTCTATATTTTAGAAACTTATAAATTATATTTATGGCCTATACAAATCCTCTTTGGATGTACATAAGACAAAGAAGTAGGGAGGAATGTAGAAGTGCAAAATCCATATTATAAGGAATAGTAAATGACCACGACACGTTTCATTTGCACTATGGCACATTTACATTCAAGGACAAATGTGCCACGACATGAAACAAAGATGCCACAACGTGAAACAAATGTGCTATGGCACATTTTGTAACATTTAGTTTTCTTCGACGTGTATAAGGTGAAGTCAGTAAGCATGTACGCACCACTACGCAAAACATTTAGGCCACAATGTGTTGATGTAGAACCAAGATATTAGCAGACTCAAACAATTGCACCACGACATGAAACAAATGCATTATGACACATTGCTAGCAATTTTTTGATAGATTTGGGGTTGACATTTTATCATATTTTGGGCCCAATTTTGGTAACTTTAATGATGTATTTAAAGCCCTTGGTACTCACTCTGTGGACATATTTATTTAAAGATAATTTGGGTTAGTTTTAGGTCTCTTCTCTTCTCTCCTCTCCTTTTCTTCTCATCCCCTCCTCTCTTCATTCACCTTTCTTCCTCTCCTTTTTTTCCTTTCTTCCCATCTCTTCTTTTCTTCTTTTCTCTTCATTAGATTAGGTTTTATTTTTTGCATTTTGTTGATTTCAAGCTTTGACCTTCTCAATGGAGTAGATTTTTTTTTTCCTAGTATCAAGGATTCCCTAAGGGCTCAAGGATTTGTTTGGATAACATGATTTTTCAACTCAATATATGGTAGTTTTCTAACTTCCTCTCTCTTACAATCCTTTAGTGTGTTTATATTGATTGATATGAACATGTTATCATAATGATCTTGATTATGTGTATGTTCATGATTGTGGATTGTATGCATGATTAGTGTAGCTAGGCATTAATTGGGTGATTGATTGATAAGTATTTAATTAGCTAAGCAAACTTGAATCAATCTTTGGTGGAAGGTTGGACTATTGCAATTGATGCTTATGTTAGTATGAGCATGCAGAGGTTGAGATATCAATTATCTATTTGTTGAGTGCCATGCGAGTTGTGGTTGCTTAATGAGTAAAAAACAGTCACATCTCATGTGATTGATTAATTTTGTGTTGATGATAGACCAATCTATACCTTAGGAAGCCCTTGCCTTTATCATATTTAGTTTCTTACTTTGAGAGACAACCCAATGAGCTTGTAATATTGATCATCCGTATATAATTGAGTAATGTTATATTGGTTCAAGTCCATAAAAGTTTGCATAGATCGGATGATGAAATCGGTGAGAATTTATAAAGGCGTGACACATGACACATGAGCAGAGTAGCCGAATTAGTAGTCTTTAGTCTTAAAAGAAAAAAGAAAATGTAATTTGATTTTTAGTATTATATTTTCAATGGTTTTTTTTTTCTGTTTTTGTTTTTTTTTTTCTTTTTGTATGAACTAGTTCTGAACTAAAAAAAAATTATCGCTTGGCATAATAACAATATATATATATATAATGAAAATCATTTTCTTTGTTTTAAATTAAATATTACTTTAAAGTTTTATTTTATTTTAAAATAGTTGTCACTTTAAATGTTAATAAAGTATCAATTAAGTTATACTAATTTTATTCTTATCTATATCAATGTTATAAATTGTTACTGATTTTGAACTAAAAAAAAAAAGGGATTAAATATGTTTTTTATTGCTATAAACATAAATGTAGAGTTCAGTTTTGATTCATAGATAATATACAGGTTTTCGCATATAGAAATCCAATCACATTTTGTTATATCAGTAAAATATAATGGACTCTCATCCTACTATTTAAAACATAGGGAGAATATAATTAGATGACACCCATTGTATTTAAATTAAATCCATAAATATAATAGATTTGATTTTAGTCCCTCTAAAAAAATCATCGGTTTGTGGTCTCTTCTTTTTCTAATATTATATTTTTTCTCCTTGCACTCTAAATTTATATAATTACGAGTAATTTAAAGCGTGCATTTAGTCAGTATTATGAATATTGAAATTGCTTTTTGTCCATATGAATATCTTAGAAATCTTCATTTGGTCCTTATAAATAATAACTCCATTAACAGCGTGGACTAAAAGTATGACAAAAAACATAATATTAGAAAAATAAGGAAAACTATAAAATAGTTGTAGAGGGATTAAAACCAAAACGATCTATATTTATCGAGATAAAAAAATATATCTAAGTGTTTTTTGATGACCTCAATTTTTGTTTCAGCATTTTTAGTGTCTTTTGATGAATTTTTTTTGGAACTGTGGGTAGATTTAACTCTACTAATGTCACTCTTAGGTAAAACTTTTATTCATATTAAAGTTTCCTTTTGCCAAATTTTTTAAAGATATTGATTTGACATCCTTTTAAATATTTTTTATTTAATATTTTTTTATTAATAAAGTGATTAATATGATTTAAGAGTTATAGAGGATTTAGATATACTTATTATCTAAAGATAGAAATATCCTCAATTTGTTTATGAAAAAAATGGACACTACTTTTCTTTTGTTTAATTTATCTGATTTGATAATTAAGAATAAAAATATGATAGTTTTGTTTTGATTCGACTTTTACAAGGAAATCATACTTGGGTGTGTTTGTTTCATGTTTAAAAATAAATTATTATGAAACTTCAATTTTCTATATAAAGAAAAAAAATTGAAAATAGATTTTTTTTTCTTTAGAAGGTAACTCTTTTCAGGTTTTAAATATAAAAGAGCTGAAAATTATTTTTTTTTATTTTTCCTATTATCTTAAAAAAGGATTAAATATCTTTTTGGTCCTTGAAATATTAGCGAGTTTTGATTTTAGTCCCTGAAAATTTTGTTAAATGCTAAGTTCGAGGTTATCAACCTCTCAAATTAACTCGTTTGAAAACTCAAATCTGAACAAACTAGAGTGAACTTAGATAAACTTGCAAGTACACTTTTAGTTATAATATGGTCTCTCAAACAACAAAATATGAAATTTTGCAACAACCACTTATAATTAGACATTCCAAAGTTGAAGTTATGATGTTTATTTTGAGTTTTTACACCTAAAGTCTTGAGTTGTTATATTTCTTAAGATTTTAATTTGTATTTTATATATTTTTTACTTGTATGTGCTTTGTTATGATGTTACAATTGAATTTTTTATATATTTTTATTTCATCATAAATTCATTTTATTATAATTATACGTTATAAATATTTTTTAATATTACTTTTAAAATAAGTAATTTCATATGAGTTTACAAGTTGAGTTTATCTCAACTCCACGAGTTTAGCTAAATTCATCAGTTTGATAATGTGACAGAAAGACACATTATCTAATTCTATATGGTTAGCAGTAGTCGTGTATGCCATATTATGACCATATGTGTCAAAACCCTCACTGAATAACTCATTAGACCCAATTCATTAATGCATCTCATAGGATCTAATAACTCATTTTACAATATGGTTTTGACACATATGATTATGACATGCTATGTGCAACAAGTCACTACCACACAAGACTAGATAATTTGGCTTTTTTCCAGCTTAATATTTAATAAAGACAGATTAATTCGAGGATTAAAACCAAACTGTTTTGGAAATATTTGAACCAAAACCAAACAAATTCTTTTTCAAGATCCAAAACCAAAATGTTTTTATTTTTCAAGGACCAAAGAGATATTTAAGCCTTTTTAAAAAAATATCTAAATATACGGAAAGTAAGTTTTGTATGAAAAAAAATAATTTTTCCCTGAAGAAAATCTCATTCAAATGCACCCCACTATAAATACTATTATTACTGTTCGTTAAGGGTTAATGCTTAAATTAGATTTTATTCTTGCTTATGTCATTTTCGTTCGTTTTCCTTTCTGTTAGTAATAACTATAATTGATCCTGATGTATGTGTTAGTTCAACCAATTAAGGTCTTTCATACAGTTCTCATACATGGTAAATGAAATAAAATATGTTTTATTCAAAATATGAATAAAAAATAAAGATGTTTACTCAAATGCCTATGCAAATCAATATCTACCGTGTCTATGATGATATTGAGTGCCATGCAATCGACATGTGTAGGTAGAGAATAGCAGTGTGTTACGCATAAAATATATTGATTTAGTGGAAGGTTATTTTTTATCTTTTCATAAGATTTATGATGATAAATTTGGATCTAAATTTCAAATATCAACCAAGAATACTATCTTTTCTACTATTTCTTTAAAATAAAAAACGTAAAACTGATTTTTTTTTTCTGCTTGTGCTTTTTTTGAGCAAAAAATTCCTAGAAGTACCTTTTTTAAAAAAAAAAATTAGAATGAAGTATTTTTTTCTCCTCCTATAAGTTTATCTAAATGAGTTCAGTATAGCCTTTTAAAATATGAATAAATGATATTTTTGTTTTTAAGAGTTTTTATTTTGAAATATTTTAAACACCCACCTAATTGCTGGGTAAACTTAACACTATGTTTGCCTACATGTGTCTACTGCACAGTGTTTCACATCGTCATAAGCACGATAGACATTGACTTGCATAGGCATTTGACCAAACACTAAAACTAAAACTAATAAAAAAGAGTTTAATTTCTATGGAGTAATAATATAAAAAAATTACACTACCATATGATTAAATCATCCTATTTGCATAAGTTTCCAAGTAATGAATAAAACTTAATCACTTTTACTAATGTGACAAAATATAATTAAATTATAGTATAAAAATATATTATCAGTGTATAAAATTAAACTAATAAAAAATACCATAAATAAATTAAATACACCTGTGAAGTCACTGCCTTAAATACTAGTGCAAAAAGTGTGAACTAAAAAGGATAAGAATGTAACTTGGGGGTGTGGTCGAGCGGTAGGGGCTCGTTCACCCTTAACCAAAGGTCAAGAGTTCGATCCCTACCTTTGGGAATGGAAAAGCTTCCCCAAGCCAGCTATTCCGCCCTTTGAGGTGCCCGCACAAAATGACGAAGGGATTAGTTATCGTTGTCGACGGTGGATGCCCTTGGGAGACCAAAAAAAAAAAAAAAAGGATAAGAATGTACCTATTGCCTAGAGTGTAAAACAAATAAATATAATGGATAGCATCTTTTTGGCCAAATATAATAGATAGTGGTGACATTAGTTGCAACCTTTTGTAATTCTTTACGACTGTCTCAATGGGTTCATGGCAACATAAATGAACTCAAGGCCGTAATAACATTACTCTGTATAATTCTTGTACAACCCGTATTTATTTTTCTCTCGTAATAAATCACCCTCCCATCATACACCCCCAAATATAATAGATAGTGGTGACATTAGTTGCAACCTTTTGTAATTCTTTACGGCTGTCTCAATGGGTTCATGGCAACGTAAATGAACTCAAAGCCGTAATAACATTACTCTGTATAATTCTTGTACAACCCGTATTTATTTTTCTCCCGTAATAAATCACCCTCCCATCATACACCCCCAAATATCCAAAATATATTCAATTAAATATATGATAATTTTAATAATTAAATTTAATAAGATTCTCCTTCTTTTTAAGTAGAGAATCAAGTTAAAAAAAAAAGTTAATTATGAAAAGAAGGGGAATAAAATTTGACAAACATAATAGACATAATTATGTGACTATATACATAGTTTAATTTTTATAGACAAAATATAATACTCATTTACACTATTATCCAATCACATTTTACCACATAAATAAATATGATTAGATCAATTCCCCCTTCTTCAAAGGCCATGGAAATAGAAGGATTATACAATACACACCCTAATCCCTTAAATTCAAAACTTTTATAGATGATCATTAAGATAAACACTGATTAACTTTCAATCTTAATCATTTATACATGATTATACAATACACATTTCATCCTCTTGACCTAATAATAAATCTCCATTTTCACTCGATATGTTGCCTCTTTTTATTATTTGAACGCTATTTTCTAACATTAATAATAAACTATTCCTAAGATTGTAAATAATTAAATAATGAGTTACGTTTACAAAGTACTCTAACAATTTCACGTAAATTATCAATTAATAAAGTCAGTGAAGCATGATATTTAACTTGAACATAATAGAGATTAATTTATTTTAAAACAGGCCCGATGAAAAACATTTTAATGAACGCATCTGTAGTTTTTTTTATGGGGGTGTATAAACGGTAAAATGGTAAAACAATAATAATACCGAAGTACTTCAAAACGCTAAACTTATAATAAAGGTGCGTTCGCACCCAAACCACCAAATTGTAACATTTGAGAATAAGTACAGCAAAAAAAGAAACAATATCCAAACACGGCTGAAATTGTGCTTAAGCACGGGCAGGAGCTACTCCAGCAGCGCGAGGAGCTTGACCAGGCTGGCCTGGCCTTGGTGCATCATCCTTTAAAAGAGAACCAAATACACTCATCACACACCAGCAAGTGAAACATAGAAACCATGATTCAGAATAAACAAAATATCAACTATTGATTAGCCACTGCTTACAATTTCCCAGACAAAATCGCACTCTATTCAAATATGTATAACAATGTTTGGATTGATGGAAATGGATGAAATGGTTTAAAACTCCATTGTTTTGATTTTAAAAAAATGGTTGGAATGGAATGGAAGAAAATGGAATAGACTCCACCCAATTCCATCATCTCTTCTTATTTTCCTTCCCCCAAAGTTGGGAGGAATGGGATGGAATCCCTTAATTCCTTATTTTTAACTTATAATTATTCTATTCTATTCCATTGAACATCCAACGATGAAGTGAAATATTTCTTCATTCCATTACTAAACTATCCAAATAATGGAGTGGAGTAAAGTGGAGTAATTATCCCACTCAACTCCACTTCACTCCACTAGTTACCACCAATCCAAACATATCTAAAGACTAAAGTGAATGTTAAATAAATCCCCTTTATGCACACAAAAAGCGGCAAAAATCATTTATTTGACCATCAAAAAACTTATTGGCAAACTACAGCCCCAGTAAGTGTTTAGACACAACAATAATAACATTAGCTTCAGCAGAGGAAGACAGCCACGCACAATTCAATAACAGGCATTCTAATTCACAAGCTCAAATGACTACAATCTCAAAACAAGGTAAAAACAGAACTTTTCAAGGGTCTTTAAAAGAGAGTTAGATTGACATCACAGTAGGAGAGGCTAGACAACCAAGTTTGAGATTTGTAAAGCTATCTGAGAGTGGAACAGACTCAGATTAGGGACAAATCTCATTTCATTCCACCACCGTCAACCTCAACATAAGCAATTTCAGCTTTAGAACTGTGCTGACTCCAACATTTACAAACAAGAAGCAAAAAAAGACCCACCAAATAAAAATGAAGCAGAAAACTGAGAGTAGAAACAGGACTTACCCTGCGCCTAGCAAAGCGCTGTGGAGGCTCACGGTTCCTCCTATCAGTGCGAGAACGCACCCTCACAACATGAGAGTGAATGGCACAAGACACGCAATACTGCATCTTCACATACAGCTTTGGAAGAGTGTATTCTATACACAACACGAAAATAAAAAGCAAAACAATTAAGTAACAAAACACCAAATCTTCATAGACATACATATACACTGATCACGGTAACATTTGTGTAAAAATAAAAAGATAGATAAAGAAGATTACGCTCATAGACACACGCCTCCTGAACATCACGAACTGCGGCCTGCTCGACAATGTTCCTTACCATGAACCGCTTAATTGATTTATCCTATTAATTTGTCATTAACCACGAAAATCACAAACCAAAGTGTCAAATAACAAAACCTAATTGATTCAAGGAGGCATAAAATAAAAATAAAAAATCTGAAGGCAGAAAGGAGGAATTGAAGAGTACCTTGGGGCAGCACTTGCCGCAGTTGGAGCAGCGGATGAATTTGACGTGGCCACGGCCATGCTTGTTTCTTCCACCGTTCCTGCGCTTGAAAGTCTGAAGAAAAGAAAGCGTGAGAAGAATGCAAAAGAACAAGAAGAAGAAACAAGACAGATCAGAGATTAGGATCCAACCATGGTTCAAGCTCTTTGAAGATGAAACTAGGGTTCTCCAACTGCAACTGTGGCTGCTGATTCAGGAATTCAGGAAACTCGGGTTTAGGGTTTATTTTGTTCCTTTTATAATGTAGTGTCCAAGCGTGAGCATTTTTTTGTTTTTTTGGTTGGTTTTTTCTTTATCGAAAGCAGGAGCTTCTCCCTCTCATTGTTTTAAGGAGAGGACCGACGCCCAAAAAGGCCAAGACTATGGGCACAATAGAACGGATCCAACTCTCCTATCCCCATCGTGGGTCTTTCTTTATGTCTCTCCAATCAAATTTTATCATGTATCTAATAATGATTAGTTGAAAGATAATGATTGAATAAAAAATTATGAATGACATCATTATCATATACATGTCAGAATTTTATTGAAGGGATAGGGAGTGAGACAGGGAAAGGGACAGAAAATTTGGTTCCCAATAGAACACACTCTCTTAGGGTATATTTCTAAATGTAGATTTTGAAGTAGAATGGAAGAAAAGAGAGGATAGGACTTGTAGTGTAAAATTATATTGTAAGTCTTCCTCTCCTCTCCCCTCTCTTCCCTTCCTCTCCAAAACTTAAACACACCCTTATTAGGTTTGGGACTTTTGGGGTTGGTTCCTGGGTTGGGTATAATTGAATTGTGTAATGCCCTAATTTTTCCTTTGTTCAAAATTATCAAGATATCTCGAGATCATTTTTGCATGAGAACCAAGGACGACTGATCCCAACCATCCTCAAAGGGTTAGTTTAAGGTTTGAAAGAGATATATGTGTTTTAGATAGCAATCGGTACAAAAAACACAATTCTTGATTTTTTTTTTCCGTGCACAAAATTATCAAAATAGCCCTTAGGTAATTTAATGCTGGATTAAGTGATGACTGACATGAGAGTTGGATATGTTAATTTGAGGGGATATCTGATGGTTGGATGAGTTCTAGGGAGTTTTAGTATATAATTACCATTTTGTCCATAGTCGGTTCTAATTAAGCTTAATTAAAGTAATTAAGGGTATATAGACAATATTAGATTCTAATTAAAGATCAATTATTTTTATTAATTAATTTTGAGTTAAAATCATTATTTTGAGTTAATTGAGGCCCAAAAATGGTTAGAAAAACTTAATCTCATTCTTGAAGGCAGGGGACATGATGATATTACCAAACACTACGCTTGTGTTGTAATGGCTACATGCTTATGACACAATTAAAGATAAAGTACTACTTTATTATGACTAATGGCACATTTAATGATGATTATTTCAAATTAATCTTGATTAGAACAAGTTAATCCTACTTTGACCCTAAATTTTATTAAACTACCCCTAATTAGTACTATTTCTACCTAATTTACCCCCATATTTTTACCTAATCTTTAAAATGCCCCTAGCCCTAATCCAACTACTTCCGCAAACAAACAAAAACCCAACCACTCCTCTCTTCCTTCAAGTTGGTTGCCACCTCCCTCCCCATTCTTGCACTCTTGCATTTTTTTTTTTTACAATATATATATATATATATCTCATTTTCTCTCATCTTCAACCTCCATCTCCACCACATGCCTCCACCATTTCCAACCTCACAACTCTTTAATTCCTCCATCAAATCTAACAAACAAATACACTTTTTCTATACCTTTTCCACCTAACAAACCAAATTCCACCATTAGTTTTTAAGAAAAAGTTTCCTCCTACTTGTTCTTGAGAGAGCTGAAATTGTTGTTGAGGAAAAGGAAGAGATTTTGCTTCCTTTCTTAAGAGATTAAGCTTCAAGGAGCTTGTGGTTGTCTTGTTCTCCAACAAAGACCCTTTTAGGTTGGGATTTATGTTCAAACTTGTCTTCTTATCTTGTTTTCTGACTTTTGTTAAAAAGATTTGAGTTTTGACAAATGTTAATACTTGAAGGTTGGTTATTTTGCTCAAAACTCTTCATTTCTTCTAAAAATATTTGAAAAGATCATCATTTCCTCTCTTCAAGTTTTGGCCTTCACCATTTGATGTGGGTAAAGATTTTTGTTTCAACATTTAACTCCATAACTTTGTTCTAGACTTAAAAGAGTTACTTTTATGTTTGTTCTAAAATTTTTGGGTAAACCTTAGTCTTTTTGAGTTAGGGATTATATTTTAGGTTTCTTTATAGTGGGAATGTTTCACTACAACATTTTAAGTCTAAAATAACACTTTTTAAAGGCAATGCTTATAAACCATTGCATTTGGTCAGTATAGGCAATGCTTTTTTGAGCATAGAGCTTTGGCAATGGATTTTAAGGCAATGCTTAGAAAACGTTATCTTAAAGGAAAAAAAGTACATTTTCAAACCATTGCTATATCTTGTACAAATAGGTAATGATTTTTAATCAATTACTAATGTTTTGAAAGCATTGCCATTTAATTTCTTACAAAATTGCCTAAACTTGGCACCACTCAGAGTGTATTTTCCATTAAAATTTCATTTCCAACTAAAAATTTATCAATCTCTTTCTAAAATTGAAAACTCTACCAAAAACAAATGAAAAACTAATTTTACACATCTAGCTTCCATCAAATCCCTAGATTTTTCATCCCTTTCAGCCACAACTTTGAACGCCTTTGTCCCTTTCGTCCTTTCATCAGTAGCCTCCACCCTTTCATCCCTTGGCCTTCAGTAGCTCTCCACCCCTTTCATCCACTACTTTGAATGCCTCAACCAACCTTTTCATCCCCTAAAGTGACTTCGCGGCTTCGCTGCCACTGTAAGAAAGTCCGCCTCGTCCACTGCATGAAAGTCCGCCTGGGCCATTGCGTGAAAGTCCACCTTAGCCATGCTGGGGATGCTAACTTCCTCCACGGTTCCACTGGTTTGCTCCGGTCTGTTGCCGCGGCCGCTGCTACCGCTCCACTCTAAAGGTTTCTTTGAACTTGCTGCTGGAGCTTCCCCGATCCACTCAAATGTTGCAGGTAAACCAAAGATTCTCACTTTCTCTTCTTTGTTTGTTTCCCAAGAAAATGCAACAAAATCAAATTTTCATCTTTTTTTATTTCAATCCATTTTCTGATTGTAAAGCTATAGAGTAATTCGTAGACTCCTTAACTCCTATTGCTTTCAACTTTGATTATTATCACTCAAAATTTTCAAACTAGCTTTTTAGGGTTTTGCTTTCTTTCTCTAGCTTTTCACATGTTCCTCATTTCTTTATTATTATTATTATAATTATTGTAGGTAAGGTAAAAGATATTTGTTGTTTTTGAACTTTGATTGTAAAGTGAGATTTGACTTTTGTGTGTATTGTTTAGCTTTGGAAAAGGTTCTCTGGAGAGGACAAGCCCCCTCCACATTTGGGCTCTAATATGGACTACAATGTTGATATGATCCCTAATGTTCATTCATTCATTTCCTTTATTCTTCACCTGTTGTTGCAATTGCACCCCATTTTTTCATTGTGTTTGATGAACTTACTATATTTACTTACCATTTTCAATTTGTGTGTTTGGTCTTTTGTTTTTTTTCCTCATCTTATTGGGGGGGGGGGTAGTTGATGATGGCAAATAGAACTTTTGTGATGGTTCTCATACACACTAATATCACAAAATATCTTTATTTTAAAGCTGTGGATAGGAACTTTGTCTTTAATAAAGGAAATGTATGTTTTGTGTTTTTCATGAGCGATCATATTGATTTTTTTTGTGTTTTTGGGTTGGATTTTAATTGTTTTTATGTATTAATATAGGTTCACAGGTCCCCGCAACTGATGTGGTGGCCTTGAAGTCCCCACTGATGGGTATATTTGAAAAACGTCGAGCACACAAGTTTTTCATGTATGTTCAGGATTAAGTTGAGACTGATCCTAAAACTCACAAGGGAATGGATTTGACAAGAGTGACTACTAGAGAATTGATAGCGTATGTCTATGCTTGTTTTCTTGGTGTGTTGATTGTTGATTTTTCATATATAGATTTAGCAGCCAATTGGTTGTATTGCCTTGATGCGCTGCTTAAAAATATTGACTATAATACTTTTAAGTGGCACTGACATCATATTTAACTGCCAGTCATATGAAGTTCATAGTGAAATGTAGTTGTGTAGTTTGTTCTAAAGTCCAAATTATAATTGCGTTTGATCTTATTTGGCATTTTTGTTTGTGTACGTATGTAATAGCATGCCAAACTTATGTTGCATTGCATGGCATGATGCTTATATGTTTCCATATATTATATTATATAGGTCTATTCATCCTTTTAAAGATAAAGAAGTTGCAGTGCTGTGTTGATGGACAGAAAATATTTTAAGATACTTTTTCTTTTCTTGTTAACTTGTGACAAAAAATGTGGCCTCCATGATAACATTGTGGACTTCATTGGTCATGCTATTGCACTTCATAGAGATGATTGCAACTTGAATAAGTCATGCTATTCCTCAGGTATTCCTCTTTCTCTATATCTCTCTTTACCGATCTACTTCATCTATTTCTGGGGGATGTTTTGTTGGAATCAGTTTTGCTTGAAGTTCGCTTACTCTTGTTTTTTTTTGTCCAGGCAGTTGCACAGCTTAGTGCTGTTTATGGCGGAATATATATTACATATATATAGGTAAATACTTTAGTATGCATAAGTCCATAAACTTGCATGCACCTGTTACATTCCCCCACAACAAACACACACAAAAAACCCAACACAAAAAAAAAACCACCCTCTTTATCTTGGTGTGTGTACATTTCTCAATTGACACTAGTATAACATTTGGCACACTTACATTATTGCAATTTTTAAGAGAAGATTCTTTTATTGATCCATCTGTTGACTATAGTTACTGTGTAGATGTTAGATGCCTATTGAAAATTTGAACAATAATAAGTATATTGCCATGTGTCTGAAATTTTAAGCTCTTTTGATAAGTATATTAAACATTAGTTTTAAGACAGTTTTAAGTTTCAAACATAGTTGTCATTGGCATATGACGGCTCATGGCTGTGGGTCAAAAATCCCCTATTTCATACCCTCACAACATTGCCCCAAAGGGGAAATTTATTGCATTTGTATCAGCAGACGTAGAGACTGATAATTTTGAGACTGAACTAAAGCCAGGAATTGACCTTCTAGGATCTATTGATGAGATATTTTTTTATATCTATGACATATAAGAATAGTCAATGAACCCTCTTTGGACAATTGCTTTATATTAACAGTGCGTAGACTTTCTCTTGTATATTTATCTATTTTAAGTTGATTGGTTGACATTAACATATTAAAATTTTTTTACAGAGGTATGATGCTACTACTCACTTTGAGTCAACAGTAGTGGATGTTCTCAACAGTATACATTGATAATTGGAAAGGTTAGGTTGCGTTTATTTTGTCTGTTTTCAGTTTTCAATTTTTTCAGTTTTTCCTTCATAAAAGCTGAGGCGAAAATTAAAAAGCGGAAAAGCGGCTAATGCACCCTTAGTTTTCTGCCATTATGTCCTCTATTTTTTGCACTTGAATTGACTTGCCAATGCAATGAAAGGCAAATGGCACTATTCTATAACAGTCATTTGCACTAGTATTATTTACAACATGTACATTTTATCATATTTTATCACTTATAATTTCATAAGTGTACAAACTTTAGGGATTATTACATTATAGTTCTTTTGAGGGCCTCATTTCTTCTATGTTTAGCAATAAGTCGTCACTTAAATTATGATTCATCATATTATCATCCTGATAGTTTTCTGGGTAATTGGGTAACTCGCTAGTTCTTGTATTATTAACTGGGTGTTTTTGAACAGGTCATTGACCTCAATGTGGATATAAGTGCTGCAGAAGAGTACAGTAGGAAAACTGGGTGAGATGCCCTTTGTCTTATTGTGTTGCTGCTTTGATCCTTATGATTGACTCAGCAACTGTGTTATTAGCATTTATAATAAATACATTATGTTGTGTCTTTATTTAAAAGAGACAAGAAAAGAAATGAAATCACTCATGCTCAACTTGTAGAACCGGTGTGTGGCAGAACTCTTATTGCAATAAAAATTATTTAATTTATGTCAGTCCATACAAATTATTCCAATAGTAAATAGATATTTAAAATGTTCATCTCAATTATTTAGAAAGGAAAACTTTCAGGTAGTTTGTATCATTACAGATATCATGTACAAGTACTCATGAGACAAATAAATTTTTCATAAAAAAGAGTAAAATAAATTCCCTTCTTTGAGAGATAAGTTTATTACACTCAATTTCCCTCTATTTCTAATATATATACTTCCCTACACTAAAAATTTAAAATAAGCTGCCTTTAATCTATTTTTCAAGTTTTTCATTAATTCTCTATTTTCTCTTGGTTATTATTTTATTTGGATGAAAATATCCTTTATTGACAGTGATATACATTAATCTTCCTACAAAATAAAATATGCTTATAATGCAATAAAATATTTAATTTCATTTTGAATTTTTACTATATTAAGGAAAGAACTAATTTTTAAAGCAATTTTAAAAAAAATTACATTTTTTACAATTAATTTTAGAATATTAATGCATATAAAAGTAAATTATTTGTCGATATTGTATATTAAATGAATCATGAAGCATGTAGCGAGAAGATATTTTTTTAAATTTTACTATAAAAGTACTAACTAATATTCTAAACTTAATAGTTTACAAAATATATGATATTTTTTATATATAATTGTTATAAATTATTGTTATTACTAATGATTTGTTCACTTAGTGTGACAATAATATAAAAATTTAATTATGTACAAATATATTAATATTTTATATTATTATAAACCAAATTATTATTATTGTTTTGATATGGATGAGCCAAATATATTCTATTGAAATAATACTTAGACACTCTTGAAGTAAGTGTTTTTTTCTTGTTCTAGAAGAATTTTAGCAATCCTATGTAAAAATGTATAAAAGAGAATATATGATAAAAAAATGTATGAATGGTTTTCATATGAGGGAGTGGCTATTGCCATTCCAATATGTCTATTGCCACTCCCACTTTACTATCATTTATTGTATTCTTTCTAAAATACCCTTCCTTTTTTTTTTTATGAACATAGTAATATAACATTAAATAATTATTATCAATTATATTATTTAAATTTATAATTTTATTGTAATTAATTAGAAAATAATTTGTTTTTATATTTGACATTAGAATTTTATATTCATATATAGTTAATTTATTTAAAACATAATTTGAATTTAAATATCAAAGTTTTATGGTTCTCCTTAATATCGTAACTATCTAAATCATAAATCAAAGTATTTTTTCTAAAAAAGTAAATCAAGCATATTTTGATTTTATTGTTTTTGTCTTATAATCTATTCTTTTTTTTTTTCAAAAATAATCCTTCCCTTAATCTATACATCATAATAAACACTAAATTTATTTATTTTTATATAAAAGCAACATGTTTTGATTTCAGTTGCAATTACGAATTTTATCAATTTTTTTATAAAAAAATTTAGCATGTTTTATGAAAAAAAGTAAGATAAATTTTTTTACTAAATTATAAAATAGATTACGAAGTAAAAAATAATGAAACACTAAAAGAATTTTTTCAGTATCAATAAAATTAAATTCAAATAAAACATTGGATATATGATGATAAATTGCATCATACTAATTTCTTTATATTGTTCATTCATTTAGTATTTTCATGAACACCCATTGTTTTAATGTTTATATAATTACTATATTAAGAAAAAAATTTATTTATGATTTAGATAGTTACGATATTAAAGAAAACTATAAAAATTTTATATTTAAATTCAAACTATGTTAATAAATTAACTGTATGTGAATATAAAATTTGATAATATCAAATATAAAAAACTAATTATTTTCTAATCACAATAAAAATTATAAATTTGAATAATATAATTGATAATAATTATTCAATGTTATATTACTATCTTGATAAAAAAAAATCAAAGGAAGGATATTTTAGGAAAAACACAATAAATAATAGTAAAGTGGGAGTGACAATAGACATATTGGAGTGGCAATAGCCACTCCCTCATATGATTAAGAGTAAGAAAGAAATCTCTTTCTCTGGGAGTACTGTAAAATTACTCATTTTGTTTATATATGAAACTTAATGGTATAATTATTTAATAAATAATATTTTGGTAAAAAAATAATAAATATCATAAAATTAAGAATTAAAGAAAAAAGAAAAGAGATTAAAATATAACTTATTTTAACTCTTTAGAAAAAATGAGTGTATATTTCATAAATAAAAGAAGAAAAGTGTAATAATAATATCTTTTTAAAAAGAATTGTATTCTATTTTAAAAATAAATAGAGTAATTTTATGGGAATAATAAAGTTATACAATAATTGCATACCATACACTTTATCATTATTAGATGTTGTAAGTGATCTCCACTCTTTTTACTTATTTGTCACATATAATAATAATAAAGTATATGGTGTACATTTGTTATCTATATCATCATCAGCATTATATGAAGAGGATGCAATAGATAACTGTTTTTTGTGTCTCATAATTGAATTGAAATCCACTTTCAAGTCCATAAACATAGTTTATATTGAAATATCTATGAATTTACCAAAAATTTACAACACTTTCCTTTTCCACTTTGCTTTCCATGTTCCCTACCTTTAGTGATAGTTTTCAACTTTTTTTTTTGTTTAAATGCATGATAGTTTTCATCTTTTACGGGATGTGCACATATCGAAATTGTTCTACTCTTCCATTTCTTTTTCTTTAGATTTTATTCGAGTTTCAACCATTTCTTTCTAGACTATTTTGAAAATAATAGAATTATATAAATACCTAACAAATAAATAATGCGACTAGACAAGACTTAACATTTAAAATATAAATTTTAATTAATTATATTTAAATATTTATTTTATTAACATAAAGTTATCTTATATAATATTTAACATTAATTATAATAACTTTTAAAAAATAAACAGCAACTCAATAGGTACGACAGTATCAATCGAGCCGCTAATGCATATTTTATTCCCGTGACGTTACTCCTAAATAAATAAATATATTGCAAAGGCAACATCAAATCCCCACACACCACATGCACGCCGAATGAATGTGGCCAGATGGCGATTACATTCAAACTTTCCGAATGTATTGCAAAGTGTGGGGTCACCCGAGAAACTAACCTGACAGAGCAAAGCATAGGCATTGACCAAAACAAACTGATGGCAAAGTCTTCTCTGTACCTCTGACTTCATAGCACTGCTGCCAGCAATTGCATGCATTACAAGTGTTGTTTGCATGTGTGCGTGACCGTTCCTTCAAATTGCTGCATTTCCTCCGCGTCCACTTTTAATTATCCTATCTAAATTAATAAAAATTTGATACATTAAAACTCTATTATATCTATATAGAATATATCTAGACATAATTTATATTTATATATATATATATTAAATTTGTAATGTATCAAATTTTTATTGATTCCCTAAAATATAGTTAAAAGTGGATGAAGATAATATATAAAATTAAATTTTACTCTGATCAATGAAAACAAAGGGTAAATTTAGAAAAAAAGGTTGATGAATACTTCTTTTTATTTCAACATATTGTTAGTAAAAAAATTTATTCTATTCAAAGGTAAAATATTTTCAATTTTCAATAATATATTAACATATATTTAAATAGTGAGGATAAAATATCTATAGTAACATTACATTGAAATTAAATCTTAATATTATACAATAATACATACATAAGTATTTTGGCAAAGAGAAGTAATCAAGACAGAGAAAATCGGATCGGTCATTAAATCGAATAAGGTACTGGTTCAAAGGTTCACTGGTCAAACCGAGTTTGACCTGTTGAACCAAAAAATTATATATATATATATATTCTTTTTTGTGTCAATAAAAAAACAATAAAAAAAACAACATAATGATTTTTATATAAAATAAACTTTATTTTTTCCTTAAAACTTACTAGTATTACTTTTCGTACAACCGTACTTCCTTTTTGCCAAAATGGCCATACTAATGTCTTATGTGCAAAATCTTTTGATTTAATTGGGCTAAAAAAACAAAAACAAACCTGGCCCTAAAGAAACCCTACATCTTTGTCGTGGTTTCTCGTTAGCCGCCACCCACTCAAAGATAAGCATCAGAAGTTCAGAACCTAATAACCTATGACTATGAGCTGTGCAATGTTCTTTTGTATATTCAAAAAAAAAAAAAAAGTTACAGCATTCTTTGGTTCTTGGTGCGAAGGGGGTAGTTGGAAAATGGAGATGTGTGGCTTGGTCAAGTTATCATGGGCAAAAAGTGGCTCGTGCGGGACTAGCACAATACCAGCAGGAGGTTCATGGTTGTTTCTATTAACGAACTATACCTGCACAGATAAAAATAAATTAAAAACAATAAAGTCTGGGGCGTGCAAATGCACTGGCCTCAAGGAATATTCCAGTGTAGTCGGGAATCCTCCAGGATACAGCAGGCTCTTCCACGATAATGGGATATCTAGAACTAGCAAGGTTGGTCTCTCAAATTAACCCAAACACTCTAAAAAGCACGTTGTAAAGATTAGATGAAATTGATAGAATGAGAAGAGAAGAATTGAAGACTATTTTTTTCTGACTATGTTCACGAAAAAATAAAAAATTGAAAAGCAAAACTGTTTGAAATTTTTTAAAAAAGAACTACTTACTGCATACAAAGATATCATGGGATATTTATCACTTGATACTAAAAAAATATCTGTTTCTAAACTTATCAGCTAAATAAAATCGCAAATATCTCGGAATTTTAGCTGACCACTTTCTCAAAGTTTTTAATCCCGTTAAAACTTATCAAGTGATAAGTTTGTATAGGAAATCCCGAAAATAACGCTGTTTACGTTATAGAGCTTTACACTCAATACCTTGCACGTGGCTGGTCAATATCCTCACTTCACGGCATTACAATTTGATTCAGTATCAATAGGAACAAGTTTAAAATTGACCACCAAATCCAATATACAAACATGCCCCCCCAAAATGCAAGTACGTTAGAATTGAAAACCAATAACAAAAGAATATTGACGTTAAAGTCAAACAAACTTTCAACGTATAAAAAAATACTTGCATATAACATATTTGATAGTGAAATAATAATAATAACAATAACTAGAATATTAATAAAATAATATAACAATCCCCCACTTATTTCAAAATCAAATATGTTAATAAAACATTTGGGTTAAACATGAATGTAAATGCTTTGAATCTGGTGTCTTTTGGACTATGAACCAGACTTAGATAGACAAGATTTTAATTTACAATGCAAGTGGTGAAGTGAAACTTCTATGAACCATTACATTTAGTGTAAACTAGAATCCTATCTGATCACATTTACACCCTCTCTTACTCCTTGCTGTTATCGCTGTGTTGCGCGTTTCGACCATGCTCGTGCTTGGTAATTCATGAGTGCTCTAGAAACTTGCCAAAGTCTCATAGGAGTGGCCCCACCCCTACACTCATATAGGTGAATTTCATCAAGTGTATACTGTACTTTATACATTACCCATAATTAAGAGCTATGAAATTCATTAAAAGCATGAAGCTTATCCTCACATTAATGCAGTCTAGCCCAACTCATTTCTCACACCATAGGAAAGGACACAAAATGTGCTAGCAAGAACTAACAGATGACTTGTTATTACCCATATAAACCTTTTTCATGGGATCTCCACCCACAAAGGTTGGGTTCCCATCACTGTTAATATCAAATTGGCTGAAGTCCCATTCCCCTCGATGTGGCACTTACAAAATTCCTCCCAAGAGGCTTAGTCAAAGGATAAGCTAAATTCAACTCTGACTTCACATAATCAATAGATATTATTCCATCTTTCAGCAGCTGCTTTACCACTTCATGTCTCAACCTAATGTGTCTGCTTTTACAACTATATGTTTTGTTATTTGCAATAGCTATTGCCGCTTTATTATCACAATGTACAAACACAGAAGGAATAGGCTTTATTCCTAATGGAATATTACTCAAAAAAAATTTTAACCACTCAGCCTCATTACCGGCTTGTTCTAGAGCTATGAACTCTGATTCCATGGTGGACTTTGCAATTATTGTTTGCTTGACTGATTGCCAAGTAACAACACCACCTCCTAAGATAAACACATATCCACTAGTGGATTTAATCTCATCAGAATCTGAGATCCAGTTAGCATCACTGCATCCTTCTAATACAGTATACTTAATACCATAATTCATAGTACCTCTCAAATATTTCATCAGTCTAGCCAACGCGGCCCAATGATCATTGTTTGGATTATATGTATACCTACTCAATTTACACACAGCATATGCTATGTCAGGTCGAGTGAAATTCATTAAGTGCAACAGACTACCAATAATCTGTGCATACTCAGACTGGGCCACAGGATCACCCCTATTCTTCTTTAATTGAGCATTAGCGTCATAAGGGGTACTCACAGGTTTAACATCAAAATGTCCAAACTTCTTTAGAAGTTTTTCCACATATTGTTCGTGTGACAATATAATATTGTCACACTTCCTTATAACTTTAATACCCAAAATCCCATATCCTTCATATCAAAATTTGATGATAGAAACTTCTTTGTCTCAATCACAACATTAAGACTAGTGCTAAATATAAGCATATCATCAACATATAGGCAAATAATTACACAATCATCACCAATCAATTTAATATAAACACATTTATCTACTTCTACAGAAGAGAAACCATTAGTAATTAGAACTTCATCAAATTTTTCATGCCACTGTTTGGGTGCCTATTTTAAACCATAAAAGGGATTTAATCAATTTGCATACTTTGTTTTCTTGTCCAGGTTCCATGCATCCTTCAGGTTGTGTCATATATATTTCTTTTTCCGAATCACCATTTAAGAAGGTTGTTTTAACATCCATTTGGTGAATTATTAATTTATAAATTGAAGCTAATGCAATTAGAACTTGTATAGATGAGATCCTTGTTACTAGTGCAAAAGTATCAAAATAATCAATATTTTGTTTTTGACTAAAACCTTTAGCAATCAGTCTTGCTTTATATTTTTCTATTATTCCATCAGGATTAAATTTTCTTTCAAAAATCCATTTACATCCGATAGGTTTTGCTCTAGGTGGTAAATCAACTAAAATCCATGTATTAGATTTTTTAATTGAGTCAATTTCAGATTTTATTGCATCTCTCCATAATTGTTCATCTGATGAGTTAATAGCTTTAGAAAATGTTGTTGGATCATTTTCTACAATATATGTATAAAAATCATATCCAAATGATTTCTCCATTATTTGTCTTTTACTTCTCCTCAAATCTTCATATATGTTATCTTGGTTACTTTGAGAAGGGACGCTAGATATTTTTTCTAATTTTAATGGATATATATGTTCAAAGAATTCTGTATTTTTTGTTTCAATTATTGTATTTTGTTCAAGAACTTCACTTTTTAATACTAAAAATCTATAAGCAGCGCTATGTTTAGCATATCCAATAAACATGCAATCTGAGGTCTTGGATCCTAATTTCTTTCTCTTAGGTTCAGGTAACATAACTTTTGCCGAGCACCCCCACACTTTTATGTAATTTAGTTTTGGTTTGTATCCTTTCCACATTTCATAAGGTGATTTATTTGTTTTCCTGTAAGGTATTCTATTTTGTATATGGTATGCAGTTAAGATCGCTTCTCCCTATAAATTATCAGGTGCATTAGAACTTATTAATAATGCATTCATCATTTCTTTTAATGTTCTATTTTTCCTTTCTGCTACACCATTAGATTCGGGTGAATAAGGTGGAGTTACTTCATGTATTATTCCTTCTTTTTCACACAACTCATTAAATAAAATATACTCTCCTCCTCTATTAGATCTAACTCTTTTTATTTTTCTATTTAATTGATTTTCAACTTCAGCTTTATAAGATAAAAACATATCAAATGCTTCATCTTTATTTCTTATTAAATAACCTTTAGTATATCTAGAAAATCATCAATAAAAGTCACCTAATATTTTTTACCACCTCTAGTCATAGTTTGTTTTAAATCACCAAGATCAGAATGAATTAATTCTAAAAACTCAGTTTCTCTATGTACAAAAGGGCATATTTTTTAGTTAATTTTGATTCTACACATATTTCACATTTATCTAAATTTGAACTAGTTATGCCAGAAATCATACCTAGATATTGCATTTTCTTAATATATGGTATACTAACATGTCCTAATCTAGTATTCCAAATATACATAGAGTCAATCATATAAACAGAATTAGAAACATTCATTATTTCGGAAACATTGAGAACAAAAAGTCCATGATTACAATAACCCTTTCCAACAAAAACATTATTTTTCGTCATGACAATCTTGTCAGACTCAAAGGAAACCTTTACCCCAGCTTTCCCCAGCAATGCTATAGAAATTAAATTTGCCCTAATACTAGGCACATGTAAAACATCTTTGAGTGCCAAAGTCTTCCCAGATGTTAGCTTTAACATAATTTTTCCTTTTCCTTGCACTGGTGTAGTTCTGGAGTCACCAAGATAAACTTTCCAAGTATAGGAGGCAAATGCATTCCTATTGGCACAAATGTGCCTAGTAGCTCTAGAATCAACCACCCAATCAATGACATTGGCAACAAGCATTGCTTGAGAGACGATCGCAGCAACTATATCATCTCCTCCAACCAAATTTGCTTTTGGCTTTGGCTTAGGAGGATTTCCAGTCACGGTCACTCTCTTTCGACATTGTGATGCTCTGTGACCTGGTTTACCACAAACATAACACCCTCCACTTCTTTTGAAACTGGGATTATTTTCTCTTTGAAAGTTGGAAAAGGAATTGTAACACGAATTAAATTTAGACTTTTTGTTATTGTCATACCTCTTTTTATGACCTTGCAGCAAGTGAGCCTTGGATGCCAGTGCTTTAGCCACCCTTGCTTCTGCGATCTCCTTGCGGCTAGTGTCTTCAATGATGATATGTTTGATTAGTTCAACCAGTGAAAATTGTTTATTCTTATGCTTTAGTTGGTTTTGGTAGTCCTTCCATGATTCGGGTAGCTTCTCTATCAATATTCCAGCTATGAACTCATCTGGTAATGAGATGTTTTCTACTTTTAAATTCTCCAGCAGCTTGTGGTATTCATTGATCTGAGTACGGATGTCCTGAGTACGGATGTCCTTATTATCCCATCGATAATAATGTCTGATGACAAACTTCTAACGAGCACCATCTTCAGCAGTATATTTCATCAACATTGACTCCCATATCTTGTGAGCCTCTTTGTAGGTGCAGTAGACATTGAACAACTCATTTGATAGAGTTGAGATAATTGTGTGACAGTAGACTTTGTTGGCGGCGATCCAATCTTCTAAAGCTTTAGGAAATGCTGATGTTGGATGAGCAACGGTGAGAGCCTCGGCCACCCCATGCATATCAAGGATGGAATAGATCCTTTCTTGCCAACGGCGATAGTTGCTACCATTTCCATCGAACACCTCAATCTTGGACACGTCTGGCAGTGGTTTGGCATAGATGACATTGGGAACAACAATCGGTGGAGTATCATTGACTGCAGTGCCATTGTTGTCTCCATCACCAGCATTGTTGGAATTGTTATCGGCCATATTCCTTGAGATTGTTAACGAACTGTACCTGCATAGATAAAAATAAATTAAAAACAATAAAGCCTGGGGCGTGCAAATGCACTGGCCTCAAGGAATATTCCAGTGTAGTCGAAAATCCTCCAGGATACAACAGGCTCTTCCACGATAATGGGATATCTAGAACTAGCAAGGTTGGCCTCTCAAATTAACCCAAACACTCTAAAAAGCACGTTGTAAAGATTAGATGAAATTGATAGAATGAGAAGAGGAGAATTGAAGACTATTTTTTTCTGACTATGTTCACACAAAAAAAAATTGAAAAGCAAAACTATTTGAAATTTTTTTAAAAAAGAACTACTTACTGCATACAAAGATATCATGGGATATTTATCACTTGAAACTAAAAAAAATCTGTTTCTAAACTTATCAGCTAAATAAAATCGCAAATATCTCGGGATTTTAGCTGACCACTTTCTCAAAGTTTTTAATCCTGTTAAAACTGATCAAGTGATAAGTTTGTATAGGAAATCCCGAAAATAACGCTGTTTACGTGATAGAGCTTTACACTCAATACCTTGCACGTGGATGGTCAATATCCTCACTTCACGGCATTACAATTTGATTCAATAACAATAGGAACAAGTTTAAAGTTGACCACCAAATCCAATATACAATCAGGCCCCCCCAAATGCAAGTACGTTAGAATTGAAAACCAGTAACAAAAGAATATTGATGTTAAAGTCAAACAAACTTTCAACGTATAAAAGAATACTTGCATATAACATATTTGATAGTGAAATAATAATAATAACAATAACTAGAATATTAATAAAATAATATAACAATTTCTTCCTCTCTCTTCGACAGTAAAAGTATATCTCTGACTGACGCTGTCTCCACCGAGTGAGGAAAACGCGAAGTAGAGGCGGATGGAGGTAGAGCGCAGGCAAAACACGATGGTGTGGAGCTTCTTCCCTTGAATTTAAAAACAACAACGTTTTGCCTTTCCTTTTTTTTCCCTAGTTTAAAGAGCCTAAACTGGCAACCTCAGAAAAATCGGGGCGGTACATTGATTTTACCTGGTTTTGACCGGTTTTGAACTCCTCCGATTGTAGGCTCTTGACCAAATTGGCAAGATGAACACTTGCCAGTTAACCCGGTCTAACCGGCTAATCCGGTCCAATTTTTTCTTCATTGAATGTAATTGTCATGTGCATTTGACTTCCTTAAATGTAAGCAATAATTTAAAATGTAAAATGCATATTTTTTTTGAGTAAATAATCATGTTAGTCGCTAAAATGGCCCTAAAATTGTATTAGTGTGTAACTTTAGTTCTTGAGTATAAGAAATTTACCTTTTAATTTTAAATTACAAAATATAAGTCATACTGGATTTTGTCCCTATCTTGTTCCTTTCTTGTCACATCTTGACTATTGAAAAAGTGTGGTGAAATTCAAATTTGTTTGTGACTAGTTGGATGACTAGTCAATACTCCCTATATTTTTTTTTTATTAATAAGCAAAAACCATGTCATTTTGATACATTAAAAAGCTAACACATTTAAACACAATTTGTAACCAGATAGGCTTTATCATATTCTAAAATGGCACAATTTCTCACCACAATTGTATTTCTTATTAATAGTTGTGATCATAAGCTATGCCAATCTAGTAGTATGTTAAAAAGTTAATGTATTCGGTCACAAATTATGTCAAGATATATTAGCTTTTTAATATACCAAATTGGTACGATTTTTCACTATAAGTACAAGTGCCTGTCAATTCACATTTTTTTTATTCTCGTAATTTCTTTTAGGCTTAAACCCTAAATTAATCCCTCAAGTTTGCATCAGGGGATAAGTTGGTCCCTCATATTTTGAAAATCCAAAATTGGTCCCTTACATTTGAAAAAATTGGACAAATTAGTCATTGCCTACGGTTCTGGATAGTTAAAATGGGGACAAATTAAATTGGTCCCCCCATACACTATATAGAACTGTATAGACCAATTTGTGATTTTCAAAATTTGAGGGATTAAGGGGCTGCTTGCTTTCAGTTTCCAGTTTTCATTTTTAATTTTCCAATATTCAGGAAATTGTGAAGAAAAACTGAAAAAACTAAAAATTGGAATTTGTAATTTTCAGAATTTTCAATTTTTCCTTCATAAAATCTAGAAAACTGGAAAACTGAGAATGAAAACTGAAAAACTGGAAACTAAAAGCAAACAACCCCTAACTTGTCCCTCAATGCAAATTTGTGAGTCTAATTTGGGTATTTAATCTTTCTTTTAATTTTTTAACTTCTTTCATTTATTTTTATAACTTCCTCCAACTCCCTACGTATCAAGAAAATTTTGAAAAATAGAAATTTTGGACACTAAAAAGTAGTTAAAAGGGACTATTCCCTTTATATATAGATTAATAAGGAATTAAATGAGTAGTTTTACGATTTTATCCAATCGAATCTTTCTATGTGCTTGACTATTAATATTGAAGGGGTGAGATAAAAGTCAAACTTGATTATATGATTAAATAACCGTGTAATTTTTTTTATAGAATGTCACTACATCAAAATTAAACTCATAACGTAAATTACATATCTATACACTATATAAAGGGAATTGTGGTATTTTGGTGTCTAAACTTCTTTTCCAGTTTTGTCATTGTTATTAATTTGTTAATCAACTCTTAATGGGTCACTATTGTAAATTAATGATATTTGCTACCTACCACCAAATTCAGTTTTTTCACAAAGAGGCAATAATTTGTAAACACTCAAGGGATTTTCTCATCCTCTTGCCCTTATTAATTAACTAAAAGGGAACTAAATCCCGTTTGCATCTTACTGCAATATGATTATTTTGCAGAAGTTAGCATTAAGTGAAAAGAAGAGAATTGCAATTTTAGTCTTTGTGCCAAAAAGTGACATTTTTGGCTCATGAAAGGTTCTTCTTTATTCTTTTTTTTTAGCAAAAATTTATTTGTTTCCATTGTTATTTATTACTTGATTCATTGATGAATGACATATTCCGTCTTTTCTATTTTCAAGGCTTAAAATGAATGAAATTTAGTTGTCATTGCTGCTTCACAATTTGACAAGAAATGAAACTAGAAAGAAATCATGCATTGCTTCCGGTGAATATATTTTTTATTCAAAGAATTAATTTATTGACATTGGTAATTGTTTCGATGTACATAGTTAGTATCAGTCACAATTTCAATAGTCTCTCCTCCAAATGATCATATTTAATTTCAATATTAATAACTATATTATTTGCATTTGGAATGTGAGTGGTTTATATATATACGTTTACTTTGATAATGTTATCATGGTCAGTTTTTTGTTTTTTTTGGTTAATTTTGTTGCTCTAAATAAACTATGGATTAATAAGTACAAGTATTTGGAGGAAAGTATATATCTTATAAATAGAAATAGTAAAGTATGTCATTTTTTTAAGGGAATAATAAATATGTTAATACAAAAAAAAGGGGAAGTAACTAGTTTATATAAAATAAAAAATTTAAATCCATATTTAGTGCCACCTTTTACTAAAATTTCAATCTCCATATTAAGGCTTTTAATTTTTTCCATGCCGGGTTTGTTGTTTGTTGTGTAGAACATATTTTCTCGGCAACCAACCACGGGCTGGCAAGACAAAAAACCCGTGCCAAACTCCCATAGTAACGACGATGGATTCATCGAACCTGGACGATGATTTGGTTTGGTTTCTTTGATTGAAGTGCGCCCGTTATTCTCAACGCTATTCATGGCTTTCCAATATTTCAAAAATAAAAAACAGTTTCTTTTCAGGAAGACACACGAGAGCCATCCGTTGTGGAGCATTGAAATCCAAGTTGTTACTGTTTCTAGGTACTCATACCTTTTTGTGTACACACAATTGCACTCTTTTTCGCTTTTTTGGTTCGGTGAGTCATTGATCATTCTCTGCTGTGTTCTGATTTGGTTACCCCTTAAATGCTGACAGACCAAGAGTGTGAAAGTGGATTTGCTTTAAGAAGACATTTTGTGTAGCTGTTATTTGGATCCTCCACTTTGGATGGCTTGCATAGAAACCTAGGAGAGGAGAGGTGAGTTTCGGGTTTGTGTCAGATTTTATCTTCATACTTCGTGGCTCTTAAGGGGTTTGGAAAAGTTCAACTTTTGGTTTTGTCTTATTCTGATGGACGCAAGTGTCCCATTTGTGTTTTACGTCATTTAACGCGCTTATTTAAAGTGAAAAGTAAATGCTGTGGCGCCACGTTAGTGCGAATGCATGCTACAACATTATTTTGCCATTATTGTATTACATGATGGATCAATTATGTTTGCGTTATTGAGCGCCAAAGTAAGTTGCCATGATTCTGTTGAACGGTCAAACATGATTCTGGCTGGTGTTTTTGTTTCATAGGCAGGAACTTGCATACGCTAAGAATGTGATTCTGTTTTGATCTTTCCCGAGAATGACTTTTTTATAGTAGAGTTTGGATTCTTTATTACAACACGATTGGTTTGCATCAGATAAATTTGTGTCAATAGGCCTAAGACATGCTATTCGGTGCATCTTGGGATTAGTTTATTTTGTATTCAGGAAATCAAAACGTCTCTGTCAACATTTATAAGTATAGTATAAGTTAATCCAAAGAAATACACAAATCTTTAAATAGTTAATTTCACTGTCAATTTCCCTAAATACACATCTTGCTAGTCCTGTTAGAACCCTCCAAGTGTTTCTTTCGATCAATCGGTCTAGAAATTTGACGAAACTATACATGGGCTTCTAACCTCCCTCAATATTATTTTCAATTGCTAGCCTGTGCTGGACCAATGTTCAACTTCGTGTCTTTAACTTTATTGACTCCTTGATCTTTGTATAAGCACAACAACTTTCTGTTGACATTTGATTTTCTATTTATTCTAGCTTCTGCTAACCTTCCTCAATAGTCAATACCTTCCTATACTCTATATATATTTCTTTCCAACCGTTCTTCTTATCCAAATCAATTATGAGCTTTTCTATATGAGCATTTGAATTTGAGGTGCTCAGCGTTTCATGGATTTTGGGTTTAGATTCTAAATTGAACTACTTTCATGTCTTCTTTTTTTTTTTTTAAGTTATTATGCATGACTATGATATGAGGAGGATTCAAGTTCACACCAAACCTTATTAATTTTCGTAGTTTTTCTCTTTCAGCTTGACATCTTTGACTTCAAGTTCTTGGAGTTATATTCTCCACAGTACCTTCACAGAGGTCTTTCATTCAATTTTGCAGCTTCCATCACTAACCACCATCAACCATCTGTCACAATCTCCTTCCTTTTCATTGAGGTTGGTTAAATATTTCTGAATTATTTCTAATAGTAAAATATCTTTTTCACTACTCTACATTCATCTTAAATTTCATAACAGCTGCTGATGTACCTGATTATCTTCACTTTTGGCTTGTGTACCAGAGCTGTAAGCAGCATGGTGTACTTGATAGTCAAACTATTTCCATAACTCACTCATTGCCGTAGTCCTTTTTTTCACTGTGTTACAGGTGAAAGTCTTTGTTGGTGTCCTCAATGGGTCATCAAGCTGATGAAAATCTTGAAACAAAAGAGATGGACGTGAGAAGCTTGTCATCTTCACATGACCAGGCGCCATACGTTCACAAAGTGGGAGTTCCCCCAAGACAAAACCTCTTCAAGGAATTTCGAGCCAGTGTGAAAGAAACATTCTTCCCAGATGATCCTCTTCGGTCCTTTAAGGACCAAACAAAATCCAGGAAGTTCATTATGGGAATTGAAGCCATATTCCCCATACTTAGTTGGGGGAGAAATTATAGCCTCAAAAAATTTAAAGGGGATCTTATAGCTGGTCTAACTATTGCAACTCTCTGCATTCCTCAGGTATATTGGCTCTAAAATGATGATTTTGATAATTATGATAAAGAATCATAATTCCTATTAGTTTCTTCCCTTCTTGAGGTTTTAATACTTGTCTTGAAAAACAGGACATTGGATATGCAAAGCTTGCAAATTTGTCTCCTCAATATGGACTGTGTAAGCCTCTTGTCTCTCATCAACAGCTTAAGTTGCCCTATGTTCTTTATTTGGATGTTGGACTGACTTCTTGTTACCCTTTTTGTTCTACCCTTCATTACAGACTCCAGCTTTGTTCCACCACTGATTTATGCTGTCATGGGGAGTTCTCGTGATATTGCTATTGGACCAGTGGCGGTGGTTTCTCTCTTGCTGGGGACCTTACTTCAGAATGAGATTGATCCCATTGCAAATGCAGCAGGCTATCGCAGACTTGCTTTTACTGCCACTTTTTTTGCTGGGATTACTCAAGCAACACTTGGGATATTTAGGTATTACAATTCTGACTCTAAGTGAGTTAGCATTTGGGTCTTCCAAACAATAATATGAAGGTTCCACCTTTTTAACACACCAATGGTTGATCTTGTGATCAGGTTAGGATTTTTGATTGACTTCCTATCCCATGCTGCAATCGTTGGTTTTATGGGGGGAGCTGCCATCACAATTGCTCTTCAACAGCTTAAGGGCTTCCTTGGGATTGAGAAGTTCACAAAGAAAACTGATGTCATCTCTGTGATGCATTCAGTATTCTCATCTGCCCATCATGGGGTATGATTTGTCTCTGTCTGCATACCTGCATATAGACAATAATAGCTAGAATTTTTTCTCTGAATATGTGTGATAAAGTTGATTAATATATATCTAACATATTGCAGTGGAACTGGGAAACTATAGTAATTGGAGCCACCTTTCTGGCTTTTCTACTGTTTGCCAAATACATTGTAAGCACCCAAATTCATGTTTCTGTTTATTCCTTAATCCGAATATTGGCAGTGTAAACTATTTCCTCAATATCTTACAATATATGGACCAGGCAAAAAGGAACACGAAATTCTTCTGGGTTCCAGCAATTGCCCCGTTGTTGTCCGTTGTGCTCTCAACTTTTTTTGTATTCATAACCCGTGCAGACAAACAAGGAGTTGCAGTTGTAAGGATACATATTACCACCCTAAATACTTGAGTCATATATGACTAATTGATTGTATGATTAAAATAGTACTAATTGTAGCAGTAGTAAAGCTTTTCTCTCTTGATGTGTGAAGGTGAAACATATAGAAAAAGGGATCAACCCTTCGTCAGTGAAGGAAATTTATTTTAGTGGTGATTACCTTGGGAAAGGTTTTAGAATCGGCATCGTGGCTGGCATGATAGCACTGACTGTAAGTAAATCTTGACATTATAATCCTTTCATGAAGAGTATGCACCATTTGCTGGTGAATGTTGTTTTAAACGGCTAGGTTTTGGTTATCAGGAAGCCACAGCAATTGGAAGAACATTTGCTTCTATTAAGGACTATCAATTGGATGGAAACAAAGAAATGGTGGCATTAGGAGCTATGAATGTTGTTGGTTCAATGACCTCCTGTTACGTAGCAACTGGTAAGTCCAAAGGGAAGTCTTACGAACTTGGTTTCTTTTGTTATCAGGTGTAAAATTAAGAAGAACTAAGTAGTGGTCATGCCTGATGAAATCAAAGTTATAAGCATTTTCTTTTAGTTGCTAATAAAACCATGAAGTCTGTGCAGATAATGGCCGACTAATCTACGGCCTTTATGAACTGGAAGAGAAGTTAGGGATGCAGTTATATTATACAGTGGATTGCTTCATAATCTAAGTGCATGTAAGTGGGTTGCAGACTAATCTTTATAGTCTCTGATCTACCTTTTTTGCTGTCTTCAGGTTCTTTCTCTCGGTCAGCTGTAAATTTCATGGCAGGCTGCGAAACTGCAGTCTCTAATATTGTCATGTCCATAGTTGTATTCTTAACCCTGCAATTCATCACACCTCTTTTCAAGTACACTCCAAATGCTATCCTTTCTTCCATCATCATTTCTGCTGTCATCAACCTTGTGGACTATAAGGCAGCAATCTTGATATGGAAGGTTGACAAGTTTGACTTTGTTGCTTGCATGGGGGCATTCTTTGGGGTTGTTTTTGCCTCTGTTGAGATAGGACTTCTAATTGCTGTAAGTACAAAGGCTTGGTTATGCTCCCAAGTGTTAGTATTTTTGTGATTGGTCATTTTGACTTGGTTATTGTTACATGTTGTGGCAGGTCTCTATATCCTTTGCGAAGATTCTACTACAAGTCACAAGACCCCGAACTGCTATTCTGGGGAAGATCCCTAGGACAGCTGTGTATAGAAACATCCAACAATACCCAGAAGCCACTAAGGTTCCTGGTGTATTGATTGTAAGAGTTGATTCTGCAATATATTTTTCCAACTCCAACTATGTCAAAGAAAGGTAAAATTTTATTCCTCCTTGGTTTATAATTTAAAGAACTAGAACTTTAATCCAGACCTGTAGATTGAACTGAAATGAAATAATCCACCTGTGTAGTGGTTTAGTTGCAGAAATTTTTGTGACAATCATCTGCAAAGATAAGGGGGGAAGTTATATATATGGTTCAGAATTCAGAAAATGCCAGGAACACTATTTATACTTTATAGTTCTTTTTTTTTTTTTTTTGAAGTAACTGAAGTAGTTGCAATGTAGATGTTTGAGGACTACTTTATGAGATTATAACATGCATATTATTAGAGCTTAAATCTGCTTTGTAGAGAGGGAGGGCTAATTTTAGTTGTAAACTGGACTGAAACGTGGTCAGAGACTATAATGCAGAATGAACTGATTGGATGGTTAGAAAATCTGATTAATTTTGGGTCGTATCTTAACTTTTTGGAATTGCTTTTCAATTAATTCTACAGAACTAAATATCATTTACCCCTTCTAATGCACAAAATATTCTAAAATGACAATTAAAAACATTTCTTTTTCTCTTTTTCTTTGGTAATTTTAGAACCTATATCTGATGCCTACGCTCTGTTCTCTTCCAGGATTTTAAGATGGCTGATGGATGAGGAAGAACAAGTGAAAGGAGAGTACCAAACAAGAATCCAATTTTTGATAGTTGAGATGTCACGTGAGTCTCAATATTTTTCCTGTTTTAGTCTCATTTTCCTCAAGCAAGCACAAAATGATGGGTTTTGTCTTAACCTCAAATGTTGTGTTTGGTTGCAGCTGTTACTGACATAGATACCAGTGGCATCCATGCCCTTGAAGAGTTATACAGAAGTCTTCAGAAAAGAGATGTTCAGGTAAACCAAGTGCCATCTCTTCTATAACATTTCTAAACCATACATCATGTGAAATATGATCTTAACAAAAAGGTGGTACCTCTTTTGAACAGCTTGTTCTGGCAAATCCTGGCCCTGTAGTGATAGACAAGCTCCACACATCCAACTTTGCTCATTTGCTTGGTGAGGACAAGATCTTCCTCACTGTTGCAGAGGCTGTTGCATACTGTTCTCCAAAACTGGCTGAGGACCCCTGAAAAATCTGGACAATGTGGTTTTGGCTTCTCTTGGGATAGGAAATTGAGTTGATGGAAAAGAATTTGGGTGCGAGTAGGAAGACCTGAGGCTTTCAGGTAGATAGTCAAGGATGAGGTGATCACTGCAAAAAGGTTGGTGGAAGTCTGGCCCTATAGATGCATGCTAGTTGGTGCTCTTGTATGATCCTTATCCTTATCATATACTAAAGGAGAAAATAAAAGAAGCACATAGAGGTGCGCTTGTTGTGCACTCCAACAACTAAGAAATGCGGGTGTCTGTATGACGTTCTTTCTTGTTTTTTTCCCCCTTTCTTTTTTGTATTTTAAGCTTGAGGTTCTGTACAGTAATGGTCTCATTTGCATTATACGTGCCAAATGAGAAGTATTAGTTGAAAAAGTGTGTATTCAGTGCTCCATTTATAGAATTGATTATAAGTAAAATTAATTCTTACAGAATTGATTTAATTTTAAAATAAAATATTATATATTTTGTAGTTTCTCCGGAAAGGATTTTCACATAAACTAATAATTGTGTGTTTTGCATTAGAGTTTATAAATGGGGTTTGCATAAACTTTGTCATGACGCAACTCGAATCATGATTGGCACATAGGAAACATATTTCATAGCAAGTCTTTAAACATGGATTTCCTAGAAAAATGGATAAAGTTTTCTTTATTTTACGGATATTTTCTTCAAATACAAAACTTGTAAAACATGGATTTAGAACTCAGTCAAAGTTTCCTTGATAATACCCAAACACCACAACTCAACTAGAGTACTATATATATATATATATATATATGTCATGAAATTAGGTTTCTCATCAAACATGTTCTTCCAAAATACATAGCAAATCAAACATAAACATAACATATAGCTCGTGAAACCACGATGTCCAAAGGAATTTCAAATAACCTTAGATAACATATTTAAGTACATAAGCAAAGAACATAACATAATATAAAGTTCTTACATAAGTTTTAAAACATAAACCTATCCCAGACTATGCTTGTGACAAAAAGGAGCTACAACTATCATTTTAGAACAAGGTACTATTTCCTCAACAAGGGCCATGGATCAAAGTGGCTTTATTACCACAACAGAGGATCCTATATCTACTGAGCTAAAGGAAGATTGGAACTAGGACTAACTCTTGAATATGAAAAAGAGGAAGGGTAAATGGGTGAGTTTGATAATTCAATGAGTAGATAAAGCATTTATAACCTACATAAGACAATAAAAAAAAAAAGTAAAACAATAACATTAGAAAGCTATGCAATAACATAAGAAAATAAATTTATAGTCAAAGTACACAATTAAGTTGGAAGTGGCCTTAAATAGGAAACTCCATCAGGATAATTACACTCTGACGGCCATTCCCTCGTGTGATCTTGTCTTCCATTAAGAACCACTCATAAGTAGACCTACACTCATCCACCATGCACCATATATTGGTTACTATTTAGCAGACGATATATATCTTGAGTGAGCAATATTCATCAAAACAATCTCAGGACCACAAGATGATAAGTGGAAGTTATTTGCACAATATCAAAAAGCACAAACGAAATGATGTAGAGCAAACATTCAGAGTATTGCAGGCTTGCTTCGTGCAATTATACATGTCCTGACACGATTTTGGAAGAAGAATAAGCTTACGCGCATAATGAGAGCTTGCATCATATTGCATAATATGAATGTTGGGGATAAGAGAGGCATGTATGTAGGAAATTGGAATTGTATTGGCAGTATATTGGGCCACCGATGCCTTTTCGTTGAATGAGAGCATGCCATATGACCGATGCTGGCTCCATTTGCTCAGCTTCCCTCTTATGATAATGTGGGCAATGGCATATCACAACCAGAGTTAGGAGAAGAAAATTTTACTCTGCATGAGAGGTTTATCCAAATGAATGTCCAACTTTGTGATAAGTAGAAATATCGACAACTAAAGACAAACTTAGCGGAACATATATGGTAATTCAATAATACCCTTCAAGTATAGTTTTTAGTAATATAATATTTTAATTATGCATTGTTATTGGTTATGTTTTAATTATATGCATTGTTGTTGTTAATCATGTAATATTTTCAAAATATATTGAAGACTTATTTTAGTTTCAATAATATTTGTTTGAATTTTTATATTTTAACTTCTAAAAAATGTACAAAATATTTATCTATAATTTAATTTACTAAAAATTTATTCAGTATAAAAATATTCAATAAATTAATGTTGTATTTTTTATTTAAAATTAAATAATAAAAGATATTAAAATAAAGTATTTTATAATGATATTAAATTTTCCTTTCTTTTTAATTTAAGCAAACATGTAGGAGTCAAATAGGGACCAAAGTTGGTCCCATCCATTGGAGAGAAAAAGGATACTCTTGGTCTCATCATTTATCTATTGTTAAAACCTGAACATCCAGCAAGTTTCCTAAGTGCCAAAGTTTTACGTATCTTGCTCATGGAGCTTATAATTGCCTCCAAAATGTTGGATTGCCTTATACAATTGATGAAATTAAATTAAATTAAATGAGAGCTAAGATATGAGATATGTGAGATATATTTCACCAGCAGTTTGTTTATTTAGAATCCTTTAATAAAGTAAGGAGTGTAGTTGGAATTTTCCTGCAACTCTTGAAAGCCTCTTCACATACATGCACAATGATGGATCTTTTACATGTGTTAATGGTGCTCGGGTTATTGCATTCTCATGCTTTACTTTCAGATAGAGGAATGACTAGAAGAATGATATGATGATTATCACGGCATAATAAATTCCTTAGTTACTCACTCACCCGATTGTATATGCTTCACCATAATTTTTATATGTCATGTAACTCAAATCCACAGTCTCACACAACTTGATTAATTCAAATTCCTTCAGCCATTAATTGCATTTTCAAAATCTAGTAGATTATCTCATAGGCTAATTCATCATCCAGATTCTATAAATAGTGCAAGAGAATAAGTTTTTTGCCGTGTCTTTTGTTCATGGGTTTCAATTTTGATATAGGTACTATGAAGCAGGTTATGTGATATTATTTCATTTCCCAGGGTTCATGGCTTCATTTGTTTGGTTTATATTATGATTCCTCATGTCTCAACTCTCATTGTTCAACAAAAAAACAAAAAAATGGCATGTTCTTCATTCATGGGAAGATTGGTTTGTGGAAGGCCGAAATGGGTAATCTTCTACCTTGAAATCAATCCT
This sequence comes from Dalbergia cultrata, assembly GCA_031216105.1. Lineage (NCBI taxonomy): Eukaryota > Viridiplantae > Streptophyta > Magnoliopsida > Fabales > Fabaceae > Dalbergia > Dalbergia cultrata. The sequence goes on from CM062352.1 coordinate 36,158,218, forward strand.
AAAGTAGTTAACTGGAGTCCTTAGAGATTACTTTCATAATATTTTACTTTTATGGCCTAATTAGTTTGACATTTCCTTTTTTTCATTTTTATCTTGTAATTTGTCTCTCAATTGCCTTCTGTCTTCTATAGAAAGTTCAATGATGAACTCTCTCCAAAGATTTACTTTAGAGATAACCATGGAAATGAGCTTGAGCTTTATTTGGAAAGGGATTTGCTTGATTGTATAATCATTGATGGTTACATGCATCTTTGTAATGTTTACAATCTTTATAATGGTGGCTAGTTAAAGGTTTATTATTCTAGTGATAGTGTATTTAGCATTTGTGTTAGGGATATTGATATGCATAGAGTTCATTATCCTTAGCCACTTAGGAGGTTGATATTTGATGATCCAATTGCATTTGGTCTCCATGATATTCCATTTTATGATGCCATTCCTCATGCTTTGCTTGACCTTTTTGTTCAGGCACCTCAAGTTGATGGAATTTTTCCTCCTTTTTTCTAGCATTCTCATAATACTTTAGAAGTTAGTGCTTCAATTGTTGATGAAATTGGTGCACATGCTGCTAATGATGACCTAGTTGATGAAGCTACCAATGACCTAATTGTTGAAGTGACTCATGAACCAATTTTTGAACCTACTATGTGAGCCAAATTCTAAACTATTAGGTGTGCCTTCAAATCACGCTAATGCTAGGATTGAACGTGCTGATGAACATGTTGCTTTGGATAGCCATCCTATTAACCATGCTCAAATGGATTAAGTGCAAGATTCTATGAGTGGGTATTACACCTTTGAGATAGTTATTAGTGGTGGTAATGACTCAAAGAGCAATGCTTTAATCATGGATGCAGAGGAGGCTTAGGGACCTTTATTCTTACAAATGTTATTTAGTTTTTAGGGTGTTGTTATGTTGCTATTTTTTCTTTTCTTTGTTGGACAATGATCCAGCCTTTTGTTTAATTTTGTAATCTCAAATTAATGAAATCCCCATGTAATCTAGTTTCTATTTAAATAATATCCTAGGCATGTGTTCATGTGACAATTGTAAGTTCAATTTAGTGCATAATCTATACTACTATTAAGATATGCGAACAGAAAATAGAAACTTATAATTTTGACCAATGATGATTGAACTAAGCCTCCACCGTGCCATAAAGTACATGATTTTTGCAAAAATGTTATTTGGTGATACACCCTTTCATATCAATTAGTAGGGCACAGAGGCTTAATTTAAAGCTATGCATCAGCACTTGAACAAAACCAGTCCCATCAAAATTAATCCTCTTAATAAATTTTGAAGGTTATAAATTTAGAGTTGGTAGAATAAAGTGTTAATCTAAAAAAAATATTTTTTTGTTATTGTAGATTAATAATTATAGTAATTTGACACTTCGTACATTGAGCATTATGACTAATGCTACAAGGAGAAATCATATTAGAGACACAAGACATATTCTTGATTTGCTTTTAGATTATGTTCATAACCACATCTTCTGAATGAAGAACATAGTAGTATACAAAGTTTCATTTCAAAAAGTACATAGAGACTAATCAAACATCCAGCATTATAACTCATGCTCTCATGGTTTCAATATTTCTTATTTTCTTCCTATGTTTGTTTTATTTCATAGATATATACCTGGTTTGATCCTTACTCAAAAACTTCAAAGATTCTTTGACCATTAAAGAGTAATTGAAAACCTTTCCATGAGTACACTTACTCTCAATTAGTAAGGTTAGAATGCATCTTTTACATAATATATTCTTCAGAGGTGATTTGATTATTTTATTTCATTTTTGCAGCCATACTCTTTACCTACACACACATTAACTATTTTGTGATTACATGAGTCATAACAAGCAAAAGGTTTTCAATTCTAGTATAATAAATGCTATCCTTTGCATCCATTTCATTTTAACTTCAATTGCACTTGCTTTCATTATTTTACTGGTTTATTGTATTTAACAAATTGGACGATTTGTTGGTTCGATTTGATAAGACAAATAGTGGTTGTGCACTGCCTGCCCATGCTCTTATTTGTAGCTCATGGGGTAAGACACTTCTTTATAAATACAACTACCTATTATGTATCATGTTTTCATATGTGACATGATTCAACTCTCCCTTTCTACTACTAGAAACCTACCTTAGGTTGTCTTTGCATTCTTAGTTTTTCTTAGTTATTTTTGTCAACTCTTGCATTTCTCTTTATGTATTTATCATTCTTTTTGTCTAACACGTCTTCATGTTGTTAATGTAGTGAAAAATGACTTCTTCTTCATGAATAAATAGTTGATCATGACAGATTGAGATTTTTCTACCTTGAAATGGATCTTGAGGCGGTAAAACAACCTTTCTTTGACAATTTTTACTTGCATATACTCACATACATGATAATGGTTGGTCATTTTCATGAGTTCGTATTTTATTATTTGTAACAGATATTGTCTCAATTGCCTTCTATTTTCTATAGAAATTTTAAAGACAAAATTTCTACAAAAATATTCTTTCGAGATATTCATGGCAATCAATTAGGGTTAAAACTAGACTTTGGAGTTTGATTTGGTTATATCATGGATGGATACTCACAATGCATTAGCTTCTATAATCTATGGTATGGTGGATGCTTAAAGGTGTTTTCTTCATGTGGTGATTTGTTTTATTTTCGAGTTAAGGATATTAACATGTATAGGGTTTCCTATCCTTATCCACCCAAGATGTTATCACTTTATGATCCTTTAGTGGTTGATTTTTCCAATCAACCTTTCTTTGATGATTTTCCTCATCCTTTTGTTATCCAACATTTTCCACATGCTACTTACAATCCTACAGGGAACTCTAACATGAACGATCAACTTGGTCTTTCTCAATATGTTTTTAATAATGTACTTGATCCTTTTGTCCAACTCTTACCTATTCCTAATCCCATTGGTCACACCTATCTATAGCCCTAATGTTGCCCATGTTCTTAATTTTGTGGTTCCCCCTGTTTCTGAATTGGAAATGGCCCTTGTTAGTGGCATTTTGTCTTATCAAAATAACTTGGTTGGTCAAAGAGAAAATGTCCCCAATTGTAGAATTGGATAAGCATGTGGTTGTTAACCATGATGAAGAAGTGATATTGCTGTTGATTAAGAAGATGTTGAACCTTTAAATGTGCATGGGAATAAGGCTATCAATTTCAACACTAACATCCTTTTTTCTACAGATTTGATGCTATCAAATGAGCAAATAAAAAATTTAGTACTTGCTACTATTGAAGAAACATAGATCAATCAAATGAATTGTGCAATGGGACTAGGTTGCAAATAAGGAGAATGGGAAACCACATCATTGAATGCTTGAGTCTTACCAGCAACAGGATTGGTGAGGTTGGTTTGATATCAGGAACGAATATGATTCCAAACAATAATTTGATTCTAATTAAATTTTATACAAGACAATTTTCAATCATAATTTCATTCGCTATAACAATCAACAAATTGCAAGGACAAACATTATCTACTATTGGACTATATCTACCAAGACCGATATTTATTCAAGGACAGTTATATGTAGCTCTTTCAAGAGAAAGAGAATGGATTGAGAATTTTGTTGCAAAACCATGAAGCTATAATAGATGGATGCACAATAAATATAACATACAGTGAAATATTTGGAAAGATGTGCTCAAACGGTATGTGATTGATAATATTATATTTGTATATTTCAGCTTATAATTATTTTCTATTATCATACTAATATTATGTTTATATATTTTGCAGATGATTTACAATGAAAATTCAAAGAAAATGAATAACAGATGGTTGAAAAGTCTTATCAAAGAAAGATAAAAGATAATCATGTTGATAAGTCAAAATTGATATTAAGGTGGATATGATTATTTCAAAATTATTCTAAGATCATAAATGATTTCTTTTTATCTTTAAGATGAATCATTTGTAGCTAACTTGAATGTATCATAATTGATGATTCAAATTGCTATTTAATTTAATTACATGTACACTAATGTCTACAAGAATAAAAAGACAAACAAACTTGATTTTATTTGAGGAATATTTGCTTAAAGATTAAAAATCAGATTTAATTATAATATATTAATAAGTGATTCAAACAACTTTGAAATGACATTCTCGTGCATAGCACGAGCTATTTACTAGTTTGCTTTCTATGATACAAAAGATAATGTGTCTATGATGGAACCCAAAATTGATCTACCAATGGAGATCCTCTAATATGATTCTTTCAAATACTAATAGATTTATTTGTCCACCAATATATTTCTCAATAACTAAAATGGATATTCAGTTAAAAAAAAAAAGAAGGAAAGATGTGTGTTACTTTTATGTGTGATCATAGTTTAGAGTGGTCCATCTCCAAGATATTATGAGTAAATATTTACTTTGACCTCTGAAATTGTATGTGTAAATTTACTTTAGTCCCTAAAATTAAGAATGTATCATTTTTGGTAATTTAAGTTAGTCCTCAATAACGGTATTATAAGAACTAATTTGAATCACTTTTTAAAATTTTAAGGATTAGAATGATATTTTCTTAATTTTAGAGGCTAAAATGAATCACATATAATTTCAAGGACAAAAGTAAACCTTTACTTAAGACATTACCCATGCCGCCACCTCCCTTCAACGAAGGTGATTGCCCTTCTATCCTACAAGTAAATGTTAAGTTACCTAATGCAAGAGTTTGATTGATGCATTAAAATAATTTTGAATAATTAATATGTTATTTAAATGAAAATGATTGAATTAATAGTTTTATAGTTAATTGATAGATACTTGGACTATTTGGTGACAAATGAAATAAGGGAAAAACCTCCCTCCAATTGTTAATTAGTTGGTTACGTACAATTTAATCTTTGAACTTAAAAAATTGTATAGGGTAAATAGCATAAGTCATCCTTGATGTTTGGTTAAATCATACTCCATCCCATTCTTCCACAAAAATTGTAATCCACTCCATTAAATTTAAATGACTAATAAAAATTATTATTTTAATATAGTTTTATGTAGCAAATGATGAAAAATATGAGTTAAAAATATCTAAATATTTCAAATATAGAGCATTATATCATTTTTCATTTTTATATTTCAGTAAATTAAAACAAAGTTAAAGTAAATAAAAATTAAATCAATATAAGATATAAATTTAAATAATTAATATTGGTTTATAATAATTATAAACACAAATAACAAACCTTTAAATAGTAATATTTATTCTTAAATTTATAATTGATTAATATTTCATTTTATTATATTTTTATTTTTTGCTAAGTATTCAATCATGATTATAATTATTTGTAATACTGAGAGGATAATTCTATACCATATAATGTAACATTTTATACAATATCATGTCATACTATGTATAATATTAAAATTTTAATAAGCTTAATATTATTAGGTATTATTCTATTAAATCTTATCTTATCAGACATTTCAAGTTAAAAGTGCAATTGAGTGCAATTTTTTCAACAAAAAATAAGGTGGAGTGCAATTTTATCAAACTACTGTTTACTCAATTGTATAATACGATTCTATGAACCTTTTAAATATGCACTTTTTTTAACCTAAGACAGAAGGTATTTATTGAAGAATCAACAAACAAAAGAATCCAAAGAGTACACAGCAAAATAAATCCAAACAAGGCAAAAGAAAACGGGCTCAGCCCAACATCTCTACTACAATCAAGTAGGAAAAGAACAAAGAAACCAAACTGAAGGAAAAAAAACTAGGAAGGAGATACTAAAGCCAGATTAAGCTCAGCCAACAAAGATAAGGTCAAATGATGAATATCACTAGCCTGCAGCATCTAGTCTTCAAAGACCTTGATGTTCCTTGCTTTCCAGATGAACCAGCATGCTATTGCTATATTTAGTCGGGTTTTCCAATCGGTTCTTCCTTGCAAAGATAACAGCAGGAACAGCCACCACTCTACAAAAGAGGAATGATCATGATCGAGTAGACATTGATCCAAGCCTAGTAGCAGCCACACTTCCGTAATCCTTCTGTTAGGATTCTATTATTTCTTAATAGAAAATAAGCGCATTTTATCTATTTGAACTTCGAATTATATATACTTCACTCACTAAAATTGAAAAACAAGTGCAACCTTGCTCTCTAAACTTTTTTGAATTAATATTGTTTCAGTTAACAATGGATAAAAACTTAAATAGAAGGACTAAAATACACAGGTAGGAAAATTCAAGGGTCACATGGTATATTGTTTTCTTTTGTCTTAAATATATTTTTGGTTCTTGAAAAATAAGTGAATTTTGATTTTAGTCTCAAAAAATTTTTTTGTTTGATTTTGATCCATAGATTTCTAAAAATATTTGGTTTAAATCATTATCGTAGACTATTTTTGTTCATAGTGAAATAGGTATCCGAGGATCAAGGACTAAAATACACTTGACACGTAATTAAAGAAGGCAAATTGGAGTTTATTACCATTCAAATAATTTATAAGCATGACTTAATTTTAACACACAATTAATTAATAGTTGACTCAATTGGTCGAATAAGTCTTGACATGTTTTATGTACTTGTAACTACAAACAGGAAATCTCTTCTTCATTTTTTTGTTGCCTAAATTTCTACCTTATATATATATATATATAAGTAAACAAAATTTTATCTTGCTGATAACATAATGGAAAATGTATGCATACAGTATTTGCAGCTCATCAGATGAGAACTAACAGGTGTTTTGATGATTTTTATTTCGTTTTTCTGGTTTTATCTATTGCAATTCGAGGGCTTAATATTGGAGTGGAATTTAGGGGCCGGGCAACCCACAATAGATCACATCCCATGAGAAGAGAGGGAAAAGATCTAAGGATTCTTCAAAGTGCATTATGAAGGTTCAAATTATTAATTGAGTTGTCTCATAAATATTTTTCATCTAATGAATAAAAGATTAAGTCTTAAAAAAAATTCATAAGAAAAAATCTACTTGAAACGAAGTAAATAAAAACAAAAGGTGCACAAATGAGAACATATTGGCTATATATCTATCCACGGAAATCTCCCATGAATCAATCATTCTTGATCTTCTCTGTATCATACCATAGTTCTCTCTCTCTCTCTCTCTCTCTCTCTCTCTCTCTTTTCCGGGAAAAAAGAAAATTAGGATAGGAAATTTGCCTCAGATTTGAACATGCTACAAGTCTTAGCGAAAACCCATATTTATTTATTTATAACATTTCAGTGAGCATGCCACAAGTCTTAGCGCAAATCCCTGTTTATTTTTAACTTGTCATGTGGTTATGCGGATTCTATTCATTTGTTAAATGACAGCAGTACAACTTGCACTCATTAGTCATGAGTATGACAGCGCCATGAGAGCCTGCTTTTCTTGAGGTTTCCTTTGCTGCCTGAAAGTATTTATTTAGGAAGATTTGTCGGATGCTCTAGTAGAGCTTGGTATGTGGACTGGTGGATCCGTTCAACTTGGTCATCCACAATAAAACAAGCTTGGCCAAACTGGACCGGCCTGTTTCATAAACAGACTATGTTTCATAAATAGACTATGTTTTAGGGTGGTCCACATTAATTTGCTTGGCGTAAACCTGCGGACTAGCTCGTGTAACCCTTTGCATAAGCCCATGGACTAGCCTATGTAGCACTCTTATGAAGAACCCACAATTGACTTTGATACGTTCATATTTAATTTTCAATCTAAATCACACCAAACAATTACACTAAAAAACATTTTAAATTTCAAACTACAAATTTTATAGACAAATGAACAATCTAGAACTGATTCTCGAAAGTCAGAACTAATTCAAGTTCAACTAAACAATGCATAGTTCAAAAAAAAAAACCACAACACAAAAAAAATATGAATGCTCTTATACTCATGGAGACAAAGTCATAGGCAGCTCGGGAACTATTGTTCTCTATCAGCAATGACACCGGTGATGGTGTCTTGTGGAGGTCTCTTGGCGGGCAGCATGACATAGCAACCCGCAGAGATCTACTAGCAGCAGCTTGGCGGCAACACTACACAGTGTCTCGTGGAGCCGCGAAGGTCTCTTGGCAGCAAACCAGTGGCGGAGTGGCTTGGTGGTGGGCTGGTGGCAGCACCGCGGCAGTCACTGAGTTGAGAGACGAGAGTTGAGAGATTGAGGGGTGAGGGCTTGACAGCTTGAGTGAGAAAGACAGAGAGTTGAGAGACGAGAGTAAGAGAACTAGAAGGCTTGAGTTGGGTTGACTGGTAGAGTGTTGGAGGAGGTGGGCAGTGGTGGCACCGCAACAGTCATTGAGTTGAGAGAAGGGAGTGGGTGACGGGCTGACGGCACCTTTTATGAAGAGTGAATTAAGCTAACCCTAGTGTAGTCTTTTGTTTTTATTTTGCTGTGAATGGGCCACAAATTGTGCTGGGCTTAGACGCTCCACCCTTTAGTAGTGGATTGGTGCCATGCCAACCAAGCATTGGACTGGACTAGAGTATTGTTTTGTGGTTTAGCGGTGCGAATGAAAAAAGTCTATAAGTTAACGGATTAAAAATTTTCTACTCAATTTTTGTGCGAAATGAGTTAAACGGGTTAAACTGCAAATTACAGCCCGTATACCCAACTCTATACTCAAGTTGTAGGCAACTTTATATTTTTCATTATATAGTAATTTTATATCTCAATTATTTACCAATTATTTGACGAGCTAGTGATAGCACATTAGCACTATCAATTGAACAAAGATTTCAAATCCTTAAGATGCTGTAGAATACTTCAGGCCTATCCATAGATGATTTGACTTCCTTCCCTTTCTCTGAGTATATTTGGTTGAAGAGTAAACATATGGATAAAATTTACATGAATAAATTTTATATGTAAATTTACACATAGAACTCGTTCTACGTACTTATCTATCATATCCACATATGATAGAGCACATTTGGTGTGAAAATAACATTGCTCCAACTTCAATCGAAAACAACTGGCGTAAGAATCAGTTTTTAATGTTTCAGCACGTAGTGGTAGAAAGTGTACAGATGTGATGGACTGAGAATGTGCCTTCCCTTTTGGCAAACAATTGTATATCAAATAGGAGACCTTTTAATATAAAAGCTCATCATGATCTAACCACACAATTTTTACCGTTAAATTCATTAGAATTTTTTAACATTTCCCCCTCCGGGAAAAAGGGCAACAGATTGATGCTAGTGGACTTGTGACACCATAAAGAATCCCCATCACTAACTTAATTCCCACAACAATACACATGGTTTCAACCAATGAACTACCCTACGAATATTAACAAACAATAATGCAAAAGATGAAGGATATGAGTGCAATTTTCTCAGTCACTAGCCAGATAGAAAAACTGCATCAAACAAATTATGATTTTCAGATAATATTTTCCATTTATCTTTTGATCCGAAATCCCATGTAGAATACTACAAAATACTTGCCAAAAATACTTCCCCAGCTGCCCATGCAAGCAAAACGCCACGAACTCCCACGCCAAAAAGGCGCTACGGTAAAAATTACAAAAGCAAAAAAAAAAAAAAAAGAAGAAGAAAGAAACAAGCTACAATTAAGATTGGAGAGAAAGTAAGAAAGGGAGAGGTAAGTAAACATATTTTGACAAGGTATCAAACAGCATCATCACAAGCAAGGTAGGATAGGGATTGCACATATTGATGGATCCATCTTTGGCTTGGAGCTTATTACAATTAGGAGGCAGCCACAGTTTCACCTGTGGTGGTGGCCTGAGACCCAGATGTGGGAGCCACAACTTGTTTCTTTGATGCCACAAAAAATTTGTCTTTCCTCTCATCCTGGTTCATCTGCTGTTGGCGGCACTCCAGGCTGCAGAAAGCGCTATCACCTCTGCACAAAATTTAATTATTATTTCATTCAAAAAGGCCTTCGAATCGAAAAAAGGGGGGGGGGGGGGGAGTGCATATCTTAATAGTTTGTTTTCAATACATAAAAACAAACAAAATCATATGTTGCAATTGTTAATTTAATCGTATCTATTAGAAGAACACATCGTACGGACGTAGCTCAAAAGTCTATAAAACTTCTATATGTATCGATGAGTTATCCAAGAAATCACGATAACAAATCTAACCGTATAGATATCTTGATTTAAAATATGAACATAGTGAGCTTACTGATTTTGACTTTATCAATAACAAGTTAATAACTAAATTTCGGACAATTATTTTATTACACTTTTTATTTATCATGGCAAGACTAATACTATCTCCTTCAACCAAAAGGTGAATCCAATACTATATCCAACAGGTTAAATTATGATACCAGGTCAAGGTGTCCTATCTCCCAGAAAGAAAGGGAAAGAAAAAAATTTCTGAACAAAAAAATGATTTGGAAGCAAGGAAGAGCAATAGAGAACCGTATTTGAGGATAAGATCGATTATAAAACAAGAGGATAATTACATATGTGACATATATATGTACACGAAACACAGCCATATACAGATATATACATAAGTATTGTATGTATAGTACCTGTACATGTAGATGTCACGACCTGGTACCAGACGGCGTTTGCAGAGAAAGCAAGCACGCAAGAAGTCAGGGGTCTCTACAAAATCACCAGAATGCCTTCTTTGGATTCTTGGTGAAACTGTAGCCGAAACCCCCTTGCTCTGAATCTGATCTACTACCACCGCACTATTATTATTATTATTATTATTGAAACCTCCAACACCAGCTCCTCCAACTGGTCTCTGACGGTTGGATGAGTTACCTGGATCAACAACATCGGTGGATGTGTTCAGATCCAAGGTTATCTCCGACATGCTTGTGGTTCTCTTCATAGGAGGACGAGGTCTTTTCCCTAGCAACATCTTCTCTTCTTCTTTCTTCCTTCTCTCTTCTCCTTCCTACTAAAGCCAACTGCTGCTGGTTTGGCTGGTTTGCCTCTATCGGTTGTGAGCTATGAAGGGAAGTGTGATAAGGGGGAGAGAGAGAGAGAGAATTTAGAGTGTGTGAGGAGAAAGAGGTGAGGGAGGGAGAAGGTAGAGGAAGGTGAAAACTGTGGAGATAAAACAAGAGCCTAAAACGCTGGAGTGAAGCTGGACCCTTGATTTTTTTAAATTCTTTAATTGAAAAAGAAATGTGTGAGAGTGATGTTCATCAATCATCATTAACGAGAAAAGAAATCTCACGTCAACCCTCTCTGAACAATTAATAATTAAATTATTATAAGAATAGTAGATATCAGCATTAAACTTTATCTAGTTAATGCTCTATCAGTATTTATTAAAATAATCTCTTAAATGAAACATATGGTAGACATTTAAATTAATTTTCATGCTTCTCCAGTGGTGGCCCAAAGTTTTTTTAAATATTTCTATAAGTGTCCAATAAATTTAAAAGTATTTTTGATTTCTGATTAGAGCAAATTTTTTACTCAATTTAGCTTTTTTTAATAAAAAATAATTTTAAAATAATACAGAAAACGACAAATCATTTTTTTTAACATGCTCTACGTTAATTTGGCTTCTCATAATATACAGTAATTATTAATAAAATAAATTATTAATTAAAGAATTAAATTGATATCTAATGTATTAAGAGATTAAGTTATATCCACTTTAAGTAATGAATAATTAAATTAACATCTATAATTTTTAAATTATTAATTCTCATATAAAATTTAAATGGCTAATTAATTTAATGATTTATTAAAACATATAAGTATATTTTTCCATTATGGTATTGTTAAATAAAGTAAATGAAAGATTTTATATGTAATTAACTGCTTTCTATCTTTTTTTTAAATATTACACTCCCATATTTATTTATTCACAATATTATTCTTATTTATTATTATTATATTCATGCATATTGATATTAATTTTATATTAATTATTGCATAATATATGTTAATTATAGTTTAATATTTTGATCATTATGTGAAAAAATGATTATTATCTTTAAAATAGTTATATAATATAATCTAATTATTGCCGACTATTTAGTTACTTTTTATGTGTACTTTTCTGTTTTAGTGCCAAACATAGTGTTTTGGATACTTTTTTAGTCTCCAACACATATGTCACTTTGCTTGAGTCTTATAGGCCATCCACGTTCAGGTTGAAAGAGAATGTTGAAAGAGAAATAATATCTTTTATCTTGATGATTATTCATACTGTATGTTTTCATTCAAAAAAATTATTCATACAATTTTATGTTATTAATAGTGAATAAAGAAAGTTTTCATTAAAATAATAATCTCGTAATTTCAAAGCTCTAACATTTTAACTTCTAAGTAAATTTTGTTTGATATTATAATCGGCTTTGATATAACCAATAATTTTTCAAGTTTAATAATTTTCTTGTTATTTAAGAAAAAAAGGAATAAAGATTAAATATTCAATAATTATAAGTATACATTTATTATGAGATATTTTTCTGTTTAAGTAATTAAAATTTATAGAATTAATTTTAATATATAAGAATTTAACACTTTTATGTAGTATTATTCGTATGATTATTACATCTATCCCATAATTTTTTCCTTAAATCTAAATATAATCTACCATATTTTCACGAACTCTCAAATTTTATACTACATTTAAATTTTATCCAATAAAAATGGCTACCTCAGCCAAAAAGAATATAGCAGTATAAGCCATTGTTTAAAAGACTATTTTAATGTTATAAAAAAAACCTTAAACTCTAAATTGCAAACCCTAAATACTAAAAAAAACAAAATCATTAGAATTTGCTAATGTGGCAAGTGGCATCGCCCTATAAGGAAAAAGGTTCAATGAAAATTCTTTAGAAAAATAAAACACATTATAGCTGGTTAAAAGAAATAAACGATAAATGGACAAACGAATTAACAAACTATTTGAAAATATTTCTCAAAATCATTTTGTACTGAAAAACTATTTTTTATATGCTTCCTCTGAGCTTGAATAATTACCTATTTAAAATTTTTTTATCTGAAAATAATTGTTCATTTCAAAAATTAAAATTGCATTAATAATTTTTTTTTCAACAATATCTCTATTAAATACTATTAGAGAAGGAAAAAGATATAACAAAGAAGGGAAGAGAAAATTAAAATATTAAAAAGAAATAAAAGTAATTCAATAAATTACTGTAATTTTAAATTTTCTAATTATTTTCTTAATTCAAGAACACATATATAACTAGACAATTACTCAATGAAGTAAATTTCGATAGAATAAATAATAAATGCATGGTGCACTTTTTAAGTGAAAGCAAGAAGTAAAATAACTTTACCTTTAAAATTTTAGATATTGGCGGCAGTTAATCACGATTCTCATTTTTGATAAATTTAATTAACTCATTTTTCTTTAATTTTAATTTGGTAAAATTATATATTTTTTCCATTAAAATGTAATGATTTTTCAGTTTTATTTTATTTTTTTAATTTTTACATGACTTCAGTCGCCTCTACTTTTGAAAAAGCAGAGCATAAGTGACCCTTTATGCTGTTAGATTTTCCATTAAGATAAATTTGCACTAACTTTAATTCTAACAAATGAAAAACCGAAATGATGTAAATTTTTTGAAGGGATTAAAATAAAAAAAATATTGTGTGACAATTTAATTTAGTCTATGAATAACAATCACCAGGATTAGTGTAAAAAAATTATAAGGTTTTATTTGGTAATGCTAGCTCTCCAAAGGAGTGCTCCTACATATGAAACATATAGTCCAATTTTTCTATTTGGTAAATAAAAAATCTAAGGTACTTTTACTTCTTACTTTTAAAAGTTGGGAATGTGTTTCAAAAATGACATATGCTCTACAAAACATAAAGACTAATAATTAATAAATTAAAATAAAAAATTACTCTATGCCGGTTATAGCAATTTTGGATTCTAAAGCAACTTTATACTAATATATAATTGTGTGTATAGTAATTTTTATATTATTTTATCAAATAATACTATTATGATATTTTAAGAACAAATTTTGAAAATTTCAAAGGACTGAACAACTCTAAAAAAGTAACAGTTATACCAAATCAAATCTAAATAGTATGCATGATCTCATATATTTGAACTATTGTGGAATTTTAATTTATTAGCGTACAGAGAATTTATTATCCATATTATCGTGTGATATATATTCCCTCCCCTTTTCACTATATTTGTCAAGTTTTTTTTTAAAACAATTTAACATCTGTCTATTTGTCATATCAAGGTAGTATTATATTTTTTTTCCTATATTACCCTTTATGTAATTAATTATTTCATTACTCATTTTCTTTCAAGAGCATTGTAATCAGATTGTAATAGGAGCAATTTCGTCCACTTACACAATTTTTTTACTATTATTAATATTTATTTATTTATTTTATAATTTTTTTTTACAAAAATTTGTTATGATAGTAAACAATGAAAGTGAGGAAGTACTTCATACAAAAATTTATTATGATAATAATTTATTTCAAGTTATCTTCAATTTGAATCATAATTTTTCTTATCAAATTAATAACGCGGGAAACATTAATTTAAACTTCGCAAATTATTTTATTTTATTTTTTTATATCTATTTGAAATTAGTCTTTTTTTTTTTGCATTATTTGAAAGTAATCTTTAATAAATTAGTTTCGACATTTTTAAAGTATACTATTCCAGTCCATGATTCGAAAAAAACGCATTGTATATGGACCGTGAATTTAATTGAAACATGGAGTGAATTTGACATGGACGTGGCTCAATTGTCACCATGGTTTGTGCTCCATTTGTAATAAATTAAAACGTAGAGGGCTTACTATTTGGACAAAAGGTAAGACATGAAAGAGTGGTCTCTTCTAGAAACAAAATTGATATCTCCCTCAACTCCAAGCACTCACGATCTTTCTAGCGTATTATTATAAGATAATGGGACAGTTAATACATCTTAGATGTGGTGAGATTATGATGTAATACGCACATTATTATGATAGTAAAAAGGAGGAGGCAAATTCTTAAAGAAAGAGAAAGAGAAGCATAATATATATAGCGGTAGTGGAAAAGTTACGTAATACCATGAGGTATAAGCATAATCTAATTGGTAATTTAGTGTGGAACATTATTGGTTGTGGTTAACGTAAGCTTATTTTGTCATCGGAAACAAACAAACAGAGTGACTGTGGTGTTTGGAAGACAGCCAGCAGGTCTAGCATTGGCCCACAGTGCTTGCCTTGGTCGATTTCGGTAGTAATAGTTCCAAGGGCGCCAATAATTTTGGCTGGTCCACGCACCTCCATTTTCACTTTGAGCTTTTTTAGGTGCAGTACAGTATACCACATTCTTTCATGACATGATGACCCAAAAGTATTTCCACACCACTTTTTTCTTGCAGCCTCCATTTAAGTTCAAACTTTGCATCATATAATGGTAAAGATATAAATGCCGTCTAATTATTTTATCATGGAAAAAACAATATACAAAGCTCTTGTTCTTGTTTAGTGAAAAAGTAAGAGCAGAGGATTGAAGATTAGTTTCCACATCCTCAACTAAATGAGGATTGTATTCGCTTAGTTCGAGATAAGGCTAAGCTAATTTAGACACTGTTCTAGATCTGCACCATGTTACCATGTTTTACTAAAATATCATATAGAAATGTAATGCATTAATAATTTAGGAAATGAAAATGGTTAGTGTAACGTAAAGTTATGCCAAGGTTACCTTTCACTGTATCGATAGTGACGACCCTCCTCTCCTCACGGTGGTCGGAGCACCAGGGGTGGGTATCAACAAAGGACACCAACACCCGAGTCAATCAAAAGATATGAGTAAGGGCAAAAAGTTAGGATTAATAGCATACCTTGGCGGAGGTTTCCCTCTTCCTATTTATAGCCTTTGGAAGTCCAAAGGAGGGATCCAAGGGTTGAGGTGGAAGATATTTTTGTATGGGCTACCATTATTGGATGATATTAGAGGTTGTTGGTGTTTTTCCCTTTTTGGTTCCCTATTAGGTTCGCACTAGGTTTTGGGCTGATTCTGTGCCCGTCATGCGCTTACACCACCTTAGGGTTGTGTCCCTAGGTTTCTCCCTTAGTGGATCTCTAGGTTCGAGTTGGAAGTGTAACTCTCCCTTTTCATGCCTCCAAGGTGAATTTGGATGCCACTTGTCCAAGTTCTCTTTGAAAGGTTATTTGAGGAGGCTTCTCGAGACTTGGTCGATTAAATCTTCTCGGCAGTTCACTTCCATCCCTCAGTCCCGGGATACCCGACTTGACTTTGGGGACTCTAAGATCCAAGGCCTCGAGTCATAACAGTTGCCCTAACCTGAATGCTTAGGCGAACACACCCGTTGTCAAAATCTCATCATGCCTTTCATCCAAGATTCTTCTGCATGGTGATCAGGTTGAGCTGAGATTGTTTCCTAACCTATTTTGTTGTCTCCTTCAAGATCCTCTTTCATGTTCATTTTGGGATAGCTTCACGCGTCTCCGGCAATCATATTGTGCCCCATTGGAGATTGTTTCACGCTCCCCTTGAGGTTATTTCAATTTTTCTTCCTTTTCAGATTCTCCATCGCTTCATTTGAATGCATGTCTCTTCGTCAAATGAGCATGGCATTCATGGTCATTAGCATAATTATCGATGCATCACAACAGTAATTGTAGAGATGGTTATGCCCCCACTCATGGCTTGGATAAGGCCATCCCTTATTTTTTGTCATTTTTTCCTTTCTCTTCACTGTTTACTAGTCATGTTCCCTTTCTCCTTTTGATTTCTCTCACTCTGTAGTGCATTTACTGTGTTATGTAGTATCCTTGCTACGTTTTGTCGCGATCACTTTCATATGCCATCCACACTTCTTACATTTTGGTGAGTTTTTTTTGTCTATTCCCTTTGCTCTTTACTATCGATAATAGGGTTTATGGGTTTCTTTTTCTTTTCATTGGATTTGTGGGCTGAGAAAGGTTTCCTTAGGGGCATCTTTGCCATCAACAGTGACAGCTTTTGAGGCATCCTACCTTTAGTAGAAGAGGAACCACTAAGGTTTAGCTTTTGATATTTCTTGTTTTTCATTTTTTGATCTCCATCTTAGGTGTCTTGTTTGGTGATCTCCTTTGTAGGTAAAATGGTAGACAAGTTTGTAGTTACGTTTTCTCTAGATCATGACTTCATGGAGTACTTTTTAATTGAGGTAGTCAGAGTTCGAAGTGTAATAAACAAGAGGAAGCTTGAGAAGTATAGGGAGTTTGCTTTATTCTCAGATTTCGATGTGGCTACAAAGCACGTTCTCGAGGTTCTGACATCCGGGGAGAGGATATGTGGTGGTCCGAGAAAGGGACAAGGGATTTTTTGTGGATGTATGACATCATGACATCCCGCTTAAAAGTTTTCCTATCATTCTTTGAGTTCGATATGTACATTTTCAATAGGATGAACGTGGCCCCCTCTTAACTCCATCCCAATACTTGGGCTCTGCTATGAGGCTTCCAAATGATCTATGAGTTCCTAGGCATTTCTTTGTTGTAATAGATGTTTTTCTCCCTTTTTGTGTTGATGACTTCCTTGGGGAAGGATAAAAAACCCACCTTGTTGTTGCTTCAAGTTGTAGAGGGTAAGAAGTATTTTGACATATATAAGGAGTCTAACCACAAGTTCAAACAACAATTTTACAAGATTCGGAGGACCTCGGATTCTGCCTTTTTCTTTCTTACTTCTGAAGAAAATCCAAAATTCTGCTTCTATTGGTAGAAGTGATATACATCATCGACCTACAATGCTTATAACCTTAACTCTAAGGAAATGATTGTTGTTAAATTTTTTACTTCCATGTGGGGGAAACATCTCGACTATATGAATTTGAAGAGAATAATAAACATGTCTACTGGCAACATGAAGATGTATATAGGTTAGATTCCTGTGGTCTTTGCATCGTCTTGATATATTATATCCTTTACCATTTTCCTAATACTTTGGGCTTTGTTTTGACTTGTACATTTTCTTTGGCAGATATGGCTTCCAAGAAGAACCTAACTCTCCTTCATTCCCTTAACAAAGCTATTGCCCCACTTTCTGTTCCAGTTACTGAGAGAGACCATATGCCAAGTTCTCGGGTTCCTCCTCCCTAGTGGCTAAAGGGAAGAGGAAAAAGAAAGCGACTGAAGAGCCCACGCTCCTCAACTTACTTTCTAACAATTTGAATGCCTTAGCTAGCTATGAGGTTGTTCCCACATCCTGGTCATAGGGTGGGTTCCCTAAGTTGTCATTCTTTTCCCCGAACTTCCGGTCTAAAGAGCTTATGGTGGGCATCTGCAATGCTTCCTTTTATCGCCATGTTCATTAGAGGGATCATTCGAAGTATCTCTCTCGGCTTTAAGATGACCTAATCAAGGCTATCAGTTTCCTTCACTACTATAAGGAGGCTATGTTTAAGGCCTCTTCCATCAAGAGTCAGATAAACACCCAAGAGACAAAGAAAGCCAGTCTCTAACAAATGGTTTTGGATGTGAAGAAAGAGGTTTTTGATTTCAAAGAGAAGGTGAAGCCCCTTGAGGAGAAGGAAGGGAGTTAGGACCGTGAGGAGAAAGAGGGAGAAGGATAAAGGGGAACTCATGGATGCCAAGGCCAAAGTTGATAGCCTTTCGTTAGGGTCTAATGGTGAGTGAGCTAATCTAATCAAGGCTTAGACCACCAATTCCTCGGACTTGTATGAGAATTTGATGGCTTAGGTTCAAGTTATTATTGGGCTAGATGTGGATCTCTCTAAGGTAGGCATATTCCATCATGTAGTGGATAAAATGATTGAAGACTTGCCTGAGGATGATGAATGGGGCCTTTCTTGTTTTTCTTTTGTTTCTTTTTAATTCCTGCCTTAGTAGGTTGGTTTTGATGATGAATTAATCCCCTTGGGACTCTTTTTGCAACCAAGACTTGTTCTAAATGAATGAAAAATCATTTTGTTTGCTTGTATATTTTTTGTCTTCACATGTTATCTTTCGTGGTTTATTGTTCCACTATCGTCTTTCCCATTGCCCCCTGAGCTAGGTCAAGTATCACCCCTTGATTTTTGCTTTTGAGTAGTCATTTATTGCATGGGGTACTATTTGTACTTGGAAAATTTTTTTGTTTTAGTCATTGCACGTAGATCTAAGTGATGTGTTCTAAAGTTGCTCAGGTGTGGCTTTCATCATATTGGTACTTGAAGTCGAATGAAGTTCAGGTCCTATTTTCACTAGCTAAGCAAGTCAAGTTCTGATACAGCTCGGGTATGGCTCTCATCAAATGCTTGTTTGAGGTTCAGATAGAGCTTATGTTGGCTTATCATCAGATTGGAACTTGAAGTTGAATAAATTTCAAGTGCAATTCTCATTGACTAAGCAAGTCGAGTTCAAATGGAGCTTGGTTGCAACTTCCATCAAATGCTTTTGTGGTCTGAACAGAGCTTGGGAGCGATTCTCATCGAACTACACTTAAAGCCAGATAGCGTCTGGGCCTGAATCTCATTGACTAAGCAAGTCGAGTTTAGATGGAGCTCAAATGTAGCTTCCATCAAACACTTTTAAGGTTCGAACAGAGCTCAAGTGTAGCTCTCATTAGGTTAGCATTTGATACTGAATGGAGATCAGGCGCAACTTTCATAAGCTAAGCATATCGAGATTGGATGGAGCTCGAAAGCAGCTTCCATTGAATGCTTTTTGAGGTCTTGACAGAGCTCGGTTGTGGCTTTCATCCGATTTGAGCTTTAAGCCGAATGGAATTCGGATGCGACTCTTATTGGCTAAGCAAGTCAAGTTCAGATGGAGCTCGAGAATGGCTTCCATCAAATACCTTTGAGGTCTGTACGGAGCTTGGGTATGGCTTTGATCAGATAGGTGCTTGAAGCCATACAAAGTTCAAGCACGATTTTCATCAGTAAAGCAAGTCGAGTTCGAATAGTGCTCAGATATGAATTTCATCCAATGCTTTTGAGGTTCGGGCAGAGCTTGGGTGCGGCTCTTGTCAGGTTGGTTCTTGGAGTTGGATGAAGTTCAAGCATGACTCTTGTCAAATAAGTAAGTAGAGTTCGAATGAAGCTCAAGTATAGCTTCCATCAAATGCTTTTGAGGCCCGAATGGAGCTTGGATGCCACTCTAATTGGATTGGCACTTGAAGTTAAATAGAGTTTGGGCACGACTCTGATTGTCTAAGCAAGTCGACTTCAGATAGAGTTCGGATGTGGCTCTCATCAAATTAGTGCTTGAAGCCAAATGGAGTTCACTGCAACTCTCATCAGATATGGAAAGTCGAGCATGGGTGGAGCTTGGGTGCGGCTCTCATCTGATTTGCACTTGAAGCTAGATAGAGTTCGGGCACAACTCTCATCGTATTTGCAAGTCAAGTTTAGATGGAGCTTGGGTACAGTTTCTGTGGAATGCTTGTAAGGATTTGGACAGAACTCAGGTAAGACTCTCATCAGATTGGCACTTTAAGGCAGATGGAGTTTGGGCATAACTATAATTGACAAAGCAAGTGAGTTCAGATAGAGGTCAAGCGTAGCTTCTATTGGACTTGCTTTTCTGGACTTGAAATTTTGCAAAACAACTTTTTCATTTATTCTTCAAGAATTGGCGACTATTTGTCTGATCTAGCCCACACGGTTAAGCCTCGTTAAAACCTTCCTAGGATAACCCAATGGAACAAAACCTTGGTAAGGAAAATAGTACCATCACTTGTCTGTGGTTTTTATGTTATGCCTGGTGCTACTAAATAGAAAATTTTCTCAAGTTGGCATTATTTCACGATCTTGGGACTTCTTTTCCTTCCATAGTTGCAAGCTTGTATGCTCTTTTTTCTAAACACCTCGTAAACTCGATATGGGCCTTCCCATTTTTAAGCTAGTTTTCCTTATCCAAGTGGTGGTGGTCCAACATTGGCTCTTTGAAGGATGAGATGTCAATTGCAAATGGTCTCAAGAGGAACCCCAATATTTTATGTTCATGTTACTCTTCCTTTTAGTCTGAGTTCTATATAGGCTTCTTCTTGAACTACCAAAAGTTAGTCTAGTTCCTCTCTTCTTTTCTGCATGTGCTCATGCTCTAGGTAGGATATTTTTCTAAGGGTTGTTCTCTAATTTACACTATATTACTATTTCTAAACCATAAACAAGACAAAATGGGGTCTTGTAGGTTGCTGAGTATGGGGTGATCTTGCATGCCCAAAGTGTGCTCCATAATTCTTTGGCCCATGCTTCTTTTGCTTGATCAGGCCTCTTCTTTAGTCCTTGGAAGATTACTTTGTTAGCTATTTCAACTTGCTTGTTTGCCTAAGGATGTTCTACTGAGGTGAAATGGTGGGAGACTCAAATAACTGCCTGAACTTCTGATCCATGGATTAGGTCCCCTTGGCCGTGATGACTTTTATAAGATTCCAAATCTGTTGAAGATGTTTTTCTAATCAAACTTCCCATATTGAGTTGAGGTGATGGTAGCTAAGGCTTGACCTCCACTCACTTGGTGAAATAGTCGATCCCTACTATCAGGTACTTAACATGCCCTAGAGCCAAATAGAATGGTCTGATGAGATCTAGTCCCCATTGTTCGAAGGGCTAAGTTGTGGTGACAATTGTCATCTTCTCTATTGGGGCTATGTGGAGTCATGCGTACTTCTAGCACTTGTCACACTTCTTCATGAATTTTGCTACATCTTTTTTCAAAATGGGCTAATAATAGCCTACCTTCAAAGTCTTTAGAGTTAGTTTTGCACTCTAGTCTAATGTCCTCCTATTGCATTGTGGATCTTTTCGAGTACATATGTAGCTTGATGGGGGTCAAGGCATTTTAACATCAGTTGAGAGGAACTTCTTCTATAAATGATCCCATCCATCAGGGTATAGTATGGAGCCTCCTTCTAAAGCTTTTTAATTTGGTCTAGTCCATTAGGAGGGTCTTGTGCTCAAGGAAGCACTTGAGTTTGGAGGGCCCGCTCCAAGGAGCTTTAGAGGTTGCCACTAGCTTGCCTTCGCCTTAATCGTTGGCATCTTTATCATTTCCATTATTAGGCTATGATTGTTATCTCTCGGCTTTGTGCTGGCAAGTTTTGACAGGATATCAAATCAAAAGTTCTAATCTCCCTGGATGTCATTTACTGTTACTCCTTTGACTTCTGCCATCAGTTTCTTCACGTGTTCCAAGTATTTGTGAAGCCTTGGTTCTTTAGCAATGTATTTATCCAAGATATAGGATACCATAACCTAGGGGTTGGTACACATCTAGCTTTTTGATGTCCAGATCTTTTGACAAGTTCAGCCTTACTATTACTACATCGTACTTAGCTTGATTATTTGATGTTGGGAATTCAAAGCTGATAGACATCTTAACTTTGATCTCATCCTTCTTCTCCAGTATCACACCAGCCCGTTTCCCTGGGGTTTAGACAACCCGTCTATGAGCAGTTTCCATTCTTCTTTTTCCTCTTGTGCCCCTTCCTTAAAACATTCTTGAATGAAATCTATTAGTGCATATGCTTTGATCATGGTGGTTTAGGGATCATAGTAAATGTCAAATTCGGATAGGTTAATAAACCAGGAGATCATCCTCCTTGTGAGATCCATTTTCTAAAGTACTTATCTTATCAATTGCTTGCTTCAGACCAAAATTGGACGTGCTTGGAAGTATTGCCTTAACCTCTAAGCTTCTAGGACCAAGGCATAGGTTGCCTTCCCAAGTATTTGGTATCGTAGCTCAAGGCTGTGTAGTGCTTTGCTTGTAAAGAATATGAGTAACTTAAGCCTGTCCTCCTCTCAAACTAATACCGCACCAATTACTGCCTCCCATACCAATAGACACATGTTCAACTCTTCTCCTTGTTTTGGTTTGCTGAAGATAGGGAGAGGGGGGAGGGGAAGCTATGTATATCTTAAACTATTGAAATTCCTTTTTGTACAGTACAAAAAATCATGTTTATTACGGTAGTTAAATTAGGGCGGTTCTTTAAAACTACCATAATATGCATTAAATAACAGCAATTCTTATGACCACTACAATTGTAATGACAAAAATGGTAGGTTGTGATAAATAATGCCAGTCTGGAACTACCATTATATCCCTTACACCCCCATCACATCCTAACTTAATGATCACGTCCACTCCCTTTACAAATTTCACATACACTTACTCATCCTTACAAAAGCCCAAAAACAAATCCACAAACAAATTGGCATCGTTGTTTTAATCTTTTATTTGCTAACTTGAACTTAACTTCCTAAAATATTACTTGGAGAAATCATGACTCGTAACATGCTAGTTTGGTAAGCTATTTTGCTACTTGTGTTCATTGTATTCAACAAGGAAAATCTATTCCTTTTTCCTACATTATTATTAATTGAAAATTGAACCACAATCTTGATTCACTTTGTTGATTGAATACCTTAAGGTTGAATAGAATTTATACCACAAGCATGCTCAGTATACCTTTTATTAATTTATGTGAGCATTACTTTAAAGAAACTAGTTAGAGTATGTGAATTAGAAAATTGATTTTTACTCAATTTTCCTGCAATTTTTATGTCATTGGTGGATACTAAGGCTTGCACATTCTACAAATTATGGAAGGTTATTAGCATTTATTTGGTTTTTCTATTGTATTTATCTCAAGATTAATATTTGTTTTTTTGACAAATCACAAGATTAATATTGTGTTATAGAGTAATGTAAAATTATGGATTGGCTTTTCTGTTTTGTTTGCTTAAGTTGTTATGTTATTTCTTTTCTTCCCTCCTTAATACAGCAAGCATTTCGGTAGTTTTGAATTTCCATAATTATAGTTTTTCTTTAAATTATAATGAAAATTGCGGCTGTTTTAAACCACTGTAAGTTATCAATTTTTTTTTCAAAGTATTAATGTGAATTGTGGTTTTAGGACTGCCCTAATTTACCAATGTTATAGTGTTTATTATGGTCGATTGTGGCGGATTGTTTATAACCGCTACAATTTACCAAATGGTGTTGGTAATTACAGTCGTTCCTTGAACTGCTATTATTGCGAAAAAAAATGGTAGTTATAACCACCATAATTGTAAAAGATAACTGCTCTTATTTACCTTTTTTCTTATAGCAGCATTGCTCCATCCAAAAGAATTCATGTTCCTTCTTTAGCAACTCGAACAAACGTAGTGACCTCTGAGCTAAGTGGGATAAAAATCTTGAGAGCGATGCTAGCCTTCTTGTCAGTTTTTGCACTTCCTTTATATTCTTTAGGCTTCTCATATTGCTCAACACTTGTCCCAGTTTGCTTCTATACCTTTGTGTGTAATCAAGAAGCTGATAAACTTCCCTGCATTTATGGCAAAGGCACATTTGGTCGAGATGCTTTCGAAAGCATATAAAGATAGTCCCGAGATCAATTATGAGGTGCTCTGGGGTGGTAGTCTTGACTACCATGTCATCAATTTATACTTTTAAGGTTTTTTTTGAGGTGTTTTATGAATACCATGCTCATAAGTCACTGGTATGTAGAGCTCACATTCTACAGTTCGAAAGGCATTACTTTATGGCAGTAGTTCGCCCTTGGTGTGACAAAAGCTGCCTTTTCTTCATCTTTTGGGTCCATGAAGACCTATTTTTATCCTGAATAGGCATCCATAAAAGACAAAAGTTTGAAACCTAAAACTAAGTCTTCCCATACTATCTATGCTAGGCAGGGGATATGGATATTTGGGACAGGCTTTGTTTAGGTTAGTGCAATCCATAAACTTTCGCATCTTCCCATTAACCTTTGGGACTATGACGACATTAGAGAGCCAGGCCGAATACTACACTTCCTTGATGAACCCTACTTTTACCAACTCCTCTATCTACTTCATCACCTTTTGGTCACTATCATGTGCCATTTTCTACCTTTTCTCACTAATCAATCTTGATTTAGGGTAGACTAGCAGCTAGTGGCACATGGTCCTCGGATTAACCCCGAGTATGTCTGGAATTGTACATGTAAACCCAAACACAAACCTTTGTATCGTCGATCCAGTAGATCGGTGTGAGTTAGCTTGGAGAAGTCATTAGACTACTTGCAATGCGACAGTAAAGTTATTTTATTGGTCATGGTTTTAGCTTGGAAAGACTGGTTAAAGACTACTTGGTTCAGCTTAGAAAGGTTGGTAAATAACTACTTGGTTTATGACCATAAGGGTTGCCTACTAGTAACAGTTTAGAGCTTGGGAAGGCTCCTGCAAAGATTCCCGGGTTGAGAAAGGTTTTACTGAAACTCAACAATGGTTGAGTACTAGATGTAGGCAGGTTCAATTACTTGTGCAGTATCTTCTTCTCCCTTATCTCTTTTACTTTTGTTGTCCAGTATTATTATTAAATATCTGTTTAAAGCTTATCTTTTTAGCTTATATGTTACTAATGCTATATTTCAGAAAGTAACTTTATGAAACAACTAACCTTATTTCCTCTACACTTCAAACTCAAAGTTTGATAGTATATTGTTCAAAGTTTCATTTGCTAAGAAGTAAAGAGAAGCTTAACACAATTCAACCCCTCATTCTCGTGTGCTTTTTAGCCTACAATCACATCAACAACAAAAGTATGTTCCCCTTCAATAGAGTGAGCAAAGTAATCTACCTGTGTACTAGTAGCCACCTGCTTAACAATTACCTGCCTTTTAGTAACCTCCAGCACTGCCTACACTTCCTTCCAACTCCAAGGCTTTACTTTATGATACGATGAAATTGATGATGGATCAACAAAATATGATCTTAGAGATGCAGGCACAAATTAATCAATTGAGATATGTTCAAAATTTACATGTCTAGCAGCTTAGTCCTTCTCAAATACCTTCCTAGACCATTCCGATCCCATGGGCAATGTATGTGCAATTACTTTGAAGTCTAGTGAAGTTTTTTCCAAAGGTTGTTAGTTCACCTAAGCAGAGTGTTAATGAGCAGGGTAAGGTACATAAGCTTATGGTGTAGCAGCTTGAACCTACACCTTAGTAGAAGTAATCAATAGAGCCAATAGAAAGCTCCATTACACTGCCCTTTGCTCAAAGAATGCAAACACCTAAGAAGCTAGCCAAAGTAAAGTTAGAAAAATGCTCTTGGAAACCTTCATGAAAATGGAGCTGAATATACCTCTGTTAGATGCACTCAAACAAATTCGAAAGTATGCTAAATTTATGAAGGATCTATGCATCAACAACAGGAAACTACGGAGTAGTGAGAAGCGAAGGTGACTATGGGGGCTAATGGCTCTTCCATTATCAGGCCAGGAAATCTACTACCTATGTACAAGGATCCAGGAACATTTAATGTTCCTTGCATTATTGGGAACATGCATATCAAGCAAGTCATGGCTGATCTTATGGTTAGAAATAATGTTATGCCAAAGTCACTCTACAGGTCCTTGCATTTTGCGGAGATCAAGCCTACCATTATGTGATGTCTTAGGTTTTCAAAGTTGTCTCATTCGTTGTGGCTAGAAAGAGGTCAGACCAATTCATTGTGGCAAGAATAACTAGTTATGGCAAGGACCTCAATATCAACTCGCGTCAAAATGATGCAGTTTCATTAAAACACCCTTAGACACTATATAAACCTATCTCCAGGCTCAAGATTAACACCCTAGCCTCTACCAACAGTCACTATGCCTTTTTTTCACATTTTTCTTTTGTCCTTCCTCCTCCCTAGGTCTCCGATAAGTGATTTTCATGGAATTTGGCTAGTTTTTTTCCCCTTTTACCTAGTTTATGAGTTTGGGCACTAGTAGGCATGGTTTTCGCATAACATTCTTCTCCCTTAACATTACAAATTCATTTTTTTGGCATAATGTCAGATTGTTTGTGTTTTCATTATAATGTTTAGTAGTTGTCAATGCTAATCCTTCTCCCCAGAGTCAAGTTGTCAGTGGAAGCACACTCCCTCTACCGATAGTGCGTGGGTTTAAGGTCATAGCCATACTTTTTTATCATTATTAGTATTTTCCTAGTGTTATATACACTATGTATGAAACTCTAGAATGATTTATGCTAAGAAAATACACTTTCATTAATTATAGAAATTCTAGAAAATTATTATTTTGCAGTTAGCATAAAAATATTATTTTAGAAAATTCATAGGACTAAGTTTGATGTACGTATGCTTTAGAAATATTTATTAGTAGGGAAAATTACATGAACCCTAGTTTAGTATGAACAGTAAGAACAATGAATTATTTTAGATATTAGCTTTTAGCCAATAAGTAGTGAGAAACAAAACAACAATTTAATGGCTACATGATTGATTATTGACCTTGGTCCCAAGTGGTCCGTCAAAGGACTAGCTCACCCACAGTAAGAAACCTAGTACGATGTCCATTTATGAGACCTAATTAGGTGCCCATTAGTTCGATCATTGACTCAGTTTCAGCTATCAACTCAATTATTTATATATATAGTACAACTCCTATTTCTCTCCTAGTTATTACCATGGATTTAGTTGGATTATTTTCAATATAGTTATATGTATTTAAATATATAGGTGTTTTATATCAGCTGCGTGTGTATTTTATGTATTATTCTTATTGTCCCATGAGGGTTGTGAATGGAGACCTACTCACCGAGTTTGATAAACTCACCCCTCTCTTTTCCTCCTCTACAAATATAGCTATAGGTTTAGTTGCACTATAGGATCCTCCTCAGTAGTGTTGCAATATTCTTTTTGTGAGCTTTGCTTCAGAGTGAAGCTTGTTATAGGTTCATATAGTCATTGTAGTGCTCTTGTGATTATGTAGGCATGATCTTGGACATGCATAGTATTATTTTATTTATTTTCTAAATTCTATTTATTTTATTAATTATGTTTGGCTTTGGCCCAGGTTATAGTTATTATGCAATTTTATAATCAGAATATATGTTTTGGAAACATTTTCAAAATTATGGAATTTAGCTAAATTTAAGATATTTGGAATATATTTTTTTTTATTTATGTATATTAGCTAGTCACATTACTAAAGGCTTCCATGGAGATCCAATCCCTTACGTGCCGGTCATGTTCCCTTGGCGGGTCATGACATATTTACAATCATGCTTGCGAACCATAGCATTACAAAGCTAGATAGGGTATTGGAAAACATCCTGGTGAAGGTAAATAATTTAATATTCCCTACTTATTTTTATGTGCTTTAGATGGAGAATGACATTAATGTTAATGAACATACATTAATCTTGGGTAGACCTTTTTCTGAAAACTACTAGAACCGAGATTGATGTTTATGTTGACACATTATCCATGGAGTGTGAGGATATGAAAGTCTGATTTTGTTTAACCAATGCTATAGAATTTCCCTTTGAGGAACCAATAAGTATGCATTTGTAGACATATTTACTCTCAATTAATAGTGTACTAACTCTCTTTTGTATCATATTCAAGTTCTGGCATCAATTTGAGCAGTAATGAGAATTTCTGCATAGTTGATCTTCTATCATTATTCTGTATTTTGAGCATAACTGGAGTTGTAGACCTCTAAAAATCATATTCTTTATCTTGTAAGAAAGCTAAAAGAATTATCTGCAATCATCATGAAGTGCACAAAACCAGTTTGAAAGTCTAGTTGGTAGTCACAATAAGCCTGGAAGTCATAACTAAGGTGCTGAATTTCCAAATTGGGCATGCTTCAATAATCAGGGTATATATCTCTCATTCCAAATCCAAATGAGGCAAATAAGTTGTCCATTTTTAAGAGAAGAAAAATATGTATAACTTTCATGAGGGCACTAAGAGCTAGTTCGAAGGTTTTAGGGCAAAAACTTTCACCATGGTGAGAAAACCTCTCGCCATGGCGAGGGACTTGATAAACGAGTGCTACCTTCACCATGGTGAGCATACGTTTTCTTGATATAATTAAGATAACATGTGTTGACTATTTTGGGCCTATTTTTGGTAATTCGATGGTACAAATTCTGAGAAAAATAGGGTAGAGAAAACATACAACCCTTAGCTCAATTTTTATATTAGGATTTTTTTTTCTCCTCTATTCCTCTCCTCCTTCTTACTGCCATCTTCTCCTCCATCTTCTTCCTCTTTACTAATTGTCTTCTCTTCTTCTAATCTCTTCTTCTCTCTTAGGTTTAGTTTATTTTTCTCTTATAACCTCCATTAATGAAATAGTGAGGTTTTAATCTGGCTTGAGGAACCTTGGATAATATAGCTACTATTGAGACTTTATTCTCTAATTTGCTAATACAATTTATGTTTCTTGTTTTTTGCTCTCTTCCCTATTATGACTATGCATTATAAGGGTATTAAGATGTGTTTTTGTAATTGGGTTAGGTTAAATATGTGTCAATTGGTATATTGGCATGTGTTTCATCTTCACAGGAATTAGGTAGAATTAGGGTTGAGGCCTAACCTCACATTAATTTATTTAATTATATGTTATGATTTCCTTATTTCCCCTCTTTGCTATGTTTGTGGTGTGGGTGTATGTAATGATTCATATTGCATACCAGTTAAGTGTTTGCATTTATGTTTGTAGGTCTATGAGCATGAGTGTGAATTTGGGAATAAGAGGTATTAGGATTCCGATTGGGTCTTAGGTTGTATCTCTTTGAGTGTCAGGGGTCCCACTTAGAGAAGTTCAATTTCATAGTCATGCAATTGATGCCTTTTTTATGTTAGTGATTTAGCTACCATATATTCCTAGGGATCTTAGTTATGTTTTTAATTGCTAGTTTAGCCATTTTATTTTATTTCCATTTTCATTTTCTTGTGTTAAATCCTAAAAACCAAAACCTCCACTTGTGTATTCCTGATTAAGTAGTGACCAAACATCCATGTGAGACGACCCGAGTTGCATCGCTATGCTACATTTTTCTTTGCAATTTAGTTATTTCATCAATTCTATTTTGGTATAAGTAGAGCTGCGACAGTCGAGTGCTTGACAAATTTTGGTACTGTTGCTGAGGATGTTTGGTACTATTTAGTCTTATACATATTTTCTTATTTTTTTGCTTGTTAAGTCTTCCATATATCTTTTTTCTTGTTTTTGTTCCAATTCTTTAGTTTGGCTAACATGGATGTTGACCACTATTTTAGACCCTAAGTCTGTGGTTATTGGAATTTTGCAGGTTATGAGGCAATATATGATCCTTATCAAGAATAGAGTGCCAGCCATATTCACAAAAATGATCCTTATTGGTATTCTTGATATTCCATATCAAGAATACCGTAATCTTACCCACCACCACCACCACCACCACCTCTCCTACCATATACATAACCACTCCCTGACCCATGTACATTACCATATCCTGAGCTACTAACCCCTCAGAGTTCATTGCTAGAGCCTCATTTGGAAGAAATTGTACAGCAAATGGTTGCCTATGTAGGTGAGCCATATACATAGCCATATCTTGAGCCACCAACTCCTGAACTTGAATCATCCAACCATTCCTTCAAAAGATAGTAAACCAAATGACTACCATTTCCTTGAAAAATCAATAAACAACTGATGTTTTCATTCAAGCCATACAACATCAACTGGAGCAATCAACTGCTTATGTTACTTTGATTCTAGGTAGTTGTTATAAGAGCCAATTACTGAGAAGGTTGACACGGAGGTTGTAGATGTGGGGCCATCAATCGAGCCAATTAAGAGGATGGATGATGCAAATTCTAGCATGATTGAAGAGTTGATTGAGTCATCATTTGATGAGAGTGGCTATGTCTTAGAGCAACATTATGAGACGCCACAAGAGACATTGACTAAGGCACTAGCAGGGGAGTCGTATGAGAAATCTTATATGGAGATCATATATATAGAGCCACCACCTGAACTAGCTAAGCATATGGATACTTGGCTAGTATATGATAGATCTTTGAGTATTGAGGTTGTTGTAGAAGCTTCTACATTTTATGTTCATGCTACAAAAATTTAGGAGGCGGAGATTGTCATGACCCCATTGTCTTCCCTTTCCATCCAGTTGTTGCCATTAGGACTAAAGCCTTTCTCCCTTGGGCAACATGAGTATGCTTTTCTTGAGATCAATGCTCAACTTTGAGCTATATGTGGGATGCCTGAGGAAGACCAAATTCACACTCCTTAGGGACTTGAAAGGAAAAGAGCAAGAGATTGAAAGCTTCCTATTAGGAACTCACATCCTTTTCAATAAGATTAACTTATAGGGATGTTTAGACTTAGAGGAGCTTCAAAGCTCCAAGGACTACATTACAAAGTTCTTTATTGGAGTACAACAAGCTAAATGGGCTCAAGGCCCATGAAATAATGTACATAATATAGGATCCTAGTGGAAGTCAAAGTTGCAAACCTTGGTGAGAATTCATGGACCAATGTAAGCATAAGCTGCCAATAGAGCTGGGTATACAAGCTGCGATCCGCGGACCAACTCGTTTAACTCACAACCCACATGAAAATGGACAAGAAATTTTTTAGTCCACCAACTCATGGACTTCATTGGCTTGCTTCACCTAGACCGTGAGCTAAACGGGCCTAGCCCGTGGATTTGTAGACTAGCCCATCTAACTCGCATAAAAATATAAAATGCTTTAGTCCATTTAGTCCATTCCACAGACTATACTAAGCTATGAATTGTGAAACTCCAAGCCCAAGTCCAAGGGATGTTTAGTGTCCCAAAAGTGAAAGACACTAGGGTTTCAAGTCTTCAGTGTCTTCACTCTTCTAGAGGAGTTTTCTTCACAAATCACAACATTAACTCGCGATGCAACACACACACACACACACACACTCTTTCTCTCTCTCTCTCTCTCTCTCTCTCTCTCTCTCTTGTGCTGAATCTGTCATTTTGTTTTTCTGAAGGACCAAAGGAAAATGGTGAAGGAGCTTCCTTTTCAATTCCATATGTTGTTGCTTCTTCTCCCTGAACAACGGTGTCATGTTGTAGGTCCTCTTCTAGTGACACTCAACTTCATATTCTTCTCTCTTTAAAGTTACCATTTTCCCCTGCTTGGCTCGCCCCTCAAATCTCTACCTCTGGGTTGCTGTCTCTCAACTCCTAACTCTCGGCCTCATTGTCTACCAGCCTCTTTCAACTCATGGCGCTGGCTCGCCTATTAGATTTCTGCCACCGGGTTGCTGCCACCAAGAAACCTCCACGTCTCTGTGAAATAGTGTGCCGTGCATGCTAACACCATCAGATTTCACTGGACGCCTACTAAGAAGTTTCATTTTGAGATATTTAATGTTAGTAGATTGTTTTTAGTTCTTCCATTCTTATTATTAGAATATCCAGTGCCCAATTATGCTTTTGCATGTAGATGTTTGAATATTGGTTCTTAAGATGTTCTTACAATAATAGAAAAACAAATGAAATGATTTTTGTTTTAATTGTTATTTGGGTGGTGGTCATGTGATTAGTGTTGTCCTTTTCTTTTCAAGATTTTTATTTGTATTTTTTTTAACTTGATGGTTTTTTCTGGGTTGTCTTTGGTACAATGGTTGTCACGGTTGTCAATCTCTGTGAGAAAAAATATGAAAGGAAAAGAAAAAAAAGGCTAGTCCGTGGGCTGGTTTGTGATTTGGTGTGCAAGCTTTTTGCTGGGCCAAAAACGCGAACCGGTTTACGGACTTGTGGGCTTAGGTGAAGTGGACGCAAACTAGGCAAAAGGCCAACCCATTAATGAAATGAATTGGTGCGGTCTAGACAGTTTAATGTTGGTTCATTGTGGACCAGTTAAATGGACCGGACCAGTCTACATATCTAGCTTTAGCTGCCAGGAGGAAGTTCTCACCACCTTTTTCCTTTTAGTTTTCTGTCTTTAATTCTCTAAAGCATGATTAGTGTAGGATTTCACATACTACTAGTTTTAGATTGTTAGTTTTTGTTAGTGTGTTGTGTCATGTATGTCATTCCTTTGATGTTATTGAGGATTACTTACTTGGCTTTTAGCTCGTTTGGCATTTTTCCCGACTCGCTTAACTATGATTTGTATCTTGTGCAATGCATGTTTGGTAATTTACTTTTCATTGCTTGGATTGAGTATATGGGCTTAACCCTTAGTTGAGCATCTGAGCTTCTCATAGATGGATATATTGTATGCGCTTTTTTTTTTTTTAGTGCATCTTCTCTTATTGGTATGCATTCTAGAACTTGATTTTTGTCTTACTTGAGGCTTTGTCAATAATATGTTGCATGCATTAAGAATATAAAGACATTTTTCTTGTTTCTAGCTACTTGACCATATAGCCAACCTTGCATATTCACTACCAGAAATAACACTATTATCGACAGATTTTTATGTGTTTTGACGGAAATTTTAGTTACCAATGGAATTATCAATGGATTTTGTCAAACGGTAATAACGTACTTGGTAGTATCACTGATAGAAAAAATCTGCTAAAAACTATTACAGATGAAATTACCAACAGGTTTCGAAGATAAAAATCAATTGGTAATGACCTAAAAAAGTTCGTCAACAAATTTGTCAAGATAAAATAATTACTGAAGGAACTATTTAATTTACTAACGAAAAATTCAGTCGATAATTTTTATATAACTTTGGTTTATCTGGATTTTTAATGATAGGTTCGGTATTTTTAATTTTTAATTTTTTTGTAAATTTTATTGATGGATATTTTCATCGGTAAATAATTAATTTTTAATTAACTTTTTATATTATAAACAAAAAAATTCATCGGTAAATGTAATTTTAAAATTTTTTTCCTTTTTATATTTATATTATGATTGAAAAATCCATTGGTAATTATCTACTATTGTTACGTTTTTCATTTTATTGATGGAAAAATCCATCAGTAATTATTTTTTTCTTGATAAATTGGTCAATAATTTGAATGTTGCCTGAATATTTACAACGTTACATTTTATGTAAAGCTAATTATAAATATGTTAATATATTTAATAATGAAAAATTATAAAAGAAATGCTTAATAAATAGTAAACGCAATAAATTTAAGTCCAAAATGCAAAATAGATAAAAATGTAAGAAAGTCTACACATAGAAATATAGATATTGAACATATAACAAATAAAGAAAAAACAATAATTCAATTTAGGAGAAGTCAGCAGTAACGTCATCATCATCAGCATTAGCATCACCACCACCACCACCATCATCATCATTGGTGTCTAGCAGTACAGAGGAGCCTGCCTGCATCTTCTTCCATAAAGACACCATCTTTTTCTTCATATGCTTTCTTAATCTCGTATCTTTCTCCTTCATCTGCTTTCTTACTTCTGTCTGCAAGGCCTTTTCCTTGTCCTCCATCTTCTTTTGCATCTCCTGCAACTGGCGCTATCTCTTTGCATCCTTCTCTTGCATATGATAAAGTTCCGCATTGAGCAGGTGAACTTGCTTATGGACCTCATCATCTTCGACAATGGACCTAGTACCTATAAATGCCCTAGTGATAGAGGCAGAGGAAAAACTACTAGTATAAAATGACCTTATCCCGTAGATTCTATTCTTGTAAGGACCACCGACTACCTCTTGCCACGGCTGGTCCTTATCAATCGGGTACTCCTTACCAGTTGCAATCCTCTCCTCCCACTGGGTCATAGCCTCCTGATAGCACTACTCATAGGCATGCTATGGGAAAGTAAAATTAATTAAAAATCTATCAAATATATGAAATAATAAATTATATATATAGATATACAAACAATAAGTGCTCAGAACATATATACCCAAACATTCTCTGAATGAGTATCGCCCTATGTGGCTAGCCTCTACAACTCATTAGTCTACATTTTGAGTGAACATTGATGACATTAGTAAGTGAAAATATAAATTTAACAAGAGGAATAAAAAATGTTTAAAATAATTACAAAACCATCTGGTGATGCATAGACTCGGTAGTAGCAGAACCACCACAATGAACGGATCCACCCTTTTGCAACGCTCTGCTCGCCTTAGCCTTCAAAGAATTCTCTTTAAATGTCTCCCTTCTCCAGTATTGCCACAAATAGTCCAGGCTAGCTTGAGTCATTCACTTGGGGTTCTTGTCCTGCTGTTCTCAGATGTCCATGTACATGTCTTGTAGCCTGTGAGCTGCCTTGGATTTGAAGAGCTTCAACATGTAATCTTCATCTTGGGATGGATAATGAAGTGAGCCTACACATGGAAACAAAAAAAAAGGTAATTGAAAGTAGTTGATCAAGTAAATAACACATTTTTGTAATAATTATTTTATTTTACCTTCCATTCAATAAGCCAGCATAATTTCTCATTCTTTGCCAACTTGCTGAATGACTTAAGCTGCCGTTCATACAGTTTTTGGATGGTGTGTGTCACCTCGTGCATGGCCTGTACGGCTGGATGCCAACTACATAACAAATAGTACAAAACAATGTTATTATATATCAAGAAATTGTTCAAATTATTACTACAAGATTCATGAATTGAACAATTAAATTACTTACCTGTTCTTACCGAGAAGTACAAGCGGTACCCACTACTCCCCTGTGGACCCATGTCCTGATTGCCTTGTCGAGGAGCCACAAACTACCCCGCTTTCAACACCCCCTTCTAATTCATGTATGGGGGATGGGGATAGGATCTGCCAGTGGTGGTGGAGGTGAAGACACCATTCTAATCACATACCTAAGAGTAGGGACCGTGGCAAACTCCTGATGGGCATGGGGTGGTGGCATAAGAGGGCTAGAAGTGGATATGTGAGTGACTGTGGTAGATGCTTGAGTGGGAAGGGTGATTGTCTGATTATTTGGGACATCTTTACCCTTGCCCTTGTTTTTCCCTTTAAGTGTCATATTTGAAAAAGAAACAACAATGTATGAAAACCCAAATAATATGATAATTTAAAATAAAAAGATGTAATAAGTATGAGATTAGTAAACACATCACATTTAATTTGAAAGTTAAGGACTATATTCATCATTCTCAGTCTCAACACCATCTTCAATCTCATTTTCCTCATCTTTTTCATCATCCTCATCACTACCTTCGCTTTCATTGTGTTCACTCACAAATTGATCATTGGAAGAGTGAATTATCTCAACCTCACCTGAATCAAACGTAAACTTGGCAATATTATTGTATCAATGACTACTCGAGAGGGGATTAGATCATTCACTTGATAAGCATCGTCAGGTAGTTCTTCGACTTCAACTTGACCCATGGGCTTAGTTTTCATGACCATTTTTCAATCCTTTCTGTAATTTCTAGGGTATGATGAATAATATACATGTCTTGCATTCTGAGTAATAATGAAAGGATCATATACCCTATATTTTTTAGTATGACTCACCTTAATAATTTTATATTAGTTGTGTATATGTGCTGTGTCAGGATGTCTTGGGTCGTACCAACCACAACTGAATAATATTACTGATTTTTGGGGTCCATCACCCACATATTCAATCTCCAGTATTTGTTTGATTACTCAATGCCAATCACCCTCCCTATTGCCTACATCCATTCTTACACAAACCCCACTATTGTTTATTGCTCTTTCGTGGCCCCATTCAAATATGTAAAACTTATATCCGTTCACATAGTACATTGGCCAACTATTTGATTTGTTAGCATAACCCCAAGCCAAACTTTGTAAATAAGGACATAAACCATTATTATTTTTTATCAAACATCTACATTAACAATTCAAAGTCAAACATTAACATAGAAGATGAAAACTACAACATGTGTGTGATTTTGGATCAAACTAGAGGTTACATACAAAGGATCTGAACTATGTTGGAAATTAGGTAAGGATGTGTTGCTTATCAACTTTCAAAATACCTATAAATTAAACATTGCAGGTAAAATAAAATTTGATTTATGATAATGTACCAACAACTGAAAATGATACATTGATATCACTTATGTTTTAAATGGTTGCATTTCATCACAGTTCATTAAGATATACAAATGCGTAACATGTTTCTCTCTTTCTGATAGCCAATGTGGTTTGGATTTTCTAGCAGCACGTCCTGGCTAATTGAATATAGATAACATATGTTGAATTGAACTTTCACCCCCATCATCATTCCGACTAACCTTTGTTCATCTGGATTGAACATGTGCCTCAAAGTAAAAAGAACAAAATAAAGATGTCTCCTTGGAGATATATGCCTCGCATATGGAACTTTATACTTTAGCCCTATTTTTCACAGTTCTCTTGAAACTTCCAAAATTTCTTTCAAACAGATACATCCATCTATATTGAACTGGCTCACACACTTGTGCTTCGTATACCAAGTATACGGGCAAGTATTCCATGGAATCAAAGAAATCAGAAGGAAATATTCTCTTTAATTTGTAAAGAATTATAGGGATGTTTCTCTCCATAATTAAGAGATCTTCAACCTTCAGAGTGGATGAGCATAGGTCTCTAAAATATTGATTCAACTTAGTCAATGGCTTCCAAACAGGGAGAGGTAATTCTCTTAATGCAATAGGAAATAAACACTCCATAAATACATAACAATCATGACTCTTCATTGCAACAAATTGTCCTTGTGCAACATTGACACATTTACCCAAGTTTGAGGTATAACCGTCAAGTATCCTTAACTTTTGCATCCACCTACATACAACTTGTTTCTGTGCAGAAGTTAGTGTGTAACTGGACTTCGTCTTACACACAAGGCCATCTGGAAACTTTTGTAAACTTAACTCAGCTCACTTACAATACTATGCCAAATCTTTCCTTTCTTTCACATTGTCCTTAATCTTATTGGTGTCCATCATAGTGTTTACGATGCTATCACATACATTTTTTTTTTTTGCATGCATTACATCAATATAACGATGAACTCGATTATCTCCCTAATAAGACAGCTCCCAAAATATACTGTGTTTGGTCTAATAATGATCTATCCCATATCCTGGAAATCATATGGATTTACCCAGTTTAGCTATCTTTGGAAAGCCTCTAACTTTGTGCCAAACTCGATTATTGCTTAGTCTCTCAAGAGGCTCATCACAATCAATCATCTTCTTTTTAAACATGTCCTTGTTACCCCTAAATTCATGATCAAGGTCAAAAAAGGCACTAGCCTAAATTTTTCTTCAAGACTTACCGACGGATTTTTCCATTGAAAAAATTGTCGGTAATTTTTTTAAAAAAATTTGATGAATAATTTATGAATGAGAAAAAAGGTAGGTGTCCCTATGCTAGGTGCAAATGTAGGAAATATTTTGATATGGATACAATTAGGTATCACTTGTATAAGGATGATTTTATGGTAGAGGGTTTGAACTTTGCATAGGAAAGTTGCCACACAAAATTTTGAACATGCGAGAATTGAAAATGCATATGTTAGAGGTAGTTCAAATAGAGTTAATATTGGTGAACATATCACAGGAAATATTAATTAGAAGGATAAATCTAGACGATATGAGGAAATGATTTATAATGCAGTTGGTCTTCAAATTCATGCAGATCATGAACCTTCTATCGAGACTCCTAATGCCAAGGTTGTGAAATTTTTCTCTATACTAGAGCTAGTAAGGCCCCTTTATGGGAATGGTGTGGACACTTGAAGTTGTCTCTAGCTGTTAGGATGTTAGTTATAAAGTTAGAAGCTAACCAAAGTCACAATTCATTTGACCACTAGGTAACATTGATGAATAAGATTAGTCCACAACCTAGTTCTGATCCAAAGGAAAAATACGTCAATAAAATTAATGTTGAAAATTAAAAAATTTAGGAAAATTACTGATGGACTTTTCCATTGGTAACATTAGCCTCGAAAAAGTTCCAAAACATTACTAGTGGAAAATTTGTCAGTAATATTAATTTCTTCATAAAAAATAATTCACAATGGTTATCGACGAAAAAATCCATCGATAATGCGTGCACCATATTTATTTAAAGTGGCACAAAGTATACTGATGGAAAAATCGGTTGATAATGACTGAAATCCAAAATTCTCGAATTTCTTGTTTTCTGTCAGTAAAATTCATCGATAACTCGCTTGTTTCTTGTAGTAATTGCCCTTGTTGAGCCCTATTAAGCCTTAATAACCCCTCTTTTATTTTAGCACATTATAAGCCTAAGTGAAAAACTATGAAATTACCTAACCTTTATCCGTAGGAAATTCTTTCGTTTGCTTGATTATAAGTGTGAAGATATGCATGAGGACATATACACTATTTTAAGTATAAGAGAGAGGGTAATGTAAAAATTCCCAAAAAAGAAAGGATATGTGGCAAAAAGATGCATAAATGTACAAACAAAAAATTGTACATAAAGATTAAAAAAAAAAATGAATACATTGACTGAGGCTAGAACCTGACTGCATAACAAAAAGTACAAAATAATGTCAATTTATGTAAATAAATGTTTCAATATATCAACAAATATTACAATACAATTACTGAATTGAAAAATTAAATTACTTATCAGTTTTTTCCATCAAATATGAGCCTTTCCTAGTGCCCAGACTTGGACTACATGGCTGCCAGCCCGAGAAGTTAGTAATTGCTACATTCTCGACTAGTCCTTATGGGTATGTTTGTAAGTTTGGATTTTGGAGGAAAGAGGAGGACTTGTAATATAATTTTATACTACAAGTCCTCTTATCCCTTCCCTTTTCTTCTAAAATCCAAACTCATAAGCATACCCTATGAGTCTAGCATGGAGATGGGCATAGGATCAAGTGATGGTCATACTAGTGGTGGTGGAGGCATCCATGCCCACTCCTTTGTCACGTGCCTAGGAATGGATATCATGGTGAACTCCTAGTAAGCACGTGGGGGTGCCATTGTTGTAGTAGGAGTGAAGGTGCTTGTCCAGGTGGTAGAGTGGAGGTCTGACTCGATGGGGACCTAGCATATATAACACGCATGAAAAATCAATACAACTTAAGGTACAAGTCAAAATATAACAAATAAAAGTACAATGATAATAATACAGTAGTTATAATAATAATAATAATAACAATAACAACAACAACAATTACAATGATAAAAATAATAATAACCAAAGAATCATATGAAAAAGACACTTTTCAATGGATTTATGAAGGAATACAATAAACCATTTTTCAAAAAATAATAATATTTACGAGTTTCAGATGGAGAAAAATTAAAATATATTTCACTAATATTGATAGAAGTAAAAAATTATTTAATATTTTATTATTTCCAATAGAATTGCCATCTAGAACAATTTTTCCAAAATATAGATTTTTACACCCTTCTAAGTACGAAAATATATTAATCCACCTTTAGTAATGTTGTCACAAGTTACAAATGGAATTAAAATCCCGCCAATAATTGTTCCAACGTGTCAAAATCCAGTGACCATGTGCAATGATAAACAATGTCAACATTATTTTTTTCCATCCATAAAATTTTTGAATTTATCTGTAATTCTATAGGTATTCCGGATAAATTTCTTGTAAAGTGAAATTTGTATGGCATTGATTGTGAAAAAGTTGATAGAATCTTATTGTCTAATCATATATGAGTTGAGAAAGTCTTAATCTCATGAAGGAGAGTAGACTGGATGATGATTGCTTGATGGCTAAAGGCAGAGGATGACCAAAATAAATTAACCATAGAAAAAATTATCAAAAAGAAAAATAATTTAATTTTAATTGTTTGATTAAAGGCATAATTTACAAAAGAATGTTATTGCATTATGTGTTTTATAGAGCCAACTTCACATGAAGTAAAACAAAACATAATTATTTTTGTGGTGTCATAGTGTTGGTTTTAATTGAAATAAAGCATATTGGAAGAAGTCCCACATCGCCCAGGATTGCAAGTGGAGAGGGGAGGTCATGGCTATATTTATGGACCCAAGTTCTTTGCTTCAATTTGTACCAGTCAGAAACACTTTAAGCTTATATCTGACTTTTCTTTCTTCCCTTGTACTCTTTGAGTATTGTGAGGTGTAGTTCAGATATTCGCTTTGGAGAGTGTGGGTGTACTGGGGATGTGGGTGTTTGAGAGAGAAGTCTATGTGTTGTAAAATTTTCACATAGTGTTATTCTCTAGTTGTCGTTTGGCAACGGCAATGATTTTTCTCTGATTTTGGAGTTTTCCACATTAAATTCTTATGTTGTGGTTGTGTTCCTGTTTTATTTCTCTGTTTAGGGTGGTTCTCAAGGAGAGGAAATGACATATTTTCCCAACAAATGGTATCAGGAGCTTTGGTTCGGTGGAATTTATTCTTAGTATACTCTGTGATTGCAACTTCATCCGATCTTCCACATCAGAAAAAATTCTCCCTGGCGTTTGAGGATCATCCTTGGTTGTTGTTGCTGGAAGGTTGATTTACACTATTCTAGTACATGGTTGCAACAATGTAAAGTTTTTCAAGTGTAGTGAAGTATGACATAAAGAAATTTGATGGAAGAATCAATTTTGGCTTGTGGCAGATACAAGTCAAGAATGTGCTGATACAATCAAGTTTGCACAAGGCATTGAAAGAGAAGATCGTCGATATGGATGATGAAAAATGGGAGGAACTGGATTTGAGAGCAGCAAGCGCAATTCATCTGTGTTTGGCTAAGAATGTTCTTGCAAATATGCAAGGAATATTGACAGTCAAGGAACTTTGGGAGAAACTTGAAGGGTTATATCAGGCAAAGGGCATCTCATATCGGTTGTTGTTAAAGGAACAATTTCATAATCTACGCATGGATGATAGCATGAAAGTCTCCGACCATCTTGGTGCTATCAATGGCATTGTCTCTGAATTAGAGGCTATTGGAGTGAAGATTGATAATGAAGATAAGGCACTAAGGCTTATATTGTCTCTTCCATCTCCCTATGGGCATATCAAACCTGTATTGAAGTATGGGAAGGAAACTCTGAATTTTGAAGAAGTTATCAGTAAAGTCATTGCTAAAGAAAGAAGAATGAAAAATAAGGGTAGAACTTTATCAAATTCAGTGTTGGTAGCTAGAAGTGACACTTATGGGAAAAGGAATCGTGGAAAAAGTGTGACATGCTGGAAATGCGAAAAGCTTGGGCATGTAAAGAAAAATTGTCCAAGTGGCACGGTGTCAGAAAAAGACTCTCAATGTGATGCTTGCAACGTTGCTTTCCTAGGAGGAGAGGATGATGTTTACTAAAAGGTAAGAAGTGTATCCTCATGGCATTATCGCGCTGCCATGGAAAAGGATAAGTTGAAGCAGATTCACAGTTGCACACAAGTATTAGTTGGCATTGAGATGCAGGGTGTGTGGTGGGGGTTATATCGATGGCTGAGGAACTTTCGGAGAAAGCCAACATGGAAGTTGCACCATAAATTTTCAACAAGGTTTCGACATGTGCCAAGGTGAAATCCTTGGAATTGTCTTATTCCAAGTGAGTATACCTTTTATGGTAGAGTATAATAGTTCTTTGAACTATGATTGTCGGTGTAGACAATGGAAGCTGAAGATGTGTTCATTTCAATCAAGGTAGAGATTGTTGGTTTTGATTGAAATAAAGCATCTTAGAAGAAGTCCCACATCACCCAGGATTGCAAGTAGAGAGAGAAGGTCATGACTATATATATGGACCAAAGTTCTTTGCTTTAACTTGTACCAATCGGAAACACCTTAAGCTTGTAGTTGACTTTTCTTTCTTCCTCATACTCTGAGTGTTGTGAGGTGTAGTTCAGATATTCGCTTTGGAGAGTGTGGGTGTACTGGGGATATGGATGTTTGAGAGAGAAGTCTATGTGTTATAAAAATTTTCACATAGTGTTATTATCTAGTTGTCGTTTGGCAACGAGAGTGATTTTTCTCCGGTTTTGAAATTTTTCACGTTAAATTCTTATGTTATGGTTGTATTTCTATTTTATTTCTCTGTTTATGATGGTTCTCAAGGAGGAAAAGTGACTTATTTTTCCAACACGTTGAAATCATAGACTTACTACTCATAGCACGTTATCATGAACGCAAGACTAACCGTATTGGATAGTGAATTGGAAAGTTAAGCATACACGTGGGAATGCAATAATTTTTTACGCGAAATCTGGATTTACATCTTCAAAGTCTTATCAGGTTATCTTATTTTGTTTTTCATTTATGCGTGGCTAAAGTAATTGATAAATTTAAAATCTGTGATTGAGGGATTCCTGTACAGTAAATCAGGGTCTTCTGCTAAAAAAAAGTTAAAAATTAAGAAAAATAGCTTCATAAAAAAAAGTAAGCAAAGTTGAAAAAAAGAGGTATTCACTATTGTTAATATATAATTTTATTCTTTCAAAGAGAAGAATATTTTTTTTCGGATGTTTATTTTATCCGTCAATATATATATATATATATACACAAATTTAATGAGCTTTTTTTTTTTTTTATGATGGAGTACAAATCTTTTGAGTTCCTTTCCCTATAAGATATGGATCAATCTGACAATCTCAATGGAAATTCTCCTTGATCTACTTGTATGTTGCCCTGCAATATGTAGGTTTTAGGCTTTAAGAAATGCTATGCTGAAAGAATACCCACTTTGTTTCGATAATGACTTGCGGAAACCGAAAGGACGTGCTGAAATCTGAGGAAGCGTGTATCTTACTAATTTTTCTACGATATTCCGACGTAGCATTCCAAGTGGTATAGGCATAGCATTTTATGCAGGCTGCTTCAATGGCAAGGAACATATGCTCCCCTAATTATCACTCAGTCCCGTCTTTCTAATTTTTCTTTTGGGGGAGTTTCTTTCACTGGTTATCACTCAGTCCCGTCTTTTTAATTTTTCTTTTGGGAGAGTTTCTTTCACTATTCAGTAGCACGTTGATAATTCGCCTTTTTTTTTTAATGCCTTTGAAACAAAATGCATGTACATATCATCAATATAGTTTTTAAACTCTCGTTTTAGTATATAAGGAAGTGAGCACGATATGATCTTCACAAAAGGTTAGAAGCATTTACTATTTATAATTGTTTTTTTACAAATTAACAGTATTATGGAAAATAATGATCAATTTAAAAGAGTTTTTAGTTATATAATGGAAATAAAAAGCATTCTTTTCTCAAATTTCAATCATTATTATTTCTCCATTTTTTTATCATATCATTGGTGCTGTGAAAATTTATATATAAAATTTTGGGGATTTTTAATTTAAAAATTGAGAATTTTTTATTCAAAAGACATTATATATTTAAATGGGTACTTGAATACAAACTTAATCATTAAATTCCAATTGTATGCTTTGAAATTCTAAAAAAAATTGAAAACAATAATCCCATTGTATTTCGCTAGTGATTTTATTGTAAGGACGTGTTTGGTTGAAACGTGAAAATGACGATAAAATTTTTATAATTGA
Source organism: Dalbergia cultrata (assembly GCA_031216105.1). Taxonomy (NCBI): domain Eukaryota; kingdom Viridiplantae; phylum Streptophyta; class Magnoliopsida; order Fabales; family Fabaceae; genus Dalbergia; species Dalbergia cultrata. The sequence continues at coordinate 36,202,333 of CM062352.1, forward strand.
GTTCTATGAATAACTTTTCCTATAAAATTTTTCCCCATTTTTATCTCTAATCAAACATACGCTTTTAAGTGTGTTAATCTTTTGCTTTTGACAAGTTGTTGGCTTGTGATCATGCTAGCTAGTGGTTTTGTTGCTTTTTGCTCATGTGTAGTGTGTGCAATTTGTGCTGGGGTGCAGTGTTGCCTGAGTGTGGGGTGTGTACAGTGTTGCGTGTCTGTTTGCGCCCTGTTGTGTCTTGTGGTTATGTGTTGCTTGCTGGTGTCTGTGGAGTATCAGCCTTCATGTTCCTGTGCATTATCCTTGTATTTTTTTTTTCCCTTGCTCCTCTCCTTGGTGAGAATGTGTAGTCATATTTAATTATCAAGTTTCCTAAAATTTGAATATTGGTCCCGAATCTTATGACAGTCATGTTTTGTAACTTTGAAATATGGAACCACAGCACCTTAGACATTTAATTTCCTCAAGGAAAATGCTCTTTTGCGTAGTTACTGAAAGAATTAATTAAGTTCGAATACCAAAAATTTTTCATTTAAAAAGATTTTAACATTAAGTGTTAGCGGCAATCTCAATATAATTTGAAGGAGAAAAAAGAAAAAGACACTTTCTTCACTATGTGCTGGGTTAGTTTAAGGTTTTTTTTTCTCTTTTTTGTCATTCAGTGTTTGTTAAGGAAAATTATTTACCAAAATGCAACTCTTCTCAAGCTATTTACCATGTACTCCCCTTTTATCTAGCGTGGCAAACATTTTTTTTTTTTTTTCGGGGTCACCACGTAGAAGCTTCCAAATTGTGTGGCGGATTTGATGCAAAGCCGTCAAACTGGCATTACGTACAGAAACTCACCTTTAAAGAAGGCGACATGGTAGCTGAGCCGCCAAATCATATGGCCCATTTGAAGCAAGGCCCCAATTTAGTTTTGCCTTAATCAAGTGCTAATTGACGTAATTAAGGATAATTAACTCAAAATAAAAATTAATTATTTTAATTAGTTAATTAGTAAATAATTAATTTTAGTCTCTTAATAATTAAAATGCATAATTACATCTTTGTTAATGATTAATTGGTCCAAGAGCTGAAAATATATGGGAGATGTCATCATGAAAATTTTAGTTTCCCTTCAAATCAAATTGAAATGTGTGTGTAATTTCAAATTGTAAGATACATGAAATAAAATATTAGTTGTTTAGATTAAAGTGGGTGTGTAATTGATATTTTAATTATGCTTTAATTTATAATTATTTTATGCCCTTTATTATGAAATTCCAAAACTACCCTCACTTATCTTCACTACCTTGCACTTAACCTCCTGTAGAACAAAAATAAAAAAGAACATATTTAAATAACTTTTAGAAAGATTGAAGTCCATTATCCCCCTTATTCAATAATTTGAGTTTTTAGGGACTTATATGATGTTGGCTAACATTTGGAATGACTAAAGTGATGTTAAATCACTTGCTATTATTTTTCAATTAAGAAAATATACTTCAAGAAATACGGATCAAATTATTAAAGTAATATTAAGAGTTAATATTTATTTTCTTAAAAGTCAATATTTGTTGGCTCTGGTGTAATAGAAAATGTTAAAAAATTAACAACTATATGTGGTTTGGGATGCTTACTTTTAAAGCATTTCAATTTATTTCAATTCTAATTCATATTATAATATTCTTAAATTTTTCATTTTTGTGATATTTTAGGCTTAAAATTCTTAGAAGGAATATTATATTAATATAGTTCGTTTTAAATCTAATCAATATTGTAAATTTTTTATTTCGTGATGAATCAGGCTTTGAATTTTGAAAAACAATATTATGTAAATATAGATGGTTTCATGTTAAATCACTTACTATTATTTTTCAATTAAGAAAATATACTTGGAGAAATACGGATCAAATTATTAAAGTAATATTAAGAGTCAATGTTTATTTTAGTTCTCAATGACTCCACCACCATAGCCGAGCTCAGCCTCCAACTGGCTGAGCTTAGTCATCTTCGATTCACCTTCACCGCATCCTAGCCACTCTCTACCACTCGTTAGTAGAGCTTCGTCTCCTGTCAGCTGAGCTCATTCTCCTCTTAACCAAGCTTAATTGTCATCAATGGTTGACCTTACCACCTCCCAACCAAGCTCCGCCCTCTTCTTGTTTGATCTTAATTGCCATCCTTGATCTTATCACCTTGAGACCGAGCTTCGTTGCCATCTCTAATTAGCCTTCGTCATATGCCTGCTAGTCTCCCCCATCCATCAACCGAGCTCCACTTCCTCCTAGCCGAGATATATTTCCTATTGGATGAGTTCCATCTTCCCAAGCCAAGCTCTTTTTCATCTCTATCGCCCTCTATCAAGTCTTGACACATGTCGGTCGACCATTGCCTCTTCCATGACTAACTCTATTTCCTCTCGGCCAATCTCCACCACTCCCGAACAAGCTCCCTTGCCATCTCTACCACCGATCAAATTATTAAAGTAATATTAAGAGTTAATGTTTATTTTAGTTCATAATGACTCCACCACTTGTTAATCGAGCTCAGCCTCCAGCCTGCTGAGCTCAATCACATCTCGATTAAGTTTTGTTGCCATTTTCAGTTCACCTCCACCACATCCTAGCCAATCTCCACTGCCTGTTAATGGAGCTCCACCTCTTGTAAGCTGAGCTCATTCTCCTAGTTGTCTAGCTTAATTGCCATCAATGGTTCACCTTACCACTTCTCAACCAAGCTCTGCCCTCCTCTTTGCCGACCTTAATTGCCATCCTTGATCTCATCACCATGAGGTCGAGCTTTGTTGCCATCTCTGATTAGCCTCCAACATATGCCTATTAGTCTCTGCCACCCATTAATCGAGCTCCACCTCCTCCAGGCTGAGCTTTATGTCCTCTCTCTCGATCTCCACCTTCCCCGTCCGAGTTCATTTGCCATCTCTACCATCCCAGCCAACTCTTGGCACGTGCCAGTCGACCTCTATTAGCTCCTGGCCAATCTTACCACTTGCTATCCTACTAGCCGAGCCCATTCTCCTCTTGGCCAAGCTTAATTGCCATCTCAGGTTGACCTTACCACCTCCCAGCCAATTACCAAGCATACTCCTATCTTCACCGCATCCTAGCTGGTCTCCACCACCTATTAGTGGATCTCTGCCTCTTATTGGCTGAGCTCATACTCCTCTTAACCGAGCTTAATTGCCGTCTATGGTTGATCTTACCACCTACCAACAAACCACCCTCCTCCTGGGTGATCTCAATTACCATCTGTTTGATTTTATCAAATCGTGGCTGAGCTTCGTTGACATCTCTAATTAGCCTCCACCATATGCCTGTTAGTTTTCGTCACCTATCAGCTGAGCTTTGCCTCCTCTTAGCCTAGCTCTATTTCCTCTCAGATGAGTTCCACCTTCCACCTGCCGAGATCTTTTTCATCTTTGCTGCACCTGACCTAGCCTTGACACATGTTGATCAACCTCTGCCTCTTCCTAGACAAGCTTTATTTCTTCTCGATTGATCTATACATTTCCTAGTCGAGCTCTTTTGCCATCTTTACTGCCGACCCTTCACACGTGCCAATCGATCTCTGCTACCTTCTGGCCGAGCTTTATTATGTGTGTTTTGATCAATTTTGTTAAAACATATATAAAAACAATATTAGATGAGAAAATTTTAGAAAGGAATATATATAGTTTTGGTTTAAGTTAGGGGCAAAAAAATATTTGAATTGATGAAAATAGATGATTTTTTATAGTAGAAACTTTATTCAAATTCAAACATAATCATTTCATATTAAACATCATATTGGAGCTAATTTGGATAAAAGAAAAAGAAAAACACACCTCTGACTAGATAATATACAAATTCCATGATTTATGCCCCGTGTGTCTCACGAGCATACTACTAGTACATACACACTTGGTTAGTTTGAGTCATTATCAGCAGCTTGAACTCAGTTTTTGTTCTCTGTTATTGTTGGTCTTGGTTCGATTTTTGGTGATGATATTATTGTGTGACTCTTATATATATATATATATATTCTTATTAAGAACATATGTTATCGATCAATCGTTGAATCATGATGTATTAATTTGATAATCAAACATACTAAATTTCAGAAAAATCGGACATTGATAAATATATTATCTAATACTCAAGATTTTTATTTATTTTCAAAACTACGTTTGACGTCTAAATTAAAAGTGAGTGATAAAGTTCCAAACTGTTTTGAAATTTTATGAAATTTTATACACTTGATTTATGTAATGGGAACTAACAATTCAACGATTGGATTAATGAAATTTGATATCTATGAAAAGTTATTCAATTGAGTAAGTATACTAATATTTACTACAGGTAAACGGATCCGTCCTCTTTTCCCCCCTTCTCTCTCTCTTATCGTACTTAATTTAAATGTATTGTTAGTTTAAAACTAATTTTTTATACACTCATTTAATCCAATTGTCTCATGTGTATGAATGTATGATGTTAAGAAAATTTTAAATTCATATACTTTGCTCTCCAAATCATTGATACATGATATTAGAGCACTAATCCTAACACTTTTATTTATATAATTACTCTTGAGCTTTAATAACAATGGATATAAAGCTTATCCGGCTTACATTTAGCTGCCAAAACTAAACTTAATCACTTTTAAAGTGATAATATCCCTTTACGTTATCAACTATGCAAGCCTTGAGGTTATTAAACTCTAACCCCTGTATCATCATGATAAATTAACGAGCAATACTATATGTTTTAAAAAATATAAATAATGGTTTTTAATAATATAGTATGATATTGTAATTTATTTAAAAATTAATAATTATGATAATATGAAATTGTGAACAAATTTTTGATTGACTAGTATTCCCCTAAAATAATATCAGCACAATGATTAGAACGTACAGCAAACGGCAACTACTTGGACAATTAGGGAGCCCACACCTTTCAGCCTGTCTTTCCCTTCGTTTAATTGGTGGTCCAGTTGTTTGAAAGGTTTAAAATCCACACATAGAGCAACTCATATGAGGGCGAGAAGGCAATAGTCCATAACCCACCAAACAAGTCACTTTCCAAGCAATAATGAGCAAGGTCAAGTGATATAAATATTACTTGCCAATTACGGAGATTTACAAGTGGGCAATTTTATTGAGAGAAGAGAAAAAAAGAAGAAGATGTATATCAGTTACATACATTGACTGGCATATATTATTGAGTAGTAGAAGGTAAGGCAACCAAATACTATAAGAAATTATTTTTGCTTGAACTGATAGATCTAACATGAACATCCATTAGATCATACGAATATTATTATTTGGACTATTTGTAATGTCACGTCTAAGTTTTTGATTTTCCTCGTTACTGCATTCATGTATTCTCTATGGGCCGGGCGTCGATAGGTTTTTATCTATTTTGGTGAAAATGAGATTAGAAAACAGGCCATACCTCTGCAGAAAGCTCGATCGGGTTGATCATTTATGACCACGAACAATATGAGGGAAAATGGAAATAACATTATTGTGAACGAAGTGGGGACCGGGTGTTATAAGAGGGCCTAGAAAGAGTGCGAATCTGAAAATTATGGTGTTTCCCACCAGCATAGTCATGGACAAAACTTATGTCTCCAAAAAGGATCTAGGGTCACCTCCCAGTAGCCATCCATGGATTCCACCATGTTTTCTTCCTGAATCAAAGTTGTGGTGGTAAATTCGTGCACAATAGACAAATTGTTAAGTTCCAGTCAGTAAAGACATGCCGAGGCCTTTTTCCCACCACTGTTGTTCATTGGTTCCGTATCAACAGCATCGCTTTGCGCTCTATTCAACAATGCCATATTATCCTACGCAACAGAAGATGATTAGCAACTTTAACTAGGGTTAGCAGCTAGATATTTAGCCCGTTGTCCTATCAAACCAAAACACCTTTCCACTACATACCAATTGTATAAGTTTGGCAGTTGGTCCTAGTAATCATTATCAGCCAACACTAATTAATTCAGTCCATGACGGGACAGATATTTCCTTGCATCTTTGAAGTAAGGTTGATTAGTGGGCCGTATCAACCCGCACAAGGTGGCATAAAGTCGTAATATGCTCCATTTCAAGTTGTAAACGTAGATTGTGCAGGAAAATAATTCTCCCGCCGTTAAAATCTGTCAAATTAATAAAACAAGTAATTATACCGCAGGTCTCTATAATTTAACTCAATTTTTAATTAGATTCCTACGGTTTAAAAGTTTCTAAGTAGATCTCTAGCTATAGTGTATGAGAACTTTTAATCAGGTTCCTGCCGTTACAAAAAAATAAAATATTCTATAGAATATGAAATATTTCATTTCTATCTCTCTCTTCACATAACGATAGAGATTTGATTGAAAATTTTCATACACTATAAAGACTTAATTTCAAATTGGATGAAACTATATGGATATGAAAAATAATTAAAAATGTTAAGGAAATGACCATTATGATCTACCCCAACATTCTCTTTCATAATTAATCTATTCACTAACACTCTGTCTTATAAGAGTATCAAGGGAACAAAATAATTAACTGATAATTCTTGTGTGTATCTAATCATATAAAAGAAGATCTTTCTACAAAAGAAATTCTTAGATGATCTTAAAACAAGACTAAATATATGCTCTACTTTATTTATTAATTGACATATCAAATTTGCATTGAAAATATGGGAAAAATATGAGATAACAATGATCTATAAAACTTATTATCAATAAATGAATGAATCGGAACAAATATTTTCTCTTATTCTCGATGCACCTAAGTATTTCTATTTCTTGCAATTAGTTTCATTAGTATAACATAAAGAAGTTATATTTACTATGAAAATTTTTTTCGTACATTTTGCATATGCACTTTTTAAGAGGCATCAATTTCTTCCTTTTATGGTACTGCTACTTTTTTTCCCCTGATAAATCTTTGTACTATTACTTGCTCACCATGATTTCCATTCCTCAAACACTATACTTGGCACCATGAAATTTGTTGCAATCTTTTCGCACTAAATACTAACATCTCTTTATAAAATATTCGTCCATGATATATTGTTTTGCCAAAATTTACCAAAGTATAATTGTTATGATCAGATAAGTCATCATTGTAAGCTCCATAACCCTTCAGAAAGTACAAAGGCAATATGTTTTGAATGACAACAAAACCGATTTAAAGAAACTACTTTGAAGAATGTCTAATGTCTTACTTGAGTTTCTTGACTTAGCACACAGGCAATTCTGGATTGCATAACATGAACTTGAAGAGAGAATAATTTCACTTTACATGTGCAAATATGATTTATCCTGTGTTAAGAGATTGAATCAAATAAAAGTGACATTATATCATACAAAGCATGCATACATGCATCATTGATTGAAGAAAATCAAATTGAGAATAAGAAACCAAGGCAGGGGTCTTCAGAAAGTAACATCGGACTTCAGAAAGTAACACCAGACTTCAAAAAGTAACAACAAACATTAGAAAGTATACTCAAAGTGAAGATATGATGCCAACTCTAAGAACAGTGTGCTGCACAATCTTCAATCATTATGATCAAAATACTATCAACATCAATAAAGCTTTGATTGAAGACTAGAAGACCGAAGATTTATAAGGAACTGATACCGCACATTAGAAAGCTCACTTCACTATGGAGCACTGAACTTGACTGGAAAAGGAGGGAAATTTGAATTTTTGAAATTCCAATTTCAAGTCAAACTTAGTTTCAAACTAATATGTTATCTTTTCTGCCAATTTGGTTAACCACTCTAGCTTCTAGAAGAAAGAGTTCAGAAACCATGTTCAAAAAGTAAAAAGGTAGTTTTTGAAGGGCCATTAGAAACCTTAACTTCACAAAAGCTTCTGTAACAGATCTGACAAGTTGTCAACCTACTCTTCTAGATTGCTTTCCAATACACAAATAGATGAACAATGCATGTCACTTGATTGATCAAGGGAAATGGTCATAAAGGAAGATCTATATAAAAAGAGATAATGTGCTCAAAAGTAAAATAGGATTGACGACATAAGAGTGAAAACTCTGTTAAAATCTCTCCTCACATCTTCTAAGATTCATTACTTCATGAAATCAGTTTCTTTGCTTGTAAAAATATTCTTTCAATGTTCCTCAATAGTTTATACACTCTTCCATGGAAAACATGTTAGAAAAGGAGTCATTCAAGTTATCTCAGGTCATTTATTGTACATTTTAAGGAAATTTGAGTGTAGGTTAGTTTGAGTGGTAACCCAAATACAAAATCTTTGTATCCTCGATCTAGTAGTGATCAGATTGAGATAGCTTGGAGAGGCTAACATAAACCTATTTGTAACGTGACAGTAGGGGTTGTTTACTGTTCACGGTTTCAGTTTGGAGAGGCAGGTGAGTAATTACTTATAACGTGATAGTAAGGGTCGTCTACTAGTCACAGTTTTAGCTTGGAGAGGCTGGTCAAAGACTACTTGGTTCAGCTTGAAGAGGTTGGTGAATAACTACTTGCAACGTAATAGTAAGGGTTATCTACTGTTCATGATTTCAGCTTGAAGATGCTAGTGAATAACTATTTCAGCTTGAAAAGGTTGTCTACTGGTCACGATTTTAGTTAGAGAAGCTAGTCAAAGACTACTTGGTTTAGTTTGAAGATGCTAGTGAATTAGTACTTGGTTTGTGACAGTAGGGGTTGTCTACTGGTCATAGGTTAGAGCTTGGGAATGCTACTGTAAAGACTATCCTGTTTTCTTTTTCTCAAGTTGAGAAAGGTGTTAATGAAATCTCAACGAAAGTTGAGTACTAGATGTAGGTAGGATTGACTGAACCAGTATAAAAACATCCGTGTCATATTTTCTTCTCCTTTATCTTTTTTCACAATTTAAGTTATCATTTTATATATGTTGAAAGTTCCTTTTGTAACCATTCTGTTAGTGAAGTTAAATTTCAGGAAGTTACTTTTTGAAATATCTAACTTTTTTCCACTGCACTTCGAGCTCAACGGTTGATAGTATATTGTTTAAAGTTTCAGTATCACAAAGAGATAAATAGAAGCAAAACATAATTAAACCCTCTTCTCATGTACTTTTCAACTTACAAGTGGTATATGAGTCAAGCCTCTAAAGGGTTGAGCAGTCCAAAAGTTACAGAGGACAAAGATCTGAGGGACAAATGGCACTAAATATCTACATAGTAGAAAGACAATTCATCAACAGACTGCTATCAAAAGCACTCATCATAAAGAGAAAATCTATGGCATTGAAGTCATCCCATCAGAAGCAGAATTTAGCTAAAGCAATGGAAGTTGCTAAAACCTCTAATGAAGTGTCTAAGCAATAAGAAAATAACACTTCTGAACACAAAGAAAAGCAATATGAAGATGGAAAAGCAACTGAAGATTTTCAAAGGCAAGAAAACTACAAAGGAGTTTCTGATTTAAAGACAATTTCTCATAACAGAGTTCTTAGAGACATTTCTAAAGGAGTGAGAACCAGATCATCTCTAAAGAAATATGTCAAACTGTGCTTTTATCTCTACCATTGAACTTGAATGTATTGAAGAAGCTTTGAATGATTGAAGTTGGATGCTATGTAAAAAGAATTGAACCAGTTAAAGAAAAGTAAATTATGGATGCTTGACCAAAAGAAAGGCTATCATCGATACAAAGTGGGTGTTCAGGAACAAGCTCATGAATGCTAGGCAGAGTTACACTGCACAAAGCAAGATTGGTTGCACAAGGTTATAATCAACAAGAGGGAATTAATTATGATGAAACCTTCACACCAGTAGCTAGGCTAGAAGCCATTAGAATGCTACTTGCTTTTGCTACTTTTAAAGGATTCACTCTGTACCAAATGGATATTAAGTATGCTTTTTTAAATGGTTTCCTCTCTGAGGATATATATGTAAAACAACCTCTTGGCTTTGAGAGTGAAGACCTTCCTAACCATGTCCTCAAGCTAATAAAGGCTCTTTATGGTCTAAAACAAGCTCCTTGAGCTTGGTATGAAAGACTGAGCACCTTTTAGTTGAAGAATGAGTTTAAGGGAGGTAATATTGATACTACTCTTTTTATTCTTGAACAAGATAATCACTTTCTGGTAGTTCAAATATATGTTGATGACATTATATTTGGAGCCTCTAATCAATCTCTATGTGAAAATTTTTCAAAATTAATGCAGATTGAATTTGAAATGAGCATAATAGGTGAACTCAAGTTTTTCCTTGGTTTGCAAATAAAACAACAAAAAAAATGGAACCTTGATCCATTACGAAAAGTATACAAAAGAGCTTTAAAAAAAAGTTTAATATGGATCAAGCCAAACTTATGAGTACCCTCATGCACCCATCTCAAATCATTAATGCTAAAGAGAATGGTGACAAGGTCTTAGCAAGTAATTATCAAGGAATAACTAGTTCACTACTATATCTTACATGTAGTAGACCTGACGTCCAATTAAGTGTGAGAGTTTATGCTAGATTTCAATCTAGCATAAAATAATCACACTTAAATGCTGTTAAAAGAATTTTCAAATATTTATCATATATTACTAATCTTAGCTTGTGGTATGAGAAAGGTACATCATGTGAAATTGTAGGATATTGTGATGCTGACTTCGCATAAGATAGAGTGGAGAAAAAGAGCACTAGTGGATGCTAGTGGAGAGAAAGAGCACCAGTGGATACTATTGTTTCTTTGAAAAAAGCTTGATCACTTGGTCTTGCAAAAAGCAGAATACCACTGAACTCTCTAACGTGGAAGCAGAATATGTAGCTATTGTGAACTGCTGCACCCAGATGCTGTAGATAAGGAACCAACTCAAAGATTATCACTTGAGGTATTCCAAAACTCCTATTTTCTGTGATAATACTAATGCTATTAATCTTGCCAAAAATCCTATCCAACACTCTAGATCCAAGAACATTAATATAAAACATCATTTTATTTGGGGTCATATTCAAAAAGGAGATGTTGAGTTGATGTTTGTGAATACTAAAGATCAACTATCAGATATATTCACAAAATCTTTAGCTGAAGATCGCTTTTGTGCGTTGAGAAGGTTTTTAAACTTAAAGGCTTTTTAAATTTGCATAAACATTCATGCATAAGCATATTTGGGCAAGCTCTCCTCTCTTAATTCTGAATTGAAACCTAATCAAAGAAATCAATTTGCAAGCTAAGAAAGAAGGAAGGATAGTTAGAAGGTAGATTTGAAAATCAGAAAATTGGGAAGATAAGATCTCATGGAGTTTAGAAATTGAAGATGAACTTATGACAAAAATATGGTGAAACTCAAATGGGTAAGAAAATGAAAGGCAAGACTCAGAAAATAATGCCTTCAGAAAGTGATCTCAGGCATTAGCCACTTTCTTTGAACGAGATGAAAAAGGTGGAATAACTTCCACTCTTTTGACTCCTCCCCCCCCAACGATTGGTTCACCTTCAGTCAGTTATGTCCCATCAATTAAATAACCTCCAGCTCTCTATGTGTTATACTTTGTTATCATCTTCTACCACACGCTTCATCAATTGTTTTGTATTCCTTCACTTTCAAAGATTCTCTGAAACCACTCATCACCTTCTTAAACCCTCATATTATTACCTAAACTGCTCCCCATCTCTTACAAATGCTTCCCATTACTCACATCTTAACCTCTTTCAAGATTTAATCTTTCTTTTTCTACCCCACATACATAACCCTCTAATTGATGAAGGCAGGAATCATGACTAATCTGGTGATAAGGGAGTTTCTTTCTACATGTATGTTGCTCCACAAATGCAGGATCACTATGAAAAGAACTTTGCAACAAGGAAAATGGTGTAACGCCCCGATTTTCTATTAGAGTGAAAATGACCAAAATGCCCCTGAGGTCATTTTCGGCCCGAAAATCGAGGAAAGCCGATCCGATAGTACTCGAAGAGCAAACTCAATGTTGAAAGGGGATTAGATGACTTGTGTACCTTCCCGGGGATCGAAAATCTCGTTTTTCGAGTTTTCGGGTCAAAATGACCAAAACGCCCCTGCGGTGTTTTACCCGTTTGCAAGTGCCGGATGAACCCGAAACTTCTCCAGATGGTTTTAAAAGGTGTTTTTATGTAGACTATGACTTTAGTTTTGGTCCCGGAGGTCCCGGGCGAAATTAGTGCAAAATTACGGTTTTGCCCCTACTTTCGTGTTTTTACGCTTAATCACATGATTAAGCAAACCTAAGCAATATTAGGCTCTAATCGAAGGTTAATTAATTTCCTTAATTAATCTTGAGTCAAAATAATTTATTAAAATTGATTAGAACCTAAAAGTGCTTAATTACAACTTAAAATCATATTTTAATTTCAAGATTCCTAGTCATGGAATCTTGAATAGTATTTCCTCTCTCCAATTCCTTAAATCATGGAATTGTGTTACATATTGTTTATTCATAAATGAGTTTAAAATTCTTTAATGATGTATGAGCACTCCTAATCTTGTCATAAAACCCCTAAACCTCATTCTTAGTTACCTAAACTTAAGCTTAATTATTCATAACCTCGTACCTAAGCTAATACACATCTAAACCTACCATTAACACCCAATTAAATGATCAAACCTCACCTCCCCCTTGCTGTACCAGACCTGGCCGTGTACCTTCTCCCTCATATGCATCACATGTTCGATTTTTCAACACTCCAAGGCCATACCTCAAGTCACATACACTATACCTTGTCATAACTTTCAATCAAGCTTGATTTTCCAAGTAAATAACTAATTAAAATAGCCCATTTTCTCCATTTATTTGTGGCTGGAAAAGTTCCAGCCATGCATTGTTTCTAAAAGCTTAATTTCATCAAAAATTGATAGGAAATTAACTCATATCAAGCCATACTTTGTAGCATAGCTTCCATACTTCAAACCATGCTTGAATGACCTTGTGTAAGAGATATTTTTCTCTCCCTTTTTCCCCTCAAAAGCCACGACCACTCCTCTCCCTTGGTGAGCCTCATTGTTTTGTTTTTCTATAAATAGGATGCTTGTGATAGCTTAGTTGCACCTTGAAGCATTTGCTAAGTTTAGAATTCTAGAGTTGTCTTGCTAGTTCTTTTCTTTTCTCTCAAAGTTCCAAGAGTTCTTTCTCTTCATCTTCATCCTCTCTTCACATTATCACCTCACCACTTCAATCCACCATATCCTAACCTTAGATCATCATCAAATCTCTTAAACACTAAACCTCAAACATAAGCTTCCTCAAAACACATCTCCTTTCCTTTTCTTTCTCTTTGGCCGAAGCCATCACACCACCTTAGGAGGAGTTGCTTTTCTCATTTTCCTTTTCAAGTTCAAGCTTTCATCTTCATCACTTGGTAGGGATTTGCTTTTCAAACTTGTTTTGCTCAAGAATGTGTTTTTCTCTAGTTTCCTCTTGGATTCTTTTTGAACTTTCCTTTGTTTTCCTTTTCTTTTTCATTTCGGCCTCTTGGCCTTGATTATGAGCATGATAGCTTGATGATGAGAGTTTCTAGATGATGACCTTGTGTTCATCTCAAAGAAACCTCTAAAGTTTGAGTTTTCCTTTTCTTAAAACTTCATCTATATGATATTTAGCTCACATGGTTTTTCAACTTAAGAAAATTAATCTAAGGATTTCTAAAAGCCCAAGCCTACCCTTGTCAACCTTAAAGTTGGCCGGCACGTTCAAGAGATCTTTCTCTAGATAGGGGTTTTGGGTATTTAATAAAGAACTTGACTTAGTTTCACTTTCTTTTTCTTTAGTAAGATTTTTGGTTTTGGTATTTTGATCCTTGATATTTAGTTGGTTTTGGAAGTTTATTTATTTTGAGCTTGATGATGATGTCCAAGAACCTCATAGTTCCTTGAGAACTTGGTTCAAGAACTCTAAAGCTCTCTTTGTAATGAGATAAGTGTTGGGTTGTTATCTTGTTAAAGTCTTGAATGAGCTCTAGCCAACCATAAAATGAACTTTGCATCATGTTTACTTTTATGCCTTGCATATCATGTTTTTTTCCCTTGCTATCACTAAGTACCAAGATAATAAAGGAACTTGCATTATCATGTTTATATTTCAAGCTATGCATTATCATGTTTACATTTCAAGTTCTCACCTAAATATCAAAGATAATAATATGATGCATCTCATATTTATTTTATGCTCTCACTTTACTTTCTAATAAAAGCTAAAACAAGTGCATAAGCATGTTTATCTTTATGCCATCACTTTAATGAACCTAGAGCTTAAAGACTTGCCCATGGTTGTCTCAAACAAAGGTCTAAAAATATTTATTTCCTTTGGTTCATATTTCGGCCCTAAGAGGTTTTGATGTTTCTAAATATTGAAAACTATGTTTCATACTCTTTCTAAGCTTTTATGAGTACAAGGAATATGTAGAACTAAGTTTTATGAATTTAGGATCTCTTGAGACAAAGATGAATTGGTCACTGCCCTCTTAAATATTCTTATGATTTTAGATGTTATAAATGTTTATAAATGAGTTTTGAAAGTTTTAAAAAGGTTCCAAGGGAAACTAGTATTCTATGTGCTTTAGAAATTGTGTTCTATGCCTTTTATGGAGATGCACATTTCGGTTCTGCCTTGCTACTTATTTGCCAATGTATGTGCTGTTTTAATGATGATAATATGCTTATGTTTGAGTAAAAATAATGTTAAGAATCTTATGTGGAAGATAAGATAAGTTAGAGACTAGAAAAGAATTAATTTGAGAGTTTTAGATCCCTTAATTATTGAATTTTCTGGATTCTGTCCAGCAAGGTTTAGATTTGATAATCATGGTTTTAAATTAGTTTAAATGTGTAGGAATGACTCATAATTGGTTTAGGACTTGATCTTGATGCCTTAGGAGCAAACTAAACTTAGAAAGGGTCATTGTTGTGACTCCTAGGTACACGTAAAGTTAGGATTATAAAATCTGCATCTTGAGGTTTAGAGATGTTCTTGATCATAGTGTGAGGTGAGAAATACTTAGTTATAACCTCATAGGTACCCAAGAGATTAGGTTTGATGATTGATAACTTAGAACGTGAGTTAAGGACCTTAAGGGTCAATGCATAAGACATTAAAAAGTCTTGAGTTTTATGATGCTTAATTTATGTAAATATGATATATGATGCATGAACTTTATCTATGATAAGTTTGATATATGCTATGAAGAAGTTTGATATGATGATATGCTATACCTCATAAGATATGTTTGTGTGACCTATATGTTTCATGGCATAAGCAAATTTGAGGAAATTCGGTCTATAGCCGTCACGCTGCCGAATTTCCATCAAATTTGAGGAACTTAAAAAAAGATCTTTTTGAAAATCATGAGAACTTAAATGTGACATAACACTGAGACGCCTTCTTGGGTGACACCGGTTTAATCGAGCACCCCCAAGAAAACAAATCCGTGAGGGTATTGACACAGAGCTTGCCAAAGCGGACAATACTACTATGCATTAGTTGCTAGTAGAGCGTTTCAAAGAGGAAATGACCCTGAGAGGTGATCCTTAATTTGCCCCCTAGCCCATACTTTAAGTCGGGATTATGTATGTTACGCTTATCATAGGATAAGTAAGAGCTAGTGGCAACTAGTTAAAGGTATGAGCTCATAACCTAGAGATGTTTTAGGGTGGCCCCATGAGATAAAGTTAAAGTTGAAATGTCACATATACTATGAAAAACCAAGGAAGTTATTATGAGATTTATACCTGTCAACTTATGCCACTATTTTAACGTTTTTGTGACTTTGTTGATTAGCTTATCTCTATGATGCATTCATATCATTAGTATATTCCATGCTTAGTCATAAGACGCATTGTAAAATATGACGGACCTTGGATAATTAATACTTTAGAAAACTAACTTAAAGAAGTTTACATTCATGCGCACCTTTTTAGAAATGAAACCCAAGGTTCCTGAGGATGTGATGATGTCATTTAGTTAAGGATTACCCTACTGAGAATTCTTTTAGAAGATTCTCATTCCCTCTCTTTTCTTCCGTCACATCTTCAGATGGCGACTTTCGTACTCTTCATCGAAACCCCGACGTGGGAGCTGCACCATGACCCAGCACTTGGGTCATATCATTTTGAGGGTCGCTGCACAGTCAGAGAGTTCATGTTTATGGGACGACCCTTCGCACACTCATTACGGAGCTACCGCTTCACCCCGACTGCTCCCTACCATCATAACATGATTTTTGAGCGAGCCAGACCACGCGATGAGCAGATCCTCCGCATGCAGCCCAAGGCGTCAGCCGTACGTGACTACCCAGAGTACGTGCCCCGGACTCAGTATTCGAAGACGGATCCATCAGAGGACCCGTCCTCGCATATGTACAGTTGGAGCTCTAGCCCCGCTCCACCACCGATGAGAGCCGGGAGTGAGGAGACGGTGGTTCAGCAGAGGTTGGCTCGTAGGCCATCCATGCGCCCTCGCCGCGGTGGACACGCTCCAATGATCCGCACGACCACTCCCGCCGAGATCCGCCAGTGGATTGACTCCACCCCTCAGTATTCGGACCAGCAGGAGTAGATGCATAGGATGGGTAGTAGCTAGTGCACATACACCACACCGTTGAGGACAAACCTTCTTTTGTATATGAGGTTGTCTACTCTAGGTGCACATGGGTATGGGTGTTGCTTTCATGGTTTCCTTGTACTTGCTTTTATGATTTCCTTGTATTTGCCTTTCAGTTGTATTCTGTTCTTCTATGTACCGAATAGTCCTACCTTTTGGTAGGCACATTATCTATATATATTATCAGTTGATGTATCTATGTTATTTATGTGTTTTATTATGATTTGCTCATATGACTTGTATGAATTCCCGTTCAAAGAATCATGCGTGGCTCTCACTTTGGTTTTAATTCCAAAAAGAAAAATTTTACCCATATTTCTGCTAAGTATTTTCAAAGTAAAGAATGAGACCAAGAGGTAATATTCTAAGGATTAACCTAAATACATACTAGTAGTATTAGGTTAAGATTTAGGGTGTTACAAATGGTACTTGGGAAGACTTTGTGAAAAGATCTTCATGAAAAAATATCCATTTTGATGAGGTCTTCTCATTTAAAAAATGGGACAAATATTTGGAGATCAATGAATGGGTCTTTACAAGACAGGTTACTGCCTTCTACTCCTCTCTAGATGGAAACTGATCCTTATCCATAAAAATAGTGATAAGAGATTATGCCATCAAGATTACTCTTGCAGGTCTCTCTAAGATCATCAAGCACTAGATGATGGAATCATCTGTAGCTCCTCACTTAGCTGGACTTACTCTTTAGGAATCAACGAAGGAGACATTTCAAGGTATCTAATTGATTCTATTCTTCACAAGCCAAATGAAATCACCACTGCCATGCTAAGTGTTAGGGCTAGAAAAGTATATATGGTGGTATCATTTTCTATTCTGCCTTATACAGGAAGCACAGATGCACTAGCAGGCATGAACTGCATGCTCCTACATAGCTTAATGGCAAAGAGAAAAGTGACCTTGCCAAGACTCATATTGGACTACACGATAAGTGCAGCTACAAAAGAAAAATAGAGAACTGCTAGTATTCTGTATGGGATGTTGTTGACAAGGCTTCTCCAGCAAATGCGTTTTCTATTGATCACTGAAAGGTATGAATACCTGGAAGGAACTATATTTACATATTCCTCTTTTTGAACTTCGAGGAAAAGGTTCACCATTCTAACTTCTAAACTAACAAGACGAAGTCTTCGGACAAGGGGAAATCAGGCCAGAAACGCCTCCTAGAGGGCTAACTCTCAACAGGAGAAAGCTTAAGGCAAAAGGAAGATAATACTCTTGGAGAGTGAGACTAAGAACTTAGAGGAATAAGAATTAAATCAGCTTCTTCGGACCAATGAAAGAATGACAAAAGAAAACTGGAGTCTGTACCACAAGAAACTCAATTGGTAGATAAACCAGTAAAATTCATTAGTAAAAAAGATGTTCAGCTCAAATGTGAACAGATGCCTATACATGAATCCAGATTCTCCATACTGAAAAAGGAAATCACAAAATATGAAGAGACTGGCTATAGAGTTATTCTTACCTACTCTAAAGATGAAGAGTAAGATGTGGAAGAAAAAAAAACTAGCAAGAGCATACTCATCTGAAAAAGAAGAAGAAATCTTGCTTAGAAGTGAAAAGGCCAGGCTAAGTAGGATGATCAAACCAGAGCCCACAATTGAGATACCATCAATGTAGCCTATCATTGAAGAGCCAGACGAAGAAGCCATGGACTATAAATTGTTGCTGCTCCTAACTTTGAGCCTGTTTCTGCTCCTGTTGTTGATATGCCACCCTCTCCACCTCCTGTTATTGCACATGCTAAAATTGAGGTTGGATAGCCAAAGTCTGGGGACACTGTGTAAACTCCAGAACCCTTCAGAAAGTTTAATTAAATTTTTTTTGAATGACAACAAAGTCAATTCAAAGAAAATACTTTGAAGAATAACTAACGGCCACCTTGAGTTTTTGTTGAAAGGATATTAGATATTTCTTTAAGATGCACAATCAGAAAGCATGAGAAAGTAATCTCATGTCACAAAACTTCTGGTCTTGATTGTGAAAAGAAGATAAAATGAGAAGAACCAAGGAGTGCATCAAGCAAGATATTGTCATATACATCAAAGAAATTGGCTCGACAAAATAGAATCAAGAAAATGGTCGTCAAAAAGTAATATTAAGCTTCAGAAAGAAAGGCTAGAATGGTGATAACATACAAAATACTGGAGGCAAAGTATTACTCAATCTTCAATCATTATAATCATGGGATTCTCATCATCCAAAAATCAAGGTTGAAGACAAACGGATTGTTAAGGAACTAGAAGTGCTCATCAGAAAATCTAACTCAAGGTAGGAGGGAAAAAAGGGCTATATTTGAAATTCAAATCAAATGTCAAATCAGTCTCTCGAAGTCAAGATATCATCTTTACAAGCACCCTCTATCAAATGACACAAGGGCTTTTTCAAAAGGTTCAGAAACCATGATCAGAAAGTGGAAAAATAGTTTTTGATAGACTTCAGAAACTTCAGCTCACCAACAGCTTCTGAAAAAGGAACTCTGACACCAGATGAGCTACTCACCTAGATTATATTTTCGATGCTCGATCAGATGTTCAATACTTGTTGATTAAGTGGAAGATCAAGGGGCAATGGTAAAAAGAGGAAAATCATCTATAAATAGAGATGACCGAGCCTTCATAGAACAAGAAATGCGAGACAAAAATTACACTAAAAACTTCCCATTGGAAATATTCATTGATACAATCCTTTGTATATCAAAATCTTTTTTCTATATTATCTGTTGATTATCTGTTCTTCTAAGGAAGAATTACTAGAAAGAAGTCACTCAAGTAGAATCAGTTTCTATAGATCACATTAAAAAAAAAAAAACTTGAGTGTTGGCTATACAATCATATCATCAATCTCTTTCTAATTGTAATTATGATCCAGTAGTGATCAAAAGGAAAATAGCTTGAAGAAGCTACTATAAAAATACTTGTTATTGTGAGTCAGTAAGGGTTGTTTACTGACAAGAGTCAGAGCTTGGGAAAGTTATGGTAAAGACTATCCTATACTTGTGATTCCTCAGTGAGGAAGTTTATTAGAACTTAGTGAGGAAGTTTATTAGAACTTAGTAAGTACTGAGAACTGGATGTAGGTAGTTGTTGGCTGAACCAGTATAAATCTTTTGAATTAAGTATTCTCTTTCCTTTCTCTCTTTTGAATTTAGTTTTCATCTCAGGATAAACATTTAGATTATTTCCTTTTATCTTTTGCTTATTTATTCAAACTGCTTCATTCAGAAAGTTACCTTTTGAACACACTAACCTTTCTTTCGCTACTCTTCAAGTTCTAAACTTGATAAGATTTTGCTATAAAAAGTTTTTCAGTTTAAAGTACAAAAAGCACTATTCAACGCCCTTTCGCATGCAATTTCACACCAACACACTGTACCCCTTGACATTCCTGAGCATTCTACAAGCGCTACTCTATCAATATTAGCACCTATCAATTTACCTCCTCCATCAGCAACCGTGTCTCCAATAAGCTCTTAGGTCAATTAGATAATCTTGCAGCATCTAAGAAAGATTGCCTCAAGACAGGACTGGATTGAGGCTACACTCATAGAGCACGGTGCCCAACTCAGACATCATGAAGGATTACAACTTCAAATTCTTTAAACCAATCAAGAGATTCTTCGAGAGCTAAGGCGTCGAGTTGAACATAGTATTCCTGGTTTCCTGTACACCTTATTTTTGTTGATGACAAAATGGGAAAAAGAAAAGATATGAAGAAAATCCAATGTTGTGGAACTTAGAAGGAGTCATGATATAGAATTCAGGGGAAGAGTCTATGCTGAGGGGGAGCTTAGAGATTATTTTTTTCTTCAGCATGCATATTTTTGTTTTCTGTTTTGAACTATCAGTCTGTAATGTTTTCACAGATATTTTGTTTTTCTTCTTGAACAGTTTTTTACTATGCGTATGATACATGTTTATGCTCACTATTAACTCTAATATGTCTTTTAAGCCTTGATATGTATCGATGCCTACTCTTTATGCTTGGCTAATAATATCATGCTTGTAGATGTTTGCTTCTGAGCTCTTAAGTGTTTCCTCTTATTTGCTTATTCATTGGCATGCTAAGATGTTTAGCTCACATGTGTACCTGTGATTAGCACTGGCAAGTACCTTTTAAAGAACAAATCTCTCTTTTGTTGCTCTGATACTCAGACCTATCTCTTGTGCTTTGATATGTATATCATGTTTAAAATATCTCTTTTTATGAAAGACATTAATCAAGAGCTTTGCATTACTTGATCAAAACATAGTTGTGTGCAGCTTCTAACGGTTTTCAAAAACTTGTTTCCATATGCTTTTATACAACTGAGATCATTTTGTGAGCCTCAGAATTCTCTCAAGTGTGTTGTGTTTATATGACCATATAATGTGTTCAAAAAGCTCTGATACATAATATGCTGTGTTTGGTTATATGTATGTGTATATATATATATATATATATATCAGTGCGCAAGCTTAAATGAATAAGCATGAACATCTATCTCAACCTTGTTTTCATAAAATCTCAGGTTCTAATACTTATGTGAAAGTTTCTTAGCTCATAATATAAAAAGGCTTGTTCCTTTTTATTTGCTCTGATACATTTGGAACTGATCCCTGTTGAGCTTCAGAAACCTTGCATAGTAATGTGTTGATAAAACTATATTAAGGTTTCTTTGACCGTCAGAAACTACATTTGTATCATTTTGTTTTTCATAACATGCTCTGATACATTAATCATACATACTTGAGCATATGTCTTAAAAAACACTTTGGAAAAGGTTGTGTTGGATAAAAATTTAACCAAGATGAAATATCGCAAGTATTACTTGTTTTTCATTCAAGCATATTTTTTTTTAGAAAGTCTGTTTGAATAACAAAAAGTCAAGCTATTTGTGTAAAAGGATTTAAACGATGACATATACTTTAGTATCACTCTAATATATCTCAGAAAGCACACTGAGTTAGTTCATAAAGTTCTTTCATAACCTAAACAACTCTGATTTAAGTTACTTCAGGCTACAAAATGTTTTTGAACCTATCCATATCATACCTTCAGAAAAGGACTTCCTAAATATTACAACCTGTGATGTTTTGAGGGCATAGCTATTATCATGAGATATTCCATTATATTTCTCTCAACATTCCTTTAAAAGAATATCTTCAAAATGGTTTGTCATTATAAAAAAAAGGGGAGATTGTAAGCTCCAAAACCCCTCAGAAAGCACTAATGCAATGTGTTTTGAATGACAATAAAACCAATTTAAAGAAAATACTTTGAAGAACATCTAATGGCTTCCTTGAGTTTCTTAACATAGCACATAGGTAATTCTGGATTGCATAACATGAACTTGAAGTGAGAATAATTTCACTTTACATATGCAAACACAGTTTATCTTGTGTAAAACTACTTTCAACGTGATAGTAGAGTTGTCTACTATTCACGGTTTCAGCTTGGAAAGGCTGGTTGATAAGAGGCATTTATGCCACTTATCTTACTTCTAATTCTTAGCTTTTTACATGAGTTTTTCTATGTTATTGATGTGATTAATAAGATATTTGATTTATTCCTCATTGTGTGCTTTTGTATTGATTTTAGGAATAATTTGTAATTACAAGCTGTTGCGTTTAACTTGTCTCTTTGAGTATGGTTTTATGCACAGGAGCTTTGGATCAAGTGCAAAATGTCAAGAACAAGGGATCAGATTGAGACGAAAAAGGATGTTTTGGAAAGCTCAAGAAGTCTTCTATAACTTTTATGTTTAGCTCAAAACCCAGTTCTGAGAGTATCTTGGTGAAAATCAAGTTGCGAGATTAAAGGTTGCTAATGTTCTCATGCTGTCAGACTTGACCTCTAGTCAGTATTTTTGCAATATCTAGAGCTATAGATCTCCGATTGAGGTGATTTTGGTGGCGTTGGAAAGCTTATTCAAAGGGCTACAATCATTATTTCTGGTGTCGAGGGAAAATTCTATTCTGTCTACCGCTGCAGCGCTATTTAGCGCTGCAGCGCTCAACAGCACTCGGAAAATTGACTGTCATCAGCATTGCTCACTGGTGAGCCTTGTCAGCTCTTAGCGCTGCAGCGCTGTATGATGACGCAGAAGACCTTATTTTATCTGTTTTTGGGCCCACTTTGACCTATTTTTAGAAGGCAGTATATATAGGAATGTTGCAGACTTTTACCCTAGTTTTGAGTTTTCAGAGTTTTTTAGTTTTTAGTTTTGGAGTTTCAGTTTGGAGAACTCTCTCTCTCTCTCTACATCTTTCTCCATCTTCTCTCTACATCTTCTTCTTCTCTATTCTTCTCTCTCTTTGGATTTCATTGGTGAAGGTGATTTGTCTTGGAGATCGTGGCGATGATCATTGCTATTATTTCCAGGTTCTTTTATCTTTATTGTTGTAATCCTCCAGAGATGGAGGAGTAGATTTCTTTACTAGTGTAAGGGTTTCCAGATGGATTGGGATGATGTTTGAGACCTCTTTTGATATTAAATGCATTGGTTTTCTTAATGTTCTGCAGTTTCTATTCCTATAATTATTGTGGTGATTGCTATAATCTTTATTGGGATAACTAAATTGGCGATCGTCGTTTAGGAAAATCCTTTGGGTATAAATTGATAGATCTATTGATTTATGTTTGAGGGAGAACATTAGAATTAACTTTCCGATTGGCAGTTAGGCTATAGCAATTGGTTCATTAAATTGATGTGATTTCTAAATAAATTGGCGATTGTCATTTATTAGTTATTTGCATTGATTAAATTCTAGAGGTCGATTGATCATTAGTAGAATTGCCAGTAATTTGTTACTAATAGCCACCAATGGATTTAATATTTGGTCAATGATAATTAATTTCCAATCCTAGGAATACCTTGCACTAGTGCTTTCTTTATTATTCTTTGTTACCTTGTTGCTATTATCTTTTAATTTAAATTGCTTTAATCTTAATTCTCCAAACCCCTAATTTCTAATTGACTAGTAACACTTCCTTGTGAGACGACCTGAGTTGTGCCATTTACTACATTTTTTGTGCAACTTAGCACTTTTATAAATTTTAATTTGTTGTGAGTCGCGACAGCTCGCATCACTGGTGAATAACTACTTGCAATGTGATATTAGGGGTTGTCCATTGTTCATGGTTTTAGCTTAGAGAGGCTAGTGAATAACTACTTATAACATGACAGTAAAGGTTATCTATTGGTCACGGTTTTAGTTTGGAGAGACTAGTCAAAGACTACTCGATTTAGCTTGAAGAGGCTAGTGAATAACTACTTAGTTTGTGATAGTAGGGGCTTGGGAAAGCTACTGTAAATACTATCATGTTTTCTCTTTCTCAGGTTGAGAAAGGTGTTAGTGAAATCTCAATGAAAGTTAAGTACTGGATGTAAGTAGGATTGACTGAACCAGTATAAAAACATGTGTCATATTTTCTTCTCCTTTATCTATTTTATTTTCACAGTTTAAGTTATCATTTTATATCTACTGTGAAAGTTCCTTTTGTAACCACCATTCTATTAGTGACATTATACTTTAGGAAGTTACTTTGTGAAATATCTAACCTTTTTTTCAATGCACTTTAAGCTCAACGCTTGATAGAATATTGTTTAAAGTTTTAGTATTGCAGAGAGAAAAAGAGAAGCAAAGCACGATTCAAACCCCTTCTTGTGCACTTTTCAACCTATAATCATATTGAAGACTACTAATCTATCTGAAAGTAAAAAAACAATGACAAATCATTCTAAAAACTAATTCTGGCTAGTTAATTTTTTAGTAGTATATAAGATTTTGATTTTAATTTAGCATATGCAATTTATCTTGAAATCTTGAATACCAGCACTGATGAAATTTCCTTTCATTTATTTATTTATTTATTATAAACTTAGGGAATGGTAGAATAATGATTTGAAACTTTAATTTATAGATTTTAAAGGTTTAATTATTCTTTAGGTCCCTATAGTTTTTGTCAATTTTCAATGAAGTCCCTATAATGCATGAGAATTTTTAATCAGGTCCCTGCTGTTATGTGAAGAAAGAGAAGGAAATGGAATATTCTGTTTTCTATAATGGCAGGGACCTGATTGAAAAATCTCATACACTATAGGGACCTACTTAGAAACTTTTAAACTATAGGGACGTAATAGAAAATTGAGTGAAACTATAGGGACTTGTAGTATAATTATACCTAAAATTAACATGGTTCAACCTTTACTGCATATATTAATGACTTCACAAATCAACTAATTAAATCAATCAAAAAAACTTATAATCACCAATCCTCAAATCTCAACACAAGTTATCCTCACTTGCATCGTCACATGCCATCAATGATTCACGAGACGCGCCGCTTAATATCACACTGCCAAAAAGACTTTTGATACAAGTTATTGACACTTATACTGTCGCTAATCACAAATCTTGTAATATCATTGTAACTTTTCTGGATAAAGTTTCAAACCCTCCATTAGTGTAACTTTTCTGGCGAAAGCTGCAAATCCTCCATGAATTCAACTTTTTTGGCATAAGCTACGAACCGTCTATTAGAGGCAAAATGTAACATCAATCTCATCACTTTCCTTTTCATCATCCTCGTCATCACCCTCTTCCTTTTCACTCTCCATCTTTAATCTCTAAATTTTGTTTTCCATTCTTGTTTATTTCAAACCTTCAAGAAATATAAAACAATATAAACAAATCAATTAGAAATTTGGATCAAACTTAACCAAAATATTAGGCACACCTTAGCGTTATTCCCCTTCCCTTCCCCATTGTTTTGATCATAACTAGATCTATTATAGGTGGTGCTAGTCCCATGGTGGCGGTTCACCTCCTTTGTGGTGGCTTTGGTGAACCTATCCTTCCTTTTCTTTTCTTTTTTCAATTTTTTTTGTCTTATTTCTTCATTACATTAGGTTTGTTTGGATTTTCCTTTTGATGAGTTTCTCTTGCAACAACATTGTTTGAATCGTGGGCAGTAAAATAAAGTTCCATCTTGGTTTAGTTGTGATTGCTAACTTAGCGGTCTCAAGTACTACGTCATGGCAAGTGATAAATCAACAATCTATATGTTAGTGGTAGTTTTGTGACTTTCATTTTCTTGGTTTCTTTTGCATGTTTAGGACCCTTATGGTATTTTAGAGATTTTTCTGTGGATACACAAGCTTGGCCTAGTAGATGTGTCAATTTGAGAATCAAAATGTTATTCCAACACCCAAAAGTAAGTATCCAATACTTTTGGATGTTGGAACAACATTGCTCATCCAAGAAAGAGAAGGAGAAAGATTAAGCACAAGAAGAACTCAAATAGTTCCTATAAAGCATCTTCCCTGTGTATTCATTTTATTTATAAATTGGGTTGTTGATGTGAAAAAAGCTTCCATAGGAAAAAAATTAATAAAGCTTCTTGAATTATCAAGGAAATTACTATCCTACGTAGTTGGTTGTAGGATTTTGTCCTACTTGATAAGTATCTGTTTCGACAAAAATGAAAATCACAACGTGCACTATGACAACCAAATTATACACAATCATAACAATTAGAACTGTGACCGCAACTACAATTTGAGACATAATATATAGTATGTTTGGTTTCTCATTAGCACCGGAGAATGAATATTTATTGCTGAGGACTTCACATTGATTAATTTGGAATTGGGTGGCGATAATGGTAAGTGAAAATACTATCATCTCAATTTCCCTTCATTTATATAAAGGGAAAATACACTTTACCTCCAAATATTATAGGTCATGTGCATTTTAATTTATCTCCAAAATTTCTAAAACATGCAAACAGACCATTGAACTTTGCTATGTGCATTTTAGTCCTTTGGTTAAATTTTAATTTATTCATAATTGGAAACTATTGGAACACCAATGAATATTTTTATGAATAGAATACAACTAGCCTATCAGATTTACTGGTGAGATTTTCTATGTGTCACAACTTCCTTGGAGGGGCACCGTGACGAAGGGAAAAAATAATTTTTCAATTTGAAAAAAATAACTTCAATGGAATAGCCATCAATTTTTATTTATGGAAAAAAGATGTGAAAATCTTTAATTTTGGCTTTGAGAGTCTAATTATGGTTAGGGAAAAATAGAAATTTAATCTTACTGCACTCCTAATACATTAGTCTCATGACAGTTATCCAAATTTTTTTATGCAAAATTAAATAACTTTAATAATTTATTTTTCCTAAAAATTAATGCCTAAAAATATTTACAAATTTTAATAATAAAATTTACAAAAGAAAAGAAAAGAAATTTTTAAAAAAATAGTTTTGGCTTGACAGAAAGATATCTACTCCTACATATCCTCTGGTATAATAAGGAACTCAAACTCACATTGTTCTTCTAAAAAACAATTGTGTATTAAGTTAATTTTATTCACAACAAAAAAATAAATAAACAATAGAGGCTAAATCCATTAGAGATTCAAGGTAATACTTGGCTACTCAGTAAACCCTTACAACTCAATAGTGATGAAGAAAGCATCGATTTCTCATTCATAACTATTGATCAATGCACGGATAATAAAATCACTATTATTTATTATTTTTGTAAGACTCATTTTTTCACAAAAATTTGGTGACTAAAACCAAAGAAAGAGAGAAATAGAGAAAAAAAAAGAACAATCAAAAAAGAAAAATACAAACAATCCAAAAGCAACCCCAAATCCCCTTATTACAAGAAACCCAAACAAAACCTATTAGCCCAAGTCAAACAAAAAGCCAAAAACTATCAACCCAAAAAAAGGATGTCCTGACTTAGAAAAAAAAATGAAAACCTAAACTTAACTTTTTGTAGACCAAATATCTTACTGAACACAAAGAAAAAGTAAGGCCAAGGCAAAGGGAAAAAGGATATGACTGACAAAGAGGCAGCATGGGAAGAGGTGACACGTGATGGTGGCCGGCAACTCGATAGTCATGCAATGTGACAGACAAGTGTTGGCATGGTAGGTTCTATTGCTTGGAGATAGGGCCAAAGCTACAGCGGTGGAAGTTCCAACAAGTTGTTAAGTTGCAAGTTTGGCTATGAAGATGGTAGGCTGAGGCTGCCACTTGAAAGTTTAGGGCATGGGTGGTGGTTATGGTGGTTTTGTTTCCAGTTGCAGTGTGGTTTTAGGGCTATTTGCTATTATAGTTAAGTTGCTATAGTGATGGTGCTGATAGTGATTCTGTAGTGGCTATGGTTTATTGGCAGACTATAGTTTGGTGGTGAAGATGGCAATTTTGATGTGGTGGTGATAGAGGTAGGGTTGAGATGGTTATAGTGGTGGAGAGTTGTTTCTGGTAAGGGTTGTGAGGTGTGGCTATGAAGAGAAGGGTTGTGGTTTATGCTAGTTAATGGAGGTGGTTTGGAGGATAAGGATGATGGTGATAGAAGATAGTGAATGTAGGAGTTTAGGATATGTTGAGTTAATTTTCAGTTGTCAACAAAATTTATATTTTTAATTTGTCAATGATATTTTTTCTCTACTGTCTTCTGGATTCTTTCTTATCTGCCTCAATTTACTGATTATCTATACACATTTTTTTACCCTAATGTAATTAATTAAAAATTATTTGATTTGATGCTATCAACACTAATTAGAGAAATAACATTAGGCTAATTGACAAAACAAATCAGGTTAGAATCAATTAATGAATGCTTAATAAAATCAATTTAAAAAGAATGATTGTTATAAAGTTTTGATGCTTGATCTTCTATTTTCGTTCAACCTTTTTTTCTTATTTTTTTAGATTTTTGGGCTAAGACAACTTATTTAACATGGACTAAAAATATATTTTCATTTTTAATTTATGGATTCAAAGAAAAACACATTTTTTTTTTTGTGACTTGATCAAAAATTGGGTACTGACAATAACCCCATTTGCCTGGTCTTTTAATTTAAAAAGATATGAGGTGAAAAGCAACTAACTTTTGTTTGTGTAAAATCTTTCAAACTTATTTACAAGGCAACAACGACTCAATCCTAAGCTTCGCAATAACTAGAAATATGTAGGCGTTGCCATGGAAAGTGTCAAAATACCTTCAATGTAATGAGTGGGCATTACAAAAACTACAATGAGCTGTCATAATACCTCAAAAGGATAGTGAAGACATAACAATACTTCAAAAATGCTTGGTAGGCATCATGCTACCTACAATGGATATAAACAAAGTGTCACAATACCTTAAAAAGATGAAGAAGCATCACAATACCTTCAAAATTTTGAGTAGGCATCATAATACCTACAATGGGTAAAAGCGAGGCATCAGAATATCTCAAAATGATTAAAAAAAAAAAAAGGTCACAATACCTTCAAAATTTTTAAGTAGACACAATACTTTTGATGTGTTGAGTATGCGATATAATACCTACAATGGGTAAAAATATGGTGTCACAATACCTCAAATAGATAAGGAAGGTGTCACAATACCTTCAAAGGATAAGCTAGCCATCTCAATACCTATGATGCAAATAAGCAAATAGCTAGGTGTTTCAATGTAGGTTGAATAGTACACAAGAAGGGGGGGTTGAATCATGCATTTTTTTCTCTTTCCTCTTTGCGATATTGAAATGTTAAACAATAAACCGTTGAGCTTGAAGTGCAGTGGAAAAAAGCTTAGACATTTCATAAAGTAGCTTCCTGAAGTATAATAGCAATAATAGAATAGGTAGAAATGAACATTCAGCAGATATTAAATGATAACATAAGCTGTAAAAATAAAAGAGATAAAGGAGAAGAAGATGAAACAGATATTTTCATACTGGTTTGACCAATGCTACCTACATCCAGTACTCAACTTTTGTTGAGATTTACTAAAACCTTTCTCAACCTGAGAAAGAAAAAACTGAATAGTCTTTACAGTAGCCTTCCCAAGCTCTAACCTGTGACTAGTAGACAGCTCCTAAGTAGTCTTTGACCAGCCTCTCTAAGCTACAACCATGACCACTAGACAACCTCTACTATCATGTTGCAAGTAGTTATTCACAAGCCTCTCCAATCTGAACTGAGTAGTCTTTGACTAGCCTCTTCAAGCTAAAACCGTGACTAGTAGACAACTCCTATTGTCACATCACAAGTAGTTTTACCTTAGCTTCTCTAAGCTATCTCACATCAATCACTACTGGATCGAGGATATAAAGGTTTTGTGTTTGAGTTTCCACTTAAACTAACCTACACTCAAATTTCCTTAAAATATACAATGAATACCCTAGGATAACTTGAATAACTCATTTATAATGGTTCTTCCATTGAAGAACATATATACTATTTAGGAATATACAAAGAAGATTTTTACACTCAAGGAAACTGATCACATGAAGTAACGGACCTTACAAGATGTGAGAAGAGATTGTCACAAAGTTTCCACTCTTATGTCGTCAATTCTATTTTACTTTTGAGCAAAGCATCTCTATTTATAGAGGTCTTCTTCTATGACCATTGCCCTTGATCAATTATCCAAGTGACATGTGTTGATAATCTATTTGTGTCTTGAAAAACAGTATATAAGAGTAGGTTGACAGTTTTTCAGATCTGTTATAGAAGCCGTTGTGAAGTTGAGGTTTCTAATGGTTCTTCAAAAACTACCTTTTTCTTTTTAAACATGGTTTCTGGACTCTTCCTTCTAGAGGCTAGAGTGGTTGACCAAATAGGCAGAAGAGATAACATATCAGTTTGAAACTGGATTTGACTTGAAATTCGAATTTTAAAAATTCAAATTTCCTTTATTTTCCAGTTAGATTCAACACTCCACAGATAAGTGAGCTTTGTAATGTGCGCTATCAGTCCCTTTGATAATTCTTTGGTCTTCTAATCTGCAATCAAAACTTTATTGATGTTGAAAGTATTGCGACCATGATGTTTGAAGGTTGTGTAACATGTTGTTAATAGAGTTTGTTTAACATATTCATTCTGAGTATACTTTCTGAAGACACATACCTTGGTTTCTTGTTCTTGATTTGATTTTCTTCAATTTGTAATGCATGTATTTGTACTTTGCACGATATAATGTTCACTTCTATTAGGTTCAATCTCTTAACACGAGATAGATCATGTTTGCACATGTAAAGTGAAATTATTTTCGCTTCAAATTCATGTTATGCAATCTAGAATTACCTATATGCTATGTCAAGAAACTCAAGGAAGACCTTAGTGGTTCTTCAAAACTTTTTATTTGAATTGGTTTTGTTGTCATTCAAAACACATTGCCTTAATGCTTTCTAAAGGTTTTTGGAGTTTACATTCAATACCTGGCATGCAAATGAATTAGGATGGAAATGAACTAGGCTTCTCAATACCTCAGGACTTGTTATTGGGGCTTGATTCCTTATTCAAGGACAAATCTTTCAGCATATTCAATATTTGCTCAAAATTTCCTTTTAATTTCTCTAGTTTTTGCTCTGTTATAAGCTTAGGGTTCCTTGTCTTTTCATTATTGTAGCTATTTGGAAAAGGTGAAGGTTTAATTGTCTAGCGCAAACATAACTGTAGATAGGACGAGACTTCAGACTTGAGTGAACTGGCAACATGGAGCAATATGAGCAATCTGAGAAATTGGAAAGAAATAGTGCCATCTCAACATTTGAACTTTTAAATCACCTTTTTTTAAAAAATAAAACCAGTAAACCCCCCCAAGTTAGTTAGTCATTGACAATTTCAATGTCAGACAAGTTAGTCCCTGACAATTAGAAAGTGTTAACTTGATCCCTGATAATGTCAATAGTTAGACACTTAGTGGTCCTTGAATGCAAAACAGTAGTGGTGTTAATGACAATTTCATTATTGGACAAATAGCCCCTAACAACATCATTTACAAAAAAAAAAAAAAATCCCCCATCCTCTTCCTTTTTCACCCTCTTCATCCGTACCATAATCACCAACATCATAGTGTGGGTAGGTATTGGTCTTGGTTTAGCAATGTCATGTTCACAGCTTTGGTGCAACCTCACTGCATCTTTCTTATATAGGAGCCTTCTCCACTGCTAAGAGAAGTTGCAATTGCTAGGCCTTTGTAGTATTTGGCCAAATTGGTTGTGCCTTGCACATCAATTGGGATAATGGATTTCTTTGTTTTCAAATGTTTCAGACCCCTTTCATCGAAAAAGTTTTAGCTTCGCCCTTCATCCAATCAACACGTTAGTTGCCATTTTCTTGTATTGGGGCTTGTTTTTCTCTCCTAAAGTTTTCACCTTTGAGAACTAAATGATGCATTGCATTTCCACCTGGCATGAGAGGAGATAGATGAGAAATTTGATGGTAACCTTGACGAGTTCAATATTTGTTTGGTTTCTATGTTCTACAAGGTGGTAGAGCTGAGAAATGGAAGGACAATGGAAAATAATGAGGAGTTAGATAATGATTGTAATGTTGCAAGTACATTACATTTATCCATCATGTATTTCCTTGCTTTTTCAAAGCTTCCAAAAGGGAGTCCATGATCTTGATGATGATTGTGAATACCAATGTCTGCTATTACATTATGTTACCTTTTCTAGTTCTATTTTTTAAGAATTGAAAAATCTATTTTAGTAAGAACTCTTATAATTGTACAATTATATGAAGTTTTGGTTTTATGGCATTGAGACTCGGAGTCATGTTTTTTTTGTAATTTGAAAGGTTAAATGATTGTAAGTTAATAGTCTTGGAAGTATAAAACCAATTTGTGGATGCTCTTGATGCTTCTATATATGTGCACACATGTTACAATTTAATATGGATGTACGGGGCTTGGGTTGTTTTCTTTATAATTTCATAGTAGTATGATTTAGTTTTAGTCCAAGTGAAGGGGCTTTGGGTTGTTCTTGTGTCATGCTACTTGATTGTGTAAATTCTTGCTTAAATCATGTTTTTGGAAATAGGAAATTGATTCTTGGAGTGTGTATTGGATAAAAGGGGATTTCAATTCATAAACAAATTGGGGTTTTTGAGTTGTTCTTATGTCTTGGTTATGTTGAAAACTAGAACTTGAATAAAATGACATTTTGAAGTCAAAGAAATGGAAGTTGAACTGTGTTTGGACATTATGAAATTCGATTTAAATTACTTGTTTTGGGTGGTAAATTGTTTTTAGAATGTGATAGACTAGCATTTGAATCATGAGTTTTTGAAAATTATTTTCAAGTAAATATTTATAACTCATGAAATTACTTTGACTAGGTCCATGTGTGATTTAGAGATTGAATGAATTGATTTGGTTAGAAGATTGAATGAAAATCGAATTGGATGAGATTAAATGAATTCAAATTGAAGTAGAAAGTCTAATGCGTTAATTTGAGATTATAATATCTTCCTTTCTACCATAAAGCTATGTTTAAGCCATATCCTTGTAGTGAATAGTTATTACTTGTTAACTTTGCTTAATCTTGAAAGTGTATATACAATATTAAATATGAGCTTGCTCTTGTGACAAACATAAAACGCTTTCTTTTTTAGTCGCTAAATTTGAACATAAATAATATATCAAAAATACATAATGTTATTACTCGATGAGCAATCAATAGTATCCATAACTATATCAAACTCTGTAATATTCCAAAAGTATATGCCTTTAGGAAGGTTATGCCTAAGTCTAAGAATATATTATATATTATTTATATTTAACATGTATTATGTAAACATTTTGTTAGATATTATTTTATATAGAATTATTAGATATTATCAAGAAGTTTTTAATAATTAAAAATTGATTACAAATCTATTATTATTATTATTATTATTGTCCCAAAAGTTAGTAATATATGTAGCGTTAATATATGTGGTGTTATTATTATTATTATTATTATTATTATTTCATTGCTTAGTTTACAAAGGTATTGAACACAGGTGACGTTGGTGTGTTAAGATTATATATATATATATATATATAACATATGTTTTGTATTGGCATTTTAAATTAAAGCTTCTGAATTGTTAAAACAAAACACGCTGAAGCAATGCTATATCAACGTTAGTGTGGGCATGCTGGACTCAGGTTGCGCCACTTTCGGGTATATATTTTATACCACTAGTACATATTTAGTACATCATAATACTCTTAAACAATCTTCTAAGAATCCTAGCCGCCTAAGGATTTTTTCTTTAAAGAGAAAAGTGTGATTTCTCTCAACTTTCTCCGATTAATCTCTTCCGGTAAGTGATCTTCGTGGAATTTAGCCAATTCATTCCCCCTTTTATCTAGTCTATGAGTTTGGGTACTGTTAGGCATGGTTTTCTCATAACTTTCTTCCTTCCTATCATCCCAAACTCAGTTTGGGCGATTGAATTAAATTGTTTGTGTTTTCATTATATTATTTGGTAGTTATTGATGTCAATTCTATTCCCCAAGGTCAAGTTGTCAGTGAAAGTACACCACCGACTACCAATGGTGAGTGGGTAGTTGCTCATGGCTACAAATTTAGCCATTAAAAATATTTTATAAATTGATTATTATGATTATTATAGCTATTATCATGAAAATCATATTTTAGCAAACTAATGGGACCATTATTTGTTACATGATTGTCAGAAGGTGTCAGCAATTCAAATTACATTATATTTCAACAATATATGATTTTATATGGCATAATATGAATTTTCTTATCAGAAAATAAGTTGACAATTATCATGATTTCACAGTTAAAAGTATAATTTAATTATCATATGTGAACAGCAAGTAAGACATGATAGAATAATTTATACGAATATTAGAAAATATTATTGTTATCTATTTAGCACGATATGATCCAGTTAGCTATTATAAAACAATTACGAAGATAAAATAGTTCATAATTATTTAATAGTTACCATATGGATAGCAATTAGAATAGCATGAACAAATGTTGTGCAAATTTTAATTATACATGTAGAGCCCAGCTTGATTGTAGAACTCAGTTAAGTAACTTGTATAGTGCCTAATTAAAATATGAAATAATAATGTTTAGCATGATAAGATTTAGACAGTTGACGAAGAATAGTTAATAGCTAATTATATAAATAGATTAGTATATATACTTATAATTTATTATATGATTGACATCTAGAATAATAAGAATGTCTACGTAATAGTTAAAATTTTATTTAATAATTATTCATGACATAACTCAGTCAATTAATAGAAGTTAATCAATAGCGTTTGCAGCCTTTGTGATTAAATTATAAATTAATTATTTAAGTATAATAAGTGTTTAGAATAGCAAGATTAATTTCAGTTTTATAGGTAGAATTTATCTATTGTCAGTTCCTAAAATTAATTTATATAGTATGAGAGAATCCAATATTTTTTTTAGCAATAATAAAATAGACAAATAATAATTGAAAGTTCACAGTTAAATTCTTGTTATTATTATTCGTATTGCTATTATTGTTGCAATTGGAATAGTTTCTATGAGGAAATATTTAATGATGAAATTGTTGTTTCATTAGTAGCAAGTAGAATACAAGGAATAAGTTGTAGTGTTTGAGTTTATTATTGATTCAGTTAGTTTATGTATGTTGAGATTAGTATAGTGGAATTATAGCATGTCTTGAAAATGTCATTAACCTCGGTACACTTGGCTGCCACGGAGGTGGTGTACCAAACGGCCATGAAGGCAGTCTTATGAGATTTTAACCTTGGTATATCTAGCTGCCAAGGAGACGGTATACCAAGCGGCCATGGAGGCAATCCTATAAGACTTTAACCTTGGCATACCTGGCTGCCATGGAGGCGGTATGTCAAACGGCTATGGAAGTAGGCTTTTCAAAGACCAGAGAAATTCAAGAGCTAGTGAGGTGCCCAAAGAGAACAATGTTACTTATATATAGCTATTATCATTCTTATGTATATGTATTCATCATGTTTAGAATATTGTTATTTATGATTTAGATATACTACAGATACGGTGCTTAAGAGGACAAACCCATAAGTAAATATTTATGATGCAAGTGAATGCGTATTGAATATGAATTCAATTTTAAGTTAATTTCCTTTAAGTTGGATTTTACTTAGTTAAGATGAGACTCAATTTGATCATTTACTTGTTATTATAAAATTATCTGCATATCTATGTTGTATCTATTATTACTATGTATTTCCTTGTTGTCCCATGTGAGCTGTGGGTGGCTATCTGCTCATTGAGTTTTGATGAACTCACTCCTCTCTTTTCCTCCCCCACAGATACAGATACAGGTCTAGTTGCATCATAGGATCCATTTCAATAGTGTTACAACAACTTTGGTGAGCTTTGCTTCAGAGTGAAGCTTATTGTATGTTATGTTGGTTTAGTAGTGCTTTAGTAGTTGTGTAGGCAGGATCCTAGACATGCATAATATGGTTTTATTTATTTTATTGATAACAACTATTTTATTGAATTATGTTTTGCTTCGGCCCAGATTATGATTATTAAGTAATTTTATATTCAAAGATTTAAGTTTTGGAACATTTTCAGGATTATAGAATTTAGCAATATTTGAGATATTTGGAATATATGCATTTTAGCCAGTCATGTTATTAGATGCTTCCATGGGGACCCAATCCCTCACGTGTCGGTCACGTTCCCTAGGTGGGTCGTGACAAACTCTTACCCTAGTTCATGCATGAACCTTTAGTCTAGGTAAGGTACTACTAAAAATTCATTAAAAGAAAATAAAAAAAACTTATTAAATTCTCTATCATCAATTCATCAAAAGGTCTAGCTGTGATGCTAATACCAGCTAA
The DNA here is from genome assembly GCA_031216105.1 of Dalbergia cultrata. Lineage (NCBI taxonomy): Eukaryota > Viridiplantae > Streptophyta > Magnoliopsida > Fabales > Fabaceae > Dalbergia > Dalbergia cultrata. The sequence goes on from CM062352.1 coordinate 36,238,559, forward strand.
GGATCTGCACAAAATAATCATCATCATCGCAATCCATGTAAAAAAAATATGATAATAGCAAGAATGAGAATCAAAGATTCCCAGTAAGAAAAACACCAGTCTACTAATCAGTGACATTTGACTTAAAGTTAAGTAGTTGATCAATTTCTTTTTCTTTTGATTGTCTTATAATAATTAGTTTGTTTGATCACTTCTTTAACATAGTTTTACTAGTAACTTTAGGCCTGAAAATGAAACTCATAGGATTCCTGATCTACTTTTCATCTAATGTATTGCTAATGGTGTAACACCTCGTGTTACAACCTGATATAATTCACTTGATGTAGTACCTTATACTACATCTTGATATAGATCACAATAGCATGCTATTCTCAATACATCACTTTTCTTACAACGATGTAACACCTCATGTTACAACCTGATATAGTCCAATTATTGTAGTACCTCGTACTACAACCTGATATAGATCATAACTTTAATCCATGAGCTTACAATCAAGCAATTGATATTAAATAAGGCTTATTATCTTAAGTTTCCTCTTCTCATAAGAATCTTTAATATTTGCTTAGGAAATCTTATAATTATTAAGTAAAATCGCTTGTTAATAGTTCTATTTCTCATACTTTTGCTCTGAGATTTCCTTGAAATTTCCGTAACTCTTATGAAATTTTCTCTATTAAATATCCTAAATTCTTGTGAGATTTTTCCCTCTAAAATATCCTGAATTTCTTATGAGATATTCTCTTTAGAATTCTCTAAATTCTTATGAGATTTTCTATTCAAAATCTCCTAACTTCTTATGAAACTTCTTTGCAAAAATTCTCTTTAATTTTTATGATATTTATCTGTAAAATCTGCTAATCTTTTATGAGATTTCTTCATGGCAATTCTCCATTAAGATAAATTTTCTCAATTCTTATGAGATTTGTCTATAAAATCTGCTAATCGTTTAGGAGATTTCTTCACGACAGAAACTTATAGGACTCCTTCATTGATAATTTTTATAGCCTTCAGGAAATTAAACCAAGTGTCTTACTTAGATTTTAAAGATTTTCTTCTATAGATCAATATCTCATACTTTTCATGAAACTTTAGCATCATACTTCAAAATACCACTCTTTTAGATTTTACAAAACTATTTCTAATAATATTATAGTATAATTTCTAGATATTTCATTCTTTTTAAAGAATCAAAAATCTCTTCGATTACTTCGCAAATCTCTTAAATCCATTTAATATATGCACAAGATTCTTATCTATTTCATCCTTTACATTTATCAAACTCATATATATAAACCTCAAAAATAAATTTCAGATTTCACAAACATAATTTGAAACATATCTCAAGAGTTATATTAGCAAATTGCCAAACAATCACAAAACAATAGACATAGAATCTTTCCTACCTCTCTTCTAAGCCTTTTGTTAAATCTTTCTCTAACTTTTCCTCCTCTAACTAAAGTTTCAAACCTATTTTCTAGCACCCATATATGTTGCTGTTCGGATATATTTGAAGAGGAAAAAGAAGGTTTTGGCTTGAGTTTGATGTAGAAGAAGTGTTCTTGAACTAGTTTAGGTGTTTACCTAAGTGTACTCTTTAAGAACTTGAAGGAGTTTCAAGAAGCAAAAATGGAAGATGGTGAAGGAAAGGAAAAGCAATGTGAAAGCTATGAAGAAAAGTCAAGGAAATGTGTTCTTTTTTAATTTTTTTTATATAGAAAAACGTTATTGGGAGAGAAAGTAAGCAGTATAACTATTTTCGGATCAATTTGTGATTATCTATATTGAACATGTCTATGTTTATTTAGTTGTCCTAAGTAAAAATTATTTGAGATTCAATAATATCCATTAGTTGGACTAGTTTCGGTGTTTTGGTGTATTGGCTATTACCATTTTTGTGCACTGATTATTACTATTTCAGTGCTCGATCAATATCCAAATAATTTACCTAGTTAAAAATATTTATTTAGCCTTAACATTATTTTTATCTATGTTCTTATACAAATTATAGGGTCTCATTCTATACCCCTGATTAAAATATTATTACATTGAATTTTTAATAATATTGAATTAATTTTCATTTTTTCTACAGAATCCTTATATTATTGTGATTATAATTGTGTCCATCGAAATTTTCAAAATCTCTATAGATTCTTCATATTTAATTATTTTATCACAACAATACTAAAAAATGAGTCGTTACATAAGTTTTGGCCAATAGTCCATTTGGAATATGCATGTATGACTAATGGTTTTGTCTGATAGATTGAGATTGAATTGATATGCTAAGTTGGTCAGTGTCAATAGGAATTATAAGTTATATCCTTGACTTGGTCCTTTGTAAAGTAAGGTATGGAGCAAGGGAGAGATTAATGATTGGTCTTGTAAATCTTGTGGCATAACCCTTAATGCCATGAATTATTTTACCCTAGAGCTTGATTTATGTTTGCTATAGATGTATCTTATGTCATTTTCCAGTTGATTAAGATTGAGAATAAAAATTAATAAATTTATCCTAATGGAGAACTGCATGCAAATTACATGTGTTTATTTGAATGCATATCTTTTATGTTGACATGAGCAGGAAGGAAATTTGAGGAGTTCCATTTATAGTCATTATCCTACCACATTTCCGCCAAGATTGTGGACTTAAAATGTTTATGAATACGAAAAAAATGACTTTGAATAATATGATGATTATGATCAATATGATGATTATGATGTTTGTGATAATTGATTAAGTGTTGATAATCGAGGCATAATTCAAATAAGGTAATATATGTGCATGCAACTTAATATTTGGTGATAATTAAAGTATAAAATGTGAACCTTCGATTCCTACTCACATTTAGGAAAGGAAGCTGGCTACTTTGGTCCCTAATTATGTGTTTAAAAAAGGAAAGTGATAACACACCCTTTACCCCACTATTTATTTATCTAGAGACTATTAGTAGGTATGAGCTCATAGCCTAGGGGATTTTGGTGATGCGGAGGAAAGAGAAAATAGGGGGTGGTGAGTTAAATTAAACATTTAAGTCACCCAAAAAAAAGGAAATGAGAAATGAGCATTTAGACTTATGTGCATATTATTTTTTATGTTTTAGTTGCTCACATGTCTTACATGTATTCGTCCCATTCATGTTGCATCATGACATGAAGGCCATACCTTAATAAAATGAACATCCACTTCAGGTGTTATGGTTGCCAAATTTATAAATGAGTTGAGGCATGTTAACCATTTTTATAAATAAATTGAATTGTATGAGGACGATGACAATGATGCTTTAATATATGTCATACCTCAACTGAGAAATTTTATGTGATGTCTCATGCCCACGTGTCCCTAAATAGGTCTAGTACAGCTAGAGGATCCTATCAGGACCCACCGACGCTGCTAGGAAGGCTCTAGGCCCATGAAAACATCAAAAGTATAGAACCAGGATTTTCTTATATTGTTATTGCAGTTAGGGACTACTATAGTCGTGAAGGCTAGAGAGGGACTGCTATAGCGGTCAGGTGGTTTAGTTTGCAGTGTGCTAGTCTTTGGACATTGCTATAGAGGTCTTGGATTGCTATAGTGGTCAAGTGTGAGTCCGCAATTGGCCTTCTCCATATTGACCGCTATGGCAGTCAGGTGTGTGTTCGCGGTTGGCCTTTTTCGCATCAATTACTATAGTGGTCCGTTGGCCCCGATACCTATATGTATAAAAACAATGTAGTTTCATTAAAATGTCCCCAACACTATAGGAAACACATTCCTAGGCTCAGGTTAAATACCCTAGCTGTCGCCAACCTTTTCTGTGTCTCTCTCAAATGTTTCTCTTCCATTCTTCATCTTCCCTAAGCTTCTGCTAAGTGATTTACATGGAATTTTAGCCAGTTTCTTCTCTTTTTATCAAGTTTATGAGTTAGGGTGTATCAGGCATGGTTTTCTCACAGTATTCTTCCTCTCAACCATTCCAAATTTAGTTCTCAGTGTTATTGTTAGTTGTTTAAGTCTTTATTATAATCTTTGGTAGTTACCAGTGCCACTCTTACTCTCTAGTGTCAAGTTGTTAGTGGAAATGCACTCTCAGCCACCAATGGTAAGTGGGTTTAACCTCATGGCCATACTCATTGTTTGTATATTTTAGAAATATTTTATCTTTTAGAAAAATTGAATAAACCCTAATTTAGTATGAATAGCAAGAACAACGAAATATGTAGAATAATAGTTTTATGCAATAATTAGTGGGAATCAAAACAGTGAGTTAACAATTGCAAGATTTTTAATCTTGGTACCAAGCAATCCGCTAGAGGAGTAGCTCAACCCTAGTTAAAGTAAGGAACCCAATGTGGTGTCCACATATGGGACCTAGTTAGGTGCCTATCAGTTTGGTTATCAGCTCAATACAATTATTTTGTTCAATTCAGCTCATATTTCTCTACTAGTTATTGTTATGAATTCACTTGAAGTAGTATTTTCAGTATAGTTATGTATTTAAATATTAAAATGTTTGATATCAGCTACATTTATATTATATGTATTTTTGTTATTGTCCTATGTAGGTTGTGAGTAGAGACCTGCTCATTGAGTTTTGATAAACTCATCCTCTTTTTTCCTTCATTACAGATACAGTAACAGATTTAATTGCACCACATGATCCTGTTCAATAGTGTTGCAGCATCTTTTAGTGAGCTTCGCTTCGGAGTGAAGCTTATTATAGGTTCATGTAGTCATAATAGTGCTCTAGTAATTGTTTAGACTGGATCCTGGACATGCATATTATTATGTTTAGTTATTTTTTACTTTCAGCTATTTTTTTAATTATGTTTGGCTTTGGCCTAGATTATTATCATTACACGGTTTTTATATTCAGATTTATGTTTTGGAAACATTTCAGGATTATGGAATGCAATTAAGTTTGAATTATTTGGAAATTATATTTATTATCTTATGCATATTAGCCAGTCATGTAGGCTTCTGCGGGGACCAAATCCCTCATGTGCCGGTCATGCTCCCAAGTCGGGTCATGACAAGGTGGTATCAGAGCATAGGTTTCCTTATATATTACTAGAGCAACTGTTCACAAATAACACGGAGTTTATGTAAATGGAAGAGTGCCTATTTACATTGACATAGTGTTATTTGGAGCCTGAAGTAAAAGGGTCAGTCATGTCTAGGTTCTGTAGAAGTCTGTCCTTTCTTAGCACTCATAATCTTATTGTATGTCCTCCTTTTTCCCATGTGTGACCATGCCACTGTGAACCTTTCGTGCCTTTGATGTCATTGCAGGAACTGCTTGTAACACCCTCCTAACTACCATTTTTTTTTTTGAGGTTTAGGGTTTAGAAAAGTATTACTTACATTCATAACCTATACTAGTTGAAAGAAATGAAATAAAGTAACTTAGACGCATATGTTACAAATATCGTATATGCATATATGAAGATCATTTTTAAGTTTGCGATATATACATCATACTGGGAAACAAACTAGTTAACCTATAAGCTAGTCGGGAACTCAGTTCACAAAAAGAAACATTTCCAGTATCTATTCTAAACTACTCAAAGTCGAGGCCCAACAAAATTTCATACAACTAGAAATGGACCTCAACAACATTTAATGGGATCAATCTATAAGCTGGCAAGTTTCTAATACTAAACTACCACTATATACACATCAAGAGTCCCTGAAAGTCCTACGTCCTACTAGATAAAACCATTGGCCATTGGTATGATGGCTTCATCCCCGCCAAGGGCATCAGGACCTTCAACTGGGTCTAAGCCTGAAGACGAGGACGAAGAAGGAGCATTTGCTGGAGGGGGTGCTGGTGGTGCATGCAGAATATCAAACATCACTAGGTGTGCCATGTGGAAAGGTACACCATTGTACGGAAAAGCAAGGTCAAGTCAACTGTAAATACAAAGGTACTTAAGAAACGGCTGAAAAACACATAAACATGAACTTGCAAGTAACCGACTGCATAGAGAAAGTCAAGGGCGGGATCATAATGTTACACCAATTACGGCGAGTCAAGGTTAAACACTAGTGACGGCATCTACTAGATCTGAATAGTACATAATGAATACAGCCGTAGGGATGCAAATATTATAAAATTCTCAGTAGGGTACTCCCTCAAATATGAACAGAATATAACTAGTAATTTCATACTTATAGAAATTATCGTGCTAAATCATATGCATAAATACCAATATACATAATTCATGTAAAGCTAAATGAAAAATGGCAGTAATCATGTGTTTTTCTCTTGTAATCTAGGAAATTCAATTTGCTACAGTTGTCTCTTTTCATTAACGTAGGGAAGACATAAGTCTATATCAAGTGGTATCTATTATGGAAAATTCCACAATGGGTAATAGATTGCTTATCAGGACATGAGCTCATTCCTATACGTTATAATCAGACTCCATTTCATTCCATTTCCGAATCACACACAATTCTATCCTTATTTTTGCCTTCCCTCCTTCAACCAACCTAAGTCTTATTTCTATTTTACCCTATGTTAGAACGTGCACATTGAAATTTACGTATTCTCTTTTCTCACATAATTGCACCGTGCACTTCTCTTTTCTCACATGCATGCATAAGCTATATATAGGCACTCATTTACAATGACATTTTCATTCACCTCTCACAATTAAAATTTAAAGTTTATAGTGTGCATTCATACCTATCATACTTATGTTGAAAGTCATTTTACTTTTAATTAAAAATTTCAGCTTACTTCCAGCACCTTGACGGAATTTCCATTCAAATAACAAGATTTATTTGAACTATCAAATGGTCAATTCAAAGCCCCCATAAATTTTCTATGACACCTCAATGTTATTGGTAAAAGAGTGCATGAGAAGGGGGGGTTGAATCATGCTTTCTGAAGCTTTCATTCTTATATGAAATACTTAACAGTAAAGATACTATCAAGTATATATCTTGAAGTGTAGTAGAAAAGAGGTTAGATATTTCAAAAAGTATATCTCTAAAGCATAATGGTTATGATGTTACTTTCATGAAACTTAATCAATAATTAACATAGAGTGCATATCATGAAAATTAAAAGATCAAGGAAGAGAAAATATACACAAGTATTTTTATATGTGTTCAACCAACCTGCCTACATCTAGTACTTAACACATGTTGAGATTTCATTAACAACAACTTTCTCAACCTAAGAAAGTAAATGGATAGTCTTTACAATAGCCTTCCCAAGCTCTCACATGCATAGTGGCCAACCCCAATTGTGACTTAACTGTACTAGCCTCTCCAAGTTGAACCCGTGACCGGCAGACAACTTCTACTGCCAGGTTGTAAGTAGTCTTGAACTAGCCTCTGCAAGCTAAAACTGTGATAAGTAAATACCTTTGCTATCATGTTGCAAGTAGTTCTACCTTAGCCTCTCCAAACTATGTCTCACATTGATCACTAATGGATCAAGGTTATAAAGGTTATGTATTTGGGTTGTCACTCAAACTAACCTACACCCATGTTTCTTTAAGAATATTTGCTAATACAGACCTAAGAAACATGAACGACTTCTTTCTCACATCTCTTCATGAGAAGAGTATACAAATCATTACAGAATAAGGAAAGAAGATTTTTACACTTCAAGATGATTGATTACATATTATGATGAATAGCACAGGAAGTGTGGATAGATTTTTCCAGAGTTTCTTCTCTTATATCTTAAACTCTCTTATCCAGATTCATGTATGGAATCTCCATTTATACAGATCCATTTTCATGACCATTGCCTTTGATCAGATCTCCAAGTGACACATGTAGATCATCAGTTGTGTCTTGGAATGTTACTCTAGATAGGTAGGCTAACAAACTTGTCACATTGATTGCAGAAGCCGTTGTATTTTAGAGGTTTCTGAAGTCCTCATTTTTCTTTTACTTTCTGACCATGGTTTCTGAACTACTCCTTCTAAAAGATAGGATCATGAATCAATTAGGCAAAAGAGATGACGTACCAGTTATAATGCTGAGTTTGATTTGAGATTTGAATTTTGAAATTCGAATTTTCCCTCCATTGTCCTTAGCTTTTGGTGTTCCACAATTAACTGAGCTTTCTGATGACGTAATCAATCTCATTAATATTTCCTCGATCTTTCAGTCTTCAATCTTGGCTATTTCATGATAATTTCTTTGCAATTGTAGAGATTGATGACTGAGTAATGCGTTGCTCTTGGACATGAGTTAATTTCTTCATCTTGAATGTACTTTCTAATGTCCTGTGCTACTTTCTGAAGATGAAACATGAGTTAATTTCTTCATCTTGAATGTATATTCACCTTTTTAAGCTTAATCACTTCTCTTGAGATGAAACATGATTTCTCATATATAGTGAACTTATTCTCGATTCAAGTCTACTTCTATGCCTTTGGTCCGTAAACATGAATACGTGTTTTGCTTGAAATAACATTCACTTTCTTTTTAACTTAACATCTTTTTATGAGATAAATCATGCTTGCGCATACAAAGTGAAACATTATTCTTGCTTTAAGTCCATATTATGTTTTAATCTGTATACATGTCCTTTGCTTGACATAATATTCACTTTCTATTTAGCTTAATATCTTCCTATGAGATAAAGCATGCTTGCACATGCAAAGTGAAATATTAATCTTACTTTAAGTTCATGTGATACAAACCGGATTAACCTGTTATGCTTTGTCAAGAAACTTAAGAGAGCCGTTAGTCATTCTTCAAAGTATTTTCTTTAAACTGGCTTTGTTGTCAATTAAACGATTTAAGATCATACTTTCTCCAAAGTCCTGTAAAATTTTCATGGCAAGAATCATTTTCTAACTAAGTTAACAAAATTATACAATTTTGGTGGTCAGAGACCACTTATCCATAGCTCAGAACAGAATTCTCATAATTATTAAACCTAGTAAGTGATGGAATCAACTAACAATTAAGATGTTATTAACTCCTTGTAAAAATTTCAAAGTAAAAAATCAATCATTTACTATAGTAACAAAATTAGATAAATTCGCAGCTTCAGTTTAATAATTTGGGCAGCATAAGTACCATTTTGGTTTTTGATTTTTTTAAGTTAGTATAACTTAAAATCAGAGCTCAAGAAAATTCGTGTAATTAGTTTAAGATGTTAGATTCAACATATAACTTTTATAGCTGATAACAACAACCACAAATAGATCTAAAAATTCACGAAATATCCCAGCCTGTAGCCAAATTGAAATCCAACATATATAGTTCAACCCCCTTTAACAAAAATGAATTTTCCACAGCATCAAACTATCCCACCTATGCAAATATATCAATATAGGTGTAATATCATAATGAAACTAGAATTCATTAATTTAGAGTAACCCAAAATCTGAAAGAATAGAGAATTACAAAACAAGACACAAAAACCTTACTCTTGGAAGCTAGTGTGTCCTTGTCTCTAAGATGCTCCAAGATGGATGCTCTTCACTTCAAAGCTCTCTAAACATACCCAAACCCCTTTCAAAATAGTGAGGTATAAGGTATCTAGGTTGGTACTGCTGATCAATTGAGATTTTAATTGGTTATATTTGTAGGTGTTGAGGTGTAGAACAAGTTTAATGAAGGAAGATTTTGATTTTGACAAGGTTTGGCTTAGGATTTTTGAAGTTGAAAATCAAGTTGTCAAGGTTTTGGTGAAGAAGAAAATGGAGGTTCTGCTCTCAAGCTTGTAATTATCTTGATAATCAATGCTTGAATATTATATATTAAAATTAGATATTTCTTAAATCTAATAAAAAAATAGATGGCTAGGATTAATATTTTAATTCAAGATTGAATCTTAGCCATGCATTTAATATAAAGAGATAAGGTCCTTTATTTTGCAAAGATCAAAATAGCTTTCAGTATTAGAAATCACATACCGAAATTTCACCAAACGGGTAAAACAATGTACCCGGGTAATCAAGCATTGCCCAAAAATTAATTCTGTGTATAAAATCTTTAGTCCTAACATTTTCTAATCTTAATCCTATACTTTCTCACTTTTGGACATCTTCGGGGTAAAATTCTAGGGTTTCGGTTGTCCTGTGGGGCCCATTAAGTTACTATTTGCATTTTTTTTATAGATCCATTGAGTTGTTCTTGCATTTCCACGTTTGTTAGAATCTTGAGATTCTCATTATTAAAGTCTCAATTAATTTCTGAATAAAAAATAGCGTGTTACATTACCACCCACCTTACTAAAAATTTTGTCCTCAAAATCTTAAACCTGGAATCAATTCCAAATTATCTTTCTTCGTGTTTGACTCTAATTCCCATGTGTATTCTTCATTTCCAGGTCCACCCAAGCCATGTTTACAAGTTGCATAGATTTATTTCTACGTTGCTTGACTTCTCTATCAACGATCTGAACGAGAGGAGCTTGAAATGTCAAGTCATCCCTTATCTGTATAGATTCGAGCTCAATAATATGGTTTGGATCCAGATGATACTATCTGAGCTGATATACATGGAAACATTATGAAGGTTGGATCAATGCGGCGGTAAGACTATCTGGTAGGCAGCTGACCTAATTCGTCGAAGAATTTGAAAAGGACCTATGAATCTTGGTGATAACTTATTAACCATAAAGGTTTTACCTACCCCAGCAATGGGTGTAACCTTCAGGAATACATGTTCTCCCTCTGAAAATTCTAATGGTTTCCTTCTAGTGTCGGCATAGCTCTTTTGACAACTTTGTGTGGTGAGGATTTTTCTCCTGATCTTCTGGATCTGCTTCGTTGTTTGATTAACAAAATTAGGTCCCAACAATCCTGCTTCCCCGAATCATACCAACATAATGGGGATTGGCATTTTCTTCCATATAGAGTTTCATACAAGGCCATGCCAATACTAGCGTGATGGTTGTTATTATACGCAAATTCAACCAATGGAAACAACTTATCCCAACTTCCGTGCTGCTCGATCACACATGTTCTTAGCATATCTTCCAGGGTTTGTATGATACATTTTGTTTGCCTGTCAGTTTGGGGGTGATAGGCAGTACTTAAAAAAAGTTTGGTCCCAAAGGAACATCGTGTAGTCTCACTATTTCTTGGATTTACAAAGAAGCTAATATATCCAAAGGATAACTAGCTTTAATGGGTAAGAAATGAGCAGACTTGGTCAATCTATCTACTATAAACCATATATTATCATGACTTAACAATGTCCTTGGCAAACCCATTACGAAGTCCAGCGAGATACTTTCCCATTTTTATTTTGGGATTTCTAAGGGTTGAAGGATCCCAGCTGGTTTTGTTGTTCTATTTTAACTTTTTGACAAGTTAAGCACTTCTTGACAAATTCTTCTATGTCTTGCTTCATTCCTAACCACTAAAACATTTTCTTTAGATTCGTATACATTTTACTAGTCCCTGAGTGTATGGTAAATTCGCGTCTATAAGCTTCCTCTAAGATCTCTTTTCTGAGATTGCTATTTGCAAGTACACACACCCTATCCTTGTACCTCCATATACCTTGTTGGTCTTGAGTAAATCCTGGCAACTTCTTTGCATGAATGGATCTTAAAATCTCTTGAAACTCTAGATTTTTGCATTATGCAGCCAAAATTTGTCCTTTGAACTTACTTGTTACTTTTATCTGACCTAATACAACACCTTGAAGGGTCACAGACATATCTGAACTAAGCTTCTTAAAGCTCTCTACTAGTTCCGTCTCTTTGATTATTAGACATGCTATACCTAAGTATTTTCTGCATAATGCATCAGTGACAACATTCGCTTTGCCTGGATTGTAATTTAGACTGAACTCATAATCCTTGAGGAACTCCATCAACTTTCTTTGTCTCATATTTAACTCCTTTTGATCTAAAAGATACCTTAGACTTTTATGATAAAAGAAAATGTTGAATTGTACACCATAGAGATAGTGTCACCAAATTTTCAGAGGAAAAACCACAGCGGCGAGTTTGAGGTCGTGAGTTAGATAGTTTACTTCATAGGGTTTCAATTGTCGAGAAGCATAGGCAGCCACGTTTCAATTCTGTATTAGCACACATCCTAAACCCTTACTAGAAGCATCACAATAAACCTCAAAGGGTTCATGAGGATATGGTAATACTAACACTGGTGCCATGGTCAGCTTTTGCTTTAATTCCTAGAAACTATTTTCATAGTCTGGTGTCCATTTGAATGGAGTATTCTTTTGGGTTAACTTAGTCAAAGGTGAAGCTATCTGAGAAAAATTCATGATAAAATGCCTATGGCATCCAGCTAACCCTAGGAAACTTCGAATCTCTGTCACCGTAGTTGGTCATTCCCAATGAAGCACGAATTCCACTTTACTAGGATCTATGGAGATTCCTCCTCGTGATACTACATGACCTAGAAATCTAACTTCTTACATCCAAAATTCACATTTTGATGGCTTATCATACAACTTCTGCTCCCTTAGGATTTGTAACATGATACTAAGATGCTCTTCATGTTCTTCCTCAATCCTTGAATAGATAAGTTCGATAAAGACAACTACAAATTTATCCAAGTAAGGGTAGAAAATTCGATTCATATAATCCATGAATACAGCTAGAGCACTAATTAGTCCAAAAGACATCACCCTACACTCATAATGTCCATATCGAGTTTTAAAGGCAGTCTTGGGAATATCCTCATTCCAAACTCAAATATGATGATAACCTGATCTAAGATCAATCTTTGAGAATACAGTTGCTCCTCATAATTGATCTATGAGGTCATCAATTCTTGGCAAAGGGTACTTATTCTTGAACATCATCTTATTCAATTCCTTATAGTCTATGCAATGCCTCATACCCCTATCCTTTTTTTTTCACTAGAAGAATAGGGGCTCCCTATGGAGAGGCACTTGGTCTAATAAAATGCTTCCCTAATAGTTCTTCAGTTTGGTGCTTTAATTCTTTCAATTCCAAGGGGGACATTCTATAAAGAGCAATTGAGATAGGACCCGTTCCTAGAACTAACTAAATGGAGAATTCAATATCCCTTTCAAGAGGAAACTCTGGAATATCCTCTGGGAAGATATTAGGGTATTCTCTCACCACAGGAATCTTACTCAACTCGTGGTCACTTTCAGTTTCACTGGCCAAGAAGAGAACATATTCCTGACAATCTCTCTTACTAGGGTTAGCTGTCACTAGGTTCAAGTAAAAAGAAAAAGGAATCACAAGAATGGAAGGTAAAGTATAGAGGAATATAGCAGCTCGATCTGGACAGTGTAAAAGGACGTAGTTGGGTACTAGCCAATCCATACCTAAAATTACATCTAAACCGGATAAAGGAAGACAAACTAAATTGACAATCAACTCTCTAGCACCTATTTGAAGAGGAAGGTTCATGCATATATAGCAAGTTCTAATAGGACCAGTAGTAGGAGTGGATACAAGGAGATCATAAGTTAATTCAGACTCAAATAATTGTAACTTCTATACACAGTCATGGGATATGAAAGAATGAGTAGAACCCATATCATACAGTATATCTAGGGTATTACCATTTATTTTACACTTATCTCGGATCAGATCAACATGTTGAGAAGCTTCATTGACACTTATAGTAAAAATGCGCTCATGTTGTTGTGGCCTAGAGACAGGCTACTGACCTTTCTTGTTAGGGCATTCAAATATTTTGTGTCCTGGTTTCCCACAACTAAAGCAGACAATTTGAGTGGTCCAACAAGGCCTGTTCCCATGATGTTTCCCACATTTAGGGCACTCTCATCCTATTTCTAGTCTTGGGGATTGAAGTTGCTTTCCTCTATTATTATTGGTGTTGTTGTTAGATGGATATCTTCTGCTAGACTGATTGACCGGCTTGAATTAGGAGCCCTAGGGTGCTAATCTTCTCCTAGCATTACCTTGTGCATACTCGAAACTTGCTAGCTTCTTGTTAAACTCCTCTGCACGCCGGTATTTATTTACCAAGGTAGAATAGTCTCTTATCTCCAAAAGACTTACTACTACTTCTATATCTTCATGTAAACCTTCTTCATATTTCATGTGTAACATCCCTTGCTGCCTTATGGATTGACGACTATCCCCATAAACCAACACGGGTCTTTTCAGCATACTTTGTCCTCACTTACACGCTTCCTAGGAAAACTTCCCAGGAGGTCACCCATCCCAAAATTGCTCCCAAGTCAAGCACGCTTAACTGTGGAGTGATTTCAATTTAGGCTACCAAAAAGAAGATACATCTTGTTGGTATAGGTAGTACAAATCAATTCATACAAGCCCTCCTCAACTATATAGTCCCATACCTATACAGTCTTAGGATCCCTCTCATTCGGGTGTGTAATCGGTTCATTCATGTAGCCCTCCGCTTAGAGGGCATTGTGAGGAGCCACTTCTTGTCCGTGCCTTCTTTTGCACCGGTGATCACTCCTCGCCCTCGTCCCCAAGCGTTACATGCCCACCAGCTTCCACTCGGTTCGTCCCCGAATCACACCATACTAGGAGAGGTGCAGGCTCTGATACCATTTGTAATAGCCCATGCTGCTTTATGGTTTGACAACTGTCCCCACAAACTAACACGGGTCTTTTCAGTATGCTTTGTCCTCACTTACACGCTTCCTAGGAAAACTTCCCAAGAGATCACCCATCCCAAAATTGGTCCAAGTCAAGCATGCTTAACTGTGGAGTTCTTTCAATTTAGGCTACCGAAAAGAAGATGCATCTTGTTGGTATAGGTAGTACAAATAATTCATATAAGCCCTCCTCAAATGTATAGTCCTATACCTATACAGTCTTAAGATCCCTCTCATTCAGGTGTGTAAAAGGTTCATTCATATACCCCTTCGCTTAGAGGGCCTTGTGAGAAGCCGCTCCTTGTCCGTGCTTTCTTTTGCATCGGCGATCACTCCTTGTCCTCATCCCTGGGCGTTACATCATGCCCTTCCAGGCTTCATCGGCGTCACATTGGTAAATCGTAGAAAACATGCAAAGCTCTTTAAATTTGGCGATACACTCTGCCATATTCATAGGTCCTTGTTTAAGAGCCATAAACTCCAACTTTTTTGCATTTCTTATAGAATAATCCCTTAGTGCCAACCCACTAGAATTTCACATTTGCTTCTAGTATGTAGGCGGCAAAAGCCACCTTTTGGATCTCTGTGCAAGGGAGAACTGAGAAAATCTTCTCTATGGCCTTGATCCATTCGTTTGCTTTACAAGGATTGAAAGCTCCTCTAAATGGCGAGGGATTTGCTTCCTAAACTCAGCAAATTTTTAATATTCCCCATCCACTTTGTTTCCTCCTAGGTTACCAGCCTGGTTTTGCTCTTCATTGCGATTCAGTCTTTCCATCATTCAATTAGCAACCACAGCTTATTCTCTCATTATCGTGGCCATCTCGCAAAAAGTATCCATCATGTCGGCTTCATTTCCAGCTCCTCTCCTAGTATGTGATTAGAAGTCATTGATTTCTATCACACCAAACAAAAATATAAGTTGATCAAGCTAAATACCAAGCTAAGTATGGTAGTAACCCACAATATTCACAACCAGCAGTCACACCCACACACACACACACACACATATAATCATAATGCATGACAATTACTACAGAAGCATAGCTGGTCCAATTGTAACACCCTAATTTTTAACCCAATTCTCTAGAACACATTAGGTTAATCATTAGGTCATTACTTCTTAGTCTCATTCTTTTATTAAAATACTTAGCAAAACATGTGGGTAAAATTTTTTTTGAAATATAAAATCAAAGTGAGAGCCGCGTTCATCGAGATGCGGAAAGATAAATCATAACAAGATCAGATATATAAAGGCATAGAACAATCAACAATTCAACAAAGAAAACATTCTATTAATAACATAATTATAAATACATAGAGTCATACCCTTATAGAATTGGGCTGAGCTTTTAGTACAAAGAAAACAACAGGAAAGTACAACATGAATGGAAACACATGAAAGGCGTAAATAAAAACTCCTACCCTAGTGCACCTAAGGTGGATAACCTCATGACAAAAGAAGGTTTATCCTATCTATGAGTGAATGTGTGCACTAGACCTCCCCTAGACAGACGCTACTGGAACCCGGGGTATGGCGGAATGAAATCGATCCACGGATACAAGGTGACGGGAGTAGGTACGCGTAGTGGCTGATCATGAGCTCCTCGACGGGGGCGCATCTCGGCTCGCCTAGCCAATCTCGGCTGCGTAATCGTCTCCTCACTCTCGCCCCTCACGAACTGAGGAGTGGGGCAAGAGCTCTCGCTATACATGCACGTCGGTGGGTCCTCTGAAGGGTCATCCTCCGAGCCAGGGGATCGGGGTACATAGTCCTGGAAGTAACGAGCTGCCGAACCTCCGGTATACGTCCGTAGAATCCTCTCATCACGCGTCCGGGCGTGCTCAAAAACCATAGCATTGTCGTAGGGAGACATCGGAGAGAAGCGATAACTCGCTACAGGGTGAGCGAAGGGACGTCCTATGAACATGAAAACACGAACTGTGCACTGTCCCTCAAAATGGTAGGATCCGTGGTCCGGATCAAAATGCACCTCCCAGAACGAAAGTCGCCATCGAGCTCTGAAGATGTGACTGAAGAGAGTGAAAGAAGAGAAAGGAGTGAGAATCTTACTAAAGAATCTCAGTAGGAATCTCCTATCTAAGTTTACATCGTTCACATCCTCAGGAACCTTGGGTTTATTTATAAAAGGTGTACATGCATATAAAGTTCATTATTAGATTTCATAAAACTAATTATCCAAGGTTCATTCCTTTTAGAATATATCTTAATGTCATGAATACAACATATCAAGCATGAATGCATGCCAATGCTTTAAACAAATAACTCAACAAATCATAATCATCAAGAAGCATTCAAGTGGCATAAAGGGGCATAAATCTTTCATGTGGGACTTTCCTCAACTTCGTGACATAAATCATCATAGTATAGCATTATAAGGCCACCCTAAAACATCTAGGTTATGAGCTCGTACCTCAGCTAGTCGTCACTAGCTCTTGCTTATTATCTAAATAAGCGAAACATAATAAAATAATCTTGACTCCTTAAGTATGGGTTTGGGGGCTAGGGATCACCTCTCTTAGGATATACCCTCTTTGAAATGTTTTGCGAGCATCTAGCCACAGCAATTTGTCCGCTTTGGTAAGCTGCATCTACTCATACCCTCACGGATTTGTCTTCCCTGGGGCTGCTCGGCCGAACCGATGTCACCCAGGAAAGTGTGTCTCAGTGCTTTGTCACATAAAAATCTCCTAGGGGTGCTCGGCCAAACCGGTGTCACCCAGGGTTTTCAATCTCATATCACACTTCAAAAACATTCTCAAGTCCTTTAGATTTGACGGAAATTCGGTAGCGTAACAGCTGTGTACCGAATTTCCTTCAAATCAACTTTATGCCACAAGCTCATTACACATATGCATTACTCATTCAACTTTCATGCTCATGATAGACTTAACATTTCAATAAGACACTTCATCATATCTCATACATCATCGAAGCATATACATCAACACATCATACTTGCATTATCAAACTTAAAATATCAAAGTCTCTTAATGTCTTATGCTTTGACCCTTAAGGTCCTTTAACTTGAAATCTAAGTTGTCTATCATCACAACTTAAGCTCTGGGGTATCTATAGGCTCATATCTAAGTATTCCTCACTCAATTCTATGATCATAAATAAGTCTAAACCCCAAGAGTGCATAATTCATAAATTACACTTTATGGGTACCTACGAGTCACATCTTTGACCCTTTCTAAGTTCGATTTATCCTTAAAGCATCAAGATCAAGTTCTAAACCAATTATGAGTAATTCCTACACATTTAAACTAATTTTAAACCATGATTTCTAATTTTAAACCTTGCTGGACAGAATCCAAAAAATTACATTTCTAAGGGATCTAAAAGTCTCAAATTAATTCCTTTCTAGTTACTAACTTGTCTTAACTTTCTCAAATGAATTTTAGCATTAATTATACATGAATATACTCATATTATCATTATCAAAACAACATAAAACAGTGAGCAACCAAGCATGGCAGAACTGAAAACATCTCCATCAAACCATGCATGAAACTTGATTTCTAAAACAAATAAATTACTAGTTTCTCTTGGAACCTTTTTAGAACTTTTAAAAACTCATTAGTAAACACCTTTATCTCATTAAAATCATCAAAATACTTGCAAGGGCAGTAGCTACTTTATTTCATTCTCAAGGATTTTTAATACATAGAAACATAATGATGTCTCATGCTAGTTTTAACTAGACTTAAGAAAATCCTAAAAACATAGTTTGTTGGTCTTTGTAGCTAGATAGAACCCATACTAGGCTCATCTATACCACATGGCCGAAATATTTGTTCACAAAATACCAATCCTTTTCTCACTTTACTCAAGATAAAATGGGCAAGTCTTTGAGCTCTAGGTTCTCTTAGGTGATGACATAAATTTAAACATGCTTATGCACTTATTTTATCTTTTATTGAAAAAAATAAAGTGAGAACATAAAATAAATATGAGATGCAACTTGTTATTATATTTAATATTTAGGTGAGAACTTAAAAATATAAACATGATAATGCAAGACTTGAAATATAAATATGATAGTGCAAGTTTATTTATTATTCTTAACATTTAGTGATAACAAGGAAAGTAAACATGATGTGCAAAGCATAAACATAGACATGGATGCAAGATTCATTTTAATCTTTGCTAGAGCTCTCACAAGACTTTAAAAGATCAAACATAACCCAACATATCTCAACAAAGCAAAGCAAGCTCTAGTGTTCATGAACCCATGGTTTCAAGGAGACTCATAGTTTGAACAACATCATCAAGCTTTAAAGAAAATGATCTAAAAGAACCAAAACAACATTATTTCTTGATATCAAATAAATATAGAGACACTTTAAAATTTTTAACAAAATCTTTGATGGAAAACCTATGGAGGCCGAAATCATGTAGGAAAGGAAAAGGAAAGAAAAACCAAAACTTTACTAGCTTAGGAACAAAACTCAAGCTTTAGAGGTCTCTTGGAGATGAACACAAGGTCATTCTCTAGAGGCACTCATCATCAAGCCATCATGTAAATAACAAGGCCTAGTGGCTGAAAAGAAAAGAAAAGGAATAGCAAGGAAAAGCTCAAAAAGAAACCAAGAGAAACCTTGAGAAAAACACATTTTTGAGCAAAAACAAAACTTGAAAGCAACTCCTACCAAGTAATGAAGAGGAAAGCTTGAACTTGAGATGAAAATGAGAAGGAGGACTCCTCCAAGAATGGAGATGATGGTTTGGCCTTGTGAAAAGGAAAAGAAAGGAAATGTATTTTGGGTGAGTTTGTGTTTGAGGTTGAGTGTTTAGAGGCTTTGATGATGATCTAAGGTGGTGGTGTGAGGTTGTGAGGTGATGAGGAGATGAAGAAGATGAAGATTAAAGGAAGTTCTTAAGAACTTGAAAGCAAATGAATAACTTGAGAGGAAAAGGAAAGAACTCAAAGAAAGCTTGAAAACTAAAACTTAACAAATGATCTAAAGTGTTTTCAAGCTTAAGTAAGCAAGGTATTTATAGAAAATGAAACAAATGAGAGCTCATGGAGGAGGGAAAGAAACCGTGTGCATCCTCATGTTCCATGAGGTGAGAGATTGAATTTTTTTTGGAGCATGGAGGAATATGGTTGAAAGCATGGGAGGTATGGCTTCAAGAATGGTTTCAAGCATGGTGTTTGAAGTGATTTTCTTTCAAATTTTGAAATGAAATAATTCTTCTAGAAGGCATGGAGAGCTGGTGGTTTTTGGATATCAAAAATGAGGGAAAATATCTAATTCATTTAGTCATTCACTTAGTCATTCAAGTATGGATGAAAGTATGATCAAGCATGGTGTATGTAAAGTGAAAGCATGGTCTTTTGAGTGTAAATATTTGAGCATGTGATGAATATTTGGGGCATGGGGTTTCGGTCAGATTTGAACAGCCAAGGGGGAGAGAAAATTGCTCATGTAATTGTGTGTTAATGATATGTTTAGGTGTGTATTAGTTTAAGTGCAAGGTTAGGAATCACTAAGCACAAGTTTAGGTAACTAAGGATGTAATTAGGAATTTCAAGACTCAATTAAGGAGTGCTCATACACAATTAGAGGATTTTAAATTCATTTTATGAATAAACTATGTAGACAAATTTCCATTATTTAAGGAATTGGAGAGAGAAAACACTATTCAAGATTCCATGACTAGGAATCTTGAATTTAAAATAAGATTTTAGTTTAAATTAAGCAATCTTAGGTTCTAATAAACTCTAATAAATTATTTTGACTCTAGATTAATTATGGAAATTAATTAATCTTCGATTAGAGCCTAATATTGCTTAAGTTTGCTTAATCACGCGATTAAGCTCAAAAACACTAAACTAGGAGCAAAATCGTAATTTTGCACAAAAATTACTCGGGACCACCAGGACTAAAACTGAATTCACAGAGTACATTAAAACACCTTTTAAAACCATTTGGAGAAGTTTCAGGTCCATTTGGCACTCGTACCCATGTCAAACACAACAGGGGTATTTTGGTCATTTCGATTTGAAATCTCAGAAAAGGAGATTTTTGATTCCGGAAAGTTACACAAGTCAACTAATCCCCTTCAAACATCGAGTTAGCCCCTCGAGGACTGTCGGGTCGGCTATCCTCGAGTTTTGGGCTGAAAATGACCTCAGGGGCATTTAGTCATTTTTACTCTATCAGAAAATCGGGGTGTTACACCAATCCTCAAGTTTATAGGATAGTCTAGCTCTGATATCATAATGTAACAACCTCCTAACTATCATTTTTTTTAATGTTAACATAGTAATTAGAAAAGCATTACTTACATTCATAACCTATATTAGTCAAAAGAAATGAAATAAAGAAATTTAGACGCATATGTTGCAAATCTCGTATATACATATATGAACATCATTTTTAAGTTTACAATATATACATCATACTGGGAAACAAACTAGTTAACTTTTAAGCTAGTCAGGAACTCAGTTCACAAAAAGAAACATTTCCAATATCTATTCTAAACTGCTCAAAGTTGAGACCTGACAAAATTTTATACAACTAGAAATGGACCTCAACAACATTTAATAGGATTAGTCTGCAAGCTGGTGGGTTTCTAATACTAAACTATCACTATATACACATTAAGAGTCCCTGAAGGTTCCACGTCCTATTGGATGAAACCATTGGTCATCGGTATGATGGCCTCACCTCTGCCAGGGACATCAGGACCCTCAGGTAGATCTGAGTCTGAAGACGAGATGAAGAAGGAGCATCTGCTGGAGGGGGTGCTGGTGGTGCATGTGGAATATCAAATATCACTGGGTGTGCCATGTGAAGAGGCATACCATTGTATGGAAAAGAGGGGTCAAAGTCAGCTATAAATACAAAAGTACTAAAGGAATGGCCGAAAAACACATAAACACGAACTTGCGAGTAACCGACTACATAGACAGATCTAGGGCAGGATCATAATACTACACCCACTGTGGTGAGTCAAGGTAAAACACTACTGATAGCATCTGCTGGATTTGAATAGTACAAAATGAATGCAACCTTAAGGATGAGAATATTATAAAATCCTCAGTAGGGTACTCCCTCAAATATGAATAAAATATAACTAGTAATTTGATTCTTATAGAAATTATCGTGCTAAATCATATGCATAAATACCAATATACATAATTCATGTAAAGCTAAATGCAAAATGGCAGTAATCATGCGTTTTTCTCTTGTAATCCAGGAAATTCAATTTAGTGCAGTTCTCTCTTTTCATTAACATAAGGAAGACTTAAGTTTATATCAAGCAGTATCTACTGTGTACAATTCCACAATGGGCAATAGACTACTTATCAAGACATGAGCTCATTCCTATACGTGATCATCGGACTTTATTTTATTCCATTTTCGAATCACATACAGTTCTATTCCTAGCCAATACATCTACCAACTCATGATACCTCTTGGGAAGTCTTTATTTTTGCTTTCTTTCCTTCAACCAACATAAGTCTTATTTCTATTTTACCCTATGTTAGAACGTGCACAATTGAAATTTACATATTCTCTTTTCTCACATAATTGCATCATGATCTTCTCTTTGAACTATCAAATGGTCAATTAAAAGTCCTCAAAAATTTCAGCAAAGAGAATAACAAGATTATTAAGCTTACTTCCAGCACCTCAATGTTTCTTTGAAATTTCAATTAAAAATTTCAGCTTACTTCCAGTACCTTGACAGAATTTCCATTCAAATAGCAAGATTTATTTGAACTATCAAATGGTCAATTAAAAGTCCTCAAAAATTTTTACAACACCTCAATGTGTATCCAAAGTTTTATAAAATTTCATTGGCAAGAATCATTTTCTAACTAAGTTAACAAAATTATACAATTTGGATGGTTAAAGACCACTTATCCACAGCTCAAAATAGAATTCTCATGATTATTAAACCTAGCAAGTGATAGAATCAACTACAAATAAAAATCATGGTTACAATTCAAGTTGTTATCAACTCCATGTAAAAATTTCAAAGTAAAAATCAATCATTTACTATGGTAACAATATTAGACAAATTCACAACTTCAGTTCAACAATTTGGGTTACATAAGTACCATTTTGGATTTTGATTTTTTTAAGTCAGTATAACTTAAAATTAGAGCTCAAGAAAATTCTTGTAATTAGGTTAAGATTTTAGCTTTAACATATAATCTTTCTAGCTAACAAAAATAACCACAAATACATTAAAAATTCATGAAATATCCTAGCCTGCAGCCAAACCGAAAATCCAGCATATATAGTTCAACCTCTCTTTAGCAAAAATGAATTTTCCACCATATCAAACTATCCCATCCATGCAAATATATCAATATATAGGTGTAATCTCATAATGAAACCAAAATTCATCAATTTAGAGTAACCCAAAATCTAAAAGAACAGAGAATTATAAAATAAGACATAAAAATCTTACTCTTGGAAACTAGTGTGTCCTTGTCTCTAAGATGCTTCAAGATGGATGCTCTTCACTTCAAAGCTCTCAAAACATACCTAAACCCCTCTCAAAACATTGAGGTATAAGGTATCTAGGTTGGGATTGGTGATGAATTGATATTTTAATCGGTTATATTTGTCGGTGTTGAGGTGTAGAACAAGTTTAGTGAAGGAAGATTTTGGTTTTTACAAGGTTTGGCTTAGGATTTTTGAGGTCGAAAATCAAGTTGTCAAGGTTTTGGTGAAGAAGAAAATGGAGGTTCTTCTCTCAAGCTTGCTGGCCGAGGTTGTGATGACTTCTTAGAGAAGTTTAAGCTTGTATTTATCTTGATAATCAATGCTTGAATATTATATATTAAAATTAGATATTTCTTAATCTAATAAAGAAAAATGGATGGCTAGGATTAATCTTGTAATTCAAGATTGAATCTTAGCCATTCACTTAAGGTAAAGAGATAAGGTTCTTTATTTTGTAGAGATCAAAATAGCTTTCGGTATTAAAAATCGTACACCGAAATTTCACTGAACGAATGAAATAGTGTACCGGGTAATCAATCATTGCCGGAAAATTAATTCTAGGTATAAAATCTTTATTCCTAACCATTTCTAATCTTAATTCTATAATTTATCAGTTTCGAACATCTCTGAACCCTAATTCTAGGATTTTGGCTGTCCCAGTAAGGCCCACTAGGTTACTATTCATGCTCTTTTTTTTTTTTTACAAATCTATTGAGTCGTTCTCATCATTTCTACATCTGTCAAAATCTTGAGATTCTCATTAATAAAGTCCCAATTAATTTCTAAATAAAATTAAGGTGTTACACGGCTCAACCAATAATAGTGCTCATCTCAGAGCCTTTGAATAGATGGTAGCAAATCTGACATATGTTATGACTAGATAGCTCGGGGCAACCACACAGCTACCCCCAGTCCTAGACACTGATGACTCAGCCTTGGAACACTTTAAAGGATGGACCTGCCCACCTTCAATTAGTGTCTGATTACCAAGGATCCTAAGGAATTCCTCAAGAAGTTGGAGAAGATAGTTGGTGCCATCCACTATTCTTTAGTGAAAGTGGTGGAGTTAGCTGGGTTCTAGCTAGGAAGCCAAATAGAGTTATGGTATCAGGAGTTCTGATAAATGAAGCCTTCATGCACAAATTCTTATAAGAGAGTCAGCAAGCACAGATGATAGAGGAGTTTTTGTAGCTTTGGTTGACTTTAGGTATGATAGTCATAGAGTATAACGAGCGATTCACCTATATGGCCCAGGTGGCCCCTAGCTTGCTACCAACAAAAAAAGCCAGGGTTATACATTTTGGTCCAGGTTTACCTAAGGACATGTTCTTTAGTTTGCAACCGCACATGTCAGAGGCCAACAAGAATGTCAAGTTTCATGGCTTTTTCTTGAGTGGAACAAGTTCGAGTAAAGGTCACCATCAGTAGGGCCAATAGAGGGATTAGTCGGGCAAAGCCACCCTCTCAGAGCTTATCCCAGATCTCCTAGCTACATCATAGACTCATAGCATAAGGGGTAGTCAGTACAATGGATAGAGTTCATGGCAGACATATCCAGTATGCCAGACTTGCGAGAGAAGATATATAGGTCAGTGCTTAATTAGTTCTTCAATATGCTTTGGGTGTGGCCAGTCAGGCCACAAGCATAGAAAGTGTCAAATGCTTCTGGTAGCTCCTAGTCATGGATCAACTAACCCCTCTATTTCAGTTTAGTATATCTAGTCAACAGCCAAGGGTGGCTCTATTGAGCTAAGGAGTTGGCAGTAGGGGCTCTGGTGGAAAAGGAGCAAGTGGTAAAGGATGATGGTGAAGGCTAAGGTAGTTAGGGAAAGCCCGATATGCTCACTCTAACTAGTCAGGATGCACAAGCATTGATTAAAGTGATAACATGTATAATAATAATATGTTCTTTCGATGCCATCACATTATTTGACATGGGGCCCACCTACTCTTATGAGTCCCTGTTCTTTGCCCTATAGTTCGGGAGATTCCCTGAGGATTTTCAAGAGCCATTCTTAGTTAGGGTACCTTCGAGGGAGCCCTTCCTTATTTAGACAGTAAATAGATAGTGCAGAGTCAAAGTTAGTGACATAGAGGCACTAGTAGATTTAATAGTGTTGGACATGTCTAACTTTGATATCATTCTGGGTACTGATTGGTTAACCTCGTGTCATACCATTGTTGATTGTTATAGCAAGACATTGAAATTCGAAGACTTGGCTAATGAGATGAGATGGTTTTTGGGTAAGGAAGTTTGACACCAACGAGTTTAATATTAGCTATGAGTGCATTATGATTGATGGATAGAGGAAGTTGCATATTCTTGGCGACAATCGGGATGTGGAAGCTAAGACACCAAGTTGGGCACGATTTCAGTGGCTAATGAGTTTTTAGATGTGTTCCCAGATGATTTACCAGGAATACCACCAGAGAGGGAAATAGCTTTGGGATAAAGCTTGAGCCAAGAGTGAAGCCTATCTCTATACCCTATATCGTATGCCTCTAGCAGAGTTAAGGAGTTGAAAAGGTAGTTACATGAGTTATCGGACAAGGGTTTCCTCTTTATGGGGTGGGGTGCTTTAATATTGTTTGTCAAGAAGAAAAACCATTCAATAAGGATTTGTATAGATTATAAGCAGCTAAATAAAGTGATAGTCAAGAATCGATACCACTTGGCTTACATTGATGGTCTTTTCAACCAGCTTCAAAGGACAACATGTTTTTCCAAGATCAACCTTCAATCTAGCTATCATCAACTGAAGATATAAACAAGATGGATTTCAGGACTCGCTATGGGCACTATGAGTTCTTAGTTATGTCCTTTAAGTTAATCAATGTGCTGGTAGCCTTCATAGACTTGATGAACAAGGTGTCAAAGCCGATTTGGAATCACTTTCTGATTGTCTTCGTCAATGACATCCTAGTGTACTCTAGGAGCAAAGAGAAACATGAGCAGCACCTAAGGATAGTTCTATAGACTTTAACAAAGAATCATTTGTATTCCAAACTCTCCAAGTGTGAGTTTTGGCTAGATCAGGTGGCATTCTTTAGGTACATAATGTCTAAAGATGGTATTCTAGTAAACATGAAGAAAGTGGAAACAGTGCAGTAATGGCCTAGACCTTCAACTGTTTTAGAAGTTCACCATTTCTTGAGCTCACTAGGGTATTATAGGCGGTTTCTTTAGGGCTTCTTGAAGGTTGCAACACCTGACCAAGTTAACACAAAAGAATGTCAGGTTTCAGTGGTCAAAAAGTTGTGAAGAGAGTTTTCAGAGACTCAAGATGTGTTTGACCATAGTGCTTGTTTAGATGTTGCCTTCAGGGACAAGTGGCTTTTTGATATTCTATAATACTTTGAGAGTTAGACTTAATTGTGCCCTAATATAGGATAGCTGAGTTGTAGCTTACGTCTCACGGCAGCTTAAGAAACATGAGCAAAATTACCCTACACATGACTTAGAGATGGTAGTAATGGATTTTACCTAGGACGGAAAGACTTGTGAGATCTTCACAGACTATAAGAGCTTGAAGTACATTTTTTAGTAGAAGGATAGGAATCTAAGGTAGCGCAGATGGCTTTAGTTGTTGAATGATTATGCCTGTTAGATCTTTTATCATCTAAGGAAGGAAAATGTAGTAGCAGACGCTTTGAGCATAGGAATTCTGAGGGCAATTTGGCTCATGTATCACCAATGAAGAAACCACTAGTAGAGGATATCCACAAGTTGGAGGCTGAGGGAGTTCAATTCGATCTTAGTGACACAAATGTTTCCTTGCTCACATCAAGGCTCAATTTACCTTGTGGATCTGATCAAGGTATAACAGGGCGAAGATCTAAAGCTAGGTAAGTTTGTTGAAGATGTTCGCAAGGGTGAGAATGCATATTTTTGGCTTGATTCAGAGGGCGTGTTTCAATTTGGGGATAATTTATCTTTACTTGCAATGTGCTAGCTGAGCAGAAAATAATGGAGGAACCCTATAATGCAGCATACTCCATGCATCCAGGGTCAACTAAGAGATCTTAAGCAGTTGTTCTGGTGGGATGGCATGAAGAAGGATGTCAGCGATTTCATAGCAAGGTGTTTAGTGTGTCAGCAAGTCAAGGTTGAATACCAGAAACCTATAGGGTTACTCCAATAGATAGATATTCCAGAGTGGAAATAGGATAGGATAAACATGGATTTCATGGTCAGGTTATCTCGAACCACTAAATGTTGGGACTTCATAGGTGATATTAGATAGAATGACCAACTCAACACATTTCCTACCAGTAAAGACTACCTTCAGTGCAGCTCAATATGCTTGGTTATACATTGATAAGATAGTTAAACTTCATAGTGTCCCACTACCCATCGTATAAGACAAAGGGTCCTATTTCACATTATGATTTTGGAAGGCATCTAAGAGTCCTTTGGAATGCATGTGGACTTGACCATAACTTTTCATCCCTAGATAGATGGACAGTCAAAGAGGACGATACTAACTTTAGAAGATATGCTCAGAGCTTGTGTGTTAGATTTTGGAGGGAGCTAGTGTGACCATTTGCCCCCAATCAAGTTCTTAAATAACAACAATTATTAGGCGAGTATCCAGAAGGCACCATTCAAAGCCTTATATGGGAGGCATTGTAAGTTTCACATCTGATAGTTTAAGCTTATGGAAGCTAAGTGCCTAAGCCTAAACCTTGTTTAGGAAACCTTAGAGAAAGTTTAGTTTATCAGAGATATCCTCTTAGCAACATAGTCCGGGTCGAACTCTCATGCAAACCGCTGGTGAGACTTACGAGACCACATGTTTCTGAGGGTATCCCCCATGAAAGGAGTAGTAAGGTTCAGTAAGTGGGAAAAGTTGAAACCTTACTATATCAGCCCATTTGAGATCCTAGAGAGAGTTAGAGTGGTGGCCTATATGTTAACACTGCCTCCTAGTTTATTAACCATACACCCTATGTTCCATGTCAATATACTCAGGAAGTATATGCTTGATCAGCCTCACATCCTCAACCCACAAATGATCCAAGTTGGGGAGGGCTTATCCTGCGAAAAGGAACTAGTTGCCATCATGAATAGACAAATCAAAAAGCTTTGCTCAAAGGAGGTAGCCTCAGTGAAAGTCATCTAGAGGAACCCTTTCAATGAGAAAGCAACTTAGGAAGCCGAAGAAGCCATGAAAACCAAGTGTCCCCACCTTTTTCCACCTTAAGGTATGTTTATTTAGATTTGGGGACCAAATCTCTTTTAAGGGGAGGAGTATGTGATGTCTTAGGCCAACGTGTCTCTAGATAGGTCTAGTACAACGTAGGGTCCCCCTGAGACCCACAAGTGTTATAGGAAAGCCCCAGGCTCATAGAAACATCAAAAGAACAGAATCAAGATTTTTTGACACCGCTAAAGTGATCAAGTGGATTAGTTTTCAATACACTAGTCTTTGCAGACTACTATAGTGGTCTTGGATAGGTATAATGGTCAGGTGTGTGTTTGTGATTGGCCTTCTCTATGTCAACCGCTATAGCGGTGGCCCTGATACCTATATGCATTAAAATGGCGCAGTTTTATGAAACTCCTCTCAACACTATATAAAATCATCCTTGGGTTCAGGTTAAACACCCTAGCTGTCGTTAACCCTCTCTATGCCTCTTTCACACGTTTCTCTTCCATTCTTCTTCCTCCCCAAGCTTTTGGTAAGTGATTTAAATGGATTTTTAGATAGTTTCTTCTCTTTTTTATCAAGTTTATGAGTTGGGCCGTTATTAGGAATAGTTTTCTCACAAAAATCTTCCTCCCCACCATTCCAAATTCAATTCTCACTATTATTGTCAGTTATTTATGTCTTCATTATACTCATTGGCAATTGTTGGTGTCATTCGTACTCCCCAAAGTCAAGCTATCAGTAGAAGCGCACTCTTAGCCACCAATGGAGAGTGAGTTAGGCTTGTGGCCATACTTTTGATTATTATTAGTAGCCATACTTTTCATTATTAGTACTTTCCTCACATTACAAAAATTATTTATGAAATTTAGAATGATTTAAGCCAAGAAAACATGCTTTTGTAAACTATAGAAGTTTTAGAAAAATCATTGTTTCTTAGTTATCATGAAATTCAATTATTTTAGAAAACTCACGGGACTATACTCATTGTATGTGTATTTTACAATTATTTCATCAATCAGAAAAATTACATAAACCCCAGTTTAGTATGAACAACATGAATAGTGAAATATGTAGAATATTAGTCTTGACCAATAATTATTGATAAACAGAATAATGAGTTAACGACTATAGGATCATTAACCTTAGTACCAAGTAGTCCACTAGATGACTAGCTCAACCCCAGTTACAGTAAGGAACCTAATGTGGTATCCGCTTATGGACCTAGCTAGGTGGTTATCAGTTTCAGCTATTAGCTTTGTATGGTTATTTTATGCAGTTCAACTCCTGTTTCTTTGCTAGTAATTATTATGGATTCAATTGAAGTATTATTTTCAGTATAATTATGTATTTAAATATTAAAATATTTTATATCAGCTACATGTATATTATGTGCATTTTTGTTGTTGCCTAATGTAGGTTGTGAATGGAACTTGCTCACTGAGTTTGGATGAACCAGCCCCTCTCTTTTTCTCCTCTACAGATACAGCTACAAGTTTAGTTTCACTGTAGGATCCTTGTAACATCCTCCCAAGTACAACATCATCCTTAAGTCATGAAATTGTACTCGAGAATTGTTACTTATTGATTAGCAGACCTTTCTTAATTATTTATAGCGAGCTCGATGGGTTCGTGTAATAACTAACGTAATTCAATTAAAATATATAAGATACAAAACATTTATGTAATATAAAGTCAATTACATAAGGATGCTTGACTATACATATGCAATCTCTATTACGTTTACATACATATGAATCCAACTAAATAAAGTGAACTAAAATATCAACTACTAAACTACTGCGATCCCGAGCTCCTTTATCTAGTAGTCCCATAGTTCTTTGGATCAACCTGGAGACAACACGGAAACGAACAAATAGGGGTGAGAATTCTAAAATTCTCAATAGGCATCCCCAAAACATATAATGAAACTCATGTCATCATTATCGTCACAGCCACCTTCGGTTTATTAGTAAAATTGTGAGCATGCTACATATATCAAGGTTTATTTTAAAGTTCAAAAATTATTCTTCCAAAGTGGGTTTCTTTTAATTTCTCAGTCACTCAATATATATATTTGTCATACTACTCAACATTTTCAATCATTTAAGATACACCTATAATACTATATAACCTCATAGAGCTCATTCTCATCTTTACGTGCCCTCGATAAGTCACAAGGGACCTTTCCATGCCCTTTACCCACTAAAGAGAACTTCTTCGTGCCCTTTGCCCACTAAAGGGGACTTCCCCGTGCCCTTTACACATTAAAGGCGACTTTCCCGTGGCCTTTACACATTAATGGGGACTTCTCCAGGCCCTTTTCACATTAAAGGGGACCTTTTATCTGTTTAACATATAAATCACTATCAAGCTCATAAAAGCATTCATTCACAATATAATTTCAATCGTCATCTTTTAATTTTCTCAATGCATGCCCAAGTCACATATAAATGTTTATCCATAATGAAATGTTCATTTATTCCTCATGAATGAACCTTTAAATAATATCGCATGCATTGATACTCATCATAGTTGAGTCATAAGTCATTTTATTTCCAAATCAAGATTCTAGTTCATTTCCACCATCTTGACAGATTTTTAACTCAAGTAGCAAAAATTATTTCTCATGCCAAATAACCAATTTCATGTCCACGAAAATTCCTTATAACACCTCAATGTGTACTCAATGTCTTATAAACATTTCAGAGCAAAACAAATGCTCTAGCTAGTCAACAAAATTCCACAAGTTTGGTGGTCAGAGACCACTTAACCTCAACTCAGAACCAAAGTTTCATAATTTTTAAACCCTAGCACATGATTGAAGAAATTAAGAATAAAAATCATGGTGACACTCCAAGATGTTATCAACACTTTGAAAAAGTTTCAAAGGAAAATTCAATCATTTGATATGATAATAAAATTATACAAATTCAATGTTCTAGAATTGACTGTCCAGACTAGTCAACAATAGTCTCGGTTTTACATTTTTATAAAATAGTAAAAGTCATTTTTAAGACCCAAGAAAAATCATGGACTTGCCTTAGGATGTCAGCTTCAACATATAATATTTCTAGCTCATAAAAACATCTACAAATATATCAGAAAATTTGTGAACCATAACCTATTAGCACAAATCTGCAAATTCCAGCAACATGATTCAAAACTTTTTTTGCCAAACTGGGTTTTCTAACATCATCCAAACACTCCACAAAATTAACACATCAATATGAACATATTATCAACTAAGAAAATCAAAAATATCAAATTAAATAAGTGGTTAAAATAGGAAAATGGATTTGAAAAGAAAAGATGTTCAAAGGCCCTACTTGTGATGCTTGAAGACTTATAACTCCAAAAGTCTTTCCAAGAATGGTTTTTCTTCACTTTAAGCCTTTCAAACAGCCCCTAAATATTCCTTAAACAGTATAGAATGATATCTAGGGTGAAAAATTGGAATTTCAATCGGTTAGTTTGTAGGTTATAATAAGTAGTTGAAGTTTAGCGAAGGAAATTTGAGGTTTTAACAATTCTAGGCCATGGTGTTTTAGAATTTGAATGAAAGTTTGAGCTCTTGAGGATGAAAACTGTGGCTATTTTTGGTCTCCTTCTTGGATGAGAAAGAGTGGCTTCAAAGATAAGTTTTGATGGCTTTTTACTTATCTTGTAATAAATGTAGATATCATGTAATATTAATGTATACTTCTTTAAAGAAAAGAAAAACAAATGGATGGCTAGGATTTAATCTTGTAAAGCAAGATTAAATCTTAGCCTTACACTTGACATATATAGGATAGACATTATCCTTTTTTATAATATTAAACTATCTTTTAATGTTAGAAATCACACATCGGAATTTTATGAACGGGTAAAACAGTGTACTCGGATAATCAAACATTACTCAAAAATTAATTCTAGGTTTAAATCTTTATTTCCAACTATTTCTAATCTTAATCTTATAATTTCTTAGATTTGGCCAGCCCCAATTCTAGGGTTTTGGTTGTCCCTATGGTCCATGGGGCCCACTAAGTTACTATTCACTTTTTTTTTATTTTTTATAGACACGTTGGATCATCCTCATTATTTCTATGTCTGTTAGATTTTTGAAATTATGACTAGAAAAGCTCATATTTTTAAATAATTTTTAGGGTGTTATAATCCTCCTAAATAATACTGTAGCATCTTTTGGTGAGCTTCGCTTCGGAGTAAAGCTTATTATAAGTTCTTGTAGTCATAATAGTGACGCAGTAATTATGTAAGTAGGATCCTAAACATACATGTTATTATGTTTAGTTATTTTTTACTATCAGCTATTTTATCAATTATGTTTAACTTCAGTCCAGATCATTGTTATTTCATGGTTTTATATTCAGGATTTATATTTTGGAAACATTTCAGGATTTTGGAATGCAGTTAAATTTGAATTAATTGGAAATTATATCTTATGCATATTGGCCAACCATGTTACTA
The DNA here is from genome assembly GCA_031216105.1 of Dalbergia cultrata. Classification (NCBI taxonomy): domain Eukaryota; kingdom Viridiplantae; phylum Streptophyta; class Magnoliopsida; order Fabales; family Fabaceae; genus Dalbergia; species Dalbergia cultrata. Next base: position 36,271,193 of record CM062352.1, read on the forward strand.
GAGGCTCTCGTGGGGACCTAATACCTCACGTGCTGATCACGCTCCCAGGTTGGGTCATGACATCTGAGGAAGTCCCACATTGGTTGGGGAGGTGAGCAAAACATGCCTTATAAGGGTATGAATGTCTCCCCGTGCAGACATATTTTCCCCCATGAGTAGGGAAAAGCAAACCTGTGAGAGGCATGAGGCCCCAAAGCAAATAATATATGCATATTGGGTGTTTGGGTTGTTACACTTACATTGGCGAAAGTGATATGTAATGCCTAGATATGACAAGATAGTATCAAAACTGGTCTCGGGACCAATATATCAGCGATGACACTGGGTTCCCATGAGGAGGTGGAGCAAGTCCTACATCGGTTGGGGAGCTAAACAAAGCATGCCTTATAAGGGTATGGACACCTCCCCCATGTAGACATGTTTTCCCCCACAATAGGGGAAGAGAAGACCCATGAGGGGCACAAGGACCCAAAGTGAGTAATATCTACATGCCGAGTGTTTGGGTTGTTACACTCACACTAGGGATGGTGAAACGTAATGCTCAGACATGACATTTTATGATTTCTCACACCTATTGTCATGTTGTCTTCAGAGAATGCTAGCATTAGAGATTCATAGTGGAATAATTAAGTGAACATGGAAGTCGACCAATGGGTCATTTTTTATTATATCTATCTAGGTCTAGTTTTATCATTTCGACTTAAGGTCACACTTACCTACATGCATGTAAGAGTGGCCAAAGTTTCAATGGCCAGTTTACTATGTTTGTTATGTATTTTATTTAAATATTTTTTTGTGCAAATTGTATTACTCATTAATTATGTGTGTAATGATTATATGTTATGTCTAGGAACTGCGATATTTGATTGAGATATAAGATTTGCATTACATGATGATAGGCATTATTCTATCAATACAAGTGTTGTGGATTAATGACTATACCTTATGAGTAAGGCTCAAGTTTTACTTAGATTAAAACAAAAAATAAATTATTACACATATTTACTAGATATTCTATATAGGTTAAATTCTAAGATAAATACGTAACAATATATAATTAACCATAATACCACTTAAGCATATTAGATTAAAATTTAGGGTTACACATTTAGGTGACAGACTAACTAGTCCACCCATCACTTCATTGATGAAAAAACTTTGGCTAAATGCATATGTATTACTATTTTTGTGGTCCAGTTGCTTTTTTTTAACTTTTTTTCCTTACCTCTAATAACTAACTAAATATTCTAAACAGTTAGCACTTTGTAGGGATTTTTAATGCTCCTCAACCATGAATTGCCATCACAAAAATGAAAGTACCATATAGTACTATTTCACAAATAAATGAGTGTAAAGGTCAAGATGCTAAATAATTATAGTGCTAAAGAAAGTTTAAGGAAAAAACAACACAAGACATTATACTTTCATTATTTGTAAGATTTTTTGGTAATAAAAGTTGTAATAATATCATATTTCCTGTCTTGCGAAGAAGAAAGTTAAAGACCTAAATCTTGACATAAGTATGATCATAATTGATATGGAGGGATCACAAAAGTTGAATGTGATAAGGAAATGGTAGTGCAGGACCCAAGAGAATACTCTCTTACGCTTCGTTTTCCATTTTTGGTCAGACTTTAAAGCATGATATAACCATTCTTAATCATCCACTCAAGACTCCAATGGTTGTTAACATTCTTTAAAGTCCAGTAAGCCCATCCAAAAGTCGCTCTTCCGTAAACATCTATTTGGGCTTTGGCGAATCTTTGGTAGTCCTTCTTTGTAGCCCCTTTAACTTGCCACTCGGCAACCCATTCGCCTTGAATTGGAATTAAATATATAGTCAGTTTGAAACTTAAATTAAATTATGTGAAATCTAAAATAAAAGAAGAGGTATTATTTGATTCATTAATGGTTAGAAAAAGATAATAAATCCCATAAAGGATAAGTTTTTAAAATTTATATGAATTAATTAACGTTGTTGATATTTAAGCTTTTATACAAATTTGCTATTGAGAATGAGAAGAAATCTTACAAATAATTGCAATTTCACATTTTTAAATGGATTTGATGGTAAGACATTCCTAGTTTAAAAATTCTTTACATTTTTATTTAATTATTCATGGTCACATTCTCATAAGTATTTAGTTTTTTACAAAAGATTGTCTCAAATATTATACACATAATAATATGTAATTCGTTTAACATGTAAAAGATTTTATAAAATAACATAGTAAAATGAAACTGATTCACAAAAATTTAATTGCCAATAGAAGACACCGCTAGTAATTAATGGTTTATGTTTTCTACATTTTTTATCATCAAAACATTTTCTTATACATCAAATAGATTTCTATTTTTTTTTAATCAAGGTCTTCAAACCAGTTTGTTTTTCAATATAAACCAAATTACATAATCAACTGTAATGAATACTGACAAATTGTGTATTCAAATACTTTCTATGACGTGAATTATAAAAATAGGTCACATACTATTGATCATATTTAGATTGTAGTTAAAATGGATTTATTTGAAAATTTTCCCATAAAATGGTGGCTAAAACTATTCTATATTCAAAAGATGAATAATGGTTTATTTGAAGACTTACCAATAAAAGTAAGAGGTCCATTCGAGGTTGTAACATATGTCAATTGAGATGAGCGATTGCTTTGGATGAAATCAATGTTCTGTTGGACATTCAAGCCATCAAATTTAGATTCAAAGAGGTTGTAATAGTGGTAATCAATCACGGATCGTACAAAGCCATTGGCTGTAGGGAAGAGTTCCCTCGGCTTTGAGGCTCCTATCCTATTTGACAACACCACAAAAGCTTTGTTAGAGTGCTTTCGTACAGCTTTGTAACCAGCCTTGTAGTACTTGATCAAACTCTCTAATGTCACACCAGGTGAAAGAGGCTCGTTTAAGAGCTCAACTGCATAAAGGCTTAGGCTTCTTGCATACCTACGATGCATAGCAACATGGGACCAATTATATATCTTTGAATGTAATTAGTATGTACAAATTTTCAAAACTTGTAAAATAATATACAAAATAGTTTTATGTATGTATACACAACCTTGCAGTTAGGAAGTCTACAACACTAACTGTTTGTTGGATATTTTCATCCGTTTGTCCCCATTCTTGAGAACCATCTCTTGAAGAGCTATGCTCATAGCCATTTTGAGAACCAGGTGCAGCATGAAGATCAATGATGATTTTCAATCCATATTTCCTACAAGTGTATCATTAATATTGTTGTTATGTTTAAATCAAGTCATCATTAAGTTATTACCTTTTAAGAGTTTCAAGTTTCACATTGGATGATTATACAACTAAGGTAGCCTTAATAAACATGACTTGGACAATTGTTTTTCCCCTTTAGGTGGCTTCCAAGATTGAACTAATTTTAATCTCAATTCTAATATTTGCATCTTTTCTTAATCTTGATGGTAGACCATCGATGAATGTTCCATCTTACAAACTTCAAATTCCAAATATCTAATCTAAGCATGAACAAAGTATATTAATTCCCATATTTGATGTATACATGATTAAAGCAATTATGAGTTGGTTAAATTTTTTTTTTCAGCTAATTTTTTATATTGAGTTAGGCCCAAATTATTCTCAAGTGTAATAAAATATACCTAAAGCCACAAAAGGAATTGATTTAGTTTCAGAGTCATTTAATGAGTTTATTTGGTTTACATACTTACTCTGCCCATAAGAAGGCTTTGTCTAGCACATGCAAGGAACCCCCAACATAAGGCACTGGTGGAGTTGGATCACTTGCTATCCACCAACCAACAGGAATTCTAACCGAATTTAATCCATTGGTAGCTATAAACTTAAAATCATCTTCAACAATAAAAGTGCTCCAATGTTTCTAGAGAAAGACACACCCGTCAATCATTTAAATAACAAATGCACTACATATTTAAAGACATGACTATAATTTTGGGGGTAGGGAGGGAAGGGGTAAGAAATTATGAATAGACATCAAGAAATGATTCAGAACTTATCCTTTCAATGATTTTCTATTATTGACAATGATACCTGCATAACTTTTGGAGCATTGATTGGTCCATAACCATTTGTGACCTGGAATTCGCCTTGCATTCGTTTGGCAATTGTCAATTCAAAAACACTTGGATCATCATCTTCCCATCCGCTAACCTCTGAAACATCAGCTGTCACTAGCACCTCTGTTTTTGCCTACAAGTCCATATCTTGAAATGTGAACACATAGAGTCTAATCATTATACTACACTATGCTCAAGTGTGAAAATATGATATCCACACAATTGCAAAACATAGACAATTTTTTAAAAGTGGACCTTATTACTATAGTTTTTTTAATAATCATTGTGTACTCTGCATAATAAAAATGATGTAATTTAAAAAAAAATTCACTAACATGACAATATGAATAATAGAGTAAATCTCTTAGTATCAAACTAAATTTGTTATTTTTAAAGCAAAAAAACATGATAATAAAATAACAAAACTGTATAATTTCCTTTCTAAAGCATGTTTATAGACTGTATATTTTTTTTTCCCTATTTCTAGTGAAAAGTTTTGGTTGAGGGAAAAACCATCTCTAGTCTAGTGATAAGACATGTCTCCGAGCTCAAGCACTCACAAAGAAAATTTCAAATTACCCACCAACAGGAAAATAAATGAATCAAACCAAGTCAGTACTCTATGTGTGGCATCCTTATTTCTTTGTCTATTTTTTTACTTGTCTTGTTTAAGTGAAAGAAAAGACAAAAAGAATAGGATCACCTGCAAGTAGTATCCATTGGATGCTTTTATTCGAATGCGGCTTGAATTACCACTTTCCTTAACAATGTTAAACGTCTCAGAATCAGTAGGATTATTGGTAATAGCAACCACATTGATCCCATCTAAACCAACAAACTGCTTGTTGAACACCCTGAATCTGAAAGTGGTCTCATTTATCCTCCATAACTAGCCAACAACAAGGAAAATCATCATAATGGAACATCCAAACATATCATTTTGATTTTGTTAAATGCAATTCAGTGCTATAAATGAATCAACAGTGTACTATACAGAGCTAACTCACACTAAATGTTTCCCAACCCGAAGCAGTTGTGCGGTTTGCAACTAGGATTGTTCCTCCTCCACTCTCCGCACACAAATACTTTGTTGTTGTCACAGACTTGAACTGAAGACCAGTTCCATCCTAACAAAAATTGAGACATAGATAATTTTCCATGGCCATGCATAGATCAAGAACAAATAGGGTTATAACTATATATGAGCCAAAAGTAATAGAACATAATTATTGCACTACAATACATTTATATATCTACTAACCAAGAGGTCCTTATTTGGAATGCCATCAAAGAGAGAAGGTTTAATCCAACCTTCAGTGACTAGCCAGCCTCCCAAATTAACTACTCTTATTTGGCAGTCGAGATTCGTTCTTCCCCCATGAGACAAAAAAGAAGTAGACAAGATGACCAAATTAATAAGCCATGTTTTGAGGTGGATACAGCTCGCCATCATTAGAGGTCTTTGATATTTTCTCAACCTATTCCATGGCAACTTTGAAATGAGCACATGCAATTATATATAGGAAATATGAAATATGGGACGAGGTAAACTCATGAGAGAAAAAAAATATTAAGTAATTTAAGAGAAAAGATTGGTGATTTATTTCATTAAATATTCTACATATTATACAAATATATATATATATATGTTATTTTAACAACCAAAATGTAGGTATCTATAGGGACATCCACTTTATTACCATTGGATATAATGGTGGTCTCCACTCACCCTTAACATCCATCACATCTAATGATTATAAAGGTGGTGTCTACATGTTAGAATAACACTACTCATATATATATATAGGGATCAATATAAGTCTTGGTATACTTACACATGTCAATAACTTTTTATGAGTATAAAATTAAAATTCATCAATAGAATCATTGAATTCAAAGTTCTTACCTAGTATATCAAATTTCATACAATTTGAAAATGATTGGATATTTCATCATGTCACTTTATTTTGATGGATAATATATTTTAAAAAATACAAATTAATATCAATCATTAGAATATATGTCCATTGTTATCCAATTTTTCTAAAATTTGGCATGCTTGATTATCAATATAATACCACATAATTTAATGATTAGATCAAATAAATTCAATTTCTATGAAGAGTTATTGAAGGGTGTAAATATACAAGACTTACATACACTTTGTGCAAACGGATCCACACTGTATATAGGAAATACATTGAAGGTTTCAATCCAAGATCTTATAGTAAATTATCTAAACCCCTTACTACTTATCCATTTCTAGTGGGTTAAATTCTCCACTTTTAGTACATTAAAAATTTAGTTATAGTAAGAGATAATAATGATACCCAAAAGTGAAATGTTGAATTTTAAAGGTGTGTTTGTTTATGAACAAAGTTTGCAAGGTGACTAAAAAATTAGGAGTTCAAATATGTTTATCAAATAAATTTTAAAAGCCTTAAATATATTTTTAATTCTCATTAATATGAGTCACTTTGATTTTGGTCCTTCTAAAAATTTTGTTTTGGTTTTGATCCCTCTTTTTTCCATTTTCATATTTTTATTCTCTTTTGTGTAAATTTGGTATTAAATGATTATATTTATAAGGATAAAAAGAACATTTTTGAAATATTTAAAAGGAAAAAATAAATTTTTTAATATTTGTAATAACTAAATATATATTCAAAAATATTTATTGAGACCAAAATTTGGAACAATAAGGATCAATAACAAAGAAAATGAAAAAAAAAAAAGAAGAACTAAAACCAAGACAAAGATTTTGGAGGGAAGTAAATCAAAATAATTTATATTTATAGGGACTAAGAACATATTTAATTCATTTTAAAATATTAAATGAGACAACCCACAACCCTTGGGTTGCAGGCTCAACCACTATTAAAACTTAATTTAAATGTAGTGATATTGTGAAAAAAAATTACACTAATATCCAATTATGTTATATTAACGTCAATAAATATAGTTGAGTCTCATTGCACTACTTGAAAGGACATGAAAATGGAATATTTTGATTAATGAATGTATAAATTAGTTTTACAATGTTAGTGTATAAAAAAGGCTTAGACTTATTATGTATTAGTGAGTTTTGTTCTCTCTCATATACCAAGATATATTAACCCTATAATAATCTCAATAATTATTTATATTCATATTTTTTAAAAATAATATATGATGATAATGATAATAATGATATATTCTTAGGGGAAGCAATTCGGCCTTGTGATTCTCCGCTATTGTAAGTTTGGTTGTGAAATAAAAATGAAAGAACAAATTTTAAAAATAAGTTTCATACATAAAATTTCACATAAAATTCATCCTGAAATTTTTCTCAATGCATATTTCAACCAAATATCTAGGGAATCTATCAATCAATTTAGAGTTTAATCAACAAGGATTTTGATCTTTAAAGTGAGAATTTCCTTTAAAGTAAGAAAATGAGGAGATTATCACCATTAAATCAATTGATAGATCTCACACACTATTCACTTTATTGATACAAATATGGAAACCCAACACTTTCTCACTTGAGAGAATCTATTATCATTAACAATTGTGCTTCTAGAATAAACACAACGATTAAGTTTTTGGACAAAATAAGTCAACTTTTTCAATAATGGTTGATTAAGTTAGGATTAAGGACCGGAAGTTAGGTATATATTATAGTCCCAATGGTGGAATATATCAATATTGTTATTTTTTCTTTCTTTAAAACTAATTCAATGACAAAAAGAGGACAAATTGTTTGGCTACCAAACCCACACAAAAATAAATAAATAAAATAAATGTTTAATTAATCCGTCAGTTCCTATAATTTCACTGAATTTTTAATTGGGTTCCTACATTTTAAAAGTTTCCAACCATTAATTGGGTCTATGACCCCATCATCCATTACAAAAAAGTTAGAATTAATAGAATATTCCCAAAATATATTTTACTATAATTTTATATTAAAGAAAAAAAAAAAGAAAAGTCCACCTCCCTTTCCAAGTCATCGCTGTCTCCGCCAGTGCCGTCCTCCAGCTGCAGCACTCCTTCAAGTCCTTCGTCTCGAAGCTCACCTTCTCCTTCATCTTCCGGCTCTAAGAAGAACAACCTATCATTGCCTTCATGCACAAAGTCCCCGCCATCGTCCCGATTACCTCCACCCCTACAATACCTTCTTCCTAAGCCAAACAAAAAATGTATCCCTTTTCTAAAAACCCTATACCATAACAAAACAACTAACATACCCTCATAAACCAAAAATCAACCATAAACCTTTCGAAAAACAATCCCCAAAAAAGAATCACAACAAACCAAATCAAAACTCACAGCCAAATCTCAACAAACAATACACCAAACCCTCACAACCCCACAAAAAAAAAAGAGAAAAAGAAGGAAAAGAGAGGAAAGCCGCCGAATCCTCCTCCTCCTTCGTGTGAAGTCACCACTCCCTTCACCCTTGTGTGACCACCATCGTGAGATCTACCGTCACCAACACTACAATGGCATCCTCCTCCTCCTTCACGCGAAGCCACTGTAGTCACCATTGATGCTGCGAAGCACTAGTCGCCTCATCAGTCACCCATCATAAAGAACCTCCACCGCTTAGGTCTCATGCCATCGCGCTGCCCTACTACCACGCACAAGTCGCGGCGGAGCTGCTTTTCCTTTCCCCCGCACTGTGTTGCATGCACCTCAGCCCCGCCTTCACTCTTTCCCTCTGTTTGCAAAACCATTCTCTCTAGCTATTTCATTTGCAACCCAATTAATCCCTGTAACATTTTTCTTTGTCATCGAAATCCTTTTTATTTATTTTTCTTTTGGGCATAAGCTTTGTGCTTGGTGGTGGATGATGATGATAAAAACAAATGGTGATAGTGACAGGAGGAAGGGGAAGGGAAATGGTTTTTTTTTTAATGTAAAATTGTAGTAAAAGAATATTCTTAATTCTAACTTTTTTTGGTAACGGATGATGGGGTCAAAGATCCAATCAAACATTTATTTTCAGCATAGGACCCAATTGAAAATTCAATGAAATTATAGGGATTGGTGGATTAATTAAACGTAAAATAAAATATATATTCAAACCAAGCAAAAAAAAAATTATGGATACATCAAAGACTTTAAAAAGCAACTTATTAATAAATTATTTTTTAAAATATATTTTATTAGTTTATAATAATATTTTATTAATCAATATCATTATTGTTAGTGGACTTTATTATCGTGAACTAAATACTGCATTCGTTTCTAAATAACTATAAAAAAAATTAAATAATACATATATTAAGAAAAACAAAAATACATCTTGGTAAAATAGAAAATTATATGAGCTGACAAAACTGTTATTCTATAATTATATTTACTCATCTTGGCAAATACATTGATTACTTTACTAATATATTTGTATTAAGGATATAAATAGAAAAAAATTAATATTACCTAAATATTATTACCAAATAAATATTTTAAAATATTAAAAAGTAAAATATTGAAAGTTATTATGAAAGAGGAGTACATTTTAATACAAAATTTGCTGGCATATTAATTTTGTAAGGACTAATTTATTGATTTATTTACTAATTTATTACTAATGGTCCATGTCCTGAGAACCGGACCGGACCGGCCGGTCGGACCGGTTGAACCGGGAAAGGGCCTGTTGTCAAGTCCGGGTTGGACCCTAAAATCGGCTGGGATAGAACCGATGGAGAATCACTTCGAACCGGTCTGGAACCTGGCAAATCGGCCCAACCGGTTTTTTTTTCTTTTTACGAAAAAGATGCAAAAAACATCATTTTGAGGTTTTTTTTATAAAAAAAAGTCTAAAATATCATTTTTCCTAATTCTTTTCATTTCTCTGGTATGAGAATTAGTAATTAAGATATTTGATCTATATGGATAATATTTATTTTGATTAAGAGATGAATTCTATTATATTCTATAGGTTTTGTTGATGCATAATTTAATTTTTAGTTATTTATGACATATATTTTATTTCATATTTTTATATATTTATATAAATACAGGTTTTATTATATACCGATTATATATCGGTTCGACCCCCAATTGAACCTCTGAATCTCTTAACCCTTACCCTAACCGGTCAATGTCTCCGATTATCAGATCCTTGCTAATGGTAAGGTTCAAACTAGTAAGTCCTCCGGACAAATGACACGAGCCTGCTAGACATCGTGGGCACCAAAGGGGAATTGGGCTTTGATCTGTACAGCCGCACAAACTCAACCACAAAGGGAGGGGCCAACAGCCGTTCATCTCGGCAGCCCTGGAGCGGTGGATTACCCCCGTATGGCGGGAAGGCTGGCCGCGCAGCAGCCAGCAGAGGGCACGCTTCTGGACAGTGGCAGCACAGTAGTGGGGGCGATTGTCAAGAAGATGGTGGTGCATGCCAAGGCTGGGTCCCGAAAAGAAACTTTGACGGATGGGTTTTCGGTGTGGTGAGGGATGGCTGTGAAAAGAGGAGTGGCAGGTTGTATACTTTCACTTTAGTCTCACAAATTACAAAAAGCGATTTAGTTAGTCCCTATAGTAAGTTCTTCGGGGACTAATTTGAAACATCAAAATTACTAATTTGAATTATTTTTTATAATTTTGGAGACTAAATTAATTCTTTTGCGTGGAAGTGATGTGTTGTGCGGTGATGGCTGCGGGTTTACTCCGTGGGTGGCTGAGGTGATGGCACAAGGGCATGCTCTGTTTTGAAGTTTTCTTTTCTTTTTTGGTTTGAGGTTTGACGGATGATTGAGGTTCTGTGTTTATATGTCTTCTTTTTGGTCACGAGCGTTTGTATTTTTTTTTTTCCCTCTAGGCAAATTACCTTTCTATTTGAAACTGAGTTCAGATCTCTTCTATTTGAAAAATTTATTTAAAAGATTTTTAAATTTGTTACTTTGTCGTTTTTTAAAGCATTACATCATTTTTCTCTCCATTTTTTGCACACTGCATTGAGGGAAATCAGTACCACAACCGGACAAAGAGGGAGGAGCTGACATGAATTTTACTTTCTTTTTAAACTACGTTTGTTTATCTGTTTGGGTTTGGTTTAGATTTTAGAATGCTGTGACAGATGTTTTTCTGATTATTTGTGAGTTGTGGATGAGTGTTACATGCTTGAGTTTTAGTGTTGGCAAATTTGTGTTGTGTGGTATTATGCATAGGCTTAAAGGTGTTTGGAATATTTTAATATAATCGAATTCAGTTCAATTATTATATTTAAAATAATTTAGTAAATTATAAAATTGAATTGAATTCTTTAATTTAAAATGAAATAAATTTCCTATTTTAACTATTTTATCCTTCAATAATAAAACATCATATTTTATTAACAAATGAACATAAAATGACACATCTTAAACCAAACCAAAACATTCTTTTCAAGAAAAAAAAATCAAAACCAAACCAAAGTGTTTTATAGAATAAATTTATCAAACATTTTTTTTCTAAGAGCAAAGCAAATACTAATAATAAATAAAAATTAAAATCTACTAATATCAACATAATTACATAACCCAGTATGTACCCATCATTCTTTTTATTTACTTATTCTTCCGCAACCTTAGAAAAAGAACCATGGACTAGAAGGAGGGAAAATGATGCAAGTAGATAAGATCAGAGAATAGAGCGTCGAAATGTAGGAGAAAAACGAACAAGAAAAATATCGCAAGAAGAAAAAAAAAAAACCTATAGCAAACAGTTTGGGGTGGAGGGAGATTTGGAGTTGCGATGTCGAGGAAGACATGAACAGTTGCAGTAACAATGGAGAGTAGAGAGGAGAAGAGGAGGGGGAAGGTATGATAGTATAAAGGTTGTTTGGGTACATTAATTTCTCATTATCCACTCTCTTCATCACCTTTTTTCTCTACTCTATTATTAACCCTTCCCTGTCACCCCCTTTAATACCCCAAACCTAGCCTTACAGGTTCAATGCCGTTGATGACATAACAAGTATTCAGAAATTGCAAAGCACATGATAGATATGAGAATGTCGGAGCCTTACCTGAGAACGGAATAACAAGATCGAAAATCTCTCTTGTCCTCTTACATGTGTTATATGTTTCTAAAGTTCTAATCCTTGGAAAACTACTCCAATTCTGTGTTTTAACTTTGATAGATTGTTCCCTGTTCCATTCAGCTCTTTCTCCGCTCTTTGCAATTCTCCCCCTCTGAAAGTTTCCCTTGGGACTCCTTTAGTTATAGTTGCAGGATATTGGTATCTTTTTCCTTTTTTTTTTTTTTTTGTGGTGGGGGTGGTGGGCCGGCGGCTTGCAAGTTGCAAGCGAATAAAGTTGCAACTGTTAGTAATGCTTCAAGCCGCAATGCAAGTTGAAGCAATTGCGGCAGAATTTTATTTTATTTTACCTTTTGGGTTTTGAGGTTTTTTTTTTTTATGTTATTGTACAAGAATAAAAAACAAGTATGTTTTCATTATAAGACAAAAAGAAAGTCTATTTTGCATCGCAGTAAATGATAGTTTTCAATCTAGAGAGATTGATTCTATTTGGATAATTTTGTTTTTTTGTGTGAACCAAAGGATATTCCCTGCTCGACAGCTGAAGACTAATCTCCACGAGGCATGTGAGATTACCAAAGTGGATTTTGTCTCCCCCAATAAAGCACCTTTCTATACACACGACAGGAGTCAAACCTCTAACACATGCTTAAAGAACCCATCCACCTTACTAACTGTGCCAAGCTTTGTTGGTTTCTATTTGGACAGTTTTTGAACAGTTTAGAAGTTTAGCTCGTCACATATAGGTAGATCCGCAATAAAAATGAATAAAGGTTCTCTTTAGTTCCTGAAGTTACATGAGAAATGTTAAATATACGTTAGATTGTGGGATATTGTGTCGACTCACACCCTATTCACTACTGCATAATGTGTGGACTCTAATTAAATGGATCCACTCCTCATCTAATGGTGAATAGAGTATAAGTCGACACAATATTTCATACCCCATGAGTATAAATGACACAACTCAAGTTATATATGTGTTTTTATTTTAGCTTTTGGGATGAAAAAAATGTTAATTTCATTTTTAAAATTGTAGAAGGTTATTCAAATTACTCCTATTACCGAAACTAATTTAAATTGTTTTTTACAATTTCAAGGATTAAATTAACATTTTCTTAATTTTAGGGTTTAACGTAATGATAGTATAGTATTTGGGTCATGGTTGGAAACATATCAACTATTTAAAACATAATTTAAAGTAAAAAATAGGCAAATTACACTAATCTTTCATGATATTTGAAAAAACTCACCTCAACTCCCCTCTATCCATTCGGGTAATGCTGATATACCTTCCATGCACTATTCATTGTGTAATTGGGGGGAGGTCAGTAAAATGATTTTACAAACCCAAGAGAGGTTGGTGTAATGATTTCACAAATTCAATGATCCCCTGAGCAAATTTTACAAATAGAGTGGAAACGAGTTGAATTTTACCAAATTTCAGGAGAGGTTAGTGTCATTTGCGCTAAAAAATATATAAATATTATAAAAGTACACGTTAATATCATCTCTTGTGGAGGATTCACTATAAATTTGAGTCTATATTAACATTTTCCATTAAAATAGGTCCCATTGACTTTAGGATTTTCTAAGTTAAGAATACTAAAATAGAAATTTTGATATTGGGAAAAAGAATTTTGATGTTTTCAAAATAAGGAACCATTTTAAAATTTTAAATCTTTTTTTATTTAGTATTTTTAACTAGTGCTTTTAGAGCATTGTTTAACAAAATACTTAATTTTATTCAATCAATAAATTGTGAGGTACAGATAAAAAAAAATTTAAATCATAAGCTATTAATTTATCTCTTGATACACCCTCTCAATTCTTGAATGATTGTGCAGCTATAAGTATGTACTAAAATTAAGAAAATGATTAGGAAAATATTAAAATTAGAAAAAAGTAAAAGTAATTTATTGAATTACTCCTTTTTTTAATAATCTAATTTTCTTTTCTCTTCTCCACTATATTTCTCTCCTCCTCTTACAATATTTAATAGGGGTATTATTAAAAAAAATTAATGTTACTTAGATTTTTTTAAATGGATAATTATTTTTAGACAAAGAAAATTTTGAAAATGGATAATTATTTAATGACAGAGAAAGTATTTATGAGAGCTCTATATTTATTTACTCTCTTTGTCCTTGAATAATTGTTCAGTTTTTAATAGGCACTGAAATTAAAGAAATGATTAGGAAAACATCAAAGTTAGAAAAATTAAAAATAATTTAATGATTTACCTTTGTTTATTTTTAATAATCTAGCTTTCTCTTACCTCCTCCACTATATCTCTCTTCTCTTTCTCCAATAGCATTTAATAGAGATATTATTAAAAAGAAATAATTAGTACTATTTATTTTAAAAATGGACAGTTATTTTTAGTCAAGAATTTTTTAAAATGAATAATTATTCAAGGACAAAATGATTAAAATCTAGATATTCAAGAGCATTCCTTTAGTAGCATTTTGATTAAAAAAAAATCTAGGATCAATGGATAGTATTGGATACTTAATAGTTTATGCAGAGAATAATCTTTTTAATTTTTATTTAAAAATTCAAATACAAATTAAAATGCCGGATGGAAAATAAACATCTAAATCAATCAAAAATTTTAGAGGACTCAAATAGAAAATATTGTTGGAAAACATCGAATGAATGCATATTCATGTTTAAACTGAATATGCAAAGACCCCATGCGTATTCATATTCATTTGCAATATGCGGGGACCTTGTGCGTATTCATGTTTACCTATAGTGTGAATACGTCTGGGCTCAATCATTTCCTCATTTCCTTTTCACTTTCATTTTTAAAGAAATTTTGTTCACCATGGCAAACAATCTTTACTGCTTAGATGATATCTATATCTTCGCCAAGCTTGATGGCCAGGTATTTTATCTCTTTGCTAGTATATTTTATCATTTCCTTTTTTTTAATTTGAAGCTAGTTTAGTTAGTATATGGCTAGTGTAGCTTAGTTTAGGGGAATATATTTAGTTTAATTTGTTAATTTTAAGTTATTTAATTTAATTACCTGAATTAATTTAGTTAATTTAATGATTAGTTACTTGAATTAGTTTACTTAATTTTAAGTTAGTTTAATTTAGGAGAATATGTTTAGTTTAATTTTTTAATTTTAAGTTAGTTAATTTAGTTCTTGAATTAATTTAGTTAATTTAATATTTAGTTACTTGAATCAGTTTAGTTAATTTTAAGTTAGTTTAGTTTAAGGAAATATGTTTAGTTTAATTTGTTTAAGGGAAAAGTGAATAGTATTAAACCTTTGCGTGTCCAATATAGCCATGAATACGCAAGAGACCCGTGCATAACCGGTTTGTACATGAATACGTATAGGGCCCAGCGTATTCAAATTTAACATGAATACGCAAGGGCTCCTTGCGTATTTATGTGTAAACCAGTTACGCACGAGACCCTTTGCATATTCGCATGAATATTTTTTGTTCATTTCTGTACTAAATATTTTTTCTGTTTATTTACGTAAATAATTTTTTTTTGTTTATTTTGGTGAAAAAGCCCCTATCAATATGTATCTTAAAGATACTTGTGAAGATCTTCTTTTGAAAGAAAAAAAGGTATATAGTTAGTTCAGTTTTTTAAAATATATATAATACATTAAATAGTTCAAAATATATTTTCATATGATTAACTTTTAAAAAAATTATTAACACATTTTTTAATTAATACATTGATAATGTAAAATTTTTTCCATTATCATTCAATTAAATCCTTTTATATGCATGGATTTTTAAAGTAACATAGTGAGAGTCAAATTTATTTTATTAATACATAATATATAATTAGATGAAAATATAAAAAAGTTACATTGTCAATATATTAAAATTATAGCTATAAATTTATTAACGAATTTCTTAGAATTTAATTTCTATGCACAAATAGGGGACAATTTAAGAGCTTTTTCCATAGTAATTCATTCATGTATTGGCACATCAAACATGATAGTTTACTCTTTCATTCACTATTACTTAAAAAGTTATTCAAATAAAAATTTTAATTGGATGACAATAAAGATATTTTACTCTTTCATTGCTTTAAAATTAAACTCAATTTCTTCTATGAAAAGTAGAACTTCTAAATTTTGAAGTTAATTTGCAACTTCCGAAATCAATGGTTAGGCGTGATTCAACGCTCTGACAGGAAAATAAATAAATAAATAAAAGCCTGATACAACGCATCCAGATTCCATCCCATTTCCACTACCGTCTGTCGCCATCATCGTCGTTGCAATTCCGTGTACACGAGTATGATATTATGATCATACAGGTTTGCTATTTCGACTCTAAAAGATAGATATTTATTAAAATATTTATTTTATTATTATTAAATATGATGATGATCCCACTTATCTTATTTATCCAGTATATCTAACAGTCATAAAATAAATATCTCAATAAATATCCTATTTTTAGTATTGAAATAGTAAAACTCTAGTATTAAAGGTCAACAATGTTCTCACATTTATAGGGTATTCAAAATTCGGTCAGATTCCATTTTCTAGAAAAGTTTACTACACACGTTGTATGAATGTGTATTTTGTAATTGCTTATATGCATCTTTGCCTCATTCATTATCCCTTTATAGTTAGAAAAAAAAAATTCACAAACGGCGCTTTGTTAAATGGTAGAGTAAATAACTTATATAGTCTTTCAAGAAAGTTTTACAAGATTATTTAGTCACTTAAAACTTAAAATTAAATAAGTAGTCTCTCAAAATTTTAATAATATAATATATTAGTCCTTCTATATATATTTGATTCTTTAAACATTAATAGAATTGCACATTGAACTGCTAACATGATGTTAAGCGATGTATATATCATTTAAAGAGGAATAGATTTTAAAATGACTCATTTTAGTGATTGAAATTCACAAAACAAGTAATTTAAATCTCTATTATAAGTCATAAATTGATTCATTTGTATAATTTTAGACACTAAAATGAGTGTAATATGTTACAAAATGAGTATAATATGTTGCAAAATAACTTTATTTAGCTTGCCTTTAAGGTTTTAATGGCACATCATCATTATACTGAGTTACATATGTAAGTTCATTAACTAAAAATTAATAGAGGAATTAATATATCTATCATTTTCAATCTTGAAGGATCATAAAATTAATTTCTTTTTTTGAAAGATAAAATAGTCTGATATAAAAATCTTAAGGGGCCAAATAGAATATTTAATAGAATATTTACTGTAAATGTTAAACTAAGATATGAAATTATGGGAAGATTGATCAAAATGTGGGGTTTAATGTATCCGCCTCAGGCGGATTTTGCCTGTGCCGCAGAAAGACAGTCCGGAGGATGCATGTTATTTTTATTTTGACTAAAAAGGATGAATTTTTAATTGATTTTACCGATGGATTCTAATTAATATCCCTTGATAAATCCCTCAAAAAGTTATTGATTAAATTATTTTTCCTTGGATTATAGTTACCACCTATAATTTTACCAAAGGACACATTCCCTCCATAATTTTGTCGGTAACAATAATTATCGATAGATTATTAATAAAAATTCATCAATAATTTTGTCGACAAGAAACATATTTTTGGTAGTGCTAATTTTATATAATAATAAGTAGAAGTCTAGCCTCAAACCTCTATCCTGCTTGGTGTAGTATATGCTTTCAACTTTATTTTTCTAACTTTTGTTGAATGCACAAATCTTCATGTGCTTCCTTAATTGCTACTGTGTGCTTTCTTTCAAAAGAAGCATCATCATCATGCCCATATGTTCTACACATTCTTCACTCCATAATTTCACGCATTTAATAATATTTAAATCTTACAAAAATTCATTATTTGTTCATTCAGTTAAATTGATGAGATCATGACTCGTGAAGTCATCTCAAGAGCGTCTCTCTATTGTAAGCTTCAAGCCATATTTCATTGAAAGTATAGTCATCATTCTGTATTCCACTGGATGACCAGGAACCAAGTT
Organism: Dalbergia cultrata; assembly: GCA_031216105.1. Lineage (NCBI taxonomy): Eukaryota > Viridiplantae > Streptophyta > Magnoliopsida > Fabales > Fabaceae > Dalbergia > Dalbergia cultrata. Next base: position 36,289,262 of record CM062352.1, read on the forward strand.
GAACTTGTAAAATCTGCACAAAATAGCCAGTACCATCCTCATCTGGAGATATGCAGAGTCCTTGCCAAGGCATATCCTTGGCCCTGCCTATAAATCCAAAAGGTGAAAAAAAAAAAAAAAGAAACAGTAAAGGTGTTTGCTTGTTGCTCATCTTGGTCAAACTAACAACACGTCCTTTATATTGTTATTATAAATCCCAAGACAAATGAACTTACCTGAAAGGCAGTGAATTTGAATGGAGATTCATTTTGGAGAATACCATCCTTAAACCATCGCTCAGGAATAAATGAAGTTGCATCAGGGCCCCAATTATATTCCATCCTTCCCATAGAGTACGGAACGTAAGTTACCATGCCCCCTGCTTTTATTTTGGTTCCATCTGGTAACACATCGTCTTCCAAGACGCCCTTAGGATCCTACATTGATACTTGTAGATCAATTTCATTAGTAAATTTAATGCAACGATCTTATTGAACTTACTTTTCCAAATTACGTGACAGTTCTTTTCCTAATAATAAAGTATTTTTAATCCATGGCATTTCGTAAAACAAATTAAATTGGATTGCCAAACTCTTTTCCCTTTAGCAACAATAAATGAATTATCAAGCTCTTTCCTATATGCTTAAATCTTAACTAAAAATAATAATAATAAAAAAATCCTCACCAGAAAACTTCTGCTTGTTCAAGTCCTAATGCGGAAGACTAACTTTTGGATAATCATATAATGCTTTCTAGCAACCTCTTAAGTCATGTAGAACAAAAAGACATCTATCTATTCCTTAAATTTTCACGACAAGCGCCAAATGAATGCACAAAATGCATACCTGAGGAACGGCTGGATACAATCTTAGGGTCTCTGTTATGACTGCATGCAAATAATGCAGTGTCTCTAGTGAGTCTTTATTCAATAACCTTGAAAATTGCTCTACTCTCTGATGGAATGATTCAGGGTTCCTTATGTCACACTTATCCAAAGTAACATTCTCATCTTGTGCTCGTTTCTCCTCAAATGTTTTGAGCTCCGAGTAAAGTTTATCAGCAACATGTGGATGCGTCGTTACCATATATATGGCCCATGATAAAGTTGTTGCGGTTGTGTCCCGACCAGCAATCACAAAGTTCAGGACAACATCTCTAAGACTCTTATCAGTTGCATTGTTCCCCCCAAGATCTATAAATCTTGATAATATATCATGTTTCATCTGTTTTTGATAAGAAAGATTGATCAATTTATATCTAAGGTTAGATTAAAGTTAGGATTACACACTTTTTATATTACCTTACTTTGTTGTCCACTCTTTTTAGCATACTCTATCTCTGCCTTCCTTTTCTGAATTACTGAGTAGGTGAAATCATTAATGACTTTCATGCTCCTGTCAAGTTGTGCTTCTGAACCTATATTTAGAATTTTCTTAATTTTCCATAGTGGATCGATGAAGCGAAGTGTTACTATAATGTTCGCAGTGTCAAAGGCATGAGCAAAACAATTTTCTGGTAAATCAGGACCCAAAGTTCCAATTTCCACACCGAATCCCACCTTACATATGGAGTCTAAAGTCATTCTCATCAACAACTCCTAGAAATTGACATTGCAAGGGTCATCAATTATACGCCTCCACTACTTCATAGAAATGGAAATAAAATTTAAATTTCAACAAAACTAAAATCATGAAGAATGTTTTGCATTCACCTGCATGTCTATTTCCTTGTTGAGGAAAGATGTTTGACTGAGAATGGAAGATAGTTTTAAGGTATACTCTCTAAAAACTTTGGTGCTAAAATCCCTCAAATTTCTAGCTGCAAACTCTAAGCTTGCTGTCTTCCTTTGTTTCTTCCAAACCTCACCATCAACATTAAAGATCCCATCTCCAAGTAGCACTTCCATATACGAATGGTACACATCACCCTGTAGTTAGAATCACAAGCTTTTGTATAAAAAAGTATTAAATATGCACGTAAAAATGTTTTTTTTTTCTCCTTTTATTATTTTTAACAAAGACATTAAAGTTAAGAATTCTTCCTAGAGAGTATAAGGGAAAAAGAGGTAGGAATCGACAATGGGACCACCCACTCAATTAGACTGTAGGCTCAATATCATATAAAAAATATGCTTTTTAAATGTGATTCAGACCTAAGTTTGCATTTTGTCTCATAAGATTTAGTATAGAAATCAGTAAGTGTCATTGAGGTGAAAACAATGTAATGTGGATTACCTTTGGATAATTATTGAAGTTGGTCTTAAGTACATGTTCCACATTAACAGCATCAGCAATGTAAGTATAGGTTGTGAATGGCATTGGGACCACAACAGTTTTTGACTTGGACAAATACTGGACGAGCCAATCATGCATCCTATCATAGTTCATAAGTTGCTCAATGCCAGCTCCGAGAAAAGGCCAAGTCTTAGGGCCTTTATTATTCCTTTGACTCCATCTGTGTGTAAACATCCATGAAACAACTATGCATATCAGTAGCACTAAACCTCCCATGTTGCACCTGTCCTGAAAGGAAGTAACTAATGCAAGGTTCGTCTCTTGTCCCATATTTAAGAGATGAAAATGAACTACATATAGAAAAGTGATGGGTCACAAAAGATGAATGCTATTGTTCATAATATATCTTTATATTAATTAAAGGAGATCAAACATAGTTACATGTAGGTATGTAATTGGTTTATTTTATGTATGATTTTAGCTATGCTTTAGCAACACTTTGTCACAGTCTTTCAATGCATATGATTTGTGAATTTATGAGATAAAGAAAAGCTTCATATGTTCCGTGCTTTTCACCTAAATTTCTTACAATCACTAATATGGCATGACATTGATGGAGGGTGGAACTTATGGCAAGTCACTCACACAAAATTAGAAAAATTATTAAAAAAAATTAATAAACTATTAGCTTGTTTATTAATTATATATATTTATTCAATGAAGTTTAAATGTTATGTATGGTCAAAATATTCCAATACGCACTACAAGAAATTAGAGTTTTTGTGATGATTATTTTGGTGACGATCATAAAGTCGTCACTTAAAGTGATGATTTAGTGACGACATTCACTAGTTGTCGCTAGATTCATATTAGTGTAAGTATAGTTTGTGACCACTTAATTGAGTTGTCACAAAATGTCATATTAAAAGTGACAATTGATAAAAGTTGTCATAGTATAATGAACTTTTAGTAACAACTTATCAGAGTAGTCAAAAAAAAAAAAAAAAAACTCTTTTAGTAGATATATTTTGTGACCACTTAATTAACTCATCACAATAAATCAGGTTATAAGTGACAATTAATAAAAGTCATCACAATTGAATGAACTTTTAGTAACAACTTATAAAAGTGGTCACAAAAGAAAAAAACTCTTTTGTGATGATCTTTAATAGTTGCCACTAAAATCAAATTAGTGGGTATAGTTTTGACCACTAATTAAGCCATCACAATAGATCATATTATAAGTGACAATTGATAAAAGTTGTCATAATAGAACAAACTTTTAGTGACAACTTATAAAAGTAGTGGTCACAAAAAAAAAATTCTATGACAATCTTTAACAGTTGTCACTAAAATCAAATTAGTGGATATATTTTGTGACCATTTAATTAACTTGTTACAATAAATTAGGTTATAAGTGACAATTAATAAAAGTCGTCACAATATAATGAACTTTTAGTGACAACTTATAAAAGTAGTCATAAAAAAAAAACCTTCTGTAAAGACCTTTAATAGTTTTCACTAAAATCAAATTAGTGGATATAGTTTGTAACTACTTAATTAAGTCATCAAAATATATCAGATTATAAGTGACAATTAATAAAAGTTGTCACCGTAGAACGAACTTTTAGTGACAACTTACAAAAGTGGTCACAAATAAAAAACTCTTCTATGACGACCATTAATAGTTGTCACAAAAATCATATTAGTGGATATATTTTTTGACCACTTAATTAATTCATTACAGTAGATTAGGTTATAATTGGCAATTGATAATCTCATATATTTCTTTCTTTCTTTTCTTCTTCTTTTTTTTATAAACTCCCTCCTTTATTTTAAAAACATTCACTCCCCTTCCCTAAAAATTGAGAAATACTTCACTTTATTTGCTTTCTTAATATAAATAATAATTTAAAATTAATACATATAACTAATATACATATATTTATAAATAACATATCTTATTTTATTAAAAATTTATATGTATAAATTAATAAAGGCTTTTAGTCAACAACAAAATAATAAGTATGAGAAAATAAAGAATTAATAAAAATTTTAAAAATGGATTCAAGTGTAGCTTATATCAAATTTATATAGGAGGATCCTATATGTTTTGGAAATAAATCAGGGAAAAATGTAATAATATTATATCTCAAGGGAGGGAGTTGCATCATACTCATAAATGCATAGAGGAGGGGAGTTTAATAAATTCTTCTCTCAAGAGAGAGGAGATCATATTTTAATCTAAATTTTTCTATAAAATTAATAATTTTTTGTAGCATTTTCTTTTATTTTTCATGTGTCTTTCAATTTTACAAAACAAAATCTATTATTGAATTAAGCTTTACTAGCTTAAAAATTTACTATAATTTATAAAATAGAGAATCAACATAATATACTTTGATGGTAAATTATACTCTTAATAAAAAAAATAGTAAGTTATATTTTGATAATATATTATAATTTAATAATATATTACATTACATTATATTTTGAAAAATTTAAAGATAAAAGCTTTAACTTAAAAAATAAAATATTTACTAATAGAATCTTTTTAAAAAATTTTATTTTAAAATAAACTATTAAAATACAAAATCTTTTTTATTTAGTGTAAAAAATTTTTACATAATCATCCAATCATGTATTGTTATATCAACCGTAATAATTAATTCTTTTACCACTATTTAAAAAGTCATATAAATAAAAGATATATTAAATATAAATTCTTAAAAAATATGCAAAAATATTTTTTTGAGTTTTTTCTTCTATTATATTTTTATTTATTTACTTATTGATATTCTAAGGGACGAAAGTCCAAAAATAAAACTAATTTCAAGTTGTACAAGGATAGCTCGTACTTGAAAAATCAACTAGAAAAGGGAGGTAAAGAAAACTAGACATAGAAACAAAAATGACATTAGATATATTCATAAGAAAATTAAATTAAATTAAATTAAATTTTACTTTTTTAATCACATGCAAGTAACATGATATGAGAAAAACAATGAATACATAATTAAAAGTACAAAAATAAAATAAAAGTCTAAAGTGGCAGCTATAGATAGCCATTGAAAAGTTCTTTTCATTACATCACAAATAAGTCATCACTAGAAGATGTTACAGTGACAATTATGTGTAGTTACTAAAACTAACAATAATTTTTAGTGTAGACATTTAATGATAAAAATTGTTGTCACTAAAAGCTCTTTTTGTGACGATGGCTTATGTTGTCACTAAATAACCATTTATTTAGTGACATCTTAAGTTGTCACAAATTGTATAACTTTTTGTGACGACTATAAAAAAATATAAGTGATAACTATTTAAAGTCGTCACTGTTGACCTTTTAGCTATGAAGTATGAATTATGGCTTGTAATCATCACAACAGGTACCAAAGTCGTCACTAAAAGCTTTTGTGATGACATCGAAATTTTTTAGTGACAACTTTAGTCGGCACAAAAAACCTTACAAGTCGGCACTAAAAACCTTACACTTACCAAATTAAAAAATCTTTGTCATTAAATTTGTGTGATTTTCCAAAATCTAATGGTTTAGATTATCTATTTCTCTTCGCAGAGAATAAAGAACCACTCTATATGGTTATTTTTGACAAATTATTTTTATTATCATATAATTTTATGATAATAGACCACTAAAAGAAACAAAGTTTTAAAATAGTTGTTATCAAATTCAAAATTTTAAATAAGTTAGTAATACATACAAATTTACATAACTAGTTTAATAGCCATTTGATGCACGGGAGTGAGAAATTCATTAAGTAAAAATATATTAAAAATTGAATTGAATTAGAATTTATTAATTTGTATAATTTTATTGTTAAAATAATTTATTAAAACATGTCTAGTGTAGTTACTTGTGTAATACATGTAGGTATCATGGTATATATTAAAAATATATTAAATGACTAAAAAATAATTATGACATCATGAAGTTATTTATTATATATTTTGTTGCTATAATGTTTAAAAACACCCTCAGTATGAGAGCTTTCTTGACTCAAAAACATCTGATCCTCATCACCTTCAGAAACTGACTTCTTAGTCTCCTTGGACTATTGGATTGCTTTCTCAATCACAACACTGAGATATGGTTCTGGAGCATTTTCTAAACCAACTTTTGAAGCTGTCTCAAAGGTGGTTTGGATCTAAGAGCAACAACAGAAATGGAAAAGGAGGTGTAGTCAAATTGCTTAAAAATTGGGCCTAAGGATTGCTCATTAATCACCACAAAGGGTTCAGAAACTATAGCACTTTCACATCTAATGGAACTCTAAATTTGTTTAGCTTGATGAGCTTTCTGAGCCTACTCCATTTTTCTCTTTTATTTCAAAGTTTGACCTTCTCTAAGGATATCTTCAATTAATCATCATCAAAGAATGTAGAATGATCTTCTACCACCATACTAGCTTGTTTTGCAGTGAATTGTTCCTTTAGAACAAGTGATCCTAGACTCTTGGGAAGGTTTCTAAACTTTCATTTTATCTCTTGTCTTCTTATGGGGAGTTTGTCAGGTCTCCCTTGAGGCTTTTCACTTTCTAAAACTTGTTTTTCAATTTCTAAAGTCTCTTATTGCATTTTCTGCGTCTTTTATTCTAAATTTTTAGTTCTTCTTTCCAAGTTTCTAGTAGGTACATCTTCTGATTAGGTCTCCTCAAACTCTTCTTCTTCTTCAGTTTCTAAGGGAAGAACAAACTTTCTCTACATATTTTTTTGTTCCTCTTTATGTTGCTTCTTCTTCTTAGTTTCCTTCTTCTTTTCCTCCTTTTTTTTTCCTTTACGAGGGCTAGCTTTCTCAGTGCCTTTCTTTGTTTTTCTTGTAGGCTTGAATGAATTGATTATGAACTCAGTTCCCACTATATACTCATACCATTTATCAACCAATGGATACCCAATGTTTTGAAAGATTCTGGTCAACTATATCCAATATGTAATAGCAACAGTTTTTCTTTTCTCTTTAGTTGTGGCAATAAGCATAGAGTCCATGATCAATCTTAACAAATTCACCTTTTTCTTGGTTAATAGACAGTACAGAAACATACAATCCGTTCCCATTAACACATCTATGCTACCTAGCCTAGGTAATATGGTAAACTGAATCACAGAAATACTATTCTAGCTTTTGAGTTAAAGCATAGCAATAGTAATTTCTCTAGGCTTATGGATAAGGGAATCAGTCAAGTATTTGGAGGCATCACCTTCATTGACACCCATTTAACGAGTCTATCCTTTATGGCGCAAACATGCAATGCCATTGTAGGGAGTGTTGATTATCTTTGCCAAATTGGAGGAGGTAATGTCAACCCATACCCTCTAATCGCCAAAGAGATTGGGATTTCTATAGTCCCATCCATCTAATTGAGAGTATAATGCAGTAACCATTCCTGGAAAAACCCTTTCTGAAATCGCTAGAAAGTCCTCCTATCCTTAAAAAGTGAAAAAACATTCTTTAGAATAAGAACTTGATCAAGAAGGTCTAATCTTAAAGTTTTCCCTAGGGAAACCTTTCTTTGAGAGAAGTTTTCCTTATAGAAATACTATATCTATGGATCATCATTCATATGGAAGCATGTCTTCTTGCTTGTGAGTAACAAGGGTTTTCTTTCAGTCATAGATTCTAAGAGGTAGAAGAAGGTAGTGAGAGATATGAATTTTGCTTAGGAGAAAAACATTGAAAGAGTTTGTGAAAGATGTGAAAGTTTGTGAGGACAAAAGAGGTTATGAAAAGTGTTTGAGGTAAAAAAAGAGGGGTTTAAATGGATGTAAATGTGATAAAATAGGGGTTGCAGATTTATGGAGGTAAAGGGAAGTTTCGATGAATGGCTGAGTAGGTGGATAACGATCAAATTGTTGGGGGAAGGTGAAAAGATTGAACTGAAAATTAAATTGCTCCCACCATTTAAAGCATATTAGAAAGTTGAAAAGATACTTTATGAACAGTAGTTTCTGATCCTTTGGCATTAAGCTGCTTTCTGAACTCATCTTCTAATCTTCATCCATTTCTGAACCTATTATATCACTTTTTGAACACATTTTGAAACTTTTTTAAAGAGTTTCTGTAGAGAGCAAGTTCTTTCTTAACCTATAAAATAGGTTTCTAAACTTGTTTAAATGATAAGTTCTTCCTAAACCTATGAAATAGGTTTCTAAACTTGTTTAATGATCTTCCTAGGTTTTTGAGATAACCTATAATTCCTCCTTAACTTCGAGTGTAAGAGACTCCAATAATAAGATTAACTCTCTGCTCAATTATTCAAGAAACTGATAATTAAATGATTTACGATGAGGATAATTCATCTATTTATAGACTTACCTAACCTACTAATATCTCTAACAATCTAACTTACTACTACTAATATTCCTAACAAAATAATTGACTATTTTGGGGTGTAATATTACCTTTCCCTTCAAATCAACCTTGTCCTCAAGGTTGAGAAAAAATAATATATTCCTAATTATAATCTATTATTTTCTAACAAGACTAATTTTCCTATTAAGTCATTTTCATTTTTGTGAAACTAACCAATAACATAAATAATTCTAGGCTCCCATTTTTCAAAGTGTAAAAATTGGTTTGGGCCTTTGATCATTAGACACTTGATTACTGAGACCTCCCAATGGTATTGGGCTTGATTCATGAACTGGAGAAGGTTTTGCCCTTTGCTCCTAAGTTAGGTCGAGTCCATTATGTCAACTTTGTATCCCAATTTTTGGAGAGACAATTTTACCCCTTTTATTTCCTTCTCCTTTACGATGGGTTGTTGCTCTTCCATGTGGCTGTAGTGGCTCCACCCCATTCTCTTGTGCTGTCTTCTGTGAATCACAGACACTAATATGGACATGGGACACGACACGGACACAAACATGGAGACGTATCAAACTCAAACAATTACAGGACACGAACACAACATATATATATATATATATATAATTTTTTTTATTTTTTTGTTTGAATTTTTTTGTCATGTTTATATAATTTCTTTTATCCAATTAATTTTTCTTTTTATTTTTTTTGTGATCAACTAAAAATTTTCAAAATAACATGACCAACAGCACAAGTTCAACTAAATAACTATGATTGGTTTGGGCTCATGTTGGTATTAAAAATTTGAAAAAAGAATTAAAGAAACCAACTCAGGCATGTCTACGTGTCCAAACCATGTCCACAGCGAATTAGAATCGTGTCCATTCGTGTCTAAGCTCAAAAAACTTATTTTTTAAATTGGACACATATGGACACGTGTTGTGTAGGTATCATGTGGGTGTTTGTGTCTGATACGTGTCCGACACATGGACACACCACCAAATTGGAGTTTCCTAGCTTCTTAGGCGCCCAATCATTAACCGCTACCATTTGAGGAGTACACCAACTATCGCATTCTTGAGGGCCACCACCACCGCTTCCATCATCACCCTCCTTCTAGCCACTACGTTCCTCATCTTTGACATTCGCCGCTACGTTTTGTGTATGTCACTGAAAGAGAACTGCCATCGGGTTCCATGCGTCATGGTGGTTCAGGCATGTTTGGCTCGGATATTTCTTTTGATATTGCTAGTGATTCCAATTCTTGAATGGTTGTTGAGCCTCTATGGATTTTGTTTCTAAGATTGTCATTGATGTTACAGGGCATTTGAAACTTTTAATGAGATGAAATTAAATTGAATTTTTATGTTTGTAATGAGTCAGTAAATTAAATAATGTAATTTAATTTCTTAGTTTGGAATAGGTTTAAAAATGGATTAATTTAATTGTTTTTACTATTTTATCCTTTATTAATAGGTTATAAATAAAATATGATATTCAAGTACGGTTATTTTGGTATTTTCATTTGTTAGAATTAATTCACACATCAAATCGCATCTATTTGGGTCTGATTTTAATTCCCTAATTTTATTGGATTTCAATTCCCATGAAATTTCAATTCCTTCACTTAAATTGCTTCCAAAGTATGGAATTCAATTCAATTTCTTAATAGAATTAAATTCTAGGGGTTTCCAAATGCTCTGCTAATATTGTGGTGGCTTCTTTGATTTCTGCCTCAAGAATCTTGTGCTATTTCTCCAGCATCTCAATTATCTCGGCAATTCCGGATTGAATGCTTTCTTCAAAATTCCGACTCTCTCAATGGAAGAACCAATAATGAGCTTTTGAGATAACCTACAACTCCTCCTTAACTTTGAGCGTAAGGAACTCCAATAATAAAATTAACTCTCTACTCAATTATTCAATAAATTGATTTACAAATGAGGATAATTCACCTGGTTATAGAACTAACTAACCCACTAATATCTCTAACAAACTAATGGATTGCTGACACTCCTAACAAACTAATTGACAATTTTGGGGTGTAACACACCATTGACATTTGGAATGATCCTTCGCTACCTTCGAAGGCGGGGTTCAAGGTGGGGGAGCCATTGACAAATGATCATAATTTGGTCAAATTGTCTCAGTTGATGATTCCTGGTGAAAACAGGTGGAATGAGGAGTTGATCAGACAAGTCTTTAATGAACAGGACGCTGAGGCCATACTGCATATCCCACCGAGAAGGACACAATATGAGTGTGGAATTTGAGCAAAAAGGAGCGTTCACAGTAAAAAGTGCTTAATAGAACGGCCTTGGAAAAAATTCACGCTGAAAAGATTGAGAATCCAGCCCCAGGGTATAACAAATATAATGAGCTATTGAGCTTGAAGACTCTCTGGAATAAGATTTGGAAGGCCAATGTTCCACCCAAGGCCAGAGTTTTTGGATGGAGAGAATGTAGAGATATTATCCGTACCCGTGTGAGCAGGGTTCCATGAGCACCCAATGATCATGTCAGGCAACAATTACAAGCAAACTTGTGCCAGGCCAGCGTATAATGCCATAGATCAGGTCTGTCCATTAAGTTGGCAGAAACCCGAACCAGTTTTTTTTTTTTTTTTGTCAAAGTCAATGTGGACTTTGCTTCTTTTCAACCAAATAATGCCTATGATGTTGTAGTTATCAGGGATAAGAATGGCCACTTTGTGGCAGCAAAATCCCAGAGGTTCGAGGGGTTAGTTGATCCCGATGTGGATGAGATGATGGCAGCAAAAATTGGCACCCTCCTAGCTTTGGTAATTATACAGACGAAAATAATACCGGAAGGCAATGCAACCAATGGTCGGAAAACCATTGGAGATGGTGTGGAAGATAGATCTTAAAGTGGTAACATTCTAGGGATATTTTCTTATATGGCTCCTGGTTTGAATGTTTTGATTGTAAATATGGCCCTAGACATTGCAATAGTTGCAAACCACACCAGAGATAGCTTATTAGTTATCTACGTGAATCAACCTCCAGGATTTCTTCGTCACCTGTTGTTATTGGACCTTTCTTTTGAGTTAAAAAAGCCATCTTTCAATTCAAATTATAAAAATCCAAAAACAAAGGTGCGCTTCTATCTCTTAAGCATTCCAATCACACCGTCGATTGGACCAAAAAACAAAAAGAAAAAAAAAACACCATCAAAATGTTCCTTACAAACACACCCAAAAATATTATTTTAACATCAAAAAATTAATATTCCATTGGAGACACCAAATTTATCATAATTAAATGTAATAATGGTCACCATTCACTGCATTTATCTATAACATCCAATAATGATAAAATAGATGTCCCAATTGAGACATCCACTTTTAGGTATTAAGATAACACTACTCACAATTAGCACACCCCAGGCTTTAGGTTTCTCTGTTTGCTTTTTGTGCTTTTAGATCTATCAGCATTGACATGCAGATGGTATGCATTACATACTTAACAGTACTCTTTATTGAAAACGAAGTTCAAAACATAGTGTAAGAGGAAAATTGAAAGGCCAAAGTGCAAAGCGGCCTGGATGTGATAACCCAGAAAATCTGGGGTAAAGGGGATTAGGGGTAGAATATATACCTGATTCCTACAAGGGAGGAAAACGGACCAAGAGTCAACTACTAGAGAAGCAACGGACTCTAAATGCTTAATCAAGAATTCCATGCCTGCCTTAAGGGTCAAAAGCTTCAACCCAATGGTAAAATCGTTTGTCATCACAAATCCAACATAAAGGAAAAAGAAAAAGGCCACTTGATTCTTAGTTTCAAGCTAGAATGTCACAGCATCTTGCTAAATTACAGATGACCAGCAGTAAAAAAGGTGCTGCAGTACCTAATTTGTCATTTCAATGGACATCCGCTTTGGCATTTCCAACCCCTCGGTTAACCAAGATACTCTGGTCAGGGTTAATGATCCCAGTATCCATCCCGGGGTCAGGTGAACAGCTTGTCTTCTCATTGTCAGAATGATCAGAATCTGAATCTAACCTAATCGAATCTAAAGAAGTGACGATTGGGACTGATGACAGTGAGTTTTCCCTTGTCCAGAAAGAAGGAATCTTCTTGTCATCCTCTTTCATTCTCTCAGAATATTTGTTGATGTCAAATCCTGTGTCATCATGCCCACCAAATGCAGATTCAAGGAGGTCCAAATCAAATAAATCCTCCATAATCTTCTTGGTGTTGTTATCATCAGGGTAAACGAACTTCAATTTATTATAAGTCTTAGGCTCTAATAGGGGCTTTACCATCTGCAGCAATAAATTATAAGTCATCACAAAATGGTGCAAGGTTAATGATCAGAATTATTAGCAGCTAAAAATAAACTGCATTAGCTAGGATTAAAGACCATAATTTTCACACAATGCCGTACAGTTCTGGAAACCAGTAAGTAGATACCTAAGAAGCAAAGAGAATAAAATAAATGAACTGGATACTTTTGAGTGACCTTGCTGACTCAAAATATGTAGAATTGACAGGTCTGCCAAAAAAATAAAAATATCAAATGAAGAAAAATAGAGAAAGGATAAGATTTGGACGAGCTGTAAAGGTGTGAGGTAAATGCATAGGATTTTTGTTTATCATTTTGGTTGCAACAGAATTCCGATACAGTTCCAGTGTTTTCCCTTTCTTTAGTGTAGCAATACTTCTTTGATGTAATATAAATACTGTGTTTCTTTAGGGTATTATTTGTGAGTTTGGATTTTGAATGGAAAAAAAGCGAAAGAAAGAGCTTGTAATGTAAAATTTTACACTACAAACCCTTCTTTCTCCTCCTTTCTTCTCCAGAATCCAAACTCACAAGCATACCCTTCGTATAACAACACTCCTTTTGATGTGAAATAAATACAGTATGTTATAGTCTGCAACATAAGTTCCCCTATACCGTGGTTACTATTTCTCTGATAGCTAGGAGCGTAGGACACAGTGCTTCAGCTCTTTAAAAAAGAGCACTTCCATCTCATCTCAAGTGGGTCAAATTCACATGAAACATCGAAATTTTATTAAGAATGAAATTCAATTTTGGGCTCATTCTGACAAAGAATCTAAAATAGTCATTCTCACATCATCAACATGCAACAGCATTTAATGGTCCGTACTTTATAAAGTCACAGCAGATAAATCATATATGGCCTAACCAGGGCCACATCTATATATATAAGCCGGAAGATACTGAAAGCATAAGTATGAGAAAGCAAGAACCTCTATTTAGTTACCGTGAAGAATGGTTCAAAGAACTTGGGTGGATTGTACAGTATTGCCAAACCTAGCCGTTCAGGATAATGGTCTTGCAATACATGGGTAGTTTCACGTGTCGCCTTGACTGTTACATTTGACAAATTGAAACCATGGAAGTCAATCAGCCAGACCATCTGCTCCTGTTCTGGTGGAAGATTTAAAATAGCATTCTCCATGCAGTATACCAAATACTTAATCTGCCCTTTTGTGGACTTTGAGTTCTGCACTCCAAACAAAGAAGAAAAGAAAACTTCAAATATGGATAGCACTGTTTTATTTTACAAGATCAATAACATATCAGATTTCAACCATTAATGCAGATATATCTATTAAACTTGACATCAATGTCAAGGAGTAAGAGCGCTTTCAAGGAGTCAAAATGATGGAAGTTGAACTTGACAAGGTAGCATCTCACATTCTCATTCTTCTATTTTCACTCAATCCAAGCACACCCTAAATGTCTGACTTAAATAGACAAGCTAGAGGCCATAAATGATTTCAAAAGATACCTGGCGACTAGGTCTAATTACAAGGACTGTTCTCCCATGCTTGTCGACATAATTTGCTCTATAGATCTTCCCTGTCTCTGCTTCCTGAGCAACATCTTCCTGCATCAACAAAATGTACACATCAAATAACCCTTATCAGAAGATGATATCAAGTGTTATAGTTTGACTTAACATCACTAGATCACAAACACTCCAGTGGGAGTCAGGGATTAACTAGCTCAGCTGAATCCATTTAGTCAATCTGTAGATCAATATGATATTCAGTTGCAAATGGTTCAAGCAGAATATTGATCAAATATAGCCAAAACAAGGCCACTAGATCTGACTGAGCACATATGAAGTTTACTCAGACCTACTGACTTAACGGGGTAAAAGTGTAGACAGGCAACCACTCACCCAGCGGATCTCTTCTGGTTTGTATTGTTGTCTCCATTTTAGGGTCTCTTTCAACATCTTAGCTGCCTTCTTGACATTCCAATTCCGTGCCCTTAAATACCTTGAGATGGATGCATCAGAACAATATACAGATGCCTTACCAGACAATGGCCCTATCAACCTTCTCACCTCGTTGATCTGGAAGGAAGGAAATTATTATTCCCTATAGTACTTCTTTTCTTAAAAGATTTCAGTTAAAATATTTTCAAATGTCAAGTTTGGAAACCAATTGAAAGCATATGTACCTTTATGGGTACACCAAGAAACCAAAATTACTGGACATACCTGTGCCTGCTGTTCTTGTCGACTTAACATTTTTTCGTGCCCATTAGAGGAAACTTTCTTCAAATCCATACTCTGGTGCTTAGTTTAAAGACACTGTAAAAGACAACAATGAACATAAAAGTCAATGCCAGTTTATCCATGTAATCAAACACTTACGGTACAACAGAATGCTAGACACTATCCTACATTTTTTTAAAAATAGCTGATTATACAGGCAGGCTGTAATTCTTATAAAATTACAAGCCATTTAACTTCAACATCAACAAAATGCAAACCATTCAGTGAAATTGTGCAATCTAAATTTTGCAGGGACCAATGACAATGTGAAATGGTTTAAACCATGGTTTGCTTATTGAAACGTTCATTCATAGCCACTCAGGCAAGTTAATTTGTTCATTGAAAAAAATTGCACTGGTGGTGTATTGCACATTAACTAATTTTTTGTTTGTATGAAACTTAGGGTGTGTTTGGGAGTAAGGATGGAAAGAAAAGGGAAGGAGTAAAGATTCATTTTGGTCATTAAAATTGTATGTATAATTCACTTTAATCTCTAAAATTAGGAAATTAACAATTTAGTTCCTAAAGTTACAAAAAAGTAATTCAAATTCGTCTTTTTATTGATTCAAGTTAATCCTTATGAATATTTCTTTAGGGATTAACTTCAATCAGATTTTGCAACTTCGGGATTAAATAGTTAATTTCTTAATTTATGAGACTAAACTAAAGCACTAATACAATTTCAGGGATTAAAATGAACCTTTACTTGAAAGGGAAGATATCAATGAGAAGGAAGGGTAAGGAAAGGAAGGGGAATATAGAGTTTAATCTTATCCTTGTTTGGGAATTTGAAAAAGACAGAGAAGGGAGCTAAGAGTTTATGATATATATTTGCAATTTACCCATTGTTAAAATAACTACACATGATTGTAAATGAGACATAAAAATGTCACTTTAATAGTAATTTTCATATTCTGATATCACCTAAAAAGTAAAACCGTTCATTTTGAGGGAACTTCAAAATATAGCCACAACGGGGTGGCCCAGTGCACGAGACGCCCACCTAGTGGGATCATGGGGAGAATAGATGTACGCAACATTAACCCCGCTTTAGGAAGAGATTGTTTCCAAAATTTGAACCAATGACCTCCAAGTCACGAAGTAGAAATCTTATCACTGCACTGATGCTACGAGTTTTATGAAAAACTCTTGGCCCTCTTTTTTCAAAACTCCCAAACAAGGATAAGGTATATACTAAACCTTCCCCTCCTAAATCAAACTAATAAACACAACCTTAGGGATCTAAAGTCTAAACAAATAAACTTAGTCCAAATGTAAGGGTAGAACTAGATTAAAGCAAATTTGTTTTTTTGGAAAGTTGGGTTGGGGAGACCAAGTGGGTGAGCCCCGGTGCAAAGGTAAGGTTGTTGCTTTGTAACCTGGAGGTCACGGTTCAAATCCTGGAAACATTTTCTCTACAAAGCAGGGGTAACGTTGCATACATCTACCCTCTCAAACCCCACCACGTGGAAGTCTCGTGCACTAGACCACCCTTTCTTTTGGGTTGGGGGAACCAACAGCACCAAGCTAAAAATTGTCAGCCCAATTTGTTATAGATGCATGCACACCAAACTAATTTTCCCAATACCATTCCTAACAAAGCATACACAACAAAACATCATAAAGACAGTGCTTCGCAGAATATCTTATCATCAGTGAGCAACTATTACCAATTATTGATAAATAAAGAAAGAATCAAAGTATGTGAAAGTTGGAAGATAATAGATTTACATGTAGATAGAGGAAAATGGGCTACGGATACCAGCAGTTCATACAGGTTTAGAATCAATTAAACATGAGTCACAAAAAATATGAATGGAATTGACATTACAGTAAACTTATTTTTCAAGCTTGACATTTCACTTGCACTTCACATCTGTTTTACACCCAACTGGTGAGGTGCATCCTTTGTAACTAAAAGGGCATGTGGAACCATCTGAACATCCCACAACTCAGTAAAGTGAGACTAAAACTTCATCATTCAGAAAATGTAGATCAATTAAGGGTGAGACCATTGGAACTCTAATTACCTATTCACACTCCACACTAATCAACTACGAATTGCAACTTTCTAAATTCCCACGGATCATTATTATGTTAAAGTCAAGTCCTAGTTGTTTATTCACACAATCACATTTAATCTTGAGAAAATTTAGAGAACTGCAATTAAAAATAGTTAACGAGGATTTTGAATATAGAATAAGCAATCGAGTCTGCTTATACCCTCACCCATCAGTAAAACCTGAACCAAATGCCTCGCCCTAACATGCACTGACTACTGAGCACACTTTTCTCAAAAAGATCTTTTCAGAGCCAACATTTAACTTCACATTTCATGATAAGCCAGTGGCGCCCGATGCCAATACAAATCAACCACAGCAGGCTCCAGAAAGGTCTTGATAGACAAGACCTCAGCTTCTGCCCTTAGCTCAGGTGTCTCACACAAGGCACAGCACATTCAGGACCAACAACAAACAAACTCTAAAAAATAGCCTCTCATTGCAGCTTTCGAAAAGTTTAATACCAACAGTTTGCCCTTTAAAAGTCTCATCAAAATTCCGATTTGACAAAAATTTCCCAAACCTTGAGTTTGGTACAGTAACAAAATTTCTGTTTTATCAAAAGTCAAAATTGGTACAAAAATTGTACATATAAAAAAATAGCCTTAAGTTAATAATCATATCCAATCCGTTATGTTTGTGGGCAAAAACGATTTGAAAAAAAAACACACACACATACAGACATAGAAGTGATATCCTCTTATTCTGGAGGTAAATTGCTATTATACATAGTACTATCGAAATGGTAATCGGAGAATGGGGACCAAACACAGGATTCGTATAGGCACTGAAAGAATAAAGAATAGCAATATATATATTAAGGAAGCCGGGATCGGTGTTGGTCTAACCTGAGACTAGGACCGATTCCAACGTTTGGCGATGATTGTGCCGGAGAAGGAGAAGGATGGAGAAGTCAACCTCTCTCTCTCTCTCTCTCTCTCTCTGATGAGTGATTATCAATGAATTGAAGCGTAGATAAAGACAACGGATTTTGGAGAGAGCGATGCTGATTCTGCTTTTGTTTCCGATGTTTATTGTTCAGACATCTGAAATAAAACGACCAATATTTGCTCCCTATCCTCAGCTGAATTCATGTGATAACCCCATGCGGAAATAGACCGCCAACCCACCAAGCAACAAAGATTTCAATTCTTTTTTATTTTACAATATTAAATGTTTTTATCCAAAAAAATATTAATTTTCCTTTCATTTTTTGGTACATAGTAAATTAAATTTTCTTATTTAAATGACTTATTGGTCTTCCAATTTTATTTGAATAAATATTTGAATTTTTAATTACTTTTCCATCTTTATGACGTGAAAATTACTTTTCTGTTTTGCACAGACTTATTGACAAATAAAAGATTGTCAAAAATTATACGCAATTTCAATTATATATACTTAATTAACAAATAAAAAATTAAAATTCAGAAATTGTCAATTTAATTAATGAAATTAAAAAAAAATGATTTAGTTCTATAATAATATTTAAAGAGACTCACTTAAATAACTAAAATGACTAATTTGAATCAATCTTTTTAATTTTGGAGTAAATTAACCCTTTTTAAATTTCAATAATTAAAGTGAAATATAACTAAAATTTCAAAAAGCAAAGTAAAGCTTCAAGTATTCATGTGAGAGCTGAAAATGATATTTTAAACTGTTAGATCAAATTATATGATGAAAATTACACTTCATAAACAAAACATCAAGTGACCTTACTCTTCTCTACCTTTACTTCCAGTTCTCTTGCATTCTATTAGTTGCATCTTCATGCAAAATATTAAAAAATAGTGAAAAGAGACTTTCTCAGTGCCTTCACAACTATTGTCACATCCTTGTCACTAAAAGTTTGCCAACCTCAATCATGAGAATCATTAGCGCTATTAAAGTGGGCCAATCCTACTCACCCAAATTGGTCCACCTCGAGTCACGAGCTACAATGGAAAATTTGGGCTGGCTCACTCTACTAACGAGCTAAGAAAATGCCAACTTGAGTCAATCCACTCGAGTTGATGGGTTATGCGGGTTAGCCCACCAACTCAGGTGGGTTGAGGAGCTTGGAAGGTGGAGCATGGCAACACAGAGCATATTGTAGAAGCACAACTCAGCAAGGCTAAAGACTACACATTGAATGTGGTTACAAGGATAGCAATTCTTCTATTTCTTTTTGCTTTTTTACATACGTGAGATTCGAAAGAGGTATTCAAATTAATAAAACAGCGTGGGCACAAATTTGCCATCGCTTTTTGCTTGTTTTCAGGAACAAAATTTCAAAAGCATGTTAAAAGTGTTTTCTGTTTTCTAAATCTTTTTTTTTTTAAACTTTTAAAATCAATGTATAGAAAACATGTTGCCAAACAAGTTTTTTGGTCTTTTTTTTTCCATTTTGAAGATCAAAAACAATTCTTATAAACACTTTTCAAACACACCCTAAGTATCGAAAAACCTAGGTGATTTAGAATGGCATAAGCAATTTTTATTAGGACACCAGTCAAGCTTCTATTTGTTTCAACTTAAAAACAAGCCTACCTTTAACCCTAAATCAATGCTCTAATCTTTCATTAATGGTCTTAGAGAGAAATTAGTCCCTAATTAACTAAGTATTCATATATTTCTTTAACTTTTATCTGATTAAGTTGCCAATTGACTATGTTAATAGCTTTCTGTTAGTTTTCTTGACTTTCCCACTACGAGGCCACGTTCAACTTGTCAATTCAATTGCTCGGGTTCACCGAATGGATTCACCGAATCAATCAGGCTAGACAAAATTTAGGATGTTATAATATTATTTTTTGTATTGGTCTCCATTGTGAAAGATACTTTGACATCGATAATCTTCAACCAAGGAGTAGAGTCACATGTCATTGGTTAGTTTAGAATGTGAAATATATTTGTTTATTATTCAATATAGATTTAGAATATCTTTTTGAATTTGTAAATGCCATTGGACTTATATACGAATAAAATTCTCTTTTGAATTAACAAAAAATTACTTTGTTTCAAAGTCAACTTATGGTCAAAATGATATTTTCATTGTGATACATTATCAATGTAAAAAAATTTCATTGTGATATTTTCATTATTACTCTATCAATCTCAAATTCTATTGAAAGAATTTCATTGTGATACATTATCAATGTAAAAAAATGTACATAAACATCTAATAATTGTCAAATCATTAAAAGTATTTGACTTAATCACTCACTATCGCAAAAGTCTTATAAATATTAAAATTTTTGTTGGATGGCAACATAAAAATCTTTACCATAACAGTGCATCAAAATTAATCTCAAAATTAAATCCATAATTTAATCAAAATTTAATTTTCTTACACTTTTTTACATAGACATCTAATTATATATTGTTATATAAACAAAAATATTTGACTTCACTCTCGACTACCTAAAACAGTCTCATAAATATATGCATGTAATTGAATAACAATGAAAAATTTTCTTATACCTATATTGTATCCAAATTAATTATGTATTAGTATATTAGTAGAAATATTTAGCTTTTAAAATTCTATCGACAGATAAATGGATTAATCTCGAGATATAAATTTTAATAGCTTGCGCCAAAAAAATCAAATTGTAATTTTCAAAGTTCAAAAGCTTGCGTATTTTTTCAATTTGAATTGTTTGCGCCCAAAAATCAAGTTACGTATTTCGAAGTTTGAAGCCTGCCCACCAAGTTTGAAATTTGTGGAGCTGAGTTTGCATTTTATGTAAAATGACGCACATGCTGAGCCATACATCACTCATAATTAATGTCAAGTCATGTGCCACTACAATTGTCAAAGTGAGTTGCAATCTGCATTAGCTAACCTGGCTCAACCCACTATTTTGGTGGGATGAGTTCATAAATATTTATTTAAAAGTAAATTAATTTGGCTCAGTTCAATTAACTTGTGATTAAGTGGATTAACATAATTCATTTATTTTTTAATAAAAACTCAACTCCTCTATTTTATATTTGGTCAAAACCCACATATTTATCTGATGTTCTTTCACACCTTCTACCCTAAAAAAACAAAAAAAAAATGAAAAAATAAAACACTTCCAGGTTTATTTTCTCACTCAAGTTGTCCAGCCCAGCCCCATTACTCTCTTTTTTTTTTTTAGTTTTCGAAAAAATTTAATAATTTTTAATCTTTTATTTTTATTTATTTGGCGAACCAACCTGCATAACACACCAACTCAAGTGAGTTGAACCAGATTGACATTTTCCTAGCTCTCCAATAAAGTGGGCCAATTTGAATTTGCCATTTTAGCTTGCAACCCACGGTGGGGCAATCCATATGAGTGGGATTGGGTCCACTTTGATAGCTCCATGTGTTACATGCATATATATATATATATATATATATATATATATATATATATATATATCCGAATACTAAAATATTCAAATATTAATCACTTTAATTATATATATCAAATATTAAAATTTAAATAATCACTTTAATTACATAAATCAAATAGTAATTTAATTTTTAGATATAATTAAAATTTATTCTAATTCTCATAAAGAAAAAAGAATACTCTAATTTATAACTATTGCATATCATTCAAATAGTAATAATATTAATCCTTTATCTTTCAGCTACAATTAAAATTTACTTTAATTCCCAAGAAGAAAAAAGAATACTCTAATTAATAACGATTGCACATCATTCAAACAGTAATAATATTAATCTTTTTATCTTTCAGGTACAATTAAAATTTACTCTAATTCCCACTAATAAAAAAGAATACTCTAATTTATAACTATTGCACATCATTCAAATAGTAATAATATTAATCTTTTATCTTTCAGCTTCAATTAAAATTTAGTCTAATTCCCACAAGAAAAAAAAAAAGAGTACTCTAATTGGCAACTACTGCACATATGTTAATCTTTTATCTTTAAATATAACTAGATTATATTAAAATTTAAATACTTACTTCAATATGTTAGTTCATGATAACTTAATTTTTGTTATTTTAATTTTAAGAAATAATCTAAATCTTTTAAAAAATATAAAATTTAATAATTTGTAACTATTGCATATCATTCAAATAATAACAATGTTAATCTTTTATCTTTAAATATAACTAGAATAGTAATTTAATTCTCCGATACAATAAAATTTACTCTAATTCCCACAAAGAAAAAAGATACTCTAATTTGCAACTATTGCACATAATTCAAATAGTAACAATGTTAATCTTTAATCTTTAAATATAACTAGATTATATTAAAATTTAAATACTTACTTCAATATGTTAGTTCATGATAACTTAATTTTTGTTATTTTAGTTTTAAGAAATAATCTACTTAATCTTTTAAAAAATATAAAGTTTTATAATTACATTCAGTTGTATTTTATATTCACAAAATTGTGAATTTCATTAATACCTTTTGTTAGTATAGTATTTTATATTTCCCTATTTTTTTATATCTAATCTACAAATGTTTCCATTTTATAAATTTTTTAAATTAAATAATCTTTTGTTTCTTAATTATTGTAGGAAATATAGTTAATGAGTTAGAAAAATCAAAATTAATCACAACATAATAATAAAAATTACTGAATTTAATTATATAATATAATGTAAATAATTAATGGTCAATGAAAATTTTTTAAAAGCACTTATCTCTCATAATTTTAAAATAAGTAGAAATATAAATATTTTTTCATTCATTTTTTAAGAAGGATACAAACAAATAAATAAAAATACTTTTAAGTACTTGTTATCAAAATAAATTATTATTTCTCTTCTGATAATTATTATAGAAAACAATAATTACATAAAAATAAAAAAGTTCTTATTATGTCTAATTTAAATTATTATCAAAGCTTTTTTTAAATTTATTTTTAGTAAATTAACTATCACAAATTATTAATAAATCCATGCAATGCATGGGTATAATTTCTAGTAGTAAAGAATAAGAAATGTTTATAACTCTATGGAAGCCATATGCATTCATGGATATTATGGAAGAATAATTCTACATCCTATTATCCTCTTAAGTTATGATTGGGAGTTTTATAAAAGATGGAATGGAAGGGTCATTAATGGAGTAGAGAAGAAAGGTGAGAAGTGGAGTGGATAGTAAGGGGTCATCCTGCTATTTGGCAGTTTATAATATAAGCGAGTGAAATTGAAGGGTGTATAAGTTTTCTTATCCAATTTTCACCTTTTACTTTATAAGTATATTTCTCATATGTGAGAGATTACAAAATGTAAAAATAGTAAAACCACTGTTGTATTTTGTTAATAATTATATTTTTCAAAGTTAATAATATTTCAAAGTTTATTATTTTTAATAGTATTTATTAATGGTTTCAACTTTTAGCTTTTATTATAATACAATTAAAGTATAGGTTACAAGATCTCTGTTGATAAATTAACAAATTATAAAGTTTATTTATTTTAAACCTTAAGCATTGTATTAAAATTCAAGTCATGAGCTTTTAAAGTATACAAACTGTTTGTGGCTCATATTTATTGTCTTGCTATTAAATTATATAATGATAATGATTTTAATGATTTTACTGTTTAGGCTAATGTGACCGTTTGTGATTTATGGCTGTAGTGATGATCACATAATATATATATATATATATATATATAATATATATATATATATATATATATATAACCCATCTAGTGTACGAGAATGGGTGAAAAAGAAGAAAAAAAATCATCAGTCTATTTATGTCAATTATGTTGTTCCCTGGGCAATCCAACAAGTTGTTCCTGAATAACCTCACTAGTTCAAGTGCAGAGTTAGTGAGAAGTGGCTGTTGTATCCGGGAGTATTAGCTGTGAACACCATTTGCACCGAATAATTGACTCGTGGTGGCGAAATACTCTTAAGCTCGGTGTCTAGCACGCCTCAGCCAATAATAATGATAAACCACTCTATTCTATTTTAATTATGTTATTTATTTGTTATATTTATTTTTATAAATTTTGTGACTCGTGATTTATATCAAATTATTTCTTATCTTATTTGATTTTATTTGTATTATTCTAATCAATTTTTCTAACAATCTTAAGAGTATCTTTTGTTTAGAATTTATAGCCAGTTTTAACAATTGGTGTAGCAAAGTGAATATGCTTGAAATAAAGCTAATTTGAAAACAATAAAAGAGATTATACATTAACTCCCCATAATTTGAGGCTTAATTTATCAAGGTGTTTCCTTCCGATCCTAAAATTGAATCAATTTGATTTATTAGTAAGGAAATAATAATTAGCACTTTTAGAATATAAACAGTTGATTCGTCGTTAAGTATACTATGTTTTATTCTTTTTCTATTTCATAGCAAATGGGATTTTCTTCATTTCCCCTGCTGCCATAGTTTGGTCTGAAAAAAAAAAATGCTTATACAATTCAGTGTCAAGGCTGTATGGTTTCTTATTAGAACTCTCTTTTAGCTTACAGAAGTGAAAAAAAAGGATGGCATATCATGTGGCTATTTGGTTTCCATAAATGTAAAGCTTTTGGAGTTCTTTAATCATGTCATGGAAATTCTATGGGATTGCATTATGGGTTCCTTGCTTTATAATATGGATCTGGGTGTTTTAATTGATGATATTTCGGGTAATGTGTGATCAAGTTTTGGGTGTGATATGTTTTAGGAATGTTGTTCTAGAGTTGTAGCTATGGAGGATTGCAAAACAAAGCAATGGACTGATTTTTGAATTAGTTCAACATATTGACAATGTATCAATTAAGTTTTATATGTTTGAAAATTTTTTAGAACCATGTTTTCTTTAAACGTAGCTGAAAGAAGAAAGAAAAAAAATTATGTGTTGATATGCATGAGCATATATTTATTTATTTATATTTTAGAAGTAAAAATATATTTCAAAATCCCAAATAAATTATTTAAACCAGTATTGTTTTTAACTAATTCCATGAGATTTCAATTTACCTATCCTGATAAACACATTTTCAAATAAATTTTGAAATTTGTATTATTTATGTTATTTATGATCGAAGTTGTTAAGATTGATTACTTTAATATCAATATTTACTAATTACAAATGAAAATTGATTGGAAATTACTTGTTGGGTTTAGCAAATATAAATACGTTAGAATCATGCCTTTTAAGAGAATTGATTGGAATATTAACATAGCATAAGTTCTTAAGTGCAAATTATTTTTCAACATATTAAAATATGAAGAATTCTATTCCTAACTTGTCGAGCATATACCTTTATGGTCATCATGTGCAATCATGAAAGGAACACAATTTGTTTCCCACTTTCTAGTAATTAAGTATTTCTTAAAATGGTTTTTATGTATTGTTAATTCTTTTTGGTGGTTTATGAAACATTGTTGTTTTTGAGTATGGCCGAGAAACGGAAATAGAGATATTTAAATTTTTTTGTCTAGTGTTAAAAGAGATAAGTATGTGAAATTAATTGATTAGGTGTATATAATTATTTATTTGATTATTTAAGAGATTATTTGTTTGATGATTTAAGAGCATTGGAATATTTTTACCAAATACTTTTAAGTTTACATATATAGAAGATTGAGAAATTTGATTACCTGCATCTCGTGTGTATTGCCTTTAAGCGAAGAGAATGAGTGTGTGTATCATGACTATTTACATTAATATGGGGAAAATATTGTTAAAACTCTTTTTATCTCGTGGCACAGTGGCACTAGTAGAGAGGTCCCAATTGTGAAATCTATTTTACTTATTAAGTTTAAGTTGAAGAGACTAATTTCATTAATGGCTTTCATAAATTTGAGTCTTGTATTTTCTCACTCTATTTTTTTGGAAGGATTATAAAATTATTAGCATGTTGGGTGGACATGCTCATATTTATGTGATTGAAGTAAAAAATGTTTTTGTATCTATAAAAGAATCAAAATAGATACATAATTAAATTGACTTTGTGATAGTAGTTACTAAAATTAATTTTGTGATATAAAAAGAAATTCGAGTGGTAGACTATAGGACTACCAAACATATATGTGAAAGTGTTTTGCCTCCTACAAAATTTGTGGGGGATGAAGAGGAAATTGCTGTACAAGCAATCCTTGAAAATAACTGAGTTTATAGACTAGTCTATGTTGTGGAAATATCCATATGCAATTGATAGCTACTCTGAAGTTAACTATATTTAATTTTTATGGTGGTGTTGTCACTTGGAAAATCATCCAAGTAAACCAGTATATGAGAAGAAGTATTTAAGAACTCTCTTGATAAATTGTTTGAGGTCAGAGATGTATTTGGCGAATCCTCTAACAAAGCCACTAAGCAAAGCTAGTGAGGATGCATTGAGAGGGATGAGGCTTAAGCCCAATTCACAAATTGAGAGTGATGGTAACCTAACCTAAATTTGAGAATTCCTCAAAGGTTAGGTTCATATGGGTAAAAACAAGTCACTTGTCAGTTATTTGAACACTATCCATTTTAGTCCATCTCTATGATGTAAAATAATATCTGGAGGGATAGTGCGTGACTACAGCGAAATAAAGGGTGAGCTTATACTCTTAATGAATCTATAGCTCATGAATGAGTGGTGTACTTGACTGTAATGTACACTTGATAGATTCACCTATGTGAGTAGTGGAGGTGAGGCTGCCTCTATAGGAGCTTTGGCAATTCTCTAGAGCCACTCATGAAATCCAGGTAACGGTGCAAGGCTAAAATGCACCAAACCGCATTGAACAACTTTGGATGAGAAGACAGTGTAAGTGATGAGATCACTAAATCACATGTGGAATGAAGGTTCATAGAGGTTTTAATCTCACCGACATTCCTGGGGTTCAAATTTTATTTACTCTAGGTGCTAGTTCATAGTCCAAAAGACACTAGTACTGATGCACTGAATTCTCACCTTCATGGAACAATTTTATTAAAATATTAACTTTGAAATATGTGGGGGTTGTTGTATTTTGTTAATAATTATATTATTTCAAAGTTAATAATATTTCAAAGTTTATTATTTTTAATAGTATTTATTAATGGTTTCAACTTTTAGCTTTTATTATAATACAATTAAAGTATAGGTTACAAGATCTCTGTTCATAAATTAACAAATTATAAAGTTTATTTATTTTAAACGTTAAGCATTGTATTAAAATTCAAGTCATGAGCTTTTAAAGTATACAAACTGTTTGCTGCTCATATTTATTGTCTTGCTATTAAATTATATAATGATAATGATTTTACTATTTGGGCTAATGTGACCGTTTGTGATTTATGGTTGTAGTGATGATCACATAATATATATATATATATATATATATATATATATATATAATCCATCTAGTGTACGAGAATGGGTGAAAAAGAAAAAAAAAATCATCAGTCTATTTACGTCAGCTATGTTGTTCCCTGGGCAATCCAACAAGTTGTTCCTGAATAACCTCACTAGTTCAAGTGCAGAGTTAGTGAGAAATGACTGTTGTATCCTTGGAGAGTATTAACTGTGAAGACCATCTGCATCGAATAATTGACTCGTGATGACGAAATACTCTTAAGCTCAGTGCCTAGCACGCCTCAGAAAATAATAATGATAAGCCACTCTATTCTATTTTAATTATGTTATTTATTTGTTATATTTATCTTTATAATTTTTGTGACACGTGATTTATATCAAATTATTTATTATCTTATTTGATTTTATTTGTATTATTCTAATCAATTTTTCCAACAACCATTGCATGAAATTCATGTGCCATCATTGACCTCAAATTTGGAGGGCCAAGAAAAACACTATAGAAGAAAGCTTGGAGTGGCTGTGGTGTCCTCCTCATCCATGTCTCTCCCTCTCCATTTAGCACTCTCAAACATTTATATTTTGGATTCATGCATTCTCTTCCTTACCACTCCCTCCCTTTTTAATCTTCCAATCATAGCCTTTATAACTTCTTGACAGGGATGACAATAGGGATATGTATGTAGAGATATCCATGTGGGATATATGCAGATGTAGATTGGAATGTGTGGATTTTTTTTCATGTGGAGATTTTTCCAGTAAGGATGAGAATTATGTCCCTCGCCTTATGAGGATATCCACTCCAAGAGTATATTGGTAGTTCCAAAAGAAAATGTTCAATGTCTCATAATATTTGACGATATTAATGTTGATGATGTTGGGATAAGAATTCATTCTTATAGTAGGTTTCTTATAGTTGCAATTTTTTTATGACTTGTTGACATATGCTCATTAGTAATTAGTTTATGTATTCCTTTTTGTATACAAGTAGAAGTGGAACTCAAGCTCAAGCATGAAGATCATAAAGATTTTTAGTGTTCTATTAATGATATTTGTGTTGGACTCTTTCAATTTCATTGTTTGTTTATTATGATGTTCTAGTGATACTTAATGACAAGATTTAAAATTTGAAAATTTAGTGATTATGATGTAAGACTTGAATCAAATTTGTATCATTATTTTTAATCTTTCTTTTTTTTTTTAATTGTTCATAATTTTTATGGTAATTTAGATAGGTTTCTTTTTAGGTACCTGAGGATCTGTGGGGAATGGGGATACATGTCATAACCCAATTTAGGCCAAGATCAACGTGTAGGAAATACGTTCCTTCGCAAGCCCAAACATGCAAACTTTTCCAAAAAAAGGGGGCAGAGTTTCCTTTGTTTTTCAAACATTTCTGAAAATAGAAAACGACCTGCAAAACATAGATAGAACTGCAAAGTCAGGCTTCAAACATTCTCAAAATGTGCCCTCAGTAATAAAACAACAACCCAACATAATCTAAAATATTATCTCAGCATATAAATTCCAAGTAAATTTTTCCAATTCAAAACATTTCTTTTCCATATCCAAAACAATACAAAGATAAAAACATGTTTAAAACTTAGCAACTAAGACATCAAATGCAATACTTTAAGTTCTCATATGAAAATTATTACAAATTAAAACCATTATATACATAGGCTTAAAGTACATTTTATAATATAGACATAAACATGCAATCTAAGGACCCTGCCTGTGACATATGGAGTATTATGCAAAGTTCTAATAGACTGAAACTAAAAGGGGAGAGTTCCAATATGAAGAATAAGCCTTCTTAAGAAAGCTTACAAACTCTGAAATTGGCTATAGTTGAGCCGGAGGATTGGAACCCAAAGTTGTACTTGCATCTGTAAAAGAAAGGGAAAACAACAGAGTGAGTTTTGCAATTCAGTGGTAGACAGAATATCTATAACCCACATGAGACAATATGCAAATTGCTAATATCATGAGATTAAGGTCATAAGTCATATATAAATTCAACAAATTATTAGTTTCGCATAAAGACTTTAAAAAACATCAATATTATAGAAAATTCAAGGGAATCATCAAATCCAGAACAAACAGAAGGATTCACACTTGGGCAATCATTCCTTCATGTGGTCCTAAAATAGAATGATTCTACCCATGCGAGTAGCCGTAGAATAGAAGGATCCATCATGTGGTCCTAAATCAAGATAGTTAAGGAGCACCAAGGCTAACACATATTGTCATTAGCTACAGATCTTGTCAAAGATTCTCCCCAGAATATATACTAAAGTCCATACATAGCTTACTAATTCAGTTTTCAACATTTCAGATGGGGCTCATGCCCATAATTTTCATTTCTTTTCTCAAATCCATAACAGAGACATAATTAATTTCAAATATTGTAAATTTGACTTCTAACATTTCTTTGTGCAATACACATTTTCCAAATCAAAATTATATCATCTCATATGTCATTTTGTTTTTATAGACATAAGCTAACATAATAGATTTAATTTCATCAAATGTTTATAATGTTGTCAAATAATTAAATTTTCAGTGTCAAAATATTAAAATAGATTTGGAACCAATACAATATGAATAAAACAATTATAGATGTAATGCCTACTTATAGACCGGTTCCAAGGAACTAAAGACTAACTTCCAAGCGCCACCAATCCAACGATTGATACTCAATTATGCTCAATAACTCTAAGAATAAGACAGGAATAATTTTTATGTGTTAACATAGCTAAAAAGTTTAGAATCTAGCTCACTAACATAAAACCCCTATATCTCATAACCTAGGGTTCCATATTAAAGCTTTAATCCTAGACCCACAACATGACTTAACTAACCCATAAAATTGGAATTAAGATTGAGCTCCATTATACCTTTGATAGCTAAAGGAAGGAACATGAAGGAATGGGTGCTACCATCCCCTCAAGAAATTGAAGCAACAACCCTTGAACTACCCAAAAGAGATGGAGAGGACGTTATTGTTCATGTCACGACAGGGAAGATCATGCTGGCAGTGGCACAATGGTGGTCGGTGGTGAAAGGTAGGAGGTGGTGACAGTGGTTGCTAGGAGAGGAAGAGAGAGAGCTTGAATGGAGGGAGTTTGCACTTCTTTGTTATGTTCTCGCAAAATAGAGGAAGAAAGAAATGAGCGTGAATTGGGTGTATTTGGGCTATATTATAGGGTGTTGTGTATTGTATCACTTATTTATTTTACTCTCAATTAACTTTAAAACATAAATGTAAATAAGAAAATAATCCACATTTGGATTCAAATAACATATCATAAAAATTAAAATTCCAACCAATCAGATTCCAAATTTTGGATTTTAGTTTAAATTAAGGAATTTCTAAGATTTTATAAACTTCTAGGCTAAAAATGAAAAGCTTAAAAGTTTTCTAAAATTCATTAAAAATCGTGCTTTAATTATTTTCATCTTGGGAACAATTATCAGGACATTTGAATTCAAGAAAGTGATTATATCATATAACTCTCTAAGGATGTGTGAGATCTTGACTTAGTGAAATTTAGGACCTGAAACAATAGATAAGGGTAACTGGCGCTCTTCCTGGTTCAGAAAAATTTTTCTAGCCTTTTTATTTAAAACTAAGTATTACAATATGGATGGGGAAACTCTAGAGACATAGGGCAGGGAAAGAGGGACTACTCTTGGCCCTTACCCTGCCTTATTGCCATCCCTAAATCCTTCTAATAATATTTATAATTGGCAAAAAAGTATTAAATATTTTGTAAGCATTTTTCTCATTTAATAATTAGGATGATAAATCGTCATTCACGAATAGCCAACCCTAATTCTTTTTACTGCTAGAAACACTCGAATTATTGACAAAAATTACCAATAGTTTATGAATTGATGTCACCGACAGCTCACACAATAAATGTAAATAATAAAGTTTCCTTTAGGGCCCGTTTGGCATGCATGATAGGATAATGATTAATAGTATAAGACCTGATAGTATAAGGCCTGATAAACTTTTAATACTATATAGTGTTTAGTGTAACACTACATAGGATAATCAATTTTATATTTCGTAATATCAAGCAATTCCAATATCTTAATTAAATATTAAATAAAATCAAATAATATTATTTGATGATTAAAATTTAATTTTTATTAAATGTTATTATTTATTTTAATATTTTATAATTATTCATTAAATTTAAGTTATTGATCCTTACTTTTATATATTATATATTAATTGTTTATATATTTTATTAGTTAATAATTTATAATTTTATATCATATATTATTTATTTAAAATATTTATTTATTATTTTATTTTATTTATTATTTATCAATTACATTTATTTTTATTTTTTTATATACAACTAAACTGATATTATATATTATTTGTATTTATTTTATTATAAAATAATTTTATTAAATTTTTTGTTTTTATAAATTTATTTTATTATTATTTATTTAAGAATTATTTTATTTTAATAAAATATTTTTAAAAATAATCTTATACATTAAAAGCTAATAAGGCCTAACACAGTCGCTCCATGTTGTATTGAGTTATGTAGCATTTTAACGTATACAGAGGTTATAACATATAAGATTATACAATACGTTGTCTGCACTAAATAACAGTTAAAGATATAATATTAACTTATAATATTATGTTTAATACATCATACCAAACACCCCCTCAGTGTCAAAAGTGTTTGGCTCCAAATGGCACCACGAGGTGTGTATGATTTACTAATGTAAAGTCCTAATATTGGTTGGGTAACATGAAAAAAGAAACTACCAATGACTCATCTGTTAGTAACATGAAAAAAAAGAAAAAAACTATTGTTAGCTCGTTCATTGGTAATTTACTGAATATATGATTGATTAAAAAAAAATTACCGAATGAAATCCTAACGGTAATTTATTAATGATTAGCAAAATTAAAAATATAAAATAAAATTTATTCAGGAGTAAGTTATCAATAGGTTTTTTGTTGAGAGTCTCAATTTCAAAATGTTTCCACCTCTTGTGCTTTGAATTTCCAGTCAAATTTATTTATCGATGGAAAATCTGATGGTAAATGTGATTAATGAAATGAATCATTTCAATTATATTATTATTGGCATAATTTCTGTCGTTAATTTGCATTAACGAAACACAATGTTTTATTACCAATGAAAAATTTGCTAGTAATAAGAAGAGGAATCGCTGCATTCATTCTTCCGTATTTCCTTTCCCTTTAATGTTTCTCCTCCTGTATTTTGTTTCTCTGCTTGGAGCACTGACCTTCTTTCCGCCACCAAAGACTAACATTGCATTCTTGGCATTGTCCTGAAAATTTTAACTGGTTTATTTATTTGTTTTGTTTTGCCCTTTTTTATTCCATTTCATTGCTCAAAATTGTTAGTTTAAAATCTTACTAAGGTAACCCTTTTGGAATAGCATTCTCCCGGGAATAAAAAATCAATTAGAGTACCACACAGCCCCTAATAGTAAGGATGTTGAACAATAGGTCAAGAGCCAACCAGAGCCAAAGTTTATTTGATGTGTGAGTTACTTTGTCCATGGCCTGATATAATTAATTTGGTCTTAACAAATTTTTTACATCAATTTAGTTTCAACATTTTTAATTTTGAAATCAATTTAATGCTAATAACAATTTGATATCAATTTAGTCATTGTATTTCTTATTTCTACATCAGTTTAACGATCTTTAAATATCCACTAAATTAGGATGTATTTGAAGGTGAATGAAAATTTAACGAAATAACTGATGATGCAAAAATTAAAAATATTAATTAAGTTGATGTTAAAATTTTGTTAGGACTAATTGATATCAAATGAAAAATATTGTGGTCAAAATGGTCAATTTTATTGGTATATAAGAATTTTAAAGGTGATGAGATTTGAATATAGGTTTAATTATTTTACAGATTCCTATAATTTTACTTAATTTTTAATCGTGTGCCTCTAATTTAAAATTTTTTAAGTAGGATCTATAATGTATGTGATTTTTAATCAGGTCCTTACTATTATAAAAAATAAAATATGAATGGAATATTCTGTTTCTATAAAAGGATGTAGAGGAAGATGAAAATTGAATATTTATGAAATATTTTATTTTTTTATAATGACAAAGATCTGATTAAATTTTTTTATATAATATAAGAATCTATTTAAAAGCTTTTAAATTTAGTTACCTTATTAAAAATTAAGTGAAACTATTGTATCAATAAAATAATTAAAACCTGGGTCTATAACTTTGTTTACTATTCAAGTTCTTCACCATCGGCGCATTTGTAGTGGCTTGTCAAAATGTGTGTGTGTGTGTGTTTTTTTTATGTGATCAACAAATGGTTATTTGCTCAAACAAAAATGTACAATCTTTTACTGTTTTCTATAACACTTCGAAATTTCTGAAGGCTCAGCAAGTAAAATTGCAAACCGACGTGAGAAATTCAGTATAATAATAAAGACAAGGAACCTAATGTATTTTCTGCTGAATTGGAGATGCGTTATTTCCAAAGCTTCCAATCCTAACAAGGTTTGAAAAAAGAGTAGAGCGAGGGTAAAATAGTAAAGTCATTGAACAAATATTTGGGTCTCCATCTGCGATTCACCTTCTCCCATTCAAATTCAAGCAAAGTTGCTACGTTAATTCCATTTCTGCCAGGTTCTCCGACATGAACGGAATTATGAAACCTATGATATGGGTAACTGATACTAATTACAGTAATTACAGGCCATTCATTTATTTTTAAACATAATCAAAGGTTAAGATTCAATTGAACTTCTAGATTCAATTGAAGACCATCCACCTTTATTTTATTGATAGGTAAATTCACCTGGGCAAGAGCACTCTGCGAAAG
Organism: Dalbergia cultrata; assembly: GCA_031216105.1. Lineage (NCBI taxonomy): Eukaryota > Viridiplantae > Streptophyta > Magnoliopsida > Fabales > Fabaceae > Dalbergia > Dalbergia cultrata. The sequence continues at coordinate 36,323,532 of CM062352.1, forward strand.
CCGGAATTGAATTATTGTTGATTTTGCTTGCGAATTAGGACAATTTCAGCTCGGAATGTCCTTTGATCAACCTCAATTTCGGAATGTTGAAATCAACAACATGCTCTTTCCACATTCCATCATCGAGATATTCCTCAAAGAAACTTGCTTCCCCACCTGATCTTACAACTAGAGCAGCACTACTCCTAGTGCCATAAAGACCCTGCATTGGATCAGTCGGTGAGTGAAAGGTCTTGTGATCGTGAATGAAATTAATCATGATTGAAATTAATGTATTAATGTATGGGGTACTATTGTAAATTTACCAGTGGTGTGTCTACTTCAACAAAAATGGAGCTCAAATTATATTCCCAATCAAGAGAGCATATACGAGGTAGACAACTCTCATCAGCTTTAACATTGTCCTTCATTAGCTTTTGAATTACATCCTTCACTGGTATCTCACCTTTCCCATATTGAGAAAGCTGTTCTTTGAAACCGAGTTCAAGACGCTGAGTCTGCAACATACAAACAAGGGCTAAAAAGAAAAGAAAAAAAGTTTGGGAGAAAGTTCTAAACTGGATAAGTCTCCATGACCGTGTGTAGTTACATATACTAAAATTTTGATAGACACTTAAATATTATGTTACTAAGTACAAAATTATTACGTTAATGATAAATTCACTTTTGGAAATCAGGTATTTATAATGTAAAGGATAAACGATGATGGATATGACTAAAAAGGATCATCCTTTATCCATTACAAATAACTAAAAATCAGTGTGAAGATCCCAGATCTCTTATGGTTGGATGCGATATAATGGCATATTAAATTCCAAAATCTTTTTTTTTTTTGTCAAGCATCCAAAATAATATTTAAACTATGGATTTTCTTTTTTTAACAGGAACTCTAATTTTGAAAACATTGTTACTGTATAACCTTATGCCACGGCGTGTCAAGCTTCGCGTTCGAAAGCACATGCAGTCCTGGATAAACCTCTTGAATGGTGGTAGGTTGTCCTTTGGGCCTGTTGGAGATGTATACCATGGATTTGGACTCAATATCGGCCAAGATTAAGTTGAATCCATTGTAATAATGAGCCTCTGTCTTCAGGCTTTCAGCGAATTCCTTGGGATTCTTGCTGCTCTGCCATTATCCATCCAAGTAAAACAAATTGATTCAGACCAAAAAAATAAAACAAATTGATAGTGAATTAGTGAAAAAGTACGAAAAGAACTGACTAGGAGAAATTGCACGTTTATACAAATGATGGATGTTAAAACATGAACTCATTTTGCCATAAGCCGTATACTGTAAATCAAAGTAAATGGGCGGAAAAATGGTCTCGTATTATGATCATTCCAATTTCTTGTCCTTCGTTCGAAAAATGAGTAAATTAGGAGAGGTTAATACAGGGTAGACAATTAGAAGGTAGGTGAGTTAAGCTTTAACAAATCTCAAGAGAAATTAATGTAATTTACACCACTTTTTATTGTTCTCCTAACCTAACAATGATCATATCCATTCTAATTTAGTGGTTGTAATATTTCAATTCTTATATATGTTACATAACGGTTATTATGAGAGAGGTGGTTTATTATGAAGATGAGAGAGATAAATATTAATAGATTAATCTTATATAAATTGTTAAAATTAAAACATAAAGTCTTATGACATTTTTAAATGAGCATATAAACATTAATTAAAATTAATTAACTTTTAATATTGATCATCCATATATACTTATATGACTTTAATTTATTTTTCTTACTATCATAATAAACTATTCCTTTCATGTGATATGTCTCTTATATACACACATACACACATATATGGAGATTGCCAACTTCCACACCCTCATGTTGAGGTTAGCAAGCTCCATTTTTTGTTTTGGACACAAACTAGCTCCCTCCCTCATTTCTCAATCCACTTATTATTTAGGATAAATTTGTAATTTTATCTTAATCACATTAATTAATCATTTAAATATCTCTTTCTCAATTAATATTCCCTCTACTATTTCTCTTTTATTGAATAATATAAAAAATATTGAGCGAAAAAGATTATACTAATTCAGTAAACTGATATGAATTATTAGTTCCAAATATATAATTTACAAGAATCATAATCCACTGCAGTATATACATAAATCAATATAAACTAATAAATCAATTTTTTTTACTTCAAAATGATGTATATTCACGTGATTAATAATTTTGTAATGTTGAGTAACAGAACATGACTTTAGCAAACTTCCTCACCTCAAGTTTAGGGAATTGGCTATTGCCACTCCCTTTTACCTAATCCCTTTTACCTATTGTCATTTTCACTTAAATTTAGTGTAATTTTATTAAAATACCCTCTATTCTCTTTCATAATTATAACATCAATATATATTAATTGTCACTTATAGTTTTACTCAAACTCAATATTATTAATTTTTTTAAAAAAATTATTTTGATATTTATTAATTATACTTTTGTGATATTTTTATTTCAGTAAAAAACCTTTTATTTTTGGATATTTTGCTTATAAAATATATTAAATTTCATTTTCCCATAAAAATGAAAAATATAATATTGTCACAAATTGATTCTCTTAATCTTAAAGATAGTTTATAGTGGAGTTATATTTTTTATTTCACATAACTTTCTTTAAACGTAACCATATTTTATACTTTTTATTTTAATGTTTTGTAAATATTATAAAAGAAATAACTTAAGTAAATTATTGTAAACATAATAAATTTTGAATTAGAAATAGTCATTAATTAAAAATTTAATTATATTCATTGTAAATGTTAAAAAAAATTGTATCATCATCTGATTATATATCTTATCACATTATTTAATATGTTTGATATCTCACATAATATTGAAATATCTTAAATGATTCGATTGTATAACAACCACACAACAATTATTAGCATAAAATTTTTATTCTAATAGTACATAGTATACAACTAAATAAATAATTTAATATATTATATTTCCTTAATTTTTGAAAATGAAAATGAAATTAAAAACTTTAATGAAAATTAAATAATTTATACAATATACGTATTTGTTTTTTCAATATTAGAGTAAATTATATTTATTTAATATTTGATAAAATAATATAGATGTTAAGTACTTACTAAAACATATATAAAAGCTAAATGGTATAATATTGAGTAGGTACATATATATATATATCAAACACACAAATTATAAATACTTATAATATTTAGTGGTAATATAAAAATTTAATAAATATTAAATATTTGAATATTAAATTAATTATTAATTGATCTAATAATAAATGTGTATGAATTTATTATGGACAATTTTAAAACAATTATTAAAAAAATAATTAAATATTAAATTTGTTTTAGCATAAATTGCAACGATAACAAATCAACTCATGGTACAAATAGTAATAGATTTCTTTTAAAATTAACAATACTGATTTTGAATAATATTAAAGTAACAATAAATTAATTATGAAAGAGAAGGATGGCATTTTAGGACATTGAAAAGAAGAAAATCTAAGCGAGAATGATATCGGACAAAAAGGAGCCACTCCCTTTTAGCAATATCCATATTTTCTTTTGGACAATAAACTCCATTTTCTCCTATTTAAAAAAATTTATGATTCAAAGCAATTTTATCATTTCATTTTGCTCACATTAATGAATAATATAACTTTTCTTTTTTCTAATCAATATTCACTCACTTCATTTGACTCTTCCTCTCACTTATTAATTACAAAAGATATTGCAACATAAATTAGTTTTCTAAAGTGATTGTTGACTTAAAAAATATGCTTTTTGCACTGAAAAAAGAAAAAATATGAAAAATGTGAATGTTAACTTGAAGTGAAAGGAATACTTAGGGTTTATTTGATTTGAGTTTTCAATTTTTAATTTTTTAAATTTTATGAAAGAAATACTAAAAATTTTAAAAATTATAAATTTTAATTTTCAGTATTTGTTTCACAAAATCCTAAAAATTGAAAAATAAAAAACAAAAGCTGAAAAAAGTGATCGGCGAAACAAGATAAGAAACATCAGGATAACTGATTTCCTTTCCGAGAGTTAACTACATGTTACTAATACTATAATATATGATTAAACAGTGGTATCTCGTCGCGGACATTTGATAAAAAAAAAAAACAGTATCTAATCGGTACATGAAATTTAAATAAAAATTTTCAACTGAAATTAAAATCGGTCTCTGTTTAGTATACCTTGAGAAATAGGAGAGGAAGATCACCGCGGCTTTTGGCCTCAGGTAGGGTATGAAGCTCCAAAACATTGGTAATAAAAGCTACCCTTCCTTCTCTCGAACAAGCCAACCATGTCCCTCCTGCTATCTCATCTCTTCCTCCCAATATATCAGAATCTTCCCACCATGACACTGGCTTCGTTGGCCTTTAACCCAAAGAAGTGTTTTTTTTTTATATATATAAAATAAAATTAATTTTACCATACAAAGGAAAGCATGCATGCTCCACAAACCGAACAAGTAATTAATAAAAATGGGAAATATAATTTTGGTAAAAGGAGAAACCTCACCTGTTGTGATACTCATCTCTATTGTTGAAAAGAAGAAAAGGGTAGAGTGGGTGAGCTTGCCAAAGAAACAGAACTATACACATTGTTCAAGAAGGGGTGTGGGAATTGAAGGTGGTATTGAGTTGTCCGGTGTACTCTATGTGAAAGGAAAAACCGAAGAATATTGTTACCCACAAAGCTGCCACAAAAGAAGCATTCTAATATAATAAGATGCACAATAGTAATCTATTAGTGAAGAAGTGGCCAAACTTAAAGTTGGGTAACGCTACCCACTTGGTGACGACATGCATAAATGAAGAGGGAGTGAGGGAAACGGCAATGACAAATTAAAAATAAGGAGAATACTAGAGTCATTTAAAATAAAATATTAGTGTTTTTTTTTAATAAAAACCTCTAGCGACTAATAAATATACATAAATACGACCTGATTCATTAAATATTTCTATTATTTATAGATCAACTTAAACATTTTCCTTCTTTGCGGAAAACAGCTAATGAAGTTCACCAGGGTACGTAGACACCAAATGCTAAATCAAGGGGAAGCCAAGTGCTGCAAGGCCATGGTTTTCTAAAGATCGGCAGCATAAAAGAGCAGCACAAACACGTCATCAGGATGTGGATAAGTCGCCAGGCTAAGCCTTTATATGTTGACGCAATCCGTGAGATAATTAACTCGCATAAGTTTCTAGAACCCGTAATTTTTTTTTCAGAAGCATTCACAAGTTTTAGTATCATTTAATATTTAACGATTAAATTACCAACATAATTAAGATTGGATGGACTGATAGATTTTTTTTCCCCTTAATTAGTAGTCTCAGATTTAAACTCTGGGTATGGAAAAGCTAGTGTTGGGAGAGCATACTTTCTATGAAATCTCAAATACTCAAACATAATTGTCTATGATGAAATCTAAATGTTAGTGCCAGTGTCACCTAAAATCTTAATTGATACTCAAATTAATGAAATAATGTTTCATTAATTCAGTTATTTACAAAATGGACGGATTTTAGGGTAATAGTCACTGGGGTTAAAACTGTGATGGCCCCTCTCCACCCGTATTTTAACTTTCTTCCACTTTCCTCTCTAGTCCCCTCTCCTGCTCACCATCCTTCACTTCTGGCCCTCAGCAATGCCACTGGAGACGGCCATTGCATTTTAGGTATAGTTTTGTTCATTTAAATCATTTTTTTGCTCTTTGTTTTTCAATTATATATCTTTACACTAATTTGTTAGTTGAAAATGTTAGTTAACTTGATGTTTCTCTTTGGTTCATTAAAGAGCATGCTTGGATATAATTTATCAGAGGTTACGGGTTGGAGAATAGGTAAGTACACTTAATAGTTTGTAGATTCATGTTTTTCACGACATTTATCCTTTTTAGGGTATTTTTATCAAATGGAAGGAGGAAAATCAGATTTCATGACTAAGGGAAGGCTTAGAGCCTATATAGTTTGAGTTTCTAATTTTCAGTTTTCCAGTTTTCTAAATTTTGTGAAGAAAATGCTGAAAATTCCTAAAACTATAAATTTCGATTTTCAATTTTCAGTATTTTCTTCCCAAAATCTTGAAAGCTGAAAAAAAAAAAAATTAAAAACTGAAAACTGAAACTGAATAGGCCCTTAGTGTTCCTTTCCAACTGTTTCAATTGACTGTTGTGTTGTTGCTTTCCTACATATTGTGAATTATAGGGTTTGTGCTCTAACAAACATATGATTGATTGAATTGTTTGAATTGATTGATTTGTTAATGATAATTTCTTGTTTTCAATTAAAAATTGGTTTGATCTAAGAAAGTGAGACTTTTAATTTAAGTGGAGACTTTATCCAAATTTTTGTGATTGTTGTTATTTTAATCGTGGTCTAACAAAGGGATACTCGGGAAGACACTATCCAAATTTTTATTGTTGACTAATTTGTTGTTTTAAATGAAAAAATTATCATAATCTAATAAGACTTCTAACCAAGGGGAGATTCTACCCCAATTTTGGTAAAAAATTGAAAATGATTATGTTGTACAATTTGTGTTTAATAGTTTTTATGTGAAATTTGTAACATTCCTAATTTAACCTATTCTAATTGACTTAGAACAATCAAACAGTTGAACTCTAGCATAAAGCCAATAATATAGTCAAATTGGCAACTTAATTAGATCGAAGTTAAGGAAAAATCATAATACTAGGCTAATTAGGCACTAATCACTCTTTAACACCATTAATCAAAGATTGGAGCTTTGATTAAGAATTAAGGATTAGGTTTACTATTAAGTTAGAACAAATAGGAGCTTGACCATTGTCCTAATAAAATCTGCTTATGCTATGCTAGTCTCCTAGGATTCAATTTAGGTACCACCCTAGCTACTAAAATACTCTTGTGGTACACAAATATTTAGGTTTAACATAAGATTAATTCAATTTAAGCTACTAAATCAAACCTTACTATAGTTAAAAGTTAAATTAACTGAAATTTATGAAATCTCTACATTGGATTAATTATTAGTGTCATGAAATAAAATATAATAGAATCAAGCCAAACAAGATATTAGTTATCAATTTAACTCATACTTGTCTTCAAGGATTAATTAATTAATTTAAACACATAGCTATGACAAAAATTAAGAATGACGAGTGACAAGTAGTCTTACAACATTGACTCTAACATTAAGCATATCAACCTAAACAAATGGACTCTAATTAAGGGATTAAAACCCCTAACTAAAATCCTAACTAGTAATCACACTAACTAAGAAAGAAATTAAGAAGTTAACTTGAAATTATAATAAATAAAAGACAAAAATCCATTTTAATCCCTCTGAAATTTGAAGTCGGACAAAGTGGTCTCTGTAAAAAAAAAATCTCAAATTGGTCCCTACAAAATTAAATTATCAAACAAATTGGTCTATGAAAAATAAAACTCTGAAATTGGTCCTTGCAAAATTTCAAATCAGACAAATTAGTTCGTTCAAATTGAGTAATCAGTCAAATTTGTATAATTAGGCTAAGAGGACTAACTTATCTGAAAATTAACTTTTGCATGGACTAATTTTAGAGAACATTTTTTGTAGGGACTAATTTATCCGACTATTCATTTTTATTGGGATCAATTTGAGATTGTTTTTTTTATAGGGACCAATTTGTCCAACTTGAAATTTTAGAGGAACTCAATTGGGGGGGTTGTCTAAATAAAAAGTCAAACAAATTAGTAAGGAGTTAATAATTAGAAGGATTAATTAACTCTGATTAGGTCTTAGAAGCACTAATTCAAGAATTAAAATGCTTAATTAATAATTAAGATAAAAATGAGTAGAACCAATAAAAGTTTGACAAATGTCATAAAACATAATAAATAATATTAAAATAGTCAAATGTGTCTCAAAAAATAAGTAAAGAATTACAAAAAATGCCACTATCTAAAGGAAGCTTTGAAAATGCCTTTGTCTTATGATGAAGGTTGTCACAATCTCCTCAAATTAGAATTAATAGTTCAAGTGTTGAATACACCTAAACTGTAGTTATGATGTAACTCCAGTCGCCTATCAAGAAAGCTATGTCATTTAGTTGGAAATTGGAGGTTTTGAGAATTATAATTGAGACAATTAAAAATAATTGGAACAAGAAAGAATTAAAAGCATTAGTACAAGTATTTGTAAGACTGGAATTAATTATCATATACCAAATATTGAACACATTTTTGGCTATTAGTAATCACTTACTGGCAATTATACTAGTAGTCAATCGACTTCTAAAATTTCACCAATACAAATAACTAGTAAATGATATCCCAATTTATTGGAAATTACTTTGATTTAAGGTACCAATTGCTATAGCTTAACAGCCAATCGAAAAGATAATTTTGATATTCTCCTTCAAACATAAACCAATTGATCAATTAACTTATACCCAAAGGGTTTCCCTAAACGACGATTGCTAGTTTAGTTATTCCAATAAAAATTATAACAATTGTAACAATAATTATAAAAATAAAAATTATAACAATTGCAACAGTAATTATAAAAATAGAAACTTCATAGTATTGAGAAAACTAATGTATTCAATAGAAAAAAGGTCTCAAGTATTGTCCAAATCCATACAAAAACCCTTTCACTCGTAAGGAAAACTACTTCATCTCTAGAAGATCACAATAATGAAAATAAAAGAGTACTTGAAGATAATAACAATTATCTTTGCCGCAATCTCCAAGAACAAAGCAAATTCACAAATGGAATCCTTAGAGAGAGAAAAATAGAGAAGAAGGAGTAGAGAAATGTAGAGAGAGATAGAGAGAAAATCCTAGTTGCAAACTTTAGATTCCAAAACTAGGGTAAAAGTCTCTACAATTCCCTTAGATACTGTTCTCTAAAATAGCCTGAAGTGAGGTAAAAAACAAAGTTAATAATCTATAATTTGCATAGTCGCATAAGTGCTGCAGTGTGCCGAGCGTTGCGGCTCTTAGCCGTGAGTTGACTTTGGCACTTGTAATCCCTTATTGCAACCCTTTGGCTCCAAGCTTCTTCCAAAGAGTTCCCAGCCTTGTTCTTGACATTTTGCACTAAATCCAAAGCTTTTGTATACAAAACTATACTCAAAGAGACAAATTAAACACAATAGGCCATAATTAAAAGTATTCCAAAATCAGTGCAATAGTTAATAATTATATAAAAAATGCATAATGAGGACCAAGTCAAAATCCTAATTATTTATATCAGTAACTAGGTTAAACTCATGCAAAAAGCTAAGGTTTAGAAGCAATGTAAGTGGCATTTGGCATAAATGCCCTTTATCAAACTCCCCCACGCTTAAGCTTTCGCATTTTCTCATGTGAAAATAAAATTTGACCAAAGGTATGGGTGAGCAGCAACATCAAGGAATGCAACTACGAAAAGACTAGACTTTTGTCTCTACTAACTCAAAGAATGCAAAATTCATGAAAATGAAGGACAATACACCAATCCAATGGGCCTAGAGGCATAAATAGTAAGTTTTCACACCAAAATTCAAAAAAGATCTCAACAAGCAAGGCATAAACAAGAACATACATGATGCATGGACCAAGTATAAAATTCCTCCCAAAGTCAATGTTTGCTACTTATTCACTCAAGTGTTTTGCGTTAAGATGCATACTCAATCACCTTAAATGAAAATGCATTATCATAGGCTTGCAATGGGTCTCATTCTCTATTCGTTACACATATATGCATACTGAATTAAGAGGACTTGTCTTATGTTGTAATGGGGCTTAGGTGAGGGTGAGAGGATATAAAGGCCAATAAAGCTAAATCTCTAGTCAAAGGAGAGCAAATGCATACATCAAGAGCATAAATGATGAAAGGCATACTTTGTCTAACTTAACATATACATAGGCCTTTAACCTGCAATGTGGCACGCCTTCATCCAAACTTTTGTAACCTCTTGCTTTCCTCCCTTTTTTTTAATCAACTTTACTTCTTGTTTTTTTTTACTGGTATGCCACTTGCTGAATTTATGTTTTGGCCACTCATAGATGTACATTGTCCCTCCTCCACACTTAAATTTGGGCGTGTACTCATGCTTTCCCCCACACTTATGCTTAAACAGATGTAAGAAATACACAAATACTCTCTTTAGCCTAAAAGGTTGGGAAATTTGATGATTTTTCACTTTTGGCTAAGAATGTGTTAAAACAAAAGATTGGGCAATAAGGCTCAAAGGGGCTAGACAATGGTAACATACAAAGGGTGGTTATATGGACAAGTGGATAAAAGCAAGAAACATGTGTCAATCACCTTCAAGCATGCACATGAAAACATATTTTCAAACAAGACCCTAAGCAAGTTCTAGAATACTAATCTAAAGAAAAAAAATGTATGAATAAACAAGAATGGCACAAGTAAATAGGCTGTACACAATTAAATAGGCTCAAAAACTCACAAGTAAATTGCATGTACTCAATCCAAACAATACAGTGAATCACCAAGCATGCAATACAAAATAAAGTCAATGCCAAGTAAGTTGATATAATGCATGTGGTGTTAGCCTATGCATGTCACCTTTAAGGTATTAAAGGACTGGTGTAAGACACAAACAACATAAAGCATGATGCAAGACTCAAAACTAAAAATAACAATAATTAAAATTCATAAATATAAAAGAGAAAAGTAAAGAACTCCCTCATGGTGAGTTGTCTCCCGCCTAGCACTTTGCTTTAATGTCCCTAAGTTGGACGGTCAGGATCCTAATCGAGGGTGTACAACTTCAACCCATAGAACCCCCATCTTAGCCCCTAGATCCATCAGAGCTTTATGAAGGTGCTTCAGTTGGTGTCTATTGACTCCATAACAAATTATGGACCTTGGATCCTCTAACTCAACTGCACCATTGGGTTGCACATAGTGACCAAGAATGGTCTTTTCCACCTAGACTTTGACTTCTCAATCATCAGTTTTGCTCAGGAATCATGCAGCAAAATCCTTTGCCTCTCACAAGGCTTCTGTCCCAATATGGGCTGATCATGAAGCACCTTTGAAACTGATAACTGTTACTTGGGGTGTGTACCTATATCTGCAAGCTCATAATATTCTAAACTAATAGACTCATCATATCCATAGGAGAAAAAAAGGTAGGAAATGTAGGATGAGCATCCTTACGAAGGAAACTACCACATGCATTTTCCATTAGGGAGTCAATGACATTGATGCCAAACACTGAGTGTTCCTTATAAGAAAATTTCATAGCATTAGATAAGCATAATTGGACTTTCATGTCCCTACACTTCATGGATAATGTGTCAGCATAAACATCAATCATGGTTTTAGTAGTTTTCAAAAAAGGTTTACCCAAGATTAATGTATGCTAGTTGGCATAAGTGTTATTATCCATCTCAAGCACATAAAAATCTTTAGGGAATATTAAATCATTTACCCTTACTAGGATACCATCCAATACCCTCTGGCCTAGTGATGCTGTGGTTAGCAAGCTGGATTTATAACCTGGTCGGCTTGAGCTCTCCAAAATGCATAGACTAGTAGAGTGACTTTGGCATAACATTAATGCCAGTGCCAAGATTAGCCATGACTTCTTTTATTTGCAGGTTCCTAATAATGCAAGGAACATAGACAGTGTCTTGATCCTTACACTTTGGTGATAGGTTGCCTTGCTTGATAATTGAGGAAACATTTTCCCCCATAGTCATCTTCTTTTTCTTATTGCACTTTATTCTCCTCCTATTGGTGCACATATCTTTTGAAATTTTTGCATACTTAAGGATCTGTTTGATTGCATCCAATAAAGGTATATTCACCTATACCTTCCTAAAGGTTTCTACAGCTTCTGGATCTAATTTTGCTATAGCTACTCTTTTGAGTTTCATCCTCTAAGGGAATGGTAGTGGAGGAGTGTGGTCTTGATTTCTCATGGGCTTTGTGGAGTGCTGTGGCACTTTTTGAGCACTGTGGTGCCCAATAGAATAGCATTGTAGTGCTTAATAGAAGGCTTCTCTATTCCTTGCTTTTCCTCGATATAGTGCTCAAACTACAGTGCTCGAACTATAGTGCTCTTCAAGCACTGTGGCTCTTAGCCGAGAGGTCTTCTAATCCTAATTCTCTTTCTTGACGCTTTGTTGAGCATTGTAGTGCTCTGTGATCGCTATTGCTCTTAGCAGAAACCTGTCCAAGCCTATTTTCCTCTTGTTTTTCTTCCTCTACAGGCCTTGTCACTTTTGGAATTTTTGTCCCAAACCTCAGGGTAATAGCACTCACATTTCCTTTGGGATTTAGCACAATTTAAGAAGGAAGTTAGGAGCCTAGGGCTTGCTGACTTTGATTATTCTTAATCTGAGTCACCTCTTGTCTTAGCTAGATATTCTCTTGCCTTAATTCCTACTTGTGCTCCATCATCATCTTCATCATCTCAGTCATAGTGGGACATGAGGAGAAAGATACGGAAGGGACCTGTTGCTTATGATGAGGTGCCTGGTACTTTTGCTATGAAGATTGGCTCTGCTGATGGGAATTGTTTCCCTACTTCACATTAGGGTGGTTCTTCCGGCTTGAATTATATTTATTCCCAAATGGGAACTAGCCTCTCTAGTTTTGAGGTGGACTTGGGAAAGGATTTGCTACTACTACTTCAGTGGCTAAGTCATCTTGTAGTGGTCGGAACATATCTATATGATGGCCATTAGAGGTACAAATGCCACAGACTTTGGGAACCCTTGGTGTTGCTGCCTGATTGACCATCAACTGCTTCATGAGCCTAGAGGGCACCGTAAGGTCTGCGTCAACATTTGATTTTCAACCTGGCTCACCTCATGAAGGCCCTTGGTATTAGTGGCTGTCCTAAAACCAAATTGTTGGAAATTTGTAGCCATATTCTCAATCAAAGCATGGGCCTCTACCAGTGTCTTATCTAGGATTGTCCCTTTACTAGCAGTATCAATCATGCATTTGTGAGCAGGTACTAGACCTTCATAGAAATACTAGAGGAGAAGCTACTCCGGGATCTGATGATTGGGGTAGCTTGCATAAAGGATCTTGAAATGCTCCCAATACTCATATAGAGTCTTATTAGACTGGCAGATTCTAGAGATTTCCTTTCTGATGGAATCTATTTGTGAGGTAGGAAAATACATCTCAAGGAAAAGTGTTTTCATCCTCTACTACTTAGTCATAATCCTATCTGACAAACTAAAAAACTAATTTCTATAGCATCCTCCAAGGAGAAAGGGAATGCTCTGAGTTTGACATCATCCATCTTCATCCCATTGAGTCTCATGCTAGAGCATATCATGTATAGCTTCTTCAAATACTGGTCTAGGTCTTCTATAGATAGCCAATGAAACTTGGGTAAAGCATGAACCATATACCCTTGAGCTCAAAGTCATTGTCGAGTCTAGGATATTCAATTGCCAAGGGCTGTTGGTTAAAGTTAGGGGTGATGAGCTCCCTCTATGTATGCTAGCATTCTCCTATATATCCTGTATCACATGAAAAAATAAACAGAGGATCAAAACACTGAGATTGTTCCCTTTGGAAACAATCTAAAAGAATGAAAATAACCTAAGGACATAAATAAAAAAATGAAAAAAAGTAATTACACAATTAAGTATCAATGCTTCCCCGGCAACGGCGCCAAAATTTGACAGAGGTTGTTGCTACCTCGTCAAATTAGAATTAGTAGTTCAAGTACCAAATGCACCAAAACTATAGTTAGGATACGACTCAGGTCGTCTCTCAAGAAGGCTATATCACTAAGTTGGAAATTGGGATATTTGAGAATTAAACTTTAGACAATTAAAAATAATTGGGAATAAGCAAGAATTAAAGGCATTGGTGCTAGGTGTTCTTAGGAATTGAATTAATTATCATAGATCAAATATTGAACACATTAGTGGAAATTATACTAGTGATCAATCGATTTCTAAAATTTGACTAATGCAAATAACTAGTAAATGTGATCCCAATTTATTAGAAATTACACTGATTTAATGTACCAATTACTATAACCTTACTGCCAATTTGAAAGCTAATTCTAATGTTCTCCATTAAATATAAACCAATTGATCAACCAATCTATGCTCAAAGGATTTTCCTAAATGACGATTGCTTGTTTAGTTATCAATAAGAATCGTAATAGTCACAATAATGATTATAAGAATAAAAACTTCAGAGCATTGAGAAAACCAATGCATTTAATAGAAAAATAATCTCAAATATCATCCCAATCCATATAGAAACCCTTTCACTAGTAAGGAAAACTACTCCTCCATCTTTATAGGATTACAATAATGAAAAGAAAAGAGTACCTAAAGATAATAACAATGATCTTTGCCACAATCTCCAAGAACAAAGCAAATTCACTAATTGAATCCTTAGAGAGAGAAGAACGGGTAAAGAGAGATAGAAAGAGAATCCTAGCTGCAAAACTTCATATTCGAAAACTAGTATAAAAGTCTTTGCAATTCTCTTAACTACTGCTCTCTAAAATAGCCCAAAGTAAGGCCTAAAATAGAGTTAATTATTTGTAATCCACGCAGTCGCATGAGAGCTACAGTGCTAAATGAGTGTTGTAGCGCTCACTAGAGCCTTGTGTTCAAGTGATTCTTCAAGCCATTATGTCGAGCACTGCGGCACTAAGTAAGTGCTGTGGCGCTCAGCTGTTAGTTGCCTTTTGTGGTTTTCATCCCGTTTTGCAACCCGTTAGCTCTAAGCTTCTTCCAAAGAGTTCTCAGCCTTGTTCTTAACATTTTGCACTTAATCTAAAGCTCCTATATACAAGATAAGTGACATAAATCCCCCTTATCAATGACCATTTTAAAAAAGCAAATAGACTCTAAAGTTTGTAAGTTTCCAATGCATTAATATATTGGGAATACTCAAAACTTCCTTTCTCTTTATTTCTTAATTAGTTGCACGAGTCAACAATTTTTTTTTAAAAATTATTAGAGAATATTTTAAAAATATAGCAAAATTGTTTAAAAAAAGACTTCGATATTAAAATTACTTCAATAATTTATTATAAGTATGATTACTTCTTTTTTATAAGTGATTATGTGAAAAGTCATTTATATTTGGGTGTTAGCTTAAAAGTAATTTTAAAATAGTGTTTTTGATTTGATTGTATTAAAAATTACTTTTGTAAGATAATTTATTAAATATATATATATATGAAATTACTTATTTATATATTATATATTTAAAGTCAATTTGATGAAAAGAAAATAATAATTCTAAAATAATCACCTTTTGTTTATAATAAAAAATATTGCAAAAGTTTCTTATAATTATAAGTTATTTTTCTCCTTAAATTTATAATCATTTTATAAATTTATTGTTATTTTTATCGAAACATGATTGATTTTAAACATTGGCTTGAGAAAATTTTTTTTGGGTAAGTTCTGAAACACACACCTATACTTAATTGCGTAATAAGCACCATCAAACATGTTCTATGCAGTGTGCGGTGTTCGCTAATAGCAACCCCAGAAAAAAAATGAACCAATAACCCTCTTTAGCTTGCTTGGTATGCATGCATAAGTGTTGTACATAACCTAAGCATCTTAACAGGTAGGCTTCACACGTATGATAACTTGAAACTCTTTCCTCTGTATGCTTAATTTTTGCATCCATATTGTTTTTCACAAAATCTTTAATTCACAAAACTTAAACAATTTCACAAAGAAAGAAACTCTATTTCTCCACTACGGATTCCCAAACTACTTTGGAAAGCATTTGGTTGTGATATGAAGAAATTTCCTAATGAAACTAAGTGTAAGGATATAGAAAAAATAAATTTTTGAAAAATAAAGATGAATGGAAATGCAAATTTCATTGAATCATTGTGTGTTGAGATGTCTTGATCTAATCTAGTACATAGCTATTTATAGGCACAATGAAGCAGTTATTCAATCACTAACTACACTAACGTATTCCTAGATGTCTGTTAGCTCCAGAACCCTTTAGAAAGTATTAATGCAAAATGTTTTGTGTGAAAACACAACCAATTTAGAGAAAATATTTTGAAGAATGACTAATATTTACTTTTGAGTTTTTTGAAGTATTAAACAAGTTTTTTTGTGAGCATAACACATTTCCTAAAGCGTAAATATTTTCACTTTATGTGTGCAAATATGGTTTATCTCATTTAAAGAGATAGGAACATAATTAAGTGAAAATCATATCGTGAAACAAATGTATACATGCTTGACGGGTTGAAGACAATCATTGTGTATAAGAGACCAAGGCACATATCTTTAGAAAGTAGCACGCGACTTTGAAAGTACACTTCAAGTGAAGATTTCAATCCATCTTTGAAGCCAATGTGTTCTACAACCTTCAATAATCATGATCGCAAACATTTCATCATCTACAAGCTCTGATTGAAGACTGGAAGATCAAAGAAATATCAAGAAATTGACAGCACATTTTAGAAAGATCACTTTATAGTGAAATAGTGCACGCTATAAGAAAAGAAGGGAAATTTGAAATTCAAATTTAAAGTCAACCCCAGTTACAGATTGTCATGTCATCTCTTCTACTAACTTGGTCGACTACCCCAGCTTCTACAAGGAAGAGTTCATAAACCTCATTTAGAAAGTAAAAAGTAATTTTTGAAAGTGACCTCAGAAACCTCGATTCCACAATTGCTTTTGCAATAGCTTTGACAGACAACAAGCAAATCCTCTAGATTGCTTTTCCAAGACACAAATAGATGATCAACATGTTTCACTTGGACAAATGATCAAAGGCAATGGTCATAAATAAAGATCATCTATAAATAGAGATGTTGTGCTTACAATTATAGAGATCTAGATGTTGCATAAGTGGTGAAACACTGAGAAAATCTCTCCTCATTCTTTTGTAACATTCATTACTTCTTGTAACCAGCTTCTTATTTGTAAAAAATCTTCTTACTCTGCTCTTAGTAGATCATATGTTCTTCCTTGGAAGAATCATAGAAATAAGTGTTTCTCAGGTCTGTTATTATATATCTTATGAAAACTTGAGTATAAGTTAGTTTGAGTGGCACATCCAAACACAAACCTTTGTATCCTTGATTGAGTAGTGACCAGTGCAAGTTAGCTTGGAGAGGCTAAGTAAAGACTACTTGTAATGCAATAGTAGAAGTGAGCTAATAGTCACGGTTTAGCTTGGAGAAGCTAGTTAAAAACTACTCAGATTGTGACAACAAAGTTACTTACTTGTCACTGGTTTAGCTTAGAGAGGTTAGTCAAAGACTACTCGATTTTTTATAGTATAGTTAGCTACTGGTCATAGGTAAGAGCTTGGGAAGGCTACTGTAAAGACTATCTAACTTTCTCGGGTTGGCTGAACCAGTATAAAAACATTTGTGCATTATCTTCTTCTCCCTTAACTCATTTATATTCACTGTTTTGTGCATATCAAATTGTGCGCTCTAAATAATCATCTTTTACATGTTTTTATCATATTCACTGTATTTCAGAAAGTAGCTTTCTGAAGTAATTAACATTGTTTTTGCTGCACTTCAAGCTCATAGCTTAATAGTATATTGTTTAAGTTTTTTAGAAGCTAAGAAGGAATGAAAAAGCGAAGGATGATTCAACCCTCCCTTCTCATGCACTTTTCTACCTACAATGTCGACTTAACTCTTAGCACTAAACAGGCTAACCTTAGCTAATTCTAGTAACAAGTATTGGCTAATTCTGGTTTGTAGGCTAGCCAATGCTTTGCCATGTGTCCTATTTTATAGGGAGCATTCCCACATTCTCTGTAACCTCTAGAACCATTATTCACTCACTTTTCCCCTTAATTAAATCAGCAACCACTTTCCTTAACTGCCCATATTTTTATGGAAATGGTTGCACACTTGGTCAAAACTCATTTGTTCACGTTTAGAAGCACATATCCCCTTCAACCAAACTCCAGAAGTGATTCGTGTGCGAACAAGTGACATGAGGACTAAGACCGAGTGTGAGACCCATTCCCTCAGTTGAATGCTAGCCTCTGTTTACAAGGCTAACTGTTTTTGGCTGATAGGTATTTAGCCAAGCTCAACCATTGTAGCCTTCAAACTTTAGGGACACTGCGCATGGGTGGATAAGCATTCTCAAAGTCTTAAAAAATATCTTAATTATTATTCATCCAACTTTAACATAATGAAAATAGAAAAATAACCAAAATAGTATCGGAACGACCTCTTTTCAAGGTCGAAACAACCTCAACCGAGCTTGTCTTATAATAATGGATAATGAATTTGAGGTTAAGGTTTTTCTCATTACCTATGAGATGTAGGGTTCAAAAACAATAATGAATTTGATTATGCTAGTTAACCAAAAAAAGCAGCTATATCATTGACAAGTATTTTCTTTACTATATGCGCGCGTGTAATGTCAATGTGCTGTTGACATTGATGTTGACAAATGGCCACGTGATCCGTGTTCACATGTCAATTTGCAACTCTCCATTGATATACTCATTGTCAATAACCGGTCAATAATACACCCAACATTGTTAATAATCCTTATTATTTAAAAAAAAATGGATTAAGTATATATACTCCAAATTGCAATTAATAAGCAAAGTTGTAGATTCCCTATAAATAATGAAATTGAGTTGAGTAAGCCAAAAACAAGCATAATAGTGGCGTGAAGAAATTAAAAAGACCCACATTTTTGTAATGAAGTGAATGTAGTCATGTATACTCTCTATGTCTCTCTGTCGTAGAGATATGAGCAAATGAGAAACACAACTACTTGAGTTCTATTTTTTTTTTTCTATGTGCTTTTTATTTTTATACGCCTACTTCAGTGTATCTATGATAATTAACAAATGATTTGTTACATTTAAAATTGATCTTCTGGGTATGAATTTATTTATGAAAAAATTAATAATTTTGGAAAATGCATTTTGTTGTTATATATTTGACAGCATATATTGGAAACATAATTCTAAAAGACATTTCTCAGACTAACATGTCAGAGTAGGAATAAGCCAGGTCAGGCCAGACCATGTCCTAAACAAGCTAGGCTTATAATTGGAACATTAGGTTTGAATCTAGCCTATTAGCTCTTAGAGGTTTTTCTAGTTTTTTTTTTCCTGGCTTAACTTGCCCAAGAGGTTTGACCTAATCTGAAGCTTACTTCTAAAACCTATATTTAAAATATGTTATAAATCATAGGGATAAATACATTTTACCCCCCTGAATTTTAGGTCATGTGCAATTTACCCCTTGACTTTTCAAAATATGTATCGCGACCCCCTGAACTTTCGAAACTGTGCAAGACACTCCTTAGTATAGTTTTTCCAACTATAAAGATAAGATTATATGCACTTAACCCCCTGAAGTTTCTAATTTGTGCAACCCGACACCTTGTTCGTGAATAATATGTGCAATTAACCCCCTGACTTTTTTAGTGTGTGCAACTCGACACCGGGGTTTTTTTTGCACAATTTGAAAAATTCAGGGGGGGCTTTTGCACATTTTGAACAATAGGGGGTTTTTTGTACAATTTGAAAAGTTCAAAGGGTCGCGTTGCATATTTTGAAAAGTTAGGGGTTAAATTGTACATGACCTAAAGTTCAGGAGGGTAAAATGCATTTAACCCTAAATCATATAATAGGTAATAATAAGGCATATCCTTTCATGTAGGCCTAAATAGTCCTAAACATTGTAACATTCCTTAAATAGGTCTTAACAAAAACAATATAGAACAAAAAATGTTCTCAATAATGGATTATGAAAGCTTACTACAAGAGCAATTTTAAGATAACATCAAATACAAAAGCTTAAGAACGTCATCTAGCAAATCTAAACCACAATGATGCAAAGACACTCTTAACTAGCACAATACAGAACCTTTGATCAGAGAATAACAACAACATACATTCATGTACAGTTTCATTAGCCAATATAAAGGAGAGAAATGCAACTAAATCTAGCTAGGATTAAAATCAAAATCTTGATAGCATCACTCATTTATCAAATTGTTCAAATACAAAATAGTCTCAAGAATGATTATAGCAAAAACATTACAATACAAACAATACCTTAAGATTTATGATAACCTCAGAAACTTTCTTAATGACACATTAATATTAGATATTGCTGGATTTAGTGAGGAAACAACGGATCTTTTAGCAAGTAGAGGAAATCAAAGAGCACAAAAACTAAGCATCCAATCCTAGAAAAAAATAAATAAATAAACTAGTGAAAAATTCTCAACCATCAAAGATCCAAAAGGAAACCCAATTGAGCAAAGATTAAAACTTCAATCAAGATCTAGTGGAAACGTATAACGCCTTGATTTTTCCTTCTATGTAAAATGACCAAAATGCCCTTGAAGTCATTTTACATGAGAATCAAGGATGGTCGATCCTGGTCATTCCCAAAGGATTAATTTAATGTTTGAAGGGGACTATATGTGTTTTTGATAGCAAACAGTAAAAAAATTGCAATTTCTGATTTCTTTCCCATGTGCAGAATAACTAAAATGCCCACAAGGTAATTTAACGGGAGATTAAGTGACAATTGGACCAGGTTGTCACTTGGGAGTTGAATATGTTAATTTGAAGGGATATCTGATGTTTAGATGAGTTCTAGAGAGTTTTTGTGTAAAATTACTATTTGGCCCCTATTTAGTATTAATTAAGCTTAATCAAAGTAATTAAGGGCATATAGGTAATATTATGCTCTAATTAAAGGTTAATTATTTTATTAATTAATTTTAAGTTAAAATAATTCTTTGGAGTTAATTGAGGCCCAAGATCGGTTAGAGAAACTTAATCCTACTCTTAATTAAATATTAGTAAAAAAGAGACAAAAAGTGCTTTAAGAGACACAAAAATAAAAGTAGGGGACAAATAGAGATATGTTGGTATTTGAATTTTCAATTAATCAAGGCTAGCCTAGCTAACCGTGAAAGACACCTCTCTAACCTTGTCTTGAATGTCCTAAACACCTTATTACCATTCTCTAACAAGTTCCCTAATTAAACCTACCCTTAACCTTAATCCCCACAATCACAAGACACACAAAAAATCCCACCTAATCCCTTCTATGAGCCGCGGCAACTCCCCCTCATTTTCACTCTCATATTTTGGTTTTTTTTTTTCAAACACTCTCACACTCTTTCATTTCTTTCCATCAACTTTTTTAGCCAAACTTGATCACCAAGTTGTGTAAAAAATTCTCTTTTCCTCTCCATCTCAAACTCATTTCTCTTTCTTTTTCAAGAACCTCCATTGTTGCTCTGCATCCAAGCTCCAAACCTTAAACAAACACACTACCACCATAGATCAACCCCAAAACACATAAGCTTTCATCTTCATGCACAAAGACACCACAAAAATCGCTCATCCTATTTTTCTCTCGCTTTGGCCAAAAACTCATCTTCTTCAAACAGAAGATTTTTTCTTCTCTTCTTTCATATGAACAAATGTTTTCATCTTACAAGCAAGAAACATATTTTGGTAGGGATTTTGTTCTTATGTTTTCCTTTCTTTTTACTCTTTTCTTTTGGTTTAGTTGTGATCAAAGCTATGACTTGATGATAGTGGTGAAACCATCATATTTATGACCTCTAAAGCTCAAAGCTTGATCTTTGGTTTTCTCTAGAAAGAGAAAGAATGCCCATTTGTTTTCTTCCTTGGTTGTTTTGAGCTTAATGGTGAGTCTAAAGAGAACAAGGTTATTGGAAGCAAATAAATGAGAGACTCTGAATCTTATTCATGCTCTTTTAGGGTTTAAGCTCTGTTCCATTGTTCATTTTGTGGAGAGTGTTAAGATTGATAGCGTTAAAGTTCCACACTTTTTGGTGTTTTTGGTTCTTGAGGCTTTAATGATATGTTCAATGGCTTAAAAATGAACTTGCATATTCATGTTATGTTTCAAGTTTTGCATTTCATATTTATATTTCAAGCTGTCACCTTATATTTTTAAAAGCTTAAAAATGAACTTGCATATTCATGTTTATCTTTCAAGTTTTGCATTTCATATTTATATTTCAAGCCATCACTGTATATTCTTGAAGGCTTAAAAAGTAAACTTGCATGTTCATCTTTATGTTTCAAGTTTTGCATTTCATGTTTATATTTCAAGTCATCATCTTATACTCTTAAAGGCTTAAAAATGAACTTGCATTTCATGTTTATATTACAAGTCATCACCTTACATCCTTAAAAGCTTAAAATGAGCTTGTATTGCGTATTTATGCTTCTAGTTATCACTTTATATCTTTAACACTCACGACTTGCCTCCTCTTTGTCTTAAAGGAAATATTGATCATGGACACACACACACTGGCCAAGCATGGATAATGGGTTTGAAGTTGGTTTTATTTTATTTTAACACTTGAATCTTGTGTCTAAAGTATTCAAAGGAATTTCGAAAGAGCTAGAAACTCAAAAGGAGCGAACATGTGATTTTTGAGCACATCAAACCCTACAATGTAATTTAAGAATAGCCACTATTTTAATGTTAAAATTTAATTTCTCCTAAAATAATTTTTTGTGTTTTAAATGTCTTAGAATAGTTTTTGGGAGAAAACAGTAACTAGAAAAGGATAAAAATGTAATTTCCAAATTTTTTCATATTTTCAATTTTTGTCATTAATACTTACTATTTGCCACTATTTGGTACTATTTGGATGCTTTAAAAATGTTAATAGAATAAAATGCCAAATTGGTCTTTCAGATTTGCATCGGGGGACAAATTAGTCCCTCATATTTTGAAAATTTCAAATTGGTCCGTCATATATAAAAAAAAATGGACAAATTGGTCCATTCATACAATTTCATACAGTTAAAAAAGAGACAAATTGGTCTCTCTGTACACTGTATAAGGGAACAATTTAGGATTTTCAAAATCTGAGAGATTAACTTGTCCCCCGATGCAAATTTGAGGGACTATTTGGGTATTTAATCATGCTAATGATTATTGCAAAAATCATTTTTAGCATCCTAGACGTCTCAAAGGATAATTACAAGTGTTAGGTTTGGGTAGATTTGCAATTACGGAAAGTTACATTTTGAACTTCTCAAACATGTGAATTTTGGCAAAATGAGTGTAGTTAAAATCAATAATGATTTTGGATGTGTCCATGTATTCAAAATACCATTGTGATGTTAAGGATGAATTTTAGAAGTATTGGCACTTACTAAGTGTCAAAAAGTGAAACTTTGCACATTGGCCCCTAAAATCTAAAAAAATTGGCCAATGGCCCAAAATGATTTTTATGATGATTTTAAATGATTTCTAAAGTGATATTGGTCTCTTAAAATGGAAATTAATTTTGAGTATCATTAGTTTTGAGAAAAAAAACATGTTGAATAGGAAATTTATACTTTGACCCACAAAATTTTAAAAATTTTAGTTTTTGAAGCCTTCTGGGAAATTTATATGCTCATGTTTGCATCTCTATATGACATACTTAGATTAAAGGTGACGTGAGACATATGAAGATGATCCTTCAGACTCTAGAAATTAATGGTTATGGGAGATGATCTAAGGAAATGATCCTTTAGACTCTAGGAATTAATGGTTATGAAAGATGATTAATGCCACCTATCCCTCACTCTGGGAGTCAAGAAATAGCTTATCGAGAGGATAAGTGTAGGTTAGTGATGACTAGCTAGGTATGAGCTCATAACCTTAGAACTCTTAAGAAGAGAGAGTACTAGGATGGCCTTTTATAAGAGAATTAGAGAGTTAAGTCACCTAAGAAAGTAAAGACGAAAGTATGTGCTCAGAAGTTTATATTCCTTATGCCATGATAGTTTACTACAATATGTGTGGTATGTTGCATAAAACATTGAAATGCATTCATAATATGGCATGATGCGTTTATGACATTAAGAGATCATGGTAAAAGACACGGACCTTTGCTAATAGCTTTTTTAAAATCCTAATAAATGAACCTTGTGTGATACCCAAAATATGGAATTTATTAGTATATGAATTATCAGTATTATTATAATTATATACAAGTAACGCGACAGGAGTTGTTATAGTATTTTAATATTATAACATAATATGCAAAGTTTTCATTTTAATATTATTTTATTATAATGTGGTGCACGGTTATAAGGTTTAATAATAAAATAACATATTATAGTTTTAATATTATTTTTTATTACATACACACACATACACACACACACACACACAACCATAACGAATGACATAACATGTACATGGGACACTGATTGCTCCGTTCTCAATTTCATTTTTGTCTACTAGTAAATATTAGACACATCATAATACTCCCAAATACTTTTCTAAGAACCCTAGTTGTTGGAGGATTTTTCCCTAGAGAGAAAAACATGGTCCTCTCAATTTTCTTTGATTAATCTCTTTCGATAAGTAATCTTTATGGAATTGAGTCAGTTCCTTCCCCTTTTTATATAATTTGTGAGTTTGGGTATTATTAGGCATAGTTTTCTCTCAACATTTTTCCTCCCTACCATCCCAAAATCGGGTTGGGTCATAAATTCAAATTATTTATGTCTTCATTATATTGTTTGGCAATTACCAGTGTCATTCTAATTCCTTAGAGTCAAGTTGTTAGTGGAAGTGCACTCTCAGCTACCAACGGTAAGTGGGTTAAAGCTCATGACCATACTTTTGGTCATTATTATTATTTTTCCTAGATTATATACTTTATTTATGAAATTTTAGAATGATTAATGCCAAGAAATATGTCTTTATGAATTATAGAAATTTTAGAAAATTATTTTTTTGTAGTTATCATGATAAATTATTATTTTAGAGAACTCATGGGACCGTACTTGTTGTATGTATGATTTAGATTTATTTTATCAGTCAGAAAATTTCATGAATCCCAATTTTATATGAATAATAAGAATAGTGAATTTTGTTGTTATTAGTTTTTAGCCAATAAATAGTGAGAAATAGATTAACGAGTTAATGGCTACATGATTGATCTTTAACCTTGGTACAAATGGTTCGCTAGAAGACTAGCTTACTACAGAAGGAACCCTGTGTAGTGTCCATTTATGGGACTTAGTTAGACGTCCATCAGATTAGCCATTGGCTCAGATTCAGCTATTCAACTTAGATATTTATGTACAGAATCATTACTATTTCTCTACTAGTTATTAAAATGGATTCAGTTAATTTATTGTTTCTAGTATAGTTATATGTATGTATGTATGTATGTGTATATATATGTATAATGTTTTACATTAGTTGCATACATGTTATGTATTTTTGTTGGTGTCCTATGCGGGTTGTGAATGGAGGCTCAATCACTGAATTTTGATGAACTCACTCATCTCCTTTCCTTCCATATAGACACAACTATAGGTGTAGTTGCACCACAGGATCCTCCCTAGTAGTGCTACAGTTTCTTTTGGTGAGCTTTACTTTGGAGTGGAGCTTATTGTTAGTTATGTCAGTTAGTAGTGCTCCAATACTTGTGTAGGCAGGATCTGGTACACGCATTATATTGTTTTGATTACTTTTAGAATTTCAGTCATTTATTTAATTATGCTTGGCTTGGCCCAAATTATGGATTTTATGCAGCTTTTATGTTTAGGGTTTATGCTTGGAAACATTTTCAGAATTATGAAATTTAGTTAAATTTGAGATAGTTTTAATGTATTCGATTTATTTATGCATATTAGTCAATCAAATTATTAGAGGCTTCTGTGGGAATCCAATCTCTCACGTGCCGGTCACGTTCTATAGGCAGGTTGTGACACCTTGCTATGTCCACTATTTTAAAAAAGAAACACGAGGTTCCTGAGGATGAAGATGATGACGTATATTTCGAGGAGAAGGCCCTAATGAGATTCTTGTGTCAGTTTCTCACATCGTCTATCTTCTTTTCCATCTTGTCTTCAGAGGCTGATGGCGACATTCGTGCTCTATATTGACACACCCACTTGGGAGCTGCACTACGACCTAGGCAACCAGCCATACCACTTTGTCGGTTATTATGCAGTACATGTGTTCATGTTTGTGGACTATCCATTTGCGTGCCTCGTCACTAGCTTTTGGTTTTCTACGGCTACCCCTTTCACTAATGATTTTGCTTTTGAGCATAGACGTCCACGTACGGAGGAGTTCCCTTGCACTCGCCCTACTGCTGTAGCTATGAGAGACTTCCCGGTGTATATGCCCCGATTGTAAAAGCCTCCCAAGTATAACATCATCCTTAAACCATGACATTAGACTCAAGAAGGTTAACTCATTCCATTTGATTTTTTATGTGTTTGTGGTTTATATCGTAAGACATGGATGATTACTTTTTTTTTTAGTTTTTTCAACAACAAAACAAATTGAGAATGACTTTACTAAAAGCTGAGATTTGTTGTTATTGTGGTGTTGAAAAATTATAAATGTTTGTTGCAAAAAGTTGTACATCAGTAGCAAAATGTTGTAAACCAATTGAGGATAAATACTAAACAGGTTCAGGATTAAATATAAATATAAAATTATATTATGAAAATGTGTAAACTATTATATAAACAGTTGTAATCCTTTATGCAAAAAGTTATAAAACAATGCACAAAAAGTTGTAAACCAGTATGTAAAAAGTTATAAATCGATTTATAATTAATTGTGAACATGTTTAATATTTGTTCTAGATTGGTTTTCAATTAATTGTAAACTGGTTTACAATTTTTTGTGTATTGATTTACAACCTTTTGCATACTAGTTTATACCTTTTTGTAATATAATTTTACATTTAATCTTGAACCTATTTAGTATATGTCCTCAATTGGCTTATGACATTTTCCTACTTGTTTATAATTTTTTGTGCACTGGTTTACAACTTTTTGCATATTGGTTTATATATTTTCATAATATGATTTTACATTTAATTCTGAACCCATTTAGTATGTCTCCTAAACTGGTTTACAATATTTTGCTATTGGTTTACAACTTTTTGTGCACTGGTTTACAATATTTTGCATATTAATTTACACATTGTTGTAATGTAATTTTACATTTAATTTTGTACCTGTTTAGTATGTATCCTTAATTGGTTTACAAAATTATGCTACTGGTTTACAACTTTTTATATATTGATTTACAACTTTTTGCATACCGGTTTATAACTTTTCGTAACACCCATTTACAATTTTTCAACTCTAGTTTTCAACAATAACAACAAATCTCAGCTTTTAGCAGAGTCATTCTCAATTCGTTTTGTTACTGGAAAAACTAAAAAAAAAAAAAAATCATCCATGTCTTACGACATAAACCACAAACACATGAAAAATCAAATGGAATGAGCTAAGCCTTCATGCGTGAGGATAAGTTTTGTACGCTGTCAATAGATCTTAATTCTCCTTCTTCTTTTTCCTCTTGTGATGGATGAAGAACTAGAGAGAGAAAATGAAAGCTTTGGTGGGTGAGAGAAATAAAAACAAGAAAGAGATAGTGAACAGGAAAGGACGTTGTTTTTTCTTTCTTTCTTTTTTTCCTTTTCTTTGTTTTGGCTTTCTTTTCTTTTGCTTGCCAAAATTGCTCCTCCATATCCTATACCATCTCCATATGCCACTTTTGTCTAGTAGCATAGTGTAAGTATTAGGTGTAGGTATTATGATGGTTATGTATCATTCCTCTATCCTATATATCTTAGGAGCACTACTTGGTAGTGCAAAAGTTTTTCTTACGAACATCATGAAACAAAGCATGGCCACTTAGAAGGGAGAAAATTTGTGGATGCCCAAAACATAGAGCACTGTTTCATTTTTTTTTTCTTATTAGCATTTTTCATATCCTAATTACGTGATTCAAAATCATAAATTTTAGGGTCAAATAAGAATTATAGATAATTTACTAACAAAACTTCACTACAATTTCTTTTTAACAACTTAACATATTTTTTGTTACATCATAACATTACATATTTGATAACTATAAAAAAATATAGATTTAAATTTTTTTTACGTGAGAAATACAGATTTAATAAAATTTTTCATTTATTATTAATTCAGTTAATATTTATTTTAGTCCATGACTTTATACTTTTATTTTAGTCATTGACTTTTAAAATAAGTTAAATTAGCCCTTAATATTATAAAATATGACTCATATTAGTCCCTCTGCCCACTTTTATTTATCATTTCATCAATTAAATGATTATATGTAATGTTAAGTGATACAATTGATATACTTTATATCATCTGAAGCATAATTGAGTTTAAAATAATTCATTTTAATGCCTAAAATTATACAAATGAGTCATTTAAACCTACTCTTCAAATCATAAAATGACTTATTTTATGCAAATTTAGATACCAAAATAAGTTTAAACTTTATTATACTTTAGATGACATATGATGTGTCAGTGTATCACTTAACATTATATATTATCATTTAATTGATAAAATATAAAATAAAAGTGGGGATGAGGAACTAACTTGACTCATGTTTTGTAATGTTGGGGACTAGCTTTACTCATTTTAAAAGTTATGGATTAAAATGATTCACAAGTAAAGTTAAGAACTAAATTGAATATTATCTCTAATTAATTTTTTGAAAAATAAACATCAAGTGAGTAACTCGCTTGATGGCTATTGTTGGGTGCCTATATATAAAATACAAAATTAAATTAAAGCCATTGCTGGGGCGGAGTATGGCCGATTGATTATTATTATTATTTTGAGTAAACACCTAACTGGATCTCTGATAATTTTATTGATAGATAAATTAGTCTCTAACAAAAAAAAAATTAATATTGAGATCTCTTACAATTGTAAAAATAGGATACTATTAGTCCCTAATAACTTCATCAATGGACAAATTGATTCCTAGCAATAAAAAATTAATGTTAAGGTCTCTCACAATTATAAAAATAGGACATATAAGTCCATGCCTCATTTGTAACTTGTTAAATGCTAATGTGAACTTTAATTATTGATTTATATGATACTCCTTAATCTCAATCAATAGTAACTAAAATACACGCTTTATTTTTGTTTGTATTTGTATTTTTTATTTTTGTAAATTCCTACTAAATACTCCAATATTTCACCATAAATTCATAATTATCTTCCCAAAAGAGTTATATATTGGAGTATAGTGATTGCATATTAGAAAATAACATAATACCATCATGCTTAGTATGTGATGCTCTATTAAATTTTGGAATATTTAGAAAGAGATTTGCAAAAATGAAAAGAGTGCATTTTAGTAAATTAATAATGATTAGAATTAGTGAGTGTCATATAGATTAATAATTAAAGTCCATCTAGCATTTAGTAGGTTGCAGTTGAGTGAAAAAAATATAATGCCTTATTTTTGTAATTGTGCGGACTCCAACATTACTATGTTTTTTTTTTAATCAAAGACCAATTTGTCTATCAATGAAGAAATTGTTAGGGATCTATAGTGCCCTATTTTTGTACTTGTAAAGGACTTCAACACTAATATTTTTTATTAGCCGAGTAATTTGTTCATCAATAAAATTGTTAATGGCCTATAATATTCTATTTTTATAATTGTAAGAGACCTCAATACTAATATTTTTTGTCAGGGATTAATTTGGGTGTTTAATATATTTTTTTTTGGTTGATAAATGACAATAAATTATATCACATTTTCAAAGGCTCTATAAAAAAAGAAAAAAGGCTCTATCAATGGGACCAATTATTGTCACGTGGTATAGTTGAATTTACTGTAATTATTGTGGATAGCAATAAAGAGAGAATTAATACGAAAGGAAGAAATATTGTCAAATTACGAAAGGAATCACATGAAATACTTAATTAGTGTGAAGTGCAGAAGCGGCATACGCAGCAGCTCTTTTGATAAGGAAAAATTAGCCGAAAGTGGAAGCAACGGGGCAAAAGAAATGGTTCGCCTGTAGGCTGGCTTTGAATGTGTTGACGTGAAAATGTATATTATTATTGGTTTTGAGTATTTTAATTTTGATGTGCCATGTTAGCTTTTTGAATATT
The DNA here is from genome assembly GCA_031216105.1 of Dalbergia cultrata. Taxonomy (NCBI): domain Eukaryota; kingdom Viridiplantae; phylum Streptophyta; class Magnoliopsida; order Fabales; family Fabaceae; genus Dalbergia; species Dalbergia cultrata. The sequence goes on from CM062352.1 coordinate 36,353,447, forward strand.
AATCAATATTTAGCAAGCAATACGACTCTATTAGTATTGCTGGTACAACTCCAGTTGTGCCTCACAAAGTACACCTTACCAACAACATAACCTGTTTTTTAGTTTAAAATTTATATTCACAGAAGATATAAGATAATTTTATATTAACAACTAATAGAAACGTTAAAAAAAATGTTAAATTACCATGAGTAGATTATAATAGGTAGTTACCTTGTATATTTAATATTTTTTAAAATTTTTATTAATTTATAGTATAAAATTATTTTATACTATTAATACATAAAAATTAAATTTTTTAATTTTTTAAAAAGTATTGATCGGGAAATTAAATTAAAATAATATATTAATTATTTATCACAATAAATATGTATAATTTTAATTGAAATTTGATTTTTTCTCTTCAATTTTTTCATCAAAATATATAAAAAAATAATTATCATTTTCTTTTTTTATTATTTTTTTATTTTTCTCTTAATTTCCCTTCTTGTTCAAACAAATCATAAAAGAGACGTAGTCTTTCATCATTTGTAAATTAATTTCCATTTTAGCAAATTTTCTAATCACATCCTTCATTTATGGTCATTGCAACATATGGACCTTGGATGGTTCTAATTGGCCTCGGAGAAGACTTCGATATTTACTAATTATTGGAGTATTGAATTACCTATGATTTATCTTTGCAGTATTATAAGATTGAAAATTGGTATTCAAATTTTAGAGAATTTTTAGATATTGAAGGAGAATAAAAAAAATTCTCTCCAACATTTTTACTCTGTAACATTTGTAGAGAAAATATTTTGAAAACTTGATTGAATGACGATGATTGTTAATTCTTCAAGGAATTATAGTCCGTCAATAGATATTTTAAGTAAACTTGTATTTGAAATATATATTAAGAAACATGATCTCTTTTGAAATGAGACCAGTACTCAATTTTTTGAGGAATTGTAATTATACAATGGAGATTTACAAATAAGCTTTTATCCGAATACATGTTGTTTTAGAACAAAAATTTTCTATTCTGAGCATGTATCTGCTCTAAAGTAACAAATGGTGGAAAATTTTCATGATTCATTTATGAAAAATTTTCTTCCACTCTTATTTCTCAACCAAACACACCCTAAAACTAAAAATCTCTCAAATTTTATACATAATCATAACCTGTCCAATAATATAATAAAAAGCTTAAGACAGAAAATTTCCTTAGTCCCCATTACATAAATGAAAATTTCCATAACCTAATATATAGTATATTAAAGGAAGACTTTGCATGAGATTTGCTATGTGGACTTTATTTTTTGGCATTTGAAAAAAGGGCTTGCCATTTGACACTAGTAATAATTGCTTACATGTCATCAATAAATAAATAAATAAATAATAGTATATATCGAATTTCAAATTGAATATTTCCTCTTGTTAAAAACCTGAAATAATTAAATAGGTTTATAAGTCTATTAGTACCATTCTTATCTATTGGTCAAAATAATTACATTTCACTTAATAAGAAAAAAATAAAAATAAAAAATATTCCATAATCTTAAATGTTGACACACGAAAAACACTACGCCATTATATTGAGCTATTATTTGCTCTATGTTTTAAAACATAAAATTAATAAAAAAATATGGAAAGAAAAGCTCTCTAACAAATTAATGTTATATTACATATTCAAATAAAGGTATATTTTTTCCCGTAAATTCATATATTTTGTAAGTCGATTGCTAATGATTTATATTTATCTATTTTACAAAAAAAAAAACCCATTAAAATCACATTCAACTTCAATAAAATATTTTTTAAATATTATAATTTATTATATTTTTATACTTAAATTTTTCATGTAATACACGGGTGATACTCTAGTATCGATAATTATTGCACATGTATTGCTCATTCATTTAAAATTAAATTTATTTTTTATACACTGATATTGTAAAATTGTTTACAATGTAAAATTATTTTAAACTATCAACAAATAAAATTTCATTAAAGTGCCAAATCACCCTACATAATCACTCATTACTCACTCTGATAGCTAGCACTGCAATTTTACATTTGCTTAAATTTTTATTGGTTAACAGTTTGTTGCAAAGTCTTGAAAATTTTGGTGAAGATTCAATCCTTTGAAACTCAACGTGAAAACCGAAGACAAACTCATTGGCCTAACGGCCTCTCTGTTTTTGGGACTGCATAAAATGAGTTTTTCCTTCTTCTGTTTTTTTTTTGCATAAGACTTTTTCGTTGATAACATATGGAAAAGGAAATATATTCTTAAAAAATTTGGTGAAGATTCAATCCTTTGAAACTCATCGTGAAAACCGAAGACAAGCTCATTGGCCTAATGGCCTCCCTATTTTTGGGACTACATAAAGCGAGTTTTTCATTTTTTTTTTCTTGACATAAGAGTTTTTCGTTGATAACATCAGGAAAAAGGAAATATATTTATGAAACGAAAAAGATATATGGACACCAAATTCATCCAATTTGGTCAACAAACTACACAGGCAAATTAATGGGGGTGGAGCCCCAGGTATCATTGAATAGTAAAAATTCATTCCCCTTCAAGGTTTAATCTTTAACTTTAGATATAGAGTTGTCTTAAATATTCGAATTAACTGTCTTATTCTTTTAGGTGATGATAAATCAGCAAGCAAATTAGTCACTTTACTCTAGGATGGAGGTATAGAATTACACAAAACCTAAAAAAAAATAATAATAATGGGGTGGGGCTCGGCGCGTGAAGTCTGCATTAACGTGAATGGGTGCGCGCTTATACTCAACGCAAAAAGTGGAGAGAACAACCATGAAGCGTGCGCGTTCCTTACACATAACCCCTGACAGCTTGAGTGTCATTTGACACGCACTGGCTTCTGCCGGCGCAACTCAAGTATTTGTCTCGCGATACCACGTGCCACGGCCATGTTCTCTTGCTTAAACTCAACGATGAAGTATAAACCCAACTCTCGTAAACGAAAAATTACATGGTGATCTGAATATTTCAACAAATTAATATATAATTTATGGATTAGAATTAAGTTACACGGATAAAAATTTAAGTATATTTGTGTTTTTAATAAATTTTGATATATTTTTTTATTGATTCAATTTTCAAGTTTTAATTACTTATCATAAATATCAACCGTGCCAAATTTAAGAAAAGTTAAACATCAATGAGAATATAATAACGAAACTCTTATTCTTGCTCATTCCAAGCATAGATATTATGTTGATTTTTATGTACATAAAAACTACGTCAAATATTTTAGATTAGTTTGAAATTTTATAATCATGATCTATATGACATGGACTTATAATATAATGGTGAATTTTATTAAAAATTAATCCAATAAAAAGTTATTAAATAGTGTAACAATTATTTAAAGTTACATAAATATAACTTGATTCTAATCTATTATTTAATAATTGTTTTACGTAATACTTATCATTAAAATAGATCATTAAACTTATAAAAAGATTTAATAAGTTTCAACAACGAATAGCCCATTTTTATGTTAATTTGAAGTCTATATTCTTATAACACCGCATATGAAAAGGTATTCCAAGTCAATTAAACTAAAACTTAATCTAATCAAATCTTTTTTCATACCAAACTGTTCGAAGTATATTGAACTAATCTGATCATACGTGGGCTGAGATAAAGTACTCCTACCGTTAGTTTTTCTGTTCACAACAGTTAAAATTAAAATCTAAAATAACTTAGGGGTAGTTTGGAAGTGTTTTTCTATTTTTGTTTTTAAAAACTATTTTAAAAAATAATTTTAAGTTTAGCTTTTTTCTTAAAAAAAAGAAAAACCTATTTGGTAATTTAACTTTAAAAATAGTTTTATAATGGTGAAAAACAAAAAATTTGTTTGGATAATTTTTTAAAAAATAACTTTTAAAACTAATAAAACAAAAAATTATTTGGTAAATTACATTACTACAAATGACAAATTTTAACTATTATATTTTATGGATAATATTTTTCATATATACTTAATAAATAAAGTTTTAATACAATTTTCTATTTTAAAAATAGTTATAATACAGCTTGGTGTCAATTTTTCATAACAATACATGAGAAAAAATAACTTTCATTAATTGAAACTTAAATAGTCCAACAATGTGAATTGTTAAATCAATTTTAGTCCATAAAAGTCTCAGTCCCCAAATCAAAACCATACATAGAAATCAACCAATCAAAAACAGAAAACAGAAAAAGAAAAGTTGAACAAAAAAAAGAAGAAGGCTGAATCAGAGCTTCCCCAACACCTTCAACCCTCCATCTTCCTCCTCTTCTTTCTCCATCGTCCTTCAACCCCACCGCCCCCTTCCTTTCCGATCTCTGCCAACCGTCACACATCCCGTCACCGTGTTGCTCCGGATATGCCTCCAGTTGTGCCTGTAACTTCCGCGAGCTCAGCCATCGCCGCGTGGCTCTATCAATCCCCCCCTCTCTCTCTCTCTTTTACGGTGGCTTGCGAGGTGGGTCTTGGTTCGCAGGCGAGCAGAGGAGTAGAGGAGTGGCGAGCTTGCTGCTGCTTGGTCGCTTGGTTTGCTGCTGGGTCACCGGGGCTGCTACTTGGTTGTCGGCACTACTACTGGGTTGCCGCTTGAGGTCGCAGCCAAGTGAGAAGAAAGGAAGGCTTGAATGGAGAAGTCCAACAAAGTGAAGGGGCTATGAGCTCCTTGGCCACTAACAGGTGAGAAAAGAAGAAAGGCTTGAATGAAGAAGTCCAATAAAGTGAAGGGCGCTGTGAGCTCCTTGGCCACAAATGGGAATAATAGAGTGCCAAGAACACAAATTCTAAACATTTACAAGTTTGCCTCCATATGTTTTCTCAATTTTAAAGCAAAAGAATAAAAAAACAACTCAAAGTTGTTCCTAGTTTTCTGTTTTTAAAACCTGATTTGTGTTTCTTGTTTTTAAAACCAAATTTTGTAAAACAAATTAGCAAAAAATATTTTTTAGTCTTTTGTTTTTAAAAACACAAAACTGTTTTTAAAAATAGCAACCAAACAACCCTTTACTAAGTTAGGATGCTTTTTCAGCAACTTCTCACCACTAGATCTAATAATTGGTGGTCATTTATTGATTTTTTTTAAGCCTTTATGGTATCTCTAGCATCGTTGCAATTATAAGACTATTTCAATAATTACTTTCTTTGGATAAGGAATTTTAATAGAGTAATGTATTTAATGGGAGATATTAAAATGATTTGGCCTTAAATTCTTTGTTTAGATATTGAATAGATGAATTTAGGAAATTCCTAGCATTTTTATTGGCTATTTTGCTTAACCCAAATTAGTGGATTTACGATTCCTCTTATTGAGAGGCAATTGTTAAATTTCCTTGTCATTTTATTATCGGAAATGTTAACGCACTGTTGCAACGCACATACACGATGCATATGATACGGAAAGGGTGTTTCATAGTGTGCATCCACATACTGAAGGACTATAGAGTAAGCTGCAGCAGGGAAAAAATTGAAAAAAAGAAACCCGCGTGGGTCTTATACCCCAGTTGCCCCCTAAACCCCACCACAAACACAAATCTCTCCCTATTCCCGCGAACAAGGCAAACTCTCTCTTTTCAAGCGACCTTTTTCTTTCATCATCACTACTAAGTCTGCCCACGCAACCGCTCCCTCATGCCATTAAGCCTTGCAAACCCTCTCCCTTAACTCCATAAACCTCACACATTGATCTTCTTCTTCACCATAGCATGGCCTACCACACCGCACCATCACACGCTCTTCCTTGGAACCCAGTGAACTTTGTCCATTATTCATTGTTTTTCATCTTTCATCCTATCTAAGCTGGCCACGGCATACCAATAATGGCATCCACCATCCTCAGCAGCAACAACAACATTCCTGAGACAGTAAAGGAGCCACCGTGAGGCCGTGACATCCTCCGGCTCCATAGCAACATGTCCTCCTCTTCCTGTCACAGCTCTTTACAAGTTAAAGGTTTGTCATATTTTCCCTTTTTTGTGCTTCAATGGCTAGGGTTTGAGTCTTTGGAATGTAAGGTTTGGGATTTTAATTGATTGGTAATTATTGTTATGTTTTGATGTTTTTCATTTGGGTAAACATCACTAACCATGGTCCTTAACCTTCGTTGATTGAAGAACAACGTCAACCATAGAAAATGGTCACCCCACCAAATACTTGCTGCTAATATATTATCTGCAAAATATTATATGGGTTTCATAGAGGAAAAGAAAGAAATAAGGGAACAAAACCATAAAAATAGAATAAGAAGAAATAAGTGAAATAGAGGACTGTTATTTGGATGTTAAAGATTAATTTCTCTGCCTACATATTGTGATGGATGGTAAGTCAGTAGATAATGTAGGAAAAGAAAATGTTTTGGTATCGATTTATTATGATGTGGCTAAAAGTATATATGAATATTATGGGAGTTCATATGTTTGCAAGCGAAGTTAATGAATATTGATCAACTTTTCATACAACTATAAAAAAAAGGACAAAAAATAAAAATAAAAACAATGAAATAGAGAACCAAAATATTTTTCACTTTAATTTGGCTTCAACTTCACTATTTGGATGAAATGGTTTGAAGAACTTGGGTTAGTGAGTGATGTTCATATTTGGTGAATGCAAAGAATACTGGCTTCAAATAGTGGCTAATTAGCTGCATAGGTTGCCTAAGTTTTTTTGGTAAAGAAGGAAGTGGTGCTTGGTTGTTAGCAGCTGTCAAATTAAAGCGATAATTCAATTTTCTTTTCATGTGAAAAAAAAACAGGTTACTGCGATTGACAACCATGGTTGGAGGGATGGAACTTCAAAGGGTGGAGTGGCAATCTGTAACGAGAATGGAGTTAAGTGTCATATGAGAAAATCTCAAGGGGTGTTAGTGATATTTACCCTTTCATTTTAAGGGTTTGATGCTTGATTTTAATTGATGTTCTTAGTTTGAACCCTGTGCCTCTCGCATGCAAAGTGAGCACTCATTAACTGCTGTAAAATCATATTCTGCTTTGATATCCATGAAACTATACTTTTGCATTATACTTTGGTTGTTTTGTGCCCACTTCATTTTACAGAATGTGGCAATCATCTAAGACTATGAACAATAAATGTATCCAGGTTATATAACTGTTGTTGTGCTATTCAATAGCATAAAATTTATTCCTTGGAAATTTGAATGTATTTCAGTACTAGCTTTCCCTTTGGGAAGCTTCTGATTTCTTTACCATAAGTTCAATTTCTTCTTTTAATTTTCTTATTATATCTTGTGACATGGCCTATAGAATGATATTCTCTTCATGTTATAAAACATTGAAACCTAAGGGCTTAACCAAAGGACAGATATGTATCTAGATAAAATATTAACTATTTATGCATATACATAGCATGTTCTTCTTTCAATTTTCTGATAGCCTCTTCTGATGCAAACTGGGAAAATGGACTATATGTATTGTTTATCAATTGCAAAATAAATATTTAGTAGAGAATGGATGTCGCTAAGATGAACTTTGAAATATACTGCCTCTTTTTGCATATGGATGTCATTTTTTCCATCAATTTCCTGATTGTCTCTTCCATTATGGCTTGTGGAATAATGGGTTGTATGGCTCTTTCCTTTAGTCACTACATTTTCTTGGCTTACCAAAATTACAAATAAAATTTGGTTCATTGGGAATTGGTGGATACCAAAATTGCCAAAACAGAGGAAGGCGCATTTGTTTACCTTGAAGCAAGCTTGTTTCATTGATCTTGATTATTTCTATTCAATTCATAAAAGGAGAAATTGGCTTTAGAGTAAAGTTTGTTGTAGTACTACTTAAAGAACATTTTTCACCTCTACTGTATGAAAAATCCCAATGCTCCATTCATCATAAATGATAGTTTTTGATAAAAGTGGTCGCTACGACTCTTTTTTACTGTGAGATTCGTGTCTAATTTGTCTATGATTTTAATGTGAACATAAAAGTGCTTGCTAGGACTCTTTAGTTGAGCTAAATTGATTTTTATACAGTTTTTTTATAAATATATCCTGGATGTGAATAATATCAATTTATAGGTGAATAAAATGGGGCGAAGGAAAGCAAATACTAGAAGCCATCGTCAAGGTATGTCATGTTTGATTAATTTTGTATTTATATTTTTAATGTTGCCAAACTTAAGAACACACGATCATGTTTTTGTAATTGAATTTTATCGATCACGTATTATAACCTTGGAGATCTTTGCAATTGGCAGAGACGTCTAACCCTAACTTTGTTCCAAGACATGTTGAGGATGGTGAGTAGTCAATACGCATAGAATAGCTACGCATAGAATAGCTAAAATATAATCTTTTGTATTTGAAAAATAAATTCTGCTCATGCAAGATTGGTTGCTACAGATGAAATAAGTCCTAGTACGAAAGAGTTAAGTGATATTCATATATTGTCTGCTGAACATGTGGATAAACGCAAAAGGAAGTACATTAACAAGAGTAAGAGTGAGGTATGTATTCAATAAAATAAGTTAAAATCTAGTTGTTATGTTACTTATGTGCTTTTTTTTTTTTGTTAGAGTAAGAAGACCAAGCAGCATAAGAATCTTGGTTATAAATCTGAGAAGAAAAGGCGCTCAAGTTTAAGTTGGAGACGGGTAAACATACAATTTTTATTGACTACAATCTCTGTATTGAATTTATTTTAATTCTATTTTGTCTATACTGAGGTTATAAAACTGAATGTATTCATTTTAATTTCTATGAACTGTAGGCTGCAATTAACACTAGGTGTTCACTGACTCATCTAAATAGATTGTGCAATTTCTTGACAAAAGATCAAGTTGAAATTGTCAACTCTATGGGATTCGGTTCGATATTTCATATCAAAACTCCCTCAACCAGAAATTGTGATGTGAGCTAGTTAATGCTATAGACCTAACTATGATGTGCATGTTCATAAAGGGTGAACCGATCCGAATTAGACATGATGACATCGGTGTGGTGTTTGATCTACCAGTTATAGGTATTTTAACCTTCATACTGCACATATTCAATTCAATCTATGTAAAAGGTTTTGCTGATTCTTAAAGTAATATTTAGGCAATGTTTGGTAAAGGAGGCGGAGATACAAATACAAGGACAGTTTGTTCCTGTATGATGTTTGGTGGTGGAGATGGGATGCGGGGACAGAAAAATTTTCTATCCCAGAGATAAAAATTTACTATATTTCTATCCCTCCAAAAAGTGGGGACAGGACATGGAGACAGAAATTGGTAGAAACCTCCGATGGTGGTCCAGCCACTTGTCATCGTTAGTATTTCTATCTCTATCGTTCCTGTCCCTGTATTTCTGTACTTCACAACCAAACATGATACATGGACAATATTTTTTATGTTTCCATCTCTATTATCCCTATATTTCTATCTCTGTCCCCCCCGGTCCCCCTTAGGGTGTGGGAAAATTTTTTTGGAAAGTGAAGAGGTGCACATGAATTTAACTTATGTCAATTTTGAATGTTGTAACCTTCCTAACAACTATTCATCATATGACAAAACCTAGTGTGATCCTTTCAAAAAGTTCGAAGCAACCATCACATTAGTTAGCAAAAATGCTTTAGTGTATTTGACAAGATGTAAACTAGTTTGTCTTTCTTTTTAAGGTGTCATCTTTTTGTGAGTCTTTATTATACAATATTTTTCTTTTACTATAATGATTCATATCTTTTGGATGCAATGATAGGGCTTAAGATTCCAACATCTCTCACCAAAGAGCAAGAGTCCCTCTTAGAGGAATTTATCGGGGTTAACGATACTTAATTGCTAGGGATGATCAAGCAAGGCACAACAGATGCCCTATTCAAGCAAGCGCTCATCCTTTATGTATTGTCTAGATATTTTTTCCCCACATCATACCTTAGGCCAAGTCCAAGGTTAATAGGAGCAATTGTTGATGTTGATGATGTGCGTAAGTACAATTGGAGTCAATTCATTTTTTAATGGCTCGTAGATCAAATGACAATATACAAGACAAGTCAATACAAGATCAGGAACATAGGCAGTCACTTGTTCTTCCTCATGGTATATAATAGTCATGTTTGCCTAGTTAAACAAAAGCTTCTTGTGTGTGAGCTTCATATCTGTCTATATATTTTTTTAAGCTAGGTCCTTGAGTGTGCAAAGACAAGCTTCATATTTGTCTATATTTTATTTATGCCTATACATTTGTAGAAACTGAGTGCATGAGCTTTTGAATTAATTTATCATTGTACAGATTGTGTGTTTTCATCAACAACCACTTGGAAACATGGGATCGTCATCAGTTCATCTCTTGGTTACATATTGGGACAATAAGAGGGTGTGAAGGGGGATTCGCCGTGAAAGGAAAAAATATAAAGGCACATAGATAGATGATTCATCTAAACAAAAGACTTTTGGTTTTGATTTATTTGGCAAATAAGAAAGTTAAGAAGGTCCAAATGAGTAAGTTCATTTCACAATGAACGTTATTTAATAGGTGGCTATTTTTTTCATAGGGTATATTTTATCACATCAATGATCGACCCAAGCTAGTTGATCTGAAGTGGCTGAACAGTACTTACAAAAGTCAAGCATAAGACTATTCAGTTAGCATTTAATTAAGTAATTAATTATCATTATGTTTGTTGAAGTTATCATTTGCAATACGAAGCTACATTTACTCTACATATATGTATATATATATAGATTGTTCGAGAGTGGGTGGTGCATCATTTGCACCTGTTTAACAAATTAGTTGGCAAATATAATACTTCTTTGGTGCCAAAAATACCAAGCTACAAATTTGATGAATCTTGTATGGGAATTGATGAGGAGAATGAAGAAAAGACTAATGGATGCATAGGCAATGATGAAGGAGTTGATAATGAACAAACACCTGAGAGAAGAGTCATGGATGTACGCATAGAGTCAATTACCAAATTTGATGATGCTAGGCCAAGCAATATGTCTCAGATTAAAAGAGAAAAAATGAAGCAGAAGATGTATGCTTATTGTACCAAAGATCCAAAAGGAAACGATGATGTCACTGAAGAGTATGGTTCTCATCTTTTACCCTTTTTCAAAGTTCATATACTAAAGTGCAACCAATTTAGCATATGGTTTAATATACGACTTAATATCAACTACCATTTTTTGGACCATAAAGATAATGCAACAATGAGGCCAAGATGTTGGCTTCTAAATACGGTCAGTAGCTTTGCAAACATAGCTTGTTTAATTAATTGTAAGATTTGCCCTGTTTCAAGCTTATTGACTTATGTTCCTTTATTATTGATCAGGTTTTGTCATTTGCAAGTATGGTATTGAATGATATGGAAAAGACACAAATGAAATCACAATGTTGCTTGTCTACTTGGTTCATGGTGCTGCCATTCACCTATATAAGTCCCTTTTAATATCACACTTGAGTTAATATTTTACTTTAAAAAGTGAGTTTTTTCCCGTGAATGTAGGATAAGATTGCATTTGGTCTCAAGGAGTTCAAGCATGACCAACATAAGCCATGGGAGAGTATACGAACTGAATTGATCAACCTTCTTCTAGAAATTTCCAACAAGGGCAGATGCAATTTGGTATTCATATATTAACACTATTTAATATGTTTCTTTATATTGGGTGTGGTGTCATGTAATGCAATTTGTATCGTTGTTGTAGATATTTGCTTCAATGGTAATGGAGGATCATTGATGGTGTTATATTGTAGATCAACATAAGAATAAATTGTTTGTATTGGATTCCATGATTGAAGCCCATGTAGATGACAAATTATTGGTCAATAAGTTGGCGGTATTATTTTTAGATTTAGCTAAGTTAATGACTTTTTCAATTTGTCCATTAAAGTTGTGAAATATTTGTCACCTTGTATTATGTATCGTGTCCTTGTAGGCTATTCGATTTTAGGAGCTATTGTAGTTATTAGACCAAAGACTAATGCTAAATGAAGTGAAGTTTGATGTAGTCCGTGAGACTTTGCCACAACAAGATGAGAGGATAACCAAATGAAATTGAAAATGCTTTAGCAATCACAGGTTTGAATACATGGACTTACTTCATTATCCAGACAATCAAGCAGTGACACAAAATTGTCCAGTAGAACATTGGCTAATTGTGTATTCAAAAAATTATTTTCTAAATTGGAAACTGCAACATTTTGTTATAGGAAAACACCCATAGACTATTTATTGATAAAAAATAAAATAAAACAACATTAAATATAACAGTTATTAAGTATTAATAAACATATCACTTAGTAGCAATACATAAAGCCGATAAATGAAAATATGTCACAGAACATGAAACTCTCAGACATTATTACATAACATGCACCACAAATGTGAGATTCAAACATTATTACAAATTAAATATGAAGTTAGTGTGCAAACATAATATCACACTTTTATTATTCAGCTCTTCAATGCATCCAACGTTGATGGATGACTATATACATAAGTTACTTCCACCTTCCTAACCAATCTCCATGTCAACAGATTCCTGCAGAGAGAATAATGAAGACTGATTTCAACATTTGTCTCTAGTTATGTCATTTTGACAAACATAACAACTTATACATCAAAGAATAAATTAACCTTAATAAGCTCTGTCTAAACTCTTTTTATGCCTTTTTTTCTACTTTTTTGTACAATCTTCTCAACTTGAGACCTTTTTCTCTTTGAAAGTGGTCTTCTTTTACACGCTACGTGCAAAGGGCTTTGAATCTCATTCACCTGATTTTGACAATTGTTCCCCAATTTGTTTACAACATCTTTACCAATGGATGTCGGATTCAAATTGCTTACCAAAGAAGGCATAAACTGCAACTTTGACATAAACCTATGAAGAGTAGCATAAAGGAGATTGGTTACATAATCTAAATATGCAACTTGTTTTGCAACTTCATAGAAATTCTTGCACAATTTATCAAATCTCTCCATTCTTGGCTTCAATTCGGCCACATCATAACTATTATTTATGTAAGAATGCTTCAGTTTAATCCTCTTGCTCCATCTTGCTAAAATAAACTTAGATGGCAATTCCTTAACTTTTTCAAGTGTAAGCACACATAGGGAATGCCTGCAAATTATACCTCTAAACTCAAATAGCAAGCACTGACAGCTTAAGTCATGATTTTCATGATTGAATGTGACCTTGTACATAGCATCCCTTAGTCGATCATTGACAACAATTTCCTCTAGCACATTGTACGTAGGAACTACTCCATCCACAGTATTGAGACATGTACTACAATTAATTTTTTCTCTAAATTTAGTCTCCACCTCACTAAACTTTGCATAAGTATACTCTAATTGGAATTGCTTTTCAATGCCAAAGTTTGACCCACAATGTATAGTTGTGTTCATTGATTGGAAATTAGTCTCTAATTCTTTTGCTGCTTTGCTCCTAAGAGCGTTGTCATATTGTTTGACAAATTATTACAGACTTGTCTTTGAGTTGACATATCCATAAAAAAAAAAGCATGAATACTCACACTTTACTGCATTGCAGACATCTCTGCTCAGAAATCTTTCTTCAAGAGAATTGGAATCCATCTATATCGATTCTTGTACAAATCCACTAAGTCACTTATTTGTTTCTAGCTCAAATTCCTTTAATAAAGAACATCATTTATCATCAAATTCTTCCCCTGTCATTTTATCATAAACAGCCACCTTTATTGTAGACTTTATCTTCTTATATGCCTCATACGAGCTAAGTTTCTTAGGGATCTTTCTCATTATATGCCATAAACACCATCTATAATGGGTATTGGGCATCACTATCTCAATTGCTTGTCGCATAGCCTTACATTGATCTATCACAATGGCACTAGGTGGCTTTCTATATATGCATTTCACCCAACACTCAAAAAAGCCACACAAAAGACTTGATATTTTCTGATAGGAGTAAGCCACACTTGAGAAGACATGTTTGTCCATGGTTATTAACACCAACAAACATAGCAAAAGGCATTTCATACTTATTTGTCAAATGTCACAACATCTTCAAATGATTCATACGCACCCCTACTTCTCGCATAAGCTCAAAACATATTTCTCACATGGAACTCATCATCAACATCTATGTCATACACAAAATTGCAGTTTCTTTCCTTCACTTTATGGAAATAATTTAGCAAGGATTTAGCATCCCATTCCTTATCAATTGCACTTCTTTCCTTCTGAATATAATTCATGACATCCTTCTCATCAAATGTAAAATTCTCATACCCATCTACAGCTTGGGCAAGAGATTGAAATGTCTTACTAATTCTCACCCCCTGCATCATTATTCACATTAATTACTATCTTTACATGCATGCTAATACTCTTGTTCATCCTGAACTTCCTTGCTTTTGTAGGACTGAGATCATGAGAGTGTTTGCGAACAACTTTTGTATGCTCCATTGTCCATTTTCTATTTTCCCACCTGTAATCTTTGCATCACATTTTGCTGCACAAGTTGGAAGTGTCTTTAATATTGGTGTTATTTTGGACACACGAGTTCCTTCTCGTGAGCATGCAAGAATTCAATAATATAATTTCCCATCAAGCCCTCTTTTTGAATTCCTTATTATCCATCCAAAGCCCTTTCTAGAAGCATATGTTTGATAAAATGTCTTAATATCTTCTTTTGTATGAAACTCCATTCCTATAGTTGGCTCTTTCAATTCAGAATTGATGTTTGAGCCATCAACATGACCTTCAACATCAATATCGATAGTTATATTGTGAGTGCTTGCTTCCTCCGTATACTTTACCTTCAAAATAAAATATTCTAAGCTTGTGTGGAAGAGACAATACATAAAAGAGTACCAATAAGAATAGATAACATATTGGAGGTTAAGTAATATAGTTAAGAAAATACGTACATAAATAGGTCATAAATAAGAAATATTAATATGTGTGAGTGATATTAAAAAACATCATATACTTCTTGCAATAGCTAAATTACATATATCAACTTTGCAATCAATTTTTTAGTTAACATTCCAACTCATATTATTCAGCTTTATCTCTATTTTCAGCTGCTGACATTTTATTTTGTTCGAAAATAACAAAACATATATTAACTCCTGTAAGATCACAAAGCTTGGGAGTGAAGGATGATATTTCATAAGCAGAAAACTAGACACTATATATAGCAACATCTTCCTATTTGACGCAAATGGCTAATTGCATTACTAATTGATGGAGGAAGTCTGGGTGCATCATGCAGGTAAAGCCACAATGGCAAGGTGACTTCAGATTTTTACCACCTAATTGGTAATTAGATCACAACTTCTGGTAACTATAACTCAAAATGTTGGTAACTTACTTAGATTGTTAGTAATTCTTCATAAATTGTTAATCGACATAGAGTTATGACTCCTAATAACTTTGGATCAAATAGCTAGTAAAACAAACTCCTTCGTACCACAAATTATTGAAGGGAGCAAAATATCAACTGATTGCGATTGATGATGATTTGAAAAATTAATGTAAGCCATCCAACACCATTGTTGATGAACCACAAATGGGTCATTTTTAGCAAAATAAATCAACATTTGACTTAAATTTAGCAAGAAAGAAAGCCCAAATACCTGATTTTTAATCAACTTTGATGTGCAGCAAACGGTGGTAGCCAATGAAAAAGAAGAGTGCAATAGGGAGTTCAACCAAGAGGACTATAGAAGTCTTGTCCCATGTACACACACTGGTTATACTATCAAAATATAATCAACTTATTAATAAGAAGGTAAAAAAATAGAGCATAGATAATGTAGCCTCAGTAACTAATCAATCTAGTACACAAGAGAAAATAAATAAATAAACATGAAGAGACATGAAGAATTGATTCTGGTATAATTGAAAATACACACTCATTTGGCTAATGACATACACAAGTGCTTAAATAAATATATACCCTATAAAGTGAAAGCCAAAAACAATTATTAAGACATGTTAGCCATGCTCAAACAATGATGCTAGCACAAGTGACATAAAGTTTCTTTTCAATGTAGGCTAGTTCAACATTGCCTTAACTAAAATGGATCTAAATAACATTTTTCGAAACAACAAAACTCGCAAAAGTTGCTCTAAATTGCTCTCTAGTTGAACATGTAGTATGTCATTTTCATGTGCTTGTAAATGACCCATCAAGAGTAGATAGAAAAGGTAAAGGAGCTAAAATGCCTCAGTCTAGAATTTGTCATCGAATTAATATATATGTGCATAAACAAATAGATCAAGGGAGAAAAAAAAAAGAGGGGGAAATATTTCAGATATCAATTTGATCATAGCCATCACTGTTGCTATAAATTTTTTTATGACGAACTACAAAGCACAGACAAAAATTAACCAGGAATCAATAAGAACATATCTATCATTCTTCTTTGCAATCATGCAGAAAATAAACAGTGAAGTTCTAAAGCTCTTAGTGCCAATAAGTAATAAGCATCACAAGAATAAAATCATTTTTTCTTTCATTGTTGGTAGAATTATTGTTATGTTTAATTAGTGCCAAAGTCACATGATTTGTCTTACCAAATCAATAACAGTAAGGGTGCATATAAAAAAGTTAGTTAAGGATACATATTGCCGGTAGAGAATGAGGTGTCTATGGTGGAGGCGAACGATGTCACAGACTTGCGATTGATGGGGAGGACATCATGAACTTTTGGTGGCTCCGTTGTGAACTCGTGGTGGCTTCTTTGTCAACTCATGGTGGCTTTGTCGTGAACACCCACTGTTTCCATCACGGAGACCCAATGCTTCCATCATGGTGCTTCCAGTCAAGGATACCCATTGCCTCTGCTACCTCCATTATGGTACCTTCTGTTGTGTGTGGTGGATAAAGAACCTTATGTTGATTGTGGTGAATGAATAAGTGAGTGTGAAAGAGAAACTGAGAGCTAAGAGGTAGGTGACAGGTGAGAGCTGATGTAACATCTGTCACATCTGGGCGCGCTACATATTATCATCCCCAGTGTGAGTTTTGCAACACCCGACATGCATATATTGTCCGCTTTGGGGCCTAACTGGGCTTCCCTTCATAGATTTGCTCTTCTCCTTCTCAAGGAAAAATATGTCTACATAGGGGAGGTATCCACACCCTTATAAGGCATGTTTCATTCCCTTCTCCAATCGATGTGGGACTAGTCCCACCCATCCTAATAAGGCCCAGCATCCTCGCTGGCTGGCACATCAATATCGGGATTGGCTCTGATACTATCTGTAACATCTATCACATCTGGGCCCTACGTATTGTTGTCCCCAGTGTGAGTTCTGTAACACCTGACATGCAGATATTGTCTACTTTGGGGCCTAATTGGGCGCCCCTCACAGATTTTCTCTTCCCCTTCTCAAGGGAAAAATGCGTCTGCATAGGAGAGGTATTCACACCCTTATTTGCCTTAAGGTTTTGGGTCAAGATGTTACAGAATGTCTGGGATGTTACAGATGGTATCAGAGCCAATCCCGAGATCGATGTGCCAGCCAGCGAGGACGCTGGACCCCTACTAGGAGTGGTGGAATTAGTCCCACATCAGTTGGGGAGAGGAACGAAGCATGCCTTATAAGGGTGTGGATATCTCCCCCATCCAAACGCTTTTTTCCCATAGAAAGGGGAAAAGAAAATCCATGAGGGGCACCCAGTTAGGCCCCAAAGCGGATAATATCTGCATGTCGGGTCTTACAGAACTCACACTAGAGACGGTGATATGTAGCGCACCTAGATGTGACAGATATTGATGGTATCAGAGCTATTCCCGGGATCAATTTGCCAGCCAGTGAGGACGCTGGGCCCCCACTAGGAGGGGTGGAATTGGTCCCACATCGGTTGGGGAAGGGAACAAAGCATGCCTTATAAGGGTGTGGATACCTCCCCCATGCAGACACGTTTTTCCCTTGAGAAGGGGAAGAGCAAATCCGTGAGGGGGCATCCAATTAGGCCCCAAAGCGGATAATATATGCATGTTGGGTGTTACAGAACTGACACTAGGGACGGCAATATGTAGCGCGCCTAGATGTGACAGATGTTATAGTTGAGAGCTAGGAGTGATTTTTTCTCCTTTCTTTCTTTTCGTTCACGCCTTCAAGCTTTACTCCTTTTCTTTTTTTGAAATTTTCTTTCACACCTTTACTCCATCGTGTAGCCTCCCTGCTGCATGTCTATAGTAAGTGCTCCTTGAACAGTGCTGTATGTGTCACATATATGTGTCATAGCCGTGCATCAAAATAGTGGAACTTTTTTTTATTATCTTTTGTAATCGACCAAGCCTCTCCACTAGCACTAACAACTCAACACCTTAAAATGGGATGAGTGATTTGTCGCACCATGGATGACAAGATTATGGGTAACAAAATAACATCATTGGTGCCTTCATGAGAAACTAGGTTGTTAGCAAGCTTCCAATATCTTTGGCACTAAAATTCTAATAAGGCTTCAAATCTAAATCGCCAGTATTTTGGAATTGACTTTTGAGATGTGCCTTATTAAGGATGCTACCTTTTGTTGGAAAATCACATATGAGAGAAAGGAAAAAACAACTGAAGAGGAATGGAAATTGCACAGCTTAAGCATGGATGCGGGTGTAAGAAAGCATTATCAATTTTATGTGACATTTATCATATTTTCATAAAATTTTACTTTAAATGTCCAATTTCATAACAACCTAAACAAGAAAACTTGTAAATGACATAAATTGAAATGCATCATTTCAGATTCCTTGCATTTCAAATTCTCTGAAATTCTCAAATGACCCATCCAAACACAACCTTAAACATTTGTCCTTATTTTTAAGAATACAGATTGCTCACCACTATATCATGTATGACTCTAATACAAATCATGTATGCTATGATACATATTCATTAGGCTCTCATACATATTTATCATCATCCATTATGATCTGATACACAAAACTAGAAGTTTTAGTATATGCAAATCATGCTTTGACACATGATTATGTGTTATCTCAAAATAATGCTATGTGTTGCTCTCATATACATATACATATACTTGGTGTTCAAAAGTTGAGATTCAGAAACTTCTGTTGTATGTGCAGAATTTATCTGTTGCATTTTTTATGCACCATGTCACTGGATTTAGTTTAAAAATGATTCATATCAAGAATGAATATCACATATATTGTCCTTTTTATTCAAGTATGTTTAAGTTCAAAAAGTCAAAATAACTTAAAATCAAGTTATTTTTGTTCATAAAGATAAAATACTCCAATATATTTAAAAAATCTTGCTTTGATACTTCTTAAAAAATGCTTTAATATACTTTAGAAACCTTCTTTGAAGTAAAGCATTGTTTATTCTAGTCACTTAAGGTTGTTACACGACTTGCTTGCATCTACATTTGAAGTAAACCTTCTGAAACTTTATCAAATGCATTTTGAAAGAATATAGAGTTCTATTGATTCAATATCTATTTAAACATTTCTTTCAAAATCTCTCCAAACAATATTCCCAAAATTAGGTTTGTTATCATAAAAAAAGAGAGAGATTGTTAGCTCTAGAACCTTTCAAAAAGTATCAGCGCTTAATATTTTGAGTAACAACAAAACTAATTTCATGAAAATATTTTTTAGGAGGATTAATCTTTCACTTGAGTTTCTTTAGTACTAAACAAGACTATTGACGTACGTTCCTAAGATGAGGTTATTTTCACAACAGCATGTGCGACATGATTAATTTCATTCAAAAGAGATTTAGAACTTAAAGGAAGTGAAAAAATAATCCTTGAAATGGATGTTATTATGCTTAATGCATGAAAGAAAACTTTCAAGAATAAGAAATCAAGGTTCGGATCTTCAGAAAATATCCCACGACTTTAGAAAGTGACATTCAAATGAAGATTTCAATCCACCTTTAAAGTAAAGTGAGGTTACCATCTTCAATCATCATGATCGTAATATTTCCTTTACAACAAGCTCTGACTGAAGCCTACAAGATCAAAAGGAATGTTTAGAAACTGAAACATTGCTTCAAAAAACATGTTTACTATAAACGGTGCACTTTACAAAAAGAGGAAGAAAAATTCAAATTGAAGTCAAACTTAGTCAGGGATTGGCTGTGACATCTTATCTCCAACTTAGTCAACTATCCCAACTTTTAGAAAAAAAAGTTCAAAAACCTCGTTTGGAAAGCAAAAGGTAGTTTCTGAAGTTGGACTCAGAAACCTGTATTAGATAATGGTCTTTTCAAATGCAAAAGTGACTCTGAGATGCCAAGTTACTCTTCTAGACTATATTTCCAAGACACAAAAAGAATATAGACACGTGTCATTGGGAAAACAGATTAAGAGCAATGGTCATAAATGAGAGATCAAGAAAGGAGATCATGTGCTTACAACTCAAGACTTTGGTTTTTGCCTCATTTGAAAAGCTCTCAAGAACATGAGACTCTCCTTCATCTTTTGTAAAGACATTACAGCTTGTAATCAATTTCTTTCTTCTGTAAAAATCTTCTTTCTAAGTTCTTATTATATAACATATTCTTCCGAGGAAGAACTATTAGAAATAAGTCGTTCAAGTTTTCAGCTCATACACGTTTTTTTTTTCTGATAAAACTTGATTGTTTGATAGTTGGAGTGAACCAACCTAAACATGTTATTTGTATCTCAATCTAGTAGTGATCGTTATAAGGTAGCTTGAAGAGGCTAGTCAAACACTACTTTGGAGTGATAATAGAGTGAGCTGCTGGTCACGTGAGATAGCTTGAGAAGGCTATTGAAAGACTATATGACTTTCTCAAGGTTAAGAAAATGTTGATTAGTGAAACTCAATAATTGTTAAGAACTGGTTGTAAGCAAGTTAGCCGAATCAGTATAAAAACTCTTATGCAGTATCTTTTCTTTCCCTAAATCTCCATTTTAATTTATTTTATGCTTATTATAAATGTTCTTCTGAAAACATCTTTAAACTTGTTTTTCATATTTCTGTTTAGTTTAGAAAGTTACTTTCTGACATCTACTAACGTTATTTCTACTGCATAAAGTTTTTTAGAAATGAAAAAAGGAAAGAAAAGTGAAAGCATGATTTAACTCCCTCTTTCTTATGCATTTTTTAACCTATAATCCCAAGCTCATTTTGGTTACTCACCCTCTCACTGAGTTGAATTACAATTCCTGGTCTCGCTTCATGAAAATGGCACTTAACGGCAAGCAAAAATTATGCTTCGTTAATGGATCTCTTCCCCATCTTGAAGCCGACTCCTATCCAAAATTACCTGCAACATGGGAATGTAACGATGACATTGTCTCATCATGGCTACTTAATTGCATCTCCAAAGAGATCGTTGAGAGTGCAATCTATACAAATTCAGCTGCTATGCTCTAGAAGGATCTGCAAGATCATTTTGGGCAAGCCAACAACCCAAGATTATTCTAGTTTAAGAAAGCTATGTGAGTCGCTCTCAAGGATTTTTGACTGTCAACTAGTATTTCAACAAGATCAAAATGTTGTTAGAAGAATACTATACCTTGAGGTCTATTGCTCCATGCAATTGTGGTGGAATTCATGTCTTACAAGATTCAACAAAACTGAGCATGTTCTTATGTTCCTAATAGGATTAAATGAATCTTTCTCCTCTCCCAGAGGATAGATTCATGCCATGGATCCTATCCCTCCTATTAGCAAAGTTTTCTCTTGGGTGGTTCAAGAAGAAAAACAAAAAGAAGTTTCATCTATCATGCCCACTCCTCAAGTAGCTGTGATGTCCCAAGTCCACATATCCTTAGATAAGTCTACTTTGACCTTAGGTTTCTCCTGGGACTTACCCATATTGCTAGGAAGGCCTTAGGTTCATGTAATCATAAAAAAGGCAGAATTAGGAATTCCGTAAGACTGCTATAGTGGTGGAAGCTATGTGAGAGACCGTTATAGCGGCAATAGACCGCTATAGCAGTGAGGTTGTTGGGCTAGCATGGTTTTTGGTCTTTGGAGACCATTGTAGCAGTCTTGGACCATTATAGTGATTAGACGTGTATGTGGTTGGTTAGTTTCCCTTGTCAATCGCTATAGCAGTTCAGGACTGCCATAGCGGTTAGCCTGATATCAGTATGCGTCAAAATGATGCAGTTGCATTAAAACCCCCTACGCTATATATATACATCCATAGGCTCGGGTCAAACACCTTAGCCACCGCCAACGCTCTCTGTGTTTCTCCTTCACAATATTCTTCTTCTATTCTTCCTCCTCCCCAAGCTTCCGATAAGTGATTTACATTGATTTTAACCAGTTTTCTTCTTCTTTTTATCTAGTTCATGAATTAGGGCATCATCAGGTGTGGTTATCTCACAACATTCTTCCTCCCCTTTATTTCAAATTTAGTTCTTAGCAATAATATAAATTGTTTATGGTTTATGCCCCTTTGGTAGTTACAAGTGTCAATCCTATTCCATAAAGTCAAGTTGTCAGTGAAAGTGCACTCCCAGCTATCAATAGTGAGTGGGTAGTGGCTCATGGCTATATTTTAGCCATTTAAAGTATCTTAGAAAATTATTATTATCACTGTTATTATGAAAATCATATTTTTGAAAACTCATGAGACCATTGTTGGTTGCATGAATGTCAGAAGGTGCTACTAGTTCAAGTTATATTATATTTTAGCAATATGTGATTTGTTTGGCATGATATGAGTCTTCTCATAAAAAATAGATTGACTGATTCGAGTTGTCGCTATCTACAACAAATTAAAAATATTTTAATAATTAAATTACATAAAAAATACAGTTAGGGTGCAATCCGGATCGCCTTTCGTGGAAGTGTTCTAATTGATTTGAGAGATTAGGGGGGGTTTCAAAGTGAATTGGAAGCAAAATTAAATTGAGAAAATATTATTGGAAGCATTACATGCACAAGGATTCCCTCAAATTAAGAGTTGTTCAATCATTGATTCAAAATATAAATTCATGGTAGTGATTACTTTCATTAATTATGTTTTCACACAATAATGATGTAATTTTACTTAATAATCACACAAATGCACTCCCACAAAAACATATGAACTAGTGATTCATAATCGTGATTCTATAAACCTATGTCAGTTTAATAATCAATTGTAGCAACCTAATTCTCAAACAGAATTAATTCTAATCCCTTACTAAGTGGGTGTAATTTAATCAATTAATCAACTATCTCAATAGAATTCTAATTATTCATGCGGATGAACACATAATCACACAACTTTAAAAAATATAATTGTGATGATTCAAATAATTGATATTAAAGAGAGATGAAAAGAGGGGGAGGGGAAGGGGGAAAATCAACCATAAATTTGTAATTAATAATAATAATGTTATTTAGAACTTAAGTGCGGTTCAGTGATTAGTCACTTAAAATGGTTAGTTACAATTCATCTTTTTTTTTTGTTGCATAGTTACAATTCATCTTTAACACCGGTCTAAAGATATCCGACGATTGATCATTACGACGACTTTATGCTTTCACTCATTTCTCCTTGTGGTAATTCTTAGATATCTACTTATTTTATGTGCGAACGATCTCATACTGCAATCATCCCAAGGCCGCATTCACGCCTGCTCCCCATTACGTAGGGTCCATTTAGTAACAGTCATTACTCTCCTTCCTTCCTAGATGCTTCCTTTCTCCTCGTCTTATTCACAACCTTCCCCTGACGTCAGGGATTTGCAACAGTTCCACCTTTTCAGGTTTGGAATTGGATCAACTACCGGCTCTGATCTTTCAACAGCACTAGTCAATGTGAGTGTAATTCCTCAAGGTTTGATAAATGATCATTAAATGTTATTAACTATTCCTGGAAAAAGATATGTAGATAACGTGTATCCCAGCTGGTTTTTTATTTCCATCCTTAATTTTTCTCCATATAGATATATTCTAGAGGCCTCTATTTCTATGTTTAGAGGAGTTGCCCAAAATAAGCACCTGGGGTACTAATTAGTGGGTCTTTTTTTTATATGGTTTTTGAATGGTGTATTTATATCAATATGATATTTTGAAAAAAATTTATATAATATGGTATTTTTAATATAGAATCCGCCAAAGGCAGATTCAACACTTTATTTTAATATTATTTCAATAAAAAAAATATTTATGTATTGAATCCCGCCGCCAAAGTTAATTTCATAATCTATCAAAATAATATTTTTTTATTGAATCCGCCTTTGGCGGATTCTAAAACACCATATACAAATAAATTTACCCATTTTATCATATTAGAGTAAATCACCTATACCAATACCATATATAAATTATTTTTCCCTAATTAGTTCGTCTTTTTTTTTTTATTATCTCACCAGGATATTCATCATTGGTAAAGATTGCTAATCCCTTCATCAGTTTATGCGGATACCTCGAAGGGTAAGATAGCTGATCCGGAGAAACTTCTTCATTCTCAAAGTTAAGGATCAAACCTCTAATCCTTGGTTAAAGATGAATGAGCCCCTACCGCTTGACCACACCCCGAGTTAGTTGTCTTTATTATATTACTTTTTCTTTATACAGTAACTTGGTCAAATATCTTAAAAATTAGAATATTTTTAATTTTTCTAATCATTGCAAAGGCACTGGTATTTTTAATTAATGAATATTTAATATTAACTATAATTTATTAATTTATAATATTGGCTTGAAGATTTATAGCGCATGTCTAGTTTCTATTTCTATTTTTTAATCTATTTTATTTTTTCAAGATTTTAAAAGAAAATAAAAACACAAAAAATAAGAGACAAAATTTTATTATTTTAGCATTTTTATAAAATCCTAAATCATTAAAAACATATTCTACATAAAAAATGAAAATAGAGATCAAACAAGCGTTATTTTAGGAATATTTAATCCTAGTTGGGTATTCATATGCAATAATAAAACTAAACAGATGTCATCATTATTATTGATTTTCTTATGATATAATAGCATATATTTTTAGAATTTTGTGAATGTAGTCTTTTTGATATATATTGATAATATAAACATATTTTACATTTTAATTGAATCAAATTCTTGTATAACATTTTAAAGATTTTTAGATTCTAAATTGATGTTAAAAATATTTTTACGACTAAACTATTGTCAAGTGTATTTTTTGGCAATTAAATTTATATAACAAATCTTTTAAAAATCTAGGGGTGTATTTGATTTCAGAAAATAATTTTTAGTTTTCATTTATTATTTGTAATAAATCTACTATTTTTCAAAATTTTATTAAAAAAAGTATAAAATATTATTTTTAATTTATGTTTCTAGTTTTATTATTTATGCACAAAATTCGGAATAAAATTTAATTTTTGAAATTAAAGTATTAAACACACCCTAAAGTGATATCATGTACATATTTGAATGACCAAATTAATGGTTTCATGTATAATGTACTCCCTTCGATCTTAAATAATTGTTCAATTATAAATATGCACTGGAATTAAGGTAATGATTGAAAAGGCATCAATATTACAAAAAGTTTAAAATAGTTTACTAAATTACCTTTTTATTTTTCAACTTCACTTTTCTCTCTCGTTCTTTGTTAATTTCTCTTTCCTCCACCTCTCTCGTTATTTAATAAAGACATTTGTGAAAAAAATAATTAATACTATTAGAGTTTATAAAATGGACAGTTACTTCTAGATAAAATATATTTTTAAAATGGACAGTTATTTAAGGATAGAAGGAGTATAGGAAACTAAGAAACAAGACCACAAATCAAAGCATTTGCAATTTTAGTCTCTCCATCTAACCATGACTTCTACCTCATTTATGTTTGAGCAATTTACAATAACCTCATTTTAACTTAGATAATATTATACTTATCTCTTTTTAGATTTTAAAATTATACTTATCTCCCCAAAACTAATATGTGAGGGATGCAACGAAGATGAGAGGCCTTGGAATTGTAAGGATATAATGGGTTTACATGGAGCCAATAGAACTAAGAAAATTAAAGAAGGGGTAGAAATTAAGAAAAAAAAGCAAAAATAGGGTATGAATCAATGTTCTGAAAGGTTGAAAGGAAAAGTAATTTAGGATCTATCTTCTTTTTTCTTTTTGATTGGAGTAAAAGTTTCAAAGAGAGAACGAAAGATAAACAATTGAGTTCATAAGGAACTCTATTCTTTTTCCTTTTTTGGTTTTATTTTTTCATTGGATTTGATCTTTGAGATTGGAAGGTGGTTTTTGGATTAGGGATTGTTTTGAAGGTGATCTGGTTTTTTCTGATGCATTTTTTATTAGCCGGATGTGCTGTTAATGGAGGTGAGGGGAGAATGGTGATAAATTAGAAATAAAGAACACTATTACGGGTATAGTAGGGGCTGTTTGGAGAGTGTTTTGCAGAATAATTTTAAATTTTTAAAAATAAAAAATGAAAAGACTCGTTTGACTAGTTATTCTTTTTAGATTTATTTTAAAATAAAAAAATGGGTTTTGTGTTTTAAAAATAAAAATTTAAAAACAACTGAAAGATGTTTTTGAAATTCTATTTTTTAAAACAAGAAAAAATGTGATAACATATTTGTAATTAGTTAGTTTTATTAATTGCTACCCAAAATAGTTTTAAAAAACATAAAATAAAAAATAATTTTAAACAACATGCAGTTATTTTACACATTTTAAAAAATTAAAAATATTATATAATTTATAGTCTCTTAATTATAAGGAAAGTAAGGGAAATATTGTATGAAAAATTAAGAAAAATGAGTGTAATTTTAAAAATAAATAAAAAATAAGTATAATACATAATTTCTTTTTTATGTTTTTATTTCACAAAAGAAATGCATAAGAAATAAAAAAAAATTATTTATACTCATTGTACATGCAACAACTATTAACTAATATCTTATTTATAATTAAATTAAATATAAATTTTATTTAAATAAGATTTATATATGAGTTAAAGTGTATAAATAATATAACTTGAAAAGAAAGCTAGCAAAGCGAGCCTTATCTTAGAATTCAAAACAGAAGTGTGAACGCGCATTTACCTGGTCAAACTGGCTTTACTGAAAGCCCAAAGAAAATGCAAGCGTTGATCGCACTGTCTGACACTTCACCGATTATAGCGGGCACGTGTCCTTTGTCAACTGGATCATGGACGCGTGTCTCTGTATCATTGGTTCACACCTTAAACCATGTCGAAACTGCCTTGCGTCATGACAAGAATTCTGTGGAACTTAACCAGTGATTACAGTCACTGTAATCAGGACTTAAGCGCGTGATTAACAGTGAAAGTCAAGGTGGCCGGCTGCTATATAAGGGAGTGCGAGTTCACAATGACCTTCTAAGAGAGAACAGAGAGATTACTCACAAAAACAAACACTTCCTTTTCTTTATTTGTATCTCCTGAGTTTTCACATTGTGTGGTTCTCCATCGTCTTCAATCTCCCTTTTCTTTTTCCTTCTCCTCCCCTCTGTAACCCCCCGCTTCTCTGAATCCCTTTCTGTTAATAATCTGTCTTTCAAGTTAAATTTTTTTTGGGTTTGTCTCTAAATCTCACCGAGAATCAAACTTCCAAAAGTGTTTCTCGAAAGCCAGGTATTTTCAGAATCGAGATCCAGGATTTTTCAGTGAAAATATTGTTTCTTTTTATTTTTATTTTTTTGATCTTTCAATTTGCCAAGAGGGTTGTTTTTGATCCCTTAAAGTTTTATTTTTTTTAATTGACTTTTAATTATTTTATTTATTTGAATTAAAGGGGTTGCCTATTTTAAACCTCTTCTAGAACATACTCCATTTTTTTCCTTGTTGAGTTTTGAATCTTTTTTAAGGTTTCAAGAAAAGGCACAGGTTGATTTTAGTTAAGATCTGTGTTTATGGCAGCTGCAATGGATCTCTACACACAGCTTCACTCAGATCCTTTCAGGGGTGGGGAGCTAATGGAAGTACTTGAACCTTTTTTCAAAAGCTCTTCCACAACAGCAACCACAACCCCCTCGCAAACCTCATCATCCCCTTCTTCAAATTCACACCTACCATCAACTTCTACCTCTATTTATTCCTCTTCTCCTTCTACTTCTCACTCTCCTCCTCCTATCTACTATTCCTCTCCTTCTCTCCCTCCTCAGCCCAATTTCTACACTGATGGTTGCTCCACAACAATGACCCCTCTATTTCCCTCAGGGTTATCAAACAGCCAAAACTTAACAGGCTTTGAGCAACCAACTTCTGTTCTCGTCTTGAGCCCCCTAACCCAATTTCAGGTTGACCAGATCCAGGCCCAATCCCATCAGAACAACATCAACACCAACACACTCAGCTTCCTATGTCCCAAGCCTGTCCCCATGAAGCAGTTTGGTGCACCCTCAAAGCCCACCAAGCTCTATAGAGGGGTGAGGCAGAGGCATTGGGGGAAATGGGTGGCCGAAATCAGGCTCCCAAGGAACCGCACAAGGCTTTGGCTTGGAACCTTTGACACTGCCGAGGAGGCTGCCTTGGCTTATGACAAGGCAGCTTACAAGCTCAGAGGTGACTTTGCAAGGCTCAACTTCCCAAACCTGAAGCACCATGGTTCCTGTGTTGGTGGTGCCTTTGGGGAGTACAAGCCCCTTAATTCCACCGTTGATACGAGGCTTGATGCTTTCTGTGCTGAGATGCAGAAACAAGGGAAGCAGGACCAGCCTGTGAGGTCTTCCAAGAAGTCAAAGTTGGGTCCAAAGGAAGAGGAGAACAATAGCACTTGCAAGGTGGAAGCTGCTGCTTCTTCCTCGTTGTTACCTGTTATGACTGAGAGTGAGGTTTCTGCAGGGTCTTCTCCTCTGTCTGATCTTACATTCGATGATGTCAATGAGTCACAGTGGGATGCTGCTTCAGAACATTTTAATCTGCAGAAGTTCCCCTCTTATGAGATTGATTGGGATTCTCTGTGAAGCCAAATGTGGTAGTTTGTGTATTAGTCTCTTGCATAAGCTTATAATATTTTAGTACATTTCTAGGTTGTAGTGTCTCTTGCGGCTACTGCAATTGAGTTTTTGTACATTGCAGTGCTGCTTGTAGGATTTGGATAGTTTGGAGTTCATGCTAGTATTCTTCTTCCCCTTTGCATATTGATTGTACGGTCAATATGGTGTAAATTGTCTCTACCTAGGCTCAGCTGCTTTTTTTGTCATGCTTAGCCAGGGAGATTGACTCCGGTTTAGGTGTTTTTTAATTTTTTTTTTTTATGTTTTTTGTTTCATGAAGTGTAGTGATTATTCATGTAATTCAATTCTATTTGTATTGCATCTTATGGATATATATTCAATATTATATTAGTTTGTGCCATCATCTTTGAATCTTAATATTTCAGTTTTAATTTACCGACCCGAGCCTGACAATTGAGGAATTTGTGTGATTTTGTAATTCATGAGACATGAAGTCTGAATATTTCATATTATCATTGATCTATGTTGTCGCTTTTCTTGCTGTCTTTCGTTTGCCCTTCCGATAAATGGGAATAAAATGCTCAACACTACAGTTCATACTATGCGAACAAAGATAACACAAGGGCAAAAGGATTACAATATTTTCAACAGGGAACCGATCAAACTAAACTAAAGCTAGCCACCAGGAGCTACTCTACTTCAAGTAGTTTCTCTTGATTAACCTGCCTTCAGCCAAGCACACTAGATCAATTGCATGTAACCTATTCTTCACAGAATCCAGAAGCAGCCATAGAAGAAAGCACCCGTCCACTTTTGTAACCATTGCTTAGGGAGGAACCGAATGGAGTCATTAAGATGAACCGAATATAAACACTCCCAATCACAGCTCCAATATAGAAAGCAAATGCACACACCTCTTTGCATGGTGTGAAATAAGGATAGGCTCGCTTTTAATATCAGGAAACAAGCGCCGCCAAAAGAGTTCCGCCACACCCTCAGCTGCCAAGATCACCAACGAGCAAAGATAATAATAAAATAGAACTAAAACAAAACAAGAAGTTTGATGCAGTATTTACCTCAACCTGAGATCAAACTTAATAAAATAATGGAGATAAAATAGGTGTATGCTTATATAGTTTTAAAAATTTCCAAATTTTGGTTGGGTTATGTGCCTAAATACTATGTAGATGATACCTAATTGAATACTATGTCCTGCTCTCCTGAAAAATGATCAAAATTCTCATCTCTCGTGTAGACACGGTATGCCAAAGAACCGTGCTGTTAAAGCCTCCTTCTGACCCGCTAAAAAATTTCTCATCTCTCACGTAGGCACAGTATGGCAAAGAACCATGATATTAAAGCCTCCTGAACGCCCCCTTCCTATCCAAGATTTAAAATTCATCCTTGCGTCAGGAGAGATTACCCAAACAATCTTGCACCAATTATAGCTGCGGCAATGAAAGTGCGTTGTGAAATGAGAAATGGGGTTGAACCTGTCTTTCAAAATTATTTTTTAACCTAAAAAGTTAGAACAAGGTTTCCCAAGTATGATATAAAAGGTGTGCAGAGAAAGATATAAAACGCGTAATGTAGCAGGCATTTAAAGGATCAAGGAAAGAGAAAGAACATGAAAAGATTTATCTTGTTCAGCCAACCGTTGACTACGTCTAGTCCCAGACAAAACGTGTTGAGATCTCTCTCTCAGCTTACAAACAGAGTATTCTTTGATTAGCTTATCCAAACTAACAACATTGGGTAGTTTCTACGCTAGCCTCTCTAAGCTAATTTCATTGACTACTATTAGGTCAAGTTACAATGATAGTAAGAGAAAAGGGTTTGTGTTTGAAGAACACATTTAATAAACATGCTAAAGTATATATATTTTCTATGAATCACTGGTTGAGTGACTTCTCTAAAAACTCTCAAGGAGAATATAATAATTACAATATAGAGAAGAATTTTCTTTTGAAATTTTCTGATAGAAACATCATTTCTTGTATAGAAATAATAAAAAGACAAGGAAAGATTTCAATAGAGTTTCAGCATATGCAATTGTTCTTATTCTTTTTCTTCTCAACAACTATCTATTCTTCAAAAGATTGTTGTTATGAGACAAGAGTCTAGTATTAGGGAAACATGAATGATATTTGCATACCTCCATAATGTCAATATACATTTACATCTCACTACATGACAAAATTAGCGTATGGGGAAGATATGAGATATGGAAAGGCAAATTGGGGAAAGAGGATGAATTGCAAACAATTCTAAGGAAAAAAAGAAAAAAGAAAACCCCATGCATCCAAATTGTCACTCTCTCTCCCATCCGCTCTTTGAAATAGAAACCGCCACAACCCTACCTTGCCAATGTTTGAACCCCTATCACTCTCTGCTCTTAGTTAATCAAACAAGCCACAAAGCATCCTTTTTCCTACCCTTGCTCCTACTCTCTCCTTCTCACTCTTTGCTCTCATTGGTTTAAATAATCCATGCCCTAATGCATCCATTGTTCCTCCATTCAACACCGATAGTGCCTCTTCTCCATTTCAATTGTTGAAGAAGAAAGTGAAGTTGTGGTGGTTGGAGTCATATATATTGCATCTACCATTGTTGCAAGTGTCGTGTTGGTTGTTCATGTTCTTCTTAGACACTATGTTCATGTTGTGGCATTTGCAATGTAAGTAGTATTTAATCTTTGCAAATGCATGTTAATGGTTTGTGATTGGTTCACTTTGCTGCAAATGAATGTTCAAGGTTTTTTTTGGTTTAGAGATACTAATTGCAATGGCTGTGAGAGTAATATGTATTTATAGATGACTTTGAATGAGTTTTATGTGAAAAGAAACCTTTTTTATTTTGTGGTATTCAATGCAGTTAGAGCTTATAAGTGTTGATTCTTTTGTTTGAGGTTTGGAATAGAAGTATTTTGCAGATGCATCAAATGTTTAGGTTTATAAATTACTTCACACGGTTTACATGTTTTTAGGAGAGGCATACACTTTTTTACACATGGTTTACAATTGTTTTGTACTAGCTTACATATTTTATGAACATGATTTACAAATTTATGCACCAGTTTACAATTTTTCTCCACATTGGTTGACATTTTTCCCTAAACATGTTTAGTAGCTATCCTCAAGTGGTTTACAATTTTTTTACTGGTTTGTATATTTTATGAACATGGTTTACAACTTTTTTTGCACTGATTTATAATTGTTATGCACATGGGTTTACTTTTTTCCTTGAACATTTTTTTGTAGCTATCCTTAATTAGTTTACATGTTTTTTGAGTATGGTTTACAGGTTTCAGTGTAATGGTTTACAACTTTATTGTTCATGAGTTTACAGATTTTAGTGTAGCGGTTTACAACTTTACTACTCATGAGTTTACATTTTATAGTAAACCTATATAGAAGCTGTCCTTATAGTAGTTGTCCCCTGGTGGTTTACAATTTTTTTGTAATGGTTTACACGTTTTATGAACATAGTTTACAACTTTTTGTGAACTAGTTTATAATTTTTTGGCACATAGGTTTACATTTTCCCTGAACATGTTTAATAACTATCCTTGATTAGTTTATGATTTTTCAGAAATGGTTTACATGTTTTATGAATATAGTTTATAACTTTTTGTGAACCAATTTACAATTTTTTTGTACATGGATTTATATTTTTTGAACATTAGTTTATATATTTATGTTTACTTTCTTACCTGTTTTTGAATGGGTTTAGATGTATATTACTTTGCACTTTCTTTTCGGAATTAAATTATTCATATAACAACTCAATTTTGTCTTTTGTTTTTTGGATATACTTTAGTGATGGCTCCTCCCATGTCTAGGATTGTGAGGAAGATAGTAGCTGGGGAAAACCACATCAATAGACCAAAAAATGTGGAGAAGAAGACTGGGGGAAGGAGGAGGAAAAAGGTAGAATGTCAACCTAAGAGGATCAAGGTTGATAAGGGCATCAGTGAGGTGAAAGCTAGAGTTGTAAGTGTACTTTAGTTGTTTATTTGTCAAAGTTTCATATAATGATTGTTTATGTTAGTTTGTTGCCTTTACTTTAATGAATGGTGATATTGTATGCATTAAATTTTTGTTTGTGTTTAATGTGAGATGCAACCTGCATTTAACAATAGATGCTCTCCTGGGATACTGCAAGAATTATGGGAGAAATGTTCAAATCCTCCTCAAAATGGAGCTTGTAAAGGAGATGGGTTTGGAGGTGTATTTGAAATGAAGATGAAGCTAAAAAATTGGCTCTTCATCTTGGAGGTGATCAAGGTTTTTGATCATGTGGAGTGATGCATCCGCTACAAGGATCGGATCATACTTGTTACCGACAATTCAATCGGATTAGTGCTAAGGCTTTCGTGTTTTAGTAAGTTAAACTAACTTGGTATAAATATTGCATTTTTTTTTGTTGAAAATGTAGTGAGTTGGTTTGTTATGATTAATTGAAACTTTTTTTCTTGGAAAAGGCAAAGAAGTTACACAAGTGCAAGTAAGGAAGAGGTGGTAGTTGTGGAAGAGTTCCACAAGAAGACTAACATAGAGTTGAAGATGATTATAAGGGAAGGCGCAACATATGATAGATTCAAGAGACGTTTATCCTCCATGTCCTGTCCATATTTCTTTGTCCAACTATGAAGGGAGCGACAACTTGGAAGCTGTTGGCCCATGTGGTTGATAAGGATGACCCCACAAATTACAATTGGGGTAAACTTGTTGCTAACATGTTGGTTGACAGTGTCAATGAATACAAGGTAGCTTAAAGGGAGGTGAGGTCCATTAGATAGTTTGTCTTCTTCTTAATGGTATATGTCATTGAATTCCATTGGTCGCTTTTGAAGTACTATTTTTTTTAATGACAATTATATAATTAGTGTTGGCCACAAAATTTAATTCAATTTATGTTTTCGACAAGTTTGGTACTTTTACTCAACGTTTGACTCGCCTTTAGGAAGTGACAACTCTCCCCTCGTCAAACATTGGACTAGTGCGGCTACCTAAGCTCACTTTGCTAAGTAGAGGAAGAGTGAGGAGGTAGATTGGTTTAAAGCTTTGTGTATTTTAGTGGTTTTGGCTAATTTACATTTTAGATGTAGATGAGTGCTGTCAACTTGATTTTAACCCGCTTTTTTACAGGATATCCTCAACCCCAAGAAGTAGAGTGTTCATAACAAAATGAAGAAGTTTCTTAACAACCATTTTGAGTTTGAGGTATTTGGATTTTCTGTGGAAGTAATTTAGTTTCTTTTTAGTTGGACAATATGTCCTTACAAGCTAATGGTTTAAATGTAATCAACACATTAAATTATCTTTATGCAAGACTTGAAAGAAATGGTTGATGGTGTTATTCAGATGGTGTTAGAGCAGTAAAGAGAAAGGAAGGAGGGAAAAGTTCCTTTTGTGGCATAAAAGGCTCATTCTAAGCCAAAGAAGGTGCATGTTGAACTAGTTCAACCATCTCCTCCACCAAAGAAAGTGCGAGTGGGAGCTTTCACTGATGATGGTTCTACTGAGACTTGTAGTGCTCCTCTGGTTTAGTCTGCTGATGTTTTTGAGGATGATGTATCCTGTTTGAATGAGGACTCAGATCCTGAGAAGGATCACTTTTACCTAGAAGGTCCTTCCACAATAAGTGTACATTATGTTCTTATTTTTCTTTATGTTACTAATTTTTTTTCATTTGAAGTGAATACCATGTTTTCAATTGGAGTTTTACGTATCTCATGTTTTCGTGTGAGAATAATTAGGAGACACACTTGAACGAACATGCTAAATCTAGTATTCCCTAGGTGGATAAGTTGGACATGGACAAGAAGTTGGCTTCTCCCCTTGGTGCATAGAGCTTCCATCACAGGTAATTAGTTGATTTGGAGCTATGTACTTTTAATGTTTTATTTTCTTATTTTTATCTTCTATTTTTTTTTTGTTGTAATGGAATACATATAAGTTTTGGTTTGTTGACATGTTTTGTGGACTGTGTTAGATCTTATCGGGAGCCTTTTATATATTGTTTTACCTGTGTTCTATTTTAAGAGATGCATGGGCTGATTGTCAACCCTTTATTTGGGAATAGGGTAGAACAAACTTTACCACCCCAAGCTTTCAGCCCTAATAAGGTCTAGGTTCTAGATCCAGTGGCTAATGCGGTGTGTTTTTACTGCATGAGGAGCCTTGGTAGGCATAAGAAGAAGAAAGCAAAGAATGATATTGATCTGCAAGAGTAAGTAAACGGCAGAATATGAGTTAGAATGGTTTTCAAGTTTAAAAAATGGTTTACAATTTTATACAATTGGCTTACAATTAAGCAACTGGTTAATAATTTTCATGAAGGGTTTACTGTTAGCTCTAGAACCTTTCAGAAAACTTCACAACTTGAGTTTTGGGTAACAACAAAGCAATTTTTGTTGAAATATTTTGAAGAATGGGATAATATTTTACTTGAGTTTCTTTAGTATTCAATAGGACCACTCTCGTAAACATACAAATTCAATCAATGAGATATTTTTCACAATGTCATTTTTCAACATGATTATAATCTCATTCAAAGAGATTCAGAACTTAAATGATGTGAAAAAATAATTCTGAAAGTGAACTTGAGTGTGCTAAATACACAAGAAAGGATTTTCATGCATCGGAAACTAAGTTCAGATCTTTAGAAAGAAGTTCATGCATTCAAAAAGTGCTACATGAATGAAAAAGACACTTTTTCCTGAAGCAAGTCGTGATCATTATCTTCAATCTTGATGACACAATTCCTATCGAGTTCAAATTGATACAATGAAATCAATGAGAAGATTACAAACTAAAAAAGTTCATCAGAAAGCATGTGTATTCAAAAACCATGCTCACTTTATAGAAAAGGAGGGAAAATTCAAAATTCAAGTTGTGTTAATAGTGACATATAACTTTTACACTTGTTCAACTTTCCCACCTTCTAAAAGAAAGAGTTTAGAAACCACATCCAGAAAGTAAAAAATAGTTTCCAAAACTTCACTCAGAAACCACATTTGACAATAGATTATGCAACTTCAAAAGTAGCTCTGACATAGCCGTGCTACTATTCCAGAGGACAGCTCCTAAGGACACAAAAAAGAAAATTAACATATGTCAAGAGGAAATTAAATCAAGGGGCAATTGTTAGATTTGAAGATCAAGTATAAAAGGAGGTGACCTTCATACAAGAAAAAAACTTTTGAACCCTTGACAAATTCTTTGCATAGAACTCTTGTACCATTCCCTCTCATCCTTTTCTAAAAGAGCATTACATCTCATAGATAACATCTTTTTTCTTGGAAGAATTTTTAGAAAGAAATCATTCAAGTTTTCAATTCATACACTATCTTATTCATAGAAAACTTGAGTCTATTTTAGTTAGAGTGTACCAACCAAACCAAACTCATTACATCATGATCTAGTAGTGATCATTGTGAGGTTAGCTTGAAGAGGCTATTAAAAAGACTACTTGAAATGAGGTAAATTGGAACTACTGCTCATTGGATATAGCTTGAGAATGCTATCCCAAGACTATCTTACTTTTTTGGGGTTAAGAGAGGGTTGTTAGTGGAACTCAATAGGTTGTTGAGAACTAGAGTAGGCAAGGTTAGCCAAATTGTATAAAAATCATTGTGCATTATCTCTCTATCTCTCCTTATCTCTTTTATATTCGGCGTTTATGATTTACTCTGCTATACATTTCTCGAAAATATTTTTAAATAGTTTCTGAGTTTTCACTTGGTTCAGAAAGTAGCATTTTGAATCTTAGTAACAAAGATTTTTGCTGCTTTCAAGTGAAAACTTGATAGACTTAGTTTATTTTTTCAAAATGTTGAAATGAATTTAAAGCACAATTCAACCCTCACTCTTGTGCTATTTTCAACCTACAATTGTTATAACAGCTTAGGCCTATAAGGGATTGAGCATTGTAACGATTGTAGAGACAACGACCCTAAAGATATATGGCATACAACATTCACATCGCAGAAGAACACTCCATAAATAGACCAACATTCTTTCATGGTGGAGACTATACCTATTGGAGAAATAGGATGGAGTTATTTATCAAATGCACAAGCCAAGACTTATGGGAGATAATACAAGAAGGAGGTTATACTCCTATGGAAAAGGTCTCAAGAGCTGAAGATAGACCCTTTACTTCAAGAGAGATTCCTAGGAGCATATATATAGAGCAACACAAAGTAAAAGTTTAGCTAAACTCTAAAGCTAAATATCTGCTACATGTGTACTAAGCAAAGCTGAACATGACAAAATCATTGCTTGTGACTCAATACCAAAAAGATACGGGACAGACTACACATACTACATAAAGGTATAGACTAGGTCAAGGAGACCAAGATAAGCATGTTGGTCCATCAATATGAAATGTTCAAGATGATTGAACAACATAGTATTGATGACATGACCACTGGGTTCATGCACATTGTAAACCAACTCAAAGGTTTGGGTAAAACATACTCAAACTCAGAAATAGCAAGAAAGATCTTAAGAAGCCTTCCTTCTAAATAGCTTCCCAAGGTCACAGCCATCACTGAAACTAAGGATCTTCAAACCCTTAGCTTAGATGCACTCATTGGGTCCCTAAAAAACCATGATGTTGTACTCTATGAAGTTTATGATGCAACCATGAAAATTAATAAGTCTGTAGCCTTGAAGTACTTTCATAAGAAGTAGATCAAGGGTAAAACAATGAAAGTTGCTGAAACTTCTGAAGAATAAGAGGGCTCAGAAGAGGAGTCTGACGAATAAGGTGGAGATGAGATCTTTATGTTGGTGAGGAAGATATCCAGAGCTTGAAAGAGCAGAATCGGGAATAGGAAGAACTTCAACCTTAGAAAGGACAAGAAGTGCAACAAAAAGATGGAAAATGTGAATGGCTACAATTGTGGTAAGAAAGTAAATTTCAAAATAGATTGTCCAAAGCTCAAGGGTCCACAAAAGTAGTTTGCTTCAAAGAGAAAATGGGATGCTTATTACCTAGAGCAATCTGTGCTTCATGGCGAACTACACTCTTGAAGAAGAAATAAAGGTAAATAAACCTTCATAATCTGGCATTTTTTATGATGAACATTTAGCTTTATATTATGGGCTTCTTGAAAATTCTTAGACTTTAACTTCTCACAATCTCTCTCTCAAAACTATCAAAAAACCACTTTAGAGCTTGAGAAAGTGAAAACCAATTTTGAGAATGTAAGGTTTGAGAAAGAAAAAATATAAGGACAAAACAAATTTTTAAATATAAAACTAAAGACCTTGGACAATGAAGTTTCTGACAAAGATCATAAAGCTCAAAAGGTAATTTCTAAATATGAGAAAACTTCAAAGCTTCTCAAAACTAATTTAGAAAAAAATGGTGAATGGCTCCAAGAATCTGAATATGATGCTAGGTGGTTAGATACCATACTTTCAGACAAGATTGGTGTATGAGAATGGAGTGCATGAGAAAGGTAAAACAAGGTTATCAAAAAAACTTAAGGGTAAAATATATTGTAACTTCTATCACAAGAAGGGGCACCACATGATAAATGCTTTATGAAAAGGAAAGTAGTAAAATAGGTTGAAAAACCTCCCCCAAAGGCAACTAACCTAAGAGGACCCAAGAAATTATGGGTACCTAAAATAAAAATTGTCATCGTTGCAGGTGTGTCTAATAATGCATGTTGAAAAGGACCCCAAATGGTACATGAACAGTGGCTACTCCAGACATATATCAAGAAGCAGAAAATGGTTCAGAAACTTAAGGCTAAAGAACTCAGGTTATGTAAAATTTACTGATAGAGGTTAAACCAAAGTCACAAACATTGGAAATGTTAGTAAAGATGACTCTCACCAAATTTCTTATATATTATTAGTTGATGGTTTGACTCATAACTTGTTAAGCATTAACCAATTTTGTAATAAGGCTTTAATGTTTGGTTTAATGCCAAGGCATGCCACGTGATGAACCTAACTTCTGGAGAAGTCATTTTATCTGGCAAGAGATAAGATAACACTTATGTGTTATTCTTGGATGACCTTCTAAATCAAGATGTAAAATGTCTTGCATCCTTCATGAATGATAAGTGGTTGTGGTATAAGAAATTTGGGCATGTTCATATGAAGCTAATTTCTAAGCTATCTCAAAAAGAACTTGTTAAAATCCTTACAAGGATCATTTATGACAAGGATTCAACTTATGATTTCTATGAAAAAGGCAAGCAAATAAAGGCTTATTTCCATAACAAAAATGTGGTTCCTACCATTAGGCCACTAGAGCTTTTACATATGGACCTTTTTGGGCCAACCAAGATTGCAAGTCTTGCTGGAAAAAGATATTGTCTTATCATAATAGATAACTTATCTAGATTTACATGGGTTATTTTCTTAGCTTCTAAGTATGAGGTGGCTGAGAAATTCAAAATTTTTCAAAAAGAGTTTGTAATAAAAAGAGATTCTCAAATCACTTCCATTAGATCAGATCATGTAGGAGAATTTGAAAATCATGTTTTGAAAAATTTTGTCAAAATTATGGCATGTTGCATGAGTTTTCTACTCTTAGAACACCCCATCAAAATAAGCTAGCTAAAAGGAAAAAAAATGAACTTGCAGGAAATGGGCAGAACAATGCTATTTGAGAGTGGTTTTCGCAAAGGTTTTTGGGCAAAGGCTATCAACACCTTTTGCTATATTGCAAATAGAAATTTTCTAAGGCCAATCCTTAGGAAAACCCCTTATGAGCTTAAGTTAGTTAACTTCTGAAACTTTGTCAACATGTGTGTTTTGAAAAAATATTAAATTGCTTTGGTTCAAGTTTATTTCATTGTTATATTTTCTTTCAAAATTCTGTTCAAAAGATTTTCTAAAAATTGGGTTTGTCAACATCATAAAAGGGGAGACTATTAGCTCCAGAACCCTTCAGAAAGTATTACATATTAATGTTTTGAGTGATAACAAAACAAATTTTGTTAAAATATTTTGAAGAATGGACTAATCATTTACTTGAGTTTATTGAGCACTCAATAGGACCATTTTCGTTGGCATACAAGTTTCATTAATAAGTTTTATTTCACGTTGTCATGTTTCAACATGTTTAATCTCATTATAAAAAATTTAGAATTTAAGTGAAATGAAAAATAATCCTTGAAATGAACATTGGTATGTTTTATACATGAAGAAAGGATTTCCAAAGCAAGAAACCAAGTTTAGATATTCAGAAAGTAACCTTCATCTTCAGAATACGATACGCAATGAAGAAATCTATCGTCCTTTAAAGCAAATTGTAGTTACTGTCTTCAATCATGATAAGATCACCAACAAGCTCTGATTGAAGAAATGAAGATAAATGAGAAGACCAGAAACTATATGAGCACATCAAAAAGCACGTTTACTCAGAAACTATACACTTTACAGAATGGGAGGGAAAATTCAAATTTTAAATTAAAGTCAAATCCAAAATAAGAATGACATTGACATTTGACCTTTTCACTTGGTCATCCATTCCAACTTCTAAAAGAAAAAGTTCAAAAACCTTGTCCAGAAAATAAAAAGTTGTTTCTAAAGATGCACGTAGAAACCTCATTTGAAAATGGCCTTTACAACTGCAAAGGTAGCTTTGTCACAACTGAGCTAGTCTTCTAGATTGCTTTTCCAATTGGCTAAAACGTTTCCAAATCTATCAAGAACACAAGAATATTCTTTCCTCTTCTGTAAAGAAATTACTTATTGTAATCAATTTCTAGTTCTATAAAAATCTTCTTTTTACATTCTTGTTAGATAACATGTTCTTCCTAGGAAGATTTGTTCGAAAGAAGTCATTCAAGTTTTCAAGTCATACATTGTTTTATTTTGAGAAAACTTTAGTGTTTGCTTGTTGGAGTAAACCAACCTTTTAACAAATCCTTGTACCTTGATCCAATAATGATCATTGTTAGTTAGCTTGGGGAGGCTAGCCAAAGACTACTTATGAGTGACAATAGGTGAGCTAATAGTCACGTGAGAAGGCTATTGAAAGACTATCTTACTTTCTCTAGGTTAAGAAATTGTTGATTCAGTGGAACTCACCAGGTTGTTGAGAATTGGATATTGGCAGGTTAGTCAAACAAGTATAAAACTCCTTATGTAGTATCTTTCGCCTCCCTTGATCTCTTTTACATTTTGTTTTGTGATATAAAATAATACGTTTCAGAAAACTGTTTTAACTTATTTTCATATTTATAACTAACTTCAGTAAGCTACTTTTTGATCTTCACTAACAAAGATTTCTATTGTACTTCAAGTATACACTTAATAATCTTTGTTTAAAGTTTTTCAAAAATAGGGAAAAATTAAGTGAAAGCATGATTCAACCTCCCTTCTCATGCACCTCTCAACCTATTGTTCTAATTTACTCTCACAACAAGTAGTCTTTTTCCTAGCCTCTTCAAGCTAAACTCACTTGATCATTACTATATTAGGGTACAAGAATATGATTTTGGATTAGTTTCTCTCTAACAATAAACACTTAAGTCTTTCTAAGAATAAAACAATGTTAATGAAAGAACTTGAGAGACTTTTTTTTCTAAATTCTTCCTAAGAAGAAAATGTTAGCTAATGATCACAAGAAATAAGATTTTCTATATAGAAACTAAATACAAGATGTAGAGGAGAACTTCAGAAAAATATTGGAAGGTTTTAGCACTTAAGGTGCAAAAGTTCCTTCTTGTATGAAAGCTCCATCTTTTTATACTTGGATTTTAAATTTAGCCATTGTTCCTTGATTTTTATTCCTCTTTTTGTTCCTAGGAACTTTCCTCTAGAAGAGTAGCTAAGCATTGTTAGAGTTGTCCTAATAGGTGCAAAACCGTTAACAATGTGATTTCTGAATAGAACTTCAGAAACAACTTTTACTTTCTGAACATGGTTTCTGAAAAAAAATTTCTTCTGGATAAAAGGATTTTTTCTAGTACAAAAGTGAGGTGTCACTGTTAATACCTTTCTGAAAGTTGACTAAATTTTAAAATTAAATTTCCCTTAGTTTTTGTCAACTCAATGCGATTTCTTAAGAAAGCATGCGTTCTGAAGTTGCTTCACCCTTTTAACATCTTTGACTTCTTCTACAATATGGGTGGTCGATGACTCATCGATTGTTTCTTAATGACTCTTTCTTTGACACTTAATGAAAATATCATCATATCTTATTTACTACGTCTTTTTAATTTCTTTTTTGATCATTTCTATGCCCTTGTTTCTTTCTAGTTGAGATCTTCTAATTCAAGAATTATTACTTTATTTTGATATCTTCAACACTCACGCCTTGTGTTGTAAAATCATCGACTAAATCTCTACTTGGAAAATTTTGTCCCAACAACAAGACAAGACATGGGAACACAATAATCACAAACACAATA
The DNA here is from genome assembly GCA_031216105.1 of Dalbergia cultrata. Classification (NCBI taxonomy): domain Eukaryota; kingdom Viridiplantae; phylum Streptophyta; class Magnoliopsida; order Fabales; family Fabaceae; genus Dalbergia; species Dalbergia cultrata. The sequence continues at coordinate 36,395,664 of CM062352.1, forward strand.
TATTTATATATCTGGAGTTCAAAAATTAAAGAGGGAGATTTATTGTTCATAATATCATTTTTATAAGGTCACTTATGCCTTACTTTCTTTGTTCAATGTTAGAAAATATTTAAAACTTTAAAATATAATAAAAATGCACGTATTATTTCTTTTCTCAAATTTTTAATGACTTTATGTACATTGTGTCTTGTATTGAAATTAGAAACAGGTATTTTTTAAATTGAATATATACAAACATATTATTTGTATGTCATGATAAATCCAAGATGGACAAGTATTCAGCACAGACGAAACACTCAAATGGTGTATCCATGCTTCATAAAATTTATCAGCCAAAGTTACTTTATGACCAAAGTTCTCAATTTTCTTCATAGATTAACTAAATAACATTTAGTAATCTTGGAAATTTACAAAGTACACCATCAAGAATATATTGATCTAACTAAATAACAAAATGGTAGCTCGATGTAACCGTAAGCTTGTTCAACCTAAGGTAACTACTTTTAACATCCAACATGGTCATATTGTATTTTGGATCATATTGCAATTCAAATAATTTTCCATGTTCTAAATAACTCCTTTAGTTGCCACATCTTGGACAAAATTTTCCTTGTTTGGTGGAGTTATCATGCATTGTTTTGAAGTAGAAGGTATGAGCAATGATGACTTTGGAATATTTATAAACTTAATTCCTTTTGGTATTGGTGTAAGTTGCTTTTGCATAGTGTTCGTCACCTTAGCTTCTGAATTGATGAGAGAACAAATTCCCATAGAACTGGTCAAGTGGTTTTGCTAGACAGAGCTATCACGACTGTTAGGTGGCACACTGATACATGTGTTTCCTGACCGAAGTGGAGACTTCATATTTTGCCTGCAAACTTTTGTAAGTGAAGGACTATCTTCCTTGGCTGATAACTAGAAAAGAAAAATACAAAAAGAAAAGGAAAGATAATGACAAGAAACGATAAGTAAAAAATAACTACTCCGTACATGTATGTGTAATATTCAAAAAATTAACCCAATACACTTAAGTCACATTATTACTAATTATTAGTTGATATACTTTTGTCTCAGAATTTATCATGTTTGTAAAATAGAATACATGAAAACTATGTACAATAATTATTTGAATGTAAAACCTTAAAACTTGAGGCCTACACATGTGGCATACTAATTAATTACACATGTTAATCATGAAGATAATAAGTCATAGAAAAATAAATAGACATTCACACATATCCATTTAATTAAAATCCATCACTACACAACTTGGACTTCATATAATTATCATGTAAATGAATAACTTGTAATCTAATTTCCATACAAGAAATTTAAATAAGATACATAAACAAGCAACTTAAACTAGTCATCGAACCCCAAATCACTCTCAGATCCATACACCATAAATATGGTCTTCATTGAAATCGTAAAGTTAAACATAATAAAATGAAAATAAACACAAGTGCTTGGGGCTTTCACTTCATTTGCTACAGAATAAAGTTTACCAAATAAATAAATCATTCACCAAATTTATGGATTATTTTGATGACTTAAAATGATGTTGAATATGTCAAAATAATACCTTCCTCTTAGCTTTCCTTTCTTCAAAACCAGAACAACACCTTTTATTGCCAATGACATTAGTATTTTGCTACAGATGATCAACAATTAAACAAAAAAAAATCTTTAGTCTTGAAAATATCTAGTCCCTACTATAAAACCCTCCATTGGATGCCCATGCCAATGGTTGACCATAAAATAATTTCTAACCATAATTTTAGTTTTTAATTAATTTTGCTCAAAATCTTGAATGATTCAAAATTCATCCAAATTAATGAGAACTAGAAACCAAAAGAAAAACTTTAGGATCAATAAATAGGACTATACTTTTTAAGGTTTAAGGGAAAGGAAGGGACACTAAAAAATGTTGCTCCCCTACCACAAAATAAATTGGCCTGAGTTACTTTGAACTTGCAAAACTAAAAATAACCAAAGGAAGGATAATTACACAATCAAATCTCATATTCATCATTGGCGATGCAAATTATGAAAATATTTGGAAATAAAATAATATGAAAGCTTATAATTTAATATTATGAGTTTTAGGCCAATATAACTAGGTGAAAATCATACCTCTAATGCAAGTCAGTTTCCACCATCTTGGTTAGCATCTTCATCCCAAAATCCTATGTAAAAGACTTCATTTTGAGCATAAATTGCTAGCACATTAGGACAATGTTGCTCTTCCTTCTCAAGTTCATTTGTTTTCTTTGTTATATCCTTCAATTTTATTCTCAAAGAATCCTCAACTTCCTCTTCTCCCAAAATCTGCTCTATATCATGCAAAACAACATCAATGGTGCTGAACTCCCTACCTTTGTCTACAATACCATTAGTGGCCTAATGGACCTCATGTACTATTTTCTTAGGTACAGAATCCTTGGGATCCATAGAATTAGAACCAATAGATTTAGATAACTCAGACTTGCTATCCACATTCTCTTGCTCTATTCTACTACTGTCATTATCTTAAAACGTGAATAAATATAGTTAGATATAAATAAAATCAAGGCAAATAGATATGAAAAATATGTAATAAGATTGAAATCAACAATAAAAATACCAATATCCACAACCAAACCTTAGACTTTAACTTCTAATGTAACCAGTAACTTAAAAAAATTGAAAGTTAAAAAACACTGAGAAGTAAAAAGTATATGTAACAAGTATAAATTGGACACTGGCCCCATTAGTGGTAGCCTGTCTAATCAAAATGGCAAATTATACAAAGTGGATAAAAGGACTAAGAAGAGGGTACAAAATATGTGAAATGAGATCTCCATCCCATTTAGTCTTCTCTTTTTTTTTTTTTCCTTCTTTCCCTAATTTTTGAAATTTTCTCTTGAGCCCCCATCAAAATTACTCTTATCTTTTCAGATTAATTATACTACTATTATGGAGGCTTAAATCGAGAGGCTCAAATATTGCCAATTCTCTATTTGAATCATTATATTAGTCACAAAACAACAAAGCAGACATTTTGTGATTTTTCATTAACATCACATTGATAATCTCTAGCATACCCATTATAGTACCCTTTTGATTCCAATTTACCAAAACTCAAACAGATCTAATTAAAACAAAATTCATATCAAACAAATCTTAGAAAAAAGTGCACAAATAAATTGAAAAGGAAAATACAAAAAATTAATCCATAACCACAGCCAAAGCAACCAAAAAAAAAAGATTTCAATTTCTAAATTTTAATGTAAAGCAATATAATATCCATGAACTTTTCAAATAACAAAAAACAAAAACAAAAAACAAGAACAACAACACTAACAACACCATTGCCAACAACACCACCAAAACCAACATCAACAAAAACAAGAAGAAGAAGAATAAGAAGAAGAAGAAGAAGAAGATGTAAACTTGAAATAATGTACCATGTGTAGAATGAAAATGAGATAAGAAGCGAACAAGGCTGAGCTACATATGGATTCAGAAGTGTGATCGATGATAAACAGGGAAATTCATTGTATCTAAATCATTCAACTTAGTTTGCACCATTGGAACCCGAAAGAAGAAAAGCTTATCCAAATTTACGAAGCTATTGCATGGGTTTTCACTGAAGGAAGAAGGCCTAGCAGCAGTTTTTATGAGACAAATAAGTTCTAATGTTATGTTGTGGCTTTTATTGTCTATTGAATGTTGTGGCTATGCCAACTTAGTTAGGGATGAATGAAAAGATAAACCAAGAAATGATTACTTTAATTTGATACAAAATGAACTTGGTTACCTAGAAGAAATGAAGAATGCAAGAAAGAGAATTAAAAAATACAAAGGTTAAGACCTCATAAATTTTGCAATTTTGAACTAAGGATGGGTGGTAGAGAGCTTTATAACATGCTGCTTATTGTTTTTCACAGCAAAACCATAATCGGGCAATTCGCTAGATTTATTACTTTACTTGCATTTGCAATTTTGGACACTTATTTATTATATTTTAATGATTTAATTATTCAGTTGATCCATATAGTGTCACTCGACTTTCAATTAGGTTTCTATAATTTAAAAATTTATAATCAAATCCCTATATTGTATAAATTTTTTCTATCAAGTCCCTAAACATAACAAAAGTTTAAAAAATAGACTATTCCTAATATATTCCATCCCATCTCCTTCTCCATCGTCCATCCACCCTTTATCCTGCACCATCCACCACCCAAACCACTATACCTAGTTCCCCATGGGAAACAAACTGGTCCTTGACTCCACTATTGCGTGTCGACCTTGACTCACTATTGACATTTGAATTCCCTTTCTTTTCTATGGCACACTCATACCAATCCCCTCCTACATTTACCCTCATAAGACTGAAACGCAAAATCTCCATCATCACCCATATTATCGATATAAAAGAAGCTTCGTGATTTAACAAAGTATGGCAGAAAGGATTATTGCTATCATAGATGCATGGTCGAGGATGTTAAGGTTAAAAAGTCTAGGAATCATTGTGTGAAAAATAAATAAATAAAACTTCTAAGAGAACCTTTGTTTCTATAGGTCCAAAGTGGGGTAGAAGAAATCTTTAATTGATCACAAGTTGATTTATGAAGGTTTTCATTAAACTGAATTAAAAAGAGTTTCAACTACTATGACATCATTTATGTAAATTTATATTCAATTGATTTTTTTTAGTAGATTAATCTCTTTTGTTGTGACATTTGAGTATTTGAAATTTTGGGTCTTTATTTCTTTTTTTTTTTTATGGATTCATCCTTATATATGGAAATCATCATCTAGAAAATAGAAAAAGTAGATAATAGAGTGCGTGTGGTGTCAGAGCTAAGAAATATAGGTCAAAGGCTGAAAGAAAAGGAAGGCATAATTATGTAGAAATGAGTATTGTTATATTGTTATTCTTTTTATGTTTTTGGTTGTTTGATTATTTAGATCGTAGGTAATGGAGAAGGGAGGATGAATAGTGGGAAAGGAAATGGAGGAAGATGGGAAATGGAATATAGTATGAATATTCCATTTTTTTAACTATTGGTACCTTTAGGAACTAGATTGAAACATTTCATACGATATTGGGATCTAATTACAAATTTAAATTTTATGCTATAGGGACCTAATTGAAAATTGAATGAAATTATAGGGACAAACAAAATAATTAAACCTAATTAACTAATTAATTGATATTTTCCTTTTCAACTAATTTTATGCTTAATTGTTTTGCCAAATATATACGTATATATCCTTAATTATAATAGAGTCGGATGGAGATGATAAACAAAAGATATTTCACTAAAAATTATTTATTTGAAATGACAATAGTGCCCTTACAAATGAAAATCATTTTATCAAATAAAAAAAAATGGGTTATGATCAGATTATACCAATGTAACATTAAGCATAGTCATACCATTGAATACCTTTTTATAATTTTTTCTTTTGTCTATCTAACTGTTGAATTGCAATTACTTATTTTAAAGATCATTTATGCCAAATTTTATACAAATTAAACATAAGTAAGATACCATATATATATATAGCTCTTATTCTTGATTAATTTAAAATTTAGAGACTTGATTTATATGACATGAACTTCTAATTAATAGTGAGTTTTGTAACAAAATTACATCAATAAAAATATTATTCAATGGTGCAACAATTACTTAAAGTTACACCACTTAATAATTTCCTATAAAATAATATTTTCAATCCAAAAATTAATATAATTACTCATTATAAAGATCATTTATGCAGCATTTCATAAAAATTAAACATTAGTAAGATTGTAATAATGTAGCTCTTATTCTTGTTCAGTACATATAGCAATCAAATTAACAATTAGTGAGTCATCATATTTTACACTTAAAATTTACTCTAATTTTTATTATATAATTTAGGTAATAATATTATTCACAATAACACTTTATTCTAATTTATAATATTCTATACATATATTATCAATCTTTATATGTGTAAAATTCATTGGACCTACATTTATTACACATATAGAGAAATATAAATTGACGATGATTTTTTTTTAAAAAAGAATCTTTATAGTGTTATGCATGCCTTCTTTTAATAAATATGTTATTACGTACTTTACAAACCTTAATTCTTAAACATTCATGTAACCGAAGATGTTTATGGTGCATTAATAATTATACCCTTAATAATATACGCCAATTGCTTGCCACTTGCTCTTCACTATATGAATTAGTTGAACTCATTTGTAGCCTATAATTAAATTTATTTATTTAATTATTATATGCAAAGTGAAAAGGCCTAGAATTTGAGACAAAAATTGCTCGCCACTGCCACGACCCTCCTTGGGCACATGACCGGTACGTGAGAAATCTCATTCCCACGTAAGCCTGGTGACCTGTATCGTCTCTACATATGCATTTTAATTAAGAAAATCCATAAAATAAATCCTTAATTTCCACATAAAATCACCTGTTGTTGAAAACCAAGTTTAGAAAACCGAAACATATTTCCATTCCTTTCAAAAAGCAAATATGCAATGTCGCTAAATATGCATACAGTCCATGTACATATAAAGTGTTCATGAAAAGCAAAAGGGTTATATAGTCCACAAATAGTATGGAAAATAACAAAACTATGCAAAATGTGATCATGCCCTACGGTCCAATGTCCTGCCTTCATCACACTGGAGCACGTCTAGAGCAAAATATCAGACACCTCACCTAATGGGCCTAGCAACTGAATCTAATGCTGCTGGGAAGAGGATGGTGTAGAAGTGCCCTCAGCAGCTACGGTATCTGTAAAATATGAAGGAAACAGAGGGGTGAGTTTTGAATCCAAAACTCAATGAGTGAGCTCTCATCTAAAACCCCTCTTCATGGGACACCAAAAAAGGTACACAACACTAATAATAATAATAATAATAATAATAATAATAATAATAACAGTACTAACATCAAAGTAGTTCATAGTTATAATCAAGGTCTCAAATCTTGGTTCTTTACAATCTGACCTAACAGTAGTCTAATAGAGAAACAGTAATCTGTGAATACAAATGTCTGGTCATATCTGGGCGTTACGTATCGCCGTCCCCAGTGTGCCAATAAGCCTCTGAATATCTACAGTCACATCTGGGCGTTACATATTGCTGTCCCCAGTGTGACAATAAGACTCTAAAATCTCTAGCCGAGGCTATTTGGTATCAAAGTTAATGGATTAACTACCATTAACATACAGCCTATTTCTCTATAATTACTGCCAGCTTAGCTAAAACCTCATTTTGTTCTCTATCAATTTCAAAGTCTTCTATCCTAGGGTTCAAAATCTCTTTTATAAGACAGCATGCAGTATCAAAATTATATAATCATAAAACCAGCTCTAATTAATCAAATTTGCAATACCAATATACAAAATCTCATTCTGAAAGATAGATGTCTCATGGTTTTCAAGAAAGCATATTCTCTTGTTCAACCAACAGTTCAAAACACAATAATTCCCAGAAATCTCAACATATCACAAAATAGACTCTAAAATCACACACACATATATATATATATATATATATATATATATATATTCACATTTTAGATAAATATAGATGTAAGGATTAAAATAGGAGCTATAGATATGAACCCACTCACTTGGAATGGTAGTAGACACAGGAATAGCACCAACAGAGTTGTGGGAGGTGAGAACAACACCAGTATCTATCAATAAAGTAACAGAATTCTAGATTAACGGTTAAAACCTCTATATCACTCAAATATACTCCTAACACATTGAAAGAATTCTACCTCCTTAAGAAGTAGGAAAATCTTATGCTAACCCCCCAAAAACCAAGAGAAAAGGAGAGAATAGAGGAGAAATCATTAGAATAACATACCTTAAAGCCTTAGAAGTGAAGTATTGAAGTTGATTTTAAGATAAGGTGGAAGAAATGGAGTTAGGAGTGAATTTTGGGGGACAGGACAAGCTCCTTCGAGTTTAGGGGTGTGTTTTTTGTAAAAGTGAAGTTTTTAGACCTGAATGGGGGGGGGGGGATGGGGTATTTATCATTCTGATGACTGCCTGGGCGGTCACAATGACTGCCTCGGCGGTCTCCAGAGAGTTCTCATCAACTTATGGTTTCTGATGACCGCTTGGGTGGTCTCAATGACCGCCGGGGCGGTCTCCAGAGATTTTTTTTTTTTTTGGATACTACATACTCCCCAGTTTTAAAAAGATTTGGTCCCCAAATCTAAGGACGTACCTGAAGGAGGGAAGAGATACGGATATTTCACTCTTATTGCATTTTCAGCTTCCCATGTGGCTTCTTCGCCTGAGTGGTTTCTCCAAATTACCTTTACAGAAGGCACCTCCTTTGAATGAAGCTTTTTAATCTATCGGTCTACTATAGCAACTGGTTCCTCCTCATAAGACAAATTCTCATGAATCTGGACTGCTTGTGGGGTGAGTACATGAGACTGGTCTGGAATATACTTCCTAAGCATGCTGGCATGGAAAACAGGATGGATAGTTGACAAATTAGGAGGTAAGGCTAGTCTATAAGCTACTATCCCTACTCTTTCTAATATCTCAAATGGTCCGATATAATGAGGACTTAGCTTTCGGCGTTTACCGAACCTCACCACTCCCTTCATGGGAGATACTCGCAAATACACATGATCCCCCACAGCAAACTCTAGCTCTCGTCGCTGGTTGTTAGCATAAGCTTTCTGTCTGGACTGAGCTGCTAATAATCTTTCCTTGATCAACCAAACTTTCTCCAAAGTTTCTTGAACTAGGTTTGGGCCTAGGGTTTTGGCTTCCCTAAGCTCAAACCACCCAATAGGAGACCTGCATCGTCTGCCATATAAAGCTTCAAAGGGTGTCATCTGAATACTTGCCTGATAACTGTTATTATATGCAAACTCTATTAGTGGTAAGTGGTCACACCAACTCCCACCAAAGTCTAACACACAGGCTCTGAGCATGTCCTCCAAGGTCTGAATAGTTCTCTCTGTCTGACCATCAGTCTGAGGGTGGAAGGCTGTAGATAAATCCACTCGAGTTCCTAGAGCTTCCTGAAATGCCCTCCAGAATCTCGAAGTGAACTGAGCCCCTCTATCTGATATAATAGACACTGGTACTCCATGGAGTCTGACAATCTCATTTACGTATAGGCGAGCATACTGGGCCGCGGTGAAATTGGTCTTTACTGGCAAAAAGTGAGCTGTCTTGGTCATCCGATCTACAATTACCCAGATGGAATCAAAGCCTTTAGTGGTTTGAGGTAACCCGACTACAAAGTCCATGGTTATCCTCTCCCATTTCCACTCTGGAATCTCTATTTGCTGGAGTAATCTGGCTGGTCTTTGGTGTTCAGCTTTAATTTGCTGACACACTAAACACCGTGCCACAAAATTGCCTATATCCTTTTTCATACCTTCCCACCAGTACAATTACCACAGGTCCTGATACATCTTAGCTGATCCAGGGTGCACAGAGTATGTTGTACCATGGGACTCTTCCATTATTTGCTTCTTTAATTCATCCACATCAGGTACACACAGTCGGTTTCCAAGGCTTAACACCTCTTCCGTATCCACAGAAAACTCATGGCCTTCTCCTTTGTGTACATCCTCCATAATCTTAACCAACTTGGAGTCCTTTTTTTGCTTTGCCTTAATCTGCTCTACTAGGGTTGACTGGGCTCTCATATGAGCTAGAAAAGCCCCTGAATCCCCTATACCAAACTGGACTCCTTCTGACTCTAACTTATGAATGTCTTTTATCAGAGGTTGTCTCAAAAGAGCTATATGAGCCAAGCTGCCTACTGACTTCCTGCTCAAAGCATCAGCTACTACATTAGCCTTACCTGGATGATAGGAAATTGTACAGTCATAGTCTTTCAACAATTCCATCCATCTCTGTTGTCTGAGATTTAAATCTTTCTATTGGAAGATATACTTCAAACTCTTATGATCTGTAAAAATTTCACAAGTTGCTCTATACAGATAATGTCTCCAGATCTTCAAGGCAAAGGCCACTGCAGCCATCTCTAGATCATGAGTAGGATAACTCTGTTCATGCTTCTTGAGTTGCCTGGAAGCATAGGCTACGACCTGGCCATGCTGCATAAGGACACAGCCAAGTCCTACCCTAGAAGCATCACAGTATACAGTAAAGCCATCCGTACCTGAAGGAGATACTAGTACCGGAGCGGTAGTCAAGCAAGTCTTTAGCTTCTAAAAGCTTTCGTCACATGCATTTGACCACTGAAATTTAACATTCTTTTGGGTCAGTCTAGTCAATGGCGCTGCAATCTTGGAAAAGTCCTTGACAAACCGTCTATAATAACCTGTCATCCCCAAAAAGCTGCGAACCTCTGATACTGTAGTAGGCCTTGGCCACTGTTGAACTGCCTCAACTTTCTTTGGATCTACTTTAATACCATCCTTGGATACTATATGTCCAAGGAATGCCACCTGCTCCAACCAGAATTCACATTTAGAGAATTTAGCATATAGCTTATGCTCCCTCAATGTCTGTAATACAATCCTGAGATGATGCTCATGCTCCTCTCTACTCTTGGAATATACCAGAATATCGTCAATAAAGACAATCACAAAATAATCTAAAAACGGCTTGGAAACCCTGTTCATCAAATCCATAAAAGCTGTAGGGGCATTTGTCAACCCGAAGGACATCACTAGGAATTCATAATGTCCATAACGTGTCCTAAAAGCTGTTTTGGGTATATCCTTATCCTTGATTTTTAATTGATGAAACCCAGATCGAAGATCAATCTTAGAGAAATGTTGGGCCCCTTGAAGCTAATTAGATAAATCATCGATACGAGGTAGAGGATACTTATTCTTAATGGTTACCTTATTCAGTTGCCGATAGTCTATACACATCCTCAAAGATCCATCTTTCTTCTTGACAAATAAGACTGGAGCACCCCAAGGTGAGGTACTCGGTCAAATGAAGCCCTTATCCAGCAACTCTTGCAACTGTTTCTTCAACTCCTGTAGCTCTGTCGGGGCTATACGATATGGAGGTATCGAAATAGGCTTGGTTCCTAGCTCCAGTTCTATTGCAAACTCTATTTCTTTCTCTGGTGATAACTCTGGTAGGTCCTCTGGAAACACATCAGGGAACTCACAAACCACAGGGACTGATTCTATGGTTGGCACTGGCACCTCTACATCCCGTACTGAAGCTAGAAACCCATAAACCCCTTTGTCCATAAGCTTCAAGGCACTCATAGATGAAATCAAACTAGTCAGAACATAGCAACTAACACCCTTAAACTCTTGAAATTCAGCTCCAGAAATACCAAACTTGACAGACTTAGTATAGCAATCAACCGTAGCATGACATGAAGCCAACCAATCCATAACCAGAATAACATCAAAATCTACCATGTCTAACAGGTGTAAATCTGCATAAGTTTCCACATCACCAACCCTGATTTCACAGCCTCTGTATACTGATTGAATTAAAAGGGGTCCTCCCACTGGTACCCCTACTAAGAAGGGCTTCTCTAAACTAGAAATCGGCCTCTCAAATCGGGTAGCGAAGAATGAAGATACATATGAATAACAAGATCCAGGATCAATCAAAGCAAATGCATCAAAAGTAAAGACTCTGATAATACCTGCTACGACATCTTTAGAGGCTGATGCATCCTGTCGAGTCAAGGCGTACAATCGGGGCTGTCCCCCGCTACTCTGACCTTTACCAGCTGAACCTCTGCCACTGAAGCCTCTACCTCTAGGGCCTCTGCTCCCAGCACCCCTACCAACTGGGGCAGCAGAACCACCCTGGGTTGCTGACTAGAAGGACTGAATAGAAGCAGTGGAGTTCACAGGCCCCTGACTAGATGTCCCCTGCCAAAGTGGGCAATCCACCCTCTTGTGACCCTGCTGGCCACAACCATAACATACAAATGTGCCAATCAAGCACTGCCCTGAGTGTCGTCTACCACACGTCTAACAGACAGGAAAACTCTGAATTGATGCCTAGCCCGAATACTGGCTACCTCCTCCGCCCTGACTCTAGGAAGCTGCAGACCGCAACGGGGTAGGATCTGAAAAAGTAACCCTACCCGGCTGAGCTCGCTACTGACTCCACTGGCTAGGTCCTCTACTAATACCAGCTCCCCTGGAAAATGTACCCTGAGTCTTAGCCCTCTTCTTAGACTCAGAAGCAGCTCTCCTCTCTGCTAGTCCGGCCTCCAATCCAATAGTAGTATCTACTACCTGCGCATAATCCATAGTGCCAACATGCGGCTGAAGACTAAGAAACATATCTTTAGGCAGTCCCTGAACAAACCGCCAAACCCTCTTAGTCTCTGATTGCAATATGCCTGTAGCTGCCTTGGCCAAGTATGTAATCCTCTCATCATACTCGACCACTGTCATACCAGGAGTCATACAGAGTCTCAAGAACTCCTCCATCATCTGTGCTCTCCGACTCTCTGACAAGAATCTACGAAGAAAAGCGGCTCTGAACTCCTCCTAGGAGGGCAGCTCTAAATCACCGCGCCCCTGGAAAAACTCATCATACCATGTTCCCGCCAAGCCGCCTAACTGAAAACCAGCTAACTCTGCTGCTCTCTCTGATGAACAATCAATGACTCTAATAATATTCTTTATCTCTCTAAGGAACGCCTGGGGATCCTCTGTGGTCAGGCGTCCCTGGAAAGTGGGTGGATCCATCCTCCTAAATGGCTCTAGGGTCGAATCATCCGGGTTTCTAGTGGGAGGTTGGATTGAAGGTGGCTGTGATCCAGCCTCTGCCTGTCTGGCTAGATCATAAGTAAGGTTGGCTAGAGCCTGTTCCAAGGCTCTAAGACGGCCACTAGGACTGGAAGATCTACTACTATGACGACGTCAGGAGGTAGAATGTCGGAGGGGAGGCATACTGGATCCAACTGAAAGGGAAGAACACATAGGATAAGGAACACCACTCATATAACAGACCTAAACTCCATCTCTGGGTCTAGACTCAACTGACCATCTTAAAGGCCGCAAGTAATGCTTCGTTAATACAAATAGGCGCGCTTCTATTTACATAAACGACACACTACCTGTGGACGCATGCTCTAGTGATATGCAAGGAAACCTATGGCTCTGATACCAACCTTATCACAACCCTCCTTGGGCACGTGACTGGCATGTGAGAAATCTCATTCCCACGTAAGCTTGGTGACATGTATCATCTCTACATATGCATTTTAATTAAGAAAATCCATAAAATAAATCCTTAATTTCCACATAAAATCACCTGTTGTTGAAAACCAAGTTTAGAAAACCGAAACATATTTCCATTCCTTTCAAAAAGCAAATATGCAATGTCGCTAAATATGCATACAGTCCATGTACATATAAAATGTTCATGAAAAGCAAAAGGGTTATACAGTCCGCAAATAATATGTAAAATAACAAAACTATGCAAAATGTGATTATGCCCTACGGTCCGATGTCCTGCCTGCATCACACCGGAGCACGTCTAGAGCAAAATATCAGACTCCTCACCTAATAGGCTCAGCAACTGAATCTAATGCTGCTAGGAAGAGGATGGTGTAGAAGTGCCCTCAGCAGCTACGGTATCTGTAAAATATGAAGGAAACAGAGGGGTGAGTTTTGAATCCAAAACTCAGTGAGTGAGCCCTCATCTGGAACCCCTCTTCATGGGACACCAAAGAAGGTACACAACACCAAAACTAATAATAATAATAATAATAATAATAACAATACTAACATCAAAGTAGTTCATTGTTATAATCAAGGTCTCAAATCTTGGTTCTTTACAATCTGACTTAACAGTAGTCTAATAGAGAAACAGTAATCTCTGAATACAAATGTCTGGTCATATCCGGGCACATGACGCCATCCCCAGTATGACACTAAGTCTCTGAATATCTTTGGTCACATCTGGGCGTTACGTATCGCCGTCCCCAGTGTGCTAATAAGCCTCTGAATATCTACAGTCACATCTGGGCGTTACATATCACTGTCCCCAGTGTGACAATAAGGCTCTAAAATCTCTAGCCCGGGCTACTTGGTACTAAGGTTAATGGATTAACTGTCATTAACATACAGCCTGTTTCTCTATAGTTACTGCCAGCTCAGCAAAATCCTCATTCTGTTCTCTATCTATTTCAAAGTCTTCTATCATAGGGTTCAAAATCTCTTTTATAAGACAGCATGCAGTATCAAAATCATATAATCATAAAACCAGCTCTAATTAATCAAATTTGCAATACCAGTATACAAAATCTCATTCTGAAAGATAGAAGTCCCATGGTTTTCAAGAAAGCATATTCTCTTGTTTAACCAACAGTTCAAAACACAATAATTCATATATATATATATATATATATATATATATATATTTATATATATATATTCACATTTTAGATAAAAATAGATGTAAGGATTAAAATAGGAGCTACAGATATGAACCCACTCACCTGGAATGGCAGTAGACACAGGAATAGCACCAACGTAGTTGTGGGAGGTGAGAACAGCGCCAGTGTCTATCAATAAAGCAACAGAATTCTAGATTAACGGCTAAAACCTCTATATAACTCAAATATACTCCTAACACATTGAAAGAATTCTACCTCCTTAAGAAGTAGGAAAATCTTATGCTAACCCCCCAAAAACTAAGAGAAAAGGAGAGAATAGAGGAGAAATCATTAGAATAACATACCTTAAAGCCTTAGAAGTGAAGTATTGAAGTTGATTTTAAGACAAGGTGGAAGAAATGGAGTTAGGAGTGAATTTTGGGGGAGAGGACAAGCTCCTTCAAGTTTGGGGGTGTGTTTTATGTAAAAGTGAAGTTTCTGGACCTAAATGGGGGGAGGGGCATTTACGATTCTGATGACCGCCTGGGCGGTCACAATGACCACCTTGGCAGTCTCTAGAGAGTTCTCACCGACTTATGGTTTCTGATGACCGCCTGGGCGGTCTCCAAAGAATTTTTTCTTTTTTTTGGGATACTACAGCCACGTGCCCTTCAACTATATGAATTAGTTGAACTCATTTGTAGACTATAAGTAAATTTATTTATTTAATTATTATTATGCAATTGAAACGGCCTAGAATTTGAAATGGAAATAAATATCTAGATATAACACATTGTTTTCTCCTTCTTAATTTACTTGTTTTCTCCTTCTTAATTTACTTGAGTTAACGTTTCAAAGGATTTACATACTCCATAACAACAAGAATTTGAAGTGAAAATGCCATAAATTAGTCCAAAAATGATGCCAGAAATTATTGTTATAAACATAAAAAATAAAATAAAATGAATTTATGTAATGTAATTGCATATATTATTGCTTCCTTATTAGAAAGTGCTTTCGACTTTGACACCTCCGCCCTTACATATTGTTTTTTTGTGTACCAATCATGTAGCCACACCCTTGCGAGCAACAAGCTAGGTCCTCCATCCTCGGGCTAACTGCATACAGGGTGATCAACATCCTTAATAGCTTCACACTGGGTTATCAAGTTAGCATATTGATTGGCATCCCTCATGTTTGCTCGATTTTAATATATTTGATTTTGTTTTTGCTTTGTCCTCTTGAAATGTAATATAATAAGTTGCATATACTGTGGAGGAGCTTATTCAAAGAGAACTAATGTTAATTTCCTCCTATATATTGCATTGGCATAGTGTTGACACACTTTGATATCAAGGTATTGATAGCTTGGGAACTACCCACCAAATGAAATTTTGAGAATTTAGTCTTTCTTTGAAGCATGGATACAAAAATGAGGATAGAAAGCAACACAGGTCGAATCAAGTTTGATCATGGCTACAAACAGGATGGAAATTTAATCACATTGTATCTCTAATACATTCATCTCATAACACTGACCCAAAGTTTGTTATGCAAAATTAAAATAATTTATTTTCCCCTTAAAAATTAAAGTCTAACAAATATTTACAAAATTTAATAAATATTTACAAAAGAAAAGGAAACAAATTTAAGAAAATTTAATTTTAGCTTGACAGAAAAATATCTACTTGTATGTATTCTTTGGTACAATAAGGAATTCAAAATCACGTAGGTCTTTTAAAAAATAATTGTGTTGAGTTAATTTTATTGTAAAAAAAAAGAAATAAAAGAAATAAAATTTGTTTTTGCATAGAATTTGAGGTAGCAATGGGCTACTCAGTAAATCCTTTACAATTCAATAGTGATGAAGGAGGCATCGGCCCCTCAGTCACAACTAATAAGTCTGGATCTAAAACATAATAGACCTTTAATGCAGTGAGTAGGAACACCATCCTCTCCATCCATCGAGTAAAATTTGTCCTATCAAAACGATCAAGTTTGATGTCTCGATTGATAGGATATGGAGAAGATGAATTTGACGTCATTGGAATATCTCTTTAAAATTGTTAGAAGTTGGATACAAAGGATCAAATATTTGGTAGGCTTTGAGGTGTGAATTATCATTCTCTTTAAAGAGATATTACCTGCACACTCTTAGGGGAAAAGATAGATAAAGTCTCTTTTAAGGATACAACAAAGCCACTCAAAATCTCTTAATAATTGTTTTGGAATTTTGTCTAAAAAATTATGAACATAACATTTATTTATAGAGATATTTAGACACCTTCTAATTACAAAATGTTACTAATATATCTATTTAGAAATAGAGATTGCTCGTACCAAAACATTGGAATGCATTGGTTCAGCAATTCACTTCAAAAGCAATGTTTATGTTGCAATGTTCATAAAGCAACATGAATGTTACTGTTCATTTGACTGTAAAGTCCACTCTCATCATTCGTATAATATATATAATAATAATATAATTACAAACTACTTAACAGTGGTGGTTGTGGTTGTGGGTTTAGCAAAGTGTTTTGTAGTTTGGATGGTTCTGTGAAAGGTCAATGAGTGGTGGAAATTAGATGGGTTTATGACGATGAAGATGAAATAGTGCCAATTCACTGAGTCTTTATCTTTGTTTAGTGCCCCTCTTTGACTCATTAACAAAGATTATTTATACACATGTTTTACTATAACATAATAAATGATGAAATTATATGCCTTGGTGTTAATTGATACTAATCAAACAAATAAAATCAAGCTAATTGACAAAATAAATTAGGTTAGAATCAATCTATAAATGCTAAGTAATTAGCTTTAAAAAAAAAAAGAAGACTTGATTTTTATTTTGATTTCTAGCTTTTCTTTTTTTTTTTCAATTTTCAATTTTTTTTATTTTTTTGTGACTTAACCGAAATTAGGTGCTACAATGAACAACTCCATTATGTCTCCCGAGTAGGCATATTCACCACCATCAAAGAATGGAGGTCTGTTTATGAAGTGTACCTCAGCAATGTGTACATTGTTGTATGGCATCTTTAAGGATCTTTTCCTTTACAATGGTTAGGATGCTCAACCTTTTAGAGGGCTAAGTTCTTATGCCAATTATAAGTGAAGATATAGCATAAGAAGAGGGTTGAATAGAGGTTTTAAATCTTTTACCCTTTGAAAACCTAAACAAAGTCTATCAAGTGTTTTAAACTTGAAGGCAGTGAAAAATCATAAGTTAGAACGCTTTAGAAATGGTGTTTAAGCAAGAATAATTGTTCTCACAACAAAATGAAAAACACACAACAATTTAAAGAGATAAGGAAAGAAGAATATCACACAAGATATTTTATGTTGATTTGGCCAAATACTGTCTACATCCAGTTCTTAACAACTCTGTTAAGTTCCATTATTAACTACTTTCTCAACCCAAGAAAGTAAGATGTTCTTTTTAATAGCTTTCTCAAGCTATCTCCAATGAGCAGTTTGTATAATCAACTCTCACTCACAAGTAGTTTTGTCCTAACCTCTCTAAGCTAGTCTCACTCTGATTACTAAAGGATCAAGGTACAAAAGATACAAAGTTTTGGTGTTTAATACTCTAAGAAAAACACTCAAGAATGTTTGCTAAGATATACAAGACAAAAATTTTTCTTTTTTAGAAACTAAAATGTATGTAAGAAAGAACTTCAGAAAGAATAAGTATAGCTTAAAAGTTGGGAGTGCAAAAAGTTCCTTCAAGTTTGAAGGCTTCCTCCTTTTGTACTTGGATTTGAATTAGACTATTGTCCCCTTGATCTTGTCTCCTCTTGACCCGTGTTGATCAATCTTTGTGTGTCCTAGGATTTGTCTTCTAGAAGGATAGGCCGAGCTACTGGCTTTGTAGTACATAATCCATTGACAAATGTTTCTAAACAATACTTAAACTCAATCTTCATTCTAAGCATCCTTTTTTAATTTTCCTTTATGTTAAGACCTTCTATAAAAGAGTGAATATCCAAGCATAAAGTTGATATGTCATAATCATCACTTTCTGAGGTTTTGACTTCGTTTGAATTTCAAATAACTTTAAGTTTCCGATGACCAAGTTTAGCTTATGATGCATGTAATGGTTTCTAAAATACTTTTACACTTCTACGGCTTTTATGTTCTATTTGAACTTCTCTTTAAGATGAATAATGATCTTTAGGAAGAGTAGATGATTTTCAAAGATGATTGCAACTAAAATTGATGATGATATGCTTGATGTCATCATGAGAAAACACTTTTTCTAATTGTCATGCCATTTTTTGTAGTCACAAACTACTTTCTAATAGCCCAGGCTTACTTTTTGATGCTTTAGCTTGTTTCTTAAGATTCTTATATACTCTAATTCACTTTCTGAACAATTTTTCATACTCTTAAGAAACTAAATCTCCTTGAATAAGATTTTAATCACGTTAAATCATGATGATGTGAAAAATATATTATGAAATGAATTATATGTATATGAGAGTTGACATGTTAAGTATTGCAAAAACTCAAGCAAACTATTAGTCATTTTCTCAAAACATTTTAACAAAACTTATTTTGTTATCAATCAAAACTTAAGCTACAATAGCTTTCTCAAGGGTTCTGGAGCTCACAATGAATGCATAATATCATGTCATGAATGCATATCAATACCTTATGGAACATACCAAACATGTAATAACATATTATAAAAGCATGAGGAATGAAAACATCTTTTGTATACTACTATCCTCTTTACTTGCTAAAGTGACTTAATTTTATTAATCTTTCATAAAGACCACTTTAATACTCTCTCCCTTTTGAAAGTTCTAAGGCTATGAGCTCATACTTAGCTATTCATCATTAGCTTACACTTACCCCTTTTGATAAGATATTTCCCAACCCTCAGTGCGGGATAAGAGACATTGGATCACTTTCCATCAAGCTCGGCACATTATGAAAATATCATATCCTTGGATCACCTTGTGCCTAGCTTGGCTCATTACGAAAGGATCATTTTCGAGTGTTTTATGTCACCTTTAATATTAACATATCAATTAGAGATACAAACATGAGTATAAAATAAAAACTCATCATCATGGCTTATCATTTAACATTTTTATACTCACAATTTCATAATTTTTCGAAATCCACAAATTTAGCCGGAATCTGGTAGTAAAATGGCTAAGAACAAAGTTTTCCCAAATTTGCTTCCTATCAGTTAACATGTTAATCATGTGTCTCAATTATCCATATATAATCTTAACATGCAATTATCCATATATAATCTTAACATGCCACAATCATCATTTCATCAATCACATAAGCATGAATTTTATACTTGCATATATCCATAAGCATGTTGTCATCAACATTTTATTGAAATGTGAAGATGCTCCTACCCAGTTGCTAAAATTCAAGGGATCAAACTAAGCTAATTCACATGCTATGCTCAATATGATATATATAGTGATCATCATTCATAATTTTAAGGTTCACACATGCATAGTCATCAACTCAGTTCACATAATCATCTCTAGTCATTCAAATCTTAAACTGTTCTCACAAGCATAGTCCACATAATGGACCAACCATATCAAAGAATTAATATTTGTAATATAGCCCCAAAAAGAGTCAAAAATAAATTTTTTATAAGAATATGGATCATAGTGTAAGTTTCTTATCTTAGCTTTTTTTATTTTTTATCAAAACTAATTATACTAAACATTATTTTACACTTTTAAGAGACCTAATGCGCATTGTCATTACCCACAACAAATTAAAATTTATTTTATGCTAAATTGCGCAAAAATGTAGTTCATAGTGCAACTCAGGTTATCTAACATGGAGGTGCTTCTAGTCAATTCAAGAAATTGGAGGGTTTTGAAATTTTTACAATAATGAAAAATTAAGAAAATTATATAAGATGAATTACCTACATAAGGAGTTCTTTAGATTAAGAATTATTCAATCATTAGTTCAGACGATTAATTCGTAACAGTGGTTATTTTCATTAATTATTATCATACAACAATAATGTAATTCTACTTAGTGATCACACAATCGTACTCCCACTAAGGGTTTGACTAACACACGTACTAGAAATTCATAACCATGGTTCTATGAGCTTATTCCAATTTAATTATCAATTATAGCAACTTAAACTCTTATCGAAGTTAATTCAAATCCCTTACCAAATGGATGTGATTTAATCAAATGACCGAATACCCCAAGGGAATCCTAATTATTCATGCAACTCACGATGTGAATGAACACGCAATCAGGCAACTTTCAAATACACAATTGCAATAACTGACAACTAATATTCAAGAGAGATAACTAAGAGGGAAAAAAAAATCAACCACGAATTACATTAAAAATTGCAACTTCTAGAAAAAAAATATCAATTCTCAATTATCATTTTGCAAGGTAAAGAAAATTAGCCCTCTATAGGTGGAGGATCACAATCAATGTAATGCAGCATACAATCATAATCCTGAACAAGAGCCAAAACAAGAATTGGAAGTTTCCAAAAGCTAGAGAGACTAGAGAGATGAAGAAAGAGGAAAGTAGAAAGAACTTGATGATAATCCTAAAAATAATAATCAAAAGTTGTGTGTACTGTTTAACTTAACGTTATTTATATTGTAGTATAAATAGAAAAGAAATGAGGTCCATTGGAGAAAAATATAAATCCTGTTAATGCTAAGTACCGTGCACGCATGACTGCTGAGGTGATCATTGATCATTGGGACAATTGTCTGCGATTGGGTAACTGATGTTACTGTTGTCAATTACTAGGTGATAAATGACCATTGTGGCAGTTCACCACTAGGGAAGTAAATGACCGTTATGGTAGTCCAACCTTTAGTTTGTCACTTCTATTGGCCATTGGGGCAGTCATGGACTATTGTGCTGGTTCCACTATTACTAAAATATGCCTAAAAATTGCTCAGAGTCGTTTTTGCTCCAATGCACCAATATGAGGAGTTCCTATCACCAAATAATACTCACACAGATATCAAAAGCACAAGTAACTCCAAAATACAATTATTCATTAGAAACAGTACTAATGGCCATGAATTTATCCTATAATGCATGATGAAGACGAAATACAAATCCACCATTTATCAATCAATTAAATACAAACACGATACAAAATACCTAGTTATAGAGGAAAAGAAGTACATAAATACAACCTATCAGACTTTCCCACACTTGAACAATTGCACGTCCTCATGCAAGAGACTCATATACAAGCAGTCAAGAGACTAGATTCCTAACTCTACTAACTCCAAAAATGCACAATGCATGAAAAATAATGATGCACCAATCCAAGGGACCTAAGCTTTCACATCAACAATCAAAGAGGATCTCAACAAACAAGGCTTGAACAAGAACATAGTACACAGCGTACAATCCACATACATGATACATGGCCCAAGTACAAAAATCCTCACAAAGTTACTGTTTGCTACTTAATTCACTCAAATGTTTTGGGCTAAAATGTACACTAAAATCATCTTAAATGAAAGTGCATTAGCATAAGCTTGCTATAGGTCTTATTCTCCATTCGTCATACACTTACATACTTAATCAAAAGGATTTCCTTTCTGTAATAGGGCTTGTGAAGATGTATGAATATATAGGCCGGTAGAGTTAAACCTCTAGTTAAAGGAGAGTAAATGCATACACCAAGAGCATAAATGTCTAAGGGTAAAATTTGTCCAACTTAACACATTCACTGGCCTTTGAATTGTAATGTGATATACCTTCAACCAAACTTTTTCAATTTTTTTTTTTCAAGGTACTTCTTTTTCTTGCTTTCTTAGTATGCCACTTGCTGTTTTTTTTTTTGCCACTAATATATACATATTGTCCTTCCCTCACACTTAATTTGGGGCATGTTCTCATGCTTTACCCTCATACTTATGCTAAAGCATATATGAGAAATGCGCAAATGCTCCCATAGGCCTAAAAGTTTAGGATTTTTTTTTTTGGTACTTTTGGATAAGGATTTGCTAAAGGGAAATAAGGCTCAAAAAGGTTAGGCAATGGAATATGCAAAGGGTGATCAAGTGGCTAAAAACAAGAAAGATGTTTTAATCAGCTTCAAGCATGCACATGGAAACATATTATCAAACAAGCAAGTTCTAGAATGCAAATCCAAAGATGGAAACATACATAAACAAACAAAGATGACACATGATAGTCCAAACCAATCATATGTACTCAATCCACAGGAAAATCATATGTACTCAATCCAAATAACACAGTGAATCACAAAGCATTTAATACAAAATAAAGTCAATACCAAGCAAGTAAATATAGTGCATGTGGTGTCAGTTTATGCATGTAACCTCCAACGTATCAAAGAAATGGTGTAAGACACAAATAAAACAAAATAGAATGCAAGACTCAAAATTAAAAATAACAAGAAATAAATTGAATAAATATAAAAGAAAGGAAAGAAAGCTCTTTCAAGGTGGGTTGCCTCCTACCTAGCATTTTGTTTTAACATCCCTAAGTTGGATGGTCAGGACCTTCATGGAAGGCATGTAGTTTCAACCCACAAAACTCCCATCTCAGCCCCTTAATCCTTAAGAGCTTCATGGAAATGCTTCAATTGGTGCCCATCGACCTTACAGCGGGTCTTGATCTTAGGGTCCTCTATCTCAACTACACCATAAGGGTGTGCATGGGTGACCAAGAACAAAACCTTCTACATGGACTTCGACCTCCTACTCATCAGTTTCATCGAGGGCTTATATAGCAAGATCTCTTGGATGTGAAGTTTATCATCTCGGATAATGGAACCTAATTCATGCATGAGAAGTTATGAGGCTTCCTTGCATATTACAGAGTGAAACACCACTTCACCTCAGTCAAATATCCACAAGCAAATGGCTAGGTCAAAGCAGCAAACAAGGTGTTCCTCAAAGGACTCCCGAAGATATTAGATGAGGTGAAGGGAGCATAGGCAAACTAGCTTGAGAGTTTCCTTTGGTCATGTAAAACTATCCCAAAGTTTGCTTATTTGAAATCCCTGTTGAGAACATGTTATAGGGTCAAGGCCATGATCTTCATAGAGTTAAAAGAATCAAGTCCTCGAAGAATATTCTCCTTGTAGGCGCTCTTTAGCTTAGCAACCCAGAGGTCGAAAGCCACAACCTTCTCATTCCAAGACTTTTCTTTCTTCTCAGCTTGGTCTCGAACCTCCTTACCAAGCCTTTTCCTTTCAAGGACCAAGTCTTCCTCTTCTAGGTCCTTCTATAACCTCAAAATTCTTACTCACCAAATAAAAAACTTCATGCATTAAGCTATTTTGGCCTAAAGGTTAGAGTTCATCAAATCTTGCTTGGCTTTCAAGGTTAGCATATGAGAATCCACCTAGCCCAAGAAGTAGTACTCTTTAAACCAAATTATTACAGGCGAGGAGTCGAAAAGGGAAAAGGAAGCCCCATTTTTCGAAGGTTGTGTTGACTTCTCTGCATCAAAGAGCTTTCTCAAGTGCTTCTTAGCAGCCACCTTGGCCTCCAATGAGGATGGATTAAGTAGAGGAAGAGGTGGACGATCCTTGGACACCTATCTCAAGTGCCATAACATCAAAGTAGTAGTGTCATTGGTGATAACCCCCCAAAATTTGGAAAGTTTGCTCTTGGAGGCCATGTTGCTACTCACGAAATTTTCTACTAAGGAACTACGAAAGGAAAGAGAGTTAGAATCTAGAGTAAAAAATAATAGACAAAAAAAATCCAAGAAATTAATATGGCTATGGATTCACCTACCTAGAAGGGCCTAAGCTGCCTCATCATCAAGTTTGACAATGGTCTTAGGATGAAAAGTTTTCAACCCCCAAATGGTCAACAAAAAATCTAAAACTTCTTTCCCAATAAGCGTTAGGTCTTTTTCTTCCACCCTATATGGCTTTACATCCCATCACCAGTATATATCCATCGAGGGGATCCCTTCTTCGAGATCTATGAAAATTGGTTGCACTCTAGGGGTGAGGAAAATTTTAATATATACCCATTTGAATTCTTGATTGGATAATTCAAAAAGTTCAAAAATTTTGTGGTTTTGGCAAGTCTAGAAAGAAAGCCACCCTTTTTGGACCACACCACTTAGAACAAAAAAATAAAAAATTTAGAAAAAAGATTGGAAGAGATAGGCAACCCTAGGGACCAGCATACAATCTCAAAGAATCACAATGTAGCTTAATTATTCCGGCGAAGTTGGGTCGATGCTGCTTTGAGATTCTTCAACACCTCCTTTTGAAAGTTGGAAAACGAAAGTCAAACCCTTAACATGTAAAGAGTTCTTGATATATCTATAGAAAGTGACTTAAGGAGTTGTTTGTGAAGCACACCCTTTCATTGGGGCTAGCTACCTCCAGCACATAAGACGAGGCACTCCTTCAGCCCTGGAAGATGCTTATCCCCGATAATGGAAGGGATAAGCAGCACTTCCTCGTCGATCCACCCATAGAGACCCCTTTGGACAGGATCCAAGACGAAAGGAACCTTGTAGTCTTAGTAAGCCTTCCTCTTTCTCATTTCAAACTATGGAAAATGGTGAAAACCTACAAGGGGAAACCAACCCTATGAGGATCTCACACCTTTTCGAGCAACTAAAAATGAGTTTAAACCTTATAAAAGAAAACTTAGTTGGCACATATCTCACTCATATGGTGGTTCATGACAGTTACATGGCAAAAATAGGCAGCGCCACTAGGCGTAAATCGATCTCCACGGCAACCTTGGTACTACAGGTACTCCCAAATCCCCCAACAACAACACAGAAACAATAACCAGAAATGCCAGCTGCTAGAGTATAAAGTTAAAGTTATACAATAAACAAAGAGATATTATAGCAATACTTACAAAAGAGGAGTAAAGAAGGAAAGGTTAATTGAAGTGTGAAGCCTTCAAGCAAAGATAATGTGAGCAGCAATGGGGAGAAATTTTGGCAGACTTTATTCTCTTCAAAAATGCCAAAGTAATGAAAGAGCATGAAGAAGAACGCTATTTATAGCCCATAAAGGTACCCCCTCGAGCGTGAAGAGCAAGGGTCTAAAGGGACCAAAGTGTCTTTTTGCTCACGTTACTCCGGAGCAAAATGGATAACCAATAGAACTTGATGCGACATAGGTTAAAACTCACTTTTCAGAAAGCCATCTGACATTTCAAGAGTGGTGAGCTTTTAAGCACTTAGTTTGAGAAGGAAAAGGTTGGCATTTAAAATTCAAAAGATGATTCCCATCTTAGAGTAAGCTATTCTGAGATCCAGACTCCGTCTATCAAAGGATGCTCATAAACTTTCCATCAAGAAAATAGTTACTTTGGCAAGCTAACTTGTAAATTATGTCTGAACTCGATCTCTGAGGACACGATCTCGGGAATTGAGTTGGCGCACTATTGCGGATAACATCTTGGGTCGGCTTAAGACACCATTGCAAACCCAATAACTAGAACTAGGTTTGTGTGAAGTGTTTAAAGTTCATCGAAGAAGTGGAAAAAGAAAAGTTAATGTTTTCAAATGAAAACAAACGTAAGCGAGAAAAAGTACAAAGAGCAAAATAAATTAATTCAAAGAAAAGAGACAATCTTCACTCATAAACTAAGTTTTGCTACTCCAAGTGTAATAAGTGATTTTCAGAGACTGCAAACTTAGTGTTTAAGAGTGTCAACTTGAATGACTTAAAACTAAGCCCAAGGTTTTTATTTATAGACAAATGATATGCTAGGATTTCGCTAACAGACTACAAACTCTTCATTCTAATTGCCTTGACGTGCTGACTTAGCTTCCTTGTACTTGCTCCTCACGAATCCATGAAATTTTCAGCCTATGCTTACTTTGTGACACAGCCTCTATGAATACCATGCCACATATTGAAATCACGGTCTATCCCTTATAAGGACCCTCATCCTTTCTCAATCACAATCAACCCTTCGACACTACTATCACTCTTTACATCCTCCCTTCTTTTAAATAATCACCACTCATCACATAACACGTGTCATTGAATTTATTTGACACCTAACACCATCCCAAAAACCGCACTTTGCAATAGGAGTTCTCTTTAGCATAGAGACCAAATAGTGCCTAATAATACCAAGCTTAACCTATTCACTAAAGCATTGCTTCCACATACTTTATAAAACCAAAGTACCAAACGCGGAAAACAACAGTATAATAACTATGGTTCACTTAACCTACCAATGATAGACACATTGTCTGACCAAAATGTTTACAAATGACGTGTACAAAACATACGACACAACCGAGATTTCACGAAAATGGCTTTTTATTTTTCTTTTTTCTCAAACAATAAAACGACAAGCGCCCAGACAATTGAGAGGTTTTGACAAACTTAACGTCCAGACAGAGAATACCACGCAGCTACACAGTTATACCTCATTTTAGATTTTCATTGTTGATTTAAATTTCCCTAAAGAAATTCCATTTGATTCTTCCCCGTCTGCACGGCTACAAATGAAACACCCCTATACTTTCCAGAAAGTTATGTTAAACATTCACATCATTAGAGCTTGTCTCAGGAAAGATATAAATCATGCAATGCGACATTTGGTGCACATGATATGATCTAGCATTTCAACCCCATTGATGACAAGATCTAAGGGCAAAATCCTTTTGTTGAAACTGACAAACTCGGGGAACCCGAGGGGAATGTCACTCAACAGTTGATCTTCTCTTGAATAGATTGTCTCTGGAGAACCATTCACTGGAAAGTACTCATAACAGTAGATGGCATGTGCCAACAGAACTATCAGCTCAATTTTCCAATTTCCATCTTCTTCTTGATAGCCCTTTGACCATGGTAGATAAATGAATCTAGTATTCCAGAAACAGTGAAAACACCTGTTTGCAACAAACCAGAAGCATGGTTGTGTCAAGATTCACACAAATATATGATACCTGTCTTCATGAAAGATTTTATGCAAGACTGGGGAGAAGGGGAAGATCCATATCTACCTCCAACTATGGCGCACACATTAGTAAGGAAGTGCAAGAATGAGACATGTTCTTCTGTAAAGGTAACCTGCAATATGCAGCTCATTTATAAAACAATCAAAGAGAACTAAAGAGAATGGGAACAACTGGGGAAAGGGGGTTATTGAAAGAAACACCAAAGAAAAGCCTACTTGCAACTATTGATTCTGTATTTCCACATTTCAACATCAATGAGAAAAGCTATAATACATATTAAAATAACATAAAAAACCACCTTAATTGGAGAAAGGTCATAGAAGAAGAAAACTCCAGGCAGGGACTGAAAACGGCCCACATCTCCAGTCTTGAAGTGTTCCGTCACAGAGAACTGCAAAAATATTTCTAGTTTGCATGATGTTTTGGTTGTCAGAATGCAAAAGATCCATAAAAAATTGGCAGTTATAAGTCCAGTAACCTGGTTTGACTGGATAGTATGCCCGCTCACGTCAGTGTAAACAGTAGGCACAACCTGATGAACAGCATGAAACAAGTGGCAAAATTAGCTAACAAGTTTTGAAACAGAAAAGTAGTGTTGGTGCAATGCTTCACATATGTTGCACAGAAAAATACCAATTCCATTACCATTTTCAAGGCAGAACCTTAAGGCAAGAAAACACAAACTGTGCATTAAACAGCTAGTGTAACACCTAGCTGGTGCAATTAAAAATGAAAGAGACAAATGACGCCAACATCCCTAGAGTTTTGAGTAAATTACCGCAACTTACCTGCTAGTTTTGTTGATGACAATGATAGAACTGGACCAGACAGTGAACAGATAATACAGCAAGTAGGCACGAATGTAGCATGCCTTCCCCCCGGGACCAGAGTGGCCCAAAGGTATAAGATTAAGTTATGATTCTAAGGGTATTCGGGAGACCCTTACTCTGCCTATTTCCAACAACTAAATTCCACCATTTCCTTTTCCATTCTAACTATTTATATACCAACTACTCCTAACTAAGTTCTTACTAATTTTCTTTAACCACAGCCACAGGCCAATTAATCAGATCCCCCATCCCCTACTACTGCTCTATAAAACTGTGGGTACCTAACAATACGGCCCCTTCACCTGGAAAGATTTTTCAAGGTGATGATTTCGATAAGCATTACATAACTGCAGAACTTCCTTGTGGTCCCATGGCTTGAAATAGTGCCAAACTACCAGAAACTTATATGGCGGGGTTCTGGCATCATGAAGAAAATGTGAAAGGGTGCCACCAAGGACTTCAGCAACATCTGTATTTCCAAATAAGGTGATGCAAACATTTGAAGAAGGAAATCAATGGTGGCATTCAGCTGCTTTCTTTGGATAGACATTTAAGCCAGACCAGATGGGATTAAACTTTTATTCCACACCTTTTATCCTGCCAATACAAGAGGATCACCACCCAAGGATAGATATCTACACCTGCTGATTGTACAAATGCGTTTAAATTAACATGAGTTGCTAGATTAACATGCAGACCATACTCCTGAAGTCTTAATTCAGTGGCAGAAAAGGGTGTACGTTGCCTCTAGCTTCACTTGGATCAAATACACCATGCACTGTCTGACTGTCTAGCTATGAATAGGTACCCTCTTTTGTTCCTGAATGAGGCCCATTTTTCAGGCCCAAAAATCTAGAAAATAATTTCCTTTACCAAAATCCCACTTCTCCTGCTGATGTTGACTTGATCCAATAGGACAAACGAATTACACAATTTCAGTAATTCCACCCCTGGCCTATCTTCCTTCTCCATCCCATTCACGGTGCTTTTGACGTGAGATTGTGACATTGCTGCGGTCTTTTCCCATGTCTAAGCCTAAGATATCAAGCCAACAACTACACAAGGGTCCAGTTCTGGTGGTTCTGGTGATGGAAGGATCCAAAGCTCCATCATTGCTGATGAACCATATATCTCCACGCAAGCATCTGAGTTTGGTGGTTGTACTCCAAACTATGACTTCTCTCTTCCATCCATATGCAGCCATGGATGCAGTAAAAGGTAGCACAAATCTCATCTGCTGCAAGGACGGTCTTCCTCTCCAAATACAATCTCCTGGCCCCATGTGGTTGATCTTCATTCACTATTTCCTTATCATCAATCATCATTGGACATCTGCCCCTCTATTTCCCTTCAGAGAACCGTTTACAGATCATATATAGTTCCAACTTCTCAGTTGCAAAGCTCAAGTGCATTTCTTGACATTGAAAGGAGGTGTGAAGAATAGATTGCTCTAGGTTTTTGACAACTATCGCCACCTCTGTGTGGTCGTGAGCTCTCCTAGCTTCATTGATGCCTCAGAACATACTGTTTGGAAACATTTGATCGCAACCTTCATGAATTCCGACCATATCACATTTGGATTGTGCCACTTCCAACACAAGTAGCAGATGAGAGCACGACTTCCCAGCATAGTTGCAACCTTCGGTGGTCTCCATGCAAACCCCGTGTTTCCTTTGCATTGAAGTGTTGTCCAACACTGATTAGCCAACTATAGCCTTATCTCTGATTCTCTGTCAAACCCAGGAACTCCCAATCTCTTCTAATATCCAAGAACTTGAATGTCCATACTTGCCTCCAAGAACTTGAATGTCCATACTAGCCTCCATTCTTTTAGTACAGGCTTCCCTAGATTAAGAGCTTTGATACTAGTTGATAGACTAGACCAAAATAAGAGCAAGAAACAGAGAATAGAGCAAGAAAGAAACTAGGAATGAATGTAGCATGTCTTTTTTGCCCCGGGATCAAAGTGAAGAAGTTACAATTCCATGGTTAGTCAAGAGGTATCCTCCCCAAACTTCCAAGAACTCCCCTCTCCCAACCCCGTCTCTTTTTTTCTCTTTTCTCTCCTCTTCCTTTCCCTTTCCAGTTCCCTAGCTACTTGTATACCAACTACTTCTAACTACAAACTACTTCTGTTTAATCAGAGACCCAATCACTTGCTACTATTGCTCTATTAAACCATGGGTACCAAACAGATAACAGCCTTCATAACACTAAATTTTTATCTTGTATGACCCTTGCATTTTTATCACATCACACATAACATACATAAATTTCTACGCAGTTATGAACACACAAAGAAAGGGTAGTATAACTTTCAAAAGTAGAGAACAGGTTAATCTATTTTCATCGAACATAGGAAGGTTGACATATTTGACATGGCTCTGTGAAATTAAGAAAGGTTCGCATTGTCGTGATGTCTGCTCTAAATAGATACCACTTTCTTTATAATTATCCATAGAGAGTTAAAAAATATACACAAATGCTAGTAAAAAGTCATTAACTGATTTATCCAAAAAGAAGAACACAAGCAAATATATTCATCAAGAAAATTAGAGAGTTCTTTCGTCCACAAATATTACAATTTGAAATCACTTCTGTCCCTATGCTTAATGATACTCGGTATTAGCAATATGCAGTATGCAGAGAGTGGGTTACTAACCTTAATGAAATACTGATACATCCCACTTGGTGCTTGTTGAGTCCAATGCACGCTGATAATTATTAGTGCCAGAATGTAAATAAATACAGAACTCAAGTTTGATAAATCGTAGATTGGCTTTGAGGCTTTCTGAACGAACTCACCCGTCAAGAGGGTTCACTACACCAGGAAAATACTCTCCAAAAGCTAATCGGTTGATGTGGTGACTTAACTGTATTACATGTTATGGACATGTTAGTCACTTGAAATATGAAGTGTGATGAGTTCCTGATTTATTTTAATATTTCCTAAAGCTAAAAAATACACAGCAGAAATTGCACTAAATTCACCAAAAAGAAACCAAACCAACAGATCAAATCTTACATTAAAGGAGTCCTTTTGAAAAGCCAGCAGGTCATGAACATGTACACCAGACTGCTGAAAGCTTTTCCCAGGAGCAAAATGAAAATTCCCTGCCACCTTATTTACTTCCAAGAAACCATAGACATTGCATCCTTCACCATCTTCATCCTTGATTCTCTGTAAGAATCCTTCCCTTTTGCACTGAGTGATGCACAACATACAACAAATAGGTAAAAATTAAATTAACAGTTTGATTTTGGAAGAATTGTTATTTGAGTAGGTGAAAGAAGATATGGCAAATTGTTGATGTAGACACAGCTAAGTGAAATATGGTACAATATTCATGGTAAATACTAGCCCAAAAAGGAAAGTATGTAGATTGTAGCATATATACCCAATATAACCAATTATATTTGAATGAACTTGTACACATATCCATGTACACATGAATTCAAGGTGGAAGTCACCAAGGAAAACAATCTCCATCCTTTACTAGTAGCATAATCAAGCACTGTAATAGTACTTTGCATCAAGCAATTATCCACACTTCCACAAAAATGTCACAGGATGTTATGTATGCCACTAAGGCTTAATTCCTCTGGAGGTCCCTATAGTTCCACTCAATTTTCAATTAGATCCTTTTAATTTAAAAATTTGTAATCAAGTCCCTATCTTAATACAAAAAATTTCAATCAGGCCCCTGTAGTTTAATAATGTGTGGTCAAGTCCCTGTACTTCATAAAAAAATTTAATTAAATCCCTATCTTGTGCAAACTTTATCAATCAAACCCAAGAAGTTATGTACAATACTTTTGCAATATATAGGGACTTGACTGAAAATTTTTGCACAATATAGGGATGTGGTTGAAAACTTTTCTACAATATAAGGACTTGATTGAAAATTTTTAAACTATAGGGATTTGATTGAAATTTTCTGTCCAATATAGTGACCTACAGAGACTTGATTATAAACTTTTAAACTATAGAAACTTAATTAAAAATTGAATGAAACTATAGAGACCTACAGAGTAATTAGAACTAGTTGGATGGTCGTCTTTATTTGACATCTTATAGCTGAAGAACAATTACTAGTCATTTTGGATTATTGATATTAGTCACTTCTATAGATTAACTGGTTTCAACATACGACATAATTGCCACTACAGAAAAGGCTAAGGAACCAGCTCACCATTAATAAGCTTATGGTTAACATTTCATTTCACATTTCACAGTAAGAATGTTAGTGTATTGGAAAGGAGATCTGTAAGGCAAAATGGCTAATTCTATAATGAAACTGAGTAGTAAATCAAACCAATGATGTCAACCATACTTCCTGTATTACATGCAGTGGACATTTTAATTGAAATTTAAGAATAGTACGTACATGCACAACATGGTCAAGCGGATCACAAATATACAGCTTCACTATTTTATAGTTAAATAACCTAGTCTACAACATATAACCAGCCTAAAAAAAAACAATGAAGTTTGGGAATTCTAAACACCAAAATAGAGAAGTATGGAGAAGTCCACTTGCTGTTCACATGTATATTTGTCAGAAACATCTTTGACGTATTCAGAAATAATATTGAATTTAAAGTCAAGATGTTACTTAAGGACAGACCTGATCAATTAAATCTGGGTTTGAAAGCGCCCACCCTTTTTTTCTATATGCTTCGCGAACATCCTCACAGGAATTACAACAGTCCTCGTCTGACTGCAAATAAAAACATGCCCCAAGGTTCAGGTACACATTGATCAAACTACTGAAAGTAGTGATGCAAGGAACATTTCAAGGCCACAAGAAATCAATCATTATGAAACCTAAATAGGAAAACATAGCATAAGATGGAAGGAAGAAAATTGCAGGGACTTGACTATTAATGCTGCTGTCTAATTAAAAACAGTTTCTCCAAAACCAATATATGATCCCTTAAATATTTTGGGTGCAAACAGGACTGAGAAAAATACTAGATTTCTTAGTATAGATTATATAATCTATTGAAGAGAAATATCCACTCTATACTCTTTGGTAATCAATGCATAGGCATTAACTTATGAAATTCTAATAAAGCATAACATCTGACACATAATTCTGAACCAGCCATACCGCTTCTGCACCATAACAAGAACCACAATAAGTCTCATTGTGCTCAAGCCTGCCTCCATGCCTTTGCAATGGCTTTTCAATCTGTGCAAGTAAACAGTAATTAAAAAAATGCCCAACTAATGAGGCAAGAAAGGAATATATGGTCTCTATAAACTATTATCATAGAAGAAATTCTAAATAAATAAACCACCGCTAGTGTATATTGAAGGGAAAATCTTAAAAAAGAAAAATCATCTTCAAGCAAACAACAAGCAAGACAAAGTGATCAGATGGTACAACATCACTTTTGAAAAAATAAATAAATAAATAACAATCTGAAGTGGATGTGTTTAGCCAGTCAGATTTTTATGGAGAAAAGAAAACTTATATCGAGTAGAATATGGATATTTACAAGATAGAAGGGAAGGAGATAGTCTTCACAAGAATAAAACAAACTAGAGAAAATACTATCAAATAGCATAGCCTTCCAATCTCTAAAAAGACCACGTGCTTCACACCAAATAAAGGCCAAATGCCTAATCCAATCCCAAAAAAACTTGTTTGTCAACGATCTATCATTGTAGGTGCGAGAATTATGCTCCAATCAAATACTCCGAACAGTAGCATATAGAGTACATTGCTACAAAGATTTTGCCTTGTTCCTTTTTCCAAAACCAACAAAATTTGTCAACAGGAACTGACTTAAGGTTGTAAGGCAACATCCAATATTCACCAAAGATTCAAAGTATTCTATAAGAAGTTAGTCACAAGGCAATGAAAAACAAAAGAGATATGGTTTTTGAATTTGCCCCACATATAACACACACTGGGGGAAATAGCCTTATGTGGCCTTCAACAACATGCCATTGGTATTAATCCTATTAAGCAAAGTTGTCCAACTAAAGGATTTGACCTTAGCGGGAGCTTTAGGGCCTGTTTGGTTCCAGTTTCCAATTTTCATTTTCAGTTTTTCAGTTTTCAGGATTTTGTGAAAGAAATACTGAAAACTAGAAATGAAAATTGAAAACTGAAACTTTGTTTTCAGAATTTTTAGTATTTCCTTCACAAAATCTGAAAAATTGGAAAACTGAAAAACTGAAAACTCAAACCAAATAGGCCCTAAGACTTTCAAATAGGTTTATCAAGGTGCAAAAGAGGTTGTAGTTAATGAATAAGTTAGGAGTTGAAAATAAACTTGCAGGTAAACACTCCAGAGGGATTAAGAGACCAAAAATTTTTATTTTGGCAAGAGGGCAAAAGAAGAGAATCAAGGAGCCTCAAAAGAACAACCAATGCAGAGGACTCTCCATCATTCAAATTGCTAAAATAAAAAATTAAAAAAAAAAGAAGTCCAAAGATTTCCCAAGCTTAATAGGTTGTTTACAATCAGAAACAATGAAATTGAAAGAAGCTAAATTAATCAACCATCCAATATCAAAATATATCAAAATACAAACTATAAACCATGCTTGTTGAAGCAAATGTAAATATATTGCTTACCTTGGGAGCACCAATTCCGTCCTGCCTTGTTTCTATTACATTGCCATGAGAATCTAATCTTTTCTTGATTATATCATGTTTCTAAGAGTTACACCAAAAGACAAAACACTTTGTTAGAAATCAGGTAACACGCCAGGCATGAGGTCGAAACAACAAAATATTTCTCATTCTTTGGTCTTTAGGTAAATACGCATGAAACAAAAATTGAGCATTTCTTGATTGTACATTACTCTAGTGAAAATAATACTAAGTATTAAAGGACGGCCCAATGCACGAGACTCCCACCTATGGGATTTGGGAAGGGCAGATGTACACAACCTTAGCCCCGCTTTGCGGAGAGGCTGTTTCCCCGATTTGAACTTGTGACCTTCACGTCACAAGGCAACAACTTTACCATTGCACCAAGGCTCATCCTCAAAAATAATACTAAGTATTCAAGCACCAAATAGAAAATTATAGGAGTGTTTGTTTTGTGATACATACTACATCTAGATGTTGCTCCCCACTAATGTCCATGGCGTCGAGACTGATTATCGAGCATGGTAGGGCAGGAAACGTTACATCAAACTGCACTTTCAACGTCAAAAGGACAAGCATCAATAATTCTATGCAGCAAACAAACCTAAGCTTGTTAACATACAATACCCAAATGACAAATTTACCAATGAACCCAAGGGAGAAAATAAAACACACACGACAGCCGAAACAAAAAAAAAAGGAAGAAGAAGAATGAGTTTAATTTTGACACATTGACAATTCATCTGGTCGAATTTTTTCACTTGCGTGATGTAATAGACGTTAAAAGTCAACCTTACAATACATAATTGTTTTACACCATTAGCGCATCAAAACTATATCCAAATAGATTCCTTTAAAATACTTGAATTTTCAAAAACAAAATAACAAGGATTTAATTTTGATACAAAAAAATTTTACACTCTTATCCTATCGTGTATTGTCACGTCAATAAGCATAACTAACTTTCACAATCCCCTACTTGCAATGTCATGCAAGGAGTGGATAAAAGTTGAACTCAATTCACCATAACAGTCCTCTGACCACGACCTTTACTATAAGGGAAAGCAACTAAAATGTAACGAGAAAGAGAAAAGGACATTACATTGATACGCAGCGTTTCACCCCTAGAAGTATCCACAACAAGCTTGGTCTCAGTTGCAGCATGCAGATACAATCCTGAACAAAGTGGCACCACACACAAAAAGACGCAGCAAATAAAAGGAAAGAAAGATTCAATGAGAATTAGAAACCTAAATGCTCAAAACACCTCAATTGAGGTATGAATGAATCTATGCCATGTCAAAACGCAAAGGTAACGAAAGAAAAGTAAAAACACAAATTAACGGAGAAATTAACGGCGTACGGAGCTCGGAGATGAAGAGTAAGAGCATGAGAACGGAGGAAGCGAGGGTGATGACGCCGCCAGAGAGCGTGCGGCTGTAGAAATCCTCGTTGATTTTAGGGTACGCGTCCAGGCTACGGAGCTTGCTCATTACGCTATCCATGGCCTGAACCCAATTTCTGTGTTTATTTTAGCCACCAAAGTCCGAGATCGATGGATCAAAGATTTTAAACCTAACCCCTATTATATGATGACGACGACGGCGATGGTGATAGTTTCTATGGTCGTGAAAATAAAAATAAAATCGATGGCAGAGTAAGGTGTTTGATCCTTGTTAAAACACCCCGTTAAATCGAAGCTCTTCCGATCTCGGATTTGTAACGGGGCGTTCTCAATTATTTCCCTTATTTCGATGAACCTACGACTCTGGCTTGTTATCCTTCTTTAAGCTTTTAACTTCGCCAGCTTTATTACTTCTTTATTTATTTTTTTTCAATCTGGGAAAAAAGAATAAAATAGTGTAGCTCAGTAAATATATCATAAATAAATAAAATCAAAATAATAAATAATAATAAAAACATCGTGGCGTTCGCTACTTATCCGTGCCCGGAAGAAGCCCGTTTTCCTGTGTCGTCAATTCTGTCACTTTCGGGTTCGGATCTTTCAATCCCTTTTCACGCTCTCATCATGTCAGCGGGTTGAAAAATCGTTCCTATTTTTTTTTTTTTCTAACATTTTACATAGCAACATAATTAGTTTTATTAGTGTTCACAAGGGTTACAAGCTAGCTTATAGCATAATGAGGGTTCAAATGAGGGCTAATAAGACCCAATCAAGAGTGCAACGCCCACCGTAAGGAAAAAATTCAAGAAATTTAACCTTACGAGCTAATCCGAGAAAATTGGAAGCTTAAAAAGGAATTTCATTTGGCTTATATAATTTCTTCAGAACTAGTAGCTGAATTATACCATCCACAAACTATATCTCAAGCAGTCCGTAAGTGAGTATATCGGAAGTCCTTGCAAATAGATACATCTACTGTAATGCCCCAATTTTTGTTTTGCTTCAACTGTGTTAATCAAGGTTAATTAAGGATAGTTAGATTCAACAAAGAGCTAATCGCCTTAATTAGCTAATTAACGGATAACTCATCTCTCATAATCAATTTTAGCTGCCTAATGGGTATGACTGGTGTTGCGTATGAAGAACTGAAGTCTAGAACCATTCGCTGCTAAGTTTTGCTATCATAATGGCCCTAATGCGCAAAATGGTCAAACAAGCGCGGGTTTGCTTGATTTTACCCACTGAGGCACGATTTGTGTCTGTGCTGACGTGTGATTGTCCTGCGCGAGAGCACGAGACTTTTTCCCTATGACTACTAGAGGGTTCTTGATTTTTTTCTCTTCGCGCTGGCGCGCAATGTTTTTGGGCTAACACGCAATACTGGTTGCACCGAGGCACGATTTGGCCGCACTGACGCGGGATGTCACATCCTCAAATCATACAAATCGACATTGGTTTTGATTTCTATTTCCTAAAAACCCAAAACATCGACCCTTTATTAAAAAAAAACAACACAGACGCGCGCACGCCTTGTAACAGCCGAGACTACCTTACGAATTGATAATTGTCTCCACAAATCAATATGGGGTCTTTTCAGCATACTTTATACCCACATGCACACTTCCTGGGAAAACTTCCTAGGAGGTCACCCATCTCAGAATTACTCCAAGTCAAGTATGCTTAACCATAAAGTTTTTTAGTGATGGACTATAAAAAAGAAGATGCATCTTATTGGTATAGGTAGTACAAATCAATTCATATAAGTCATCCTCAATTGTATTGTCACGACCGATTTGGGAATGTGATCGGCACGTGATGAATCTCATTTTCACGTAAGCCTTATAGCTGACGTGTCTCTTTAAATGCATAATTTATCACAATATAATACTTAAAAATATGATCTCTTTGAAACCTTTAGCATTTTTTCTCTAATTAAAATATAATGCTTAATTTTATAAACTAAAAGTATCGTATAATTTAATCTTTGAAAATATCTTGGCCAATTCCACTGACCATGAAATCATAACTATTTCAGCACCTAATATATCTTAATTATGACCTCTAATCAAACTCTACAAATTTCATACTTACGAACTGAAAATATATACACAACTGTTTTTTATACTAAAACTAAATATATAATCTGAAAATAATGCGTGGCTCGAATCCTGCCTGCACATGTACTGGAGCACTCTACTCTAACTAAGCCTTACTCCAAAGTAAAATTCACCACTAGGAAGAGCTGTATCTACCAAAGTAGGTTGAAGATGAATCCGTACTTGTAACAATGAGAGGGAGGGAGAGGAGTGAGTCAACAGACTCAGTGACTGAGCTCTCTCCCATCACCTAGATGGGACAACCAATTAATATACATAATGTAATATATATGCAACAATCATAAACCATTTGACATTCATATCCACAACCATATACAGAAAAGATATCTCTATATTTATAATTTCATAGAAATATATCTCTAAATTCTTACTCTAACGAGAAATCATTTTCCACGCATACACATAATAGCTCTTAAATCAAATATTCTCTGAAATCATAAATAATCTCTTAAAACATACATAACAGTATTCTAATAGAGAAATGAGATTGTCCTCTATGCTCCACCAATACCAGACACAGGCCTCATTAGGAACTCAAGGTTTTGTTCCAGTGGGTGCCAGACATGGGTCTCACCACACTGAACGCGTCTATTATACTCAACTAGTGCTAGACACGAGCCTCACTGGGGATCTAATGTAGACACCTAACTAGGTTCCATTATCTGCTCTATGAGATTGTCCTTTGGACAACTTTGTATCAAGGTTAACGATCATTTTTCTCAGCCATTAACTCACTGTTTATTTCTCTATAGCTACTAACTAGTCTCTAAATTATAAAAATTGTTTTTTTTTCTAAAACTATGTTCTGATTCTTCTCTTGGTTTAAAACTCTATATAATTATTCTATTCTTGAAATCATAAAATATTTGGATATATATAAAATCATTTAAATATGAAGGGTGAGTGCTCAGTCCCTAGCAAATAAGGGCCCCTAAATTCTTAGTACTCTAAGAGTTCCAAACCCATATAACTCTAACAATCTGATTTCAGCATAACTATGGCTGTGAAAATCGAGCTCAAGGGTTCACCACTTGTAAGCATTCCAATTTCAAGCCCACAAAATATGTATTTGGCAATTGCTATGAATCATAATGAATTCCATACATTTTGGTACAATAAAACTAAAGTTATAAATTCATATCTTTACTAACATATTTTTCCATATACTTGATAACTTGAAAATTATATATCAAACACTAGGGTTTATAACTATAATACTCAGAAATCATATAACATATTTATTCATAAAGCTAAGTCATACTCTTGTTTCACATTTCTCTAGCATGTATAAATATATTAACTGATACTCTAAGATCATATTTTGAAATCTCCAGTCTTGAAGCATAAAGATATCATAGACTCTTAAAATATATTTGATAAAATAATAACTTATTAAGTCATATATTCCTCCCTTAAATCTCTTAGAGTTGAACATAAAATATTTTCATAACATACAATCTATCAATCATGGTCCCATGGTTTTCTAAATTTCATTTTCATGTTATGTAATCAAACTCATAGCTTCGCAAAATCATATATATTCATATTTTCATCTTTAATACCATATTTAACAATCATCATACATACAGCATAGTTATAGTGATGAAGCTAAGGTCATGAGTTTGAATCCACTCACTGTTTAGAGTCGGGAGTAAATGGGCACCACCAACTTGACCTTGAGAGCTTGAAATGACACCAACAACTGTCATGGAGCAACCATAAACTCTATATTAAACTCTAACAATCTCTAGATAGTTCAAACATAACTCTAACAACATTAAGGGAGCACCCCCACTTGACATTAATGGAGAACAATAACTGCCCAAACATAAGAACATGGAATTGAGAGGAAGGGGATGACAAAAATCCATAAAACTCTTACCTTTGATCTTGGAAGGAGAATGAATGGGGTAGGATTGAGACAAAAGGGTTAGGAGAGGGTTTGGAAGGAAGGGTTTTCGATTTTGGGAGCAAAAAACCTAAGCTTGGGGTATAAATAGGGGTGGAGGGATCACCTAAGTGAAACAGTGTCATTTTCCACCATTTTTGCCAAATTGATAGTGGTCTAGCCAATTTTTCGTACCCATTTGATTCACTCATGACCGCTATAGCAGTCATATACTAGTAATCAGACCACTGAAATGAAATCCTAGGATTGCTATAGCAATCCTGGATTGTTATAGCGGTGATAGCAATCACTAACTTCACCATTTTTCTGTCACACGGCATCTAGTTGTCTCAATACTCACTTATTTATTTTAAGTTAATGTCTTCACTTATTTTACTCTCCATTAACTTTAAAATATAAATGCAAATAAGGAAATACCGCCCATTTATAGTCAAATAAAATATCAAAAAAATAAAACCCCACCTAATCAAAATCCAATTTTTGAGCTCTAGTTCAAATTTGGGAATTCTTATGATTTTCTAAATTTGTGAGCTAAAAATGAAACATCTAGAGGTTTCCTCAAATTCATAAAAATCACTCTTTAATTTATTTTCCTTTAGAGAGCAATTACCAGGACTTTTGGTCCTAAGAATGTACATGGCTCTATCATATAGCCCTCCAAGGAGGTGTAGGCTCCAGACTTAGTAAAATCCCGGACTCGATAACATGGGCGGGTCCCAAGGGACCTTGAGGCCGTACAGAACTTATTTACTAACACGTTTACACTGGGTATTACAATCTTCCCCCTTAAAAGATTTGGTCCCCAAATCTGAACTTGCATGACTGGAAGATTAAGGAGATGGGATATTTAACTCACATGGGGTTTCAAGGATAGGCCTGAATGCCTAGAACACTATGACATGATACCTTGATCGTATTCGCTGATACTTTGAGAGACAGTGCCATCCTATAGGCCATTACTTCGCTATTCTAGTTGATGGTATCAATTGTCACATATGGTCGGCTTCGCCACTAAGGGCAGCCGTTTCCCACCAAGGCAACAACAGTTCTCATCATGCCAATACTAAGTGGCTCCACCTCTAGGGGTAGCTGTAATATCCCCAAATTTATAACTAAGATAAATATTAATTAGCGATAGCAAAACCAAGAGAATCTGGACAAATGTTATGAAACACAACAAATAGACTACTTAAGTATGTCTAAAGAAAAATGCAAAGAATTACGAAAATGCCATCACTTAGTGGAAATTATGAAAATGCCCGTGCTATGTAAAGGAAATTACCAAACTACCCTTGCCTTATTAAATGACAAAGATACCCTTACTCTATGAATGGAATTACAAGAATACCACTATCATTGTCTAATTACAAAAATATCCTTGTCTTAGTTAAAGAAATTACTACAATGCCATTTGTACAAATCCCTAGACTTGTCTTTAGACAAGAATGAATCTAAGCCATTGGATTAAGATGATAACACAATAATTTAGCCACATATATCATACACATTTCTGAATCACATACATGCACTAAAGGTTAGAAAATCTCCACTAACATCTTTGCACAAAACATGGAGCATTTTCATCCAACATGTTTGCACAAAACATGGAAACATGTTTGCACAAAACATGGAGCATTTTCATCCAACATGTTTTCACAAAACAAGAAAACATGTTTGCACAAAACAAGGAGCATTTTCATCCCAAAATTCAGCCAACATGTTTCCATAAATCATGCTCCAAGTGCTTTCCTTCTTCTGTTTTTTCTCTAATCTTTCCACTATAAATACTCCTCAAACTCTCTTCAATTCAGAAACTCCCTAAGTGTTCTTTCTTTCTTATTCTATCATTCTACTTATGTTCTTCAAAGACTTCTCTTGATCCTCTAAACTTTATCCAAACACTTAAATCCTAAGTCCAAACTTTCACTAGCCCTCACAAGAGTTACAATCTTTAACTATAGTGAGAAATATTTTCTTAAGCACTCAAGTTCTAGAGCTAAGATTCAAGGAGGGTCATCCACTCCAAAGACTCTTGTTCAAAGCTTAAGGAAGAAGAGAAGGACCCTTTTTAGACCCTACACAAGAGGTAGGAGTTTCTTCTTTATTTGTTCAAGTATTGTTGGCTTCTAACTTTGCTTATGGATAGAATGCCTCAAACTTGAGTTATTGTCAAAAGTTTTGAATAATTATATTTTTAGAAAACACAACATGTACTATTCTGCTATGAGTACTTTTATGATGTTATCAAACTCAAATATAACTTAAAAGATTGTATGTGAAACTTGAGTTAATAAAGATAATTTAAGACATAAACATGGCAGGTGCTGGAATTTCTAGTTATTTCTGGCAGTAGTTACTTCTAAAATTAGTGTT
This sequence comes from Dalbergia cultrata, assembly GCA_031216105.1. NCBI lineage: Eukaryota > Viridiplantae > Streptophyta > Magnoliopsida > Fabales > Fabaceae > Dalbergia > Dalbergia cultrata. The sequence goes on from CM062352.1 coordinate 36,438,180, forward strand.
CATAAAATATGAAGGATCTCGAAATGAAAATATTTTTATTATAAACTAGACTCATTGTAGAACACTCTCCAAAAAGAATCACCTAAAACGGAGTTTCCTAGCCCAAGATATAAATTTTTAAAGTAGAGCCTAAGACTGAAACTCTTAATCTGACCTTGTAGTAGTAAAATAGGTGTAACTCACTCTAGAAAAATGCAAATGGACTGATTTCAACTTTGTGGAAAAGCTAACACATCTACAACACACTTATGTATGCTATGCATAAAGTTTTACACCATGAAAATACAAAATGAGAGATATATTCTCGGGACAGTGTGCTGAGAAAGTCTTGAAGGTAGCATGATACTGTGAGAGTGCAATTTGGAAAGGTTCTGGCTAAGGAAAGACTTGGTATTTAAGTGTGTCCAGTGTGACCCGCCTCTCTTTCCTGGGAATCCTACTATGCACAATTTACAGTTGATTTACACTAATCTAAGATGTTAGTGCTACAAATTTTATTCTAAAAGATGTCAGAACTCTAAATAAAAGATTCAAGTCTTGTAAAGAGATAATTTTAAGGATTTAAGTAGAATAATAATCTTCAGGAGATATATATAAAAGTCATAATAAAAATATATAAAGAACCTCTAAAAATATCTTAAAGGGTATTAATGTATTAATGGAAATACTAAGAGTACAAAGAAGACTAAGAGAAAAAGATAATACCAAGATATCCATAACCTATTAGAAACACTAGAGACCTAACTTGATAACTTAGGTTGCTTAATATGAATTATCTATGAGAATGTTTACTATGAGATTTACATGATATTGTCTATGTTACATGAAGTGATATATAGAAATGTGAATGTAATGATAATGATAAAATGGTTGACTGTGCCATAATTTATTAATGTGCATACATTCATGTTTCAAATGAAATAATAAATAGACTAACTTACTGTTTAATCCTCTTTGAGGATTAAGGTATTGATGATTTCACTCAGTGAGAATAAAAGTAAAACCTGAAAAAGTAGCAATGATAGTCTGGAAAAGTGGACTTGAGCTAAACTCACGGCTTAACCCCCTAAACCGTTGAGATCATGGCAACGGAAAGAAAACCAAAAGGTTGTGGCGACGGCCACGGTATGAGCTCATTACCCTTTTAGGGTGGTCTAAGGCATTGATGCATTCATCCCGTGAGTAATTAAGAAATATGTTGATGAAATAAATGAAAGATGATGATCACTAAACAAGTGAATGTTGAGGATGAGTAATCATGAAATGCATGCAGCTCCTAAATGATTATTGCTTATTAGTGGTTTTACATGATATGCTTATATGTATGCTTGATGAAATACTGAATGGATATTTCTGCTAATGTTCAAGATTAGTTTAAAAGTAACTGCACTTCGGCTATTCACGTTTTTGAAAGTTTGATAATTGAATCCTTACCTGTTCACCTTTTTATAATAAACCCGAAGTGACTGGGACGACAACGATGACACTTTTAGTACAAGTAGGAACTCCTACTGAGAAATCATGTATTTCTCACTCCTATGTTTATTTTCCGTTGTCGCTACTGCAGACAGACGTGTCCACCTAAAGCAACGGTCAGGTGAGGAAGGAGGTAGCGCGTGAAGATTTCAAACCTTTCAAGTAGGAGTATTCTGAGCTTTAGTTACATTATAGTTTGTGAGAAACAATTAGTAATAGTAGAATTTATATTGTTATTTGTAATAACTTATCAGTATGATATATGCCCTGTTGTAACTTATGTATTAAGTGATTATATTCCAGTTTATGTGATAATAGTTCTACACTTAGTCTCTTATTCCGCTTATTTAATTAAGTGCGCAATGTAACTTGATTATTATCTATAAAAGCACTATGTATTTCACTTCTCGTTACAGGCTTGAGTTTTCAAAAAATTAATTTATTTAAAGAAAAAAAAAACTTCCACTATTTTTCTAAGCTAATTTCAAAAGAAAATAAATGCAAGGCATAAGTGACAACTAATAGAATCCAAATGTGAATTTAAGCACAGTGGGGTTCTATTAGGGTGTTACAGTAGCCATTTCCATAGTGCAAGTCCTAGGAGAAAAACTATGCTCCGCTGCCTCGTGCACACGAGAGCTCTTGAAGATATCGGGGCTAAATGTCACTTTCCTCCTTACTTTGTTTCTCTTTCTCTTATGTCTGGCAATGGCTAAAATCATAAATAATCTCTGAAAACATATATAATGGTATTCTAATAGAGAAACGAGATTGTCCTCTATGCTCCACCAGTGCCAAACACGGGCTTCATTGGGGAACTCAAGGTTTTGTTCTAGTGGGTGCCAAACACGGGCCTCACCACACTGAACACGTCTACTATACTCCACCAGTGCCAGACACGGGCCTCACTGGAGATCTAATATGGATACCTAACTAGGTTCCATTCTCTGCTCTGTGAGATTGTCCTTTGGACAACTTGGTACCAAGGTTAACAATCGTTTTTCCTAGCCATTAACTCACCGTTTATTTCTCCATAGCTACCATTTAATCTCTAAATCATAAAAACTAATTTTGTTTTCTAAAATTGTGTTCTGGCTCTTCCCTGGGTTTAAAACTCTATATAATTATTCTACTCTTGAAATCATAAAATCCTCATTTAAATCTGAAAGGTGGGTGCTCAGTCCCTAGTGAACAAGAGCCCCTAAATTCTTAGTACTCTGAGAGTTTTGGACTCATATAACTCCAAAAATCTGACTTTAGTATAACTACAGCTATGAAAATCGAGCTCGAAGGTTCACCACTCATAGGCATTTGATTTCAAGCTCACAGAATATGTATCTGGCAGTTGCTATGAATCATACTGAATTTTGTACCTCTTGGTACCATAACACTAAAATTGTAAATTCATATATTTACTAACATATTTTTTCATATACTTGATAACTCGAAAATCATATATCAAACACTAGGGTTTATAACCATGGTAACTCAAAAATCATATAACATATTTATTCATAAAGCTGGGTCATACTCTTGTTTCACATTCTCTAGAATGTAAAAATATGTTAACCGATACTCTAAAATCTTATTTTGAAATCTCCAGTCTTGAAGCATAAAGATATCATAAAATCTTAAAACATATTTGATAAAATAATAACTTATTAAATTATACATTCTTCTAATAAATCTCTTAGAGTTGAACATAAAGCACTTTCATAACATGCAATCTATCAATCATGGTCTCATGATTTTCCAAATTTCATTTTCATGCTATATAATCGAAATCATAGCTTTGCAAAATCATATATATTCATATTTTCATCTCTAACACCATATTTAACAATCATCATGCATAAAACATAGTTATAATGATGAAACTAAAGTCATGAGTTTGAACCCACTCACCGTTTAGAGCCGAGAGTGGATGGACACTACCAACTTGACCTTGAGAGCTTGGAATGACACCAACAACTATCATGGAGCAACCATAAACTCTATATTAGACTATAATAACCTCTAGATAGCTCAAACATAACTTTAACAATATTTGGGGGCACCCCCACTTGACAGTAATGGAGAACAATTGTAACGCCCTGATTTTCTGCTAGAGTGAAAATGACCAAAATGCCCCTAAGGTCATTTGGCCCGGAATTCGAGGAAAGCCAGTCTGGCAGTACTCGAAGGGCAAACTCAATGTTGGAAGGGGATTAGATGAATTGTGTATCTTTTCAGGATCGAAAATCTCGTTTTTCGAGTTTTCGGGTCAAAATGACCAAAACGCCCCTGTGGTGTTTTGCCCGTTTGCAAATGTCGGAAGAACTCAAAATTTGTCCAGAAGGTTTTAAAAGGCGTTTTTATGTATTTTGTGACTTTAGTTTTGGTCCCAGAGGTCCCAGGCAAAATTAGTGCAAAATTACGATTTTACCCATAGTTTCATGTTTTTACGCTTAATCGCGTGATTAAGCAAACCTAAGCAATATTAGGCTCTAATCGAAGGTTAATTAATTTCCATATTTAATCTTGAGTCAAAAGAATTTATTAAAGTTGATTAGAATCTAAAAGTGCTTAATTACAACTTGAAATCCTATTTTAAATTCAAGATTCCTAGTCATGGAATCTTGAATAGTATTTTCTCTCTCCAATTCCTTGAATCATGGAATTGTGTTTCCAATTGTTTATTCCTAAATGAGTTTTAAACTCTCTAATGATGTATAAGCACTCCTAATCTTGTCATAAAATCCCTAAACCTCATTCTTAGTTACCTAAACTTAAACTTAATTATTCCTAACCTTGTACCTAAGCTAACCTACACTTAATCCTATCATTAACACCCAATTACATGAGAGATTTTTCTTCCTCTCTCATGGCCCTGGTCTAGCCGAAGCTCTCCCCCTCCATATACATCACACGTGCAAATTTTTCACACACAAAGAACCATGCTTTGACCTTACATGAACCATACTTTGAGTCATACAAACCATGCTTCCAAGGATAACATCTAGAAGACTTTTTCCTTCCCCATTTTTTTGGTCTGAAACCGCCAGCCCTCTCCCCCATTTTAATGAATTATTTCATTTCAAATTTGAAGGAAAATCACCTCAAATCACCATACCTTGTCATACTTTCAATCAAGCTTGATTTTCCAAATGAATAACTAAATGAAATAAACCAATTCCTCCATTTATTTGTGGCTGAAAAACTTCCAGCCATGTCTAGTTTCTAGAAGGCTTAATTCATTCAAAATTAAAAGAAAAGCTCACTCAAAAACCCATGCTTGAAGCCATGCTTTGTATGATACACTCCATACCTCAAACAATGCTTGTATGACACCTTGAAAGAGATATTTTTCTCTTCCTTGCCTCCAAAACCACATGGCTCCTTCTCCCCTTCAATGAGACTTCATTTGCTTTCATTTTATATAAATACCTTGCCTAGAAACACATGCAAACACTTTAACTCATTTGCATACTTTTAGATTTCTTAGCTTTCTCAAAGTTCTCTCTTTTTCTCTCTAAGTTTCAAGAGAGTTTCCTCTTGTTCTTCATCTTCATCTTTTTCATCTCTTCATCTTATCATCATTTCATAACCTTTAAACACCACCCCAAAGCCTTGAATCACCTTCTAAGCTCTCAAACACTTCATCTCAAACACAACCTCACTTGAAACACAACTCCAACCTTCTTATCCTCCCTTGGCCGAAGCCATCTTACCCCTTGGAGGAGTTCATCATCTTGTTTTCCTTTTCAAAATTCAAAGCTCTTAACTTCACTCTAGGTAGGAGTGTTTTCTAAACTTTGCTTTTCATGAAAATGAGCTTTTCTAGCTTTCTCTTGGATTTTCTTTTTGAAACTTTCTTTGTTTTTCTTTCCTTTATGTTTCGGCCTCTTGGTCTTGATGAGCACATGATAGCTCAATGATGAGAGCTCCTAGATGATGACTATATCTTCATCTCAAAGGAATCTCTGGAGCTTGAGTTTTTATTTTCTCTAAGTTTCATCTTGATTTACTAACTCAAAATGATTTTAGCTCAAGAACACATTTACTTTTTCTTGTTTTTCATTTTGGTTTCCTTGCTTCCTTTCCTCTAAATATTTCGATTTTGGTTCAAGAACTCTAAAGCTCTCTTTGTAATGAGATGAGTGTTAGGTTGTTAATCTCTAAAGTCTTGTAAGAGCTCTAGATAATCTTAAAATGAACCTTACATCCATGTTTACTTTTATGCTTTGCACATCATATTTACTTTCCTTGCTATCACTAAGTATCAAGATAATGAATGAACTTGCATTATCATATTTATATTTTAAGCTATGCATTATCATGTTTATATTTCAAGTCCTCACTTAAATATCAAAGATAATAATATGTTGCATCTCATATTTATTTTAAGTTCTCACTTTACTTTCCAATGAAAGCTAAAACAAGTGCATAAGCATGTTTACTTTATGTCATCACTTAAATAAACCTAGAGCTCAAAGACTTGCCCATTGTTGTCTCAAACAAAGGTTTGAAAATGTTTATTCCTCTAGCTTGAGATTTCGGCCCCTAAGAGTTTATTTGATTCCAAGTATTGAAAACTATGTTTCATAATTTTTCTAAGCTTATATGAGTTAAAGGAATATATAGAACCAAGTTTTATGAATTTAGGGCCTCTTGAGACAAGGTTGATTTAGCTACTGCCCTCTTAAATATTTTTATGATTTTAGATGATAAAAATGTTTATAAATGAGTTTTGAAAGTTTTAAAAGGTTCTAAGAGAAACTAGTATTTTATGTGCTTTAGAAATTGTGTTTGATGCCTTATATGGAGATAAATGTTTCGATTCTGCCTTGCTATGTTTGGCCATTGTATGTGATGTGTTAATGATGATAATATGTTTATGTTTGAGTATAAGTAATGTTAAAACTCATGTGGGAAAGATAAGAGAAGTTAGTAACTAGAAAAGAATTGATTTGAGAGTTTTAGATCCCTTAATGATAGAATTTTCTGGATTCTGTCCAGCAAGGTTTAGTAACGCTAATCATGGTTTTAAATTAGTTTAAATGTGTAGGAATGACTCATAATTGGTTTAGGACTTAATCATGATGCCTTAGGAGCAAACTGGACTTAGAAAGGGTCATTGTTGTGACTCCTAGGTACTCGTAAAGTTAGGATTATGAATTCTGCATCCTTGAGGTTTAGAGATGTTCTTTGTAACACCCTAATATTTAACCCAACACGCCTAGGTCGCATTTTGAGTTAATTATTAGTTATTACTCTTTTGTTCTAGTTCTTAACCTTGCATTTGTAAAAACACTTAGCAAAAATACGGCTAAATTTTTTTTTGAATCTTAAACAAAATAGTGAGCCTCGTATACCGAAAATGAACAGCGTCCTATACATCGCGAGCAAGCATATGATATTTAAACCCATAGTATCACATTCATAGATAATCGTCATGAATTCATGTAATAACAACATCCTTACACACCAAACACGTAGTAATGAATAATGATATCTTCACCCTTAACAGTTAGGATGATACATTAATCCACAAAACAGAAAAGAAACAAAGTGCATAAAGTAGTGCGGAAATTTAAATAGACTAAGGACCACTCTTCACTACTAAGTCTACTGGGGTGCACATAGGTGGGATAACCTCAAGATAGGGGGAAAACGAAGGAAGCTATCCACTAAGTGTGCTAGGGCACTGCGATCACTAATCATCCTCGGCTATCAAAATGTCTCTATGGAGAAGGGGAAGTGCGGCCAATGAAACGGGTCACTCCTCAGCATTACCGAGACCGTAGGATGGACGAACATGGGCACCTCGACGAGGACGAACAGCCCCACGATAAACTGAGGTAGCTCCCCTCGATGGACCTCTGACCAAGTTGCTCCTTCACCGTCATCTCCAAGCTCCATGGGAAAAGCAGGAACCGCCAGAGGAGTGTTGGGATGGTGACTCCTCCGAGGGGTCCGCCTCGTGCTCAGACGAACTAGGAGAATGAGGAACGTACTCAGGATACCCATGAACAGACGAAGCAGTAGGATGTGTACGACGAAACTGCTCTCCTCGCGGACGGGCATGCTCAAGATCAGCTCATCAAGAAATGGAGTGGCAGGAGAAAATCTATAACTAGTAATGGCCCAGGTGTGTAAAAGGGCGTGCTAAGAACACGAACAATCGAGCAAAGACAACGACCCATGAAATGATAAGTCCGTGAGTGGCGTCAAAGTGCATTTCCGGTGGGAGCATCAACGAAGATCCACGAGCGTCGCCATCGGCCTCACGACGTAGTGGAAAGAATGCAAGAAAGAGGGAGTGAGAAACTTATAAAAGAATCTCAAGAGGGTTTTCACCTCCTAACAATATGTCATCATCTACGCCTCGGGCACCTTGGGTTTTCATTATGAAAATAGTGGGCACAAGTAAAGTTTCCTTATTAAGTTCGAAAAGTAATTATCCAAGGTCCGTGTCTTCTAGCATGAATCAATGTCATGAATGCATCATACCAATTCATGGAATGCATGTCAATGCCACATGCAAGTACATCATAGAGAATTATACTAAGTCAATCACAGTAAAATGCATATCATGATTATAAAGTATGCTTGATAATTTGCAAGATGCACGTGATGATTTCCTTGATGCACATGATGATTTGCATGAACTTTCCTCTTTCATATACTTTTCTATGCGGCCACCCTAATACTCTCTCCTATGAGAGTTCTAGGTTATGAGCTCATACCTAACTAGTCGTCACTAGTTTCCAACTTATCCCGGATAAGTATAAATAAATTTCGACTCCCAGTGTGGGTTAGGGGGCTTAAGGATCACCTATCATATTCCGACTCCCAGTACGGTTAGGATTATCTCCTTCTTCGAAACGCATTTACTTACACCCGGTGCATAGTAAATTTGTCCGCTTTGGCAGGCTGCATCTACCATACCCTCACGGTTTTGTTATCTCCCTACTCAAGCTGAGAAATGCGTCTCGGTATGCTATGCAAGAATGCGGCATGAATGTACAACCTCAAATATCATCCAGATACAATATGAGCATTCCATTTCGGATATCATCATGATATTTCACTTAGCATTTCATGCTCACCAATGTCATATAAATCATGCATCTCAATCCATTATGATCATAGCATACCACAAATGAGTCGTATAAGTCGGGTTCACAACCTCATTCATAAACACATATTCATGCTTCACATTCATATAATCATATAACACATGTCATCAACACTTTGCGGGATGATAAATATGCTCCTACCCAATATGCCTAATCAAGGCCCTGACTCAGCTAATGTACATGCTATGTTCATTATAAAATATGCATAGACATGTATATGGGCAAGGAACAACCAATCATCATGAATCACCAATTATGAAATTCAATTCCGAGTTCTCGTAATTACCCCTTTGTCTTACGGGGTTAAAACTTAGGCTCGACGTAACCTAATTACCGTAACTATTCTCTTAGGCATCTCAAAGGTCATACTCAATGATTTCCATCTATTTTCAACTTCAAAAACATTTCTAAATGATGCTGGATAGTTTGGGCAAGAACTATAAAATATACGTTTCTGGGTTCTAGAATTTACGTCTTTGGCCCTTTCTAGTTTCCGATTTCTCCTATAGTACTAACATTAATTCTCACTGCCTCCTATAGGATTTTTCACATCTAATTCCACTTCCAAACAGAATATTTGCCAAATAATTGATCTCAATGCAGTAGCCATATTTTATCAAACTCTACGGGTCTCAAAGCTACATTTTTCGGTTCTTTCTAGTTTTCTAGTCTTTCCAAAATACCTAAAATAATTTCTGCATCAACTACTAATGATTTCCTCACATTTATCTCATCCTAAACATCTCTTAACAGTGTTTGTATCATCTAAGCGATAGCTATATTTTCATTTCATAAAAGCATTAGAGAGTTGCATAATTTACTCGTTTCCATTACTAGCTTACCCTAGGATGTTAAAAATAATTTTTACAACAAGTAACAACATTTTCTACTAATTAAAACACCTCCAAACAGAATCATACAGAATTTATGAGTTAGAAACAGTGACCGAAAATTTAGTTCCGAAATCATTCCAAAATTATACTTTTGATAACTTCTAGCTACTAGTTTTCCTCTTCGCTTTGTTGGAGTCATAGGAAATGCCAAAAAATATTTTTATCTCTTGAATACTCACATAAATTTGCTAAAACAGAAACTAAACATCTCAAATCACATTAGTAGCTCCCTTGTTCATAAAACACCATTCTTGCTACACTTGAGTCCCAAAACTTGCGAAAAGAAAACTTTAAAAACACAACTTGTATAATTTTCAATAACTATCTCAACTTAAAATCAAGTAAACCCATTAAGGATTCCTCATAGTGTCATAGCCGCATGTATATATATATACACAAATGTGTGGCCATGTTCAAATTTACATTTAAGATCCAAGGACAAGTTTTGAGCTTTAGTGTCTTAGGTGATGACTTGAAAATAAATATGCTATGCAAGTCCACTTTTGTCTTTAGGAGTTAGAATGATAGCTTGAAAAATAAATATGCTATGCAAACCCATTATTATCTTCAAGGTTTATGGTGATGGCTCAAAATAAACATGCCATGCAAGGGTTTCATTATTATCTCTTAAGATTAAAGTGGTAACTTGAAAGTAAACATGTATGCAAATCCATTTTTACATCTTAATCATTAAAGCTCGAAACTTTTCAAGATTAGATTCTTGTCCTCAACCAATCTTAAACATGGTGAGCTTTAGAGTCCTATTGTTCATAGTTCCAAGAACCTCATTTCTTTGGACTCACCATCAAGCTCAAGTAAAATCATAAAGAGACCGAAAAGCATACTAAATACACTAATATGTTATCTTGGGGTCAAAACCGAAACTCAAGCTCTAGAGGTTCAAAATATAGTAGTTTTCACAACTACCATCAAGAACCATCATCATTGAACTTTGGTTGTGAACAACCAAGAATAGATAACCAAAACTAAACCATCAAAACATTTTATTTCTCATGGCCTTTGTAAAACCGAAAAATACTAAACCTTGAGCTCTAGAGGTTAAATACTTGATGGTGTCAAAACCATCATCAAAACCCTCATCATCAAGCCACGGTTTCAACTTCCCATTGACATCCAAAAACCAAAAATGAAGGGAACTCATATGAAGGTTCCAAAACCGAAAATAGATGAAGAAGAGAGGAGTAAAAATTTATTCATTCAACCAACCATAAATCCGAAAATGAACCAAGAAAAGGAATGAAACATCAAAACAAAATCCCTACCACGGTTGTTTCTTGTTTGCAAGAGTGAAAGCTTGATCTTGTATGAAACAAAGAGAAGAAAAATCTTCTCTTGATGGGCAAGATGATTTCGGCCAAGAGGAGTTAAGGTAGTAGGAGGATTTTTCTTGTGTTCTTGTGTTTTGGAGATGGAAAGATTAAGTGTTTAGGAGTTGATCTATGGTGGAGATATGTTGATTAGAGGTGGAGAGCTTGGGTGGAGGTTGAAGATGGTGGCTCTTGGAGGTGGAGGAGAGGAAGAAGATGAAGTGTTTAGGTTAGAGAGAATATGACTACTTTTTTGGACAATTAGATTTACCAAAAACAATAGATAGTAAGAATGAGTGTTTTGTGTGTGTATTGGTGTATTAAATTTGAAAATAATGGGGACAATGACCATGAGGCAAACCGTAGCCTCCTTGAGCAATGGGGAGGAAAATTTTATTTTATTTTGAGTGGAAGAATTAGAATTTTAGTTAGCATAAATTAGGGAATTAATTTAGGAAAAGAATTCTTTTTGTTGGAAGTTGTTTGTAGTGGTTTAGGCACTCAAGACAACTTTTTGGAGTGGTCATACAACTTTGTTTGACAAAAATCCCATTTGAAAAACAAGCACTAACATAGTTCCCTAAATTAAGGAAGTAGAGAAAATCCACTAACTCTTAGTTTATTAGGTTTTGTAATCTAGTGAATCATAAAATTTGAAATGGAAATTTAATTTCAAAATAAATTTCAGACCTTAAATAATTTAAAATAAATAATCTGACCCATAATAAGTAAATAAAATTTAATTATATTTAATTAAAGCCTAATAGTGCCCATGTATCCTTATTTACCCAATTACGCTTAAGTAGCACCAATTAGGGGTAAAATGGTAATTTCACATAAAATTTACCTGAGACTACCCGAACCTTTTCGAATATCAAACATCCATCAATATTAACATTTCTAACTTTTGGGTAATGGTCGGGTTCAATCGGCACTAAATTAGTACAAATCGCCTTGGGGCATTTTGGTCATTTAGCGCATGAAAGTTCGAAATTGAAATTTTCACCTCTATCATAATTCATAACACATTTTATCCCCTTCAATCATCAAACTAACCCCCTTGGGATGGCCGAGAATGACTGTCTTCGATTTCGTGTGAAAATGACCTCAGGGCATTTTGGTCATTTATTACCTGAAAATCGGATTTGCGGTTCTTGCTCAAACCACTCATCAAATCTCATATAATCCTGATCCTATAATTAAAACATGATGTCGAGGATGGCCCAAGCTATCCGGCCTTAAATTTTTATCCAAAATGACCTAGGGGTATTTTGGTCATTTGGCGCAGTAGAGAAAAATCGGGGCGTTACCTTTCCCCCTCCTAAGAAAAAATTTCGCCCTCGAAATTTGTTACCTGTGAATAATTCCGGATATTGCGACCTCATCTCTGATTCTAGCTCCCATGTGCACTCCTCCTCTTTTCCCTGTCCCCATGCTACCTTGACCAAGGGTGCGGTTTTACTTCTCAATTGCTTGACTCCCTTGTCCAAGATCCTTGTGGGCGGCAAATTGAAAGTTAGGTCTTCCCTTAATTGTACCTGTTCTGGCTCAAACACATGACTAGGGTCGGACTGGTATTTTCACCGGGAAACATGGAAAACATCGTGTAGGTTTGACAAGTTGGGTGGCAAGGCTATCTGATAAGCTACTGACCCGACTCTTTTAAGGATTTCGAAAGGACCCAGAAACCTAGGGCTCAACTTCTTAACTTTCATGGCTCGCCCTATGCCTGTTGTGGGGGTAATCCTAAGGAATATATGTTCCCCCTCCTGAAATTCCAGTGGCTTTCGCCGCTTGTCTGCATAGCTTTTCTATCGACTTTGAGCAGACAGGATTTTATCTCTAATCCTCTTGATTTACTCCGTAGTTTCCCTTACAACCTCGGGCCCTAACATGCCCTGTTCACTGGGTTCATACCAACATAATGGCGATTGACACTTCCTTCCATACAATGCCTCGTACGATGCCATACCGATGCTTGCATGATAACTGTTGTTATATGCAAACTCGATCAATGGCAAGTACCTATCCTAACTCCCTCTTTGGTCTAACACACATGCCCTCAACATATCTTCCAAGGTTTGTATTGTTCTTTCTGATTGGCCATCTCTGCGAGGGTGGTAAGTCGTGCTTAGACACAACTTTGAACCAAAAGCTGTTTGAAAGGCTCCCCAAAATCGTGATGTAAACCGCGGATCTCGGTCGGAGACTATAGTCGACTGCACTCTTCGTAACCTCACTATCTCTTGGATGTACAATTGTGCTAACTTATCCAAGGAATAAGTCACCTTAATGGGCAAAAAGTGGGCCGACTTAGTCACCGATCTACAATTACCCATATGGCGTTATGGCCAACTTGGGTCTTAGGCAATCCTGCTACAAAATCCATAGAGATGCAGTCCCATTTCCATTCAGGAATTGACAAGGGGTGCAGCATCCCAGAAGGTCTTTGGTGCTCAATCTTCACCTTTTGACAGACCAAGCACTTATTCACCCATGCTACCACGTCCCGCTTCAAACCAGGCCACCAAAACATCTTTTTCAAATCTTGATACATCTTGGTTGTACCAGGATGAATAGTAAAATGGCTTTTGTGAGCCTCCTCCAAAATCCCCTTGCGGAGGTCACCACTTGCCGGCACACAAATCCGGCCCTCAAATCTCCATATCTTGTCAGCTCCTTGGGAGAAACCCTTCAATTTTCCATTCTCTACCGCCTCTAATGTCTCCTTAAACTCCTCATCCTCTTGTTGGGCCTGGGTGATTCTCTCTTTGAACTCACTTTAGTTCTGGCGAGGTGACACATCCTTAAGCTTTTTGGTTGTTAGAGTCATCCCTAAGTTCATGTCTCTAAACTTCTCAATCAATTCCGCCTCCTTAACCATCATTTGAGACTGATGCACGGTGACTTCCGACTCAGTGGCAACGGCCACCACATTGGCCTTTCCGGGATGATAGTTTAATCCAAAATCATAATCCTTCAGAAATTCCATCCATCTCCTCTGCCTCATATTCAACTCCTTCTGATCGAAAAGGTATTTGAGACTCTTATGATCAGAAAATACCTCAAACTTCACCCCATATAAGTGGTGTCTCCATACCTTCAAGGCAAACACAACTGCGGCCAATTCTAGGTCATGGGTGGGGTAGTTTGCCTCGTGAGGCTTGAGTTGTCGGGATGCATAGGCCACCACTTGCCTATTTTGCATCAAAGACACATCCCAAGCCTTTTCCTGACGCATCACAGTAAACTTCGAAGGATTCATTAGGGTCAGGTAAAACTAACACTGGGGTTGTGGTTAACCTCACCTTTAGTTCTTGAAAACTTTGCTCACATTCTGTAGTCCATTCAAAAGGGGCACTCTTCCTTGTAAGCTTGGTCAAGGGCAAGGAAATCCGAGAAAATTCTTTAATGAATCTACGGTAATATCCAGCTAATCCTAAGAAGCTTCAGATCTCGTGCACATGTGGTTGGTCTCTCCCACTCACATCGCTTCTATCTTACTAGGGTCAATCTGCGATACCTCCCTTTGAAACTACATGTCCTAAAAATTTTACTTCTTCCAACCAGAATTCACACTTAGATAACTTTGCATACAACTTCTTCTCTTTCAAAATCTCTAATACTATCCTTAAATGGTGCTCATGCTCTTCGGGGGTCTTCGAGTAGATGAGTATATCATCTATGAAAACAACCACAAATTGATCCAAATAGGGCCTGAAAATCCTATTCATGTAATCCATAAACACAGCAGGAGCGTTGGTCAATCCAAATGACATCACTGTGAATTCAAAGTGGCCATACCGAGTCCTAAAAGCAGTCTTAGGTATGTCCTCATCTCTTACCCTAATTTGGTGATATCCCGATCTTAGGTCAATCTTTGAGAACACTTCTGCTCCCCTTAGTTGATCCATCAAGTCATCAATCCTAGGTAGAGGGTACTTGTTCTTCACGGTCACTCGGTTCAAGTGCCTATAGTCTATGCAAAGCCTCATGCTTCCATCTTTCTTTTTGACGAATAGGACAGGGGCTCCCCATGGTGATGCACTAGGCCTTACAAACCTCTTTTCCAAAAGCTCCTCTAATTGAGTCTTTAATTCAGTTAATTCTAGGGGCGACATCCTATAGGGTGCAATGGATATGGGTCCTGCTCTGGCACTAACTCAATCGAAAACTCTACCTCCCTAACTGGAGGGAACTCAGTATCTCATCCGGAAATACTTGAGGTATTCTCTTACTACGGGCACATCATCAATATCTTGCTCAAAGTCCACATCGTCATGGCTAGGAGAATGTACCCTTACTCTCATCCCCATAACAATTAACCTCTACAAAGATTCAAATAAAGTTTTAAAGATGCATTAGACACACTAGGGATAGGGAGGAAGATGACAGACCTGGTATAGCAGTTCAACAATACACGGTTAGCATAAAGCCAATCCATGCCGAGGATCATGTCTAAATCATGCATAGGTAAACAAACTAGATCTTGAACAAAAGGTCTACCTTTTACAATGAAACGACAACTTAAGCAACATCTACAAGTCCTAACAGGTTTACCAGTAGGTGTAGAAACAGTAAGATCAAAGGGAAGTTCCAGCACATGTAAATGCAAGGAGTTGACACTATCATGTGATATGAAGGAGTGGGTTGCGCTAATCAAATAGTACAATTAAGGTCCTACCATTCATTTCACACTTACCTTCTATGAGGCTTCTGGATTTTGTCGAATCTTTTGCATTGAGGGTAAAGACCCTCCCTTGGTGTTGCGGCCTGGGGTTAGGGGCCCTCGGGTTCCTCTCGGTGCATTCTCTAGCAAAATGACCAGGTTTCCCACATTTGAAGCAAACTCCTTGGCCCATCAAGCAAGGCCGATCTCCGTGCGGCTTCCCACACTTGGGGCATAGAGCAACAGTGCAGGCCTAGGGGTGCAGTGGGAGTTCTTTGTGGCGCCTTGCCCTTGGAACCACTAGACCCTCCATGATGAAAATCATTCCTAGGGCCTTGGGGCTGAACTCATGACCTAGGGTGTGGCCTGAGCGATGGTTTGGATTGAGGCTTGAACCTCTGAGCTTGAGGTGCCATCTTCTTCCGAAATTCTCAGCCCTTGATACATTCAACTTCTTATGCCCCTCCTCGATAATACGACATTTGTTGACCAAGATAGGGAATTCCCTAATTTCCATGTGTGCAACAAATGATATTGATCTCTCGCTTTAATCACGCTTCATATTTGACACATTTCCAAACTTCATCGGGTTCCCTTGAAAAACCCTTGAGAACTTGATTAGCTCTTGAACTTTGCGATATCTTTGGGCAACACTCATGCCTCCTTGGGTTAGCTGCATGAATTCTATATCCTTGGCATTCCTCACAGTTCAGGAAAATACTTCTCGTAAAAGTAGGCCTTGAATAATTCCCAATTCATCGCAGTTGTCGATGCTTCTAGCAATCTTCGGGTACCATTCCACCGTAACTCGGCATCCGCCTCTAACATGTAGGCAAAGAAAAGTTACCTTTTGTTCCTCGGTGCAAGTGATCACAGAAAAGATCTTCTCCATGCTTTTAATCCATTCTTCTCGCATGGTTTGGGTTCATGGTCCTCGAAATGATGGTGGATTAGCCTTGCGGAATTCCCCAAAGCGGGCATGCTCAAGACCTTCAAGAAGACAGGGCCGCTGGCCCAAAGATCTCCCCGCTGATCCATCCGTTCAACATCATCCGCATAGCCCTAGCCATTTCCTAAGAGCTTCAAAGAGATCTCATTACCCTGTTCGCCTCCGCTGGAGTCCTATTCGTCGTAGTCGTACCATTGATCCTGAACACACGTAACAACAAACACCGAGTTGATCGTGCTCAATACTCTATGTAAAGTGAGCTAGTTATCATGGTACATTTCCACAAACAAATTGTCATGTCTCTCTACCCTATAGCTTATCCTATCAATAAAGCAACTACACATGACAAAACTAACGCATTATGCTTAAGAAGCATAGTCGGTCAATCCTCGTGCTCCATGAGAATCGAATCGCTCGATACCAAAATGTAACACCCTAATATTTAACCCAACACGCCTAGGTCGCATTTTGAGTTAATTATTAGTTATTACTCTTTGTTCTAGTTCTTAACCTTGCATTTGTAAAAACACTTAGCAAAAATACGGCTAAATTTTTTTGAATCTTAAACAAAATAGTGAGCCTCAGATACCGAAAATGAACAGCCCTATACATCGCGAGCAAGCATATGATATTTAAACCCATAGTATCACATTCATAGATAATCGTCATGAATTCATGTAATTACAACATCCTTACACACCAAACACGTAGTAATGAATAATGATATCTTCACCCTTAACAGCTTAGGATGATACATTAATCCACAAAATGTAAAAGAAACAAAGTGCATAAAGTAGTGCGGAAATTTAAATAGACTAAGGACCACTCTTCACTACTAAGTCTACTTTGGGGTGCACATAGGTGGGATAACCTCAAGTTAGGGGAAAAGGAGGGAAGCTATCCACTAAGTGTGCTAAGGCACAGCGATCACTAATCATCCACGGCTATCAAAATGTCTCTATGGAGAAGGGGAAGTGCGGCCAATGAAACGGGTCAGCTCCTCAAAGATTACCGAGACCGTAGGATGGACGAACATGGGCACCTCGACGAGGACGAACAGCCCCACGATAAACCGAGGTAGCTCCTCGATGGACCTCGACCGGGTTGCTCCTTCACCGTCATCTCCAAGCTCCATGGGAAAAGCAAAGGAACCGCCAGAGGAGTGTTGGGATGGTGACTCCTCTGAAGTGCATCTCAGGCTCAGGCGAACTAGGAGAATGAGGAACGTGCTCGGGATACCCATGAGCAGGCGAAGCGATGGGATGTGTCTGCGAAAGCTGCTCTCCTCGCGGACGGGCATGCTCGAAGATCAGCTCATCAGTAAATGGAGTGGCAAGAGAAAATCTATAACTAGTAACTGGTGTGTAAAAGGGCGTGCTAAGAACACGAACAATCGAACAAAGACAACGACCACGCTAAATGATAAGTCCGTGAGTGGCGTCAAAGTGCATTTCCAGTGGGAGCATCAACGAAGATCACGAACGCCGCCATCGGCCTCAAGACGTAGTGAAAAGAATGCAAGAAAGAGGGAGTGAGAAACTTATAAAAGAATCTCAGTAGGGTTTTCACCTCCTAACAATATGTCATCATCTACGCCCTCAGGCACCTTGGGTTTTCATTATGAAAATAGTGGGCACAAGTAAAGTTTCCTTATTAAGTTCGAAAAGTCATTATCCAAGGTCCGTGTCTTTTAGCATGAATCAATGTCATGAATGCATCATACCAATTCATGGAATGCATGTCAATGCCACATGCAAGTACATCATAGAGAATTATACTAAGTCAATCACAAGAAATGCATATCATGATTATAAAGTATGCTTGATAATTTGCAAGATGCACGTGATGATTTCCTTGATGCACATGATGATTTGCATGAACTTTCCTCTTTCATATACTTTTCTATGGCCACCCTAATACTCTCTCCTATGAGAGTTCTAGGTTATGAGCTCATACCTAACTAGTCGTCACTAGTTTCCAACTTATCCCAGATAAGTATAAATAAATTTCGACTCCCAGAGTGTGGGTTAGGGGGCTTAAGGATCACCTATCATATTCCGACTCCCAGAGTACGGTTAGGATTATCTCCTTCTTCGAAACGCATTTACTTACACCCGGTGCATAGTATATTTGTCCGCTTTGGCAGGCTGCATCTACCATACCCTCACGGTTTTGTTATCTCCCTACTGTAGCAGGAGAAATGCGTCTCGGTATGCTATGCAAGAATGCAGCATGAATGTACAACCTCAAATATCATCCAGATACAATATGAGCATTCCATTTCGGATATCATCATGATATTTCACTTAGCATTTCATGCTCACCAATGTCATATAAATCATGCATCTCAATCCATTATGATCATAGCATACCACAAATGAGTCGTATAAGTCGGGTTCACAACCTCATTCATAAACACATATTCATGCTTCACATTCATATAATCATATAACACATGTCATCAACACTTTGCGGGATGATAAATATGCTCCTACCCAATATGCCGGAATCAAGGCCCGGACTCAGCTAATGTACATGCTATGTTCATTATAAAATATGCATAGACATGTATATGGGCGATGAACAACCAATCATCATGAATCACCAATTATGAAATTCAATTCCGAGTTCTCGGTAATTACCCCTTTGTCTTACGGGGGTTAAAACTTAGGCTCGACGTAACCTAATTACCGTAACTATTCTCTTAGGCATCTCAAAGGTCATACTCAATGATTTCCATCTATTTTCAACTTCAAAAACATTTCTAAATGATGCTGGATAGTTTGGGCAATAACCATAAAATATACGTTTTCGGGGTTCTAGAATTTACGTCTTTGGCCCTTTCTAGTTTCCGATTTCTCCTATAGTACTAACATTAATTCTCACTGCCTCCTATAGGATTTTTCACATCTAATTCCACTTCCAAACAGAATATTTGCCAAATAATTGATCTCAATGCAGTAGCCATATTTTATCAAACTCTACAAGTCTCAAAGCTACATTTTTCGGTTCTTTCTAGTTTTCTAGTCTTTCCAAAATACCTAAAATAATTTCTGCATCAACTACTAATGATTTCCTCACATTTATCTCATCCTAAACATCTCTTAACAGTGTTTGTATCATCTAGGCAGTAGCTATATTTTCATTTCATAAAAGCATTAGAGAGTTGCATAATTTACTCGTTTCCATTACTAGCTTACCCTAGGATGTTAAAAATAATTTTTACAACAAGTAACAACATTTTCTACTAATTAAAACACCTCCAAACAGAATCATACAGAATTTATGAGTTAGAAACAGTGACCGAAAATTTAGTTCCGAAATCATTCCAAAATTATACTTTTGATAACTTCTAGCTACTAGTTTTCCTCTTCGCTTTGTTGGAGTCATAGGAAATGCCAAAAAATATTTTTATCTCTTGAATACTCACATAAATTTGCTAAAACAGAAACTAAACATCTCAAATCACATTAGTAGCTCCCTTGTTCATAAAACACCATTCTTGCTACACTTGAGTCCCAAAACTTGAAAAAGAAAACTTTACAAAACACAACTTGTATAATTTTCAATAACTATCTCAACTTAAAATCAAGTAAACCCATTAAGGATTCCTCATAGTGTCATAGCCGCATGTATATATATATACACAAATGTGTGGCCATGTTCAAATTTACATTTAAGATCCAAGGACAAGTTTTGAGCTTTAGTGTCTTAGGTGATGACTTGAAAATAAATATGCTATGCAAGTCCACTTTTGTCTTTAGGAGTTAGAATGATAGCTTGAAAAATAAATATGCTATGCAAACCCATTATTATCTTCAAGGTTTATGGTGATGGCTCAAAATAAACATGCCATGCAAGGGTTTCATTATTATCTCTTAAGATTAAAGTGGTAACTTGAAAGTAAACATGTATGCAAATCCATTTTTACATCTTAATCATTAAAGCTCGAAACTTTTCAAGATTAGATTCTTGTCCTCAACCAATCTTAAACATGGTGAGCTTTAGAGTCCTATTGTTCATAGTTCCAAGAACCTCATTTCTTTGGACTCACCATCAAGCTCAAGTAAAATCATAAAGAGACCGAAAAAGCATACTAAATACACTAATATGTTATCTTGGGGTCAAAACCGAAACTCAAGCTCTAGAGGTTCAAAATATAGTAGTTTTCACAACTACCATCAAGAACCATCATCATTGAACTTTGGTTGTGAACAACCAAGAATAGATAACCAAAACTAAACCATCAAAACATTTTATTTCTCATGGCCTTTGTAAAACCGAAAAATACTAAACCTTGAGCTCTAGAGGTTAAATACTTGATGGTGTCAAAACCATCATCAAAACCCTCATCATCAAGCCACGGTTTCAACTTCCCATTGACATCCAAAACCAAAAATGAAGGGAACTCATATGAAGGTTCCAAAACCGAAAATAGATGAAGAAGAGAGGAGTAAAAATTTATTCATTCAACCAACCATAAATCCGAAAATGAACCAAGAAAAGGAATGAAACATCAAAACAAAATCCCTACCACGGTTGTTTCTTGTTTGCAAGAGTGAAAGCTTGATCTTGTATGAAACAAAGAGAAGAAAAATCTTCTCTTGATGGGCAAGATGATTTCGGCCAAGAGGAGTTAAGGTAGTAGGAGGATTTTTCTTGTGTTCTTGTGTTTTGGAGATGGAAAGATTAAGTGTTTAGGAGTTGATCTATGGTGGAGATATGTTGATTAGAGGTGGAGAGCTTGGGTGGAGGTTGAAGATGGTGGCTCTTGGAGGTGGAGGAGAGGAAGAAGATGAAGTGTTTAGGTTAGAGAGAATATGACTACTTTTTTTGGACAATTAGATTTACCAAAAACAATAGATAGTAAGAATGAGTGTTTTGTGTGTGTATTGGTGTATTAAATTTGAAAATAATGGGGACAATGACCATGAGGCAACCGTAGCCTCCTTGAGCAATGGGGAGGAAAATTTTATTTTATTTTGAGTGGAAGAATTAGAATTTTAGTTAGCATAAATTAGGGAATTAATTTAGGAAAAGAATTCTTTTTGTTGGAAGTTGTTTGTAGTGGTTTAGGCACTCAAGACAACTTGTTGGAGTGGTCATACAACTTTGTTTGACAAAAATCCCATTTGAAAAACAAGCACTAACATAGTTCCCTAAATTAAGGAAGTAGAGAAAATCCACTAACTCTTAGTTTATTAGGTTTTTTTGTAATCTAGTGAATCATAAAATTTGAAATGGAAATTTAATTTCAAAATAAATTTCAGACCTTAAATAATTTAAAATAAATAATCTGACCCATAATAAGTAAATAAAATTTAATTATATTTAATTAAAGCCTAATAGTGCCCATGTATCCTTATTTACCCAATTACGCTTAAGTAGCACCAATTAGGGGTAAAATGGTAATTTCACATAAAATTTACCTGAGACTACCCGAACCTTTTCCGAATATCAAACATCCATCAATATTAACATTTCTAACTTTTGGGTAATGGCCGGGTTCAATCGGCACTAAATTCCGTGCCAAATCGCCGCAGGGGCATTTTGGTCATTTAGCGCATGAAAGTTCAGAAATTGAAATTTTCACCTCTATCATAATTCATAACACATTTTATCCCCTTCAATCATCAAACTAACCCCCTTGGGATGGCCGAGAATGACCGTCTTGATTTCAGGTGTGAAAATGACCTCAGGGGCATTTTGGTCATTTGTACACGGAAAAATCGGGGATTTGCGGTTCTTGCTCAAACCACTCATCAAATCTCATATAATCCTGATCCTATAATTAAAACATGATGTCGAGGATGGCCCAAGCTATCCGGCCTTAAATTTTTATCCAAAATGACCTAGGGGTATTTTGGTCATTTGGCGCAGTAGAGAAAAATCGGGGCGTTACATTCTTGACCGTAGTGTGAGGTGAGAAATACTTAGTTATAACCTTATAGGTACCCGAGAAACTAGGCTTTGATGATTCATAACTTAGAATGTGAGTTAAGGACCTTAACGGTCAATGCATAAGACAGTAAGAAATGTGTTAATGCTATGATGCTTAATTTATGCAATGATATGTTGGGATGTTTATGATGCATGAGGAATGGATTAGTTTAGATATGAGTTTATCATATCATGAGATTTCATGAGAACATGTTGTGTGAATTAGCTTGTGGCAGTTTGAAGGAAATTCGGTTTAATAACTATTATGCTATCGAATTTCTGTCAAACCTAAAAGGGTTGAAAAGATGTTTTAAAGTACCACATGAGTTGAAAACCCTGGGTGACACCAGTTTGGCCAAGCACCGCCAAGAGATTTTTATGTGACAAAGCACTGAGATGCGCTTTGTTGGGTGACACTGGTTCGGCCGAGCATCCCTAGGGGAGACAAATCCGTGAAGGTATGAGTAGATGCAGCCTGCCAAAGCCGACAAATTACTATAGCTTAATGCCTGCAAAGCGTTTCAAAGAGGGTATATCCTAAGAGAGGTAATCCCTACCCCTTACCCGTACTTGCGAGTCAGGATTATTTTATTATGTTTTGCTTATTCAGATAATAAGTAAGAGCTAGTGACGACTAGCTGAGGTATGAGCTCATAACCTAGTTATTTTAGGGTGGCCTTATAATGCTAAAGTACCATGATTGATGTCACAAAGTTGAGGAATGATCCACTTGAAAGTTACATGCCTTTTATGCCACTTGTATGCTTCTTGATGTTGTGATTCATTGAGTTATTTGATTGAGGCATTGCCATGCATTCATGTTTTTAATATGCTGCATTCATAACATGAAGATGCATGCCATGAGGAATGGACCTTGGATAATTAATTTTATAAACCCTAAATCGAATCTTATATACATGCTCACTATTTTATAATTAAACCCAAGGTTCCTGAGGATGTGAACGATGTAACCTTAGGATAGGAGACTCATACTGAGATTCTTTAGCAAGAATTCTCATTCCTCTCTCTTCTTTCTTCCGTCACATCTTCAGAGACTGATGGCGACATTCGTGCGCCCGTATGGGAGGTGCATTACGACCCGGGCCACCGCTCGTGTACATGGGATGACCTTTCGCCTATCCGGTATCGAGCTACCAGTTCACTCCTACTGCACATTTTGGTAGAGACAACATGATCTTCGAGCGTACCTACCTGCGCGATGAACAGAGACGTCGTGCTCGTTCGTCTGCTTCTATCGTTCGTGACTTTCCAGAGTATGTGCCACGTTCGAGGAGGTCTGAGACGGACCCGTCCAAGGATTCACCTATGCACGTCCTTTCGGAGGGTTCTATACCCTTTCCCCAGTACCGGCGTGTGGGGAGTAAGGAGACCGTGATACAGCCACGTCTAGCGAGGAAGGCCGAGATGCGTCCGCGCTGAGGAGCTCATGCTCAGCCGGCACGTGTTCCCTTCCCACTTCACTGGCCGACTTAGGAGGAGATCGAGCAGTTTGTGGGCTACATACCCCCATTGCCCGAGCATCCCCGTCATCACTAGACTCCGATGGAGAGCTTTACGAGTACCCGAGCTATGGTGGAGATCTTCCTTTTGGCAGTACCTTTTGGGAGGGTTGGAGATTGTACTCGTAGATCAGTAGGAGGGTAGCATTTTGGGTTTATCTTCTTGTCGTACCAAGTACCTTGTATTTTCTTATTTCTGTTATATTTTATTTCTGCTGCATTACAAGCTCTACCCTTCTCCATGAGGGTATGACTACTTATGTACTCTAATTAAGTTATTAATGAAATGTTTCCTTTATTATCATGATTGTTGTTCTTTGGTTATATGCTTTACTTCATGATTTCTAATGATTGTTACGCGTGCTTTATATTTCTGTCGTTCGACTAGTTGAGTTCGCGGTTCTCACTTTGTTTTATGTTTTCAAAAAAAAAAAAATTTACTCGTAATTTCCACTAAGTATTTTAGTAAAGAGATGAGACTAAGAAGTAATAACCTAATGTTTAACCTAATATGTTCTAGAGAGTTGGGTTAAAAATTAGGGTGTTACAACAATAACTACCCAAACCTAAGAA
Source organism: Dalbergia cultrata (assembly GCA_031216105.1). Lineage (NCBI taxonomy): Eukaryota > Viridiplantae > Streptophyta > Magnoliopsida > Fabales > Fabaceae > Dalbergia > Dalbergia cultrata. Next base: position 36,462,649 of record CM062352.1, read on the forward strand.
CATGGAATAGAAAGGAATGGGATGACAAAAATCTATAAAACTCTTACCTTTGATCTTCAAAGGAGAAGGAATGGAGTAGGATTAAGAGAGAAGGGTTGGGAAAAGGTTTGAAAGGAAGAGTTTTCGATTTTGGGAGTAAAAATCTCGAGCTTGGGGTATAAATAGGGGATGGGGAAAAACTTAAGTGAAATGGTGTCGTTTTGCACCATTTTTACCAAACTGACATCGGTATAGCAGTCTAGCCAATTTCCCGTAATTGTTTGATTCACTTATGACCACTATAGCGGTCCTCAGAACACTTAAATGAAATCTTGTGACTGCTATAGCGGTGACAACAATCACTAACTTCACCATTTTTTTGTCACATGGCATTTGGTTGTCTCAATACTCACTTATTTATTTTAAATTAATGTCTCCTTTATCTTTAAAAATAAATGTAGATAAGGAAATACCCCTCATTAGGATTCAAATAAAATATAAAAAAAATAAAGCCCAACCAATCAAAATCCAATTTTTAAGCTCTAGTTCAAATTTACGAGTTCTTACGATTTTCTAAACTTGTGAGCTAGAAACCAAAGGTCTAGAGGTTTCCTAAAATTCATTGAAAACCACTTTTTAATTTATTTTCCTTTGGAGAGCAATTACCGGGACTTTTAGTCCTAAGAATGTGACTTTATCATATAGCCCTCTAAGGAGGCATAGGCTCTAGATTTAGCGAAATCCTGGACTCGACAACATGGGTGGGTCCTAGAAGACCTCTAGGCCATACATAACTTGTTTACTAACACATATACACCGGGTATTACATGTATAGTCCCATACCTATACAGTTTTAGGATCCCTTTCATTTTAGTGTATAATTGGTTCATTCATGTACTCCTTCGCTTAGAGGACTGCCAGAAGCCGCTCCTTGTCTGTGCCTTCTTGCATCGACGATCATTCCCCACCTTCATCACCAAGCATTACATGACCACCAGCTTCAGCTTGGTTCATCCCCGAACTACATTGTATTAGGAGAGGTGCTACTCTAATACCATTTGTAATAGCCTAGGCTACTTTATGGATTGACGATTGTCTACATAAACCAATACGGAGTCTTTTTAGCATGCTTTGTCCTCAGTCACACGCTTCTTGGGAAAACTTCTTAGGGGGTCACCCATCCCAAAATTGCTCCAAATCAAGAATGCTTGATCATGGAGTTCTTTAGTGATGGGCTACCAAAAAGAATATGCATCTTGTTAGTATAGGTAGTACAAATCAATTCATATAAGATATCCTAAGTGTATAGTCTCATACCTATACAATCTTAGGATTCTTCTTATTCTGATATGTAATTGGTTCATTCATGTACCCCTCTGCTTAGAGGCCTGCCAAGAGCCACTCCTTGTCCATGCCTTCTTGTACAGACGATCAAGCCCTGCCCTTATCATCAGCCATTGCACACTATATTCATTCAAACCCTTTGTCTCACCATTCTAACTCTTCCCGCTTTTTCATTCTCTTATTCTTCTCCTTCCCCATCTCAATCCTTCCCTAACATCCAAAATACTTGAAAAAGAGCTACAATCTTTTGCTCTTTTTCCCTCCAAATACAAAATCCCAACCTTTTGTTAAAGGAGAAAACTCATTCACTCCCTATGCCTTCTTTAAACTCATGGCTGCCCTTACTAAAGGAGGAAGATATTTTGCTTTCCTCAACCTTTGGGAACCTTAAGTGCCATCACTTCTTAGCATACTTTAAGTTTGGAAGGGAATTTTGTCCTACAATCATTGTATCCTAGATGTCATTTGAACCCTAACATAAGGATTTTGATGTTCCACTATTTTTGTAAAACATAAATTCAAAGGTATTGGTTGAGTTTTATGTTCTCTAAATTGGTTTTATAAGGAATGTGTTGAATTTATGGGACCAAATACTAGAAATTAGAACATCATTAAACCAGATAGAACAGTGTACCTCTTTAATTCGCAGCAACAAATCATACCATTCATCCATGAATTTGGTTGCAAGAGGAAAAAAAAACATACACAATTTGTGTATGCCAAGTACAAGTCTTCCACTTCTTCTCTATCTCCTATACCAAACAATGTATCTATAGAGCAGCAACTGTCAAGAGTATTTCGAGAGGAGTGAAGAGTTTGCCCAAAGAATGAATATATAATAACTAGGCCCTATCCATCATGGACCTGCTTTATGGATTGATGACTGTCCCCACAAACCAACATAGGTCTTTTCAGCATGCTTTGTCCTCACTTGCACGCTTCCTGGGAAAACTTCCCAGGAGGTCATCCATCCCAAAATTACCCCAAGTCAAGCACGCTTAACTGTGGAGTTTTTTCAGTTTGGGCTACCGAAAAGAAGATGCATCTTGTTGATATAGGTAGAACAAATCAATTCATATAAGCCCTCCTCAACTGTATAGTCCCATACCTATACAGTCTCAGGATCCCTCTCATTCGGGTGTGTAATCGGTTCATTCATATACCCCTCCGCTTAGAGGACCTTGCGAGGAGCCACTCCTTGTCCGTGCCCTCTTTGCACCGGCGATCACTCATCATCCTCGTCCCCGGGCGTTATATGCCCACCAGCTTTCGCTTGGTTCGTCCCCGAACCACACCGTACTGGGAGAGGTGCAAGCTCTGATACCATTTGTAACATCCCCTGCTGCTTTATGGATTGACGACTGTCCCCAGGTTACCCTGGGTCTTTACACCTTCCAACATACTCACTATTAAGCCCAAGCCCAATATCACCTATGAATCCCAAACCCATTATAGATCATATTATAATAACATGGGTCTCCAGAAAATAATCAAACTATCCATTAAACCTGTTTATAAAATCAAAATATCTATTAATCAGTAGCTACCCAAAATTCTAACATTATCCCACTTGGGCAATATTGATTGAGTTTTGTTTTTTGTTTCTAAACATTTTAAAAATGATTCTCATGTTGAACAATTATGGGAATAAATTATAGCCTTAAAATTATTAACACAAAATCATATCACTCCAATTAATAAGGTTAGTTACTAGCTAAAAGCCATAGACAAATAATACATGACAAAGAGTCTACTTTGTCCATAACCATATAGCCAAAAAACCTCATGAACTATGATCCATAACCAAGAGTGTACAAGGTGTATACATATCATAACATAATACATGATCCTCTCAATGCTACTATGTATGGACTGTCATTATGTTTTCCCAAGAAAACATAACTAATCTACCATAAGGAGATCATAACAAGTTTTTTATGAAACACTATTCCCATAAGGGAACAATATCTTTCTCATGAAATACCAATGTTTTTTTAAAGAAAACATCCATATCCTGAGATATAATAATGGTATCACTTCAAATGTCATAACATGCGTATCAATTCACCAACTAGATTACATAATGAGCATCACTAATATCACAACTCCTACTAACCCAATACGTTAAAAGACATTACAAGACCACATCTTAACATGTTTTGTGAACACAATAGGTTTGAATCTCATAGTTAGGGGATCTATAACGCCCCAATTTTTCCTGCTTAGCAAAAATAACCAAAATGTCCCTGGGTCATTTTTGTATGAGAATCGAGGCTGATCAGTCCTGGCCACCCCCAAAAGGGTATTTTAATATTAGGATAAGGTTATATGAGGATTAGGTAGTAATCTGTGCAAAATCGCGCTCCACGATTTTTTCGTGTGTAAATTACCAAAATGCCCTCGAGGTCACTTTGCTCAGAATTTGAGGACGACCAACCCAAGCTATGCTCAAGGGGTTAGTTTAATATTTAAAGGGGATTAGATGTGTTAGAGATAGTGATAGAGGTGAAAATATCAACTTTGGTCTTTTCCGTGCACGAAATGACCAAAATGTCCTTGTGGTAATTTAATGCGAGATCAAGTGCTGACTGAACCTCGGTCATTGCTTGGAAAATTAGAAATGTCAATTATAAGGGATAAATAATATCTGGAAAGGTTTCAGTGGTCCTAGAGAGTTTTTGTGTAAAATGATCGTTTTGCCCCTAGTTAGTGGAAAATGAGTTTAATTAAGTAATTAATATAAACAATATTAGGTTCTAATTAAAAATAAATTAATTTTAATTATTAATCTTGAGTCAAAATAATTAATTGAGGTTAATTAAGGCCTAAGATTTCTTAGAGAAATTCAAATCTCATTCTTAATCAAGAAACTCATAAGAAATAAAGAAAAGTAAAAAAACAAATAGTATTTTCTCTCCCATTTCGCTAAAATTAGGAATCTTGTTAGCATATGAAATTCAAACTAATCGAGTTTAATTCAACTAAGTTTACAAAACAACTCTTTAATTATGTCTTGAAAGTTTTAAACACATGATTACTAATCCAAACACCTAATTACCGATCTCTAAACCTTTGCCTGATCAAATCTACCTCTAATTCATGTCCTAAACACATAAAAATGAAACATTTTCCCTCCCAAGATAGCCCTAAGGCCGTAGCTGCCTTCCCCCCAAATGACCTCTCATATTTTAATTTTTGTTACACACTAACACTCACATACACTCTTATTTTCACATTCACCTTTTTTTACCAAGCTTTTGTTTCGAAAAGAAATACTCTAGCATCCTCTAAACTCAAGCTCTCTTTTCTTCTCTTCCACCTTCAAGAAACCTCCACTCTCAACCTTTTCTCAGCCTCAAACCACCATAGATCACCTCCAAGACACATAACCTTTTCATCTCAACACACAAGAACTTAAGAAAAATCTTCCATCCATTTTTCTTCCTCTTGGCTGAATCCATTAAGAGCTCCAAGAGAAGTTTTTTTTGTCTCATTTCAACTTAAAATATCAAACTTTCTCATTTTCAACTAAGAAACAACCTTGGTAGGGATTTTGTTTTGAGTTCTTTCTCCTTGTCTTTCTTTATTTTTAGTTTTTATGTTGGATAAATGGATAAGTTCTTTTTTTCTGTTTCCTCTCATTTTCAGTTTTGATGTTGGATGAATGGTTGAGTTTTTGCTCTTTTCTTTCCTTCCATTTCGGTTTTGAGCTTTCCTTTTCTTCCTTTTTTGGTTTTGTTGTTGTTAGATGGTTAAAACCTATGGCTTGATGATGAGAGATCTTGATGGTGGGGTTGACACCACCATGTGTTTGGCTTCTAAAGCCTAAGGTTTAGTTCCATTTTCATTTTTAATGAATGAGAAAAATAGAATACTTGTTGGTTCCTTTGGATATCTTTCTTTGTTGTTTAAGACCAAAGCTTGATGATGATGGTTCTTGGTGATGGTTGTGAAACCACCATGTATTAGACCTCTAGAGCTCAAGGTTCAATTTTTGGGTAAATAAAATGCTTGTTGTGTTTCTTTGATTTATTTTTGAGCTTGATGGTGAGTCCGAGAAATGAAGCTTTTAGAACTATGGTGATTAAGGACTCTAAAGCTCACTTTGTTTAAGACTGATTGGGGTTAAGAGTTTCATCTTGTAAAGTCTTAAGCTTTGAGTTTAATAAGATGTAAAAATGGACTTGCATTCATATTTACTTTCAAGTCATCACCTTAAATCTTGAAGGTAAGAATGGACTTGCATTCATGTTTACTTTCAAGACATCACCTTAAATCTTGAAAATAAAAATGCGCTTGTGTAGCATGTTTATGATTCAAGTCATCACCTAAATCTCTAAAGCTCAAGACTTGCCTTTGGATCTTAAATAAAAATTTTGATCATTGCTATATTTTTGTATGTGTATTTCGGCCATGATATGATGTTAGATTTGGGATGGATTTTATTTTATTTCTAAAGTTCAAACCTTATTGCTTGATTATATAAAGAAATTTTGAAAGCATTAGAAACTCAAAAGATAGTAAAGATATGATTTTCATAAGCCAAAGATTTATTAATGAAATTTTAATTTTTGGTTTCTACTTTAGAGGTCATTATTTGAGTTTTCAAAGAGATGAAATAGCTTTCAAGTGTTTCCAAAGACTTAGAATAATTTTTGAGAAAAACTAGTAATTAGAAATGATTAAAAATGTGATTTCTAGAACTCATAGAAATTAAAACTATGGCTACTATTTTGACATGATAAATTCTATTAGGTGCTTTTGGAATGATTTAAATGTGTAAAAATTTCCATTAATTGATGTAAAAATTATTTCTAGCATTTTAGGAAAAACTAGTAACTAGAAAGGATTAAAAATGTAACTTCTAGAACTCTTAGAAATTAAAATTTATAGCTATTATTCTGACTTCATAAATTTTGTGTGATTCTATTTGGAAGGGTTTTAATGTGTAAAAATTACTATTAATTGTGGTTGTAATTATTTCTAGCATCTTAGAAAAGACTGGTAACTAGAAAGGGTCATAAGCATAATTTCTAGAATGCAGAAACTATTGTTTTTTACACTGTCCAAACTATACAACACTATTTTGTACTGTTCATGAGTTTAAAAATTAGTAAAAATTATTGCAAAAATTATTTTGGCCTCTTAGGTGTTTAAAAGAATAATTACAAGTGTTTGATTCAACTGTTTTGCAAAATGCGAAAAAACGGGTTTTAAACTTACCGTTTTAGCACCTTGGCCTAATGGATCTCCTAGGAATGTAATTATGTATTGATGGCTATGTGTATATGAATTAATTGGAGATAACTATGCAAGTAATGATTTCTAGTATGTGTGTAAATCCTGTTGAGCATAGCATATGCATTAGCTGAGTCCAGTCCTTGATTCCAACATACTGGGTAGGAGCATGTTTACTTCCCAACACAATATTGATGATGAATCTTGGCATGTGGTACTTGCAAATGAATGATTGAGATGCATGATTGATAGGTTTTGTGACACAAAGCAAATTTGGAGAAAACTCCATTTTTAGTCGTTATGCTGCCAGATTTTCACCAAATTTGTGGACTTAGGAAATATTATAAGCCTTATCAGCATAAAATGTTAAATGATCTGTCATTATGATAGTTGTGATTTTATGTTCATGTCTGCATATCTAAATAACATACTAAAGTTAAAGATGACATAAGACACACGAAAATGATCCTCTAGACTCTAGGAATTAATGGTTAGGAGAGGTGATCCAATAAGGGGATCCTTTAGACTTTTGGAATTAATAGTTATGAAACGTGAACCTACGCCCCCTAACCCGCACTCTAGGATTCGAGAATTGGCTTATTGAGATGACTAGTTTAGGTATAGGCTCATAACCTATAAACTCTCAAAAGGAGAGAGTATTAGGGTGGCCCCCATAGAAAAGAGAATAATGAATCTAAGTCACCTAAAAGAATAAGGAGAAAAGATCATCGTGTTCTTTATGCTATGTTCATTTAATGTAATTCTTGTAATATGTTGCACGTGGCATTGACATGCATTCATGATATAGTGTGATGCATCCAAGACATTAAGACTCATGCTAAAAGATACGAACCTTGGCTAATGGTATTTGGAACTTAATAAGTGGACTTTATATCTGCCCACTATTTTCATAATGAAACCAAAGGTTCTTGATGATGTAGATGATAACACATGTTAGGAGGTAAAAACCCTACTGAGATTCTTGTATAAGTTTCTCATCCCCTCTTTCTTTCTTTCCATCTTGTCTTCAGAGGCTAATGGCTTCATTCGTGGCATACATTGATGCTCCCACCTGGGAAATGCACTTTGATGCTACTCACTAGACTTATCATTTTATGGGTTGATGTGCCGTCTGCCTGTTCATGATTTTGGAGCACCCCTTTGCACACCCAATTACTAGTTATAGGTTCTCTCCTACTGCCTCGTTTGCTGAAGACCACATCTTTGAGTGTGCCTTTCCATGTGGAGAACAGATCTACTGTACTTGCCATACTACTTCGGCTATCCATGACTACCCCATCTACATCCCTCGATCACCCCCTTACCCAACCAAGCCACTAACTGACCCATCGGAGGATTCAACTTTTATTCACATACTTTTCATATTGACTATGGATGACTGTACTTATCCTAACCCTTGTTAATGGGTAGGATACTACTTTATATATATGTATATTTTAATGTGCAAGGAGGAACAATGATGCTAGTGATATATGAATGTATGATGACATGATTATGTTTATGATGTTGTGATATTTTTATTTCCTTTCCACTTGTATGCCGAATGGATGATGTAATTTACTTTAGTATGTGCAACTTATGATTTCGTTTAATTTCAAAAAAAAAAATTTACCCTTTTTTTGCTAATTATTTTTACAGTGTAAAGTTAAGAATTGAAACAAAAGAGTAATAACTAATAATTAACATAAAATGCATCCTAGGCATGTTAGGTTAAATATTAGTGTTATAGGATCAAATGAGATCTCATCAGCATTAGCATGCTCATAGGAATCTCAATTACACAAAACAAGTGCAATAACAATTTTATTAACTCCCACTGACCAATCATATTAAAAGGGCATAAGCCATTAATGCGTAAACATGTAGTCTTAAATAAGCTAACATAGCTCTGCTATTAAATGACAATAGCATAAACAAAATTATTGCAACTTTGAATTACCAAAGATCTCTTAAATGATATATAATACATAAGTGAAACTACATAATTGGCGCAAACCAAATTACCATGCAATCATTTAGTTACTCAACTTCAGGAATATGTAGAACAATTACTTTTGGGTACAATCATGATCTTCATGAGAGGTTAGGCATATGATTATATAATCATCTGTGGGCAGAATGTACAACACATGCCATAGCCCCCACTTCTTAAAATAGTCAACATTTTTCTTCGAAAGAAAATATGTTTAAGTATGGATTGTTAGCTCCAAAACCCTTCAGAAAGCTTCAATGCTATATGTTGAGTGATAAAATAACTAATTTTGAGAAAATATTTTGAAGAATGACTAATATTTCCCTTGAGTTTCTTTGAACAAAAAAAACAAGTTTTATCATATTGGCATACATGGTTCTTAAAATGAAAATATTTTCACATGACATGTGCAACATGTTTAATCTCATTTGAAGAGATTGAGACTTAATGAAAGTGAAAAATATATTGTGGAGTAAATGCATATATGCTCAATGGAAGGAAGAAACTTATCATGTACAAGAAACCAAGGCTCAGATATTTAGAAAGTAGCACATGACTTCAGAAAGTGCATTTCAAGTGAAGATTTCATCCAACTCTGAAGCAAATGTATTCTACCATCTTCAATCATCATGCTTGCAATCATGACATGCACAATAAGCTTTGATTGAAGACAATAATATCAACTAAAAGTTCAAAAATTGCAAGCATACTTTAGAAAGTATGTTTCCTTAGTAAACAATGCACTTTATAGGAAAATGAGAGAAATTTGAAATTCAAATTTAAAGTCAAATTGAGTAATAGATTGACATGACATATTTTCAACCAACTTGGTCAACTGTCCTAATCTCTAGAAAGAAAAGTTCAGAAACCTCATTCAGAAAATAAAAAGTATTTAATTTTATGAAGGTGACCTCAGAAACCTCTATTTCACAATGATTTCTGCAACAACTCTGACAATGTGAACTACTCCTTTAGATTGTATTTCCAAGACACAAAAAGAAGATTATGTCACTTGGACAACAAATCAAGAGCAACGGTCATAAATTCAAATCATATATAAATAGAGATGCTGTGCTTACATATGTAGAGACTTTTGCATAGAAAAAGTGCTGAAATGCCGAAGAATTTTCTCCTTATCTTTTATGTAAAGACATTACTGCTTGTAATCAGTTTCTTCCTTATAAAATCTTCTTTATTTGTTCTCAGTAGATTATACGGTCTTCCTAGGAAGAATTGATAGAAAGAATTCATCAAGTTTTCCAGTTTTGTTATCGTTTATCTTATGAAAACTTGAGTGTTGATTAGTTTAAGTATTTAAACCCAAACACAAACCTTTGTAATCCCAATTTGGTAGTGATCATTGTGAGTTAGCATGGAAAAGCTGGTCAAAAACTACTTGATTATGACAGTAGAGTCAGCTACTGGTCATGGTGTTAGCTTGAAGAGGCTAGTGAAAGATTACTCTATTGTGACAATAGACTGAGCTACTGGTCACTTGGAAGAGCTTGGGAAGGCTACTGTAAATACTATCCAACTTTCTTAGGTTGAGAATGGTTTTTAGTATAACTTAATAGTGGTTGAGAACTGGATGTAGGTAGGTTAGCTAAACCAGTATAAAAACACTTGTGCAGTATCTTCTCCTCCCTTAAACTCTCATTTATTTAATGTGTTGTGCTTGTTATATCTTGTTTTCTAAAAATCTATTTACATGCATTTTTTATTATCTTTGTCAAAGTTTAGAAAGTTACTTTCTGATGTAACTAACATTGTTTCCGCTGTACTTTAAGTTTAATACTTGATAGTATATTGTCTAAGTTTTTTAAAAACTAGAAAGGAAAGAAAAAGCGAAGCATGATTCAACTATCTCTTCTCGTGTGCTTTTCTATCTACATGAACTCAAGCTGACTTCTATAGAGAAGCTTACACATCTATCATGCCCCAAAAGTATTGATCATATACATTCAATTCTTTAAGAATTTTGTCAAAGTTTGCAACATTGTAGTCTAATTACCTTTTAAAGAAAAAAAAAACATGATATGAAGTTGAAAATAAACATAATCAACCTTTACTTGATCCAATGGGCAAGAACAGTGACAATTGTCACTATATCATGGATTCAAAATATCAATATAAACTTGCTAGTGGGTAGAAAATATAACATACACAATAGTCTTAGAAAATTCAATACTTGTAGATAGAAGAATTTTCACCGTCACATAATCTCATATTTTTCATGTTACTCTAACAAACTCATACAAAAGACCATTTGTGGGTGGGTCAATGCACTAATTGGTTTAAGCAATAAAATCATCCCCTAATTAGCAAGTCCACTAACTTCTTGAGTGAACCACTATGGTGATAAACATCCATATTGATTAATGGCCTCCAAATCTAGAGACAATAAATTAATCCATTAAACATTTTTCAACTCTCATTCACAAATTTTTCAAAATCATTAGACAAGTTACCATGTAAGTTGACATTTATCATGCTAACTCACTAGTCACAATTATTAATTCATGCTATCTAAAGTAAAATTATGATAATTAACAATTATTATAAATTATCTCATAGAATGATTTCATTGTGAAAGATACAGAAAGATATAAAATTATATCATTCAATGGAAAACCATCATGTAAATGAAAACATAGTTTAATATAAGGCAAGTTGCCCTTTAATCGACAAATGAAATAGTGCAAATTAACCATCACTATTTTCAGTTCTCCTCTTCAAGTGTCAAGCTGAATATTAGTACACTCCCCATTAGCGAAAATCCTTTTAAGTATTCATGGGGACTCATGGTGTGTGTTCCATGAGTTAGAACCAAAAGCAAACACCAACCAACCAGCATCTCATAATATTTTGCCAAAACAAACCATCAGTTCTAATATCACTTGCTGGAACAATTAAAAGGGGAAACTTGAAATTCTAGGGGATTTTTGACAATGGATTAAGATAAAAAAAAAAACACAACAACAAGTCTTACACCATATGTTGTACTAAATTTTTAAGGTAAAAGTTTATAAGTCTTTCTATTCATATAGTTTGCCCTTAGCCCACTCCTAACTAATGTAGAACTTCATCATCACACTTGACAATCAAACAATCTCCCCCTCGACTATCACACAGTCACACATAACAATAATCATGTCCTCATTTTCAAGGAACTATTTAGCCACAACACTCCTATTAAAGCACACCACATTTTATTGTAGACTTCTATTAAACACATATTTGCACCAATAGGCTTAAACATATCAACAACTTCCTTAAGCCATCATACTCCAATGCAACTCATATAGAGTGTCTCACCATCCATGTCTTTTATCTTTTACTAAACAAAATTGTAAAAGACACTTTAATCATTCCCTAAGAACTTGGCAAACTTATGTACAATTGTCTTAGCTCCATGTTTATGACAATAGGGTTTCTAACTTTTGGTATCCATGGGATAACAAGTAGCCTAAGAATTTTTCTTGACATAATGGAAGTTTACCTTACATACAACACTGGGTTAAGGTAGAATTTCAACCTTTAAATAGGTTAACCATTATTTTAAATATAAAAAAAAATCTATTTTAAAGATTCCTTCCTAATGGAATTAGAATAAACTATGTGGCTTAATAGGGGAGACAAAAAGAATATTCAATCAACCATATCATTTTATTTAGAGTCATTGACATTCTAAATTGGGAAATTATCTTTCAATTCTCAACTACTTCAGCAAAAGGCTCTATAAATTATTTAGTGCGACAATGCCTATTATGGAAAATTTACCATCCCAGCCTACAATTTTGATCTTTCAAGCTCATTAATTTTCCACCATAGTCTTAAAAATTTTAAAACACTTTTATAAATATAGAAATTGTAATAATTTAAAACAGAGCATAAATAGAGATTCAAAATCAATTATTATATCTTTTTTCTTACAAGGTTGATTTAACAAATATCAACATCAATAATTACCCACAAGGTAATATTTCATATTAATGTTGTTAATTTTTCTTTTATTAAAATTTCATTTAAAAGCTCAATTTAATTATCAGTGCTAATCATGAAAAAATAACATGAGCCGAAAAATAATCTTTCATTATCAGTGCTATTTAAGTTAAGGTTGGCTGGGGAGATGGATTATTCTTGTTGTTATTGAGGCAGCTTGGGGTGTAGGCCCTAGAATGTCTAGGGGAATTGTGTCCCCAGACTTAGATAGGTCTGCTTCTTTAGTTTCAATAGTAACAGTTGGAGTGGATGGTAGTATTATAATGGATGAGGTGATTGGAGCAAATTCAATAATAGCAATATGTAAGGTAACATGTAGAACTTCAGCAGGTGTTGTTATTAGTACAGAATTAATGGCAGCAATAGTTGGAGTTGGAACAGTAACATGAACAAAAGTAGGAACAGACTCAGCAGAAATGGGAGCAATAGCATTGTGGTAAGGGGAGCTAATTTTTGTGTCTCCAACTTCTTCCTCTATAGGAGTTATTGTTGTGGAAAGTGGAGGTTGAGGCACTAATAAGATGACAACATTTGAAACTTCAATAGCTTCCTCTTTAGGCTCTTCAACAATTGGCTCCAAGGCATGAGAAAGCTCATTTATGTAGATATTGAGTTCCTCAAAGCCCTCATCCTCAAACTGTGACTCATTTACCACATCTTTGGTCATGGACTTCATCATCTATTTTATATTTAGGGAGTCATCATCTGTGCCTTTGGGTGCCATTTTTGAAGCTTCAAATGAAGCTATTTCAGCTTTAGCATCAACTGTCCTTTTTGGAGCAATGGTAAATTCAATGGTTGAGTTGGTTTTTGAAGGTATCTGGCTTCTTGGAGGTGCGGTAGAGATTGGGAAGGAAGTATACCCAAATTGGTGGGTCATAGGCATGCTGGATTATTCTTCAATCATCACAAAAGGTTTAAGGATAGAGAATTTTGAACTTTTTCTGCTTGAACCCTAAATGCCTTTTGCCCTTTCCAATCATTGTGCTTCTTCTAACTTTCTTTTCTCTTCGAGAATTCTATTCTCGTTGAGAACACTTTCAGCCTCCTCCTCATCCTCTTCTTCATAATAGTCCTTACCTTCAAGTCAGCCTTAAGCAAATTTTACTAATCCAGCGTTCTTGGGTTTTAGATTTTTGAACTACTTTTTGGACTTGAACATGTGTCTAAAGAGCCACTGTCCATGTACCACTTGTTGCCCTTGGCAACGTGTGTTCTCAAGCACACCTGCAATAAAAATAGTTTTTAATCTAGACACCTAGACTTTCTTGGATGCTTTTGGGTTAGTCTTCATTGGGGGAGGTTTTTCAACCTGTTTGCTATTTTTCTTCTCATAAAGCATTCGTTAGATGAGTGTCCCTTCTTGTGACAAAAATTACAAGATATCTTGTTCTTTACTTTCTTTGATGAGATTGTTTTGTTTTTCTTATCTATCTCACTTTCATATCCCAAATCTATTTTTTGAAAGTATGGTCTTTCACCACCAAGCATTAGCTCAAGATTATTGGAGCCATTAACCATATTTTCCAAGTCATAATTTGAGAAGCTTTAAAGATATCTCAAGTTCAAAAATTACTTTCTAAGCTTTCTAATCCTTAACAGTAATTTCAACTTCTAAGGCTAAGTTTGATGTTTAAAAAATTATTTTCTACTTTAATTTATTCTTTCTCAAGCCTTAGGTTCTCAACATCTGTTTAGCTTTTTCAAATTCCAAAACAATTTTCTAGTGATTCTTTTTGAGGTTTAGATAGTGAGAGGATATAGTCTGAGAATTTTCAAGCAATCCATCATATAAGGCTAGTAATTCATCATAAGATAGATCAGATTCAAAAGATGTTTTTACTCTGGTTTTCCTTCTGAGGTGTAGCTAGCCATAAAGCATAGGTTGGCCATATCTTCAAGCTCGTTCTAGCTATTTGATCCTTCCTTTTCCTCTTCTGAGTCATTCTAGGTGGCTACCATTCCTTTTTTCTTTGTAAGGAAATTTTTTTGAGGATCCTTAAGCTTGGGACATTTAGTCTTGTAGTGTCTTATCTCAACACAATTGTAGTAGTTCATGCTTTCTAGCTTTCCTTTGCCTTTTCTATCCTTTCTGAAGCAAATGTCCTATCTTTTCTTGGTTTTGCTCTTCCAGGCTCTGAACATCTTTCTTACAACCATGGAGATCTCATCTCCATCTTCTTCTTCAGATTTTTCTTCTTAATCTGAGGTCTCAGTAACTTTCATTACTTTACCCTTGGTCTGCTTATTGTCAGAGGACTTCAAGACAATGGACTTGCTTTTCTTCTTGGTTTCACCATGAACCTCAAAGAGTATGGCCTCATAGGTTTTAAGAGACCCAATTAGGGCATCCAAGAGTTTGAAGGTCTTTAGCCTCAGTGATAGTTGTGAACTTGGCAAGCCATTTCGTAGGAGGCTTATCAAGATTTTCCTTATCATCTCAAAGTTTGAGTATTTCTTACCCAAACCTTTGAGTTAATTGACAATGTGCATGAACATTGTGGTCATTCATCAATATTTCCCTATTCAGTCATCTTGAACATCTCATATTGATGGACCAACATGACTTGGTCTCCTTGACTTGATCTGTTCCTTTATGTAGCATGTGATGTTTATCCCAGATCACTTTTATTGTGCCACAAGTAATGATTTTATCATATTCAGCCTTGCTCAGGGCATAGGTGAGTAGCTATTTAGCTTTGGAGTTTAGCTGAACTGTTACTTTAAGATGCTCTGTCCATCTACTTATAGGAACTTCTCTAGAAGTGGACAGACCATCTTCAATTCCTGGAACTTCTTCTATGGGAATATAATCTCCTTCTTGGATTATCTCCCATAAGTCAAGACATGTGTATTTAATGAATAGCTCCATTCTGCATCTCTAGTATACATAGTCTTCAACATAAAAAATGGTGGTCTGTTCATAGAGTGTCTTTATGCAATGTGAATATTTTATGCCATTTTATCCTTAGGATCTTCTAGCCTTTGCATTCGTTAGAATGCTCAACCCCTTAGAGGCCCAAGCCCAAGGTATGATACCAATTATAAGTTGAAAAGTGCACGAGGAGAGGAAATTGAATCGTGCTTTCATTTTCTTTCCTTATTTCTAAAAAATTTTAAATAAAAAATATCAAGTGTTCACTTAAAGTACAATGGAAGGATTGTCAGTAAGTATCAGAAAGTAACTTCTTGAACCAAGAGAAAATAAGAAAGCTAGTGACAAGATATCTTTCACACGTTAAGGAGAAGTACACAATCAAAAGTATGTTTTTATACTGGTTTGACCAACCTATCTACAGCCAGTTCTTAATAACCTGTTGAGTTCCACTACATCAAACCTTTGTTAAACCTAAAAAAGTTAGATAGTCTTTCAATAGCCTTCACAAGCTATCTCACTTGACCAGTAGCTCATTCTCCTATCACTCTCAAGTAGTCCTTAACTAGCTTTTCCAAGAAAAACTCACGATGATCACTACTAGATTAGGGTACGAAGTTTTTAAAGGTTGGTTCACTCCAACTAACAAACACTCAAGTTTTCTTAGAATAGAACAATGCATAAGTTGAAAACTTAAATGGCTTCTTTCCAGCAATTCTTCATAGGAAGAAAATGTTATCTAATAAGAACTTAGAAATAAGTTTTTTATAAAAGCAGAAACCAATTACTAGTGGTAATGACTTCACAGAAGAAGAAAGATGATTCTTGCATTCTTGAAAGATTTGCAAGCATTTCAGCAAAAAGTCTTGAGTTGTAAGCACATGACCTCCTTTTATACTTGATCCTTAATTTCAGACCATTGTCTTGATATGTTTTCTTAGTGACATATGTTGATCTTCTTTTTGTATCTTGGAAATATAGTCTAGAAGACTAGCTTGACTGTGGTAGAGCCACTTTTATAGTTATAGAGACCGCTGTCAAATTAAGGTTTCTATGTCCATGTTCAAAAACTACCTTTTGCTTTCTGAACGAAGTTTTTGAATTTTTTTCTTCTAGAAGCTGGGATGGTTAACGAAGATAAAAAAAAGTGAGGTGACACTGTCATCTCCATTTTGGATTTGACTTTAATTTAAAATTTAAAATTTCCCTCCTATTCTAGAAAGTGTGCACTGTTTAAGAGTAAATGTGCTTTCTAAAGCGCTGATTCAGTTTTTGGACTTCCCTTTGACCTTCATTAGTTCAATCAGAGCTTGTTGGTGAAAATATCATCATGATTAAAGACAGTAACCATAACTTGCTTCAGAGAAGGATTTAAATCTTCATTGTAAATCACTTTTTGAAGATGAAGACTACTTTCTGAAGATCTGAAGCCTGGTTTCTTGTTCTTGAAATCCTTTCTTCATATGTTAAACATGTTTTACACATGAAATCATGAAAATAAAACTTGTTTAAGGAATTGTATGCTAACAAGAACGGTCTAGCTAATAAGTGCTTAAGAAACTCAAGTGAAAGATTAGTCCTTCTATAAAATATTTTCACAAAATTGGATTGTTGTCACTCAAAATGTTTAGCGATAACACTTTTTGAAGGGTTCTGAAGCTAACACAAATCTCTTTAACTTCTCTTTATTCTTATCTCTAAATGATGCTCAATTACCCTAAAAAAAAGTGACTCATGTTGCATTGGTTGGGCATCTGTTTCCATATTTTAATAACCCATATATATATATATATAGGGTTTAGATATGATTTGCTCTTTCATCATGCCACTTTATTTTGATAGGTAATATGTTTTTGAAAATACAAATAAATATTAACCATTAGAATAAATGCCTATTGTTGTATGATTTTTTTGAAATTTAGCATATTTGATCGTCAATATAATATAATATAATTCAACAGTTGGATCAATTAAATTCAATTTCTATGAAGAGTTATTGTAAGGTGTAAGTGTACAAGACTTACACTTGGTGTAAACCAATCCCCATCCATATATATAAGATTTAAGGTAGGCCTTACAGGATGTGTTCTTCATTTTCCTCAATTAAGCAATATCAGAACCGCCACCACAAAGCAAACACGTAGCAGTGGACAGCCAGCATCTTTCCTGATTTGCACATAGAACAGGGACCCAGCTTCGGCGATCATCAGTAGACCAGTGACGATAGCAGCATGCTCTTTCACTCATTTCTTCCTCTACAAAAGTCAGCCTCATTTTTCTCTTTCAGCACACAAGTGCCATAATAATGGTAATGGCTCCATACCAGGAACAGTGATCCACAATGAAGCGAAGAGCCATGGGGCCAAATCAATTTGGCAGCGGTGGTAAGCGAATAGACGGCAGCACAATAAAGCAAATGTCTACATCAACCGATGCATGATCTCTTTCCTCCCACTAAGGTAACCCAAAACATGGATAGGTTCAGTGGCAACAACCACATCGGTTGATGCTCATGGTAGCAGTGGCACAAGCCTTCTCTTTTGCGATTGAACCCCAATGCTTTAAACTCAAGGAAACCTGACAGTTGGTGATGCATCGACATAGCAAGGCTCTGCATCATTCTCTCTTTCTTACGATATGACAATGGTGGAGCAAAAATGGCTTTAGAATCAATGGCCTCATCCTGAGCATCTAAACACGTCTTTTCCTTTTCTCCGTGTACCAAAGACTCGATTGCATAATCATGGGCAGTGCATAGCCATGGGGATGGAGACATGGAAAGTCTCAATGAATTACACCAATCATGCTAGGGACCATGACCAACAATAATAAGAATTCAGAAAAAAGGGAAAACAAAGAGAAAAGGTCTTTGATTGGTTCTCTTTCAATTTCTCATGAATTTAAGCCCCAAATTACTCTTTTAGATTAGGATTTTGCATATCAAAATTCTAATCTTTTCCAATTTAGAAATGATTTCAATTTAATATGATAGAAATCATCAAATTAAACTAACATAGGAATTTTCTAAAATTTGATTCTAATCCTAGCATAACCCATTATGATACCACATGTTAAATCTATTGGATCAAATACTAGAAATTAAAAAACTAGTAAACTAGACAAGAAAGTGTATCTTTTTGATTCACAACAATGAATTGTACCATTCATTAGTGAATCTGGTTGCAAGAGAGAAAAAAATACACCATTTGTATATACTAGGTACAGGTAATCTATTCTTTCTCTGTCTTTTATGCTAGATAGTGCATCGATGTAGCATCAACTATCAAGAGTGTTCTGAGTGGAGTAGGGATCCTGCCCAAAGAATGAATATATAGTAACCAAGTCCTATCCATGATGGACCTAGCTAGGTTACCTTAATTAGGTCTTTGTGCCCTTCAACACACTCATTATTAGGCCCAAGTCCAATATTACTTGGTGAATCCAAAACCCATAAAATATCCCAAACCCAACACACAGAATAATTGACAATGCTTTACTTCAGTTGATGATTTAGATGGAGATGTCATATTAAATTACAAATTACAAAAAAGTCATTCTGGAATGCAAGAACACAATTAATAGGAAAACATCATTACAAAAATCTTAAACATTAGTATGACAGAAAAGAAAATTATCATATTAGAATGAATTAGAGCCCATATTTGCAACAATAAATTGGAAGCAAAATGAGGTATACTAGTTGGACAAATTGCATAGATAAATATAAATAATAACAAAGGATAAAAAAAAGAATATATGTCAAATCAATCATAGGAAAATAATGTTGTATCTTATGATGATTTATCTAATTATAGTTATTTGTTATTTTAATGACTTATGATAATATTATGCCTTAATAAAATGATTTCATAAAATATTATAATGAATTAATATGATATTTAGCTTTTTTTTTTTGAAAAAAAAGTACATGCGTATTTTTTTCTCATTGAAAAGGAATTCGCCACATGGAAAAACTTTCTTAAGAATGAGTTCCTAATTGTACTATTATAGAATTGGATAGGATTAATAGGATTGGTATGATTTTAGGATAGAATATGTATAAGTGTGTTTTCCACAAAAACTTCTGATTCCCAAAGTGTCAAACGATTTGCATCAAGTGAAGGACTTTGTCACTGGGAAAATGGGTTCCCAAACAACTCCAAAAACCATTTGGATATGATACAAAAGATTTCTGAACGAAACTAAGGCTAGAAAAATAATAAAGTGCATCAAAAAAAAAATTGCAAAAACATAAACACAAATGTAAAAAGAAATTGTCACTGATTCATTGTGTGTGTTTACCACTTAAATGCAATGGTATTTATAGACAAAATGAAGCAGTTATTAAGTACTATATGGTCTGACATCATTCCTTCATGAGAACCTAACACTTACCACTAAATAAGATTGCCTTGGCTAATTTTGTTAACCACTCCAACTAATCTGGTAATTGCCTTAGCTGATTGGGCCATCAACTAATTATGTCATATGTCCTATTTTATAAGGAGCAGTTTCCACTCTTTTCTATAACCTCCCAGAACTATTATTCCACCATTTTCTCTATCATAAAATTAGAAACCGTTTCCTTAACTGCCCCTATTTTCTAGGAAAGGATTGGAGATGGTCAAAGCTCCTTCACATTCCAAAGCACATTTTTCTTTCAATGAAAGTCCAAAAGTGGTTCATGAGTGGCAAATAGGCAAGAGGACCAAGGCCCAGATGCATTCTCTTTGCTAATGGGTAGCATCTTTACATGGCAGATTTTACACCTCCAAAGTAAGAAGGTTGGTAAAATGTAAAAGTAAGGGGTTAACCACCCTTTGATGAATAATTTCTATTGTATATAGGTCTCACTAAATGATCCAAAAGTGGTTAACGCCTCACATTTGTGCTTTCTCAATTTGCTCACTTTAGAGGAGTCAAATTCGTACATGGCTAAGTATTCTTAGTTGACAAATATTCAACCAACATAAATTGTTGTTAGCCATCAAGCTTTAAAGACACTATAAGGGTGGCTTAAGCTCATCAAAGCTAAGTCTACAAAAATTATCTTAATTAGTACTTGCTTGATGTAACATAGTAAAAATATAAAAATGGTCAAAATAATATTGAAAGGGCCTTTTTTCAAGCTCGAAATGACCTAAACCAAGTCTTACCATGTTGCCACATTGAAAATCTTGTCTTGGGCTTTCCATGGATATGCATTATTAGTTATCCTAGCTCTAAGAACTCAATCATTCACCAATTAAAGTTGAACTACGTATTTTAGCTTTTCATGGTCGTTTCAGACTAGTTTTTCATGAACAACACCTTCTGTGTGAGTGTTGTTCATCACCATCAATTCATTAGCTAAATACTCAACCATAGGCTAATTGTGGCCCTTATTCTTTTGTCATTCGGTTAGTTTCTCCTTGACCATCATCCATCTTGCAAAATCTATTATTTTGGTTCCCAAAAGTGTGTATATAACTTAATCATATTAAATGAGTGCTTATTGTGGTAGCAAACTGGGTTTCTTTAGTAGATAGTCATGGTTCGATTCTTGGCAGTGTGCATAGAGAGAAAGTTTTGTGCTAAAGGCAAAACCTACATATGTGAGCTTACGTTTCGAGGGGATTAGTTATTGCTTCTAACAGTAGATACTCTTGATTCTTCCAAAAAATGAGCAATTAATAAGACAAAACAATGGGGTGGTGTGTCAATTTCCTCTAAGTTGGGGTTGAGTGTTATTTTCATGAACCTCAAGATAGGTGACTGCTATATACCGTTTTATTAAAAGAGTTGTGCTAGTTGTATTTATGGTTGTGGGACATTGTGGTGACTCACACTATCTTGAATGGTGAGTGGAATATTAGCCAACATGCTATCCTACTATTCTATGAGTACAGATAGTATGTTTCTTCTTAAAAACAACTTATGCTTATGCCTTTTATAGAAATTGGGCATCCACAGCTTTAAAAAAAATGATAAAATTACTTTTTGTAATTGCAATTATTTTTTTTAGAGTCACTCCGAACACTACAAAAAAGAAAAGATAAAAGCACTTTCGAAAAAATGATTTTGTTCTTGAAAAAAAGAGCCAATTCTAAAGCCCTCGTAGTAGGTTTTACAGCTCTCCTTTTCATTCTCAAAGAAATGGTAAACTGTAGACTTTATTATATCTTACGTTAGTGTGTCCATGTCCGGTGTATAGAGTTGACGGAGAAGAAAGTAATGATAGCAAATCTGATTTGAAAGAAAAGAAATTTAATAGATATGGCCCTTAAATCCTTAGAGATAAAGCATCCAGATTGTCCATTTCCTTGTAAAATATCTTGAATTTGCTGGTATTTTTGAAAAGGAGGCCAAGCAGTTATAATGTTCAATGTACTTAGATATCACTATTGCTGAAGTAGTTTTTATGAATTTGTTTAATTCATCAACTACACTTATATTTTATATTCTATTATAATCTTGAACGTTTTATCTGATATAGTTTTTAATATGAGTTTTTTTCTTAATTTTGGATTTAATCTAAATGTGCTCATAATGGAGACTTTTCTAAACCGTTGTACAATATAATCAAAATTCTTAGATAAACAACACTTTTAAAATAGTTGGATGAGAGTCAAACAGAAAAAAAGATTTAGATTTTCAATGTATTAAAATCAAAGTCATTGAAAGTAACATTTGTTCCCTCAAGGCCAGTTGGAAATAACTATCCAATTCCAAATATGCATAAGAATTACAGAATTAATTGAAAATGTCTTAATCTAAGCAAAATTTAAATGTACTTTATAATACTATCTTTAAATACTAATTATTTCTTTTCTTTAATTAGTTCTTCTCATTTATTTTCTCTCTTCCACCAATTAAAGATATAACTGAAAAAAATAACAAATATTGTGTGAAAATTTTTAAATGGACAATTATTTATGAAAAAAAATGAAAATTTAAAATTGAACAGTTACTTTCAACCGAAAGGTGTATAAAAGAAATGACCGATAATTTGAAATTTTGTGTGTGTATATATATATATATGTGTGTGTGTGTGTGTGTGTGTGTGTGTGTGTATGTATGATATCATAAGACTAAAATTATGTGCTGGACTAAAACCAACATATCCAAGAGGTGAAAATTTACAAAAACTGAATCTAGAAATGGCTAGATTTAAGAATCAGAAGAGAAGCAACAAAATTATTTTTTCAGGTAAACTATTTACTTCCATACTAGTGCTGAATACTCATGGACTTAATTGTTCAATAGAAAAGGTATGCAAGAACAAAAAGAAAAAAAATGTATAACTAAAAAAAAAAAAAACTAACCATGGTGGTGCCAGCAGCTAGTGTCGTTTGATTTGGCAATATTGGCAAAGCACACGAGTGGCTTTGGCCAACGTATCCACCGTCACTTGGTACATAACACCGTAGTTCTTTGTCCCGCCATGCAACTTCCCCATGTCCGTTCGTGCAGGGACATGCATGGCTAAAGAGAAGGCGACATGCACTTTCTTCTTATCCTTTGTCATGCTCTCATTGACCACCTTAGGAAAATTTCCTTTTAATCCTTTCAACGCTAAGGTGACCACAGTTGAACAACCATGTCCTTGAAAGAGAGTTGGATACGCTCCTGAAGCAATTTCCCGTCGCATTGTCAATAGGGACACGTGCCCTCCTTTGTAAAAGATGCCTGCTCTTACATTTGGATTGTAGACATGTAAAGTGATGCTGTATATTGGGTTGGTTGCGTTGTAGAATTTAAAGTGTTGAATGGAGAAACTAGGGTCCCTAGGCCTATTCAACATGATGTAAAAGCCCCTAGGAGGTCACTAATAAAGACAACAATCAAAATATACAAAATGATTCTCGCGTACCTCCAGCATCGTTTCCTCTTTCCGACCCTCTCCGTCAAGTGCCGGTGCTGCTGGGCGATACGGGCATTTTCCGGGGGAGGAACACATTAGACCTGGTCCCTGGGGACCTGGACAACATAGGTTCCATCATTGAAGTTTGGTAATTTGAGCTCGCAATGGTTGGTGTAAATTAGAGGCGGTCGTGGCGGCGACGGTGGCGCCATAACCCACTCCTCCGTGGAAGTATGGGGAGCGGTGGGTGGAAGATTGAGAAGGAGAAGGTATGGTACGGAAGTATGGGGATGTTAGGAGGGATGGCGAGAGGGACGGTGTTTACCTGGGAGATGAAAGTGCAGTTCGCGCATGCATGCACAATTTTGCACAGGATGGGCGACGATGAGAGAGATTGGGAAGAGAGTGTGGGGTGAAGGTTTTGTTAAAAATGAGAGAGTAAGGTTCTACACAATAAAAGAAAAAGTGTGAGATTGAGGAAATATCCCAATATTAGATTAGATTTGGAGGATGCTTAATTTTACGGGTTACTTCTAAGTTACTTAACTAGCAGTTCGAAATACAAAGTGAAAATATTTAGACATTTTCTTCAATACTTTATAAGTTGGGTCAAAATAAATACGATAAAAATTAGAATTTAATTATCATAAACAAATAACATAAATTTTTTTTTACACAATCATTTAATTATGTATTACTATATAAGTCATAATAGTTAATTTTTACACTGACTGATTGAAAAGTTACCCAAAAAAAATACTTTGATTGACTTACGATGTAAAACAATTTTATATTGTCAGTATATCAAAATTAAACTCTAAAAATCAAAATAAAAGTGAGCATTTTTTAAAGTATATTTCACTTACAATAAGAATAATGTTCGATTAATATATATATATATATATATATAAGTTCTCTAATTCAACTATCATAAATAAATAAAAAAGTTAATGCTGAAAGAAGTTTACACTTATAAATTGATCAATTCAACTTGAACTAGAGTCCATTAAGCTCTAAATATTAGTGATTTAAGGTAAAAAAAAAATAATCATAATTCATTTTTCATAGCTATGTTCAAATAGCATATCTAATTGGTATGTTCTCTCTAGATTAGAAAAATTCTTAGATGCTTTGAGAGTAAGAAAACATTTGCTTTGTTCTGTTTATTAATTGACATATTAGTTGTGCGGGTCATTGTTATCTCAATTTTTCATACATTTTAATGAAATAGCTTATATGTCATAAATGGAATAGAGAAAATGTTTTCTCTTACTCGTAGAGCACCTAATAAGTATTTCTCCTCTTGATTATGCATAACTTGCCCAAATGACTGTAGGTGAATGTAAGGTGTGCATAGAAAGTAAGAAGTTAGAGAAAAAGAATGATTTTGTTTTGTATTGAGTTGAAACATAATGTATTGGTTAATCATACAAAGAGACACATATACACAGTAGTGAAAAGGAAACTAATCATAACATAAATAACTATTATATAATTAACTATGATTATCCTTATCAGCCCCCCCTCACATTCGACAGGAGAAGAAGACTGAACCTTGAGTTTGTTACGGAGATAAGGAAATTGAGTACTAGAGATTGGTTTGGTACGGATGTCTGCATGTTGTTCCTCAGTTGGTACATGAAATACTTGAACATGATTTTGCAGAATACGATCACGAACAAAATGTAAATCAATTTCAAAGTGTTTTGTGCAATGGTGAAGAATTAGATTGGCTGAGAGAAGAACTATACTTAAATTGTCACAATAAAGATGAGGAATATGAAGTTCAAAAAGAAGAGTCTTGATCTAGGAAATTTCAGAAATAACAGCAATTAAAGATCAGTACTCAGCTTCATTGCTAGAAAGGAAGACAACTGATTGCTTCTTAGAAATCCAAGAAACAATGTTTGGAACAAGGTAGGTACAATAACCAGAGATGGACCTTTGATCATCCAAATCAGAGGCCCAATCTGAATCATAATAAGAAGTAATGGAAAAATCAAGTGAAGGATAAAAGACAAGACTAAAAAGTTGTAGTGCCTTTGAGATAACTCAGAATACATTTTACTGTAGTCCAATGAGATTATAAAGGATTATGCATGAATTGGCTGACTTTATTAATAGGAAAAGACAACTCAGGATGGGTAAGAGTGATATACTACATGGCACCAACACTTTGGTGATAAAGGGTAGGATTATCAAAAGGAAGAGAACTTGATTTCTGGAGTTTAGAAGAAGAAGGCATATGTGTGGAAAGGGGTTTACAAGATTGCATTTGAGCACGAAGAAGGATGTCATTGATATACTTGGTTTGGGAGAGGTGAAAGGCACTGAAGGAAGAGATTTTCCTTTAAGACCAAGGAAATAATGAAGGGGATGAAGGTTTTTAAGAGCAAAGACCTGTGTAGAGATTTAATGAGTGGTAAAACTGCAGAATGAGAGCTACCAGTGATGAGCACATCATTGACATATACCAAGATGTAGACAACATGCTATGATGTGACTTGAAGGAAGAGAGATGAATCACATTTGGCAGTAGAGAAACCAAAGTGATGTAAGGTGAAGCGTAGCTTTTCAAACGAAGATCTTGGAGCTTGTCTAAGTCCATAAAGAGCTTTGTGAAACATACAAACCATGTGGAATTGCCAATGTGAAATCCTGGGGGTTGAACCATGTAAACTTCTTCATGGAGGGGGCCATTTAGGAAGGCATTGGTAAAGTCAAGTTGATTGATAGGCCATTTAAAGGAAAGGACAATAGTAATGATAATATGGATGGTGGTGGATTTGACAACCGGGCTAAATGTTTCATGGTAGTCAACACCCTCTTGTTGATTAAAGCCTTTGGCTATAAGGCAGGCTTTGTGTCTAGAGATTGTATTATTTGGGTTATACTTAACATGACAGATTCACTTACAACCAATTGCAGACTTTTCAGGAGGCAATAGAACAATAGACCATGTGGAGTTTTTACGAAGGGCATCATACTTAAGTTGCATGACATAGGACCAAAAGGGATTTGATAAAGCATCTTGAAAAGTAGTAGGTTCAAAAATTGCAGTGAAAGTCTTTGGCTTAAAGATGCTATCCTTTCCATGGGTAATCATGGGATGGTCAATGATGGTGGAAGGATGGAGAGATGAGGTGGACAAGGTTTGGATGAGGGAGTAGATCAGTATAGAACTAGGTTTACCCTAGTGGTTTGATGTGATATGTTTTGATGATAACAAATGAATGCAAAAAGATATTCAATATAATATATTAGATCATGTGTGGTTGTATACTCATTATTGTGATGTCTAACTCACAAACCATATAATGATATTTGAGTAATATACTTTATAGAAAATATCCAATAGCTCTTTATAAGAGCTTTGATGGTGTAATCTTGAATATGTTCTTATGTGAACAATGATATGCATGGAGCACATTGTTATTATGTGAACAAATATATGCATAAAGCACATTCTAGTGTTCTATTCTTAGGAACCATGCATATTGAGATACATATTATGCATAATCGGTTTAATTGTGTTATATATCAATGAACCATGCATATTGAGATATTTTTTATTGGACTAACAATGATTTTGAAGTGAGTTATTTTGTATAGAATAGTCCAAGTATTGAGAATGGCCTTTGACTAAGAAAAATTACAACAATTGAAGCCAATAAGAATGGGTTCAAAGAAGAAAGGGTCAAGAGCTTAATGGTTAAATCATGTTGTTAAAAGGTTTTTCTTTTGATAAGATTATTTGACCACTTTATTAATTAATGTTTCAATTTGGTTTCAAAATTCTAATCAAGTTTTTCTTACATATATAGCAATGGATTTGATTATAAAAGAAAAATTTTGATTTTGAAAGAAAATGTGATTTAATTGTTTTTGATGCCATGATTTGATTTGATTGTGAAAATATGAGTTTGATTTCAAAGGAAATATTTAAAAGATATTTAAAAATGGTTTTTAAGGTGAAAGAATGGCTTAAACTATGTTTAATATTTAGTTTTTCAAATTCTGGAATACTTGTAATTGATTACCAGTTCATGTAATTGATTACCAGTTTATGTAATCAATTACCAGAATTTGACCATTGTCAATTTTCAAAATTTGAACTGTGTAATTGATTACCAGGCCCTGAAATGTGCAAATGAGTGTGTTTTGAAGAAATACATCTTTTGGGAGCAATTTCCAATAGTCTACAAGACTTTTCATTTAACACATTGTATGACATAGACAACAAATTAAAAAGATCAATTAACATTTGCTTTCAATCATCAGTCCTTTCATTAAACTTATGGCCAAAACTCTTATCCTTTCAGAAACCTTCTAGTGCTTCAATTTGTAATATCTCCTCTACATAGAGAGTGATTCTTTGTATATGTAAGTGAGTTTTTTGTGTAAAGGGTGAGGCACCCCTTGTTAGAATAAGAGTGGAGTATCACTTGGTTCTTGAGAGACTCAAACACAAAGGGTGATGGATCCTAGGGTGTAAGAGTGCTCTTCAATTGTAAAGATATCAAAGTTAGTGGAACTCTCAAGCAGATTGCTTGGGGACTGGATGTAGGCCACAAGAGGTTACCGAGCCAGTACAAATCAAGTTTGCATATCTCTTCCCTTAACTTTTTACTTTATTCCATATTTAATTTATCATTCTTATTAATACCGGTAATTCTCGTAATTCCTCCATTAAACAAGTTCAATTTGAGTAATTTGTAATATTTATATATTTTTTATAGTCATTCTGCTGCATGCATAATTTGAGTACATGAAATTGAATTATTTCTTAAATTTGAAATTGTTTTCAAATCACCTAATTCGCCCCCATCTTGGGTGATGTTGCCATGGCTAATAATTAGCAGCAGAGTCAGAAACTGATGTACAAGGTAGAAGTGAAACTGGTTCGGATGAAGGTTGAATTGGTTCAAGGGCAGTAGCAGAAGAGTGAGTGGCAGACTCTGGAGAGTGAAAAGTGGAATAGAAGGACTTGAAGAAGATGTAATATTAATAGTTGACCTGTGACACAAATAAGGAAAAGTAGCAGCCATAATAGAATTACTCGGTAAAGCAGTAGATGGGGGAAGAGAAATAACAGGTATGGAAGCAATTGAAGTAGAAGTAGTAGTGGGATTAGGTAATAAAGGAATAGAGTCCTTGTAAGGAAATAATTGTTCATTGAGAAGTACATGTCTAGAAATAACCATTTTACCAGTTTTAAGAAGACAAATGTAATCCTTATGAGAAGGAGAATAACCCAAAAAGGTATATAAATCTGATTTGAAATCTAACTTGTGTCTATTATATGGTCTAAGCAATGGATAACAAACATAACTAAAAATTATTAAAGATGAATAATCAGGAGATATAGAGAACTGTTAGGAAAAGAGTACATGAGAATGGAGGGTTGAATCGTGCTTTCTGAAGTTTCTTTCCTAATCTGAAACTTAAAAAAAAAAAATACTATCAAGCTTTTGGCTTGAAGTATAGTGGAATAATGGTTAGTAGTTTCAAAAAGTAGATATCTGAAGTATAGTAATAATAATACAACTTTAATAATGCATAAGCAGTAGTTAAATATAAAATGCATAACATAAAAATAAGAGAACAGGGAAGGGAGAAAGGACACAAGCATTTTTTTATTGGTTCCGCCAACCTGTCTATTTCCAATACTCAACACATGTTGAGATTTCACCAATAACAACTTTCTCAACCTATGAAAGTAAAATGAATAGTTTTTACATTAGCCTTCCCAAGCTCTCATAGTGATCAGTGGACAACCCCAACTGTCACAAATAGAGTAGTTTTGAACCAGCCTCTCCAAGCTGAACCGTGACCTA
Source organism: Dalbergia cultrata (assembly GCA_031216105.1). NCBI lineage: Eukaryota > Viridiplantae > Streptophyta > Magnoliopsida > Fabales > Fabaceae > Dalbergia > Dalbergia cultrata. Next base: position 36,491,760 of record CM062352.1, read on the forward strand.
CAGATAACTTCTATTGCCACATTGTAAGTAGTCTTGAACTAGTTTCTCTAAGCTGAACCGTGATGAGTAGATACCTCTGCTATCACGTTGCAAGTAGTTTTACCTAGCTTTTCCAAGCTATGTCTCACTATGATCACGAACGGATCAAGGTTACAAAGATTATGTGTTTGGGTTGCCACTCAAACTAACCTACACCCATATTTCCTTACAAATATTCAATAATATAGACCTGGGAAACATGAGTGACTTTTTTCTCACATCTCTTCCTAAGAAGAGCATATGAATCATTACAAAGCATGGAAAGAAGATTTTCTACACTTCAAGAAGATTGATTACATGTTATGATGAACAACACAGAAAGTGTGGAGAGATTTTTCAAGAGTTTTCACTATTATGTCATCAATTCTCTCATCGACATTCAAGTGTGGCATCTCCACTTATGCAGGTCCTTTTTCATGATTGTTGCCTTTGATCAGATCTCCAAGTGATGCATGTAGATCATTACTTAGCACATACCTCATCTCCAAGCTCACATATACAAGCATGTATTAACATAAATTTTTGAATTTCATAATGCTTCAAACATACATATCATTCATTTATCACCTTTCTTTTTACCAATGCATGCTTTACTTACATATAAACAATCAATCACATGTGATTCTCATTCATTTCTCATAAACCAAACTTTAAAGTACATAGCATGCATTTACATTCATCATAGTTGCATTAAAGGACATTTTACTTCCAAATCAAGAATTTAGCTCATTGCCAGCACATTGACAGATTTCTCACTCAAGTAATAAAAATTATTTCTTATATGAAACCATCAATTTCATGTTCAAAAAAATTCTCCATAACACCTCAATGTGTCCCCAATGTCCTATAAAATTTTCAGAGCAAAACAAGTTCTCTAGCTATGTAGAAACAATTCTACAATTATAGTGGTCAGAGACCACTTAACCTCAGCTCAAAACTAGATTTTCATAATTTTTAACCCTAGCAAATGATTTAATAAATTCAAATTAAAAATCATGATTGAACTTCAAGATGTTTCTAATACTCTGTAACAATTTCAAAAAAAAATTCAATCATTTGCTATGGTAACAAAATTATACAAAATTGGAACTTCAGCTCCCACAATCCAGGCAGCATAGTCATAATATCAGTTCTTGATTTTTTTAAGGCAGTATAACATATAATAAAGTAATCTTTGACCTAAGAAAAATGGATGGCTAAGATTAATTTTCTAATTCAAGATTAAATCTTATCCATTCATTTGATATAAAAGGATCAAGTTCATTATTTTTGTGAAGATTAAAATAACTTTCGGTGTTAGAAATCACACACCGAAATTTTTTCGAACGGATAAAACAGTGTATCCGGGTAATCAAACATTGCTCAAAAATTAATTCTAGGTATCAAATATTTATTCTTACCCATTGCTAATCTTGTTCCTATAATTTTTAACTTTTGGGCATCTCCGAGCCCCAATTCTAGGGTTTTGGTTGTCTTGGCAAGCCTACGGAGCCCGCAAGTTACTATTCATTTTTTTATCAAATCCGTTGGATCATCCTCATCATTTCTATATCTATAAAAGCTCAAATTATTTTTTATATAATTTTTAGAGTGTTACAGTTGGCATGATTTCCTTGCTCTTCAGTGTACTTTATGAAGTCTCATGTTACTTTATGAAGATTGTTCCTTTGTGCTTCTTGCTCTTGTATTATTAGCTCCATTCCTTGATACATATGAACATTCTTTACACGATATAATATTCACTTCATTTAAGCTCATTCTCCTCCCACGAGATAAAACATGTTTGTACATGCAAATTAAAATTATTCTCGCTTAAGGTTGTGTAATGCACTTTGGAATTCTACCTGTTAAGCTTAGACAAGAAACTCAAGATAGCCATTAGTCATTCTTCAAAGTATTTTCTTTAATTTGGCTTTGTTGTCATTCAAAATGATAAAGCTCATATTTTCTGATGGGTTCTGGAGTTTACAAGAACAACATCTCATATGGGGATTTTAAGTTTAAAATAGGAGTAGAGACAAGATTAAAGTAGACATCTATTCAGAAAGCTTCCTTCCAGAACTTCAGAGACAAGGATGCATATGCAAGCAAAGTCAAACCCATCTTAGTTACACGTCTATGTTTACGTTCTGCACATCCATTTTGTTCATGAGCATGGGGACAGCTAAAACGATGCAAAATACCATATTGCTTAAGAAATGGAGAAAAGAGACATATTCCTTTGCATTATAAGTTTGAAGAGTTTTAGGCTTAATGCCTAGATGTAATTCTGCTATGGTTTTAAATTCAATGAAAGTAGCAAGAGCTTGAGACTTATATTGCAAAAAATAAATTCATGTGTATTGAGACAAAGCATCCACAAAGATGATATAATATCTACAACCATAACTAGAATTAATAAGAGCAGGGGCCCAAATATCACTAAACAGAAGTTCTAAAGGAGTATGATAAGTAGTGGTAGAGGAGGAAAATAGTAATTATTTTGCTTTCCCAATACAACAAGAACCACAAATATGGATGGTTTTGGAATTGGTACAGAGGTATTACAAGAAGATAGAACTTTAGTAACAATCTTATTTAAAGCATGGCCTAGCCTAGCATGCCAAATATCAAATGTATTTATAGAACTAGTATTACAAGCAATAAGAGCAGTAAAAAAAATGTTGATTAGAAGGTAACAAAGAATCCTCGAGAACATATAAGCCACTCCTATGAGAGCCTTTAAGCATTGTCTTCAGGGAATCCTATGATTTAACAGTAAAATTATGAAGATGAAACTCAAAAAATGTATTGTTATCATGGGAGAATCTTGAAACACTAAGTAGATTTTTAGTGATAGAAGAAACATGTAATAAGTCTTTGAGAATTAAAGGTTTATTAGAGTATGGAGAATGAATGAAAGAATGGCCAACATTGGTAATGGGAAGACCAGCCCCATGGTCAATAAGAACCTTGGCAGAATCTATATAGGGCGATGCAGCAACCAAATTGTTGAGATCCGAAGTTAAGTGATTGGTCGCACCTGAATTTGGGTACTAAGCAGGGTTAGTTATAGATGTAGGAGTAGCAAGAATTCCTTTGGAGGAAGAAGCAGTAGAGGGAGTGGATGGAATAATAGTAGAATTGGTAGTGATGAGTGCTTGATTGGAAGAAGTAGCTATGTTGAATTGAAAGGGTTGGGGTGGAGTGAATTGTTGTTGAGGAAGTGCAAAAGTGGGATTGAAACGATGGAAACAATCCCACACAGTATGTCCAAAATGATTGCACAACTAGCATTGAACAGAATTAATCCAGCAGCATGACTAAAAAAGAAAAAGAGCTCTAATACCATGTAGGGTGTGCAGAGAGAGGAAGAAGAAGTAAGAGAAGAAAGAATGATTTTGTCTTGTATTTAGTTGAAACGTAATGTACTGGTTAATGAATCAAAGAGGCACATATATAAAGTAGTGAAAAGGCAACTAATCATAACAGAAATAGCTATGATATAACTAACAATGATTATCCTTAACAGTGAATAATTAAGTTGCAATATGATCACTTGATTGGAAAACACAGACAAGAAATCATAATTATCCTTATAGTATAGCTCATGCATTTTAATCTCTACAATTTAGGAATTAAATCTTTAGTCCCTAAAGTTGCAAAACATGATGCAAGTTACTTCGTAACTCCATTTCTATTATTGTACCTTCATGTTTTCACTAATATGTCATATTAGGTATTGTGTGATATATATATATATATATATATATATATATATATATATATGTGTGTGTGTGTGTGTGTGTGTGTGTGTGTGTGTGTGTGTAAAAGGCACACATTTATTACTAGTTTTGACATGATTTCAAATTATTTTCATAGTTAATTTAGGAGTTAATGCTTTTTTTTCTCCCCTGAAATTGTATGTGCAAGTCCCTTTAGTCCTTGAAATTATACGTGTGAGCTACTTTAATCCTTGACTTTGTTTCCATTACTATTTCATCACTGTGAAGGTATCATGTTAAGTGATTTATTACAAGTCAGAAAAAAAAATGTTAATTGATATACTAACAATAAATTGACATCATACATATATAGCCTCAAAGGTGAGCATAATTGAATAATATGGTCAAATTGCTAACATAGCCAAATATATTAACAATGTTACTTACATGAAATTTGTCTCATAATCTTCAATTATTCTTATTTTCATGCAATTTAATTGGCAAAGGTCAAGTAGAATGTTATCATATCACTAGCAAGTTAATTAGCATAAAATATTAGCTAAAATGTGAGCATACAATAATATAAATAGGTTTAGGGACTAATGCAATGACTCATATTTTGCAATTTCAAAGATTAATAAAAGAAGTTAATTTCTAAAGTTTTGGGGAAAAAAAGACCTTTACATACAATTTTGGGGACCATGTTCAACATTTATGCATTAATTTAGTCATTAAAATATACAAATTTTTAAAATGACTTCTTGTAATCTATGTTCATTGGATTATTTTAAGGTGCTAAATGAGGGATTTTAAGGTTAAATGTTCACTATATTGAAGAATCAGAGAGAGCCAAATTGAAATCATTTAGGGCTTGTACTTGAATTGAATTAGAACATGTCTTAAAGCAATCTCATAACTACTTCCCTAGAAGCCCAAATTGGGTCATTTATGCTTTGGATATAACAGAGAGGGATCTACAACTTTATTGTTGGATACTTTCTCAAATTCCCAAACCTTCTAAGAGAAAAAGTGAAACAAGCCGGAAGATGCAATTTGTCCTGGATTTTTTCAACCTTAACTATGTTGCCCTAAATCATCCACATCTCAAACTACATAGGCTATCGCCAATATGTCAATTAATATGACACTATGACACATCCGTGAAAATGTGACAATACATCAACAAAAATAGGAATTACAAGTAATAAGTTTTTTACTTTTAGAATCATTAATAGTTAATGTCAATGGAAAAGACATCTCAATAAAATTGTGGTTAATAACCATTACCAAGGGAAAATAAATCCAACTCCACAATCCCAACAAAATTTCTGAGGGATTTTTAGGAAATATCTCTTGATGATAGGCAAAAGAAATCATCCATACTTTCATTATGAGTAAACACTTAGAGCATATATTTTAATATTATCGATGGATGACTCCCTCGATAATAATGAACTATATATTATTCAATTTTTGCAATCCTTATCGAGGGAAAATCTATTGGTAATGCCCAAAATAAGATTGATATTTCATTTTGTATTCATATATTACCGAGGGAAAATTCATAGGTAATTTATTTTTTAATTTTTCATAATTTATCACATAATCATAAATGTTAATTTACTTATTTTATTTAATTGATCAATTTATACAAAAACTAGTGATTTCTAATATTTTTATAAATTAAAAATATAGATAAAATCAATAATATCACAAAAATTAAGAAAAAAAATGAAAACAATTAAATCATTAACTGAATATTTTAAACACTACAAATAGAAAGTTAAGAAATAAAAACAAACATAAATGTCATCAAAACAGCATTACAAAACAAAAAGTCTACAAAAATAGGGTGCAAAGTGCAACAGCAACATCACAAGTAGTTGGCAACCTCATCATCTTCATCACCATCAGAGGATCGAAGGAGCTGAAGTTAAATGGATTTCTTGCCAAGCTGTGTGCTTGGATCTTCCTTTAGTAGATATTGATGCATCTTCTTCTTCATCTCATTCCTCATCTAAGTAACCTCTTTAACTCTCTTTTTTCAGCTTCTTCTCTATCTTCTTCCTTTACCATCTTGATCCTCCTCTCCAACTAAGACGTATCTTGGAGATTCGCTACCTCCTTCTCTATATATATCTCGCTTGGGTGTAATGAAGTCTCTACTTCTGCTCTTACATCTATTTTTCTTGAGCCTGAAGTATTGCATTAAGCAAGAGAACTCTCTCGTGAACCTCATCATCACCAATAGGCCAAGCGTAGTAGATGCCCCTGCAACAGAGCTAGGAGACATGCACTATTTGCATAGGATGTCTCATGTCATATATGTGGTTCTTGTAAGGACCACTAACTCTCTCTTCCTACACCATGTTCTCTTCAGTGGGTGGGTAGTCAGTGGGCTCAACACACTTAGTGCTATTCTACGTTCATCGAGACTTGGCCTCTGTGAACTTGGCCTACAATGATATGAAATTAATTATAATTGTACTGTATAAATAGCAAATTAAATATATAAAAACAACTTATTAGGAATTTATATTTAGAGCTTACATAGGTATGCTTAGAGCTTATTCCATTCATTAAGGAATAGTCACTTACTACTTTGACCTTTGATAAAAACTCCTCTATTTATAACTCGTCCTGGGTCCCAAGTGGGCACAACCGATTTCCCTACTTTTGTGGTATTCTCCAATTAAAGTTTAAAGGTGCTCATCAATTGAGACTTTTCGTGGGATTTTCTCTTATCCATAAACTAATGATGGCAATTGCTGCCTTTACCCACTTTGCACCTTCTATATAAATATAATGTATACATAAAGTGAATATAAATACTATAGTTTTTTCGATGATTGAATTTGGTTTATTTGGTTTCTTTTGTTATTATCTTAAAATTCTAGTCTTTTATGTTTATTAGGTTTTACAATCTATATATATTAAAAATGCAGCAGGTAAGGGCGGGTACAGGCTGGGTAGGTGTAAGTTTTAAATTTTAAATCCCAAACTAAGACTTCCATTTGTCGGTAGTCATGCAAGAATCTTGCAAGCACTTGAAGAGTATGATCAGCACTGAACCCACCTAAAATTTTTTGTTATAAAAAAATAATAAGGTTCAACGCAAGGTTGGGTTAAGCTAAATCCCACCCCAACTTGCTCTATTTCCATCTCTACAATAAACTAAGCTTGTCTCTTCTAGATGGTAGTTACATGTGCTCATTGGGCGAAGCTTTAAGACCTAGAAAACTAGTTCGGTATACAACCCCCAAGCTCAATTATTATCCAGTGATAATGATTTGAGCTTGCACTTCGAGCTCATAATCCTAGAATGCATTTTTAATATAAAAGAATGATACTTATAGATTAAACATCAGTAGTTGATGACTTTTAGATGAAGGCCCTATGGTTGATTAGTTTGATATTTATGATTATTACTCATCTTAGAACCCCTTGCTTTGACACAAGTCTTATAGGCTTTAGTTTAATCTATTCAATAGCTTCACAAGCTTTCTATTTGGAGCCTTGAGTTTTATGATTTCTTCTTGGACAAAAAAATCTTTTTCTAAGGGACTTTCAAGTTCAATATTCCAATATTATGTATTCATTTGAAGAGGCATGCCAAGCTCATTTTCTGAGATCATTCCTTGGATGTTTTCATCATCTTCAAGCTAATTTCCTTTTTCTTTTTGTGTTGAGTTGAATAGTCATAAGCTTATTTCCTTGCTCATGCTCATTATTCTTAAGTTTTGAATTCATATTTGAACTCTTTGATTGTTTGGGCTCATCTCTACAAGCTTGGAGATCATGATTTTAAACTTCTTTCCCTCTAAACCTTCTGAGCATAAGTTCACAATCGTGAACTCATTTTGTTTAAAGCATGTCAAGATCATTCTTTCCTAGTTTCTATCTTGTTGTTATAATCCAAACCAGTTTCCAAATTATCAAGGTCATTATCCCATGCTTCCAAGTTTGTTATTCGAAATCCATCTCATGGTAGAAACTTTGAGCTCTTATTTTGAGCCTATGAGTAAACCCATCATTCATGGCTATTGTTTTCAAGCTTTTTGCATGCTAAGCTCATTGTTTACACAAAGGTTGAGTTTATTAGATTTGAAATTTCTCCACATATATTCAGACTTTGAGCTTTCATTATTGATGATGACATTTGCCAAGATTTTCTCTTGTCATTGGTAATAAATAAAAGGCATTTAGCCCTTCCCACTGTGTTTAACAAGAGTAATCTCCCCAGCTATTCATTTGCTTAGTCCAGATTTTGTTAGATGTATGTTTTCTCTTTAAATCTCTTTCTTGACGTGTATCAATGTTATATTACTTCCTTTAGCTATATTTATAACTTTGATTCTTGACCTTGTTCTTGCTTAATTACTCAAATCTAATCTTCCTTGATTGTCGACCTTATTCTTGGTCAAGTAAAAGCTCGATTGACTTAATTTTTGGTTAAATGAACCTTGATCTCGCTTAATTCCCAGTTAGCTGAACAGTTATCTCAATTAGGATTAAAGTTCAACTTAGCCAACTTCTCGGCCAACTCTTATCCTCTATCTTGACCAAGATTTACTTCCTTGGCCCTTGGTTGATGCCCCATTTATATTTATTCTATTATGTTAAAATCTTATCCACTACCATGGTAACTGCTTATCACGTATCCAATATCTTAGGCATGATATCCCTTTTAGTTTGATCTCTTAACAACTTCCCTTTGAATCCCTTAGGGTAAGCTATAAGGACCATTAGGCTATTCAGGCCAAAGCCCCCAAGAAGTTTTATAACCAAGTTATATATCATCCTCAAAGTACTCTAATCCACTTCTCATAACCTTAGATTATTGCCATAGGGACACTACAATAAAAGCTAGTATTATTGACAGTGTATTTTTAACAGTCTATATTAAGTGTTGAAAAAGGGTATTATTATTGACTCTCTTTTACAAGCGTTGATAAATATATTTGTCAATGTAATCCTTTTTCAACAGTACCTGTGATTGTTGAAAATACTCTCTCCTCTTTATTATTCTCAATGCTTGTGTCAAGAAAAGGTTGGTGTATGTAATATTCCACTGACCATTGAAAAAATTACTACCCTTCATCAATATTGTTTCATTTCTATCAACTTTAGACTTCGGGTATTGCTTAGGGAGAGAGAATTGCTTGAGTAAACATTCCCTGTCATATCGCTAACTTTTCCTAATTTTTTTCATTTTCTCCAGATTTCTTCTTCAGATTCTTTCATTCCTTCTCCAACTCTTTGATCTTTTTTTGCTTTCACCTATTTTTTATTCAAACTTTTCAAATCCTTTTACTCAAACATTTCAAATCTCAGATATGAGTTTGCAATGGTTGTAAATCGAAGAATTCCATCCAGTTTCATGATTTCCTTTCATCCATGCTTTATTCAAACTTTTCAAATCCATTCACTCAGATGTGATTTTCATGAAATTTGTTTTCAAATCCCTCTCACCACTACTTTGGAATAGAGATTGATGATGTTCAATGAGCGAGATCGACGATGTATAGCTTTGGTGATAGATCTGATGAGCATGATGGATGGTATAGTTGTAGACGTGACTGCGCTAAGGACAACATGGTGTCATAAAGGACATTGCGACGGGATGGAGACGGATGCAATGCGATGGTGTGGAGGAGGACTTGAACTCTTGGTCTAGATCTGGAACACCAAGAGTGATAGCATAAAAGATGTTACGACAGTGCAGAGGAAGATATGATGCAATGGTGCGAAGGAGGACTTGACGCAATCGGTTCACCTATTCTTAAACTAGTTTAAGTTTTTTAACCAGTTTGGGTTGGTTTTTCAATTTTGCAAACTAGTTTGATAATTTTTGGTTTGGATCTCATCTATTACCAAATCTTGAAACTGGTTTGGTTTGCAAACTCTTATTTTGGTTTAATTCATTGATAGCTTATGTTAGCATTTCAAATATGTTTTTAAATTGTAATGGAATCAAAAATTTATGAGTGTTTGTATGTGTCAGAATCCTTTGTGCGTTTCTTTCTATGCTCCCTTATTCTTTTATGGTAGATTCTTGCTAATTAAGTTAATAAGTTTTGACGTGTTTGTTGATGTTTAAGGATGGATAATTGGAGTTTATATACAGGGGGGTTACAACACTATTGGCATGACTGATAAATGAAGTTCACTAACAAACCATTGAAGTGGTTGATTTTGTTCTCAGATGTATTTTTAACTAACGACCATGTGCTATGTAATATTGCAAGATACATATGATTAATCAATTCTTTTCATTGGCATTTTAGGCTTCACTGATTCCAATCAATGGCTAGCAGGTTGTTGTTCAAGAGAAAATATCAGTCTCCCAAGGCAAGTGCCTTTTATTATTGAATATTATGAAAAATTGGCTATTACTATTGCAACTCTTGATCATGTTACTGTATAATGATTATTTTGTTAATGTTTGTATATGAATATCAACGAGCTAGTTAATATTGTTTCCAGGTGTATTAAGCTTAGTTATAATCAATGGACAAGGATTGGATGAAAATTAGGAATAGGCCTCTTCTACAATATAGGAGATGTGTAAAGGAATTCCTAGATTTTGCATTTAGTCATGCAGATGAAGATAAGATACATTGTCCTTGTTTCAAATGCAACAATTGCCAAAGAAAATCTCCAGAAGATGTAGAACTTGATCTCCTAAGTAATGGAACAGTTAGAAATTACACAATTTGGTATTACCATGGAGAAGACTTACCGAAGTCATCTTATTCTAGTTCATTTGATAGTGATGATGATATGGATAGAGAAGACATGGAAGACATGTTAAGGGATCATTTTAGGGCTTGGGATACAGAAGAGCCTAATGAGGATACAGCTAGGTTTTATAAATTTTTGGATGATTCTGAGTAAAATTTGTATATGGGATGTAGTTGATATTCAAAACTCTTTTTTTTTATGAGATCATTGCACATAAAATGTCTTGGTGAATGGAGTAATAAGTCATTTTCCATGTTACTTGAACTATTAAATGATGTATTCCCAGTAGGGGTGCAATTGCCTGTGTCATACTATGAAGCTAGGAGGATAATTTGGGATCTTGGGTTAGATTATGTAAAATCAATGCTTATCCTAATGATTGTATGCTATTTTGGAAAGATGGTGACAAGAAAGATAATTGTGATCATTATGGTGTCTCAAGGTGGAAGTTTAAGAAAAAATATGGAAAGAGGAAAAAGATTCTTGAACAAATCCTTTGCTATTTTCCCATTACATCGAGGCCTAAAAGGTTGTATATGTCTAGGAATATAGCTTCAGATATGGCATGGCACCATGACAAACAAATTGATGATGGGATTTTACGAACTCCAGTTGACTCAAAAGCTTGGATTTGTTTGATGAATTACATGAATATGATGCCGTGGATCCTAGAAATGTAAGACTAAGGTTGGCAAGTGATAGGTTTAATCCATTTGGGAATGAGTACCAACTTTAGTGTTTGGCCTATGGTACTTGTTCCAAATAATTTTCCACCTTGGAAGCGCATGAAGGATCCTTATTTAATGTTATCTCTACTTATTCCAGGTCCGAAAGGCCCAGGAAATGCAATAAACATATATTTGCAACCATTAATGAAAGAATTGAAAGGATTATGTGAATTCGGTGTCGATGTAGGTATGAAAGCGCATGAGAAGAGGGTTGAATCATGCTTTTCTTTTCTAAACCTTTTTTTAAACTGAAACTTAAAACAAGTACTATCAAGCGTGAAGCTTGAAGTATAGCGGAAACACAATTAAAGGATTCAGAAAGTAACTTTCTGAGATATAAGAGTAAATAAACTGAAATGATAAATTTTTACAGAGATATATTATGTGAAATTGAACATTGAAAATAAAGAAATGAACGATAAGAAGATACTGCACAAGGGTTTTATAATGGTTAGGCCAACACCTGCTTATATCCAATTCTCAATAACAACTGAGTTTCACTAATCTTTCTCAACTTGAGAAGGCGAAAAACTGGATAGCCTTTACAATAGCCTTCCCAAGCTCTCATTGGTGACAAGTAGAACAAGTAGTTCTTAACTAGCCTCTTCAAGCTAATCAAAGTAGTCTTTTAACAACATCTCCAAGCTAAATCATGAACAGTAAAGAAAATATTCTTGCTGTCACATTGTAAGTAGTTTTGCCATAGCCTCTTCAAGCTATTTCACGCTGATCACCACTGGATCGAGGATACAAGGTCTAGTATTTGGTTTGCAACTCAAACTAGCTTGCACTGAAGTTTTGTTACAAATGTATATAAATGATAATTCTAGGATAACTTGAATGACTTCTTTCTACTGATTCTTCCTAAGAAGAATGTATGAACAATCTACAAACTTAGAAAGAAGATATTTATGAAAAGGAACTGAAAAATAGAATTCACAGAAAAGTTGAAGGAAAGATTTTTTAGCATTTTAGCTCCAATCTCCGTTTTCAAATTTCTTGAAAGCTCATCATCTCTATTTATAGATGGTCTCCCTTTGTGGTCGTGGTCGTTGCCCTTGATCTACTATCCAAGTGACATGTATTGATCATCAGCTTGTGTCTTAGAAACATAATCTAGAAGAGTAGCTCGTATGTTGTTAGAGTCCTTTTACAAAAGCCGTTGATGAGTTGAAGTTTCTAGGGTTCATCGAAAACTACTTTTCTACTTTCTGAGCATGGTTTATGAACTTCTTCTTCTTGAAGCTTTGATGGTTGACTGAAGGGCTAAAGAGATGACGTGCCAGTCTGAAAACTTGTTTGACTTTAAATTTTGAAATTCCAAATTCAAATTTTTCCATCCTTTTTAGTGCAGTGAATTTTCTAAAGAGTGCTGTCAGTTTCTTGTTGATTTTTTAGCTTTCTAATATTCAATCTAGGCATTCTGATGATGAATGATTTGTGATTATGATGATTGAAGATTGAATAACATGTTGGTATTAGATTTTGTATGATATCTTCATTCTCAATGTACTTTCTAATGTCCTATGCTACTTTGTAAAGATCTTTTCCTTAGTTTCTTGGTCTTGCTTTGATTTCCTTTATTCCTTGATGCATGTAAATATACTTTACATGATATAATATTCACTTACTTTAAGCTCAATCTCTTAACATGAGATAAAACATGTTTGCATATGTATAGTGAAATTATTCTCACTCAAATCTGTGTTATGCATTTTGCAAATACCTATTTTGCTTAGTCAAGAAACTCAAGGCAAACATTAGCCGTTCTTCAAAATATTTTCTTTAAGTTAGCTTTATTGTCATTCAAAACATTAAAGATCATGCTTTTTGAAGGGTTATGGAGCTTGCATTTGACCCCTTTGATGCATATAAAAAGCAAAATTTCATGATGCGTACAACTATATTATGGACAATAATGACTTTCCAGCGTATGGAAATTTTTCTGGATGGAATACTAGTGTGGCTCTTCGTTGCCCTTGTAATGTAGAGACTCGATCTAAGTTTCTAAAGAATGGAAATAAATTTTGCTTCTTAGGGCATCAACACTTCTTGCCTATCAAACATAGGTAGTGATATGAGGAAAATCTATTTGATGGCACAAAAGAACTTGGATATCCTTCTAAGTAATGGTCGAGTAATGATATTTTTAATCAAGTTTGTAAGTTGGAAAGCCTTGTACTTAGTAACCAAAAAGATAAAAAGATGAAAAGGAAGAGAAAAGAAATGGGAAGCTCAAATCCTTGGTTGAAAAGAAGCATCTTCTTTGAATTTCCATATTAGAGGACTTTACTATTGCGTCATAATCTGCATGCCATGCACATAGAAAAAAATGTATGTGAAAGTATTCTCGGGACATTGATGGATATTCCAGGGAAATCAAAAGACAATTTGAATTCTCGTTTGTATCTAGAAGAATTAGGCATAAAGGAAGAACTGCACCCTATTAGAGAAGAAGTTACATTGTTGCTGGAAGCTATTTACAAATTGACTAACAAAGAAAGAAAGAGCTTATGTGAGTTTTTGAAAAATGTCAAAGTGCCAGATGGGTATTCTTCAAATATTAGGTGCATCAACCAAAAAGAGAATAAGATATATGGCTTAAAAAGTCATGATGCTCATGTTCTTCTAGAATGCTTTCTTCTACTTACTTTATGTGGGCTTTTCTCATCATAAGAGGTGCATGGTACATTGATTGAGTTTTGCAATTTTTTTAAAGAGTTGTGCTCTAAAGTTCTGACTATGGAACAGCTAGACATAATAGAAAAGCAAATCATTAACACTCTTTGCAAGTTGGAAATGATTTTTCCTCCTTCATTTTTTGATGTCATGGTCCATTTATCTATCCATTTGGCGAGTGAGGCAAAGATTGCTGGATTAGTCCATTACTGTTGGATATATCCTATTGAAAGGTGTAAGTCTTTTTTGTTTTTTTACCTCTCATTTTATATCTCCAGTAAAATATAATCACAACAAATTCCTATACTAATAAACAACCTATAATGTGACAATATAGTTATTTATACACCTCAAAGGCTTATGTCTGTAATTGAGATTATCCAATAGGTTCAATTGCTGAAGGATATCTTGCGAATGAATGCTTATTATTTTGCTCAAGATACTTTAGCGTTATTGAGACTAAGCATAATTGGGTGGGAAGAAATTGGGATGGTGCTACAACTTATAGTGCTGAAGGATTGTTAATTTTCATGCAAAAATGGAAGACCGAGAAGAAATTGTAAGGTATCAAGCAGTTTAAGTCTAGAAGAAGTAAGGCAAGCTCATCTCTATGTATTGAAAAACTATGATGAGGTCACTTCTTTCATACTGTAAGTACAATTGTATTAGGCTAATGTTCAGTTTTTTGAGAAGTAATGCCTGGAATTTATTAGTTTTCATATATACAGTGAACATAAATTTGTAATGGAAATAGAAAATCTAAGGAATGTTGAGAAATGACATGATCAAGAATTTTCAGAATGGTTTGAAAGTCATGTAAGTCTTGAAATTAGACAAAAAAGTACATATTATCTTTAGCCTATTATAGTAACTAAACATTTTTTAATTGAATTTAGTTTACAGCTCTGTACAAAGAAGGAAATGAACAAATAACACGTCAACTTTTATGTTTATCATGAGGTCTAGCCTGAAAAGTAGTATGTTATAAATGATACAAAGTGAATAGTTTTATTTTTTGCACAAAAGAATGTGATGATCATCGAAAAACTCAAAGTAGTGGTGTTATGGTAAGGTTGGATTATGGAATATGGAGTCATTGAGGATATTATAAAGTTATTATATATGGATGATAAGAAAATTGTTATGTTTAAATGTTTATGGTAGGATGTGGATAATTATGGTAGAGGAGTGAAATTAGATGAATATGGTGTAATCAATGTAAACACAGGTCGAACACTAAGGACAAATGAATTATTTGTCATGGCCTGTCAAACTAAGCAAGTATTTATGCAGAAGATGTCACTAATTATAATTGGTTATGTATTGAGAAAGTAGCACTGCATGACTATTTTAATATGCCTATAAAAGAGGATGGGGAGGAAGAAGAAGATGATGATGGAAAGGAAGAGGTGGTTATTCAAGAACCATTCCAACAAATGTGGCATCATGTAAGATTTTAATTTATTTTGCAGCCTTATTAACCAATTGATTTACCTTTTAATTATTAGAAAATGAGCCAGAAAAATAAGATGAATTGAATTGTAGACAAGATCATCCATACTACTAGTTCTAAGAGTGTCCAATAAAGGACCGAAGAAGTGGTATACAAGTTTATTTAATTTAGTATTTTTATTTAAAAACTTTTATCCTTCATTATATTAGTAATTTATATTATTTGTGAATGATAATTTGAGCAACTTGGGCAAGAAATAGGCCGTCTTCGGCTTTGGGAAGTTACACATACAAGAGCTAATGGGGAAGCTTGCAATGATGAAACTTGGGATAAACTTGTAAGAAATTAAGCATATTAGTATTTGGTTCCTATAAGCATATTCCATGTGCTGCTTGAACTTGGTGGATATATTATAGTATTAAGCATGCCTTTCAATGAAAAACACACCCCTAGGGAAATGATTATAGGATGTGTTGAATCCATAAAAAGATGACATCCTTTCAAGCTTCGTGCAGCCAGAGAGGTGTAAAACTCTCTAAGAGTCTAGTTTATGACCAGAGATTAAAGAATATATCCCTCCCATTACTTTATTCTCTTATGTGACTATGCTGTAACTGAATAGATCAAGTTTGATTAGATTGCAACAACTTTGCAAACTCAAGAAAACAAGTAGTAATTGGGTTGAAATGTATCATTGCTACAGGTGGGTATGTAGACCAGTTCGGTCCATGACGGACTATAGTTAAATGGGTCGGACCGAACTAGTCCGTTTTATAAATGGACAAACTTTAAAGTGGTGCACATCCACCCCACATAAGCCCGTGGACCAGCAAACTAGTCTGCATAACCCTTTTTCTCTGTTTACATTTTTGCCCCTGCATAAGCTTTCGGACCAACCCGTGGACCAATCACAAACCAGCCCACATAACCCTTTTTTTTCTTTCATATTTTTTTAAACTTTTTTATGCCTTATATTATATAATTATATGGTATATTTTACCTCATAAAATATATATACACATTTTTCTTTACAGTATCTAATTTCCAAGTTAAATTTTAAATAAATAACAGTACTAATTATTAAATATAGCAAATATTAAAATTAAACATTCAATTTCAAAAATCCAAAATGTTAACTTTTTTTAAAATAATAACGTACAAAGTTACAAACCAATCAAATATGAATAACTCCTCCAATCATAAAAAATAGCAAAACTATTAAGTACCAAACATAAGAAAATCAAATATCAAATATGAACACTAAAAATAGTAGAATAAATCAACTCACCAAATTCATCCATCAAGAACATAAATAAATATCCCAAATGGAAGCATTCCCTTATTTATTTGGGCTAGTGGGTTCGTCTGCAGACCCCACAGGGTAGGCCTGTTTAGCCCACAAGTTAAGTGATGTGGATAAAAAAAGTCCGTGAGTTGGTGGACTAAAAATTTTCTTGTCCATTTTCATGTAGATTGCGAGTTAAACAAATTGGTCCATGGATAGCAGCTTGTCTACTCAGCTCTAATCATGACTATTAGTAATTTCATTGTGATGCTGTTAGTTTACCAAAAAGTTCATGTATGATTTACAAGATCAAATTATAGAACTATCCCATCAAGTCAATGAAGGATTGCTAGAGATGAATAAGCATGAGGTGGTGGTGGAAGTATTTGGGCTTGAGCGACATGGAAGAGTTCGTGGATATGGAGCTGGTGTGACCCCCACGCAATGGGGTCCTAATTCATCTCTAGTTTGTGATCTATCAATGAAACTCCAAGAATCCAAAAGAAAATTTGAAGAGTCTAAGGCAGAGGTAGAGGATTTGAAGAAGAAAGTGGATCATATGGCAGGAATTCTTGAACAAATATTATAGAGAAAGAAGCCGGTATTCGGAAGCAATATTCCAACATTTGATGGTCATCCCGCGGATATGGCAAGTTTTCTTCTCTATTTATAATGTGATATTAGTATTTAAGTAGAGTTATAGTAGGGACTCCTAAATTGGTTCTATATTTTCAAATAAATTTATTATAGTTTCTAATTCTTTTTTTATTTTTCATTGTAGGAAGGAGATCAAGATTGAGGACTGAATTTGAACTAACTATCTCTGCAAAATATCTAGAAAACTATATAACAATTGAAATAGAACAAAATTAATGTAGATAGCCTTAAACTTCAAACACAATACAACAATCTTGACATTATTTTGTTTGTTTATACATATAGGTCCTAAGAAGTATGAGAAGGAGAAGCACTTGCTTTTATTTTGTTCTTACTATATTATTAGAACATGTGATTGACTTGTACTTTTGTTAGAAAAATCATATTTTTAATATGAATTGATACAATGTTATAAATTGATATTTGTTGTCTACCTAATTGATGCAATCTTTTATAATCATCAATGTTTATATTTGCTACTATTTATAACTGTAAAGAAAAAAAAGAGTTGGGGTATAATTTTAGTTGACAATTACAAGTATTTTCGATGGTCAATAATTGTTGACAAAGGTTGGCAAGTATTTTCAACGGCTCGTTCTGTCAAATTTCCTTTTCTTGATGATATCTTTTTCAACACTTTTTGATGATTAATTTATTGTTGAAAAAACTATTTTTGATGGCCAAGTATGTCTTTTTCAACACAAATGACTCTTGATAATGCTAAGTTTTTTTTTTTTTTTTTTTCGTAGCGGGAGTATTCCGAGCTTGTATTTTCCTATTCCAATTCCATGCCTTGGCTAAGACCTTAGATGAGCTAACTTCCATTCTTGGTTTAAGATGTCCTCACCTTCAGTGAAGGTTAACCCGTGACCAATGTAACGCCTCAGTGGGGGTATGCTTGAAGTACGTTAATCTCTGACACTTGTCGCCTTTCTTTACAAATTCCAAGCAATCATTCCTCATTGTTTGCTAGAAATACCTTACGCGAAGTATTTTGGCTGCAAGTGCTCGGGCTGCAATGTGATTTCAACACGAAACTTGGCCCATCGCTTCAATAATTATTTTTGCTGAGCTTAGGCTCACACGTTTCAATAATGGTTGAGTAACCTTGGTGGTATAGGTCTTCAACCAGCAAGCTATAAAAACTCGTTTTCCTCAACTTGTTGACTTTTTCTTTGGTTGATTGTTGCTTGTTAGGCAACTACTTTATTAATGGTTCTTTCCATCCAAGCACTTGCTCAAAAAAGCTTAGGACTCGACTCTCATTCTTTATTCTTTAACCAACTTTTATGATAGGTAGACTTTCTCGTTATTTCCTCCTCGAACTGTTTTTCCAAGTTTTCCCTTCTACCCGAGTTTTGATTTCAAATCCCTTTTTTAGTTGTTAATTCCGAACTCCTTCTCCAATTTTAATTCTTAACCTTCTCAAGGGCTTTAATTCTACATCCTATTATAGGTTTTAATTGTGAACCCTTTCTTCGTGTTTTAATTCCAAACCTTTTTCTATGTTTTAATTCCAAATCCTTTCTTTAGGTTTTAGTTCCAAACCATTTTTTCGGGTTTTAGATGTCCTCGCCCACTTGCAAAGATTGAATTTTGAACCCTTTCTCTAGGTTTTAACTCCAATTCCTTTTTCTACGTTTTAGCTGTCCTCAACTACATGCGATGATTTTAGATTATAAACCCTTTCTCTAGGTTTTAATTCCAAACCCTTTTTCTGGGTTTCATATGTCCTCTCCTACAAGTGAGGATCTTATTCCTATGCTTTCCTCCAAATTCTGATCTCAATTTTGTGGACTTGTCCTTTCCTCATGGTCGGAATTTAGCTTTTCTAAGCATGGGTCTCACATATATGCTCCCACCCTTTAATTAAACTTGATTAGTTCAGTTCTTTTTATAATCAATAAAAAGACTACTGGTAGGATGAAACACGTAACATTTTAAATCATATACAATAGCAATAAAATATATTTAGGGAATTTTGAAAGTTCAGTGAAAGCTCCCCTTAGTTGCGAGTCTCTTCCTTATTCTTGAAGAGTTGATGTGCTCAAGCTCTCCCATGGATACTAATCAAATGACTTCTCTTTCTTGAGTTCATGTCTTTTCTTTCCATACTAATGTTAGTAGGCACAAAAACTAATTATCATGCTTCGCTCTCGGCTTTTTTCTAACTTTAATTTCATATCAATCTCAATTCGAGTTGGTTAACTTCATTTCTGACGTGCTTCTGTTTTAAGGGAACTAAAAAATTTTAAGCACTTGGATTTAACAATAATAATTTCATTGAATATCATATACATGCAATGACATTTTAATCAAAGAATAAAAGTTCAGAGAAAGCTCCCTTAGTTCATGGGTCCATCTTTATTCTTTAAGAAGTCCTCGTGCTCTGCTTGATACATCAAGTCTTCCTTTTATGCAAGCATATGGATTGTCTCCATGCGCATCCTCTAATTTATTATCTATCTTTTCTCCCCTTTTCTCCAAGAAAGGTTAAGTAAAATATATAATAACTCAAGAGTTATCAGATTCAAATTAATAAGCAGTATTATGATCAAAATACTACATCAACCTATATAGGATTAGTGTATCATATCAATTTCTATCAACAAACAATTAGCTGTCAAACCTCAATCCAAGCTGCGTTCCAACCTCAGTCTAGGTCAGTTCGTTCCTTTGCCTCATTTTGGGCTGGAGGATGACCTTATTCTAGGTCAATTAATTGTTGGGAATTGTGCCAGAATATCTTATGCAGTGAATCTCAAAATAATATTCATAATCCATAAATAATATTTATGCACGACATCTTGTGCATATAAAGAACCAGAATTGTGAATTAAATTGCCGAAGATATAATAAACATCCTCAAAATATTTTCCAATCCAAAATCAAAGAATAACATGCATTTTAAATATCAACAAGTACTGAACTTTTATGCTAAGTAACGGCCAGTGATAGGACAAATTTAGTACATAAAGAGAGCATATAATTTGCATGTCCACAATGAGCATTTAGATGAATATATTCATTGAGATAGTTTTAGCATATCAAGCTAAAGGAAATTTCCGATTTATCAACACAAGAATAATATCTTAGAGTAGCATTTTCTAATATCCTCAATATTAGATATAAAGTTGCAATGTTCTCGGATATGATAGTTAACATGGTGATGGAAGGTTGTGTCAATATTCCTTAGTGGCGCGAATTCGAATCTGGCGACGCCTATTTCAATGTTCTTGTTCCAGCGGCTTGCCCTTTGTAGAGCTTGAAGTGAGCCTACCCTTTTGCGAGGCTCTGCTTGCCTTCACCCCAAGGGACTTGTCCCAAAACATTCGGAGGTTCAGTAGTCACGCAAGGCCCTTATGTATTGGCCTCAGCTAGTCACTTGTGTGAGTCTGATCCCGCTCCTCACGAATATGTACATGTCCTACATCCTCTTGGTTGCCCGGGTCATGAAGACCTTGTTACCTGTAATCATCATTCTCGGAATCGATGATGAAATTGTTCTGCACATGAAAGTATAAAATAGTTATGGGAAAGTCAATCACTAAAGTAAATTAAATAATTTTATTTTACCTTCAGTTCCATTGTATACACCAGCAACAATTTTCCTCCTTGGTCAACTTGCCGAAACTCTCGATTGGCCAGTCATATATTTTCAAAATAGTCTCTATCACCTAATGGAGACCAACTGATGCTCAAAGTCAGTTGCATAACAAAAAGTTCAAAACAATGATAATATACATATGATTTTAAATATATATAAATTAATTGTTCATATTATACCATATACTATGAATGAAATGAAATTTTAAATTACTTACCATGACTTCTTGTCACCTGGCTCAGTCAAAGAGCCATCCACTGCTCCCGTCTCAACTACTGCCTATGAATCCGGTGTAGGGTTGGGCTTATGATAAGTTGCATTCATACACTCTTTTCCTATATAACTCTTGGCATATTATATAATTTATGTGCTTATTTAGTTGACATTTGGTTGATTTTTATTTAGTCCTCAGTATCAATCATTAAGTAATATCATGGTTAATTGCACCAATTTGATGAACAAACATGATTTAGAGCTTTTTGTACTTTTAATCCTCTCTTGTGAGTATAATTTTATCACTGGGACTTTCCATGCATGTCACTGTACAAAGATTATAGAGGTGCATGAAGCTAGTAGTAGTGATCATTTTGGGAGAATTTGGAAGCTAAATAGAAGAATTTTGAAGCTCATTTAATTTGCAGGAAGTACTGTAATGAAAAATTTGTATATTTCTCTACAGAGATTAGATTGAGGCAAATAAAGATGTTTTGAACAGGTCAAGAAGTCCTCTATAACTTTCATGTTTAGCTGAAAATCCAATTCTAAAAGCCTCTTGATGAAAATAGAGTTACAAGATTAAATGTTGCTGATATTTTGATGCTGTCTAGTTTGACCCTAGTCAGTATCTAGCCAATATTGGAGCTACAGATGTCAGATTGGGGTGAGTCTTGCGGGGCTTACTTCTATTTCTAGGCCTAAGAACTAATTTAAACATTTGGGGCTCAAAATGGGCTTGAAATGTACGGAGCGGTGTCTATGCTAGATTAGTTCGTAAAAGAATTTTATTTTATTTTATTTTGGGCCCTTTTTTCCACTATGATATATATATATATATATATATATATATATATATATATATATACATACTTATTATAGGTTTAAAGGGGATCTTACACACTAGTTCAAAGCTGCCTCCACTCTTTCTACTCTCTCCACTTTCTCTCTCTTCATCTCTTTACTCTTTCTAGGTTTTGGGAGCTTCCAATTCTTATTTTGGCTCTTGTTTGGGATTACGATTGTATCTCCTAAACATCGATTATGATCTTCCACCTATGGTAGAGTAATTTTCTTTACCTTGCACAAGGATAACTAATGATTGAGATTTGTTCTTGAGGTTTCAATACCTATTGTGGTTTGTGGTTAGTTTTTCTTTCCCTTTTGTTATCTCTCTTTAATATTGATTGTATGAATTATTGCAATTATATTTTTTGAAAGCTGTATGATTGTGTGTCTATTTATGTTATGAGTTGTATGCATAATTAGGCTTTCATTAAGGTATGTGGTCAATTGATTAAATTACATCCATTTGGTATGAGAATGGAATTAACTCCATTGGGAGATTAGGTTGCAGCAAATGGTACTTAAACTGGCATAGGCTTACATAACTATGATTATCGATTATTAGTGCATATGTTAATTAAACCCTTAGTAGGAGTATGAACATTACATGTGTCTAGATCCTTGCATTTAGGTGGCAGGTTAGCTGGCATGATGACAAAGGAGGCATTCACTCCCATAGTCACTTTCTATTTCTCATTATCCTATAGCTTCCTCTTGTCAGTCCATATATAGATCCTTCAAAATTTTAATGTGTATTTAGGAATTTGTTTGATCTCATCCAATAAAGGTATGTTTACCTTTATCTTCTCAAAGATCTCCAAGAGCTCTTTTTCTAACTTTTCTTCAGCTAACCTCTTAGGTATCTTAAGATTCCCTAAGGAAAAGGCAATGGAATGGACCTCTCCACTAGCTCAATTGACTTTTTTTTTTTACTAAGGTGCATGCTTAGGATGTTGCACCACAGGCTCATACACTTCACGTTACTGACCAGCACTCTACTTTGGTGAACTAACAACCTCAAGCAAGATAGCACTAGACCTCAAAGTATTGGTGCTAACATTCCTTCTAGGATTGGGAATGATCTAGGAAAGTATCTGAGAAGAACCTGTTATTGCTGGTAAGATTAATTGCCCTTGAGTTGGTTTATTTCTTTCCTCGTCTCTTACATGGTTGCATCCATTTTTCTCTGGTCAGCATCATCATTCTCATTATCTCCTGCCATGGTGCTTTAGGGTTGGATGGAGGAGTTGGTAATGCTAGATGTTGTTGAGATGTAGGTAACCATGGAATAGGTGGTTGTGGTTTCTACTGAGATGGAACATATCTCTACTCCATTGTTAAGAATTAACGTACCTCATATTAGGATGATCCCTCAAGTTAGGGTTGTGTTGCTATAAGGATCATACCCTTGCTGGCTACTATGATTCTAGGGTCTACTAGGAAATATATTGCTAGCAGCAATTGAAGTGGGGTCTTCTTGCATTTAGGGACAAGCATCGATGGTATGGGTATGACAAGAGCAAATAGTAAAAGCATTCACTATTTTGCGTAGAGGAGCTTGTCTGGATTGATTCAAGACAATTTGTTTCCAAAACTCAGTCATTTCCTCAAGCTTATTTTTCACTTTCCTAGTCTCCAACTGAGAAACTCCATTCACACTATGAGTATTGAAACTAGCACTAGACCCAAACTATTGTGAGTTTTAAGCCATATTCTCAATAAGGGCCTTGACTGCACCTCCACTAGGAGCATCAAGCATACTCTGATCGAAAGCAAGCTAAGTAACCTTTTATATAAATACTAAATGAAAAGTTGCTTAGGGATCTTTTGATAAGGGAAGCTCTCACAAACCCTCTTGAACCTCTCCCAATACTCATACAAGAACTCTCCCCGTAATAGCTGATTCCATATATATATCTTTCTAATGGTGGCTATAAGCTCCAGAACTCTTCAGAAAATATGAGCTTTATTGTTTTGAATGGCAACAAGGCCAATTTAAAGAAAATATATTGAAGAACGACTAATGGCTGCCTTAAGTTTCTTGACTAAGTTTAACATGAAAATTCCGAAGTGCATTACATGTACTTATGCGAAAATAATTCCACTTTGCATGTGCAAATATGTTTTTTCTTGTGGGAAGGGAATGAGTTTAAACGAAGTGAATATTATATCATGTAAAGAACACCTATATGCATTAGGGAATGAATTAGATTAGTACAAGAACAAGAAGCCCAAGGAAATGGTCTTCAGAAAGTAACATGGGACTTCAGAGAGTAACATGGGACTTCAGAAAGTGCACTGAAGAATGAGGAAATTATGCCAACACTTAAAGTAACGTGTTGCTTAGTCGACAATTGTAATGACTCGTTTTTGTATTATTGTGATACAATAATTAAATGTGAAGAATCTATGAATTTGTATGGATTTTCAAAATTTTGACAGACACAGTTATGATCACAACAATATGAGGAGTTTGTAAAAAAAAGAAAAAGAAAATTAATTTAATATTATTTAAAAATCAATATAATAATATTTTAATTGGGGATAAAGAATGAAACACTATAATTGGTATAAAAACATAGAAAAAAAATAAGGATAAGCCTAAATAAATATTTTTAACCTAATAATAATCGGTACACCGAAATGTCAAAACTAGTATAAATAATTAATATCATCTTATCCTAGATAATTTTTACTTAGGACAATTAAATAAACATTGATGTTTTCAATATAGATACAAGACAAATTGATCCGAAAATAGTTATACTAATTGCTTTTTCTCCAAGTAAGGATTTTCTATATAAATAAAATATTGGAAAAGACCCCATTTTCTTTTCCTTTTCTGGCAGCTTTCACATTCCTTCTTTTTCCCTTCACCATTTTCATTTTCTTCTCTTTGAAACTCCATAAAACCTTCAAAGTCTTGAAGGATACACTTAGGTAAACACATAAACTAGTTCAAGAACACTTCCTCTATATCAAACTCAAGCCAAAACCTTGTTTTCCCCCTTTAACTCTTTCCAAACAACAACATATATGGGTGCTGCAAGGTAGGTTTGAGGCTTGGATTGGAGAAGAAAAACTAGAGAAAAGTTTGTTAAAAAGCTTTGAGAAAGGCAGGGAAAATCTATGTCTATTACTTTGTGATTGTTTGAATATTTTGCTAATATAAAATCTTGAGGGATGTTTGAAATTATGTTGGTGAAATTTGAAATTATTTCAAGATGCATATGTTTATGAACTTTATAGATGTAAAAGGATGCAAGAGATAAGGATCTTGTGTATAGATTGAATGGGTTTAAGAGATTTATTAAGTAAATGAAGAAATTTTTTATTCTTTAAAAAGATTGGGATATTTGGAAATTTTACCAGAATATTATTAGAAATAGTTTTGAAAACTCTAAAAGATTGGTATTTTGAAATATGATGCTATAGTTTCATGAAAAAGATGAGATTTTGGTCTATAAAAGGAAAGCTCTGAAGTCTAAGTAAGACACTTGGTTTAAATTTTTGAAAGTTTTAAGAATTACAAAGTAAGAAATTATATAAGTTTCTATCGTGAAGAAATCTCATAAAAGATTAGCAGATTTTATAGGAAAATATCATAAAAAGCTTAGTTGTTTTCTTTCAGAAAAGTTCGTAAAAAGTTTAGCAGATTTTCTGATAAATCTCATAAAATTTAAATAGAATTTTCGTAGAGAAGTTCCATAAGAAGTTAAGAGATTTTGAACAAAATATCTCATAAGAATTCAAGAGATTTTGAATAGAATGTTTCATAAGATGTTAAGAGATTCTGAATAGAATATCTCATAAGAATTCAAAAGATTTTGAAGAGAATATCTTATAAGAAATTTAGGAGATTTTCAAGGGAACAATTTCATAGTAATTCAGGAGACTTAACAGAAAAAATCTCATAAGAGTTAAGGAGATTTCAAGGAAATTTCAAAGCAAAGGTATGAGAAATAGAACTATTAAGAAGAGATTTTACTTAATAATTATGAGATTTCTTAAACAAATGATAAAGTTTCATATGATGAAAGAAAACTTAAGAAAATAAGCCTTACGTAATATCAGTTAGTTGATTGTAAGCTCAGGGATTCAAAGAAGTAGTAATAGATGTACTATACTGATTAAACTATATAAGGTTGTAACATGACAATGTTACATCGTTGAGATGAAAGGGATGTACTAAGAATAGCATGCTATTGAGATGTGATCTATATAAGGTTGTAGTAGACATACTACATCGAGTGAACTATATAAGGTTGTAATATGATGGTGTTACATCATTGACAGTACATCATATGAGAAGTATATAAGGAATCCTATGAGTTCTATTACCAAGCCTAAAGTTTCGAATAAGCCTATGACAAAGAAGAAATGAAACAAACAAATTAAGTATTATATAAGTGACCATAAAATAGAGCAATTATATAATAAATCCTATGATTTTATTCTCAAGCGTAAGTGCACTCATAATATTATGTTAGATAAAAGAAAAAACAAGCAAAACTAATTATTTTAGAAGAAATCGAAGATGCTTTAATTATTTTAATACTATGTCAGATATCACTGTGTAGTAGACTAGTGTTTTTCCTACTGGGAATCTTTGATTCTCACTCTTACTGTTATCAGTTTTTTACATAGATTGTGATGATGGTGATTATTTTGTGGAGATCTTTAGCTGGTATTGGCATCACGACCCAGACCTGTTGATGAACCAATTATTGAGAATTTTAGTCAGTATTTTTATTCTCTTTTAGTGAATTTTGAGTAGTACCTTACCTATGTAAACTCTAGGACTCTTCAGAAAGATGAATTAAAATTGTTTTGAATAGCAATAAAGCCAATTCAAAGAAAATGTTTTGAAGGATAACTAATGGCCCCCTTGAGTTTCTGTTGTAAGGATACCAGATATTTCTTTAAGATGCACAATCAAAAAGCATGAGAAAATGATCTCACAAAGCTTCTAGTCTTGATCATGAAAAGGAGATAAAATGAGAAAAAGCAAGAAGTGCTTCAAGCAAAACATTGTTAGAAATCGGTCCGATGAAACAGAATCAAGGAAATGGTCGTCACAAAGTAATACTGAGCTTCAGAAAGAAAGGCTACAATGACGATAACGTACAAAATACTAGAGGCAAAGTATTACTCAATCTTCAATCATCATAATCATAGGGTTCTCATCATCAAAAATCAAGATTGAAGACAAACAGATCGTTAAGGAACTAGCAGCACTCAACAAAAAATCCAACTCAAAATGGGAGGGAAAAAATGACTATATTTGAAATTCAAATCAAATGTCAAATCAGTCTCTCGAAGTCAAAGTATCATCTCTACAAGCACCCTCGATCAAATAACAAAAGGACCTATTAAAAGATTCAGAAACCATGATTAGAAAGTGGAAAAATAGTTTCTGATAGTCTTCAGAAACCTTAACTCATCAACAGCTTCTGAAAAAGGAACTCTGACACCATACAAGCTACTCACCTAGATTATATTTCCAATGCTCGATCAGATGCTCAACACGTGTTGATAAAGTGGAAGATCAAAAGGCAATGGTAAAAAGAGGAAAATCATTTATAAATAGAGATGATTGAGCCTTCTCTAAAAGAGATATATGAGAGAAAAAACTATTTTATGCTAAAAACTTCCCATTGGAAATATTTACTGCTAGAATCCTTTGTATATTAAAATCTTCTTTCTATAATCTCTATTGATTTTTGCTCTTCTAAGGAAGAATTACTAGGAAGAAGTCACTCAAGTATAATCAGTTTAAATAGATCACTTTCAAAAGCTTGAATGCTGTGCTGTATGATCATATCATCAATTTCTGTCAAATTGTAATCTTGGTCCAGTAGTGCTCAAAAGGAAGATAGCTTGAAGAGACTACTGTAAAACTACTTGTTGTGAGTTAGTAAGGGTTGTTTATTGACTAGAGTAAGAGCTTGAGAAGGATACGGTAAAGACTATCCTATACTACTGATTCCTCGGTGAGGAAGTTTATTAGAACTCAGTGTGTACTGAGAACTGGATGTAGGCAGTTGTTGGCCGAACCAATATAAATCTTCTGAGTCAAGTATTCTCTTTCCTTTCTCTTTTTTCAATTTAGTTTTCAACTCTGCATAAATATTTAGATCATTGTCTTTTTCTGTTAGCTTATCCATTCAAACTATTTCATTCAGAAAGTAACCTTTTGAACACACTAACCATTCCTCCGCTATTCTTCAAGTTCTAAACTTGATAAGATTTTATTATATAAAAGTTTTTCAGTTTAAAGTTTAAAAAGCACGATTTAACCCCCCTTCTTGTGCGTCTTTGTTTCAACAATTAGCATTAGAGCTTGGTCTTTAAGGGTTGAGCATTCTAACGACTGCAGAGGAAACAAAAGGATCCAAAGAACAATGACACAAAGTTTTCATATAGCATAAGGACATTCGATCAACAAGCCACCATTCTTTGATAGTGGAGACTATGCTTATTAGAGAGATCGTATGAAATTATTCATAAAATATACAAGTCTCGACTTGTGGGAAATAATCCAAGAAGGCGACTATATTCCAACAGAAGAAGTTCCTATAATAGATGGTTCACTTCCCACATCAAGAGAAGTTTCCAGGAGCAGATGGACAAAGCAACACAAGGCCATAATTCAATTAAATTTTAAAGCTAAGTATTTGCTCACTTATGCTTTAAGCAAAGTTGAATATGATAAAATCATTGCCTGTGACACACCAAAAGAAATATGGGATAGATTCTCATGCTACATGAAGGAACTGATCAAGTCAAGGAAACCAAGATCAGTATGCTGGTCCACCAGTATGAAATGTTTAAAATGACTGATCAGGAAAACATTGATGATATGACCACAAGATTTATGCATATCATAAATCAACTAAAAGGACTTGGCAAAAGATATTCAAACTCTGAGCTTGTTAGAAAAATCTTAAGAAGTCTTCTTGTAAAATGACTGTCTAAAATAACAACCATTACTGAAGCGAAGGATCTCCAAACTCTTGGTTTGGATGCTCTTATTGGATCTCTAAAAACTCATGAAGTAGTTTTGGCAGAGATGCATGGAGAATCCATAAAGAAACCCAAGTCTATTGCTCTAAAATCCTTTCATCTTAAATCGAGCAAAGCAATGGCAATGAAGATCGCAGAAACCTCTGATGAAGAGGATGAATCTGATAATGACAGTGAAGATGATGACGTAAATGAAATCTCCATGCTGGTAACAAAGATGTCAAGGGCATGAAGAAGTAAGTTCAAAAGGAGAAAAGACTTGAAAAGAGACAAAAAAAGGCAAGATAAAGCCAGACAACATAATCTGTTTCAACTGTGGAGAAAAAGGTCACTTCAGACCTGAATGTCCAAAACTAAAAGGACCACGAAAAAGGTTTCTGAGCAAGGTAAAGGGAATGCTAGTAACATGGAGTGACTTAGATGAAGAAAAGGAGGGAATAGAAAGCCTGGAAGGACAAGAAGACATAACAGATTTATGCTTCATGGCTGGCTACAACTCAGAAGATGAGTATGAGGTAAATAACTCTGAGCAAAATCTATCCTATGATGAATTGGTAGCATTGTATAAAGAACTTCTTGAAAATACTCAAATCATTTCCTCCCATCATCGTAATCTAAAGAAAAAACATCAGAAAGTTGTTTTAGAACTTCAGGTAGTCAAAATGGATTTTGAAAATATGCAAAAAGAAAAAGAAAAATTACATAAGGAAAACAATTAACTAAATTTGGAAAAAATCAAGATCTCAAAAGATAATAAAGACTATCATAAAGATATATCTGAATTAAAGAGAACAGTTATTCTTTTGAAGACTGATCTTGAAAAAAGGGTGAATGATTCAAAAAATCTTGATCTTATGCTTGGAAGTCAAAGACCTTACTTTCAAAAAACTGGGTTAGGATATAAAGAAGTTGAAAAAGGAAAAGAAAACTTTTTCCAACTGGATAAAGTAAGAAAGAAGGTCTTCTGTACTGTCTATTATAAACAGGGACACCCTCCAGATAAATGCTTCATGCAAAGAAGGGTCAGAAAACCCTCATTTGTTGATACTAACTTAGAAGGACCCAAAAAAGTCTAGGTACCTAAATTGAGAAATGTGTTTGTTGCAGGAATGCCTGAGAACACATGTAGAATATGATAACAAGTGGTACATGGACAGTGGCTGCTTTAGGCACATGTCCGAAATAAAGAAATAGTTCAAAAACCTGAAACCAAAGAATTCTATATCAGTCAAATTTGCTGATAGATGTAAAGCAAAAGTCATAGGTATCGAAAACATCAGTAAGGATGATTCTCACCAAATTTTTGATATATTATTTGTGGATGGTTTACCTCACAATCTTCTGAGCATAAGTTAATTCTGTGATCAAGGCTTCAATGTTGTTTTCAATGCTCAAAACTGCAAAATAATTAATCCTGTCTTAGGAAAAGTCATACTATCTAGAAAGAGGCATGAAAACACCTATGTATTGCTGTTAGATGATATTCAAGATCAAGATGTTAAATGTCTAGCCTCCTTCATAGAGGAAAAATGGTTATGGCATAAGAAGCTCGGGCATGCTCATATGAAACTTATCTCTGAGTTATCTTAGAAAGAGCTTGTTAAGGGATTGCCAAAGATCAAGTTTGACAAAGATTCAACCTGTGACTTTTGTGAAAAGGGCAAACAGACTAGAGCTTGCTTTCAAAATAAACATGAAATGTCTACCTCTAAACCCTTAGAATTACTTCATATGGATCTTTTCAGTCCAATTCAAATAGTGAGTCTTGCAGGTAACAGATATTGTTTGGTAATTGTAGATGATTTCTCAAGGTTCACCTGGGTGTTTTTCTTAACTTCCAAGGATGAGGTCTTTAAAAAATTCAAATTGTTTGCAAAATGATGTTGCACTGAAAAGAACTCACAAATAATCTTCATCAGATTTGATCATGGAGGAGAATTTAAAAATCATATTTTGAATGAGTTTTGTGAAAATCATGGCATTCTTTATGAGTTTTTTGCACCTAGAACTCCCCAACAAAATGGGGTTGCTGAAAGGAAAAACAGAAGCTTACAAGAGATGGCTAAAACACTGATTTTAGAGAGTGGTTTATCAAAAGGTTTTTGGGCAGAAGCTGTAAATACCTCACGTTACATACAAAATCGAACCTTTCTCAGACCAATTCTTAAGAAAACCCGTTATGAGCTTTGGAAAGGTAGAAAACCCAACATTTCATACTTCTATATATTTGGTTCATCATGTTTTATACTAAACAACAAGGACAAACTTGCAAAGTTTGATTCGAAATCAGATGATAGTGTTTTCTTAGGATATTCTTTTGTCTCTAAAGCTTTCAGGGTATATAATGAAATGACTAAAGTCGTGGAAGAAACAATTCATATCAAATTCAAAGAATTTAGGAAAGATTTTGAAGATGATCCAGTTGACCTGGAAGAAGCTCTGGAGAGACTAAATCTCAGAGAAAACTTAGAAACCAACATGATCAAATCATCAGAAAGCAAACTTCAGGATTCACAGTCTTCAGAAAGTATGATACATTCATCAAGAACATCACAAGGAAATGATGAACGAGAGGATGAACAACCTAAAGATGAAAAGGAAACTGAGGAAAACTGTAAACACAGAAATTACAAGGGAGTCTTTGATCTTGAAATTGTCTCACAAAATAATATTGTAAGAGATATTTCTAAAGGAGTGAAGACTCGATCCTCCTTAAGGAATACCTCAAATTATGCTCTAATCTCCACCATTAAACCTACATGGATTGAAAAAGCATTAATTGACAAAGGGTGGGTGGAGGCTATGTAGGAAGAGCTGGATAAATTCGAGGAAAACAAAGTCTGAACTCTGGAAAAACCTAGTGAAAAGACCATCATTGGGACCAAATGGGTATTCAGAAACAAATTGGATGAAGCAGGAAGAGTTATTAGAAACAAAGCGAGACTGGTTGCACAAGGCTACAATCAACAAGAAGGAATTGATTATGATGAGAACTTTGCACTGGTTGCTAGATTAGAAGCTATAAGAATGTTGCTTGCCTTTGCTGCTTACAAAGGGTTCACTCTCTACCAAATGGATGTCAAGTCTGCCTTTCTAAATGGATTTCTCTCAGAAGAAGTGTTTGTGAAGTAACCTCTAGGGTTTGAGAGCGATGATCATCCAAATAATGTCTATAAACTATCTAAAGCTCTCTACGGTTTAAAACAAGCCCCTTGAGCCTGGTATGAAAGGTTAAGCAGTTTTTTATTACAAAACAAATTCAAAAAAGGTAATGTCAACACAACCTTATTCACTTTTAATTCAAAGAATCATTTTCTAATAGTAGAAATATATGTTAATGACATTATATTTGGTGCATCTGATCTTTCTTTGTGTAAAATTTTTTCAAAGTTAATGCAAAGTGAATTTGAGATGAATATGATAAGAGAACTAAAATTTTTTCTTGGTTTACAAATAAAACAACAAAAGAATGGAACCTTGATTCATCAAGAAAAATATACCAACGAGCTTTTGAAAAGATTTCACATGGATAAGGCAAAACCAATAAATACTCCTATGCATCCATCTCAAATCATCGATGCATATCAAGATGGTGAAAAAGTATCAGAAAGTAGCTATAGAGGAATGATAGGATCACTACTATATCTTACAGCTAGTAGACCAGATATCCAATTAAGTGTGGGGATACAAAACAATCACACTTAAATGCTGTCAAAAGAATCTTCAGATATTTATCAGGCACTACTAATCTTGGTCTATGCTAAGAGAAAGGTACATCATGTGAGATTGCAGGTTATTGCGATGCTGACTTTGCTGGAAACAGAGTAGAAAGAAAAAGTTACCAGCGGTTGCTGCTGCTTCTTTAGGAATAATCTGATCACATGGTCCTATAAAAAGCAGAATACCATTGCTCTTTCTACTGTCAAAGCAGAATATGTAGCAGCTGCAAATTGCTGTATGCAAATGCTTTGGATCAGAAATCAGCTAGAAGACTATCACCTAAAGTGCTCCAAAATCCTAACCTTTTGTGATAACACCAGTGCAATAAATCTGGCTAAAAATCCGATTAACTACTCCAAATCAAAGCACATTGACATCAAACATCACTTTATTAGAGATCATGTTCAAAAAGGAGATATGGAGCTAATATTTATAAACATTGAAAGTCAAATATTTGGCATTTCACAAAAATTTTAGCTGAAGATCGTTTTTGCACTTTAAAAAATCATTTAAATTTAAAGATTTTCTAAAGGCTCATATGACTTTGATTTACTCAAATATCTCTGGAAAGTAAATACCTTCTGTCCATCTCCTTTTTGATGAAGACAAAAGGGGGAGAAGTGTTATGCAAATCTTACACCAAAATTGAGGGGGAGATAGATACTCAAAATGAGCATTTATAATCTATCTCTAGACATCTATGAGAAAGGGCAAAATTGAGGGGGAGATAGATACTCAAACTGAGGATAGATACTAAAAAAAATGAGCATCTATAATTTATCTCTAGACATCTCTAAGAGAGAGAGAGCAAAATTAAGGGGAGGTAGATACTCACAAATTAAGGATAGATACTAAAAAAAGATGAGCATCTATAATCTATCTCTAAGCCTCTATGAGTAAAGCTCATAAAATTCTTCTTAAGGCTACAAAATGCTTGAATCATCAATATCATGCCTTAAGAAAAGAATTTATTGAAACTCATAAGTTATGATGTTTGAAAGATCAATTTGCTATGCATTTATCATTTTCATTTCATTCATCATCTCTTCAAAAGATTTTCTTCAAATTGGTTTGTCATCATAAAAAAAGGGGAGATTGTAAACTCCAAGAGCCTTCAGAAAGATGAATTAAAATTCTTTTGAATGATAACAAAGCCAATTCAAAGAAAATATTTTGAAGAATAACTAATGGCCATCTTGAGTTTCTATTGTAAGGATACCAGATATTTCTTTAAGATGCATAATCAGAAAAGCATAAGAAAATGATCTCACAAAGCTTCTGGTCTTGATTGTGAAAAAGAGATAAAATGAGAAGAAGCAAGAAGTGCATCAAGCAAAACATTATCAAAAATCGGTCCGATGAAACAGAATCAAGGAAATGGTCATCAAAAAGAAAGGCTACAATGACAATAACATTCAAAATATTGGAGGCAAAGTATTACTCAATCTTCAATCATCATAATCATGGGGTTCTCATCATCAAAAATTAAGATTGAAGACAAACAGATCATTAAGGAACTAGCAGCGCTCATCAGAAACAGGAGGGAAAAAATGGCTATATTTGAAATTCAAATCAAATGTCAAATCAGTCTCTCGAAATCAAAGTATCATCTCTATAAGTACCCTCGATCAAATAACAAAAGGACCTATCAAAAGATTCAGAAACCATGATCATAAAGTGGAAAAATAGTTTCTGATAGTCTTCAAAAACCTCAACGCATCAACGGCTTCTGAAAAAGGAACTTTGACACCAGACGAGCTATTCACCTAGATTATATTTCCAATGCTCAATCAAATGGTCAACACGTGTTGATAAAGTGGAAGATCAAGGGGCAACGATAAAAAGAGGAAAATAATCTACAAATAGAGATGACTAAGCCTTTCTAAAAGAGAGATATGAGAGAAAAAAACTATTTTACGCTAAAAAATTCCCGTTGGAAATATTTACCAGGAGAATCCTTTGTATATTAAAATCTTCTTTCTATATTCTCTATTGATTTTTGCTCTTCTAAGGAAAATTACTAGGAAAAATTCACTCAAGTAGAATCAGTTTAAATAGATCACTTTTAAAAACTTGAGTGCTGAGTTGTACGATCATATCATTAATTTCTGTCAGATTGTAATCCTGATCCAGTAGTGGTCAAAAGGAAGATAGCTTGAAGAGGCTACTGTAAAAGTACTTGTTGTTGTGAGTCAGTAAGGGTTGTTTATTGACTGGAGTAAGAGTTTGGGAAGGCTACGATAAAGACTATCTTATACTGGTGATTCCTAGGAGAGGTTTATTGGAACTTAGTATGTACTAAGAGCTAGATGTAGGCAGGTGTTGGCTGAACCAGTATAAATCTTCTAAGTCAAGTATTCTCTTTCCTTTCTTTCTTTTGAACTTAGTTTTCAACTCCGCATAAATATTTAGATCGTTGTCTTTTTCTGTTAGCTTATCTACTCAAACTGTTTTATTCAGAAAGTAACCTTCTGAATATACTAACCATTCTTCCGCTGTTCTTCAAGTTCTAAACTTGATAAGATTTTATTATATAAAAGTTTTTTAGTTTGAAGTTTAAAAAACACGATTCAACCCCCTTCTCGTGCGTCTTTGTTTCAACAACCTAGACTAGAGGGTTCCTACATGAATTAAGGTATGGGTTTGATATAGTTATGGACACTATTAATTGTTCATCGGGTAATAAAATTATATATTCTTGATATATTACTTATGTTCAAATTTAGTGACTCAAAAAGAAAGCTTTTTATATTTGTCACCAAACAAGCTCATATTTAATATTGTATACACACCTCTAAGGATAAGCAAAGCTAACAAGTAACAACTATCCACTATAAGGTTATGGCTTAAGCATAGCTTTATGATAGGAGGGTGTTACAATAATCATCACAATTGCAAATCAATCAGCACCAAAAAGCCAAGATTGAGACTGGAAGATTGAAGAATAATCAAGGGATTGATTACATATGTCAGAAAGCTCACTTAACTGTGGAGCATAGAACACTACAGGAAATGCAAGGAAATTCAAATTTCAAATTTCAAATATCGAATCAAACCCATTTTTATAACTAGTATGTCATCTCTTTTTTCTAATTGGTCAACCATTCTAGCTTCTAGAAGAAGGAGTACAGAAACCATGATAAAAAAGTAAAAAGAAGGAGGGACATTATAAACCTCTACAATATAATGACTTCTACAACTGATATGACAAGTTTGTTAGCCTACCTCTTTAGACTAACGTTCCAAGACACAACAAATGACCTACACGTGTTTCTTAGAGATCTGATCAAGGGCAACGGTATAAAGAAGGACCAATATAAATAGAGATGCTATGCTTGAATGCCGAAGAGAGGGTTGAAGACATAAAAGTGAAAACTCTAGAAAAATCTCTCCATACTTCTTGTGTGTTTATCATAATATGCAATCAATCTTCTTGAAGTGTAAAATCTTCTTTCTTTGTTTTGTAATGATTTGTATACTCTTCTTACGAAGAGATATTAGAAAGAAGTCGCTCATGTTTCCCTGGTCTATTTCATTGAACATTTGTAAGGAAACATGGGTGTAGGTTAGTTTGAATGGCAACCCAAACACATAACCTTTGTAACCTTGATCCAGTAGTGATAAGAGTGAGACATAACTTGGAGAGGCTAAGGTAAAACTACTTGCAATGCGATGGCAGAGGCATTTTGCTCATCACGATTCATCATGGAGAGGTTGTGAGTAAACTACTCGCTACATGATGATGGAGGCATTCCAGTCATCATGGTTCAGCTTGTAGAGACTGGGAAAAACTACCTACAATGTGGCAGTAGAAGTTGTTTGCAGGCCATGATTAAGCTTGGAGAGGCTGGTTCAAGACTACTTAGTTCAGCTTGGAGATGCTGTGAATAAACTACTCGGTTTGTGATAGTAGGGGTTGCCTACTATTCACTATGAGAGCTTGGGAATGCTAATGTAAAGACTATCTAGTTTACTTTCTCAGGTTAAGAAAGTTGTTGTTATTGGAATCTCAACATGTGTTGAGTACTAGACGTAAGCAGGTTGGTTGAACCAGTATAAAAATATTTGTATCATTCTTTCTTCCTTGATCTCTTTTTTTTGGGTTATGCACTTTAAGTTAATTACTGCTTAAGTACCATTATAATTACTGCTTAAGTACCATTAAAGTTGCATTATCATTACTATGCTTCAAAGATCTACTTTTTGAAACAACTAAGCATGATTTCGTTGTACTTCAAGCTTTAAACTTGATTGTATCTTTTTATTAAATGTTTTAGATTCGAAAGAGATCTTCAAAGCATGATTCAACCCCACTTTCTTGTGCATTCTTTTATCAACAATGGCTACTCTTGAGGCTGAAAAGAACTTATTAAGAAACAATCTCTTCAATTTGATCTGGTCCTCTATAACTCCCTGATGCTTCATAATAAGACAATATGGAACTATTTCAAATCCTTGTGTAGGTCTTCGTAAGACATGTTTTGAAACTTAGGCATTTGATAAAGGAGCCTAGACTCGAGATTAAAGTCCACTTAAAGGTTAGGGTTAGCAAACCCTAACAGTTGGTATGTGAGACTAAGGACAGCTAGGTCCTTTAAAGGCCTATTCAAATTTGCAATATCACCTGAAACACTAACAAGGAAATTGAAAAGTTTAAACTATTCCTCTTACTGTCTATTTTCTTCCATCAGATACCTTAAAGTCTTTCCAATCTCAGGATCTGAAGGAATTAAGTTGGTATTAGGCAAGGAACGAGTCATCCAAGGAACCAACAAAATAAAACAAATAAAAAATTAAATAAATAAATAAAAATAATTTTTTAGAATAAAATATTAAAGTAAGAATAAAAAAGAACTGAAAAATTGAAATTAAAAATAAAAATAAAAAGAGAAACTAAAAAATTCAAATAAAAATTAATTGCAAAAAATTAACTAGCACCATTTCCCCACCAACGGTGCCAAAATTTGATAGGTGCTATCATTATCCCTAAACAAAATTAAAATTTATTCAATGCCAAGTTGCACAAAAACTATAGTAAAACGGCACAACTTAGGTTGTCTCACAAGGAAGTGTCACCAATTAATCAAGAAATTGCGGGTTTGGTTTAGCAATTATGAAAATTAAATTAACTAAAGAAATTTAAAAGGTGAAAGCTATCTACAAAAGGAGCCACGTGGATCAAGGATTAGTAAGCATTGGTTCAAAAGGATAATTCACGGAGGCAGTTATTTTCATTAATCATGCACTAACAAAGCAATGATGTAATTATACTCGGCAATACATAATCACATAACTTACCAAGAGTTTTGCTAACATGAACACTAGAAATT
Organism: Dalbergia cultrata; assembly: GCA_031216105.1. Classification (NCBI taxonomy): domain Eukaryota; kingdom Viridiplantae; phylum Streptophyta; class Magnoliopsida; order Fabales; family Fabaceae; genus Dalbergia; species Dalbergia cultrata. The sequence goes on from CM062352.1 coordinate 36,529,791, forward strand.
CATTTTCGCAATCCTTATATGCCTATGCCAACTTAAACATTAACCACAATAGCCTAATTCTCTATCAAAATTAATTCCAAACCCTTTACCAATTAAACATGCTAAAAACTATTAGTTAAATTATGACCAATTGGAACCCTAACAATGCATGACATTCACATTTGAAAACACATATAATCGAAGCTAACTCTCAAGAATACAATTGTATCAAATAACACAAAAATATAAGAGAGAGAAAAGAGAAAAAAAAAGATTGCATATCCATTTTGTAAATTGAATTGAAATAAAATAACCTCAAACAAAATCCCTTAATCCTTAGTAATCCTTGCAATGGTAAAGAAACTACTCTCCCATAGGTAGAGGATTACAGTAAAAGATAATGAAAAGTATAATTAAAATCCTAAATGGGTACAAAAATTGATATTGGAATAGCTAAAGATCCTAGAGAGAGAGAAGCTAGAGAGACAGTAGAGACAAACCAATAGTTGCTTAACAAAGTGTCAAGCTATGCACAATTGTCTGACTTAAGGCTATTTATACCATTTTTACAGTAAAAGCGAGGCTTGATTAGTAAAATAAAATCCACATGGACGTTGACATTGTACTATCACGTGACTGCTATAGTGGCCACTGTAACACCCTCATGCCATAAAGTCATGCTGAAGCCATAACCTTATAGTGAGTAGTTATTACTTGTTAATTTTGCTTGATCTTAGAAGTTTATGTGTGATATTAAAGATGAGCCTGCTTTTGTAAAAAAGCATGAACCACTTTTTCCTCTACAGCGTAAATTTCAAACATAAATAATACGTTGTGACATAATAGCAAAATAATATAATTATATTATGCATCGACGAATAAATAATTTGCACAACTAGATCAAACCCTTACCTCAGTTCATGTAGAACCATCTAGTTTGGGTATGGCACTACTCAAAATCCATTAAAAGAAAATAAAAATGCTGACCAAGCTATCTATCAGTGGCTCATTAAAAGAGGGGGGATAAATTGAGTTCAAAAACTTCTTCTTAGATTTCACACTCTAATTACTTTTTCAAAAAAGTTTTGAAGAAAAGATTTAAAAACTTAATTTAATGGATACAAATGCAAGAGATATGAGAGTGTAATTATGTATATGAACAAGATTGACAAGATAATGAAAAGTAAATTTGCAATAAATGTAAAGAGATAAGGAAAGAAAGATTGCAAACTTGGTTTATGCTAGTTCGGTCACCTCTTGTGGCCTACATCCAGTTCTCTCAAGCAACCTACTTGAGAGTTCCACTATCATTTTAATGTTTACAATTTAAGCGCACTCTTACACCTTAGGATCCCTCACCCTTGTGTTTGAGTCTCTCAAGAGCTAAGAGATGCCTCACTCTTGTTCTTACAAATGGATGCCTTACCTTTTACACAATCTCAAGTAAATGGATACAAGATATCACTCTCTGAATAGAGGAAATTTTACAAGTTGAAGTCCTATATGGTTTCTTTAGAATAAGAGAATTTGGCCAAGTATTGATAAAAACAATTGATAAATGAGAATGATTGTTGAACAAATCTTTGCAATATGTTTTTTCTGTCTTAAAATGTGTTGAATGATGGGTTTTTATAGACAAAAATTCATGTATACTGTTACGGTTTAATCCCAAAAGATGTGTCTATTTGAAACACACACATCTGCACATTTTCGAGATTAGTAATCGATTACATGACCTTGTAATTGATTACATAGTTCAAATTTTTGAAAACAAGCAATGGTCACATGCTGGTAATCGATTACCTGAAGTGTGTAATCGATTACATGTATGAAAATTCAGGTTATGGGCTCAAGAATAGCCTTGTAATCGATTACATGATGTTGTAATCGATTACATCAATTCCAGAACTTTGAAAAATGAAGGTTTAACATACTTTTAAGTCATTCTCTCATTTTAAAATGATTTTTAAACATCTTACAAACATACCATTTGAAACCATGTTCATATTTTCACATATCAAAGCAACTTCTTCATTAAGAACAAATCAAATCTTTCAAATCAAATTTTCCTTTGAATCAAAATCATTCATTCAATATCTTTAAAAAAAGGATTTTGGTTCAAAGAACTAACTTAACAATGGCCAAATAAGCTTGTTAAATAGAAACCTTTTGACAAAATGATCTAAGTCCTAAGTACTCTAACCATTTGACTTGATCATGACTTGATGAAATTCCATGTCATTTCGCTTCCATTCTTTTTATCATCATCGTTGGGCATCATCAAAACCTACAACCTAATATTCACATTCTCCCCCTTTTTGATGATGACAACCATCTTGGGTGATGAGCAATAATAGATATGACAAAGTAAAGTTAACAAAGTAAAATTTGCATTGCATTCACTACGCCTAAGAATATGCATGGATTTTCAAAAAGAAGAATAAAATGATGAATATATATATATATACACATATGCATGCTTCCCCTTAATCATTGAATATATCCTCACCATATTTTTCTCCCCCTTTGGTATTATTAAAAAGACATAAGCATACAAAATCCAACAAGCTCAGCAAATATCAAAACCCACAAAACATAGTTCAGGATATATGTCAAAGCGTCATACAATAATAAGCATAAAACATGATCCAAGTTCACTATATAGCATAGAATAATAAGTCCAAAGATCAGACCATTGATCATAATAGAAGGTTAGTTAGCAAGATGATTCAAATGAAGTCCAAATACAAGATACATAGAAAACAACTAAAGTAAAATATGAGTCCAAAAACCAAAAAGAACTAAGGTTGTGGTGCATCATCAGCTACAGAATCACCATTAATGCCAAGATGACGAAAAGTAGCACCCAAATCACTCTCGACACGAACCATGTGAAAATCAAGCGCATCAAATTGCTTTTCAACATAGACACGAAGTCCACGTAACTCAGAAAGAAGTTCGGACGTGGATAAAGATGATGTGTCTCAAACTACAGTACGCTGAGGGGAAGGAACAGGCACATGTGGCAAGATCTCTCCGGAGAGAGCTCGGAGGGTTGCAGATTAGGCGGTTAAGGCCAGGGATCAGGCGGTAACAAGGAAACACCAAACAAGGAGATCTTCCTCCGCAAACTCATCAACAATGCTTCCGACATAAGTATTGGAAACAACTTAAACCCTGATCCAATTTGTTTCCTAAGAAAATCAAACAAAGGGGAAAAGAACTCTTAGACTTCAATTTGATTATTTGAATCCATTAACGAATGCCTTTTTTTGTTTTGTCATTCTAATTTTGCAGGTTTTGGATAAGATCCGATTTGAGAGTTTAACCGATAACAACAACCTCAATGCTCAACCAGACCTCTTCATTCGTATCGTCCCTGAAAAGGCCAATAAGATGCTTTCCATCATCAACAGCGACATTGGCAGGACCGAAGTAGGTAAAATGTGTTGTTGCAATTTTGGTACATGTTCTAAACTGATGAAACTATTGACTTTTGAGTTTTCAATCACCTGTTATTTGATTCTGAATATTGAATTTGTTTACGTGTTTTAGATTTGGTGAATAATTTGGGAACGATTGCGAGGTCTGGGATAAAGGAGCTCATTGAGGCGTTGCAGGTGGGTGCTAATGTCAGCATGATTGGGCAGTTCAGTGTAGGTTATACTCTGCTTACCTGGTTACTGAGAAGGTGATCATGACCACCAAGCACAACGATGATGAGTAGTACATTTGGGAGTCTCAAGTTGGTGGGTTCGTCACCATTACTAGGGATACCACTGGGGAGCAACTCAGAAGAGGAACTAAGATCACCCTCTTCCTCAAGGAGGATCAAGTATAACAAAACTGAATTCCATTTTGTCATTAATTTGTCTATAGATTTTTTTTTGGGTTGTTTTTATTTGTTTTTTTATTTTATGTAGATGCTTGGCTTCTAACTTAATGAATGTGTTCTGACTTAAAAGACTAATTTTTCCTTACTTAGATGAAAAGGAAAAAAAAACCTAAAAAGGTTCATTGCTAATTGGCATACAACGCAGGCACAAGTTGTTACAAGCCTCAATGCATCCACACTTCGTTCTTCACTTCACAGTCTCATAGATTTTGTTTTTATTATAAAAAATTGCAAATGGCCTACATTGGTTGTGTTCATGGAGCAGTATGAAGGTCTCCAAGTTTTTGCTATAGGGCTCATTGTTGTCTTTGATTGTTTTGGCTACAATTTTTACATAATTCTATCTTTGCATAATCTGTAACCAAATTTTAGAATAAAGTTCGCATTTCTATTTTTAATTTTTTTTGTTTGCATATCTTAAGTGATATCTTAAGTACTCATTTCTAGGGATATCTGGAATGTTTGTTTCACCTTCAAATTTGTATTTTTCTCTTTATAAATTTAATCAATATTTAGATGAATAGAAGGGCTTTAAATAATTTTTTAGAAGGTTAATTTTTTCATTTTCAGGTTTCAATATCTTAAGAGATATCTTATCTCCTAATTTTTAGGGATAAGATAAATGTTTGTTTCACATTCACAATTTTACATTTTTCTCTCTTTATAAATTTATTAAGATGATGCAACAGTGTTATACTACTCATTCATTCACCTTCTTATTTTGCAAAACGTAAATATCACATCATTTTTTCTTTACATTTTATTCATCTTCTTTAAAGAAATATTTGGTTCTTGTCAAGCTTTCTTTCAATGCATATGGTTGAACATTACAATAATATTGTTGACAACTATGCCAACAATTTAAGGTGACATGTATGAATAAAATATCTATTAATTTTTAATCTTTACACGTGTCAATGCAGTACTTACTATTTCTTTTTTTTTTCCTCCTACTCTATAGGTATATATAATATATACACTTTTTCTTCCTTATTTTGGGATGTATATGCTTCTCTTTCTAAGAAGTTGCCATTATTCGGCATCCATGTATTGTTGAATATGCATTTCCATTCATCATCTCATCTAGACTTCTATGCTTGGTAGTTTACAAGTTCAAAAATTTTCTTTCATCATTGCTTGAATTGGTGTTGATTGGGCAAATGGATTTGTAGTTGTAACTAAAAAAAGAAAAAAGAGATTTGTAACCTTTCAATGCAAAATATATTCGGTAAAGGTTAAATCTGCAGCTAAAGGCCAGCACATATGGTAAAGAGGTTTAGCCTATTGTAAGCTGCATCTAGGTAGTGAGAGAGTCAGTGCTCAAACCCCATGCCATCCTCTATCCCCTTGGGTGTATGAGTTTGATCTAAAAAAAAAAGGTTAAATCTAAATATTCTCTAACATGCCTCAAGAGCACAAGAAAAGCACTAATACCAAATAATTTCTCTTTAAGCAAAGAATAGTACTAACGACAATAATTTCCAAAAAATGCTTGTGGAGTCACCTTCTATTTTTTAGGAATATTTGGTATTAGTGCTAAATATTACATATGGAAACTTAGCCTCAATAAAATAAATATCTAAATATAATGCAATATGTCAAAATATCAAACAAAAATAGAGTAAAAGAAATTAATATTAATTTCACACACCCAAATAATATATTTTCCAAAGTTATTTTACATATGGAAACTTATAATTTCAGCTAAACTTATTTTACAATAAATATACTAACCATATTTTATTTGCATAAAATGCAGTGAAATAAAAAAAAGTTTCAAATATTCAATCACTTTTTGACTTCCCAATTAAATCCGAGTATTATCAAGTACAATTAAACTGACATTTGAAGAAAACATATTACATGACTTTCGAAATACTCATTTTTTTTACTCTTTCTTTGTTTGATATTTGGACATGTTATGTTCTATTTAGATATTTATTTATTGAGGTAAAGTTATCATATGTAATATTGAGCGCTAATTATAATAATTTCTAAAAATTAAAAAAGCGACTTGATAGTTATCCCCATATTTCTCTTTTCATCTTCCCAAATCAACACTAAAAAAAAAGGCAACTTGACAGGCACGATAATACCTGTCGAGTCATTAGTGTTTAGAAAGTTGATTCAAGAAGTTTTCTTGTAGATTTATGACATAACCTAGGATTTGTATGTGTTTGGAAGTTTATAAAATTGAAAATACAGTGAGAAACCAAGGGTATAATTTCGGCTAGCATGTTGGTAAGAAGAAAGATTTTCTTGTTTCAATTTTTTGGAGAGCTCACCCTATTTATAAAGAGCCTCACTTGTTCTCCAAGTTGCCCTCACTTGCTCTCCAAGTTAACTCATTCTCAAAGTTTACTTGTTCTTCAAGTTTGTAAAAGACAATTACTAGCAATTCTGGATAAATTTATTACATACTGTTATTAAAAATGTGTATATTTACTTTTTTAGGTTTGTGTAAAAAATATCTAAGGTTTAGTATTATCCTTCAATTGGGTCAATTTTGGTGTTTTATTGTGCTAGTTATTACTCTCTTAGTATCCGTTTAATGCCTAAATAAATTTATCGAGTTAAAAATATATTTTTAACCTTATCCATATCTTAGTCTTAGGGTTTTCTTTAGTTCCGCAAGCCGAACTTCCCTAATTCATACTTGGCCTAGTTAAAATTTATTATTGTTAATCATTTTTATTTCTATTTTACATTCCTCAAATTGTCACCATTTTATAGTCTTTATCGAAATTTTGAAATTTCCTACTATTTGTTTACATTTAATTATTTTGTTAATAGTACTAATGAAAGATGAGTCATTACATTCCACCCTCTTTATAAAAATTTTGCCCTCAAAATTTTAGTACATATTGAAAGAGCAGCATAATCTTCTTACATACTCGTCTCCAATTCCTAGGTGTATTCTTTAGTACCTTCCTTGCCCCAAGCTATTTTTACCAAGGGGATAGACTTACCTTGAAGTTGTTTCTCGCTTTTGTCCACTATCTATGTTGGTGGTAGCTGGAAGGTTAAGATATCTCTTAACTATATGGATGCAGGTTCTAGTATATGACTGGAATCAGGGTTGTACTTTTCGAGTTAAGTGACGTGAAAAACATTGTGAAGATTAGCTAGATAAGGAGGTAAAGCTATTCTATAAGCTACTAGACCTATTTGTTTTAAGATTTATAAAGGAAATATGAAACAAGGGTTTCATTTCTTAACCATAGTAGCTCTACCGATCAGTGGTAGAGGTGACTTTTTGGAATACATGATCCCTTTCTTGGAATTCTAATGGTCTACTCCTCTTATCACCATAACTTTTTTGGCAGCTTTGAGCAGTCTAAATTTCACTTCAAATCTTCTTTATCTGTGCAGTGGTTTGTCATTTGAGGTTGAGTCGTAGAATGCTGATCTCATCTAAGGCTGTACCAGGGATAAGTCATTTTGATAGGCAAAAAATGTGAGGACTTAGTTAATGTGTCCACAATAACCTATATAGCATCATGTCTTGATAGTGTCCTTGGTGATCTCATTACAAAATCCATTGAAATACTTTTCCATTTCCATTAAGTAATCTCCAAGGGTTGTAGTATACCTGGCAACTTCTAATGTTCTATCTTCAATTTTTCACAAGTCAAACACTTTCAAACTGTTTGTGCTACATATGCCTTCATCTTTGGCCTCCATCTTTGTACATCTTGGTAACTCCTGAGTGTACTAAAAAATTACCATGATGGGCTTTATCCAGCATGCTACGATGAAGATCCCTTACTACTAATACGCATAATCAATTTTGATACTTCCATAACTCATCCTTACCTTGTGCTTATCCATTCTTGTTTATGGCTTGTATTGAGGCTACAATCTTCTAAAATTCTAGGTCTTCTTGTTAGGCTTGTGCAACTCTTTTCTAGAACTCATTTGTGATCTTGATCTAGCTTAAGAGTATGCTCCTAGGTATCTCAGCAATTCCCATGTTATGGTTTTGGAGGGTATCTTCTAGTTCTACTTATTTGATCATCATCTAGGAAATAATTAGAGTTTTCTTGGTAAGAGCATCAGCCACAACATTTGTTTTTCATAGGTGGTAGTTCATGTCAAACTCATAGTCTTTAATGAACTCCATCCATCACTATTGCCTTATATTTATATATTTCTGATCAAAGAGATACTTGAGACTTTTATGATCAGAAAACACCTCAAACTTTTCTCCATATAGATAGTGTGTCCAAATTTTCAAAGCAAACACCATGGCTACTAGCTCGAGATCATGCGTTGGGTAGTTTACCTCGTGTGGCTTTAACTGTCTAGAAACATAAGTAACCACAATTTTATACTGCATGAATACACTTCCTAAGCCCTTCTTTCATATATCATAATAGGCTTCAAATGTTTATGATGCTCTAACAGAACCAATACAGGTGCTGTGGTCCACTTTTGCTTGAGCTCCTGAAAGCATATTCTTTCGGGTTAGCCTGATTAAGAGTAAGGCTATTAGGAGTATCCCTTGATAAACCTTTTGTAGTAATGAACTAATCCCAATAAACTTCATATCTCCTTGACGATAATTGTGTTTCACACTTAAGCATTGCTTACATTTTTGCAAAATCCATAGAAGTTCCTCCTCATGACACTACATGACCGAGAAATATTACTTCCTACATCTAGAACTCATACTTGGATAGCTTGGCATGTAGAATCTGGAGCATTATTCTATGATGTTGCTCATGTTCATCCCCAGTCCTCAAATAGATAAGAATATAACCAATGAAAACAACCACAAACTTGTTGAGATAAAGTCGAAAGATTTGATTCATGTGGTCCATGAATATTGTTAAGGAATTAGTTATCCTAAAAGACATCATTATATATTCATAATGCCCATAATGTGTGTCCTGACTTAGTGTAGTAGTAGTGCAAGTAAAAGAGTGCACAAGAAGGGGGGTTAAATCGTGCTTTACTACTTTCTTTGAATCTAAAACATTTAACAAAAATACTATCAAGCTTTTAGCTTGAAGTGCAGCGGAATCATGGTTAGTTATTTCAAAAAATGGATCTTTGAATTGTTTTACTAATGACCTAGCTTTAACAGTATTTTAGTAATAATTGAAATAAAGTGAGCAACATAAAAATAAGAGATTAGGGAAGAGAAGAATAACATAAATATTTTTATACTGGTTCAGCCAACCCTGTCTATATCTAGTACTCAACACGTGTTGAGATTTCACTAACAACAACTTTCTCAACCTGAGAAAGCAAACTGGATAGTCTTTATATTAGCCTTTCCAAGCTCTTAACAGTGAATAGTAGACAACCCCTACTATCACAAACTGAATAGTTCTGTACCAGCCTCTCCAAGCTGATCTGAGTAGTCTTGAACCAAGCTTTCCATGATGAACTATGATTAGTAGACTACTACTATGGCCATGTATCAAGTAGTTTTTCCCAGCCTCTCCAAGCTGAACCATGATGATTGGAATGCCTCCATCATCAAGTTGTGAGTAGTTTTCCACAACCTCTTCAAGCTGGACCGAAATGAGAAGAATGCATCTACCATCGAGTTGTAAGTAGTTTTAGCTTAGCCTCTCCAAGCTATGTCTCACTTTGATCACTACTGGATTAAGGTTACAAAGGTTATGTATTTGGGTTACCACTCAAACTAACCTACACTTAAGTTTGCTTACAAATATTCAAAAAACAAACCTGGGAAGCATGAGTGACTTCTTTGCTACATCTCTTACAAAAGAAAAGCATACACCATGCTAAGCATTTCAAAAGATAATTTTTACACTTCAAGGAAACTGATTACATATTATGATTAATATCACAAGAATTATGGAAAGATTTTTCCAGAGTTTCCACTTTTATATTTTCAACCCTGTTATCAGCTTTCAAGCATATCATCTCCTTTTATAGTGGTCCTTCTTCTTGACCATTGCCTTTAATCAAATCTCTAAGTGACACATGTAGATCATTTGTTGTGTCTTGGAATTTTAGTTTAGAAGGTAGGCTGATAGACTTGTCACATCGATTGCAGAAGCCGTTATATTGTAAAGGTTTCTGATGTCCCTTTTTTTTTTTTTTTTTTATCATGGTTTCTAAACTCTGCCTTCTAGAAGCTAGGATAGTTGAGCAATCAGGAAAAAGAGATGACATACCAGTTATAAAACTTAGTTTCACTCAAGATTTGAAATTTAAAATTCAAATTTCCCTCCATTTCCTATAGCATTCTGTGCTCTATAGTTAAGCGAGCTTTTTGACATGCATATTCAGTCCCTTGATCATTCTTTAGTCTTCAAGTCTTTAATCTTGGCTTTTTAATGATGAATGATTTGCGATTATGATGATTGTCGATTGAGGAACACGTTACTTTCAGATTTTGCATGATTTCCTCATTCTTTAGTTTACTTTCTGACGTCTTGTGTTACTTTTTGAAGACCCTTTCCTTGGTTTTTGGTTCTTGTATTGATCTGGCTCATTCCTTGATGCATGTAAGCATTCTTTACACGATATAATATTCACTTCGTTTAAGCTCATTCTCTTTCCACAAGATAAAACATGTTTGTACATGTAAAGTGAAATTATTCTTACTCAAGTCCATGTAATGCACTTTGGAAATGCTTGTTAAGCTTAGTCAAGAAACTCAAGGTAGCCATTAGTCGTTCTTTAAAATATTTTCTTTAAATTGGCTTTGTTGTTATTCAAAACAATAAAGCTTATACTTTCTAAAGGGTTTAGTCTTCCTCTTTTTTATGATGACAAACCAATTTGAAGAAAATATTTTGAAGAGATATTGAAAGAAATATACTAAAATATATCTAGATAAGTACATGTTCTTTCAAAATATCACAGACTCTAAATTTTAGTAAGTCTTTTTCTTCAAGAATGATTAAATGTGTTCAGGAAAATTTTGAATGCTTAAGTTAACTCAAATTAGAGCTGTTTGGTTTATGATGATAGTTTTTGATTTAAATCAAAATGCTTCTTTAAATTGTATCTCAAAGATACTAAAGTACATGTCATCGTTTGTGTTTAATTGTACCAACTGTTTGAGTTTTGTCATAAAATGACTTTCTAAAATTTAAGTGTGCTTGAATAAATGATAAACAAGTAATATTTGTGATATTCTTTCTTGATTGAAATCCTTATTTAGCAAATTCTTTTCCTAAGCCCCTTTTTCAAAACTGATGCTCAAGGATGTATATATAATAAACCTTTTTGAGCATGTCATGAGAAAACATATGTGATACAAATGTAGTTTCTGATGCTCAGAGAAACTTTGATATTTAATGATATCATCGCATTATAAGATGAGATTTCTAAAGTTTAATCAGGGATCCAATAGAGTTATCAAAGTGTTAAGCACAAATAAACTTATTGTAATGAGCTATGAAACTTTTTACATAAGTATCAGGATGTGAAAATACTTTTTGAAGATTTTTCTTTCACACCTAATATTGTTAAAGAAAACTATAAATTTTTGCTCACTGATACATCAGAATATAACACATTACATAATCATATAAAGCACAACACACTCAAGATAGTTAGCTTCCCTTAATCTCTTTTATTTTCTACTTTGTATTTCTCCTTAACACATTTCTAAAAAGCATCATTTAACAAGCTTTCTTTTTTCACTTGGTTTAGAAAGTTACCTTCTGATACTCATTAACAATCTTTCCACTACACTTCAAGCGAGCACTTGATAGTTTTTGTTTAAAAAGATTCAAAAGCATGGAAAAGAAAAGTGAAAGCACAATTCAATGCTTCCCTTCTCATGCTCTATTCAACCTACACTATGCTTACAAGCATAGTTAGTCTCATCCTTAGGCTCAATGAGGATGAACAAGTCTAATACCAAATGTAACAACCCTAGTAGCTACAACACATGCTTAAGTCCTATTTGGATTATATTGATTTGTTACCTTTATCTTTGTGAAAAACTTAGCTAATTTTAAAACTCACTTTACTTAATATAGTGGGCAAACTTTTTTTTTAAAAAAACGATCTTTGGAAAATGTGAGCCTCAATTACGAAATGGATGCAAGTATACTGATATGTAACATAACGAGTGCAAGGTTATCAAATTCTCAAGTTTACCTAAACTCGTGGACTTGAGATAAACTCAATTCATAAAGTTGTAAGAGATTATTTATCTAAAAATAATATTTATAATATCTATTTATAATAAAAATAAATTTATGACAAACCAAAATATAAAAAAATTAAGATGCAACATCATAATGAAGCAAATACAAGTCATAAAATATAAAATGAAAATCAAACTCTTAATAAATATAATAAATCAAGACTTTAAGACTTAATAATCAAAATAACTTAAGTCAATATATCACAACTTCAATTTTGAAAAGTCTAATTTCAAATTTTTATTATGAAATTCCATAATTTTTTCCTTACGAGATCAGATTCTAACTAAAAGTGCAAACTCACAAGTTTACTCGAGTTTATCCAATTTTATAAGAGTTTACCTGAATTCACTTGAGTTTAACTAAGTAAGAGTTTAAGGGTTTAAGAGTCAACTCGAAAGTTTAATAACCTTGAACGAGGATAAACGAAGTAAATGAAAGTGGAATAACCTCGTACATAAAGGAATGAGGGCAACAAACTAAACAAGATACATGGATGATAAAAATTGTAGTAATAATAGCAATACAATCACATGGCTTTCAAAATATATAAATCAACAACAAATATTTATAATATAAGGTAAACTGTGCTAAACATCATAATAAGTGACAACCAACACCGTCCATTATCGTACACTTTGAACACCCTAGACAACTTTCACTATAGCTACTAAGAATTGTAAAGGATTTGTGAATGCGTTAGTCATTCATGCAATGATCCATGACACGGCCCATGTCATAGAATCTGCTAATAGTCAATTGATCCCTCAAGCACTTCACAAGAGGCTTTATCTTCGTCTTGTGATGACACAGAATATGGGGTGAGAAATTTGAATTTCTCATTAGGATTCTAACTAGACAAATAGTGTCATCGTTATTGTCTCAGTCACTTTAGATTTATTGTAAAATAGATGTTTCATATGATCATTTCAGTTTAATGGGATTTTTGAAAACATTATAAGCCAAATTGAATTCTTTTTAGTTATGCTTTTGTACTTAGTATACATATGTCATGGATGAAAAAGATGCATCGACATATACAATCGTAAAGGAGTAATAATCAAATGTATACCACATGCATACTTGTGCTCTTTCTTAACTTGTGTCTTGGTCTTAGTCTCTTAGTTGTATCTTGAACTTGAACTTTTGGCTTTAACCCCTTAACTTTAACATGTACTTTGGGCCATAGCCCTTGAGCTTTCTTGATTTAATCTTTAACATAAATTCTATGATGAAACACTTAGTTTCTATCTGAATGTTTTTTTCTATTAGGACTAGTGTTCTAAATTGCAGTTGATGTCACAGTCATGCTTGCAGTTGCGGTGGCTGCGATTGCAAGTATTGCAGCTACTGCAATGTGAATTCCATCCGTTGGGGTGTATTATTTTGTTTTTTTTTTTCACAAAATGGAAAATATACAAAAGTACAACAATTAAAGAACCAAAACAACAAGTCTTTAACATTTTTGACAAAAATTTAACAAAAGATAATTACATTTAACACAAGATTTTAATATAAAATACTATTCGTAATTAACTAAAACTGAATAACTCAAATGAAAAATACAATATAAACAAATTTTTAATATTCAATTATACATTTTTAGAAAAAAAAATTACATATTTGATTATTTATCCTTAAATATTTATTGCTTCAATTTTTAGAATATATATATATTCTAAAAATCACACAACATGTAACGACTCATTTTTTTAGTATTATTGTGATAAAATAATTAAATGTGAAGAATCTATAAGGATTTTAAAATTTTCAACAAATACAGTTATGATCACAACAATGTGAGGATTCTGTATAAAAAATGAAAATTAATTTAATATTATTAAAATTTTAATATAATAATATTTTAATTGAATATATAGAATGAGACCCTATAATTAGTATCAAGACATAGAAAAATAAGGATAAGGTTAAATAAATATTTTAAACCTAATAAAATTTTTAGGTATCGATCGGGTACCAAAATGGTAATAATCGGTACACCAAAATGCCAAAACTAGTATAAATGATGGATATTATCATATCTTATATAATTTTTACTTAGGACAATTAAATAAATATAGACATCCAAAAATAGTTATACTTTTTACTTTCTCTCCAAGTAAAGCATTTCTATATAAATAAAAAATTGGAAAAAAACCCCATTTTCCTTGGCTTTCTGGCAGCTTTCATATTCCTTTTTCCTCCCTTCACCATTTTCATTTTCTTCTCTTTGAAACTCTATGAAACCTTCAAAGTCTTAAAGGATACACTCAGGTAAACATATAAACTATTTCAAGAACACTGCCTTTACATTAAACTCAAGCCAAAGCCTTCTTTTTCCTCTTTAAATCTGTCCAAACAGTAGCAAATATAGTGGCCGAAAAATAGGTTTGAAGCTTTAGTTAGAGCAGAAAAACTAGAGAAAAATTTAGCAAAAAGCTTGGAGAAAGGTAGGAAAAATCTATGTCTATTGCTTGGTGATTGTTTGGATATTTTGCTAATATAAACTCTTCAAATACGTTAGAAATTATCTTTGCGAAATCTGAAATTATTTCAAGATGCATATGTTTACGAGCTTAATAAATGTAAAAGGATGTAAGAGATAAGAATCTTGTGTATAGATTGAATGAATTCAAGAGATTTATGAAGTAATCAAAGAGATTTTTGGTTCTTTTAAAAGATTGAGGTATATGGAAATTATATGAAAATATTATTAGGAATAGTTTTGAAAATTCTAAAAGATTGATATTTTGAAGTATGATGCTAAAGTTTCATGAAAAGGATGAGATTTTGATCTATAGAAGAAAAACTCTGAAATCGAAGTAAGACACTTGGTTTAATTTCTTGAAAGTTTTAAGAATTATTAAGTAAGAAATCCTATAAGTTTTTGTAGTGAATAAATCTCATAAAAGATTAGCAGATTTTCTAGAAAAATCACATAAAAAGCTTAGCTGTGGTCTTTCAGAAAATTTCATAAAAAGTTTAGTAGATTTTCTGATAAATCTCATAAAAGTTAAAGATAATTTTTGTAGAGAAATTTCATAAGACATTAAGAGATTTTTAATAGAATATCTCATAAGAATTCAAGAGATTTTCAACAAAATATTTCATAAGAAGTTAGGATATTTTAAATAGAAAATCTCATATGAATTAAGAAGATTTTGAAGAGAATATCTCATGAAATTCAGGAGATTTAACAGAGAAAATCTCAAAAGAGTTCAGGAGATTTTCAAGAGAAGAGTCTCACAGTAATTTAGAAGACTTAATAGAGAAAATCTCATAAGATTTGAGGAGATTTCAAGGAAATCTCAAAGCAAAAGTATGAGAAATAGAACTATTAAGAAGAGATTTTACTTAATAATTGTAAGATTTCCTAAGCAAATATTAAAGATTCTTATGAGAAAAGAGAACTTAAGAAAATAAGTCGTATCTAATATCAATTACTTGATTGTAAGCTAATGGATTCAAGTTGTGATCTATATCAAGTTGTAGTACAGGGTACTACAACAAAGTAAACTATATCAAGTTGTAACACGAGGTGTTACAACATTATGAGGAAAGTGATGTGTTGAGAATAACATGCTATTGTGATCTATATCATGATGTAGTATGCGGTACTCATCAAGTGAACTATATCAAGATGTAACACGAAGTGTTACATCACAAGCAATACATCAGATGAGAAGTATATTAGGAATCCTATAAGCTATATTCTCAAGCCTAAAGTTATTAATAAGCCTATGATAAAAAAGTAATAAAACAAACAAACTTAGTATTATATAAACAACCAGAATGAGAAGGATTCTAAGATTGTATAGGTATGGGACTATATAGTTAAGGATGACTCATACTCATAATGTTATGTTAGATAAAAGAAGGAACAAGCAAAACTAATTATTTTAGAAGAAATCAAAGATACTTTAATTACTTTAATACTAGGCTAGATGTCACTGTGTAGTAGACTAGTGTTTTCGCTGCTGGGAATCTTTCATTCTCATTCCTGCTGTTATCATTTTTTTCATAGATTATGATGATGGTGATTATTTGTGGAGATCCTTAGCTGGTATTGCCATCACAGTCCAAACCCTTTGATGAACTGATGATAAAGCATTTAGTTAGTCTTGTTATTTTCTTTAGTAAAATTTGAGTAGTACTTTACCTAGGCTAGAAGGTTCCTACATGAATCAGGGTAAGGGTTTGACATAGTTATGTATACTATTGATTTATCATCGGATAATACAATTATTTATTTTTGACATATTATTTATGTTCAAACTCAGCGACACAAGGAGAAAACAGTTTATGTTTGTCACAAAAGCGGGTTTATATTTAAATATTATATATACACCTCTAATGTTAAGCAAAGTTAACAAGTAACAACTACTTAATATAAGATTATAGCTTAAGTATAGCTTTATGGTAGGAAGGGTGTTACACAACAACCATCCAATACATTACAAAACAGTAACCCAATGTTAGAAAAGAAACAAAAGGCCCTGTCCAAGATGTAGGCTTGAAAGCGCACAAGAAGAGGGGGTTGAATTGTGCTTTAGGTCTTTCTCTAATCTGAAACATTTAACGAAATACTATCAAGCATTGAGCTTGAAGTGCAGTGGAAATATGATTAGTTGCTTCATAAAGTAGATTTCTGAAGTATGACATTAATAAATAACTAGACGAAGAAAGTTTTCAATGTGTATGAAATAATTAAGCAGAGCAATGAAAATAAAAGAGATTAGGAAGAAGAAGATATAACACAAGTATTTTTATACTGCTTTGGCCAAACCTGTCTATATCCAGTACTGAACACATGTTGAGATTCCACTAAAAATCTGTCTCAAGGTAGACATTAGTCGTTCTTCAAAATGTTTTCTTTAAACTGGTTTTGTTGTTATTCAAAACAATATAGCTCTCATACTTTCTGAAAGGTTCTGGAGCTTACACAAAACCCATCTAAAATTTTACAAAATAAATTGAAGAAACCACAACAGCCCAATTGTCCCACACCTACCCAAAATAAAAATAAAAAACTCCCAATCAATCAAATGTGACAACACTTCCCTCTCCCTACCTACTCCACTTTCTGTACACTTCCTTTACTTCACTTCTTCCCCTTCTTCCTTTCTTTATTTGCTTGCTCCGTAAAGAACCATATCCCAAAATCTCAACCTCATATCTTGATTTTTTTTTTACAAAACCTACACCTGAATATTCAATTCTTAGCATAATCCCGACAATATTTCGCCTTTCTTTTTTCTCTCTCCACTTCTCTCCATGTCTAGCCTCACCTTCCCTTTGATTTCTCCCCTTTGTTTGCCCAATTTAACAATGGCCACTTCATCTTAGGTCTGCACTCCATCTTACACCACTAGTCCACCATATGATGATTAAGGTTGTGCATTAAATGGAAGAATGGGATGGGTCCTTAATTTTTAGGAGGTAGCATTCGATTATGATGGTGGGTGCTTGATTTTCAAGCGGGTTGCATTCAGTTGTGGTCGCAACGCCGTTACGTTGTAGCCATAACACCACTACGTTGTGGTTTTCTCTGTGATTGTAGTTCACACTACAATTGTGGTGGGATACGGTAAGGGGCGGTGGCGCGATGACAACATTGCGACTGCATTACCTATTGCGGACCGCAATTTGAATCCCTAATTAAGGTATCCTAATTAAGGTATCTTAATTGATTCCTCCCTAAATATGATGGCAATAAGCTCATACTAGTGGTTGTAACCACCCTAAACATGCCTCAAACTTGACGTTGGAGAGGGAGATGAATAGGAGTCACCTTCTATAATCGAAGGATCATATCTCAGCTTCTTCTTCCCTTATCCACTACAAACAAAAAGTGTGAGTTATGGCGGTAAAATGAAGGCGATTCTTCAAAACTGCCATAATTTTAATGAAAGAATTGGATGTGAAATTAGGGCGGTCCTTTAAAACCGCCACAATGTGCAATGAATTATGGTGATTTTATTGACCACCATAATTTTAATGAAAGAAATGGCTACTTTGGGTAAATTATGGCAGTTGAGAACCGCCATTATTTAACATTACTATTTTTATCTATTTTTTTTAACTATATTTTAATAAAATATGGGGGGGAAAAAGAACATTCTTACTCTTTAAACTTTTAGCTAGTTACAAATAGGTACCTTAACTTTTAAATCTTCTAATTAGATGCTTAAACTACACTAATCCTCAAAATTAGTCATTTTATTCAATTTAATAGGTGACATGATAAAATATCTAATGATATATGTCACAATTTCTTTTATTTTTAAAATTTTTTTATTTATATTATTTAATATTTGTAAAAATATATATCAATGAAAACTTAAAATATATTAACTAAAACTTTCTATTCATTGCTCATTAAATGAGGATGAAAAGCTCAAATTAAATATCAACTCTTTTAAGAGGATGTGTTATCCCTTGATTTTTTAATCTTCTAATAAAAACAATGAACTATGATAAATAGAGCACATTTTGTGCCTTTTTTATTTCATTTGAATTTGAAACTTATTTGGTTACTACAATTGTAGTTGTATTCCCTTGAAAATGGAAACAAAAGTGGAATACTAGAGAAAACTCGAGTAAATGTTTCATTGAGAGCGTATATATATATATACACACACACACACACACACACACGCGCACGTGCACACATCTTATAAATCATTTATTCATTTTGGAACTTTTAGATTCTAACTCAAATTTTATTATGCTTAGCTATGCAGGAACTTTCAAAAATTAAAAAATGACTAATTTTAAAAAATGTGTTAGTCAAAGGATTTAATTAAAAATTTAAATAAAATAGAAAGAAGAAAATGAAAAAAAACATTTTTTTTAAAAAAATTATCAGCCTAGGAAATGAGAATTCTTTTAAAATCAAACATGAGATAAAAATGAGATCCTAAAAGCTCACGTCTAAGTTCAAGATAAAAAGTAAGGACAAAATTAAATAAAAAAAAACTAGCAGCCCATTCTTTAACAACATTGGAGAAAAACCAAAAAAAAAAAAAACTGAAAACCCTTCACTGGCACCACTCTACTCTCTCTTTCATTCCTCGCACCACTCTACTTCCTCTTTCATTCTTCTGTTTCATTCTTCACACCACTGGTAAAACTCCACTCCACACAACACTAACGAAACCCTCACTAGTGCGGCCTTCCCACACACCACTCCTGCCACACTGACAAAACTCCTTACTAAACACTCACAACGCTAACAAGCCACTCCACCCTCACTAGTAACATGCCATTCCACCCTCACTAACCAAACACTCACCGGTGCTAATGCTCCTACCACGAGATCAAGTGCCCTTCCTCCAGATTTCCCACTTCCCTGCTGTAATCAAGCACTCTGTCAAGTGGCTCCACTCCTCCGTTACCCCAATCGTCTCCCTCGAGCACGCCACCCCCTCTAGAGATACCAAGGCCTACCACAACAACGACTCCACCGATACCATGTTCTTCTAGTCCTTTAGAATGTTTGTGAGGGTTATTGCCACCAAGAACCAGCTACAACTTCGTCGTCCTTTATGACGCCTAGCTCACCACCATCCTCCCAAGCCTCGACCTCGTCGATGCCACCATTGTTCTCGGCACCCTTGTCTCTTTCCACATCCTTGCCTGGCTCTTCATCGGTTGGCCCGTTGATTTCAAGTGTTTCACTCACTATACCAAGGTTTTCTTATTGTGCATTTGTATTTTGCTTCATCAAGCTTATTCTTGCAAGATAATGCCATCCAGGTTTTCAGGTTCCAAAGAGGTCATGCTTCTCCGATCTTGGAAAATTGTAAGTTTTTTTGTGAATTTAAATTAGCTTATAATTGAAAATTGTTGAAGCTAGCTAGCTAACTAAACAAATTATTATTATATTTGAAAAAAGAATTACCAAACATGTCTCAAGTGATTGAATGTGTTTTGAGTTATTGGATTGGACTGAAGTTTTTGCTTTGATGTTTCAAGTTGATGTTGGACCTGGGGGTATTCCAGTTTGGCTTTACATTATTATATATGAAAAAATTATTTACCAAACATGTCTTAAGTCAACAACTACTTTACACGGGGATGTGTTAAGGGCTACATAATAACAATTTCGATGGTTAGTAATATGTTGTATTTCTATTTAATTATATTTAGTTTTTTCCTTGCTTTTGTTACTGATACAATAATATTTCGTGACCTCTCTGTCTGTGTCTCTTTCTCCTTTTATTGGCTTGCACTTCCTTCTAGAAGCATCATCTGTTACTTTTTTATTATTTTGTATGTCAAATGGCTCAAGTCTATTGGGTTGTTGGTTTTTTTTTTAATTTTGTGTGTGAGTGTGTGTGTTTTTGTGAGTGTGTGTGTGTGTGTTGTGTTTTGGGCACTTGGCCTTCTTTTTTATTTTGCTAAAGATTATATGTTTCATTTTGGAACAAAAGCAAACTGAAAGTAAAAATACTTGGCTTATTGTAGAATGAGACAACATTAAATTCTGATGCCTTCTTCTAACTCTAAGGTTCCTCATCATGCTTTTCTATTTTCCTCTAAACTTTTGCTTTAGCTTAATGTGTTGAGTGTCAAGAGTTAAGAAAAAATTGGAGTGTTTGGACCTATCAACTAAATATAATGGGTGTTATGAAAGTTAATAAAACACACCAAAAAAAAAAAGAAACATATGAAATAATAAAAAAAAATATGTTTGAATGTTTTGTCATAGCTCTTTGGTTGGCTCTTAGACCTTTGATTACTTATTTGATTTATTTGTGACTTTGTTAGATTTTCACTAAGCTAAGGTCTTATTTGGCATGCTTGATAAAATAAGACCTGTTAGATTTGTCACTAAGGTTTAACAAGGCACCATTTGACACGCTTGAGTATAAGTGAAGTAGCAAACTCTACAATGTCCTTGACTTGTTTACTTGATTATGAAACATGGAGGTTTCTCGAACATTATAGATAGCACATTCAATGTGAGTCCATGTTCAATTAGTGTCTTACCCTACTGTGTGCTTCTTTGATTAAACTATGACCGATTTGATCGATCAAATTTGCTAATTTTTCCTTCTTCCTTCCCAGTGAAGCTCACTATTCTTAATGATGAGTAAGGCACTGTCCAAATACTATTTCTGGCACAAATACTAAAACCAATATAAAATTTCACTTTCTCCAAGGAAAACTTCTCCATTGTAAAAGAATACATTCTCCAATATTGGAGATAACATCAAAGCTTTTGAGGGTAAATCAATTCTGGCACACTGATAAGTAGTATCATACTTAAGAATGATCCTTAACTAGGTATATTCAAGGATGCTCCATTTTATTTTGTTAAATTGGCCTCTTCTACTTTTGTTCATTTTCATTCCTTGCTGGAATATTGCCGTTAGTACAATCACATTATGCACACAATCAATATCTACAATCATTTATTCTTTCCCATTGTAGGCATTTAAAAAATCTCAATTTGGTACAAAAAGCTTCTTCAAGTGTGCTAGCATCTTTTGTGAATCTGTCCCCTTAACTGAAGTATATTTTAGTTATTTTGTTACGTTTTTTGAGCTTATGGATTGGCTGGTTGTTTTTATTTAAAGTTATGTTTGTTTTGAACTTGTGCTATCTTTTGTTGTTTGAAACATCTTTTTTGTGCCCATTTTCTATGTTTAGGTTTTTTAACTGCTATCACTTAGTCTTGTTCACCAATCCTGCCAATCAATAAATCTTGGATTGACAAACCTCGAAACACACTTGAATATGCAAATGGGTTGAAGAAGTTTTTAGATTTTGCATTTCAACATCAATCTATTAGGGGTCATGAAATTAAGTGTCCTTGTCCAAAGTGTGGTTGTAGTAATTGGCAAACAAGAGATACAGTTCAAGAACACCTGACTTGTAAGCCTTTTCCTAAAAACTACAAATTTTGGTATTGGCATGGTGAAAAGCCAAATGTAGTTGAGTTAGTGGCTCTTGAAAATACATATGTCATAGCAAATGCTTTGCAATCTCAAAATCCAATGGAAACTATGATCAATGATGCATTTGAGTTTGCTAGACAAAACCAAGATGAACCTATTCTTTCTTCTAATCTTTTAGATAGGGATCAAACTCTAAATGAAGAGCATAATGGAGAAAATGCAGAATTTTATGAGTTGTTGAAAGATGGTAATCAACAATTGTATGAAAGCTGCACAAAGTATTCAAAACTATCTTTCTTGATAAAATTGTATCACATAAAGTGCTTGTGTAGAATGAGTGACAAGGCAATGACTATGATTCTAGAATTATTAAAAGATGCTTTTGAATCTGCAAAGATTCCTAGTTTATTCTATGAAGCCAAGAAAACCATTAATAAAGTTGGTCTTAATCACACCAAGATACTTGCTTGCCCAAATGATTTTATGCTATATTAGAAGGAAGATGAAGACTTGCAAGAGTGCAAAAGATGTAAGACATCTAAGTGGAAAGATAACAAGAAGAAGAAACCTGGAAAGATCTTGCGATACTTTCCACTAAAGCCGAGATTGCAAAAATTATTTATTTATGTGCTCTAGGACTACAGAGTCAATGAGATGGCATGTTTTGGAGGGTAACCAAGATGAAATAATGCGGTACCCAAGGGATTCTAAGGCTTGGAAGACATTTGACTTAATTCATCCAGAGTTTGTGGCTGATCCTCAAAATGTACAACTTGGCCTAGCTTCTAATGGTTTCAACCTTTCTAGAGCCATGATTTCTTGTGTTATTCTTATAATGATATAATCTTTCCATGTGGTTACTGGGGCTAATTTTTAGTATTTTTATCAATGGATGGTTCTACAAGATGAAGAAACTTTATTTCAGGTGAATTAGGATCATTTGAGTTTACATTGTTATTTTACCATGATTATTTCACTAAACCTCATAAAGCTGAATTTGCTTTCTTCTTTAGTCGATTTTGTCCTCCATCCACAATTCTCATTGGGGTAGGCTTGTGTCAACTACTACATTTGGCCTCTTTTGGTGAAATAATTCATAAGCTCTTTGTAATTTTGTAATAGACCCATTTTCACCTAAAAATGAAGTCCATCTGCCATTCTGCCATTTGTTTTTGTTTCAGTTGGTTTTATGCAAATTTGTTTATGTTATCTACTTTAGTATAGGGTTCAAAAATGCTAATGTTTTAGATTATTTAGTTGCTGATATCTGTTTCTGCATAAATACAAACACATGTTGATATTAGTTAGAATATATCTCAATAATATAGTCTATTTAATCACTTATTGTTGTTGGACGACCAGAATTGGAAATGAATAAAAAAATAAATATTCTCTAACTTGTTTTTACAAACTATTCTTCATTTTTTGTGATTCATGTAGGAGAAAATTGATCATCATATAAGTCAAGACTTGGAAAATGGATGTGAGATTTCAATTGGAGAGGTTCTTGGAAAAGAACATCTTAGGCATGTTTGAGGATTAGGCATGGGACTGCTTCTTACTGTGGCCTTCAAAAGTACCACACTCGTATTGGTAGTATGAATATAGGTTCATGTAGTGCTAGATCATCTTCTCAATCCTCTCAACTAGTACAGTAAAAGTTGGATACAATGGAATCACAAATTCAAGCATTGTGTGCCTATATAGCTATAAAGGAAGGAAGACGAATGCCGGATGAGTTAGCAACATTATTCCCTAGTCTTACTGCATATGTATATAAACTATTGTAGTTTAATAGAATTCTAAGAGTGTAAAAAAGAATCTCAACACACTCAATTTAAACTTGGTTTTTAGCATACTAATGTTTTGTACTGAATATATGATAATTTTTCATATGCTTTCTTGCTCATATCTATAATGCTATTTTCTATTATGAAATAAATGCTTTAAATTTTATGTCTATGGATAAAAACTAAAATACACCATTCTTGTTGAAGCTTAATGAAATACATGATACGATGAATATTGAACTCACCTAACAGACTACAATGAGAATTGTTATGGAAACCACAATGGTTATTCTTACTGTCCTGTGTGCCCTTGGTGATTATCACGGGTCTAGGCCAATAACTATGAGATAGCTTTATTGCATATTGTGCAACAAGACCAATTTAGTGGTATTCCTTTTGAATAACCTAGCTACTATGCATAGCCAACTTTTTGCAACTTTATGATACCATTAGTGTGAATGGAGCAAGTGAAGATGCCATAAGATTAAGGTTATTCCCTTTCTAGTAAGGGATAAATCAAAATGTTGGCTACTGATGCAAGCTGTCGCTACCCACAATAAATTAAAAATTGTTAAAATAACTAAATTGCACCAAAAATGTAGTTAGGGTGCAATTCAGGTCATCTTACAAGGAAGTGTTCTAATTGTTTCAAGAAATTTGGGGGGTTTAGAATTGATCAATAACAAAATTAAATTGAGATAATAATGGGAAGAATTACTTGCACAAGGATTCTATCAGATTAATAGTTGTTCAATCATTGACTTAAGAAATAAATTCATGGTGATGGTTACTTTCATTATTCATGCTATCACATAATAATGATGTAATTCTACTTAGCAGTCATACAATCGCACTCCTGCTAAGGGTTTGGCTAACATATGGACTAACAATTCATGATCGTGATTCCATGAACCTATGACAGTCTAATTACCAATTACAACAACCTAATTCCTAACGGAGTTAATTTCAATCCCTTACCAATTTGGATGTAATTAAATCAATCGATCCAATACCCCAATGGTATCTAGATTATGCACACAAATGAATGCACAATAAAAAAAACCCTCAAAAATACAATTGCAATAATCATCACAACAAATATTAAAGAGAAAAGATAAGAGGGAAAGAAAAACCAACCACGATTTGCAAATAAAAATTGGACTCTCAAGAACAATCCTAACCTTCAATCATCGTTGTGCATGGTAAGGAAACTACTCCTCCATAGGGGGAGTTCATAACCAACGTCAAAGAAAAATGATAAATTCTAACCCAGAAAATATTAAAATTCAACAACGATTGGGAACTCTAGCCTAGAGAGGGTGGTGAGAGAGAGAGAGAGAGAGAGAGAGAGAGAGAGAAAGAGAAAAAAAACTAAAAGCTAAAAAATAATCAAAATCTGAATGCCTCTCGCAGTCTCCAAAACGGAGTTAAATTGAAAAATGGTTCAAAACGCGGAGTGAAGTCGCGTGCTTGCTGAAGGTCATTCACTTATGACCGCTATAGCGGTCTGGGACCACTATAGCGGTCATGTCCATTCGCTCACGAGCGCTGCAGCCAATTTCTCTCTCCGGTGACCTCTATAGCAGTCATGTGCTCGCTCAACACCTTTTCGTATATTTCCAAACCCATTTTGAGGCCTAAATTGTTCGAATTAGCTCTTGCCTCTAGAAATAGAAGTTGTAGCTCTTTGAACAAGCTTTCCAACACTGTGAGAATCATGTCAATCAGACATCTGTAGCTCCAAATATTGGCAAAATACCAATTGAGGGTAAAATTGGACAACATCACAACATCAGAAACCTTTAATCTTGCAACCTGGAAAGTCTCTGCCAGAAAATAACACTCACAAAAGAGGGTTAAAAGTACAGGAAGCTCTAAAATATATTTATTTATCAAAATGGTGTAGAGAACCATAATTTTATTCAATGATACACCATTAGGACCAAATACAAATCTACTAAATATTTACCAATTAAGCACTTAAATAATGCAATATGCCTAGCGTTGAATAGGAAATGGGGTGCATGAATGCAACCCATCAAACTCCCCCACACTTAAACAATTACATATCCTCATGCAAGAAACTCAAATGGATGCAGCAAAGAGACTAAACTCCTAACTCTACTAACTCTAAAAATGTATGATGCATGAAAAACAACAATACACCAATCCAATAAACCTAGAGATACAAGTAATAAGCTTTCACACCAATAATGAAAGAGGATTTCAACTAGCAAGGCATGAATAAGAACATAGCATACATGGTAGAATTCACTTATGATGTATGGACCAAGTACAAAAATCCTCCCAAGGTCAGTGTTTGCCACTCATTCACTCAAGTGTTTGGGTTTTATGATGCACACTCAATCACCTCAAATGAAAATGTATTACCATAAGCTTGCTACAGATCTCATTCTCCATTTTGTCATATACACATGCATATTGAATCAAGAGGACTTACCTTTGGTTCCAATGGGGCTTAGGTGAAGGTGGGTAATTACATAGGCCAATGGGCTAAACCTTAAGTCAAAGGAGAACAAATGCATACACCAAGAACACAAGTGCTTAAGATTACACTTTTTTCATCTTAATCATAATTTTAGGCCTTTAATTTCAATGTGGCACACCTTCAACTAAACCTTTCTTTTTTTTTAATATCAACCATGCATTTATTCTTTTTGTGTGCCACTTACTAAATTTTGGGTACACATTGTTCCTCCCCCACACTTATGCTCAACCACAATGCTCTCCAAAGCCTCAAAGGTTAGGAATTGTAATGGTTTTTCACTTTTTGGCTGAGGATGTGCTAAAACAAAAGAATAGGTAATAAGGCTCAAAGAGGCTAAACAATGGTAACATGCAAAGGGAGGGTATATGGGCAAATGGCTAAAAATAATAAAAATGCCTTAATCATATTCAAGCATGCATATGGAAACATATTTTCAAACAAAACCCTAAGCAAGTTCTAGAATGCAAATCCAAAGAGGGAAACACACATGAACAAATAAGTATAGCACATGATAGTCCAATCAAGAGGCTCAAAATCTCACAGGTAAAAGTGCATGTACTCAATCCAAACAACAATGAATCCACCAAGCATGCAATACAAGATAAAGTCAATGCCAAGCAAGTCAATAAGGTGCATGTGATGTGAGCCTATTCATGTGATCTCTAAGGTGCCAAAGGAATGGTGTAGGATACAACAAAAATAAATATGATGCAAGACTCAAAACTAAAATGAAAATAAATAGCATGTAGAAAAATAAAAATGAAAAGTAAAGAAAAACCTCACGATGAGTTGTCTCCCACTCAGCACTTTGCTTTAACGTCCCTAAGTTGGATGATCAAGACCCTCATGGAGGGTGTGTAGCTTCAACCCAAAGATTGGCCAACTGAGCCCTTAGATCTGTTAGGGGCTCATGGAGGTACATCAGCTAATGCTCATCAATGGTGCACCGAACCATCCTAGAGTTCTTTAACTCAATTGCACCATTAAGGTGCATATGGTTGACCAAGAATGGTCCCTTCCATCTAGACTTCGGCTCTCCAGACATCAGTTTTGTCCGGGGCTCATGGAGTAAGATCCATTGCCCCTCATAAGGCTTTTTACCCAACATGGGCTGGTCATGGAGCACTTGGCAAACTGATGATTGCTACCTGTGAGGTGTACCTATATTTGAAAACTTGGGACATTCTAAAACAACAGGTGCATCATATCCCATAGAAGAAAATAAAGTGGAGAAGGGAGGATCTGGATTCTTACAAAGTAAAGTACGATATGCATCTTCCACTAGGGAGTCAATGACATCAACGCCAAACACAGAGTGTTCCTCAAGGGGGAATTTCATGGCATCAGATAAACAAAATTAGGCTTCCAAATCCCCACACTCCATGGATAATGTACCACCATAAACATCAATTTTGGTTTTAGCAGTTTTCAAAAAGGGTCTACCCAAAATTAATGTATGTTGGTTAGTATCAGTGTCATTCTCCATCTTAAGCACATAAAAATCAGCAGGGAATATTAAATCATTTACCTTGACTAGGAGATTTTCTAGTACCCCCTCTAGCTTTGTGATACTGTGGTTAGCAAGCTGAATTGTCAACCCAGTGGGCTTGAGCTCCCCAAAGTGTAAGGACCTGTAGAGTGATTTTGGCATAACATTAATGTCAGCCCCGAGATCAGCCATGGCTTGCTTGATTTGCAGGTTCCCAATGGTGCAAGGAAAATTGAACATGCTTGGATCCTTACACTTAGGTGGCAAATTGCCTGGTTTGATTATGGAGGAAGCATTCACCCCCATAGTCACCTTCTCCTTTTCATTGCCCTGTGGTCTCCTCCTGTTGGTGCACAAATCTTTCAAGAACTTAGCATACTTGGAAATTTGCCTAATTGCATCCAACAGAGGGATGTTGACTTCTACCTTCCGAAAGGTCTCCAAGAGGTCTTTTTCCAACTCTAACTCATTGGACCTCTTAGATCTTGTAACTTTCTATGGAAAAGGGTAATGGAATGGGTCTTATTACCTATTCTTCTGCTTCTTTTTGCTGGGATACAGGCTTATCTTGCTACATTTCTGACTGAATTGTCTTCTCCTCCTGACTCTCAGCCACAACTTGTTCTGAAGGACCAGCAACCTCAGGTAAAACTGTACCAGATCTCAGAGCAATAGCAGAAACGTTCCCCTAAGGGTTAGGAGCCATCTGAGAAAGAATGGTAGATGCACTTCCCCTGCTGAGATTAGGAATCCTCTAGCCTTACAATTGCATTTCTCATCTCTTGCATGGCTTGTTCCTGTTTCCTTTGTGCTTCTATCATCATCTTCATCATCTCCTACTATGGTGCATCTGAAGGGGCAGGAGGGGCAGGTAGTGCTAGAGGCTGTTGAAGGCTGGAAAGCTGTCGGACAGGTGGTTGTTGGTAAACATGGAGGTTACTTTGCTATCTTTGTTGGGGTGGAACATACTTTTGCTGTTGCTGTGATGAGTTGTTCCACCTAAGGTTAGAGTGATCTCTCCAGCTTGGGTTATATGTGTTGTTGTAAGGATCATACCCCAGCTGGTTATTCTAATTATGAGGTCTACCAAGGAACATATTGCTAACAGCAACTAAAGTGGGGTCCTCCTATAGCTGTGGACATACATCAGTAGTATGGGTATTACAAGAACAAATACCACAAGCTGTCTGAGGAGAAGGAGCCTGTCTCAACTTATTCAAGGCTATCTATTTGAGAAACTCTGTCAATTCATCTAACTTCTTCTCTACCCTGTTGCTCTTAATTGAAAAGACTTCACCCACGTGATGGGTACTACTACCAGCTCTGGACCTAAATTGCTAACAGTTTTCTACCGTGTTCTCAATCAGAAGTTTAGCTGTAGTAGGAGTCTTGTCAACTAATGCACCCCCATGAGCTCAAGGTCACCTTCTTAGTCGGGGTAAATGATTCCCAATGGTTGGTAGTTTAAGTCTTGGGAAACGAGCTCCTTCAAAATCCTATTGTTATCAGCCATGTTTCCTGAAACACTAGCAGTAGGATCAGAAAGTTCAGGAGAAAAATAAAAAGAATAATCAAATTCCCTAGTTGTATTAGAAGAAGAGGGGTTGCCAGATAAATTAATTCTCTCACTCACAACCTTCCTAAGCTTTTTGGCAGCTTTCTCAATCTCCGGATTAATTGATAGTATGGGACAATTAGGAAGGGAGTGGGTCATAAAATTAAATTATAGCAACAACTACACCAAGGAACAAAGATAAAATAAATAAAATTTAAATGAAACAAACTAATTTTTTTTTTTTTAATAAAAAGAAACAAACAACAATTGAAGCTAAAAAGAAACAGAAAAAAATATTAAAATAAATAAATACAAAAATCAAACAAAATAAAATAAAAAAATAAATAAAATAAAATAAAGAGCAAAAAGAACCAAATAGCACACTTCCCCGGCAACGGCGCCAAAATTTGATGAGAGCTGTCGCTACCCACAACAAATTAAAATTTGTTAAAGTAACTAAATTACACCAAAAATGTAGTTAGGGTGCAATTCAGGTCATCTCACAAGGAAGTGTTCTAATTGTTTCAAGAAATTTGGGGGGTTTAGAAATTGATTAATAACAAAATTAAATTGAGATAATAATGGGAAGAATTACCTGCACAAGGATTCCATCAGATTAAGAGTTATTCAATCATTAACTCAAGAAATAAATTCATGGTGGTAGTTACTTTCATTATTCATGTTATCACACAACAATGATGTAATTCTACTTAGCAGTCATACAATCGCACTCCTGCTCAGGGTTTGGCTAACATATGAACTAGTAATTCACGATCATGATTCTATGAACCTATGACAGTCTGATTACCAATTATCGCAACCTAATTCCTAGCGGAGTTAATTTCAATCCCTTACCAATTTGGATGTAATTAAATCAATCGATCCAATACCCCAATGGTATCTAGATTATGCACGCAAATGAATGCACAATCAAACAACCCTCAAAAATACAATTGCAATAATCATCACAACCAATATTAAAGAGAGAAGATACGAAGGAAAAAAAACTAGCCACGAATTACAAATAAAAATTGGAGTCTCAAGAACAATCCTAATCTTCAGTTATCGTTGTGCATGATAAGGAAACTACTCCTCCATAGGGGGAGTTCACAACCAACATCAAAGAAGAATGATAAATTCTAACCCAGTAAATACTAAAATTCAATAATGATTGGGAACCTTAGCCTAGAGAGAGTATTGAGAGAGACAGAGAGAGAGACAGAGAAAAAAAATAAAAATTAAAAAATAATCAAAATCGGAATGCCTCTCACAGTCTCCAAAACAGAGTTAAATTGAAAAATGGTTCAAAACACGGAGCGAAGTTGCGTAATCATTGAAGCACATTCACTTATGACCGATATAAAGGCCCCAAACCACTATAGCAGTCCTGTCCATTTGCCTATGAGTGCTGCAGCCAATTTCTCTCTTTGGTGACCGCTATAGCGATCATGTGCTCACTCACCACCGCTTTGTATATTTCCAAACCCATTTTGAGGCCTAAATTGTTCGAATTAGCTCTTGTCTCTAGAAATAAAAGTTGTAGCTCTTTGAACAAGTTTTCTAACGCCACAAGAAGCATGTCAATCAAACATTTGTAGCTCCAAATATTAGCAAAATACCAACTGAAAGTAAAATTGGACAGCATCACAACATCAGAAACCTTTAATCTTGCAACCTGGAAAGTCTCTATCAGCAAATAACACTCACAAAATAGGGTTAAGAGTACAAGAAGCTATAAAATATATTTATTTATCAAAATGGTGTAGAGAACCATGATTTTATTCAATGATACACTATTAGGACCAAATGCAAATCTACTGAATATTTACCAATTAAGTACATAAATAATGCAATATGCCTAGAGTTGAATAGGAAATGGGGTGCATGAATGCAACCCATCAGCTACAATCACAACAAAAAAGGAGTATCATTCTTGGGTCAATCTTGTCTCAAAATTTCATAGTAGATATTTTCCTCCTTCAATTCAAAATTTGTTAAATTGATATATCAAATTTATTATTTACATACCATATGTTTGTAAATTGGAAACAAGTGAAATTTTTTATAGTAAGTTGAACCCCACTACTAAAGCTGTGGAGGCATTTTTGCATAGGGGTCACTAAATATCATTTATTAATTTAGCCTTATATTAGTTTATATATCTTTCTTGCATATACCTAATAGAGGAAGTGGGCCTGAGTCACCCAATGATATAAGAAGATCATTAGATGGAAGCAATAATAATCTAGCAACTAATGACCCAAGTCCACGAACATGATCTTTTTATTAATTACAGGTGTGACTGGTGTATTACCTGAAATTACTTTCTTTTGGTGTAGTACTTGAAATTACTTTCTTTTAGTGTACTTCTTAGAATTACTTTCCTTTAGAATTATAAGTACTTATGTCACTTAAGTGTAGTACTCATTTTATACTCAAGTAATTTATATTTCTATTGGATATCATATTATCATGTTTATATCACACGTAATTTTATTTTTATGTGAAATTTACAACTACAAAAATAATAGCTAACAGGGTTTCATATTGGATTGAAACTTTGATATAAATTTGACAAAAATTTGCACTTACGGTGGTTCTACTCTTTAAATTAGAACTGCCAATGTTTTGAGAAAAATGGCAGTTAAT
The DNA here is from genome assembly GCA_031216105.1 of Dalbergia cultrata. NCBI lineage: Eukaryota > Viridiplantae > Streptophyta > Magnoliopsida > Fabales > Fabaceae > Dalbergia > Dalbergia cultrata. The sequence goes on from CM062352.1 coordinate 36,561,706, forward strand.
AGCCACTGCAATTTACTAATACCACTCTTACAAGAAAAATGGTAGTTAGACCTGCCAAAATTCACATTGAAAAAAAATGGCAGTTGAAAATCGTCGCAATTCACTAAGAACGATAGGCCATATAGTCAAGAATAAAATGGCAATTCTAGGGATTCATTAAGGCGACTTTTTTTTAACTGCCGTAGTTTACCGAATGACGTTAGTAATTATGGTAGTTCCTTGAACCGCCCTTCTTTAAAAAAAAATGGTGATTAAATTTGCCTTAACTCCCTAAAAACCTACTACAATTCACTCCTTTTTTTTGTAGTGATCGAAGGATCATCCATAAGGATCACCTTTTCTATTCAAAGAGCATCTCTATTATCTTATCTTTAGAGAGTCACCTTCCCTTACCAAGGTATCATATTCTCATATGCCATCTTATCATAATTAATACATAACATTAAGTTTCTTTCTTTTCTTGTGGTAGTATGTATTGCCATGCATAATGACATATATATCATGATCCTATATATATATATATTGTAAATTTCCTGGGGAATTCTGGCAGCATGTCACATAAAAACACATAGAGACTTGTGAGTATTGACTTTGGTATATATCAAGTGCAAGCTATTGGCTTTGTTTTCTCCTTGTGCCATTTTATTGAGTCATATGAGATTTTCCTGTAGTGTCTTGATATGTTGTCTTATCTTATTTAGTACCTCTTATAAATATCTTATAATTCTCTTTAATCTTCAACACTCCTCTTGGTAGAACTTTATTACTTTTAAGTTGGGCAACTTATTATGCTATTTGTTATTGTATGGGTTATGTGATTTGAAATTATGAGGTAACAGTTTACTAGGAAGATAACACCCTTATCTACCCACGGCACAAGTGTAACACCCTAAAAATTATTCAAAAATTAATTTGAGTTTTACTAATCATAATTTTAAAAATTCAACAAACATAGAAATGATGAGGATGAACCAATGGATTTGTATAAAAAAAAAAAAGAATAGTAACCTAGTAAGCCCTACGAGCCCACTAGGACAATCGAAACCCTAGATTCAGGACCCAGAGATGCCCAAAATTGAGAAATCATATGATTGAGATTAGAAATAGTTAGAAATAAGGATTTTATACCTGGAATTATTTTTCGGGCAATGTTTGATTTCCCGGGTACACTGTTTTACCCATTCGGTAAAATTTCGGTTGCAATTTTCAACATCGAAAGCTAATTTAATTTCTACAAACTAAATGAGTTTATCCATCCATATCAAATGAATGGCTAATATTCAATCTTGAATCACAAGATTGGATCCTAGCCATCCATTTCTCTTTATATTAAAGATCATTTAAGTATAATGCATAATATTCATTCTTTATGGTATAAGATAACAACAACAAAAGCTTCTCCAAGAAGCCACCAAATCACATCATTTTCAACTTAACATTCTTGGCCATAACAGCAAGAACAACCAGCCTCCATTTCTTTCCTCTAAAGCAATCTCAGATAAGTTTCAATCACTCCAAAACCTAGCCTAAATTTGCTAAACACTCAAACTTCCTTCATAAAACTTACTCCCCTCATTAAGATCTACCAAACTAACCAATTGAAATTGTAATTTTTGCACCTTATCTCATTTGAGACATCATCCTTAACTGCCTAAGGAAGATCTTGGGGTTAGTTTGAGGGCTTTGAAGTAAAGGAAATCATTCTTGGATCACTCTTGAAGCCAAGATCACTAAAAGCCATCAAAGTAGGGCTTTATTCATCCACTTTTCTTTCAAATTTTACTCTGAAATTTGCTGAGTGATTGAGTTTGAAATTTTTTATTTTAGTTGATGAGTACACATGAATATTGATGTATTAATTTTGATAAAGAGTTTTGATGGAGTTAGGAAACCCTTTTTGTTAAAACATGTTATGGATCATGCTGCTAGAAATCCCGAATTTAGCAAGCGGTGAAATGTTTTGATTTTTCTCACTGATTTAGATACATGATCTTAGGCTAAACATTTTATGTAATGTAGCTAACATATGGAAGTGTTTCCAGAAATTTTTTTGAGGCATGAAAACTATTTTTCCTATTTTAAAAAAATTGAAAGCTGTGAGGGTTAGGGTTTCTGCCTGTATAGTCCAGTTTGTACCATTGAATTTGTCTAATTTTTTTACCCCAGCAAATGATCGAATTTTGAGCTGAAATTTCTATAGGAGGTTGAAGACATCTTGAAGTTAAAATCTAAATTTTTTTATGAAGCTTTGAGTTCATTTGATAGGCTATAAAAATTGAGACTTCTTGCTATTGGCTGAAACTGAGCAATTCTAACCTCCAAATTTGTGAAATCTTATAAATATAGTTAGAGACCTATTTTTGCTCTAAAATTTTCACAGTACCTTAGGGACACATTGAGGTGTCATAGAGAATTTTATAGCCCCTGAATTGGTGATTTGATGTGCAAAATAAATTGTGCTATGAATATGTCAAACCTACCATCGTGCTGAAAACGAATTGATACCTTGAATTGATGAAATAATGGTTTTGGTACTAGCATGATACGAGTACATTAATATGAATGATTGAGCATGTGAAGTTATTAATGAGGTTAGGCACACATAGATATGAATAATTCTTCTATTTGTGCGCATGTGAAGGAAAAGCATAAGATTGTATTTCTTGGGTTGGAGAAAGCAAATCCGGTTTGTCAGGAAAAGTAAACCTGACTATCCTTGAATTGAGTCGGGGAAAGTAAACCTAGGTAGGAATAGGTTTGTGTGATAATTAGATAAAGTAAATTCAATTATAATGTATAGGAATAAACTCAGTCCTGAAAAGCAGTCTAGTACCCATTATTGCCACGCTAGGAATAGCGATACGTAATGCACAGACGTGACAAGATTAGTCAAGGGCCAAGACGAGTTGAGATAGCAATTGTTATAAGTAGTCCTTTATCTTATGTATCAAGTAATGAATTTTAGTATCGATTTTGAGGCCAATATGTTTAAGTTGTAATTGAAGAGTATATGCTTTATATGATGAGTATAAGATCCACTTCGATGTATTGAGTGTACATAAAGTTGAGAATAAATTATTAGGATCTTGAATGCCATGAAATATATGTTTTAAGTGATTGAATACTAAAAGAAACACACTTCGAAATGATAATTTTGAACTTTAAAATGAAACCTGGCTATATGTTGCATGTTCACCTTTTTCCTAATAAACCGAAGTGGCTGGGACGATGACGATAACGATGACATAACTTTCAATATATGTTTTAGGGATGTCCTACTAAGAATTTCATAATTCTCACCCCTACTTGTTTCTGTTCTCATGTCGTCTTCAGGTTGATCCTGAGGACAAGGAGGATGTTGCATGAAAGAAATATACTCTGCGGTAGTTTATTAGAGAAGACTTGTATTTGTTGTAGTTAGTTTTATATAAATACATATGCTTGTACCTTTTAAAAAAAATAATCATGTGTACTGTAAAGCTCTTAGAAGAAAGCTTCATTTTATATTCGACTTTGTATTTAAATAACTACTTTATGTATTTGATATATATTTTGATAGAACCTCGCATTAGATAATACAAGATTCAGCCGACCCTTGTTCTAGATATTTAAGAAAGGTCCAATAATTTATAAGTAGTAATTCTTGAGTATAATGTCATGAGTTAAGGATAAGGCTATACTTGGGAGGATGTTATAATAAGGATGAGGATTCTCTCAAAAGCTTTTGTTATTTTTAAAGTGTTTTTCTTCTTGGACTATCAACGACTTGGAAGAAGTTTTGTTTCATTTTGTCCTCTTATTTTCTTGATCTTATTTGTTCTAGTTTTTCTATGAATTATGTTTTTATTAATCTTCTATCAGGAAGGTTACGTTCCCAACTGATCTCTAAGGGTATGTTTGTGAGTTTGGATTATTGAGGGGAAGGGAGAGGAGGGGAGGGGAGGAATTATAGTATAAATTACACTACAAGTCCTTCCCTCCCTTCTCCTCCAAAATCCAAACTCACAAGCATACCCTAAAGTTTTAGTTTGGGTTGCAGACTTGCTAGGTTTACTAATTATGAAATTCATATGTATTGTTGTAAGGTTGTGCGTCAATTTGGGACCAATAGTAGTTATAGAAATTATTTACTACATTACAAGTCCTCTTCTCCCCTTCCTTCCCCTCCAAAATCTAAACTCACAAGCATACCTTAAAGTTTTAGTTTGGGTTGTAGACATCATTTACTATTTTTACTGATTATGAAATTCATATGTATTGCTGTAAGGTTGTGCGTGAATCTAGGACCAATAGCAGCTATAGAAATTCTTTACAATAGCTAATTTTTTTTTAAAATTCCAGTTTTAATTTATAAGGTTTCTAAGACACTCCTCGTTTATCATAAAATTCTACGAAAAATAACAAGGTTATTTACTAGTATGATCAAATTGGGAAAAAAATCTCTAATGTAATTAAAGGTGTAGTTATTATAGTTTGGACAGCAGTGAATGTTTTATTTTTATAAACTAGTAAACATTGTTTCTAACTCTCAATATTATTATATTTTAATCTTAACATCTTAATAAATATCTATGCCAATCTACATAAAATTCTAAAGTTGCATTTGGATGGAGCATTCTTAAATTCTAAGAAATTTAAAATGCAAGAAATTCTAATTATTTTAACTAAATTCCCTTAATTTTTAAATTATTTTATTTGGATAAAGTAAATATATGACTTTATTTATAAAATGCTTTGTTTGAATAATGAAATTGTATCACTTTTTTTATAGATAAGAATATATGATTGGCAAACGAGCAGTGATGGATGATAGGTGAACATTCGGCAATGGTCAACAGGATGCCAACTGTGGCGGCCAGTGGCCGGTAGTGGAGGTGCACTGTGGGCGGTTAAACTAGGCGGTGGCGGCAAGGGGGTGGCGACCAATAGTGGGCAGACGGTCACCCAAACACAACCTAAGGTGTTTTACTATTTTATTAGAATCAATCTTGACGGATAAACAAATATGAACGGGTGTTGTTTTATGAAGTTCATTTGTTTTTACTGTTTTAGCTAACGATGTTATGCTAAGAGTTTCGGTCTCAAATTATTTTTCCTATATTTTATCACTCTAAAATATTCTAAGAAATTTTTGTTGTAGGTTTTAATGTTCCTTAATATTTTATTAAATACGAATTCTCTACTGGTTGGCTTTAAATCTGCGTGTTGTTTTCAAGACCACAAGTTATTTCCATAATCATTTATAGTATCAAAATGTTTCCAAAAGTTACGATTTTTACTTATGTTGTACCTAAAACCATCCTAGACATTCAGAAAAACTTCCACAAAATAATGAAGAGTTATACAAATCGTAAAAGTTCATAAGAATTACAGCTGCAACCAGAGTTGCTGCTGTCTCAGCGAGTAGAGTTGCTGCTGTCTCCGTGAGTACAGTATGTGGTTTTCAAACTTTTAAGGGTTTCAAATATTATCAAGAAATATTTATTTAATTTTATCTTATCCAATTTAACCGGTGTAATAAATGATACACTAGTTGAATCTGTAACCCAATAACCAAGAACTTTTAATGAAGACGATCACCCAGCCCGAGTCAAGTTTTGTAACTATGGTGAGTGGTGTTTACATGTTGCTATCACTCTTTGAAAGTTGCAGGTTCTAGGGAACAAAAGGTTAGGTGCTACTGTCAACCCATACAAGCATTTACTTACTTTCGCTTTGATATAGTCACCAAAGCGAACTGCGCTTTAATTTCTCATTATTATTACGCCTGTCCCATCAGAAGAACTGGCTCGGTGCATGCCTCATGTGGCCTAAAATCTAATTATATGTTGCTCAGCGTTCTTTTTTAATAATTCTATCTGTAATGTAATCACTGACTCGTTACCCTGTCTTTCATTTTAATCAACAATATTGAATGAAGGTCTAGATCCCAGCAATATAACCCTTTTATGAGAACTCAAAACAACCAATATTTTGCTCCCTCTAGCAGCAGCAACTGCACACAGGAATACTTAATCCAATTATTCAATGCCAAGTTAATCCACACAACTGGCCATTGATCGAGGCCGTACGAAGTTTCTTATTCTATATATGTGTGTATAACAATGAAAGCCTATAAATGCTTGATCCTCTACACCAAAAATATATGCTTGACCCTCTATGCGGGGACCATTTCAAAATGTGCTTCGCGAGAGAGGTGACACGTCCATGGAGATGGAGATACAATATTGTTGAGTATCTCTACGGCAAATAATGCATAGAGAACCATATGCCTTGTAGGTAGCTAGCTAACTTAAAATATTAAAGCAAACAGCAGTAGTAGACTAATAATTAAAACTAGAAACAGTGATTGTTCTGGTCACAAGAGTATTTTATGATAGGAAATGAAGGTTAAGCAAAAAGAATCCCACAAGATGGGGTTTATTGTTGGGTTAAAATGCAGATTGCATAATTTTAATTAGCAACAAAAGCCTCAAGCGTCCTTCTTCTTCTAGTTCATTTAAAATTCTGAGGTGTGGTTTATTGGGAACAAAAAGGTCACAACTGAAAGCCACATATAATCTCAAGTGTCCCCTATATAACACCCATAATGGGAAATGAATTAATATACACATGGCTAGCTTAGGAAGGTTTGTTTATATTTTCTCACTGATACATATACATGAGTGCAAGCTGTTCGATTTTGGCATGATAAGTGTGATAAGGAGTTCAGTCAGTTGTGTTGGGGAGTGCTCGTTTTCTACCAATTATTGGAGCGTCCAGAGCTTAATTTATTTATTTCATCAAGTTTAAGGCACCAATGATGAAACTGAATCTAGCGGTAGCCTATCTTTACACGTATGAAAATGAAGCGCATGGTTTCCAAGGCTAGGAAGCATGTTTTGGTGTCCCCATTAAGAATCCCCATGTCTTCTTCAAATCAAGCACTTTGAGTGGATTCCAACTCCTCTTCAACCATTTCTAAGATTCACGAAGTAGTGGGTTTCTTTTTCACGCACCTAACTCTTTGAAAATAACCCGTTAAACTAGAAATCAGACCTCCCACATTATATAAAAAAAAATTACTATTTTCAGATACCACTCTAATGATATTTGATTGAGATTGGCTCTATCAAATCAAATCATGGTGCCCAATGGTTTAGGGCAACAACTATTTGTGAGCAATTATAACGCTCTGCGTACAATGTCCTAGTTAAGAAAGGACGGGCCCTACAATTATTAATTGCAAATCGATGTTATTCGACTAATATATAATTCAGGGCAACCCTATGTGATTCTTAATTTGTTTATAATAAATAGAATAGTATGTCATTTTCACATTTTAAAAATTAATATTGATTGTGATACTCACCTTTTTATTATTGAATATGATAAATGAAAAAGCTAAATAGAGTATCACGTTTAATAATAGAAAAGTGAGTGTGTTAAAGCATACCCAATTTTTTGGCATATACTAGACACCTAAAAGAAAAAATAGTGGAATTGGAAAGAGAAGTTGGAGGGAAAAAAATTGAAAATGTTTAATCTCATAGTGTTTTTTATGGGTCATTTTTTTCAATATGGTGAGGGAAGGCAAAATTTATCATGATATGGGTTAGTTTGGTTAATTACATGGTTATGGTGTATGAAATCCCGCCAATGGCAGGATTTCGCTAGTAAAATATTACTTTTTAATTCAAAACTTGCCGATGGCAAGATTTGATAAACAAAAAAATATTATTTTTTAAACCAAATCTCGCCAATGGCAAGATTTGAAAAATGAAAAATATTATTTTTTAAATCAAATCTCACCAATGGCAAGGTTTGCACACCATATTTATGTAAATTTTTGCACAATCTCATACATGAAGAATTATTAAATTGACACACCATATCAAAAATAAAAAACCTTTTTTATGGTTGGGGTGTTGAGTGTATTATGGATTTTATGAAATTTAAATAATATTATTTTTTTGTCTGAGATCTCGCTTTATCTTGTTAGGAATTGTATTAAATATATCATGATGATCTTAATAACTAATAAGTAATAAACTATGCTACAGATTTGAGTTCCTTGCACGTAATGACGGTGTTAGCCACTCCAACTCTGATATCAGTCCTGTTATTGCTTACTAAAATTAACCCCTGTGCGTTGTTGTTCACTTTCCAGCTTTGCCTGACAAAAGGAGTAAGATTATCGCATCTATACAAGTTGGGAGGTACAAGTTAGCAGGTTGCACTGTGAGACCGAGAAATTATTATCATGTATATCTCTTTTAATTTTACTACATTGTATGTTTGGTAGCAGCGTGAGACCTTGACCATAAGGAATAGGGTGGTTGGCAATAATCGAAGTGCTTCCCAAAGAGAGTTTTGTGATTCAATGATGGCACTTGGTTATAGGGATGGCAATGGGGCGGGGCAAGTGCGGGGAGTACTTCCCCATTCCCTGCCCCGAGCCTCCACAAGTGTCCCCGTCCCGTCCCGATCCCCTGTTCAGAGAAAAATTCCCCCGTCCCCGATCCCCACGGATCTCCATTCCCCGCGGGGATCCGCAGAGATTCACAAAATTAGAAAAAAAAAATTAAAATAAAAACAGATCCAGCCTTAAAATTAATCAGCAAAATGCTTGAACGAAAACTAATCTAACTAGAAACCATTGACAAATCTCTCAACAGATAGCTTCCAATTCCGGTGTTTTTTTTTAAAAAAAAAAAAGGAACAATCTCCAATCAACAAAGTAACACATGCATGATTAATATTCAGCAAGAAATGGGACTTCAAACAAAAATATTGGTGTTAAAAATAACCAAAAAGAAAAGAACGAAGATGAACAGTGTGCTGTGTTGGGGCTTGATCTTGGGGACTGGGGTTACTAAAGCTGAGACTGAGAGAGTGAGAGTAAGACCGAAGCTTCTTTGTGTTTGTCATTTGTTAAATCGCCGTCGTTCAGTCCCCGTCATCCATCGCCGTTCAGAGCTTCTTCTTCATCGCATTCACTTGCCGCCATAGGAAGTCAGCGCCACCGTGCAAGTCGTTCGGAGCTTCTTCGTCTTCTTCTTCGTGGTTCAGATCGGCTTCGCCCAGGTTGTAGGTCATCATTTTCATCATAGATCTGTAAATCTTCTATCGAGAAGCGAGAGGGTGTGAGGGTGAGTGAGAGCCAGAGGACAAGATTGTAGAGAGTCATGTTGAGAGTGAGAGGTTGCAAGGCAAAGAGTACAGAGATGGTGGGATTGCGTATTGAGATCTGAAAGAGACTATCTCTCTCTCTCTCAATGTTGTGCGCAGTGCAAATTGGGGGGAACCGTTGGATGATATGTTTGGTGTAGATGAGGGTTAGTGTTTTTCAATTAAAAAGTTAATATATATTCATTAATATACGAATTTACCAAATTATCCCTCGGGGCGGGTCCCATGAGTGAAACGCATAATCCAGTCACTGTCCCAGCTGTCACGGGGAGGTTTAATCCGTCGACCCATGAAAAATTCCCCGACCGTGGGGATCCGAATGCGGGGATCCCCGCGGATATCCCCATGTGCAGATCTCCATTGCCATCCCTACTTGGTTATAGCTAGCGTAGGCTATTACTCTGGGAGTGTTAGATGTCTTGCTAGTTTAGTAAAGAAATGTATATGCATAATTGCCACAAGGATAAATGTGGCCAACCAAAATAGAAACATGGATAAGTGATAACTAAAGGTGGTGACCAGTGGCGGAGCCAAGCGGCCGGTGGGTGGCATGACCCTCAAATTTTGCATTTTTATTATACAATTTTATTTGTATTTATATTATGATTCATTTAGAAAAGTCAATCGCCTTTGCACATGCTACTTCCGTTTCATAGCAATAGTCATTTTCGATAAATTAACTTCGTTGAAAAATCAAATGAAGGGAGTAGTATACATAACAAATAATAAACTATCTTAATGTAGTTACATATATAGTATAGAAGTGTAAAATATATAAAATATATAAATGACTTTAGAATATATTTTTTAGACTTCATCTAAAAAAAATCATCGGCTCATTTATTAACAGAAAAGAGAAGACAAATAATAAAATATACTCTTAATTATATACTAATAATTTGTATGATTTATATGAAAAAATTGTATTATGACTCGCTTTCTGTATCATTATTTTATTTTATTTATATTAATTAATTTGACCATCTCTCCCAAAATTCCAGACTCTTCCGCTGGTGGAGCCATGACAATCTCTGGCCTGTTTGGTATATAGTAGTCCTATCTCTGTCTGCACCTAAAGTTTGAATTTGTACCTTTTGAATAGGGGTGTAAGTAGGTAAACAAGTTAGGCAGGCGCTCCCGCTCCTAATTTACAAGTCTCCCATCACACGACTCGTGACCACTCGTTCACAGTTAAATGATAGGTAATGAAAAAACGAAAGACCATAAGCGACAAAGAAGTAAATTTGTTTCTTGAGAATGTAGAGCAGGTTTGTTTTGCCAGTTTTTAATTTTTAATTTTTGTGAAGATAAAATTAAAAAAAATTAAAAATTAAAATTTAGTTTCTTTTTAATAAAAATTAAAAATTAGAAATTAAAAAATTGAAATTAGACACACCCTAGATATGCATAAAAATCAAAAGAAAGAGAAACTATTAGCTTCTTTCTTTTTTAAAATGATTTTTTTTATTCTCCTCAAAACTAGAGAGAAATAAAAATAAATTGAGAGACTTAGGACCTGTTTGTTTTAGGATTTTTAATTTTCAGTTTTCAATTTTTCTTTCATAAGAATTGAAAATTAAAAACTGAAAACAGCAAAATAAATAGGCTCTTAAAAACTATAACTTTTGAATTATATAAATATTTTATTATATTTTTTTATAATGTAACTTTTAAACAAGATTAATGAAGTTTAATTCCTTTTATTTTATTAATATATTATTTCAAATATAAAAGCGTGCAATTTTATTCCACTCTTTTCTTTTCGTTTTCTGACCCATTCGCATTAGTTTCATTCCGTTTCTAAATTACTGAGAAATCGAGCCAAACATATAGTTGCAACGAAAAATTTCAAATTTTTGTGAATTAAGAAACAAAAGGATAAGTTCTGTCACATTTTCCTGAAATATTTGTGAAATTTAGTATAAACGATTTAGACAATATTAAGATATATTTAATATTTAGCAACATAATTAAATTACAAATAATTCTCTCTTTCTTTAGGAAAGAAATATTTTTATTATTATTATTGTAAAGTCATAAAAAAAAATAAACACGCCTCAAGTAACTTTGTCCGATTCAATGGTAGCATGATGTATAAACAATATGCTGAATTAAACTATAATCGAATTACTTCATTTTCTCACTCTGTTTGTCCAAAAATAAAAGAATATATATTTTGATAATAGGATAAAGTTATATAAATTGATCAGATTCTCCCTATTAAAAAATAAAAGTAAGTTAATGTGATTAATTATATTAAGATGTATTGATAAAATAAGCAAATATTACTTTGAAAAAAAATTCAAAACTTTCAAAGATAGAATGAAACGAAAGGAAGCTAATAAGGGACTATAATTTAATATATTTTAAATCTAAAATTATGATTGTATTCCAAAAGAAAATCTAAAATTATGATTCTAATAGAAGTGAATTCTATTGAGATAAGTGTAGTTCTATTGAGATAAACAATAATTGCAAATTATATACTCCTAAAACACACTGTTAGCTAGTAGTAACATTACTTTGTGTCAAGGTGACCGCGTATGTCCTCCTGAAAATGACAAACCTCCCAATTATTGAAGTTCCCACCATTTCTTTTGGACGTAAACGCAAAGTGAGTATTCTTAGCCAATGAGTTCCATTTTACCCGCGATGACAAAGGTTATCTTGACAACTGGGACTTGTGCACGAGTGTTCGTACTCCCATGAAAAATTAATGTGACCCTGATTGTGGAAATTAGGATAGAGACACTCTGGTGAAGATTTCACATGGTTTTCGTATCTTTGATTTTCTTTGGTCTTCACTTAGTGGGATGCCAAACTAATTAACAAGCTGCTGTTCTTTATAATATAAGAGTACACAGGAACCCAAGGACTCTGCAATCCATAAGTTTTTTGAGTTACAACATTTATGCCATATGTAGTTCCTCGGTCACCCCTATGAACGAGTTTAAGCCAGATATCATTGTGAATTTTTTAGAGCTGTTAAGTTTTTCAAACTCTTAAAAGATTGTTTTTAAAAGATTATATATATCTATATTGTTTGGTAAAATAATGCTAAAGTTGCTTTCAATAATTAAAAGCTATAATAGTAATATTTAATAAATATATTACAAAATATAATTGCTCATATGATCCAAAATAACTATAATAGATATATATTTTAAATAGGATAATTTTCTATATTTATTGTCATTAAATATATTGAGGTCATATAAGTCTTTTCAGTTTTAAAGAACATAAGCCAATTCTGAAAGCACCCATGACGTGCCCCATGTACCCCTAATTTTTAAAAAATCAGGTGTAAAAGCAACTCAACTTTTCTGTTTATCAAAAAGAAATGGTAATTGCTTTATGCTTAACATAATTAGGAATACCTCCTTAAAGAGCATTATCGAACCCAACCTTAAATTTGTATAATAATCGATGTCAAAATTCATTAGAAAAAATTGATTGAATAATTATTGTAACTGTAATATCATAAACAAGTTGTTAGGGCTAATTTTCGACTATACCAAGATAATTAAACTCGAGAGTTTAAATAAAGTCGTGGACCCTATGTAAACTCGACTCACGAGCTCATACAAGTTTATTATACTAAAAAAAATAAATAGAACATCAACTTCCAAGTTGAACATTAGCACATTATAACAGTATAAATACATAATAAACCATACATAATGATAAATAGAAAAGTACATGCAATAGCACATTTCAAGTCCAATCCAACCAAAGCATAAGATCCTAATGATATAACTTAAGGAAATCCAACAATTTAGGCCTTAAAACTCCAATCCTCCAACATCTTCAATCTTATCATCAACAATTAAATCCATGATCACATGAAGCTTCATCATCAACAATTCCATTCATAATCACATTAATAGGATCATCTAAATTTGCATTTGTCATGGCCTAGTTTGAGAATGTGATCAGCATATGGGAAATCGACCCTACGAAAACCCTTATATGACATAACATACATAAAACTTAATAATTTCTAGTAGAATGTAATTTAAATAAAAACTAGGATAATACTTTTTGGTATAAGTCATAAACAATCCATAAACATTGACTAAATGACAAAACATTTGCCCCAATAAACCATACAAACCTTTCACTTTTAGTTACATAATTCGTGAAAATAACATTATTAAAAATAACTATGTATGATCCATGAATCCTGCCTATAATGTACTGGAGCGCTACTAAACATAACTGACTATACTACACTTCAAAGTGAAGCTCACCCAAAGAAGTAAACTAGCAGCTACTGGGGAGGTGTCTGTGAGGGGTCCGAAGCAGCATCTGAATCTATAAAGAAAATGAGAAGAGTGGGTTTAATCTAAAACTCAGTGAGTGGATCTTTATCCATGGCTATACATGGAAAACAAGGAAGATATATAATAGTAATGTAGCAACCAAATTATTTCTACTTATAATACATAATAATAGCAATAAACTCAGCTATGTATAAATCCTAACGAATTATAACAATTTCTCTAAGGAATTAAAAGAGATAGATTGCTAGAGATTCATAACAGTGGTGCTCTGACCCTATTGATCAAGAGTACCTAACTAAGATTTTAATGGTTTCTCGTGAACCACATCCCTCATGGACTAATCTAAGTATACGGTAACTACTCCTCCTGGGCATCATGATATACCAAGGTTAATGAATTTACTGTCGTTAACTCACAGCTTTATCTCTCTCTAATTTCCTATCCAAACGTCACTTGCAGTCAATATGCTAAATTCTCAAAGTTAAGATTATCAATTTAAAGCTTTCCATTACTTCTATAATCCACTTTCAAGTTTCTAGAATAAATACTCTTTTCCATAATTTATTGGAAACAATTAATAAAAATGATGATGTAATGGCATACAGGCATCGACAATGGTCCTATGTAATTTCTAAAAGTCATGTATTTTCATGGACGGCTATAAAATCATAATTTTCTCTAGTTTGGCATAATTGTAAAAGCATGTTAATAAGAATAAAATTTCTAAATTCATGGAAGGCTCAAACATTATATGGAAACTACTTGTAATGGACAAAAATAAAGTCATGGGCTTAAACCCAATCACCTGAAGAGGTTGAAAAAGGAGTGCTAGGACCAAACCAACGTCTGCCATGGAAGCAATAAAACTCATGAGTAAACTATAGTCATAACAGACCAACCCTATGAAAATTGGGAGAGTGTCCAAACTTGACAACAACTAATAACATAAACTCCTAATCACAAGGGAAATGAAGAAAAGGGCAGGAAAACAACACAATTTACTGACAAATCCTTAACTTAAAACATGGGAGAGGGAGGATTAAAGGAGGAAGGAAGCAATGAGGTAAGAGGTGAGCAGGGTTTGTGTTTTTAGGTTAAAAGTGCATAAGGGAAGGGTTTTTATAGTGCCGAGGGTCACTTAATGGAACTATGTTGTCTTAGATGAGTTCCAATAATGTTTGCACCGCTATAGTGGTCTAGGACCGCTATAGTAGTCAATGAGCTGACGGTAACTAAATGCACACCAATTGACCACTATAGTGTTCATCACTCCTGGACCAAAAAAGAAACTGATGCATTAACCCCCGCTATAGCAATCTCTAACTGGCATAGTAGTCACAGGGATGCAGGTTATGTATTTTTTAGGTTTTTCATGTCTATGTGGCCTTTTCGACAAGATGGGTAGATCCTAAAGGACCCAAAGATCATACTAGGCTTATCTAGGGATATGTGGATCTAAGGTGTCACATCATTCCTTGAACTCCCAAGTAGGTCACCACTATCTATTTCATCTACATTAACTTTATTCCTATAAAAAATTCTGGTTTCAAAAGAAGCTTGTAATTTCACTTTTGCATACTAGTTTACATTTTACAACCTATTTCATTTCAATTTGCAAAGGCGGAACTAAAAAAAATCCTAAACCTTACTTGGTTATGCAAAGAGGTTTACAAGAACAAAGAATAATGACAGTATTGTGTGGAAGAACAAGGACCAGAAAAGAGGATGTGAACAGGGAAGAACTAGACCAGAAGAAATCAACCCTAAAGGACTACGTGAACGACAAGAGTAAAGGCATGATCAGTAGCCAGATAAGATGAACAATAACGAGACGAACAAGGAGTGAGCCACACGAACATCGATGAGACAAACAAGCATGCAAGGCCAATGAATTGTAATATCCCAAATTTTAAATAAAAGAGTTAGAATATTTTTCGGGCTAAAAGGGTGTCAGTTACTGTTATCTATCACTCCGAGTCCTGAAATTTTTCTAAGTCTGGACCGTACATGCCCTTGGAGGGCCATATAATAGAATTATATTTTTAGGACCAAAAGTCCCGATAATTATTCCTTAGAGAAGTATAAGTTAAAGAGTGAATTTTTATGAATTTTTCGAAACCTTTAAACATTCCGTTTCTAGAGTATAAGTTTATAAAACTGTAAGAATTCCCGGATTTGAACTAAAACCTAAAATTTAGATTTTGATTGGTTTGGATTTTGATTTTTATAATATTTTTTTGAATCCAAATAGGGGGTATTCCCTTATTTACATTTATATTTAAAAGTTAAACTTTTATTTTCTATTAACTTTAATTAAGAAATGTAATAAGTGAGTTTTAGAGATGGGGGACTATAGAGACTATTATGAGGAGTGAGAAACTATCCTAGAGAGTGAAAATCCATTCTGGTGAGTGCTGCAGCAGTCAGCAGAACAGTGGAAGTGAATTTTTATGCTCACTAGTGAGCACTGCAGCGCTCAACAAAATAGTAAGGCGGTGCGTAGTAAGCTCTCGGGTGAGCGCCGCAGCGCTAAGAGCGTTGTAGCGCTCGACAGATGACTTAAAAACCCCTGTTCGGGGTCCAGAACCTTCATTTCACCCAAAACACCACTCACGCCCCTAGGAAACGCGAAACTCTTGTCCCCAATCTCTCTCTCTCCCATTTTCATCAATCTAATATCAATCTTTCACTTCCAAGGCTTCAAGGTAAGAGATCTTGATTTTTCCTCTCATTTTCTTCCATTTCCTCCTTGTTCTTGAGGTTGGTTTTGCTATTCCTCCATATTATCCAAGAGGTGGAGCTCCTCCTTGGTGTTAGAGTTAGATATGAGTTATTTAGTGCTTTCTAGAAGTTAATCTAGAGTATTATGGCTCCTATGTCAGATACTACTATTGTTCCTGCTCCAAGGAGCTCTGTCAATGTAGATTCTTCACTGTTCACCCCTCTAGGTGAGTGGGTTTGCATTTGTTATCTCTATGTTATGTATTAGAGTTATTTTCATAAAGATATATTCGATTTTAGAGATTTCTGCAAAAAGGACTGCGATTTACTGTTGGATTATATGTTTTAAAGCTATTGATTTTAGAGCATGAAATGTATTTTTTGAGAAAACTCATGAGACCATTGTTGACAATATGATTTTATTTAGAGTTGGTTTAAACTGTGATTATCAAAGATTTATGATCATTAAGACGTTTGTTTGATATTGAACATGGATTATGTAAATGATTGATAAAGAACTATGAGCTTCTGAAAAATGTTATTATGATTTTAGAATTTATAAACTTATGAAAGGATGTTATTGAAAATTGATTTAGAAACTCAAATAAAAAGGGATTTTAGAGCTGGAATCTTCATAAGATTCAGAACAGTTGGCGGCTACATATTCTGTGAGCTGTTGAAATCACAATTGTCTTTAGAGAGTGATCCCTTGGGCATGATTTCATAGCCACAATTATGCTAAGGTCAGACTGTTAGAATCAGATAGATTCAGAGCTCACAGAGATTGTTTATCTAGTTTAGGCAGTAGCTATAGAGAAACAGACAGCGAGTTAACGACTGAATGATTGTTAACCTTGGTACCAAGTTTCCTAAGGGCAATCTCATAGAGCGGAGCAGAGAATGGAACCTATTCAGGTATCCAAATTCATTATGGAACCTATTCAGGTATCCAAATTCATTTCTATAAGAACCATAGAGCAGAGAAACATTTACATTATAATTGATATATATAATTACAGAGCAGAGACTACTATTTCTTTAGGAGCTACTATATTGTGTTATTTGTATGATTTTACTCGTGAAAATAAATTTAGAGAAATTGTTTTAAGTGATAGCCTGATGATTATGAAGGTTGTTTTAGAAATATATGGATGCCTGGTGATGTTAGACTATCAATATTATTTATGTTTTTATGATATTATACATTATTTCCTTGATATCCCATGGAAAGGGGTTTCAAGTGATGATTCACTCACTGAGTTTTGTTTACAAAACTCACCCCTCTCCTTTATCCTTTTTCACAGATAGAGCAATTGCTGCAGAGTGTTCTCAATCATCATCCCCTACCAGCACTAGAGTTTCAGTGGTAAGCTTCACATAGGTGAAGTGGCTATAGTTGTCTAGAGTGCTCCAGTACATTGTAGGCAGGATCCCGGACCTAGAGCATGTTTTGTTTTTGCATTCAGCATATTAAGATTATATTTTGATTTGTATATAATGACCCAGACATTTAACAAACTGTATATGATTTGTATGTATAGATACTTCATGATTTTGAAACTCGAGAGACTATTACAAGATTTTAGATATAATGATGTTGATTTCAGAGAACAGATGATTTATATGCAAAAAAGGAGAAAATTTTCTATCTTTCATAAATGTTAGAGCAAAGTATGTATGCAAAATTAGTAAACAGGTCAAAAAGGCTTGCGTAAGAATGAGATTTCTCACGTGCCGATTACGTGCCTAAATTGGGTCGTGACATGAACGTAATGGATGCTCCAACAACAGCATGAGCAGTAGCATGAATGGCGATAGTGAGCAATGGCCTAGTGAATTGAAGATTGAAGGGTGATCGGTGATGAACAACAGTCCTAAGGCTTCAATCGCTTCGAAAAGTGGGCATAAGACTAGCCCTTAATGCCCCTATGTGTGTTTTGAAGGACTGCATTAAAATGGCATCATTTTGATGCCGAATACAATGCCATTTTGTCTTTTTTGGCCTCCACTAGTAAACTCATGAAATCGATTATAAACTCACGATTCCGTCACAGTTTGACCATGTTTGATTGAGTTTACCTAAACCTTCTGAAGTCTACCCATAAACAAGTTTAAATGCGAGTCAACTAGATTTTGAAGTCTGAACTCGTAAACTCTGATAAGTTTACGAGTTAACACATGATTTTGAATATGAAATGTACGTGATTATTGTTCTACCATTTGTTTTGAGATATTTTGTAGGAAATTTATCAGTAAAGATGGAGTATGTTTGACAGATGCTAGGTTAAAAGGTTATCTGTGACGGTGAATATTACACCTTGAAGGAGTGAAGCGCCATGTGATCTTGAGATTATAAAATGAAAATGCCAAAACACCTTAAAAGAGAGAAAGACATGTGAGGAGATTCTTTAAATTGTTGGTAGTACGCTTATTGTCAGTGTTTTCTTGTGTAGGTACTACTATCCTCTTAGGAGTTTAGCTTATATTTAAAAATGAGTGCAGCTTAAAAGAGAAGTGATACACATTGAGTGAGGTGAGATCTTGAGTGTTGAGTGATACACTCAGAACGAAAATCTCGAGTTCCATCAAAATGATACACAAAATGTGAGAGAACCTTTTGAGGTTTATGTGAGATTGTTAATCGTGGTGTGTGTTGGCGTATGCATGTGTTGATGTGTTGGTGTGTGTGGGTTTTATGTGTGTTATACAGAGGGAGAGAGGGGGTGCGTGTGTGTGTGTGTGTTGACATGAGCTCATGATGGGCTATTTCTGGATATGTTTATGAAGGATTTTCAAGTATTTTGGTGATGAAAGTATGCTAGAATCAAAATTCTGAAAGCTGAAGTTAGGACATGAGGCCATAATGAATGGTTTTGAATTAAAAGACATATGGGCATCATATCTACTATGTCCTTTGACAAGAAATAGTGTTGTTCAAAGGATCATGTTTTCATATTCCATGATGGAAAGGAATAAGCCTGCGATTATACTTAACATGCAGTAAAGTAGACTTGATGGCCTTGCCAAAAGGGCTAATATGGTGCTTCTCTACAAGTGTTTTACTTATATATGGTGGTCCATGCTCATACAAAAAATGCAGTTAATTTGGGAAGTTGACATTTCATAGAGATAACATCCTAGGGGTACATGATTTGTATGTTTAGGATAGTGGTAAAGAAAGAGTGGACAAAGATGGCAGTTATGCTTCACAAAAATATGAGGGACAGTTGTAATATTGATGATGGAATATGATGAGAAGGTGAGTACACTTAAACCTCTAGCTCTATTCAATTAGGGAATGGGTATTTTGGTTATGGCAATCTTCTTTTAGCATTATAGAGTAAGTGTTACATAAGATGTGGTTTCTTTTATGGTTACATTGGATATCTAGCTTGATGCTGGTTTTGTAATTTGATTGATAGTTCTCTGATTTACTAGTATCTTTTTTCATCCTTGGTTTAAGGGTGATATGTCATGACCCGTCTTGGAAATGTGACCGGTATGTGAGGAATCCTATCTCCACATAAGCCTTCTGGGTGATGTGGCTTTCTAAAAGCTTAATTTATCAATACATATAGTAATTAAAATGTGATTTTTTTGAAATCTCTAGCATTTTTCTAATTAAAATATCATTTAATTTCATAAATTGAAAGTACTCAATAATTTTAATCTTTGAAAACTGAATTACAAATACATCTCTAATTCATCACATAAATCTTTATCCATAATTTACATTTGAATTGCATACTTGGATTATAAGAACATCCACATAAATACTTCAATCTGAGAAATTAAATATATAGTCTGAAAATAAATGCATGGTTGGATCCTGCCTATACATCTACTGGAGTACTCTACTCTAACATAGTCCTACTATAGGCCTTACTGCAAAGTAAGACTCACCACTAGGAATAACTACATATATGGAACAAGAATCCGAATCATCTCTGAACCTACAATTGTGAGAGGAAGGGAGAAGGGTGAGTCAATGGACTCAGTGAGTGAGTTCTCATCCATCACCCACATGGGACAACCAACAAATATAATATAATATACATGCAACAATCATAAACTATTTGATATTCATATCTATAACTATATATAGAAAAGATATCTCTGTATTTATAAATTCATAGAAAACATTTCTAAATTCTTATCCTAACGAGCAATCATTTTCCATATATATACATAATATTATGAGAAATCATCAATAATCTCTAAAAATGTAAATAATAGTACTCTAATAGAGAAACATGGATTTCTAGTTATGCATTGCATGACGATATATTCTCTAGATATGCATTTCAACCATAGCATAGCGAATTTTATAATCTCTAGGATCCCTTAAGGATCCGAATCGAACACCTAACTAGGTTTCATCTCTACTCTATAAGAATGCCCATAAGGACAACTTGATACCAAGGTTAACGATCGTTTTTCCCAGCCGTTAACTCATTGTTTATTTCTCTATAGCTACCGTCTAATCTCTAAATCATAACAATAAATTATTTCTCTAAATCAAGTTATAATCATACTCTACCTCTTTTAATAAAATTATTTTAAATCTAAAGGGTAGATACTCTGTCCCTCGCGAATGCGGGTCCTTAAATCTTAGTACTCTGAGAGTTCTGGACTCATATAACTCTAACAATTTGGCTTTAACATAACTGTGACTGTGAAAATTGAGCCCAAAGGCTCACCACTTGTAGGTATTCTGATTTCAAACCCACAAAATATGTATGTGACAGTTGCTAAGAATCATACTGAATTCCATACTTTTTGGTACCATAAAACTGGAGTTTTAAATTTATACCTTTACTAATATATTTTTCATATACTTGAAATCTCTAATATCATAGTTCAAAACACTAGACTTCATAAACGTAAAACTTGGAAATCAATTGATGTATTTATTTATAAAGCTGGGTCATACTCTTATTTCATATTTCTCTAACATATATAAATATATTAACTGAATATAAAAAAAATAGTTGAAATCTAAATCTTGAAAACAAAATGATGTCATAAATACATAAGAACATATTTATTTATTTATTTTTCTCAATTTAACATCTTGTTAAATCATACATTTTGCAACAAATCTTTTCATGAATATATAAAACATTTTCATAGCACTCAATATATCAATAATAGTCCCATGTTTTTCTAAATTTCATTTTCATGTTACAATCAAAATTATAATATTTACCAACTATATCATAACTCGAAAAATCATAATTCATACATAATCTTGTCACCAACTTCATATATATAATGAACATAATGCATAAAGCATAATTATAATGACTAAAATAAGGTCATGAGTTTGAACCCACTCACTGTTTAGAGCCGAGATGTAAACACCACCAACTTGACATTGAAAGCTTGGAATGACACCAACAATTGCCGTAAAAGAACCATATACTCTAGATTAAACTCTAAAATAACTTTAATAACATTGAGCGAACATCCTCACTTGACAACTATGAGAGAAGGGCGAGCATCCTCACTTGACAACTATGAGAGAAAATAAATACCTATACCAAGAATGTGAAAGAATATGAAGAACATAGACAAAATCTATCAACATAAACATACTTTGATGATTTAGGGGAGCTAGATTTTAGAAAAAAAGAGAGAAATCTGCTTAAAGAGGGGGCTTAGGGTTCTTGTTCGAGGAAATAAGGGAGGAGGAAAGTGAGGAGTGGGTTTTATAAAGAAAAAGAGGGCTGAGAGTGAAACGGCATCATTTGGGTAGTGTTATGTGAAACTGACACTGCTATAGTGGTCTATACCATTCTCCGTCCCCGCACTACCACTTATGACCGCTATAGTGGTCCTCAAAACATGAAACGCCTTATTTACGACCGCTATAGCTGTCCTGGACCACTATAGCGATCCTCAAAACATAAAACATGCAAGAACTGGACCTTGTGACTGCTATAGCGGTCTTGGACCGCTATAGTGATGACAGAAATCCCCAGTTTCACCATTTTACTGTCACATGACATCTGGTTGTCTCAATACTCATTCATTTACTATTGTCCTCATTTATTTTACTCTTCATTAACTTTAAAATATAAATGTAAATAAAGAAATACCCACCATTTGGATTCAAATAAAATATCTAAAAAATAGAAACTCTAACCAATCAAAATCTAATTTTTGAGTTCTAATTTCAAAAAGTTTCAGAATTCCTACGATTTTCTAAACTTGTGGGCTAAAAACAAAATATCTAGAGATTTTCTAAAATTCGTTAAAAATCACTCTTCAACTTATTTTCTCTAAGGAACAATTATCGGGACTCTTGATCTCAAGAATATGGCTCCATCATATAGCCCACCAAGGAGGTTTAGAGCTCCAGACTTAGTGAAATCCCAGACTCGGCAACATGGGTGGGTCTTAGGGGACCTTGAGGTCATGCAGAACTCGTCTACTGACACGTGTACCTGGGATATCACAATCTTCCCCCTTAAAAGATTTGGTCCCCAAGTCTAAACTAAGATAACTGGAAGTTCAAAGAGTTGGAATACTTAATCCACATGGGGTTTCAAGAATGGGCCTAAATGCCCGAAACACTCTAACATGACACTATGCTATACTAGCTGATACTCTAGGAGACAATGCCATCTTCAAGGCCATTGCTCTGTTACTCTAGCTGAGGATGCCGATTGTCACATCTGGGTGGCTTCACCACCAAGGATAGCCCTTTCCCATCGAGGCAACAATGGCTCCAACCTTGACATTTACTCTAGGATGCTCCACCTTCAAAGGTAGCCCTTTCTACAGTGCAAGTTCTAAGGGCAAAAACTATGCTCCGCTTCCTCATGCATTCGAGAGCTCTCGAAGATTAGAGGGCTAAATGTCACTTTTGTCCTTGCTCTGTTTTCTCTTTCTTTTGTATCTAACATCAGCTAATACTACAGGGAATCTCAGTCCTCGGTTCCTAGACTTTCTCACTCTCTACATGTGTCATGTGTGGAAATTAAACTACTTTATTCGTTCACGTAGAAATATGCAAAATAAACATGGTCCTTAACTAGCATATGCATCACACAAATCAACCAAAGATAACATGACTTGCTCTAAGATTTTTGAAACAACTTATTATGATAACATGCATTCTTATTACTGCACTGAGCCCCTTAATTTCCTATTATTGTGTTACAGGGCCATAACTTGAACTTGACCATTTCATTTCAATTCCTTTCATCTAGCTTACATGCATGGTTCTAGGGAAAAAAAATATGCACATACAACCTCCTCAAGTTACTCTAATCACATCTCTGTAGTGCTAACTCAAGTAAAACTATCATACATGCATATAGTACTCTAATTCATGTCATATAAGCTTCAAGTAATATCACTTTTGCACACATAACATAGAAAGGAAACATTCCCCAAACAAGCATAACTTGTTAAAACATTCAACCTTGAATTCAAGTCATTTTCTATGAGCATGAAACAAAACTTTTTAGGATTCTTGAATCTGAATATCTTAAATCTTACACAAGTAAAACATGTTTCTAAATTCCTCCATTCCATTTTAAGAACTAGTCATGGTGGGGTGATATTATTGAACTTCTTTGAGAAAAACTTTCTTCTATAATTTGCAAAATTTTGGCCAACAGCCTCATGCTTATTTTACTCAATTGCAATCATAGTAACCCATTCTAACATGAAAAACTTATTTCATTCAAGTGAATCCTTTCTTTAAGGGTATTCCTAATCTTGTTTATAGTTACACATGCAATCCTAGTACTCCATCCTTCAAAGCTATAAATATCACAACAGAATCAATCCTTTGGGCATTGATAAAATCTTCTACCACTAAGTTCGTATGAATTCTAGTAAGGAGAAAGAAAATATTTATAGCTTACAATATTTCATTTCATGCATGTGGTTAGAAGAGAAACAACTAGCGGCAAGCAAAGAAATCAATAGCAATTGACATGCATAATGGTCTATTACATGTTCAAAACTAAATTAGCATTTCCTATCATGTTATTCACATAATGGGTATGCATACTATACTCATATCATGCAAAGGCACAAACTCTAAAATAAATCATGCAACAATGCATTTTTGTTTTTTTTGAAACATGACATGCAAGATGTTTATGACATCAAAGATTTCTTTAAATAATTTAACACATCATAACCAAAGCATCAATCCTATAGTATGCCTATATTCATGATTCTTATGCTCATTAGGATTCTACCTATTAACTCTAGGTCACTCCCATGCGAACTCTCTTCTTCTGGGGTATTAAGTTTCTCTACTCTTTGGCTTGTAATTCTCTGAGGTAATGGGCAATCTTTCCTTTTGTGCTCTCTTTGACTGCATTCAAAGCAGGTGGTTGTGCCTCGTAGGCATTGACCTCTATGGCATTTTCCACTTGTTCAACAAACTGGGTGTGACTAACTGGTCTGCGCTAAACTCCACAAATCTAGCTGGCTACTGCATTAACCTTTTACTTTACGATAATGGGACATGTCAGGGCAGGGCACTGAGAGGGGTGGCCCTAGCCAACGGTACTCGTGTCTGACCTCTATCTAAGCTAGTTATTCTTGTTTGTGCTTCTTTTTAATGCACTTCGGTATTAGACATGCTCACTGACTATTTCTGACCGATTTGAAATGGCTCACTCAAGGTGCCATACACAACTAATACACAAACTAACATGGTGCTACCGTCGTGGCGATAGTTATGCTAATTAACGAATGTCATAACTTAACCGAGATGAAAAAGAAAAGCATAAAATCGGATCAAGAGCTCTAAGAAATGACAGAGACTCTAACTGAACCTAGATATGACTAACCCTTCCTATAGGCCTCAAATAACATTGCATTGACGCAAATGGCTGTAGTTCTATTTACATAAACTCCATGCTATTTGTGGACACTTGCTCTAGTACCATGTAGGGAAACCTAATGCTCTGATACCATTTTGTCATGACCCGGCTTGGGAACATGACTGGTACGTGAGGAATCACATTATCACATAAGTCTTTTGGGTGACGTGGCTCTCAAATGCTTAATTTATCAGTAAATATAATAATCAAAATGTGATCTCTTTGAAATCTCTAGCATTTTCTCTAATTAAAATATCATTTAATTTTATAAACTGAATGTACTCAATAATTTTAATCTTTGAAAACTGAATTACAAATACATATCTAGTTCATCACATAAATCTTTATTCGTAATTTACATTTCAATTGCATACTTGGGCTATGAGAACATATGCATAAATACTTCAATCTCTGGAATTGAATACATTGTTTGAAAATAAATAAATGGTTGGATTCTACCTGCACATCTACTGGAGCACTCTACTCTAACATAGTCCTGTTCTAGGCCTTACTGCAAAGTAAGACTCACCACTGAAAATAACTGCGTCTATGGAATAGGAATCCAAATTATCTCTAAACCTGCAACTATGAGAGGAAGGGAGAGAGGTGAGTCAACGAACTCAATCAGTGAGCTCTCACCCATTACCCACATAGGACAACCAATGAACATAATATAATATACATGCAACAATCATAAATCATTTGATATTCATATCTACAATTGTATATAGAAAAGATATCCCTATATTTATGAATTCATAGAAAGCATCTCTAAATTCTTATTCTAGCTAGAAATCATTTTCCATACATATACATAATAGCTCTTAAATCAAATATTCTCTGAAATCATCAATAATCTCTAAAAACGTAATGATGTCATAAATACATGAGAACATATTTATTTATTTATTTTTCTCAATTTAACATATTGCTAAATCATACATTTTGCAACAAATCTTTTTATGAATATATAAAACATTTTTATAGCACTCAACATATCAATCATGGTCTCATGGATTTCTAAATTTCATTTTCATGCTACAGTCAAAATTATAATATTTACTAGCTTTACCATAACTTGAAAAATTATAATCCATACATAATCTTGTCTCCAACTTCATATATATAATGATTATAATGCATAAAACATAATTATAATAACTAAAATAAGGTCATGAGGTTAAACTCATTCACTATTTAGAGCCGGGAGTATGTGGGCACAACCAACTTGACTTTGAAAGCTTGGAATAGTACCAACAACTGCCATAGAGCAACCATATACTCTAGATTAGACTCTAAACACCTATAGGTAACTCTAAAATAACTCTAATAATATTGGAGGAGCACTTCCACTTGACAACAATAAGAGAAAATAAATTAAATACCCATACCAAGAATGTGAAAGAATAGGAAGAACAGAGACAAAATCTATCAACATAAACATACCTTAATGATTTGGGAGAGTTAGATTTGAGAGAGGAAGAGAGAAATCTGCTTGGGGGAAGGGGTTTAGGGTTCTGGTTCGAGGAAGTGAGGGAGGAGGGGAGTGGGGAGGGGGTTTTATAAAGAAAAAAAGGGCTGAGAGTGAAACGGCGTTGTTTGGGTAGTGTTCTATCAAACTGACACCGCTATAGCGTCTATAGCAGTCTATGCCATTCTCCCCCAGCGTTGGTCACTTATGACCGCCATAGCAATCTTGGATCGCTATAATGGTCCTCAAAACATGAAACGCCTTACTTACGACCACTATAACGGTCTGGGACTGCTATAGTGGTCCTCAAAACATAAAACATGTGAGAACTGAACCTTATGACCGCTATAACGATGACAGAAATCCCCAATTTCATCGTTTTACTATCACATGGCATCTGGTTGTCTCAATACTTATTTATTAATTTCCTCATTTGTTTTACTTTCCATTAACTTTAAAACATAAATATAAATAAGGAAATACCCCCATTTGGATTCAAATAAAATATCTAAGAAATCAAAACTCCAACCAATCAAAATCTAATTTTTTAGTTCTAGTTCAAATTCTGGAATTGCTACGATTTTCTAAACTTGTGGGCTAAAAATGAACATCTAGAGGTTTCCTAAAATTCGTTAAAAATCACTATTCAACTTGTTTTTCTCTAGGAAACAATTACTGAGACTCTTGATCCCAAGACTCTCGCTCTATCATATGGCCCTCTATGGAGGTGTAGGACTCTAGACTTAGCGAAATCCCTGACCCAGCAACATCGATGGGTCTCGAGGGACCTTGAGGCCGTACAGAACTCGTCTACTGACACGTGTACCTATGTTATCACATGATAATAATTATTGAAAAAAATGTGTGTAAGTCAGTCGAGCGACATTTACTAATGGTGGGTCTTGGGGTATTTATTGAGATTTCCCCATACACAATCCTTTAATAACTGCCTTCTTTTGAAATAGATTCCCACTTCAAGGAATAACACATGTGACCTTGCCGATTTGCTAGTAGTCCATCTTCTCGGCTAAAACACTTTAGTAATTGTGGGACTTCATTGGCTTCTTCTCCATCAACTAAATTATCTTTTTTATTATCAACAAACATAAGTTATTTAGGACACAGTCATTGGTCCTTCAATTAATCCTAGTAATATTTTTTGTGCCAATACAAGTAATACAAGAACAAGAATTCCAATATAAAATTTAAATCCGGATCTTATACTATCCCTTCATTGAGGGACGTTGTCTAAGCTGTGGAATCAATGCATCGTTTGAACCATTAAAGAAAACTTCCTTTATTTTCATTTCTTTTTATTGAAAAGCAAAAGTGACTTTTATTTTATGAATTTAATTTGTGTATACTTTTGCTGTAAATTTTTTTTACAAAGATATCTAATCATATATGTATTATCACATTACCAAATTATTTGATTTAACCACACACAACTATAAATACCTGACAAATAGAAGCATATGATTGGACGATAATATAAAGCCTTTTTACACTGATTATAATATCTTATTACATATCGTACACTTAATAATAATATTATATAAACACGGTCTGCAACTCAATTCATAAGCCATTTCTTAACACTTGAATTTATTTATTAATTTTGTGAATTGTATGTTAAAACTTTTCCGCTCTTTAACATTATCTTCATTTCTTTCTTTCATGGTCGACATACAACATTATCTGCGAAATTAATTCATCTCATTTTCCTGATTGTTTATACCAGCTTTTCAATTGAAGTTGAAGCCCCACCCAAAAATACAAATTGAAGTGGAAGATTTTCAATTTTTCATTTCCGGTATACATGGTCCAAGACGTACAACAAGTACAATTGAGAGAAAGAAGGTTGACAAGCAATTCATAACTGCGGCATAAAACATCTGCCTTTCACTATCCGCATGTGCGCATGCAAACGTGTGAAGGAATAGAATACTTATGAAAAAAAAAAAATAGGGATAGAGAGAGAGAATCTATCTGGACTTTGTCCATAGAAAATTAGATTATGGAACAACAATAATATATTCCGTTTTCAACAGGAAGTTAAGGGACGCAATTTGAACCGCCCCTTGACTAAATTCTGGGGTGGTGCCAATTTCTTGAACTCATCTACGATCTACAGTTTGTTGTGGCGGCCGGGAGTAATCAAGAACCCGCTTTCTTCCACTCTGCCAAACGCCGTAAAAATTGTCCAACCTGTAAACCAAAAAAATAAACAGTCATTTATGCTCAGATTTATTATGCATATGAAAATGAAGTACAAGATTAATGATTGAAAACTAGACATCCTCAAACATCCAAAAGATTATGAATCATGGTAGATTGGGTAATATTGGACTCCTCAATAATTACCTCTGCGGGATCTTGCAAAGTGTAGGAAGCATCAGTTTCTTTTGGAATTTGAGAAACAAGAATCCCAATCCCGTGGCCCCTACTGCGCAGAACCTGTTACAATTATATTCAAAGTGTTAACAAGTTAGAATAAGAATATCAGTGGAATATATAATAGCAATAATTTTTAACAAGTTGGCAAGGTGGCGGGATTTGTTACCTTAAAAGCATCCTCATCAGTTCGATCATCACCAATGTAGATTGGAAATACGTTATTGGAATTCGCATAACCTAGAAATCAGCAAAGAATATGGAGTTAGGAGACATACCTATGGCTAATTATCATATACTCCATATATTTGAAAATATGTGTTTTTCATTTTTTAAATTCATTCATAAAGTAATATCACATTATTTTATAAATAAATTTAAAAAATGAAAAAAATATTTATTTTGAAACAGAAAATAGTAATAGTATACCAACTCTTTTTTAAGGCTATTTTGTGGCCAATTCTCCGGTGTGCTTTTTAATGCTTTTTTTCAAGACTATTGAAGGCCATTTATTAAAAAATATGGTAAACCTTTTCTTGTTGGAGAAAGGAGAAAACTTTATTCAACTATATTTTTATGAGATAAACGCATCAAATATACCGTTGTATAAATGCGCGAGAGCATTCACAAATTTTTGCATGAATACTCACCTAATGACTCTAGCAAGAATTCTATAGCCTTGCCCTTGTCCCATTTTATGGTTGGACGGATCTCAAGCACTTTTCTCCCTTGGGTTAGCCTAAGTTTTGGGTACTCATTCAGCACCGATTTAACTTGCTCTGCCAATGCTGGCCAGCGCTAAAAAAACCAAAAGGTTGAAATGGTTAGATATAAAACAATATTATTAAAAATAATCTGACCCATCAATTTCAGCTGTTATGTGCCCGTGCGTGTGTTCGGTGAGGGAGTTATTAAATTTTTGTTGGCTGTGGGTATGTACCTTTTCGTCAACACACCGAAAGTGCACGGACAAGCAAAACTTGTTATTTTCAACCTTAGCCCCCGGAACAGATTTTATTTTTTCTCCCAAGATCTTGTACACCTGACCAAACAATGAAAAATGATAAGGTCACAGTTAATTGTGTTATTACCCAAATGATGGCTGGGAATAAATGGGTGGTTCAATTCGTTGGTAAAAATGAAACAAACCTCATCGATCATGGGCAGGAATTGACTCGCAGCTTGGAAGAGCGCTGCTCCATTACCCTGGAACAAAAGAGAAAATAAAGAATCTAAGCAAACAATTAATAGCAAGATTAAAATCTTCATCAGAAGATATTATAATAAGTTAGGGAGTTAGGGTGGTTTGTTTAGGTATTTTTTGTAATATTATAATTTCTTAATTACAAAAATTATTTTTCATGTAAACTACTACTCGCATTAATCTTCATAAAAAATAAGTTTTAATCAAAAAATCATTTAAAAAATGAAATAAATGAACCCTTATTTTATTTTTAAGAATGACTTCTAAAGTCTTTTTATTTTTTTGAAAAAAACTTAGTTAAAAACGATTATTCTTCACCTAAAATAAACAAATCCAAAAATGTCATAATTTGTTTCTAGAAACTATCTCACTTTCTTATGATTTCGGCCTTTTATTGGTCCAGTGATGTCCATGCCGTGGCTTCCAGCATAGTACAGCTCTCCCAATCTTACAAAGTCATATACCTGAAAGAAAATAAGAAAATTAATTATCAGTCCAGGAACATGATTAGTTTCCTTTTTCTTAAAAACAAAAAATTGCTCCTGACATATTTGCTTTGAAGAAAAATGTACCTTGCTAATGCACCTTCCGCTAACGATTGCTGTGGGAAAATGTTTTGCTATCTCCTTCAGTGTCGCTCTCATCTGATTTAAGCCAAAAATAAAGGGGAAATCAGTTGCAGATAATTGTTTTATTCTATTGAAGAACAGAAATTTTCTTAACCCAAATTTTCATGCATTATTGAAAAAACAATGGGGATGTGATGGAAAGTTTTTATTCTTTATGTTTTGGGTACATGAAATTTTTAAGATTTATTATGTCAAATTAACACAATTACCAATAATAGGATTGGAATTTTCAACCAGTTATACGTCAATTTCTAGTGTAGAGATGGTGTCCAAAAAAAGATGATTACAAATAACATGATTGAAGAATTCATCAGAGTTGAAGAAAAATAACACACAAAAGGGTAATAACCTTTTTGTTCATGAATGCTTTATCTGGATCTGCCACAATTGGGGAGAGAGTTCCATCATAGTCAAGAAAGGTCACAATTTGTTTCCCTTTCGAATTACATATTATCTCATCAAACATGCTCAGCGCCGATGGATGACAAAGCTGCAAGACAGTTTGAGAAACAGAACAGAGTCAAGTCATCATCATAAGCATTGAAGTTTGATTCACAAATGGAAAGGCCTATATGTTTAGTTATGCTTACAATCCAAGGATTTTTGTCTTGGTTTTCTGAGCTAAGCGTGTTGTTGGATTTGACTCGAGTAGGGGAAGAGGCTCTCATTGATTCAATCCACGTGTTAACTTTGGCTCCTCCTTTGCCACCACCATCCTCCAACGTGAAGAGAAGCCTCTTCTGGTATTGACCCAAAAACCCACCAACCAAGGCCATTGATTCGGGCACTTGTGCCCTTGGCAGAAGAGTTGAGGTCGAAATCGACACTGCCAACTCCACGATCTTATTGACACGTGATTTCATAACAGGTGCCACTACATTCTGGCTTGTCATATTCTCTATTTCTCTCTGTCTATCTAGCTATCTATAATTTTGTGAATATATATCACCAACGCAAAGGGTTATTCTCTGTTCAGTAATGACAAATGTGAAGGGGATAATATTTGGAAGAAACTTTGGGGGAAATGAAAAGAAAGGGTAGAAGGTTTAGAGGAAAACAGAGAAGAACAGAGGCGGGTGGTGTGGTGTGCTATGTGGTTGCATCCTCTGCTCAAGGAGGGATTTATAGGGAAAAGGATGGAAGAGGGGGAAAAAAAAATAGAAAAAAGAATAGAAAAAGTCCCACTCGCCTTTTACACTCTTTGGTTCAAGTCACAAACAACTGAACAAGGCCCCTCCGGTCAATTTATGAACTCGCTTACACGGAGAAAGTGAGTAAACAGTCAACCTCCATGTTTTCCTTTTCTTTTTTTTGCCCCCCCATGATGGCCCTTTGTACTTTTCAGCAACTTATACTAAATATGAAAGATGAAGGGGCCACAACATAATTATACCAAGGCAATAAGGCACAGCTTCCTCCCTTTCGAATTTTTTTCAACTGAAGTATAATAGTGAGGCTAGGATTCTTTAATGCTGTAATGGCAATTTCTTAAAGGTTTCCCAGTTTCTTTTTTAAGCACTAGGGGATTTCATTAAATTAAATTACCATAAGTGACGGCATTATTAGAAGTAGATAATTAAAAACATGTCCATGGACATTACATAACTTTATTAAGAATTTGAGCAAATCTCCATTTACCATTTTATGATTAATCATTTGATATTCTCAAAGGAATAAATATATATGGGTTATGATCAAGTTACACCATTTATAACTTTTAATGAAATAAATTTTTTGTCAATCCAACCATTGAGTTACAATTACTTATAATAAAAATCATTGGTGTCAAATTTCATAAAAATTGAACATCAATAGTAATGCAATCATATAGTTCTTACTTTTGTTCATTTTGATTTTGATATATATAAAAACTATGCCAAACAATTTTAGATTAATTTGAAATTTTATAGACTTGATCTACGTGATATGAGTTTCTAATTTAAAGGTGAGTTTTATAAAAATTTACACCAATAAAAAGTTATTCAACGGTGTAACATTTTCTTAAAGTTACACCGCTATAACTTGATCCTATATATATATATATATTCAACTAAAGTGTCTCAACAATTTATATACCAAGGTTTAGAAAATCGGATTGAATATCGAACAAGTCAAGACAAGGGTTTAGAGGTTCAAACCTGTTCAATGGGGAGTTCAACCGGAATATAACCGGTATATAATAAAATATTTATTTATATAAATATATAAAAATAAAAAATAAAATATATGTCATAAATAACTAAAAATTAAATTAGGCATCGGTAAAACCTATAGAATATAACACAATTAATCTCTTAATTAAAATAAACATTATCCATATGGATCAAATGTCTCAAGTTACTAGTTTTCATGCCTAAAAAAAAAAGAATTAGGAAAAAAAAAAGAGATTTTGACTGGTCGGTTTGCCCGGTTTACCAGTTCCCGGCTGGTTAAAAGCAATTCTTGACCTATCCTTTCTTCACTAGTTTTCAGGGCCAACCCTGATGAGCAATGAGACAGGTTCAGTTCAAAATTCGACCAACCGGTCCGGTCTAATTTTCAGAACCTTGCTATAAACATGGATTTGTATATAAAATTTTTGATGAAATTTTATAGATTTTTTTTATAATGAATTTTCTACATTTGATCACTTGTGAAGAAGATTTTAGACAATTTAGTCTAGTTGCCTTGGTGATATATTAAATTAACCAGACGAAAATCAGGGTTTTCAGTCAGGAGCTCTGACCAAAGGAACAGTGATGAACGGTGGAAGAGTGAATTTCTCTACTTCCGCCCTGTGTGGCAAGACATAGTAAAAAAAAGCACTACGTTGGTGCTCTAGCCTTTGGGGAATGGAAAAAATCAAGGAACACATAATTTACCTAACTCTAATAATTTTTATTGTCTTGAACTTCATGGGGTAATTCGCGCGCCAACCAATAGATTATTTGCATACGAAATCTTTCTAATGGTAACATGCATGCATTGGCAAGGGCAACTTTTAGATGCTAATGTTGATTTGCTTAATTATACATTTATATAATAAACATATAACAAGAATAGACTGAGAGAAAAATAAGAACCTAATTAGCTAATTTAAAATTGTTAAACCCATCCAACCGCATAATTGAGGGATGAGCATTGTTAGAAATTGGAAGTGTCTATATGATAAAAATGCTTGTATGAACACAATTCTAAGGATATTTTGTTAGACACACTCACATAAAAGCTTAAATAAGTATATGTTAATTAAAGTTGATAGGTCCCATTTTATTGCAAGTGTGTTAAAAAATAATGAGTTAGACTTTTGTGTATATAACAATAGTTTCATATTGCTTGTGTTGTGTTTACTCTTTAGCACACGGTTTATTATTCATGACAATATCAAAGAGAATATCTTCAAAGAGAAATGCCGTAACAATCATGATTAACTTAAAATTAAGGCATTTATTCATTCGCTCGTTTCATTTCCCTACCTTCTCTCCCGATGTGACCTTTTGAACCCTCTTGGGAAGGTGTTAGTTAGAAGTTCCAAACTATGGAGAGTTTATACCACACATTGTTTTAAGTTGGTATTGCGGTTGTGGATATAGTTGTAGTTGTGATTGCGAAAAATGCGATTATCACAACGCACATTATAGTTAATGTTGTGTAAAAATTTTACATGTCTTCAAATTAAAAAAGACCATTACAACTTGTTGCGATCTTAATGCGGTTCGTTGTGATCCCAATGCGGTCTGTCATGACTTATTACTGTCCTAATACAGTTGCATTGTGATTACATTATAGTTAATTTATGTGAAAATACATAATACTACAATCACAATATTACAGCTGCATCACGCGATGCGATCCGCAATTTAAAACCTTCGTACCATATGTTCTTCGGTGGTTTTGTTTAAAAAATATCAATAATTTCAAATCTCCTTGGGCATCTTCTTGATGTAGCATATGACACAGGTACTAAGAAACAGAATCTTAGCATAAGCTATTCACCAGTCACTTCCCCCTTGTATGGTTTCACTGAAATAAAAACTAGCAGCTCCAACCTAACTTGTATACATTATGCTTCAAAACCAGGGGCATTATTATTATTTTTTTTCCTTTCTCTGCTTTCTTTCACCTCCTCTCTCTAGGTTTCACTCTGTCGTCTTCCATCAAGCATGTTAACGACAGGTCATTATTTTCCTTCTAGTCCATGCACTCCATGCACTTAATTTGATTTTCATTTGTCATACCATTTTTAACAGAGTTTTGGCATCACAATAACTTGACACCGGTCTAAAATACTCACTTCCTTTTTTTTTTTAATCTACTATTACTCTCACTCACATTTATTTTTTGAGTTTTACTAAAATATCATTCTGCTATATTAACTTAAAGAATAGCTAATATTAATGATTTTAAAAGATTTATTAGAAATCAGAATGTTATCGGAAGTCATTATTATTAATTTAATTAAATATTAATTTAGCCGCTAAAATATTTAATATTTATCTCATTTTGTTTTTCATATAGTAATTAGATATTACAAGTATTAATAATTAATTTATTTAATCTAATTATTTAAATTCAAATAGTAAATTGGTTTACACATTTTTTATACAAAAGTCATCTAAATACTATAGTGTTCATTATTTGTAAAACATATATAAAAAAAAATACAACTAGTAAAGATGTGATGATAAATCGTGGATGTCTTCCTTTGTAATATGTAGCATTCACGTATTTTAAAAAAATAGTAAATAATGAATTATTACTATTGACCATTAATTTTTATAGTCGTTTTTCTTTATTAGGATTATTAAAAATTAAGGTAATTTTTTTTTTGGTAGTGAGGATTAGGGTGATTTGATACATTAAATGAATTACTTATGTAAGCATTTAGAATCAAAAGGCATATTTTGACCTTAAATTGAATGAGTTTTTTCCTTAATCTAAATTTTAATTTGTGTTTAAAAAGAAAATCTATACGACGATATGAAAATAATGACAATAAATTTGTACCAGAAAATTTACTTATCTTTTGAATAGTAAATTGATAGTTGTCACTACGGTCTATCAATTCAGTTTTTATATTTTCGATTTTCTTAAGATAACAAGTGAAGAAACATCTTATGAGATTAAAAATCAATAATATTTTAAATAAGTTATAATTATATAGTAAAAGGTGAAGAAAAATCTTATAAGATTATTACTAGAAAATGCAAAACATTGAAATGATTGTATTTATCCACAAATTTTTATTTATATAAATTTCTAGTGAGAAATTATATTTTTCCATATTTGTGTACAAATTTTTAAATTATTTATAAAGGTAGTAAATGTATTATTTTCTTTGATTATTTAAATGAATAATTGGTAATGTTAATATATTAATAACAATCTGAGAATAATATGAATTATGAGCTTCTGTTTTTTTTTTTCATTTTCTTGTTTTAATACAATTTGAAAATAATAAATTATGACGAAATAAATAATGTCCATTATATCTTAGAATAGATTATCAGTTTTTTTTTTCCATTTTCTTGTTATATATCCAACATATCATAAATATGATAGTGTTATATATATTCGATACAACAATTGTATGCTTTCAAATTAATATAACAAATATGATATTTTACATTTAATCAATCGATATCCTGCATACATATATAAACAGGTGATTATACAAAATACTATGGTACAATAATTTTCTCGATTACTTGTCATACATTTTCTATGCAAACAGTGGTCTCCCCTCCATTCCCCAACAAAAATAAAATAAAATGGAAATACCAAATCAGTCGGTGTTCGATGCATATGTAAAGTTTGAGAAACTTCCTTGCTTTGAAAATCAGAGAACGTTTCTTGTTGAATGTATCCGACAGGTATATATTCTCACTAGATAATTATATTAATGATCTCTAAGATTCTCTAATAATAACATTAGGCACACGGAAATTGAAGTTTATTTTTAAATGGTTGTAATAAAGTCACACACAAAAATAAAAGGGTGATAAAGTCACGAACTCCTCCCATACCTCCATGCTAATTTGTTTAACTTGTCTGGTCTTAAACACATATTTTTCCCCATAAACAATATTAATATTATATTGTATGGTTTGTTTTTTATATACTAACGATATAAAATAATTTTATATAACTAATAAAATTAAAAATAATACCAAATCATAGTGATTAGTTGTTATAATAAATAACTTAGCATGATCAGCACTTTGTTACATTTCTATTCAATAGAAATTAGACTCATTAACAAAACTAAACATATCAATTACATGTTTTGCATTATTAATAAATAATTGCTTGATTACAAAAATTCAATAAATTCCCAAAAACGTATTATAGGGCGGAATACGTTAAGAGTTTAATTTAATACATTTTACACTGTATTTCAATTAAATTATTTTATATATATAATTTTTTATGTGAAATTTAATCATCTTTTTTCTTTTAATTAATTTCCCAGAATATTCAAATTAAATTGAATCATGTTTACTAATATAATAATATATGCTTACTCTAGAATCAAAATTATATATATATATATATATATAGATAGATGACGTTTGTTGGTTTGCGTATTCATATAATATCCACAATCTGGACCTAACCTCCCTAACTATGACTATGTTTGTCAAAAGCATATAGAGTATCTCGCAAATAAAGTATAGGGAATAAGCCAACCGACCAAAAGTCCTTTTGCTATATTTCTTTGTGAATTTGAACATTCAACCATTCATACGTCTTTGTTGCTTAATCGGAACCTTAAGAACTAATAGTAGTTGATCCCTACATTTCCCTTATTACTCGGCTCAAATTTCAACCGTCACCTGCTTAATAATTTTCGCATATAAAATTTCATGTAATCAATGCTTATTTTTCGCCTTTGAAATTTGTAAGGTTCTATATCGTCCATTATAAATAAAAATAAAAATAAAATTGATATATGTTTCTTCTTGCTCTTTCTTGTTCTCTTCATATATAACTACAAAATTTCATTGCAGTCAAAACCGGCAGCCCCGGAGATGCTTCCAAGCTATAACCTCCATGTGAACAGAGGCTAGATTAATTTGAAACTCAGGTGAATAGATGCATCTTTTTTCTCTTTTTGTTCGTTATATATATATATATATATTGAAATCGAATAAGTGATTGTCAAAAGCAGTTAGGCATGCCAAATAAGCACTACAAATCCCCAGAAAATGCCATTATTTCTCCTCAAAATAGCGTTTGATTAACAGGGTTCTTATATTATTTTAAAAAAATGGAGAACATTGAACATATATGGTTCATTGTTTCCTTCAAGCATTAATCATATTCCTGAATCCTACTACATTCTAGAACTGGTTTTGTATGGCTTCCAATTCTGTGAAGTCATCAGAGAACATACCAGGTTAGCAGAATATGAACATACATCATAGTTTAGGTGAACCAAACTGCCATAACTGCTTATGATATTGCATAGACGGTGGACTTTTTGGGATTTTTTTGGAATCAGATATTTGTCCCTGTTACAAATGAGAAAAAGTCAAATAATCTGACTAAGCTAGTTTCTCTGTTGCTTCGCAAGGAAATTAAAGAAATATAAATTGAACAGAAACAGGTCTAGAAAGGACAAAGGAATTTTAGCAACTAGTTTGCTTTTCCCCTGGTACGTGACTAGTTTCTTATGTGTAAATTTCCCAGTTGTTCCTCTTGCAAGCCCCCTCATAATTTTCTTTTCTTGTCAGCATTCAAGACTTTGTGGGGGAAAATAAAAAAAGAAGGGGGAGGGGGCAGAGGAGAGAGGGGAGGAAAGGGGAGGGGGGGGGGGGGGGTCAGAAATTGGTGGGAAAATGATGAGGGTGATTGATCCCTGTGGGACCCCAAAAAGGGTGGAAAGTAGTAATATGGTTATGGGCACGTGTATCCTTCGTGGCCTCATTGCAAATGGGACCCTGCTACATTAGGAGCTGGTTCCAAAAGTATAACTTCACTTTCCAAGCGTGGTGTTTTTTCAGGTAGACTGCTGTTAACCAATAGGAATGAATTGAACACAAAGTTCATTATTTTGTCTTTTTTCCACCTTTTTTTTTTCAATTTATGATTTCTAACCAAAAAAATTATTAGTATATTTCTTTAAAACTTTTTCTTTCGTGTAAATAAATTTTCTCATTTCTCATTTTTATCTTTTTTTACTTTTAAGAATGGCATATATAGGATTTCGAGGCATATTGTCTTTGTGTTTGCATTGTATTAATGATATTGTAGCTCTCCATTTGTTTTCTATGGGCTGAGCTTTTTTATTTCTTATTGCAAAGTAAGAATGGAAATAGATCAAATAGCTAGGCCTATTAAAAATTAAGGCTAAGCTCAGGCTGTAACACCCTAATAAAATCTCACTGTGCTTAAGTTCACATTTGGATTCTATTAGTTGTCACTTATGCCTTGTATTAATTTTCTTTTGAAATTAACTTAGAAAAATAATGGAAGTTTTTTTTTTCTTTAAATAAATTAATTTTTTTGAAAACTTAAGCACATGTTGTAGCAGTGAAATATACATAGCAGCTTTTATAGATAATAATCAAGTTACATTGCGCACTTAATTAAATAAGCGAATAAAAAGACTAAGTGTAGAACAATTATCATGCTGAATATAATCACTTAATACATAAGTCACAACAGGGCATATATCATACTGATAAGTTATTACAAATAACAATATAAGTTCTACTATTACTAATTGTTTCTCACAAACTATAATGTAACTAAAGCTCGAGAATGCTCCCTACTTGAGCGGTTTGAAATCTTCACGTGCTACCTCCTTCCTCATTCGGCCTCGTTGCTTTAGATGGACACGTCTGTCTTTAGTAGCGACAACGGAAAATAAACATAGGAGTAGAAAAATACATGATTTCTCGATTAGGAGTTCCTACTTGTACTAAAGTGTCATCGTTATGTCGTCCCGTTCACTTGGGTTTATTATAAAAAAGGTGAGCAGTAAGGATTCAATTATCAAACTTTCTAGCGTGATTAGCGAAGTGCGATTACTTTTAAACTAATCTTGAACATTAGTAGAAATATTCATTCGATTATTTCATCAAGCATACATATAAGCATATCATGTAAAACCACTAATAGCGGTAATCATTTAGGAGCTGCATGCATTTCATGATTACTCATCCTCAACATTCACTTGTTTAGTCGTCATCATCTTTCATTTATTTCATCAACATATTTCTTAATTACTCACGGGATGAATGCATCAATGCCTTAGACCACCCTAAAAGGGTAATGAGCTCATACCATGGCCGTCGCCATAACCTTTTGGTTTTCATTCCGTTCGTGATCTCAACGGTTTAGGAGGTTAAGCCGTGAGTTTAGCTCAAGTCCACTTTTCCAGGACTTTCATTGCTACTTTTTCAAACTTTACTTTTATTATTTCCTTTGAAAATGAATGTATGCATATCATCATGTAATCACAATAAATCATGGGCAATCAATCATTCATCTTCATCATTTCATAACTCATCACCATACATTCACTTTACTATAATTCACTTCATGAAACATGGATAATATCATGTAAATCTCATAGTAAACATTTTCATAAATGATTCATTTTAAGCAACCAAAGTTATCAAGTTGAGTCCTAGTGTTCCTAAGAGGTAATGGATGTCTTAGTATTATCTTTTCTCTTAGTGTTCTTTGTACTCTTAAATTCCATTAATACATTAATGCATTTCAAAATATTATTATGAGGTTCTTTATATATTCTTATTATGGTTTTT
Source organism: Dalbergia cultrata (assembly GCA_031216105.1). Classification (NCBI taxonomy): domain Eukaryota; kingdom Viridiplantae; phylum Streptophyta; class Magnoliopsida; order Fabales; family Fabaceae; genus Dalbergia; species Dalbergia cultrata. The sequence continues at coordinate 36,602,189 of CM062352.1, forward strand.
AGTATAACTCTTGAAGATTATTATTCTACTTAAATTCTTAAAATTCTCTTTTACAAGACTTGATTCTTTTATTTATAGTTTTGACATCTTTTAGAAAGTTTATAATTCTCTCACGTATACTTGTTATCTCAGCTTAGTAAAGGTAGTTCCAAATTCTAACTCATCAAATTTTAGCATTTACATCTTTGGAATAGTGTAAATCCATTGTAAACCATGCATAGGAGGGTTCCCAGGAAAGAGAGGTGGGTCACAATGGACATGTGTACCAAGTCTTTCCTTAGCGAACCTTTCCAAACTGCACTTTCACAGTACACTATCCCGAAATTTATTTCTCATTCTGTATTTACGTGGTACAAAGCTTTATACATAACATACATGGGTGTATTCCTATATGTGTTAGCTCTCAACAAAGTTGAAATCAGTCCATTTGCATTTTTCTAGAGTGAGTTACACCTATTTTACTACTACAAGGTCAGATTTAAAGTTTCAGTCTTAGGCTCTACTTTACAAATTTATATCTTGAGCTAGAAAACTCCGTTTTGGGTGATTCTTTTTGGAGAGTGTTCTATAATGAGTCTAGTTTATAGTAAAATTATTTTTAATTTCGAGATACTTGATATTTTATGAACAGTAGCTTTCAAGTACCTGCTGCCAGAAACAACTAGAAATTCCAGCACCTACCATTTTCATGTCTTAAGTTACCTTTATTCAAATGGGTTTCACATACAATCTTTTCAAGTTATATTTGAGTTTGATAACATCATAAGGGTACTCATAACAAAATAGAACATGTCATATTTCTAAAAATATATTTTTCAAATAATCATTTAAAACTTTTGGCAATAACTCAAACTTGAGGCATTCTATCAAGGTTAGAAGCCAACAATACTTGAACAATTAAAGATGAAGCTCCTACCTCTTGTGTAGGGTCTAAAAAGGGTCCTTCTCTTCTTCCTTAAGCTTTGAACAAGAGTCTTTGGAGCGGATGACCCTCCTTGAATCTTGGCTCTAGAACTTGAATGCTTAAGAAAATATTTCTCACTAGAGTTAAAGATTGTAACTCTTGTGAGGGCTAGTGAAAGTTTGGACTTAGGATTTAAGTGTTTGGATGAAGTTTAGAGGATCAAGAGAAGTCTTTGAAGAACATAAGAAGAATGATAGAATAAGAAAGAAAGAACACTTAGGGAGTTTTTTAGTAATTAGACAATGATAGTGGTATTCTTGTAATTCCATTCATAGAGTAAGGGTATCTTTGTCATTTAATAAGGCAAGGGTAGTTTGGTAATTTCCTTTACATAGCAAGGGCATTTTCGTAATTTCCACTAAGTGATGGCATTTTCGTAATTCTTTGCATTTTTCTCTAGACATACTTAAGTAGACTATTTGTTGTGTTTCATAACATTTGTCCCGATTCTCTTGGTTTTGCTATCGCTAATTAATATTTATCTTAGTTATAAATTTGGGGATGTTACACAGGCCTATTTGAAAGCTTGTTTATCTTAATAGGCCTGGTCTAGGCTTCCTAAAGAGCCTGTTGGCATGGGCTTGTTAAATTTTATAAATATATGTTATACAATTTTAAAAATATTATAGCAATTGGAATCAAACCTAATACACCCTCTCTTTTAAGACTAGTACTTTACCATTAAACCACCACTATCTTTTGTTTAAATAGAACATTTTTTTATTTTATTATCTATAGATCATCTAAACTTAAAACAAAAACATCCAATCAATAATTTTTTTCCTCACACAGTTTTATTAAAAGTAATCACACAAATCACAATGAAACCCTCGTACCACATTCCTATCATCAAGATTTTGTTTGTTTTGTGTCCTGAGACACAAATATAGGGACACTATGTCTCAGTATTATGTTTGGTGATGGAGACGGGGTATGGGGACAGAAAATTTTTTGTCCCAGAAATAAATTTTTTTTGTATTTCTGTAAAAAGTGGGGACAAAACATGGAGACAGAAAATTTAATATTTTTTTCAATAATACCCCGTAGGTTGTAACATGCGGTGGTTAGTCAGGTCGCTGATCAACTACGTCGGCTAACAAAAAGTCAACACCGATCAATGGCCTCTGATGGTGGTCAACGGCCGACTGACGGTGGTCAATGGGGGTCCGGCAATGGTACATATGTTTTTTATTATGTATTTATTGTACTGTCCCTGTGTTGCCAAACAAAATACAGAGGCAATTATTATGTCATGTATTCCATAGCTAACATGATACAGAGACATGATTTTTTATGTCTCTATTTCTATTGTCTCTATATTTCCTATCCTAGGATAGTAAACAAACGCTACCTAAGTGAACGTCGCCACTAATGCCATCATTGTCCACTGCGAGATGCAACCATGCCTGATGCCACCACCATGAGACGCAACCACATGCAACACCATCACTGTGAGAAGCAATCACACGTGACACCATCACAGCAAGACATAACCACTACATGCAAAGCCACCACCAACACCCACTACAAGGACAACAGTGCCCACCACACAACCTTGTTTACCTTGCCGAACAATGCCTTGCCAGTGCCTCGTTATGGGTTGCAAATATTTGTTTCTAAGGTAGAGGACACATTTTAATTAGTTGAAGCACATTAGGTATTTTACCTTAAATCCATTGTGTTATGAATGAACCCCAAATCCTCAATTTGGCTATTCTTCTCTAACATCAATAGAGTTGTAATAGTAAATTTTTTCAATATTTCTGTTATTTCTTTGAAAAAAAAAAGAATGTTTCTTCAATTTTCTTATGTTGAAATGAAATTGTAGATTTGAATTTCTTATTCTTCATCTTAGATTTTGTTTGTTTGGTTAGTTTTGCATTGGATATTTTGTTTGTTCTTTTTTTTTTTTACTTATTTTTGGCCTGTTTGTGAAAAAGGCCTGTATTTAGGTTGCTTAGCCTGTGACCTATTTGAAATATTTAGAATTGAGAGGGGATTCGTTTACACCAGGAGCAAGTCTTATGCACTTTCTCCATTCTATAACTCTTCATCCACATTGAATTTGATCAATCCGACCGTTGATTTATGTTATATTATATTAATGATCAAGCATGCTAAATTTAAAAAAAAACTAGACAATAATAGCTATGTAATCTATTAATTGATATTTACTTGTATTTTCAAAAACATACTATCCGTCAAAATAAAATGAAATGATGAACCATCAAATCATTTTCAAATTATATGAAACTTTACATGCTTAATCTACTTGGTAAAAACTTTAAATTAAACGGTTGGATTGATGCAATTTCATACCCAAAAAAAGTTATTAGATGAAATAAGTATGCCAAAACTTACTTCTGGAGTAAGTTGATCCCTCCTCTTTAGAATTATAGGCTTACATAATAGGCTTTAGGTCAGGTCAAACTTATAAACAAACCAGGCTAAGGCTCGAAAAATAGTCAATAATAGGTCACAGACTAGGCTTAGGCCGAATGGTTGTAATACAAGCTTGGATTGTTAAGGGGAAATCCTAGCTTAGTATGGCCTGTTTCCACCTCGATTGAAAAGTTAAGATATTAATGGATGTTTTTCAACTTAGGCATATATATCAATGGTTCACTATAATCTATATCATATAAATGAAATTGCTACTCTGAAATATCTTAATTTGTGCTCGAATAAATGACAAATTCATGTAAATGACAAATCACATTTCATTCAATTTTTTAATAGTATATTAACATTTTTTATTCAAATAATATTCTTGTTTTAATATATCAATTTTTAAAAACCATTTATTATTTCCAAAATCCATTAAATACTGCCTGTTCATTTTTGTTGTATGAAATAATCAAATATTTAGTTTTGATGCTTCTTTAACTTTTTCATGAAAGTCAATTTTTAAGTTGATTATTATTTAATTATATGAATAAATCAAACAATCTGAAAAAAAGTAGGGAAGACTGTATTTATATCTTATCTTTATCTATCGAATTAGACATACTTTCATTCTTGATTATATAAAATATTATGGTTTCAATAATTGAAAAAAATGAAAAGAAGATTTTTTACAAATTTTAATATCACAAACAAGAAATATTAAATATGTTACACTAACTACTTTTTGCTATTATATTGAAATGGGATATATAATCTATTCAATTGAATGTATATTCATATTTTAATTATATTTATTTTACTTTATATCTATCCTTTACAAAAAAAAAATAAATATATTCATGTATTTATTATCAAGGTAATCAAACTCAAGAGTTTACCTAAACTTGTGGAGATGAGATAAACTCAAATCACAAACTCGACTTGTAAACTCGTACAAGTTTACTTGTTTTAAAAATAATATTTAAAATATTTATAAAAAGTAATTATAATAAAATAAATTAATGGTAAAATAAAAATATATAAAAAATTCAATTGCAACATCATAAGATAACATATCAAGACTTAGCATATGAAAATCAATATAACATTAGTCAATACATCATAACTTTAATTTTGGAATGTCTAATTATGACTTCTCATTGTGAAATTCCATGTTTTATTGTTTGAGAGACCAAAATGTAACTAAAAGTCGAAACTCGCAAGTTTACCCAGGTTTGAGTTTATAAGAATTTACCCGAGTTCAACTATGTTTATCCAAGTTTATTTAGGTATGAGTTCTCAAGTGAATTAACTCAAAAGTTTAATAACCTTATTTTATTATTATTATTAGCTAATCCCAAACATAGCATAGGTAATTGGCCTAGTTAGATATGATCCTAACTTTCCAAGCGTAGTGCTTTTTCTGGTATACTATTGTTAGGCAACTAACATGGAAGCCCGTGCAAGGCACGAGATATATTAAGTCTTTGTAAAATATGTAAGTCCGTGCAAGCCTAGTTATATATGTAAGTCTTTTTAGGGTTCAACGAATGGCTGGTTTAGGTTAATTATCAAATATTTGTAAAATATTAATTGAAGTGTAAAACCTTATAAATTTATCATTAATTATCATTAAAAAAGTATAACTATAAAAGACTTGTTTGACTTCAGTTGGGTTGTGTCAACCCAAAATATGACCCACATCAATTCAAAAAGTGTATCGTGTCAAATTTGAGGACTTAAACTTGGCCAATAAGCTTTGAACTGAGTTAGATTAGAGGGTCAAATTGGGTCGTAAACACCCTTAGTCTATTTATAAGTTTTTTATAATCTAGTTAACATAGCAAAATATAAGTTCAAATAAACACAAGTTTATATAAAAATAACATATAAATTATATTAATCCAACACAAAATTACATCAATAAACATGCAAGCAACTATTATAATTCTAGCCTCCTTAGGATAAAAGCAAAAAGCAAATGTTCAAGTGTTCTGCAGGTTCCGATAATTTTATTCAATTTTTAAGTAGGTTATTATAGTTTAAAAATTTATAATCAAGGCCTTATATTGTATAAAAATTTTCAATGACATACCTATAATTTAAAACCTTTCAATCAAGTCTTTATATTGTCCAAAATTTTCTATCAAATCCCTACATTATGCCAAAAACTTTGATTAAGACCTTAAACGTACATAACTTTTAGTATTAGCTCCAGAATCCTTTAAAAAGCGTGAATGCAAATGTTTTGAGTGATTAAAAAAAATCAATTCAAAGAAAATATTTTGAAGAATGACTAATGGTTTCCTTGAGTTTCTTGATATAGCAAACAGGGCACTTTGTATGCATAATATGTTCTTAAAACATAAATAATTTCACTCTACATATGCAAACATGATTGTATCTCATGAAAAGAGATAAAAAGACTTAATGGAAGTGAATATTATAACTTGAAATAGACATATACGTGCCTAACAGATTGAAGAAATCTATTGTACACAAGAAACCAAGGCATAGATATTTAGAAAATATGACGTGACTTCAGAAAGTATATCTAAAAATGAAGATTTCAAGACAACTCTAGAGCATATGTGTTCTATGACCTTCAATCATCATGATCACAATCATCTTAACATTTTCAAGCTTTGATTGAAGACCTGAAGATCAAGAATACATCATTGAACTAATACCACACTTTAGAAAGCTCATTCGATAGTGAAGCAGTGCACTCTACAAGAAAAAGAGGGAAATTCAAAATTCAAAATTGAAAGTCAAAACCAGTCAAATACTGATGCGTCATCTCTTCTACCTATTTGGTCAAACACTCCAGCTTTTAGAAGGAAAAGTTCATAAGGCTATTTCAGAAAGTAAAAAGTAGTTTATGAAGGTAGCTCAGAAACCTCTATCTCACAATGGCTTTTGAAACAACTTTGACAGAATAACAGACTACTCCTTTAGACTACTTTTTAAAGTCACAAATAGATGATTAACACGTGTCACTTGAACAACTGATCAAAGGCAACAATCATAAATGAAGACCATATATAAATAGAGCTAATGGGCTTTCAAATATAGTGATTTGGTTTTATATACAAGTGCTGTAACACTGCAAAAATTTCTTCTCATCTATAAAGTTCATTACTTCTTGTAATCAGTTCATTGTTTGCAAAAATCTTCTTTCTATGTTCTCAATAGATTATATGCTTTCTAAGGAAAAATCTTAGAAAGAAGTCATTCAAGTTTTTCCTAGGTCTGGTGCTGTATATTTTATGGAAACTTGAGTGTAGGTTAGTTTGAGTGGCAACTCAAACACAAAATCTTTGTATTCTTGATCCAGTAGTGGTCGGTGTGAGTTAGCTTAGAGAGGCTAGTCAAAGACTACTTGCAATGCGACAATAGAAGTTACTATTGGTCATAGTTTAGCTTAGAGCTAGTCAAAGACTACTTGCAACGTGATAGTAAGGTGTTCTTGCTAATTACGATTTACCTTGGAGAAGCTAGTACAATACTACTCGAGTTAGCTTGGAGAGGCTAGTACAATACTACTTAGGTTAGCTTGGAGAGGCTGGTGAATAACTACTTGCTTTGTGACAATATAGGTTCCTACTAGTCACAGGTGAGAGCTTGGGAATGTTATTGTAAAAATTATATGGTTCTTTCTCTAGTTTGAGAAAGGTATAGTGGAATTCAATAATTGTTGAGAATGGATGCAAGCAGTTTGACCAAACCAGTATAAAAATCATTGTACAGATATCTTTTTCTCTTTAACTCTTTTATTTTAGTAGCTCTGTGTTTCTTTATATAAGTACTCCTTTAAATATTCTCTTACGTGTGATTATCATATTTTTTGAGGTTTAGAAAGTAACTTTTAGAAGCATCTAATGCTATTTATACTACACTACAGGTTAAACACTTTATAGTATCTTGTTTAAGCTTTCAGAAAGTCAAAGGAAAAAGAAAAGCGAAACACAATTTAACCCCCGTTCTCATGTGCTTTTTGACCTACAAGTGGCATCAGAGCTCAGGCCTTTAAGGGTTGAACAATCCAACGATTGCAGAGGACAAAGATCCAAAGGAAATATGGCACAAAATATCCACATAGCAAAAGGACACTCTATTAATCGACCTCCATTATTTGATGGTGGGGATTATGCCTATTGGAGAAATGGGATGGAGTTGTTCATTAAATAAACAAGTCTTGACTTATGACAGATTATACAGGAAGAGGACTATGTTTCGACTGAGGAAGTCCCAGGAACTGATGACACACCCTCAACATTAAGAGAAGTTCCTAGGAGTAAATGGATATAACAACACAAAGCTAGAGTTCACTTATACTCTGAAGTTAAATACGTACTCACGTGTGCATTAAGCAAAGTTGAATATGATAAAGTCATTGTTTGTGACACGGCATAAGAAATATGGGATAGATTGCACATGTTGCATGAAGGAACTGATCAAGTCAAGGAGACAAAGATTATGCTAGTCTATCAATACGAAATGTTTAAAATGACTAATCAATAAAGTATTGATGATATGACCACAAGGTTTATGCACATCATAAACCAACTGAAGGGTCTTGACAAAAGATATTTTAACTTGGAGTTAGTTAGAAAAATCTTAAGAAGTCTTCATACAAAATGGCTGGTAAAAGTCACAGTCATTACTAAGGCTAAGACCTTCAAACTGTTGGCCCGGATGAACTCATTGGATGGCTAAAAACTCTTGAGGTAGTACTCACTGAAATGCATGGTGAATCCATGAAGAAGAGCAAGTCCATGGCATTGAAGTCATCACATCAGCAGTCACATAAAGGAAAAGCAATGAAAGTTACTAAAACCTCTGTTAAAGAGGAAGAATTTGACAATGACTCTGATGAAGAAGATAGTGATGAGATCTCCATGCTTGCGAGGAAAATGTCCAAAGCCTGGAGAGGCGGCAAGACAAAAAGGAAAGGCATGCTAGCTAATTGGAGAGACTCTAAAGAAGATAAGGAAGGATCAGAAGACCAGGCAAGGTCAAAAGACCAATAAGAGCTAGATGTTGCCAACTTGTGCTTCATGAATGATTATGCTTCAGAAAGTGAACTTGAGGTAAGTAACTCTAACTCTGATATTTCCTATGATGAACTGATGGCTTTATATGAAGAGTTGATTGAAAACTCTTAAAATAATAGTTATATTAATTATCACTTGATTTTTATTTTAACACGCTCACACTCTCACCCTTATTCTATCAACAAGGATCAAACACAAACTTACCCTGCAAGTCACAAGCATCTTGGAAATTGCAGTTGTTAACATGTCCGTTGATACTGGGGCCTATTCTTCACTTTTACTGTTTTCAGCTGAGTCATAATCGTATGCTAGAATTAATTATAGGTTTATGCCTCCTATTTGGTTGGCTTTCCTTTTTCACCTTTTGAAGAATATATTGCTCACCTCTAGATGTAACACCTTCCTAAGTACAATATTATCCTTAAGCCATGACATCAAACTTGGGAGTTATTACTTATAAATTAGCAGACATGGCTTAAGTATCTACAGCATATTCGAGCGAGTCATACAGTAACTAGTTCATAGTTTTGCTTAAATATATTAAAAAAAAAACATAGTATTTAGATAAGACACATTCAAATACATGAAAAAGCTCTTATATGAGCCTATATATATTTGTCTTCTTAAAAATTTACAGGTATAAGGATTACAAAAAGAAAATTGATGGTGGTCTTCGACCATTAGGCTATTATAAATTAGGCACATCCATGATTACAACTTCATTATTCTCTTGACTAATCTGGAGACGACACAAGAACACAAATATAAGGGTGAAAATTATGAAATTCTCGGTAAGTATTCTCAAATACACAACAATCAATGTCATCCTCATTATTCCAGCCACTTTGGTTTATAAAAAAAAATGTGATCATGCATTAACATAATAAAGGTTTATTTTAAAGTTCAAAATCATTCTTCCGAAATAGGTTTCTTTTAAAATTCAATCACTTGATTCACATATATCATAACATTCAAACTCATAGTAAATCATTATAAGCAAATAATTCAAAATAATATAAATATGCATATGATAAATGCATTGACTTTTTCACTTTCATAATTAACTTCATTTACTTTCCTTTACTTTGATATCTTTCTCAATTTCACATGCTCTTGATTAAGTGGCCTTGCCACTCCAGGGTAATAGACTGCTTATCAGGATTGAGCTCATTCATATATATGATTATCAGATTTACTTTTTTCGACTCTCACATAGTATTATTCCTAGCTGGGTTTACTTTCCGTGACTCAATGTCAAAGGGGATCTCATAAGTGGTCAAGTTCACTCTTAGCGATTTAATCTTTGTAAGTGGTCAGATTCACTCTCCCTGGTGATTTAATCTCTTATTTATAGTGAAATACTTTGATAAGTCAAGCTTCATGTCCTATGTCATATGCACAAGCATCATAATCATATATATAACTAGCATCAACAACTAAATTACATAGTGTGTAATGCACAATATCATTGGCATATTACTCATAATCACAAAATTAGCTCATACAACACCTGTTCAGAATTTCAGTCTTAAAAAAGAATCTGGTTAACTGAGCAAATACCATGATAATAGGCTAAAATAAATCATAGAGGCACTTCAAACATGTCTAGATTAATCTATAAAAAATTTGACTCAACGGCAAAATTAAACCTACTTGGGTAAGAAATTGGTCAGATTTCATAAATTTCTAAAAATAGAAAATAAGCCTAAAAAATCTCAAAACAAATTCAACCATACGCTTCAAGATGTCCATAACAACATATAAAAATTTCAACTAAAAATATGATCTTTTGATATAGTGAAAAAAATTAGACAAATTTAGATATTCAAAACTGGTTGTTCAAATAGCAACTACAACAGCCTTAGTTTTTTATTTTTCAAAAATAGAAAAAGGCCTAAAATGGACTAAATAAAAATCATAGAGTTGCCTTAATATGTTAGATTCCTTATAAAAAAATCCAGATAGAATACCACCTAATATTTGAGAAAAATCGTGAAATAGATTGTTAGACCAAAAATCCAATTTTCTAGCACACTAAGCCAAGATGTAAGTTGACCAAAGAAGTATCTTAGCAACATGTACTAATCAAATCATACATTTTCATCAATATTTAAACACTATCCTATGGTAACAAAACCAAACCTTAACATAATTCTTTAAACATTTTCAGAAAGCAAAACTAGATTAAACGAGGTTTCAAGAAATCCCTACATTTAGCCAGCAAGCTTCTTCACTTGTAATGATTTCTCCAAGTGTTCTTCCACCCAAATGCAATCAAGACTAGCCAAATCCTCAATTTAACAAGTAAGGTAGTGATTCCTCTATGATTGATAAGATGAGATAAGAATTTTCTAAGTTAGATATGAAGGTTTCAAGAGGTGAATTTAGTTTTGTTTCTAGGATTTTGATGTTTGGAGAGGTAAAATGGAGTTTTTGTGTTTAATCACTTGGATTTTTGTGTTTTATTGAAACATGGATGCTGCAAAGGGAGAAATAGCCAAAAATATGACAAAGGGTGAGAAAAATGAGTGATAGAGTTAATTTTATAGATGTGTGAAACAAATTTTACAAAGATGTAATTTTTTGGTGATGGACAATTAAAATGGAATTTATGTGGTTATGACTTGATCTTGATAAAGTTGGATGATGTGGCTATCTTCTTTTGCATGCACTTTTCAAGAAACTTTCTCTTTAAGCTTCATGTGGCCTAAGAAATGACATATTGAAATTTTACTAAAAGGATGAGATATTTGCCTTGGATGAAATTAAAATTAATGAAAGGCCAAAATTAAACCTTTCTTGTCAAGTTTTAGTCCATGCCATCTACTTGTCAAAACACGGTTGGTAGTGATTACTTGGCTACCAGGTCATTTTTACGGTATTAAAAACTGCACAACAAAACTATTATGAACGGGTAAAATATCTCTACTAAAAACTTAAAATATCTTTGCTCGAGCCCTGGGCCTAATACGATCTATCATATCCTCCAGGTCTAAGTCCCTTAGCCCCAGGCACCCTTGGTTTCGATTCCAAGTTACTATTCATCAATGGGCCCAAAAATCACTAGTCATCTCTAACCCTCATAATATTTTTTCCTACTTGTCCATTGGGTCATCTTAATTACGACAAGTCTGTCAAAATATTGAAATTCTCATTAATAAAATTTAAATTAAATTTTGAATAACTTTGGGATGTTACACTAGAGGCCTTAGAGATTGCTTATTAAGAGTAGTGTATTCCAAAGCAATTAGCCTCTTTCTTAGCTGAGAATGCATATTTCCTATAACAAGGAAGGCACAATCAAATGGCATTTTGACAGTGTCTTTTCCATAGCCAAGGATGCATATTTCCTAAAGTCATGACAAGGATTTTAGTCTTTTGTGGTTGTTTCAAGCCAATATTTCATAGGCTACTTCTTTCACGTGAGTGTTATCAACCACCACCCACTCATTAGCCAAATACTCAATTGTAGACTAACTTTTGAACTGTATTCTCTCCATACTTGGCTAGTTTCACCTTGACCATCATTCATCCTCAAAAACCTACTATTTTGTTGGCAAAAACACAAACTAGTAATAATTAATCCAAATAAACGTCAATAAAGAACAACACAATGAACACTAAATTAAAGGTAAGTGTTATGATACAAATTCATTTGAATTCACATATTTTAAATTTACTTATTATTAACATTTTCTTTTGTGCTACTTAATATTAATCTAATTTCTTAACCATTTAATTACTATGTAAATTCCTTAAAATTTATAATCATAGTTCAGTTCTTTAAGACTTTGATCTCTTGAGACAAATGAATAAATCAATTTCTTAATATCACTACAATATTTTTAGGCCTAAAAGAATACTTACTTTTTGGAATACGTTAAAAGTTCTATCTATATAACACAAACAACATTTTTCTTAAATGTGTTATTTTTGGTATATAAAAGATGTTGCTTTCTCTATTTAAAAGTTTTGCCTTAGACAATTGGCCTCATCAACTGATTTGGTAACCCTTTGACAAGTGATGGTTTAGACTACAATTTTTAAGACATCACTTTTCATAGGGTTTCTAGATCTGTATGGCTAATTGTCTAATGCAATACTTTAAATAAAGAAGGCAACCTTTTTTAGGTATGAAAGGCAACAACTTTAATTTTACATGTTCCAAAAAGTAAGTGTTGCTTTAGGTAAAAAATATTAATAAATTACTCTGAAATTTTCTTAAAGATTTATAGGAAGAATTTCTATGACTACACAAATGATTACTATTCTTGGAATTGTACTCTAGTTTATAAAAATTCTTATAATGACTTCTACAGTTTTAATAAAGTACAAGTGTTAATAAGGAATGTTTTACTTGCATGTGCCATTTTGCCTGCATTTATCTCCCCATTTGTTTGAAAATCTTTTCTATTAAAATAGTACATGAAAATCATTTTTTTGAGTTATTTTATCCTTATTTGAACGATTACAAGTATATATTATTGTCAATTGATATTGAGTTTTTATGTGAAATAATTTTTATAAATAATTTTTAAAATAATTAATTCAATACAAATTTCATAACTATACTTTCTTGTTTGTATAATATACTATATGATTGGTTTATTAATGAGGGAACAAAGAAGTATAATCTTGGATAAAAGAATATGACTGATCATCATCAATTGTCTGTAGGTTGAAGTCCTATAATCTAAATAAGATAGTAGGAAGTAAATTTAATAGAAGGGTTGATAGGTGTTTAACATGATGGGTCTAAACTAACTAATGATAAATTGGGAATAACCGCAATGAGGGAATGTTAGCTTAAGGAAATAGATCTACAATGTATAGTTTGTTAAAACAAATGGCATGTGATTCCCAACTTAAAGCATACGGCGTCCTTTTAATAGAGCCGGGGTATTAATAATGAAAGTTTTACATGTGTCACTTTTCTATGCATTTATCTCTATTACTTTGAAAATCTTGCCTCTTATGGAAACTTTATTAAAATAGCATACAAAAATAATTTTTTTGAATTGTTTTATCCTTACTTAAATAATTACAAGTATCCTTATAAATTAATATTCAGCTTTGATATGAAATAATTTTTACAAACATCATTAAAATAAATTTTTTAATAAAAATTTCAAAAATATATTTTCTTATTTATAAAATATAGATAAAACCTCCAAATTGGCCTCTCTTAAATTCTATATCGGACAAATTGGTCTCTTTAAAAAAAACACAAAAAAGTCCATGCTAAAAAAAAGGGGAAAATTAGTCCTTTCATACGGGGATTAATTTGACCTTTTACATGATTCTTAAGGGAATGATTTGTCCTTTTTTTTCATTTTCTAGAGGGACAATTTGTCTAATGTTTTAAGTTGGTAAGGACTTTTCTGTGTTTTTTTTTCCTAGAGGAACCAATTTGTTCGATGACAAATTTAAGAGAGACCAGTTTAGGGATTCTATCTAAAATATATTACATGATTGCACCACAACATTTTTGGTCTCCTTAACATACTTAAAGTGTTGCCTTTGATTAGAGGCAACACTTTTCAACCAAGGGCAACGTTATTTGCGCGGTGTCCTATGCTACCATTATCTTTGCTCTAATGCAATGCATTTTGGAGAAAAGGCAATAGCCTATAAAAAAGCATGGTCTATACAGCACAAAAAGGAAATGCTTGTTGTGACAATCAAAGGCGATGCTTTTCGCCATACCCTCTAATGTTGCCATTGGTTTATAAATGGAGGAACAAAGGAAGTATATAGCCTTGGCAATAAAAAAAAAAAAAGATGATTGATCATCAATTGGCAACTGGGTTCAATGCTATAATCTGAATCAGATACTAGAAGGTCAATTTAATAAAGGGGTTGATTGGTGTTTAACATGCTCGGTCTAAGGTGAATCTAATGATAAATAGAGAATATTTGTGGTGAGAGAATGTTAACTCAAGAAAAGAGATATGCGATGTATTGTTTGTTAAAGTAAATGGTACGTGATTCTCAACTTGAAGCATATGGTGGCATATTCTCCATGTTAATGTATTAATATACGAGGAAATTATACTGATTTTCTGTGAGGTTTAATGTAATTATACTCAGCATCCATTCTATTCTATAAAATTGTGATTGAAGACCACCAATGTTCCCTAAGATTGCACTGCCCTCCCCTACGAATATTGGTTCATTAATTTAAGTAACAAAAAAGATAACATCTAGCATATATATAAATTATTAATGATAAAGTTATAATATCCTACCAATATTTAATATATTGATTAAATAATTTTTTTTTATCACATGAGATGAATAATTATAACTTATGATAAAAGGGGTATTTTAGCCAATATATGTCAAATATTGTGAAAATATGATAATTTTGTCACTAATAATCCTATAAATGTCATATTTTATCTTTTTTGTTAATTAAAATAATAAATAAACACATGTAGAAGAGGTCAATGTAATTTTAAAAAATAAAGAGGTGACAATGTAAACATACTAAATTTCAAGAAAAACTATTGTAATTTACCCTATGTTATATATCAATCTATGACTATATATTATTATTATATATAAATTTTGATTATATATATCTATGTATATAGATTTTTAGTCATTCTTAAATTAATTTTAATTATAATAATATTTTATATTCAATATTTCTTATTAAAAGAATTATATTACCTTATGCATTAGCATGAGTTCAAAATGCTAGTACTTCATAAGTAATTGACAATAAAAAATCATAGATAAATCAAGGGTAGCCAAATTCATGCATGAAGGCTTCAAGAATGTTAAACATTTCTCAATTTATTAAAAAAGAAAAAGAAATTAACGGATATGAGTTCAATATTACTTCCAGAATCACATCACCCTAAGACCTAGAACAGTTTAGATAGAGAGCCATGGAATAAATAACATTATCACTTAAATATGATCGAAATGAATAAATTAAATATTTTAAAATAATCAGGGAAAAATTATTTTATTTGTCATGTTTGATAAAATTTAATCGTAATAGAAATTATTTCTTTCTCAATTTATTTATGATTAAATTTTCGAATTAATTTATTCTTAATTTAATCTATAAAATATATAAATTTTATCCTTTATATGGTAATTACACGTGTAAAAATAATTTCTACCAATACTATCCAAACAACATCTACCACATCAAAATAATTTTTAAATAAATATTTTCAAATATAAATCACATTAGTGTTAACTAAATTTTAATCAAAACCAGGTTTGCAAAGTTAACTCAAAATGAGTTACATAAGCACAAATAATCAAGAATATAATTAAAATTGATTAATTCTACCTAATATGTAAGGATTATTATATATAAATTTGAATTAAAAGAACCTATTTTCATAAAATCTTTTAGACTTCGTAACTAATTTTGTTATTAATGTCATTTTGAAAGACGATGAATTATAATTATATTCTTTTGATATATTTTATTTTGATCTCCGATTATATAATTAATTATTATATGAAATTATTGTCATTCTATAAAGAGTATCTTTAAAGACGTTGTTGTGAGATCAAACTCGCAGTTACTTTGCTGAATGTTCTTGTTATCATGGTTTTACGAAAAAAAAAATTGCGAAATTTACTCTTGCACAATTTATAAATTAAATTCTCATCATTTTTCCTTGATTTGATAGTAGTATCTTGCTGTATATCAATTACAAGAACCATGATTCCAAAGAATACATTTGGCTTTTAAAAATCCTGAACATCTTTTAATGATCAAATAGCTCAAATTATTAATGCAACATCTCCCATAACAGATAAGAAAACAACATGGTTGTTATTTAGCTCGAAAAACGAAGTTAGGAACAGTGCGGACATTTTTCTCACCAATAAAATGTCTCGGTTTGCGGAATTCACAGAGGATAGAGAGGGTTGAGAAAAAGTCATCATGCAGTTAAGCCTACTCGTTACTCCAGCAAGGAATTATTTTCGTACCAAATTACATTTTCCAAAAAACAATTCTCATATGAACACGTGCATTATTAATTTTCGTTTAGTACGATTAGTTCTCAAGCTACACTGTGATGCCTACCTTATATTCTTCAGCAGGCATATCAAAAATTAAAAACTCGCTGTTTTCTTGAACCAGCTGTTGTTAGGCTGTTCGGTTGTTACCGTCATAGAACATTACTTGCCTTGTAAAATGTTCTTTAAAACGAAAGAAAAAAGAAATTTCGAGGTTAAAAGGAAATTTAGTTTGAATGCGACTTGAGCTTTTAACTTGTACCAAGAAAAGGAACGAAAGGAAAAAATGAAGTTTTATACGCTGGAAAAGTATCGAGATCGAGAGTCAAGACCCTAAATTGCGACTTTATTCCGTAGTTTCATTTCATAAGCGAGGAACCTCTCATTATTTTCAAAGATACCAGAGATTCCTCATGACGCAGAATATTTTGAAGCATTGGATTCCATCTTTGACCGAAAGAGGTTCATGCATCAGGGCACCTCAAGCATAAAAATCAAAGGAGTCTATCTATGGTATATAATATCGAGCGCCACCCTTCGTGTTAGATCGGTCCAAAAAGGTAAGGATGGGGGGAAGTTATATTCAAAGGCAAGATATGAATCCAACAAATCTTAGGATGCAGTTGGTTTTATAAAATATTTTTCAGTTTTTCTGTTTATTGAATTTTATGAAGGAAATAATAAAAATTGTGAAAACTATAAATTTCAATTTTTAATTTTAAATTATTTGTAGTTTTTAATATTTCTTTCATAACATCTTGTAAACAAGAAAATTAAAAATGAAACGATTTTTTGAAACCAAATGCACTGTTGGATTTGGTAAACGAGACCAACTACACCAAATTTTATGTGACATATTTTTAATATATTAGGGAATACTATCTTTTTTATGTGTGTGTTGTAAAACATTAATCATAAGCACACAAACATATAGGATCTTAAAAGCTGTGATTTTGCATATCCGAATAAGATGAGGAAGAAGCAATGATTTTCAAGAGTCTTGAATAGAGTTAAGGTGAACTGGTTTCTCTATCTTATCCCTCAATTTCATATACACATTATGATAGAAGTTTCTTCTGTGATATAAATAGAAAAAAACTAAATGTGTGTATTTTGGGCAAAGAGATGACCAATTTATGTGTGTAACAACTTTCAATCTAATGTGTCCATCAAACATCAGTTTTAATGGATGAGATTCACTTAATTTGAAGTTAAAACTAAAAATGGGCAATTATTATCTTTATCATTTTAGGCCACTAATAGAAGTTACAACTTGGTAACTTCTAACATTCTTCCTCTTGGTTTAAAATAAAATCTCATTCTCATAAATACATAACAATTACCTCAATATAATAAAGCACTACATGTGAGTTATGGTGGTTATGCATTAATTTATTGACACATTTCCTTTCCATATACTGCGAACAATAGTATTTCACTATACAAGGTACATAAATAATCTAACACCCTAATTCTTAACCTAACTTTCTAGAACACATTAGGTTAATCATTAGGTTATTACCTCTTAGTCTCATCATTTTATTAAAATACTTAGCGGAAATTACGGGTAAATTTTTTTTTGAAAATATAAACCAAAGTGAGAGCCGCGCTCTTATCTGAACAAGAGGCACAAACAACCATCATACGGAAACATAAGAACTAAAGTAAGTATCAATAGAACAATAATCATCACGACAAGGAAAATTCATTAATAATAATATAGTTGAGATACATAAGTAGTTACGCCCTTATAGAAACGGGCTGAGCTTGAAATTCATAAGAAAGAAAATACAACAGAAACAAGAAAGCATAAATAAACCACAACTACCCGAGTGCACCTATGATGGACAACCTCAAAACAAAAGAAGGTTTATCCACTCTACTTGTGGGTGTGTGCACTAAGCCTCCTCTAGGACGTTTGCTACTGGAACACGGGGAAAGGTGGAGTGTAACCGATCCATGGACGCAGGGCGGCAGGAGTGGGTGCACGTGAAGACTGAGCGTGAGCTCCTCGATAGGGGCGCCTCTCAGCTCGCTTAGCCAGCCTTGGCTGCGTAACAGTCTCCTCGTTCTCGCCTCGCACGAACTGAGGTGTAGGAGCAGAGCTCTCTCTATACATGTGCGTCGGCAGGTCTTCGGAAGGGTCGTCCTCTAGACTAGGAGATCGAGGCACGTAGTCCTGGAAGTCTCAAGGCATCGAACCACCAGTGTAGGTCCGCAGAATCCTCTCGTCTCGCGTCTGGGCACGCTAAAAAATCATCGTGTCATTGTAGGGTGACATCGGGGAGAAATGGTAGCTCTGTACAGAGTGTACAAAAGGGCGTCCGATGAACATGAAGACTTGTACAGTGCACTGCCCCTCAAAATGGTACGATTCGTGATCTAGATCAAAGTGAACCTCCAAAGTCGGTGTGTTGACAAAAACCACGAATGTCACCATCGCTCTCTGAAGATGTGATGAAAGAAAGAGAAGGAAGAGAAAGGAATGAGAATTCTTACTAAAGAATCTCAGTAGGAGTCTCTTATCCTAGGGTTACATCGTTCACATCCTCAGGAACCTTGGGTTTAATTATAAAAGGTGTACATACATAAAGGTTCATTAATTAGGGTTTATAAAACCGATTATCCAAGGTTCATTCCTTTTAGCATGCATCTTGATGTTATGAATGCAACATATTAAAACATGAATGCATGGAAATGCCTCAATCCAATAACTCAATGAATCACAACTTCAAAAAAACACACAAGTGGCATAAATGGGCATATAACTTTCAAGTGGATCTTTCCTCAACTTCGTGACATTAATCATGGTACTTCAGCATAATAAGGCCACCATAAAATAACTAGGTTATGAGCTCATACCTCAGCTAGTCATCACTAGCTCTTGCTTATTATCTGAATAAGCGAAACATAATAAAATAATCCCGACTATGCAAGTACAGGTAGGGGGCTAGAGATCACCTCTCTTAGGATATACCCTCTTTGAAACGCTTTGCGGGCATCAAGCCACAACAATTTCTCCACTTTGGTAGGCTGCATCTACTCATACCCTCACGGATTTGTCTCCCCTGGGGGTGCTCAGCCGAACCGGTGTCACCCAGGGTTTTCAACTCATGTGGTACTTTAAAACATTTCTTCAACCCTTTTAGGTTTGATGGAAATTCGGTAGCATAACAGCTGTTAAACCGAATTTCCTTCAAACCGAAACTTATGCCATAAGCTATTAACACAACATATTCCTCATTTAAACCCCATGCTATGATAAACTTCATATCTTAAACAATCATTTCCTCATGCATCATAAACATCTCAACATGTTATTGCATCATATAAACATCATAGCATTAGCAATTTCTTAATGTCTCATGCATTGACTCTTAAGGTCTTTAACTCACAATCTAAGTTATAAATCATCACAACTTAATCTCTCGGGTACCTATAGGCTCATATCTAAGTATTCCTCACTCCATACTATGATCATAAACTTCTCTAAATCTCAAGAAAGTAGAATCTAAAATTTTAACTTTACGGGTACCTAGGAGTCACAACAATGACCCTTTCTAAGTCTGGTTTGCTCCTAAGGCATCAAGATCAAGTCCTAAACCAATTATGAGTCATTCCTACTCATTTAAAATAATTTAAATCCATGATTATCATTTCTAAAACATGCTGGACAGAATCCAGAAAAATCAATTACCAAAGGATCTAGAACTCTCAAATTAATTCTTTTCTAGTTACTAACTTCTCTAATCTTTCACATATGAATTTTAACATTAAATATACTCAAACATACTCATATTATCATCATCAAAATAGCATAAACAGCAGTTAATCACAGCAAGGCAGAATCGAAAATATATCTCCATACAAAGGCATAAAACTTGGTTTCTAAAGCACATAAAATACTAGTTTCTCTTGGAACCTTTTCAAGACTTTCAAAACTCATTTATAAAAATTTTTATCATCTAAAATTCTCAAAATATTTGTAGGGGCAGTAGCTAAATTAAATTTATCTCAAGAGGTCCTAAATTCATAAAATCTTGTTTTAGACATTACTTGAACTCATATACGCTTAGAAAAATTATGAAACATAGATTGTAATACTTGTAACAAATATAGCTCCTTAGGGCTGAAATCAAAGAACTAAACATATGGTTTTCAAGCCTTTGCTTGAGACAACAATGGGCAAATCTTTGAGCTCTAGGTTCTCTTAAGTGATGACATAAAAATAAACATGCTCATGCATTTGTTTTAGCTTTCATTAGAAAATAAAGTGAGAGCATAAAATAAACATGAGATGCAACTTATTATTATCTTTGGTATTTAAGTGAGGACTTGAAATATAAACATGATAATGCAAAGCTTGAAACATAAACATGATAATGCAAGTTCATTTATCATTCTTGATATTTAGTGATGGCAAGGAAAATAAATATGATATGCAAGGCAGAAACATAAACATGAATGCAATATTCATTTTAATCTCATCTAGAGCTCTTACAAGATTTTAGAGATACAACCCAACACTTATCTTATCACAAAGAGAGCTTTAGAGTTCTTGAACCAAGTTCTCAAATGAACTAGGAGGTTCTTGAACATCATCATCAAGCTCATAAGAAACAAACTTTCAAAGAACATAAAATCTCAAAGAAAAGGAAACCAAAATCGAAATCTACAAAAAGGAAAAGAGGATCAAACTAAGCCAAGTTCTTTATTAAGTACCCAAAACCCCTATCTAGAGAAAATCTCTAGAACATGCCAGCCAACTTTAAGGTTGACAAGGGTAGGCTTGGGCTTTTTGAAATCCTTAGATTAATTTTCTTAAGTTGAAAAAACCATGTGAGCCAAATATCATATAGATAAAGTTTAAGGAGAGGAAAAACTCAAGCTTTAAAGGTTTCTTTGAGATGAACACAAAGTCATCATCTAGAAACTCTCATCATTAAGCTATCATACTCATAACCAAGGCCTCATGGCCGAAATGGAGAGGAAGGAAAACAAACGAAAGTTTCAAAAAGAAATCCAAGAGAAAGCTAGAGAAAAACTCATTTTCAAGAAAAACAAGTTTTGAAAAACACTCCTACCTAGAGTGAAGACAAAAAGCTTGAACTTGAAATGAAAAACAAGATAAGGAACTCCTGAAAAACAAGATAAGGAACTCCTCCAAGAGTGATGATGAGCTTCGGCCACCAAGAGAGAAAGAGAGAGGAGATGTGTTTTGAGTGAGGTTGTGTTTGAGGTCAAGTGTTTGAGAGGTTTGATGGTGGTTCAAGGTTGTGCGGTGGTGTTTAGAGGTTATGAGATGATGATGAGATGAAGAGATGAAGAAGATGAATATGAAGAGAGAAGAAGAACTCTCTTGAAACTTGAGAGAAAAAGAAAGGAAATTCAAGAAAGCTTAGAAAACTAAAAGTTTACAAATGAGCTAAAGTGTTTGCAAGTTCTTCTAATACACCTATTTATAGAAAATGAAGCAATGAAGGCTCATCCAAGGAGAGCCTTGGCCGTAGCAAATGGGAGGGAAAAGGGAGAGAAAATATCTCTTACACAATGTCATTCAAGCATGGTTTGAAGTATGGAAGTTATGATACAAGGCATGGCTTCAAGTAAGGTGATTTGAGTGAATTTCCTATCAATTTTGAATGAAATAATTCTTCTACAAGCAAGGCATGGCTGGCTATTTTTGGGCCACAAATAAATGAGAAAAATAACTTAATTCATTTAGTTATTTACTTGAAAAATCAAGCATGGTGGAAAGTATGACAAGGTATGGTGAGTATGACTTGAGGTATGGCGTTGGAGTGTCAAAAATTTGAGTATGTGATGGAAAATGGGGGAGGAAGCATTCGGCCAAAATGCTACAATAGAGAGGGAGGAAAATTGCTTCATGTAATTGTGTGTTACTGATAGGTTTGAGTGTGTATTAGTTTAGGTACAAGGTTATGAATCATTAAGCATAAGTTTAGGTAACTAAGAATGGGGTTTAAGAGTTTTATGACAAGGTTAAGAAGTGCTCATACACATTTAGAGAATTTAAAATTCATTTTATGAGTAAACAAGGTAGACAAATTTCCATGATTTAAGGAATTGGAAAGAGAAAACACTATTCAAGATTCCATGACTAGGAATCTTGAATTTAAAATAAGATTTCAAGTTGTAATTAAGCATTCTTAGGTTCTAATCAATTTTAATAAATTATTTTGACTCAAGATTAATTATGGAAATTAATTAATCTTCAATTATAGCCTAATATTGCTTAGGTTTGCTTAATCACGCGATTAAGCTCAAAAACACAAAACTAGGGGCAAAATCGTAATTTTGCACTAATTTCGCCCGGGACCTACGGGACCAAAACCAAAGTCACAGAATACATAAAAATGCCTTTTAAAACTATTTGGAGAAAGTTTTGGGTTCATCCGGGACTTGCAAACTGGTAAAATACCACAGGGGTATTTTGACCTGAAAACTCAAAAAATGAGATTTTCGATCCCGGGAAGATATACAAGCCAACTAATCCCCTTCCAACATTGAGTTTGCCCTTCGAGTATTGCCGGATTGGCTTTCCTCGAATTCCAGGCCGAAAATAACCTTAAGGGCATTTTGGTCATTTTCACTCTGACAGAAAATTGGGACGTTACAAATAACACACAAAATTTCATACCAGTCCTATAAATGTTTCTAGAGCATTTATGTTATAAAATAGTATCATGTACATCTTAACTAGAAACCAATAAACTATCAATGTTCAGAAACACATAAACTTAATGAGCTTGGAGTGTTGACATCATTACATACATCATTTAAAAGGAGAATCAAGACCCATTCTATGTACGTGTTCCTTAAATGTCTTTGGTTGCATTCCTTTAGTTAATGGATCAGCAATCATAAGGTCTATTCTAACGTGTTGTATAGACACTCTTTGTTTATGAAAATCCTCCTTAACGCCAAAATAAATCCATATGGTTGGCACCTCTTGAGTAAATCCAACTGCTACAGAATTCTCATAGTAAATTTTTAGCAGCTTGGTAATTGTGTTGAGAACCCTAAGCCCTAGAATAAAGTTTGACAACCATAGTGCATGAATTGTAGCTTCAATACATGCTACAAGCTCTACCTCCATGATAGATGAAGTAATAATAGTTTCCTTAGAACTTTTTCATGATATGGGCCCTTTTCCAAATAGGAATAGGTAGCCAAATGTAGAACTTCCTTATGTCAGTATATCCGCAAAAATCTGAATATGAATATCTAATTACTTCTAATTGGCTAGGTCTTCCGTACATAAATGGCCATGTAATCCTTTATGCCTTGAAGGTGTAAGTTGAAAAGTGCATGAGAAGGGGGGTTGAATCGTGCTTTGACTTTTCTTTCATTCTTCTTTTCTGAAAAACTTAAGCAAATACTATCAAGTGTAAACTTGAAGTGCATCAGAAATAATATTAGTAAAATCCAGAAAGTAGCTTTCTAAACTATAACAAAGATGTAAAAAGTGTGTTGAAAGAGGTTTTCCATAAAACATAATATAATATGCATAAAGCAATAAATAAAGGAGATTTAAGGAAGGAGAAGATACTATGCATGGATTTTTATATTGGTTCGGCCAACCTAGCTGCTGACGTGGTTGTCGAACTCACTCAAATTAATTAGGCTCTGAAAATAAACTTGTAATATAGAGCAACCTGAATCGTTTCGCAAGGAATTCGCAATGAACCAATTCGCTCGATTGAAAATAGCAACAGAAAGCAGCGAGGCGGGGTTTGTTCACTTTCAATAGCAATAGATAACAGATAACAGATAAAAGATAAAAACGAAATTAACAATTTAAAAGCAACCAACCCAGACTTGAGTTCCTAAAAATCCATCATTGGACCACTGAATTCGTGGTTGATCCTAAGCAAATCGGAATCCCTGCATTCAATTAGAAAAACGAAACTACTAGATGATCACCTAGCATTTTATCAGAAACTCGGCGTGTTCACTCATTCAACATACAGTGCTCACTTAAACCCATTTTGATTTTAAGCCCTTTCGATTAATCAACCTAAATGTTAAATCTAACATTCAACACTTCTTCCCTTAAGTTATCCAGAATCGAAATACAACAGGGAAAAGAAAGAATGAACTCAATATGAGGCCTCTAGAACGGCGGAACTCAATTCGTGGGTTGGTCCTTTAGCTCCTTAGCCAACCATGGCAGAAATGAAAAACCGAAAAAATAAAGAAGAACTTGAACAGTGCGAAAATTTTAGAGAGAATAAGAGTTGGAATATGAGAAATTCCAAAACACAGCACACCCCCCTCTTCCTGTTTCCAGCTCTTAATAAAACAAAATAAAATAAAACGGTAGTCTCTCTGTTTTCCCACTCCTAAAATAAAATAAAATAAAATAAACCGGTTCAAAGGACAAAAACCGGTCCAAACAAAAACCGAAACTATGGTTTTGGTCCCATGCAACTCTGCTCCAACATTTCATGACTGCCTTGTCCGAATTTGGCCTTTAATCGGGCACCTGAAACAAAAGTTGTGATTAATTTCACTTAAAAGCCCAAAATCCAATTTAGACCGGAAACCAATAGTTAAACACTAAATAACCCCAAAAATCATTATTCAATTGCAAAAATAAAGTGTGATAAAAAATCAATTATCAGCTGCACCCAGTTCTCAATCACTATTGAGTTTCACTAAAACCCTTTCTCAACCCAAGAAAGTTAAATAGTCTTTATAGTAACCTTCTCAAGCTTCATTCAGTGACCAGTGGCTCACTCTACTGTCACATCCAAGTCTTTGACTAGCCTCTTCAAGCTAACTTCATGACTTGTAGCTTACTCTACTGTTACTTACAAGTACTTTTTTCATAGCCTTTTCAACCCAACTCATAGCGATCATTGTCGGATCGAGGTTAGAAAGGTTATGTTTGGGTTATTTCACTCAAACTAATGAATACTCAAGTTTTCATAGGATAAACAGTACCAGAGTTGAAAAACTTGAATGACATCTTTCTATCTATTCTTCCTAGGAAAGATGATGTTATCTAATAAAAACTTAAAAGAAGATTTTTGCAAAGATGAAGCTGATTATAAGCTGTAATAACTTTATAGAGGATGACAAGAAATTTCTTTAGCGTTTCAGCACAGTTGATGAGGAAAAGTCTCATTATTATAAGCACATCATCTCCTTTTATACTTGATCTTCATTTATGACCGTTGCACGTGATTTATTTTCCTAGTGACATGTATTGATATTCTTTGTGTGTCTTGCAAATGAAGTCTAGAGTGGTAGCTTGGCGTGTCAGAACAGTTGCAGAAGCTGTTGTGTAATAGAGGTTTATGAGTCCACCTTCAGAAACTACTTTTTACTTTCTGAATGAGGTTTCTAAACTTTTCCTTCTAGAAGCTGAGGTAGTTGACCAAGTTAGTAGAAGAGATGTCATGTAAGTTCTTGACTAGGTTTGACTTTAAATTTAAATTTGAAATTTTCCTCCCATTCTTGTAAAGTGCACCGTTTACACTAAAGCGTGCTTTCTGAAGTGTTGTCTCAGTTTCTGGACTTCTCTTTGATCTTGTACTCTTTAATCAGAGCTTGTTGTGAGTGATATGATTACGATCATGATGATTGAAGATGATAATCACACTTTGCTTCAGAGTTGAATTGAAATCTTCACTTGAATTGCACTTTCTGAAGTCATGTGTTACTTTTTAAAAATCTGAGTCTTGGTTTTTTGTACTTGAGAATTTTCTTTCAGACGTTGAGCATAGAAACATTCATTCTATGATATATTTTTCACTTTTATTAAGTTCAAATCTCTTAAAATAAGATTAAACATGCTTGCACATGTCATTGTGAAAGTATTCTCATTTTAAGAGCAAGTATTCTAATGGGAAAAGTCCTATTTGGTGGTTTAAGAAATTCAAGGAAAATATTATTCATTCTTCAAAATATTTTCATGAAATTGGTTTCGTTATCTGTAATACCTGGGGTACACGTGTCAGTAGACGAGTTTCGCATGATCTCAAGACCCCTTAGGATCCACTGCTGTTGCCGAGTCTGGGTTTTTGCTAAGTCTGGAGCCCTACACCTCCTTGGAGGGCTATATATTAGAGCCATAATTTTGGGATTAAAAGTCCCAGTAATTGTTCCCCAGAGATAAACAAGTTGAAGAGTGATTTTTTAGGAATTTTTGAAAGCTTCTAGATATTTCGTTTTTAGCTCACAAGTTTAGAAAATCGCCGGAATTTCAGAATATGAACTAGAACTCAAATATGAGATTTTGATTGGTTGGAGTTTTGAATTTTTAGATATTTTATTTGAATCCAAATGGGGGGTATTTTCTTATTTACATTTATGTTTTAAAGTTAATAGGAAGTAAAATAAATTACTTAACTTAGAAATGGAAATAAGTGGGTGAGAATAGAGGTAACCAGATAGCATGATAGCAAAAATTCTGCAAATTTGAGTTTACTGTCACCGCTATGCGGTCTTAGACCGCTATAGCGGTCACAGCAATGGCTGCAACGCTTTTTGGCCGGTAGACACCGCTATAGCAGTCTAGGACCGCTATAGCGGTCATAAGTGCACAGTGATTAGGGGGGGAGAATGGCATAGACCGCTATAGCGATCATTGACCGCTATAGCGGTGTCAGTTTTTCAGAAACAGTGAGAAACGTTACCGTTTCATTAAATGAGCCCCTTCGCCCCAATTTATACCCCAAACTCGGGATTTCTCCCCCATTTCCGAGCCTTACCCTAAAATTTCATTTCCTCTTCTCCTTCTTCCCCTCCACTCTCATCCTCCATTAAATCTTCTTCCCCCAAGCTTCAAGGTTAGTTTTGTTATTGTTTATGTTTCCTTTCTCTCACTCCTTTTATGTTTCATGGTTTGAGTTGTGTTTTTCTCTCATTGTTTTCAAGTGGGGGGGGGGGGTGCTCCCCCAATGTTGTTAGAATTATGTTAGAGTAATCTAGAGATACCGATAGAGTATTAATGAGTTTTATGGTTATAATAGTTGACGTTGGTGCCATCCCGGCTCCCCGGAGCTCAGTTGGAGTTGACACCACCTATTCCTCCCCCTCCAAGTGAGTGGGTTTGATCTCAAAACCTTAGTTTCCATATTAAGATTATGTTTGAGCATTATGTTCATTATAAATATGAAGTTGGAGGCAAGATCAAGTACATAATATGTTTTTAAATGAATATGTCAACCTAGAAAAATTATGACTTCGAATGTATAGCATGACAATGAAATTTAGAAAACCATGAGACCATGATTGTTATGTTGTGTGCTATGGAATTATTTTATATGTTTGAGAAGGGGTTTATTAAAGAAATATGTATTGTAGCAACCTTAGTATTTTACTGATTATGTTTTATGGGTTTCTTGATAGCACTACATATATTTAAGTTTTAAGATTCCAAATCATGTTTTAGAATGTTTAGTTAATATTTATATACGTTGGAGATATGTGACATTTTAAGTATGATTTAGCTTTTAAATAAATATGTTGATATGACTTTAGAATTATTATGATGATAAACCATAATGATTGAGTTGTATATTTTAAAACCCTAGCATTTTGAACTATAATAGTAGAGTTATCAAGTATATGAAAATATATTAGCACAAAATATGAATTTAGAACTTCAGTTTTATAGTACCAAGAGGTATGGAATTCAATATGATTATTAGCAATTGCCAGATACATACTCTGTGGGCTTGAAATCGAGGTGCCTTCAAGTGGGTGATCCCTTGGGCTCGATTTTCATAGCCACAGTTATGCTAAAGTCAGATTGCTAGAGTGATATGAGTCTAGAACTCTCAGAGTACTAAGATTTAGGGGCTCTCGTTCGCCAGGGACGGAGTTCCCACCCTTTAGCTATGAAATTTCAGTATTTTTATTTTATCTACTTTCAGTTAATTACATAAATGCTAAATGATAAACAGTCATGGCAGCACATACAGAAAATGAAACCTATTTAGGTATCCACATTAGATCCCCAGTAAAGCCTGTGTTTGGCACTGGTGGAGCATAGTAGAGGCGTTCAGTGTGGTGGATCCTGTGTCTGGCACCCACTGAAGCAAAACCCTGAGTTCTACATGGGGGCTTAGGCCGAATCCCAGTAGGAACAAAACCTTGAGTTCTACGCTGGGGCTTAGGCCGAATCCCGGTAGGAGCAAAGCCTTGAGGGTACGTGGGGGCCTAGGCCGAATCCCAGTACCAAAGAGGGAAACCTTGTTTCTCTAGTTAGTATACTATTAATTATGTTTTCAGAGAATATTTGATTTAAGAATTATTATGTAAATGTATGGAAAATGATTTCTCATTATAGTAAGAATTTAGAGATATTTTTACGAATTTATAATTAAAGAGATGTCTTCTCTATATGTAGCTATGAACATGAATATCAAATGATTTGTAATTGCTGCATATATATTATATTATATTCTTGGTTGTCCCATGTGGGTGATGGGTGAGAACTCACTCACTGAGTCCGTTGACTCACCCCTCTCCCTTCCTCTCATAGTTGCAGGTACAGACATCATTCAGCCACCGGTCCAGTAGCTGCAGTTATCCCTTGGTGAGCTTTGCATTGTTGTAAGGCTTAGTTTAGGATTTCTGCTAGTTTAGAGTGCTCAAGTAGTTTTGCAGGTAGGATTCGAGCCACACATGTATTTTGAGATGTTATAGATAATTTAAGAGAATATGTTTTAGAGCTCTAGAATGTGTTTTGAAATATGGGCTATGATTAGAGATTTATGTGAAGGCTAATGATAATGAGTTTATGATTCATTATTCAAATCTTAGATTTTAAAGCATGACAAAAATGTTTTAGATTTATATATATGAATACTTCAGTTTTTATGGATTTGAATATTACATTTTAATTTGAGAAAATGAAATAGATTTGCAAGAAAATTTCATTTTAAGTATGATATTATACCATTTTATGCATTTAGAGAGATACGTTTCCCAGAAGGTTTATGTGGGGATGGGATTCCCCACGTGCCGGTCACGCTCCCAAGTCGAGTCTTGACATTATCACTCAAAACGTTTAGTTTTGATGCTTTTTGAAGGGTTTTGGAGCTAACAAAAGGTGCCTCAAAACTTTTTTTGATAGCCTTCCAGTGATCAATTCTAAGGTTACTTTAATACTTGCCTAGCATTCCAACTATAAAACTAATATCCGGTCTTTTGAAGGTTTGTACGTACATAAGACTACCCAGTACAGAACCGTATGGAATTGATTCCATTTGTTTTTGCTCTATATCATTCTTTGGCCATTACATAAGACTAAATTTGTCCCCTTTCTGAATTGGTATGATTCCCGCAGAATAATTTGCCATATTAAATCTCTCAAGAATTTTATTAATATAGCCCTATTGAAACAGTCCTAATAATCCTTGTGACCTATCACACAGGATGCCTTTCCCATATCTTTCATTTCAAAGTTCTTAGAGAGATATTCTTTCGTATCATGCAACATACTCAAATCATTAATTGCATGCAAGATATCATCAACATACAAAACTAAAGATATGCATTCATCAATTTTCTTCAAAATCAAAAGAAGTAATGGTATCATTAAAGTAAATGTACCACTATTGTGGGGCTTGTTTCAGCCCATATATTGATTTCTTAAGTTTATACACCATGTTATCTTTTCCTTTAATTGGAAAACCTTCAGGTTGATCCATATATATAAACTTCTTCTTGAAGATTACCATTTTGAGAGATTGTTTTCACATCTATTTGGTGTAACTCTAAGTCATAATGAGCCACTAGTGCTATAATGATATGCAATGAGTCTTTTCTTTGATATAGGTAAAACTATTTCTTTATAATTAATACCATCTTTTTGAGTATCCCTTTAGCAACAAATCAAATTTTTTATTGTTTGATACTGCCATTTGAGTCTCGCTCGATCCTAAAGACTAGTTTACAGCCAACCCATTTAGCACTTTTTCGTAATTCCATGATGTCCAAAACATTGTTTTCTTCCATGGATTTTAACTATTATTTCATGGCATCAATCCATTTTTCTGACTCTACTATCTATGGCCTATGAAAATGAAATTGGATCTTCATTAATTCCAATGTCTATTTCTTGCAAATAAGTCTCATAATAGCTTGGAATAGCTAATTTCCTTGCTATTTGAGGTATCCTCGGGGGCATTTTTTGAGACTCATTTCTTTCAGACCTTTGTAAGCTAGTTTCTTCTTTGGATGTGTTACCATCCAAATTTCATTCATTATTGATAGAGCATTCCACAATAGTTAGAACAACACTTTGACTATTTTTACTTCCTTTTTTTTCCTTACTTCAAAAGTGGGCCTGCAAATACAATGTGTGGTACACCATGGTACTATACCAAGCTCATAATTTCTCTTATTCAACACATTAATGCATACTTGACTCCACATATTCCATTGATAAGACTAATTCAAAAATCAATAATGAACAATGATTAGCACAAATGCACATGTAACTAGTCCAGTCAATAGTATCTAGTATGATAATTAATAGCACATATATTGCTAATGAATTTTAGTCAAGTATGTCACAACAATTATTCGTAATCCACTCAAGTATAGCAATCAAGTACAATAAATAATCATAGTTCACAAACATATATTCAAGAGTCATTAGCATATTTGAAATCACAGTTATAAATTTCATCTACTAAATTAGTTTGAGTCTAATGATATGAATAGTTTGAAAACTACATTTTACCTATCCCTAAGGTCTATGATTACCATGGCCACTTTCCTTTATGATAAAAGTTCTAAAAATTTACCTTTAAGGATCTTGAAACTTCTAGTTTTGGTAAATAGCACCCAAACTTTATAAAATTTATAAAGTAGTCCCCAAGCTAATTTTTCACCCAAAAACAGATTTGTCCTCCTCATTCTACTCAAAATACAATCCTCCCTTGAAATTCCAAAATTTTCACAAAAGCCCCAAACTTTTTGGATATTGCATGTTTGACCCCTAAATTTTACTAAAATTGCAAAATGACCTCAAAACTCATTTTTTATTCCAAACACATATATTACTTTTCTAGAACCCATTCTTATAGTTGTACACCCTAAAATTTCAGTTTTCTCTTATAGCCCTTACACTTTGTAAAATTGCATTTCAACCACAAAATTTCTACATAATTGGAAAAATACCCAATTACATATACAAACTCCATTTTTCATGTAGACTCCAAGTATGTGGTTAGTTTTAAAAACAAAATCCCTTCTATGCACACTAGCCTAGGTTGAACCTACATGTTCAAAAATTTAAGCTTTTTACAAAACTTTGAAACATACATGAATATGCTCCTTTTTGTGTGTAGTTTTTAAATATCACAGTGGTTTTTGAAACAAACATTCCCACCATAATTAACCCTAAAAAATAGCCCTTCACTTAAAAAGACTAAAGCTTATCCAAAAATTTCATAAAAATACAAGTAACTTTTTTAAGTGTAGAATATAATAAAGTTATGGAGTTAGATGTTGAAATAAAAATCCTTACATACACAAGATGATGAAAATCAAAACTTGAAGAGGTGGAAGTGATGAGTTTTTCAAACATTTTAAGAGAAAGTAGTGTTTTGAGCAAAATAATCAACTTTCAAGCATAAACTATCATCAAAACTCAAATCTTTTTAACAAAAGTTGGAAAACAAGGCAAGAAAAGCAAATTTGAACACTAACCCTTACTCAAGAGAAGCCTTTAGAAGAACATGTTCTAAATAAGCTCCTTGAAGCTTTGCTAGCTAGGAAAATGAGGCAAAAGCTTTTACTTTCATTAGCACACACTTTTGGCCCTCTCAAGAACAAGTAGGAGGGGACCTTTTCTAGAAAAACAAATGGTGGATTTGGGTTTTTTAGGTGAAAGAGGTGTGGAGAACTATATTTATTTGTTGAATTTGGTTAAGGTTTAAGCTAGTTGTAAGGTTGACGATAGTGGAGGAATGTGGTGCAAATGGAGAAGAGATTGAGAGAAAATGAGATGGAGTGTTTCAGTGAAAGAAAAGTGTGCCGGTGTGAATGGGAAGGGGAGGCTCGGGCCTTCATTAGAGTAGAGGGGAATGATTATGTTTTTATTTGTTTTGGGAGTGGTTAGATTGGGTTTAGGAGTATTTTAGAGTTTAGATAAAAAGTAAGGGTAGAATAGGTAAAAAGTGTAATAATTAGGGGTACTTTGGTAAAAGCATTGGTCAAAGTAAGATTAACTTGGTCTATTCAAGGTTAATTTGAATTAGTCATCATTAAACGTGTCATTAGTCATAATAAAGTGTTATTAATTGTGTTATAATCATATTGTCACTAACAGACAAGTGTAGTGGTTGGTGACATGATCATATTGTAAGCTTTAGAACCCTTCAAAAAGTATATGAACTATATTATTTTGAATGACAACAAGACCAATGCAAAGAAAATATTTTGAAGAATGACTAATATTTACCTTGAGTTTCTTGACTAAGTATAACAGGTATTTATGAAATGCATAATATGGACTTGAGCGGGAATAATTTCACTTTACATATACAAACATGTTTTATCTCATATTAAGAAACTGAGCTTAAACGAAGTGAACATTATATTGTGTAAAGTACACTTATATGCATCAAGCAATGAAGCAAATCAATTCAGGAATAAGAAACCAGGGCAAAGGTTTTCAAAAAGTAGCATGAGACATCAAAAAGTATGCTGGGAATGAAGATATCATACAAAATCTGAAAGCAACGTATTATCTAGTCTTCAATCATCATAATTGCAAATCATTCATCATCATAAAGCCCAGATTGAAGATCAAAAGACTAAAAAATCATCAAAGAATTGTTAGTGCACGACAGAAAGCTCACTTCAATGTAGAGTGTTGAATGCTACAAGAAAATGAAGGAAATTTAAATTTCAAATTTCAAATCTCAGGTTAAACTTAGTTTCAAAAGTGGCATGTCATCTCTTTTGCCTATTTGGTCAACCATCCTGGCTTTTAGAAGGAGGAGTTCAAAAACCATGATCATAAAGTAAAAACCTAGTTTCCGAAGGAACATCAGAGACCTCTATTATATTACAGCTTTTGCAACCAATGGGATAGATTGTCAGCCTACTCTTCTAGACTAACTTTATGAGACAGAAACAAATGATCTACACGTGTCACTTGGAAATCTAATCAAAGGCAATGGTCATGAAGAAAGATCACTATAAATAGAGATGCTGTGCTCAAAAGCTGATGAAAGGATTGAAGACATAAGAGTGGAAACTCTAGAAAAATCTCTCCACACTTCTTGTAAGGTTCATCTTATCATGTAAATCAGGTTCCTTAATGTGTAAAAATCTTCTTTCTAGATCTTTAATGTTTGTATACTCTTCCAAGAAGAGATGTCAGAAAGAAGTTGCTCAAGTTATTCAGGTCTATTTATTGAATATTTGTAAGGATACTTGAGTGTAGGTTAGTTTGAGTGGCAACCTAAACACAACCGTTGTACCCTTGATCCAATAGTGATAAGTGAGACATAGCTTGGAGAGATTAAGGTAGAACTACTTGCAATAAGGTGGTAGAGGCGTTTTACTTATCATGGTTCAGCTTGGAGAAGCTGGCAAGTCGAGAAGAACTACTTGCAACATGGTGTTAGAGGTGTTCTACTTATCATGGTTCATCTTGGAGAGGTTGGGAATAATTACTTGCAACGTGGTTGAAAAGGTTGTCTACTAGTCACGGTTCAGCTTAGAGAGGATAGGAAAAACTACTTAGGTCAGCTTGGAGAGACTAAGAAGAACTACTCAGTTTATGGTAGTAGGAATTGTCTACTGTTCACTGGTAAAAGCTTAGGAAGAATACTGTAAATACTCTTTAGTTTTATTTCTCAAGTTGAGAAAGATGTTTAGTGGAACCTCAATGTGTGTTGAGTACTGGATGTAGGCAGGTTTAGCTGAATCAGTATAAAAATACTTGTGTCATATCCTCTTCTCCTTAATCTTTTTTACTTTCAATGCTCTGCTTTATTATTTCATTCAAGTTAAAAACTCGCTTTATCTAATTGTTTACTGACGTGATACTTTAGAAACATACTTTTTGAAATACTCTTGCAGATTCTGAGGTTGATAAAGGAACCAAAGTTATGTTAAGCAAAGGGGCACTTTCCTCATCAACTAAAAAGAAGTCATCAGATAAGAATACTGAAAATATAGTTCCTGGGATTGACTTTACTCTTAGTTTTGACTATCTTCCTACTCATGCTGCGAAGCCTTTCATGCCTGCTCCACCACCTATTCTTGACTCTGATCTAGCTTAAAAAACTGATTAACGTTCAACCACTCAACTTCAGCCCATACCAATCACTCCTCGAATACTAATTTTACTGGAAAATCAATAACTTATCTTTGATAGGCTAGATGAATTAGAAAGAAGATCACGCAACTATGACGCCTTACTACACCAGATTCTTCACACAAATCAAGAGATTCTTCACACAAATCAAGAGATTCTTCAAGAGATAAAGCGTCAAGGCTGATGATGTGACTTTTGATTTCCTGCACACCTCCTTTTTGATGATGCCAAAAGGGGGAGAAAGAAATTGAAGAAAATTTTGTACTATAGAACTCAGGGGGAGCGTATGCTGAGAAGGAGACTAGAACTTTTTTTAAGCAGGCATTTTTTTTTCCTTTTCACTTTGCTGGAATTTCTCATTATGCTTTGACAATTTCTATCTCAGATTATATAATTTGCTTTATCTGCTCAAAAACCATGTTTATGCTATGCTTGGTTTATACTTTCTGCTTTAAGACTTAATATGGTCTAATACATATATGCTTCCTTTAGGCTCTGATACATATCGGTGCCTACTTATCATGCTTAGCTAATCATATATCATGCTTGTTTATGTATGCTTCTAATCTCTTAAGCATTTGTTCTAAACTATTTACTCATTAACACACTAGAGTAGTTAACTCACATCTGTATCTGTGATTAGCTCTGTCAAGTATCTTTTTAAGCACAAATCTCTCCACTGTTGCTTTCATACTCATATTTATCTTATGTGCTTTGATATATATGATATGCTTAAAATGACTATCTTTATAAAAATACATTCTCTTTGACAAACCTATGAGATGTTTTAAAAGGCTCTGTTTACCTTGATCAAATATAGTTGTGAATAGTTTCTGAGGACCTTCAGAAACCTGTGTTTATATCTTTTCAATACAACTAAGATAAGTTTGTAAGTCTCAGAACCTCTCTAGTGTGCTATGGTTATATGTCATATAATGTGTTATATTCTAATTCATAAGTGTATTAGTGAGCAAGATTACATAAAAAAGCATAAACATCTGTTTATTTTCAAGAAAAAATTTTAAAAGTATTTTATGCTTTGATACTCATGAGAATAGTTTCACAACTCATAATAATAAGCTCGCATGTGCTTTACTTTGATTAAATTGGGTTTGATCCTTAATGAGCTTCAAAAACCTTAAATAGTAATATGCTGATATCATTTATATCAAGGTTTCTTTGAGCATTTTTGTATCATGAAATATTCTCTTATGGCATGCTCTGATTAGTTTATCATATATACATCTTTAAGAATCGGTTTTAAAAATTGGACATAGGAAAAGAATGTGCTGAATAAGAATTTTAATCAAGAAGAATATTACAAGTATTACTTGTTTTTTATTCAAGCACATTAGGTTTTAGAAAGTCTCTTTATAACAAACAGTCAGGCTATTAGTGTAAAAGGACTTAAACGATGACATTTGCTTTAGTATCCTTATAATATATCTCAAAAAGCACTCTGATTTAATTTAGAAAGTATCATCAGAAACCAAACAGCTCTAATTTTAGTCACTTAAGGCTTTAAAATGTTTTTGAACATAGCCAATCATGCCTTAAGAAAAAGACTTCCTAAAATTTAAAGTCTGTGATGTTTTGAAAGAATGTGTGCTTATCAAGATATATTCTATTATATTTCTTTCAGTATCTCTTTAAAAAAATTTCTTCAAATTGGTTTGTCATCGTCAAAAGGGGAGATTATAAGCTCCAGAACCATTTAGAAAGTATGTGAGCTATATTGTTTTGAATGACAACAAAACCAATATAAAGAAAATATTTTGAAGAATGACTAATGTCTACCTTAAGTTTCTTGACTAAGCCATTTCTAAAATGCATAACACATACTTGATTGAGAATAATTTCACCTTACATGTGCAAACATGTAAAGTATGCCTACATGCATCAAGAAATGAAGCAAATCAATTCAAAAACAGAAAACCAAGGCAAGGGTCTTTAGAAAGTAGCACGTGACATCAGAAATTACGTTGAGAATGAAGATACTATATAAAATCTGAAAGCAACATGTTACACACTCTTCAATTATCATAATTACGAATCATTCATCATCATAAAGCCTAAATTAAAGATTAGAAGACCAAAGAATCATCAAGGAACTGATAGCGCACGTCAGAAAGCTTACTTCACTGTGGAGGATTGAATGCTATATGAAAATGAGTAAAATTTGAATTTAAAATTTCAAATCTCGAGTCAAACCCAGTTTCAAAATTGGTATGTTATCTCTTCTACCTATTTGGTCAACCATCCTAGCTTCTAAAAGGGGGAGTTCAGAAACCATGATCATAAAGTAAAAGAAGTAGTTTTTGAAGGAACATCAGAAACCTCTATTATACAATGGCTTCTCCAACCGATGTGACAAATTGTCAGCCTACTCTTCTAGACTAACTTTCTAAGGCACAAACGGATGATCTATATGCATCACGTGGAGATCTGATCAAAGGCAACAGTCATGAAGGAAGACTGCTATAAATGGAGATGTTGTGCTCAAAAGCAGATGAGAGGATTGAAGATGGAAACTCTAGAAAAATCCCTCCACACTTTTTGTAAGGTTCATCTTATCATGTAAATTAGGTTCTTTGAAATGTAAAAATCTTCTTTCTAGTTCCTTAACATTTGTATACTATTCCTTGGAAGATATTTTAGAAAGAAGTCGTTCAAGTTATCCTAGGTCTGTTTATTGAATATTTTTAAGGATACTTGAGTGTAGGTTATTGAGTGGTAACCTAAACACATAATCTTTATACCGTTGACCTAGTAGTGATCAATGGGACATAGCTTAGAG
This sequence comes from Dalbergia cultrata, assembly GCA_031216105.1. Classification (NCBI taxonomy): domain Eukaryota; kingdom Viridiplantae; phylum Streptophyta; class Magnoliopsida; order Fabales; family Fabaceae; genus Dalbergia; species Dalbergia cultrata. Next base: position 36,639,709 of record CM062352.1, read on the forward strand.
AGGTTAAGGTAGAACTACTTGCAACATGGTGGTAGAGGCGCTCTACTTATCATGGTTCAGCTTGGAGATGTTGGAAAGAACTACTTGCAATGTGGCTATAGGGGTTGTCTACTAGTTATGGCTCAGCTTGGAGAGACTGGAAAGAACTACTTGGGTCAGCTTGGAGAGATTTGGAGTAATTACTTAATTTTTGGTAGTAGGGGTTATCTACTGTTCATTGGTAAGAGCTTAGGAAGGCTACTGTAAAGACTATCCAGTTTTCTTTCTCAGGTAGAGAAAGATGTTTAGTGGAACCTCAACGTGTGCTGAGTACTGGATGTAGGTAGGTTTGGTCGAACCAGTATAAAAATAATTATGTCATATCCTCTTTTCCCTAATCTCTTCTACTTTCAATGCTCTACTTTATTATTTCATTCAAGTTGAAAACTCACTTTATCTAATTATTTACTAACGTGATACTTCAAAAACCTATTTTCTAAAACAGCTAACTTTGTTTGAACTGCATTTCAAACTTAATGCTTAATAGTATTTTGATTAATCTTTCAGATATGAAGAGGTGGCAAAGTACAATTCAACCCCCTTCTATTACACATTTACACCTACATATATCTCATTGTCTTTATGCCACTGTACTTTAATTAGTGATGTATGAGTGATAATTGGCTAGCTAGTTACTCATTAGAAATTCTTAAGCAATTAATCATAGTAATTTCCTTAATTAAGATGATTAAGTCCTAATTAAGCTAGATTACCACAATTCAAGGTCTAATTAATCATACAGTCACACACTATATACCCTTAATTACCTTAGAAGTGTTGGTATGAAAATGCACGAGAGGGGGGGTTAAATCGTGCTTTTAGTAATTTAAACTTCAAATTGAAAAATTTTTTATAGCAAAATCTTTTCAAGTTTAGAACTTGAAGAACAGCGGAAGTATGGTTAGTGTGTTCAGAAGGTAACATTCCGAATGAAGCAGTTTGAATAGATAAGCTAACAATGAAAGAAAATAATCCAAATATTTATGCTAAGTTGAAAAATAAATTCAAAAGAGAGAAGGGAAAGAGAATACTTGACTCAGAAGATTTATACTGGTTTGGCCAATACATGCCTACATCCAGTTCTCAGTACTCACCAAGTTCCAATAAACTTCCTCACCTAGGAATCACAAGTACATGATAGTCTTTACCGTAGCTTTCCCAAGCTTTTACTTTTGTCAGTAAACAAACCTTACTGACTCACAATAACAAGTAGTTTTACAGTAGCCTCTTCAAGCTCTTTTCCTTTTGATCACTATTGGATCAGGATCACAATCAGACAGAGATTGATGATATGTTCGTACAGCCCAACACTCAAGTTTTTGAATGTGACCTATTGAAATGGATTCTACATAAGTGACTTCTTTCTAGTAATTCTTTCTTAGAAGAACAAATAATCAACAGAGAATATAGAAAGAAGATTTTGATATACAAAGGATTCTAGCAATGAATATTTCCAACGGGAAGTTTTTAGCATAATTTTTCTCTCGTATGTTTCTTTTTCTGTGAAAGTTCAGTCATCTCCATTTATAGATGATTTTCCTCTTTTTATCGTTACCGCTTGATCTTCCACTTAATCAATACGTGCTGAACAGCTGATCGAGCATTGGAAATATAATCTAGGTAAGTAGCTCGTCTGGTGTCAGAGTTCCTTCTTTAGAAGCCATTGATGAGTTGAGGTTTCTGAAGTCTATCAGAAACTATTTTTCCACTTTCTGATCATGGTTTATGAACCTTTTGATAAGTCCTTTTTGTCATTTGATCAAGGGTGCTTGTAGAGATGATATCTTGACTTCGAGAGATTGATTTGACATTTGATTTGAATTTCAAATATAGCCATTTTTTCCCCTCCCATTTTGAGTTGGATTTTCTGATGAGCGCTGCTAGTTCCTTATCGATCTGTTTGGCTTCAATCTTGATTTTTTTATGACAAGAATCCCATGATTATGATGATTGAAGATTGAGTAATACTTTGCCTTCAGTGTTTTGTATGTTATCGTCATTGTAGCCTTTCTTTTTGAAGCTTGGTATTACTTTCTAACTACCATTTCCTTGATTCTGTTTTGTCGGACGGATTTCTTTGATGTATATGATAGTGTTTTGCTTGATGCACTTCTTACTTCCTCTCATTTTATCTTCTTTCCACGATCAAGACCAGAAGCTTTGTGACATGAGATCACTTTCTCATGCTTTCTAATTGTGTGTCTTAAAGAAAAATCTGGTATCCTTACAATAGAAGCTCAAGGTGGCCATCAATTGTTCTTCTAAGCATTTTCTCTGAATTGGCTTTATTGTCATTCAAAACAATTTTAATTCAACTTTTTGAAAGGTCCTAGAGTTTACAATCTCCCCCTTTTTTTTTTATGATAACAAACTAATTTGAAGAAAATCTTTTAAAGACATGATGAATGAAATGGAAATGATAAATACATAGCAAAGAGATCTTTCAAACATCATAACTTATGAGTTTCAGTAATTCTTTTCTTAAGGCAAAATATTGATGATTAAAACATTTTATAGCCTTAAGTGACTTAAATCAAGACAGATTGATTTTATCATGAAATTTTCTGAACTATTTCAGAATTCTCTTGTTAAGTATCACAATGATACTCAATTAGATTTGATCATTAAAGCATTTGTTTACAAACAGCCTGATTTATATTCAAAAAGAATTTTCTGAGCTTTACTCATAAAGGCTTAGAGATAAATTATAGATGTTCAATTTTTTTAGTATCTATCCTCACTTTTTGAGTATCTATCTCCTCGTCAATTGAGGCATGAGATTTTCATTTCACTTCTCCCCTTTTTGTCATTAGTAAAGAGGAGATGGGTATGAGGTATTTACTTTTCAGAGATATTTGAGTAAATGAAAGTCATATGAGCCTTTAGAAGATCTTTAAATTTAACAGATTTTTTAGAGTGCAGAAACGATCTTCAGCTAAAGGTTTTGTGAAAATGTTAGATACTTTGACTTTCAGTGTTTATAAATATTAGCTCAATATCTCCTTTCTGAACATGATTTCTAATAAAGTGATGTTTGATGTCAATGTACTTTAATCTGGAGTGTTGAATAGGATTTTTAGCTAGATTTATTGTGTTAGTGTTATCACAAAAGATTGGGATTTTGAAGTACCTTAGGTGATAGTCTTCTAGCTGATTTCTGATCCATAGCATTTGTGTGCAGTAATTTGCCACTATTACATATTTTGCTTTGGCAATAGAAAGAGCAATGGTATTTTGCTTTTTACAAGACCATGTGATAAAATTATTCCCAAAGAAGCAGCAACAACCGCTATACTTTTTCTTTCTACTCTATCTCCAGCAAAGTCAGCATCGCAATATACTGCAATCTTATATAATATACCTTTCTCATACCATAGACCAAGATTAGTAGTGCCTGATAAATATCTGAAGATTCTTTTGACAACATTTAAGTGGGATTGTTTTGGATTTGATTGAAATCTAGCACATATCCTTACCTTTAATTGGAAATCTGGTCCATTGGTTGTAAGATATAGTAGTGATCCTATCATTCCTCTATAGCTACTTTCTGAATACTTTTTCACCATCCTGATCTGCATCAATGATTTGAGATGGATGCATAGGAGTACTTATTGGTTTTGCTTGATCCATGTGAAATCTTTTCAAAAGCTCCTTGACATATTTTTCTTGATGGATCAAAGTTCCATCCTTTTGTTGTTTTATTTGTAAATCGAAAAAAAAATTTAGTTCTTCCATCATACTCATTTCAAACTCACTTTGTATCAACTTTGAAAAATTTTCACATAAAGAAAGATCATATGCACCAAATATAATGTCATCAACATATATTTGTACAATTAGAAAATGATTTTCTAAATTAAGAGTGAATAAGGTTGTGTCAACATTACCTCTTTTGAACCCGTTTTGTAATAAAAAAAACTACTTAACCTTTCTTACTGGGCTCAAGGGGCTTGTTTTAAACCAAAGATAGCTTTAGATAGTTTATAGATGTGATTTGGATGATTATCGCTCTCAAAACCCAGAGGTTGCTTCACAAACACTTCTTTAGAGAGAAATTCATTTAGAAAGGTAGACTTGACATCCATTTGGTAGAGAGTGAATCCTTTGTAAGCAGTGAAGGCAAGCAACATTCTTATGGCTTCTAATCTAGCAACTGGTGCAAAGGTATCATCATAACCAATTACTTCTTGTTGATTGTAGCCTTGTGCAACCTGTCTCACTTTGTTTCTGATAACTCTTCTTGCTTTATCCAAATTGTTTCTGAATACCCATTTGGTCCCGATGATGGTTTTTTCACTAAGTTTTTCCATGAAAGTCCAGACTTTGCTTTTCTCGAATTGATCCAGCTCTTTCTGCATAGCCTCCACCTACCTTTTGTCATTTAATGCTTCTTCCGTGCATGCAGGTTCAATGGTGGAGATTAGAGCATAATTTGAGGTATTCCTTAAGGAGGATCGAGTCTTCACTCCTTTATAAATATCTCTTATAACATTGTTTTGCGAGACAGTTTTAAGATTAGAGACTCCTTTGTAATTTCTATGTTTATAGCTTTCCTCAATTTCCTTTTCATCTTTAGACTGTTCTTCCTCCCGTTCATCATTTCCTTGTGATGTCCTTGATGAATTTATCATACTTCTTGAAGAATGTGAATCCTGAAGTTCACTTTCTGATGATTTGATCATTTTGGTTTTTGAGTTTTCTCTGAGATCTAGTCTCTCTAGAGCTTCTTCTAGGTCAACTGCATCATCTTCAAAATCTTTCCTGAACTCTTTGAATTTGATATGAATTGTTTCTTCCACGGATGTAGTTCTTTTGTTATATAGCCTGTAAGCTTTAGAGACAAATGAATATCATAGGAAAACACCATCATCAGATTTCAAATCAAATTTTACAAGTTTGTCCCTATTGTTAAGTATAAAACATGATGAAGCAAATATATGGAAGTATAATATATTGGGTTTTCTACCTTTCCGTAGCTTATAGGGGGTTTTCTTAAGAATTGGTTTAAGAAAGATTCGGTTTTGAATGTAACATGAGGTATTTATAGCTTCTAACCAAAAACCTTTTGATAAACCACTTTCTAAAATGAGTGTTCTAGCCACTTCTTGTAAGCTTCTATTTTTTCTTTCAGAAACCCCATTTTGTTGGGGCGTTCTAGGAGCAGAAAACTCATGAAGCATGCCATGATTTTCACAAAACTCATTGAACATATGATTTTCAAATTCTCGTCCATGATCAGATTTGATAGAGATTATTTGAGAGTTCTTTTCAGTGCAAACTCATTTTGTAAATATTTTGAATTTTTCAAAAACCTCATCCATAGAAGTTAAGAAAAACACCCAGGTAAACCTTGAGATATCATCTACAATTATCAAACAATATCTCTTTCCGGCAAGACTAGCTGTTTGAGTTGGACTTAAAAGATCCATATGAAGTAATTCTAGAGGATTAGAGGTAAACATATCATGTTTATTTTGAAAGGAAGCTCTAGTTTGTTTGCCCTTTTCACAGAAGTCATAGGTTGAATCTTTGTCAAACTTGATCTTTAGCAATCCCTTAACAAGCTCTTTCTGAGATAACTTAGAGATAAGTTTTATGTGAGCATGCCCAAGCTTCTTATGCCATAACCATTTTTCATCTATGAAGGAGGCTAGACATTTAACATCTTGATCTTGAAGATCATCTAATAGTAATACATAAGTGTTATCATGCCTATTTCCAGATAATATGACTCTTCCTGAGACAGGATTAATTATTTTGCAATTTTGAGCATTGAAGATAACATTGAATCCTTGATCACATAATTGACTTATGCTTAGTAGATTATGAGCCAGACCATTTGCAAATAATACATTAGAAATTTGGTGAGAATCATCCTTACTAATGTTTCTGATACCTGTGATTTTTGCTTTACTTCCATCAACAAATTTGACTGATCCAGAATTCCTTGGTTTGAGGTTTTTTAACCATTTCCTTATTCCGGACATGTGTCTAGAGCAGCCATTGTCCATGTACCACTTGTTGTCAGGTTTTACATGTGTTGTCAGGTTTACCTGCAATAAACACATTTTTCAATTTAGGTACCTAGACTTTTTGGGTCCTTCTGAGTTAGTATCAATAAATGAGGGTTTTCTAACCCTTCTTTTCATGAAGCATTTATCTGGAGGGTGTCCCCGTTTATAATAGATACCGCAGAAGACTTTCTTTCTTACTTTATCCAGTTGGAAAATGTTTTCTTTTCCTTTTTCAACTTCTTTATATCCTAACCCAGCTCTTTGAAAGTAAGGCTTTTGTCCTCTAAGCATTAGTTCAAGATTTTTTGAACCATTTACCATTTTTTCTAGATCAGTCTTCAAAAGAATAATTGTTTTCTCTAATTCAGATATATTTTTCTAATAGTCTTCATTATCTTTTGAAATCTTGATTTTTAACAAATTTAGATCATTGTTTTCCTCATGTAATTTTTCTTTTTCACTTTCTACATTTTCAAATTCCATTTTGACTGACTGAAGTTCTAAAACAACTTTCTGATGTTTTCTCTTTAGCTTACCATAATGGGAGGAAATGATTTGAGTATTCTTAAGTAGTTCTTCATACAGAGCTACTAATTCATCATAGGATAGATTTTGGCCAGAGTTATTTACCTCGGACTTGTCTTCTGAGTTGTAGCTGGCCTTGAAGCATAAATCTATTAAGTCTTCTTGTCCTTCTAGGCTTTCTGTTCCCTCCTTTTCTTTATCTGAGTCACTTCATATTGCTAGCATTCCCTTTGTCTTGCTCAGAAACCTTTTTTGTGATTCTTTTAGTTTTGGACATTCAAGTCTGAAGTGACCTTTTTCTCCATAGTTGAAATAGATGATGCTGTCTAGCTTTATCTTGCCTTTTTTTGTCTCTTTTCATCTTTTCTCCTTTTGAACTTGCCTCTCCATGCCCTTGACATCTTTCTTACTAGCATGGAGATTTCATCTCCATCATCATCTTCACTGTCATCATCAGAGGTTTCTGTGATCTTCATTGCCTTTGCTTTGCTAGATTTAAGATGAGAGGATTTTATAGCAATAGACTTGGTTTTTTTTAAGGATTCTCTATGCATCTCTGCCAGTACTACTTCATGAGTTTTTAGAGATCCAATAAGAGCATACAAACCAAGAGTTTGGCGATATTTGGCTTTAGTAATGGCTGTTATTTTAGGCAGACATTTTGCAATGAGACTTAAGATTTTTCTAACTAGCTCAGAGTTTGAATATCTTCTGCCAAGACCTTTAAGTTGATTTATGATATGCATAAATCTTGTGGTCATATCATCAATGCTTTCTTGATAAGTCATTTTAAACATTTCATACTGGTGGACTTGTATACGGATCTTTGTTTCCTTGACTTGATCAGTTCCTTCATGCAGCATGAGCAATCTATCCCATATTTCTTTTGTCGTGTCACAGGCAATGATTTTATTATATTCAGCTTTGCTTAAAGCACAAGTGAGCAAATACTTAGCTTTAGAATTTAATTGAATTCTGGCCTTGTATTGCTTTGTCTATTTACTTCTGGAAACTTCTCTTGATGTGGAGGATGAACCATTTGTTGTAGGGACTTCTTCTGTTTGAATGTAGTCGGCTTCTTGGATTATTTCCCACAAGTTAAGACTTGTATATTTTATGAATAATTCCATGCAATCTCTCCAATAAGCATAGTCTCCACCATCAAAGAATGGTGGCTTGTTGATCGGGTGTCGTTCTGCTATATGAAAGCTTTGTGCCATTATTCTTTGGATCCTTTTGTTTCCTCTGTAGTTATTAGATTGCTTAACCCTTTAGAGACCAAGCGCTGATGCCAATTGTTGGTACAAAAATGCACGAGAAAGGGGGGGTTGAATCGTGCTTTTAGTAATTTAAAGTTCAAACTAAAAACCTTTTTATAGCAAAATCTTATCAAGTTTAGAACATGAAGAACAGCAGAAGTATGGTTAGTGTGTTCAAAAGGTAATTTTCTGAATGAAGCAGTTTGAATAGATAAGCTAATCGTGAAAGAAAATAATCCAAATACTTATGCTAAGTTGAAAAATAAATTCAAAAGAGAGAAGGGAAAGAGAATACTTGACTCAAAAGATTTATAATGGTTTGGCCAACACCTGCCTACATCTAGTTTTCAGTACTCACTGAGTTCCAATAAACTTCCTCACCAAGGAATCGCAAGTACAAGATAGTCTTTACCGTAGCCTTCCCAAGCTCTTACTTCTGTCAGTAAACAACCCTTACTGACTCACAATAACAAGTAGTTTTACAGTAGCCTCTTCAAGCTCTTTTGATTTTTATCACTACTGGATCATGATTACAATCAAACAGAGATTAATGATATGTTCATATAGCCCAACACTCGAGTTTTTGAATGTGACCTATTGAAACAGATTCTAGTTGAGTGACTTCTTTTTAGTAATTCTTCCTTAGAAGAACAAATAATCAACAGAGAATATAGAAAGAAGATTTTGATATATCAAGGATTCTAGCAATAAATATTTCCAAGGGAAGTTTTTAGCATAATTTTTCTCTCGTATGTTTCTTTTTTTGTGAAGGCTCAGTTATCTCTATTTATAGATTATTTTCCTTTTTTTTACTGTTACCCCTTGATCTTCCACTTAATCAACACATGTTGAACATCTGATCGAGTATTCGAAATATAATCTAGGTGAGTAGCTCATCTGGTGTCAGAGTTCTTTTTTCAGATGTCGTTGATGAGTTGAGGTCTCTGAAGTCTATTGAAACTATTTTTCCATTTTCTGATCATGGTTTCTGAACCTTTTGATAAGTCCTTTTGTCATTTGATCGTGGGTGCTTGTAGAGATAATATCTTGACTTCGAGAGATTGATTTGACATTTTATTTGAATTTCAAATATAGCCATTTTTTCCCTCCCATTTTGAGTTGGATTTTTTGATGAGCACTGCTAGTTCCTTATCAATCTGTTTGTCTTCAATCTTGATTTTTTGATGATGAGAATCCCATGATTATGATAATTGAAGATTGAGTAATACTTTGCCTTTAGTGTTTTGTATGTTAGCGTCATTGTAGCCTTTCTTTCTGAAGTTTGGTATTTTTCTGACGACCATTTCATTAATTCTGTTTCGTCGGACCGATTTCTTTGATGTATATGACAATGTCTTGCTTGATGCACTTCTTGCTTCTTCTCATTTTATCTTCTTTTCACAATCAAGACCAAAAGCTTTGTGACATGAGATCACTTTCTCATGCTTTCTAATTGTGCATCTTAAAGAAAAATCGAGTATCCTTACAATAGAAGCTTATGATGGCCATTAGTTGTTCTTCAAAGCATTTTCTTTGAATTGACTTTGTTGTCATTCAAAACAATTTTAATTTAACTTTCTGAAGGGTCCTGGAGTTTACAAGAAGGCCAAGAAAATTAAGGAAAACACAAATCGATGCTTTACAATTTCATGCAATTAAAATAATTCAAAAAGAAAATGAATAAATTTTAAGACACATAAATCATTTAATTAGTCACCTTCTAGATGGAATCTACATTATAAAATTATTAATTTGAAATATCATGTGACATGGTTCCTAGACTTTAGGGAAAACATTCTTACAAAAGCACACTTGTCTTTTTACTTTTCATGTATTGCATTATAATTTTAAATTTCAAATGAGAAACTATGATGTCAGGTCCACGTGTCTTTAGATATGTCTAGAATGACCTTAGGGTCCCCCAGGATCTACTTGTATTGTTAGGAAGGCCCTGGACACATCAGATTACAAAAATAGTAGCCACTGATGTAGATAGCCTTGCCATAGCAAGCTTCCCTTTCACCATCACAAGGTACCTCCTCGCCATGGTGAGCTTGTTGGCTAGCTCCAATATGAGGTACATTCAGGGGAACATACCATAGCGAGGTATGTCTCTACCGTGACAAGTGTGCTATTCAATCGCTAAATGGGACACGCTCAAACATAGTCACTATGGCGAGCCTCCTCCTCACCATGGTGAGTCCCTTTATACTAGAAACCCCAAAATGACACAATTTCATTAAAACATGCCTTTTTCCTATCTAAACCTTCCCTCAATGTGTTTTTCACCCAAAAATTGAACGCTAGTAGCCCCAATGTGTTTCCCCTTCCCTCTCACATAAAATCCACACTTCTTCATTTATCTAGTCCCTTTGTGTAAGTGTTTCTTCATGAAATCTTTCATGTTTCATCTTATTCTTCCATGTTTAGAGCTAAGGCTCCTCATGCATGAGTTAGGCATTATTTTCCTTCCCCTAATTCTACCTTATCATGTTCTTGAATGTCTTATGTGTTGTTTGTGATTCTATGGTAATTGCTAGTGTCATTCCTATCTTCTAGGGTCAAGTGGATAGTACTTACACACCCTTGACTCTAAATGGTAAGTGGATTTAAGCTCATGACCTTGTTTTCATCAGTATGATTATGTTTGTAGCATTATGATTGCTAAATATGAATTTAGAAATGGAAATATGTTATGAATATGATTTACAAAGTATGCCAAGTTTAGAAGTATTATGAACCTTGGAGTAAATAATGAAAAATATGCTTTAGAATACCATAAGACCATGATTGATTTGTTGAATGCCATGAAAATGTTTTATATGCTCATAAAAGGATTTATTGGAAAATACATGGTTTAGCAAGTTTACCAAAGTTGTGAAATATGTTTTTATGGATTTATGATATTGCTAGGTTTCTAAGACTTAAGATTTCATATTATGCTTTTAGAATATCAATTTAAGTTATATTGAAAAAATGTTGAGCAAAGTATGATTTATCTCCATGAATAGATGCATTATTATGATTTTAGAGTTATCATGATTATGAAATGCAATTTCAAAATTTTAGACATGGCTATTGAAAGTATTGAATTAAATATGATTCAGACCATTGACTAGACACATACTTTGAGTTTTTTGAAATCACCATGTCTGCAACCTAGTGATCCCTCAGGGATGATTTCAGAACCCCAGTTATACTTGACTATTAGTCTGATAGAATTATATGAATTTATAGCTTTTAGAGTTTTCAGAGTTCTTCATTTTATATGCAAATTTGTTTTAGATGATAACTATAGATAAACAGATAGTATATTAACAGCTATAGGATTGTTAGCCTTGATACCAAGTTGTCCGCTAGAGGACAATCTCACCCTTCAGCATTTTTAGATAACAGAATATAGTTAGGTGTCTACCTTATGGCACCTCATTTGGTACCCTTTCAGAGTTCAAAGATCAAAGTAAATATTATTATGTTAAGAAATTCCTATTTATCTAGTATTTACCACACCATGTATTCAGAAATGTTTTCCTTATGTATTTATGCATGTAGATATTCAAATTATTTTTACTTGATGCATGTATATTATATATATCTTGTTGGTCGTCTAGTAGGGACTAGAGTGTGGTGTCTTTTGCTCTAACAAATTAACAAATTTATTTAAAACTGAATTGCAACTAAACTTACTATAATGGTGTGCAACTCAGGTAGTCTCCCAATGATATTGATGAACTAATAGACTATGCACCAAGGGATTTTTTTTCATTATTTGCATCAAACAAAAATATAATATAAACTAAAAGAAGGAAGTAATTAACAATTAACTAAAGCACTAGTACAAGGATTTCCTAGGCCTAAAATCCATCTATCATTGACACACACATTTCATCAAACACATGGTAGGTGACCAACTTGTGCCTAGAATCATGCAATCACACAACCTTGGCACCATAATTTACTTAGCAATCAATCAATCACCAAGCATTTGACTAGCATATAACACCTAAGTAATTGAGATCTCAACCCCTAAATGCATACACTAACTTGAGCACCAATTACACTAGTATAATTTCAATCAAGAATTAATTCCAATTTCCTAAGCTAACCAAGCATTCATTAATCAATTAACCAATTCATGCCTAGTCTACAATCGGTCTTTAATGCTAGCTACAAACTCATTCCTCCATGGAGAAGCTACAATAAAAATGGAAAGTAAAACCTAACCTAAGAGAAGCATAGAGTGGGTGAGGAAGAAGATGGGTGAAGAAGAGGAAACGGGAATGTGGAGGAAGGAGAATGAGATGGAAAAAGAAGGAGAAGAGAAAGAGAGCCTAACCTAACCTAATTTAAGCTATTTTTAGCTAGTGGATCGTGTGTCTTTGTTTTAAGGGTTTTAAGATCATTTAAAGGAAGCTAAACACATACAACATTGTCACAGGTCACTAAGGACTCGCTGTAGTAAGCCATAGTTACTACAGTGAGCCTGTCTAAACCAAAAATTTGGAGCGATAGCACCAAGGGTCGTTTAGTGACCCTGGCTTGCTCCAACGAGTGTTCTCAATTTTTGACCCTCTAAATGACCAAATTATCTCTTGGTGTCTTCATAAAAGATATTGTTCTTCTCTTCAAAATGGACACCTTGTTTGCTTTATTTGGATTTCGGATGACGGAGATATGTATTGATTATTGAAGCAAGCCCAAGCTAGAAATTTAAGACCTTAGTTTGGAATTTTGGGCTTATGTTGACCAGCTAGACTTCCAATTTGACTTTTGAGCTCTTCATGAAAGTCATAGATAATCATCTTAGCTTTCCTACAAGTTAAAGAGCACAAGTTTTAGAGGTATACAACTCTAGTTAAATGCAAAGTATAGAATAGTGCTAGAAGTGCAATTATACAAAAAATTCTCATTAATGCTCAATTCAATGTCTAACCTCAAACATGATACAAATAAAAACAATTAAGCATAAAAGAGAGCTAGGACACTAAGAATAAGGTGCAAAATATCTGTAGAAATGCATACTTATCGTTGTCCCATGTGCATTATGGGTGAGAATTAACACACTAAGTCCTTTGACTCACATTTCTCCTTTCCTCTTTACTGTTACAATTGCAAATTAGGTTATCAATCAGCCACCCGTCGAGTAGTTCGCAGTTGTTCCAGTGGTGAACTTTATGTTGCAGTGAGGCTTAGTTTAGGTTTATGTTAGATTAGAGTGCTCAAGTAGTTGCACAGGCAAGATCTAAACCATGCATCATATTTTAGTATTATGTATTTATTTCCATAATATATGTACATCCCTATGTGTTTTAAGAATTTAAGAATGGATTCAAATTGCAAATGATGATTAACTTTATGTATTAAATTGGTTATGTATTTATGTTTTGGTTTTGAAATATTAAACCAAACCTTAGATTTATTTATGTTGGAATCATTTTTATGAATTAAAAAATTATGCTTTAAATGGAGAAATTAATGACGATTAGATGAAGTTACATTATAAGTATGAAGATTATGTTAATCCATGCATTCAGTCAATCCCGTTACCCAGGAAGCTTACATAGGGACCCAAACTCCTATGTGCCAATCACGTTTCCAAGTTGAGCCATGACCAAGTGGTATCAGAGCCATAAGTTTCCCTGCATAGTACTAGAGCAAGTGTCCACAAGTAGTATGACATTTTGTACTAAAAATGCAACTTACTCCCAATCTAAACCCTTTTTAGCTTTGTGTTAACCTTACTAAAGGCACCTTACCTTGGGATATCACATACTGGCCCCTTTAAAAGAAATTTAGTCCCCAAATTTAAACTAATGTGCCTTAGGATATCACATACTTCCCCCTTTGATCTTCATGGTTTCTTTTGCTTTCTAAGTTTCTTCCTTTCCAAACTTGTTCTTCCATGTGACTTTTACCAAGACCTCTTCTTTTGAACGAAGCTTTCTTGATCTGTCTATCTATGATGGTGATGGGTTATCCCTCGTATGATAGGCTCCCATCTACCTGGATGGTTAGTGGGCTTATCTTGTTGTTAAGGCATTTTACAACTAAGGCTAAAGAGCTTGCTGGAGCTCCATAGATAAAGAATTTTGTGGACTTCATGGGCCTATCATGTCTATGGAGTGCGCAATTCCCCTTCATTGAGTACATGGACTAATAGTTTTCTGCCTGTGAGGGCTTGGAAATGGCTAGGAAGACCAAGGTTCTTGGGATCTAATGTTGGTTTGAGAACCAAGGGCTTTAGTTTTTGGCTCTTGCTAGCTATGTAGAAAAGGAGTTTGAAGGGTTCAGCTCTACGATGCAAGCCTTGAATCATGAGTTGGTCAATCTCAAATGGGAGATTATGGAGGAGAAGACCAAGCTCCAATTTGAGAAAGACGATCACTCAAAGGTTGAGAAAGTGACCGAGAGGGCCTATAAAAGATAGTTTGATGCAAAGTCAGTATATAAAAGAGGTGGAGTATATATAGGGAAACATAACAATATTAGTGTCGTGACTATACTTGTGGGCAATTGAGCCCCTTATATAGTGAAAGATATGATGTGGATAAATTAAAGGAAGTTTGTTCCATTTTTTCCTTGTATTAGAGGATACTGTAATAAGTGGAGTGAGTATAATATATATATATATAAAATCAATAGTTATGATCAAGAAATACGCCCTAGATTTATGTTGTATTACTATATCAATGCATTATCTAAGTTAATTAGGTCTTGTGAACATTTAATGCTTAGGATTAAGTCTAGAATATAATGTGGGATCTTTAGCTAGAATCCACATGGTAGGGGCGATCTTTTGGGTTATGTATCCGAGCTCATTATGAGTGGATCGATAGGATTAACCCATAAAACTACTTTAGTACATATTATAACTAGTCATTTGACTTGTGCGATGCACAAGATGATAATAAAAAATAGTTTTTTTTATTGTTACTGAAAATAAATAATAATGTATTTAATATATCTTATAGAAAATTGAGTATATAAATTTATTTTGAAAATAAGTTAATAGTTAAATAATTAAATAAAATAACAAAATATAAATGTGTCATTCTATCTTATATCTTAATATATGGCCTTTAACTACCAACAAAAAGCCTATTTTATGAAAATTTACATGACTCGAGAGTTAAAATTGTTAAATAATAAAAGAGAATACATGGATAATTTTAGTATACCATAAACCACTTATAGGGATAATGATAGGTATCTATGAAATAGGGTACATGTCTCCTTTCCTATTTTAGAATTTTGCGTCTCATCCTCATCTTTGTCACAGGTTCTCATTTCGTATTCCTCGTGAGAATTTGAATCCCTGAGTATTTAGGGGTTTATTAAAAAACTTTCAAAAAGAGAAATATTAAAAATACTTTGAGATTTGAAACATAAATATACATAACAATAAATTCTACTAATACAACATAATCCAAACTAAAAATGAAAATGCATACATATTGCATATTCAATAAAAATAACAAAAAATGAAGTTGTACTAAGATTTTCTTGATATCTTCTTGATATCAGTGGGTATTTAAATCATTTATATAAATGGGAATTGGTGGGTTTCTTAGAGTAGGGACCTCATTCCTCGTCTTTACCCTTTTAACAAACAAGGACTCTACCCCATTACTATGAAGACAAAACTCGTCCCCATTCTTGTCCTCATTGCAGGTAATCCCTGCGGGTATCTGATCAATGGGTTTTTTCATCATCCTAAACCATGTAAATATTTTTAGTACACTACTAGAAATATGTCAAATAGTGATCAATTTTATGAACGAAATAAATTGGTCACTAAAATGATGAATTAGCGACCGAATAGAGCCATTAGAGAAAGTGAAAAGGGTGGAAAAAATTTGTCACTAAATCAAATTAGCGACCGATTTAATGACTGATATTTATTTATACGAGAAACCCTTGCTTTCATAAAAATTGGTCATTGATATTTCAATTAATGACCGATTTAGTGGCAGATATTTATTTACACTAGAAAACCTTGCTTTCATAAAAACCAGTCGCTAAATCGGTCACCTAATATTTCAATTAATGATTGAATTAGTGACCAATATTTATTTATACTAGAAAACCTTGCACACATAAAAATTGGTCATTAAATCGGCCACCGATGATTTAATTAGTGACTGATTTAATGACCGATATTTATTTATACGAGAAACCCTTGCTTTCATAAAAATCGGACATTAATATTTCAATTAATGATCACTATTTATTTATGCTAGAAAACCTTGTTTTCATGAAAATTGGTTACTAAATCGGTCACTAATTAAAATATAAGTGACTAGTTTAGTGACCGATTTAGTGATTGAAATTTAGCATATTACGAATCCCATTTTTGCACAACAAATCAGTTAATAAATTGGTCACTAAACTAAAAATAGTAACCGATTTAATTAATGCAATTTCAGTGACTAATTTTATTACACATATAAAGCTAGAAGAAACCCTAAGCGTCCCAAATCCACTTGTTTGCCTCACCTTGCCCAAGTCCCAACTGCCACCTTTACCTCTTCTGTCCCAGCGATCGAACCACAAGCCACCCCATCACTGTGAGCCACCCTTCACCACACCACAAATCTGAGAGGGATGCCCCTGCTTTGCTCTGCTCGTAGTCACACTTCTAGATCTGGCTTGCCACGCCTCTTTGAAGGATTGCATAATGAAGGGTGATTTAGCGAAACTATTCTTTTTATTATTGTCTTGTAGTACTCTGTTGCTTTATTTGGTGCACTAGATATACATGTTTTAAGCTAACTTCCGATACTTTCTAATGGTGTTTTAAAATAATGCATAATTAGTTTCTGTTTTTCACCTTGTTTTAGTTAGTTGTCTTATAGTTGCTTATTGGCTCCTAAATTTGGAACATTTAAGTTTGGATGTATAAGATGACTAAGAAGAGGGACAAAGAAGAAAATACGGACAAGGGGTCTTTGTGAAAGTTTCTTGCATTATTTATTGGATGATCATCAACTTAAGTGGATCAATTGTGATCCTCAAATGACTTAGGAGTTAATTTGCTCTCCTATTTCATAAGCTTTGTCATATTTTGATTTTAGTTACCTTATATATATATTAATTCCAAACTCACGGATGAAAATACTAAATATGTTCGATCCTGTTTTGTCCAGACTTTGTGGTAGCTGTTATATAGTTCTGTTATTTTACTTCTCACTTCTCCGTTGTTGTTTAACTAGGCTGGCCTTGCTCTTGGGGATCTGAGGTCAATGAAAGATTGATATGATTTCAAGAAATTATCAATGCTTTTCCTCATTGGTTTTGTTGCCATATGCCCTACACTTTTGAAGAGAAAGTTCTCATTGTGTTAAATCCTTTTTTTGTTGGGAGGTTATTCTCACGTCCATTATTCTCGTTCAGATATTTTATATAGTGATTTCCCTATCTTTTAATGATTAATGTTTAGTAATTTGTGATATTTCTAAACATTATTAGAGATGGTTGAAGGCTCAATCTTGGAAGTGGAAGACTCCATAGAAATTGTTTAAGACTCCATACAAACCGTTAAAGATTCAAAGGAGGTAGTTCAAGACTTAATGGAAGTTGTTGAAGACTCATGAAATTAAGCAAGTGGTTGTGACTATATTAAAAATTTATTGTCCAAAGAGTTTTTAATACATATCTTTATTTTTATTTTAGATTGTAGGGTTTCATGTTATTGTAAAATTTGAAATATTTGGATTGCACTTACTTTGTTGTATGATGTTAACTAGTTGTTAAAGTATACTGGTAATTTTTAAGTTAGTTTATTTGTGTATAGATATATAACTTCTTATTTAAAAGTGAGATTTCTAAAATTTAGATTTTTTTCTCTTTTTTTTGTTATTATACATTAGTGATCGATATATCAGTTACAAAATTAGTGATCGATTTATTGGTCACTAAAAATTTCACTTAGTGACCACAAAATCGGTCATAAATTTAGTAACCGATTTATCAGTCACAAATATCACACTAAACCACCACCCAAAATTGGTTGCATGGATAGGAAAATCGGTCACCAGATTTGGTGATTGATTTTTTTGGTCACTAATTTTTTAGCCACCATGATTTTAGCTACTTCTGTTTTTGGTCACTTAATTGGTCATTACTAAGTTTAGTGACCGATTTTATGAAATTAGTGACAAAAAATCGGTCACTGATCACTGATTTTTTTTATAGTGGTAAACTAAAATATTTAATTTATAAAAACATAAAAATATATTTTCTAATTAATAAAACATAATGAGTAAAGTTAATATATGTGATTTCAATTATACCTCATTTGCTAGCAGATCCTTTTGATAAATTAAAATATTAATTTTAATATATGTGTTATAATTAATGTGTTATACTTCGTAAAAAAAATACTAATTTATGTCATCTCAATTATTGGTGTAGTGGATCAATTACACAATTATTTTTAATAAAATAAGTAATGTAGTTATTGAATTTTTTAAAAAATTAACAAATAATTAATATCATTATCAAAGAAGTGTAAATTATGGAATTAATTTTTTAAAAATAATTTAATGTTGAAAATTGAAGTTTTTTCCTAAAAATTTAATATAAAAAATCATTAAATTGATAAGTTGGAATATTTAAGTTGCATAAAATCAACTATACTGTAGTGAGTTGGATAGATAGATAGTTTTTGTTTTAATAATTTTCAAAAGCTCTTTATTTAAAGTTAGAAAATTTTGAGAAAGAGGAAGAATTAAAAAATAGACTGTTAATATAACTTTTTAAGAATGAGAAATATTTGGGAGATAATATGCACTCATTAAAAAAAAGCATATAAAAATTAACTATAAAAAATAAATCCTAATATATAATAGAAGGAATATGTTTCAACATTTAAGCTGAAGAATGAATTTTAAATTTTGAGTTTAATTTATTATTTTATGGTGTTTTCCAAAAATTATATTTGTGCAAATTTGACTTTTTTTCATCAAATATATGAATGCGTTCATTTTATTATGCCTTTCAATTTATTCTTTTATGAATAATATTATAATATTTTAATATTATAATACCTTTCATTGCAATGTGAAATATAAGTTACAAAAAATTTCAATTATAATATATTGAGGCTCTTAATATTCTAAATGTTTTAAAAACTATGGAACTAATAGTTAGCATAATGTTCAATGTAGAGTATGGGTTAATAGAAGACATATATGAAAGTATAGTTATAAAAATAATTAATAATTACAATGAAAATAAAAGTTTAAAAATTTACTTTAAATAAAAATGTTGAGAAAATGATGAGGCATAAATTTCTCAATGAATGATGTATGGCAAAACCTTGCTTGAAATGAGTTTAAATTATTAGTAGTATAGATTAATATTAAAAACGTGAAATAAAAACATATTCTTTTCTAAAACCAAATATGCTATAACTTTGCTTCTAAGTTCTGGCAGTTTAAAAATCATTGTTCTATGTCAAAATAGTTGTTAAGGGGTTAATCATTGTCATCTTATATCAACTTATACTAAAAACAAAAGCACGAACTTTTCAATATTCAGAGTTCAAATTCTCGTATGCTTTGCATCTAACATGTTCCATGCAAAATTTAATTACATAAAATTCTCTTAAACTTAAGGTTATATGTAATTTATTCATTGATGCTTCTAATTGAAGTAATTATGAATATTGTGTAAATTACACATTAATATTATTTTATTTAAATATTGAATCAATAAAATTTTACACATACATATGATAGAGTTTGAATCGATACAGTTTTCCATATATTATGAGTATAAATAACATTTTCCTATACACGTAGTGTTTGAAATGCATGTAAGTAATTAGAAAAGTTGGTTTCTAAACAGAAAAAAAATATCTTATTTTATTTTCTCTTTTTTATTTTTATTTTCAACTTTTGTATGTCGCTGGTAGGCTCCAATAATCGTACCAGTTCTGAAAACGATACTAAAGTGATCATGTAGCATGACAACCCAAACAGGATTACTTAAAACTCAATCCCGTATACTTAAATAATATAGAATTTCGGATGAAAATTTGCGAGACAATTGAGTTAATCCTCATGATAACCATAACCTTTTTGTCTGCTGACGGTTTATCCTAAAATTGGAAGGTGCAACTGGGAAGCACACATAATAAATGGTAAGCAGCTAACTGAAAAAACCGCAAGCCACCATTGAAAAGAGGCTTTCGGTTAGTCAAATAAGTTTTGAAGGGCCCCCATTAAGGAAGAGAAAACTAGTCGCTGCAGGACATGGACCCCACATACACCTTGTTATTGCCTTGATGTGACTTGCCAGCCACGATGTCTGGGCAATGATTCATCATGCAGCCACAAATCATGGTAGTGGTAAGCCCACCTATATGCCCACCAGCACCACCCCACTCATCTCTAATTCTCTTGTACCCACCATCTTTGTGAACCTGCCTTTTTCAAAATCTTAAGCTCAGGATATACTCTCTAATACCTTTTTTTGCGTGAGATTTTTGTTATCTTTTATTTTTCATATCCTATCGTGCGTAGTGGGTCGTTAAGAATTCACAATGCAACATGACTAAAAAAGATAAAAAAAAAAAAGAAAGAAAGAATGCATAGTGCAAAGGCTATAGAATTTTGAAGGTCTATGACATTCTTCATCTCGTTTCTTCTAGTTGTTGAATATGCTTAGATAAGGTTCCCAAAGACGTATTAGGCACGCAGGAGATCTAACGCCTCAATGAGTGGCACCAATTAGAATGTCATGGAAGATTTGGCTGAAAAGAATACGCTTTATATATGCTACTAGCTTATGCTTTAATGGTGGATACAAGTGTTTAAATTGCGATAGTGGTCACAGTTGTGGTAGTTGCGGTTGTAGAAAATACAGAAATCACAACATGCATTGCGGCTGATTCGGTGTGAAAGTTTCGCGATTCCACAATTTAAAAAGGAAAACATTGTGGCTTGTTGCAGTCTTGGTGTGGTCCGATGTGGTCTGTTGCAGCCTTGATGCAGTTTGTTGCAGCTTAATGCGGTTGTGGTTAATTTATGTGAAAATAAATTACACTACAATTGTGGTTTGATATAGTTGTGTTACGAACCACACCCGCAATATTATGACCATATGACATGGTGCGATTCATAATTTAAAACCTTGCATGCAACCAAGTCCACAAGATTAGATAAAATCTTTGGTAGTTTCAATCTCGAGGTTTTTCTTTATAGGAAAGAATCCGGTTAGATGTGTACTTAATGAAAAATGGGAACATTCTACGAACAAAATTATCATAATCTAATCTATCTTGTGCACTTATGCTAAGATAATTAAATCAATTGTTCTTTGAATCTTCGGCAATATCTTACATAATTGTTATTTTCTTTTGCTTGTTTTTATTATTTTTTATAAGTGCCTAGGGCACTAACTAGAATGGTCCACAATATAATTGATTGTCCTCCGGTACTGCTGTACTTCTAAAAGAAAAAACACATTACCTATTATAATGTGACATTGCTTTAATTTGCAATTTTATATTTTTAAGTTTTGATCATGCATGTGTGTGTTTAGAGTTGGGTCCTGGACCATTGAATTTGGCTGCTATTGTGAGTCGATGCCTCTCATTGTAGCTTAGCAGCAGAGCTACTAGGTTTAACCATTGCTTGGCAATGGTCCAAATCTTTGTTGGAAAAGGCAGTGCAGTTAGATGAACTCTTTCAAAGCATGAGAAGAATGGCCCCTAGCAGCAGCAAAATTCCATGATTCACGTACGAACTTTCCCAAAACCATAAGATAGGTTCACAAATAAAATAAACGGGTGCCATTGCACAGAAAATAAATAAAACCAAAAAGAAATAAACGAACACTATTATTTATACACTGAATTTTTCTAATAAATCTTATAGAATAAGAAATTCCTACTTGAAAACTTTTTACCTTTAGACGTATTTGGTTGGAGGGTAAAAATCTCTAAATAAGTTCTCATCTAGAACTATTTTACCCTCATTTGTACTCTTTAACTAAACACTCCCTTATTAGTTTTTCATAGTGAAATGTTGTTATCTTAATAGAGAGTTGTGTATTTTTAATATATGATGCCCTACAAACCTTTATATATATATATATATAAAAGAATTTTATAAAATCAACCAATTATATTCTTCCATTTATCTGAATTTTCAAATTGTAAATATAAAAGTCAATTATTAGATATGATGTAATAATATATATTTGAATGATTATGTAAATATTTATTAAGCTTTTAATGTATAGAAATTAAGTGCATATAAAAAACTTATTTAGTCCATAATAAGCAGTTAATTTGGAACGAAAAACTTCTCCCTAAAACCCACACATCACTAACCATTCATTAATTGTGTAATCTCTCCCATTCATAAAAATCAACAAATCGTTAACAAATTAAATCTTCTCTATCTACCAATCATTTCTTATTATATAGAAAATGAATATTTAATAACATTTTAATCTTTTAGATAATTATTAATATGATTTTCACGTAAGAAGACGTGATTAATAAAACTAAACATAAGACATAAATTGATAATAAGTGGCTTTCATACGAATATGTGCAACTAGTTTATACCCAAAAGTAAAGGTAACAAAAAGGCATAATTATTACCGACCACGCACCTGCCCTGTGCAAAAAGCAAAAGGCACAGATTATGAAGAAATAAAATAAGGAGATTGTAGACCTAAGAACAAAAGAAATAAGATTAGGGAACATGCTTGCTTGAGTAGCATCCGGATCAAAATTATGCGCATCTTTATCATCCACGCTTGTGAGCACGGAAGATGCTAGCGATATAATAAAACGAAAAAACCTCCCATAAGTAACAAATTGGTTACTCTATGAAAAAAAAAAAAACAAATTGACCTCTATGAGAAAAAATTTCAAACAAAGTCCCTATCAATTTAAAATATAGGACAACTTAGTCCTTTGTATAGAGATCAATTTGAATTATTCTTAAGAGACTAATTTGTTTTTTTTTTATTTATTTTTTACAAAAAGACTAGTTTATCTGACAATTCAAATTGGCAATGACTTTTTAGCGTATTTGTTTTTAAGAGTACCTAATTTGTTCGATGCAAAATTTAAGGAGAAATTTGGAGATTTTGTTTAGTGAAAATTATTTATGTGGCTTAATTCTTGTTCCCAAAAAAATGAATTTTGGTTCTAGTATTTAATTTTTTTTATTTCGATCAAATTAAATAGATTCAAAATTATTTAGTTTAGTCTTTGTTACAAATTTGTTTACGATAAATGCTGACCTGACTAACGGAATGTTGCATCTCTAATCTTTATGGTAGCCAGTAATCATATTAACATATCACAGCCTATGTGTTACAATCCCACAATGCTAAAGGATATGGTCAAAATAGCTTTTATAAGAGTTTGAGCAACCCTCATCGGCCCCATGGCCTAAAATTTTTAGATCCATTTAGGCTTGTCATGAAATTATCTCTCCTAAAAGCTTAAGTTGATGGGTATATGCACATGAATGTGGTTTTATATAATCACATCCTATCATACGAAAGCCTTTTTTGGGCTTGATTATGATCATTTTTTTCATAATAGGGGATAACAAGGATTGAACCCTTGACCAATTAGTCATGGTGGCTTTGATACCTTGTTATGAATCCATCTCTCTCAAAAGTTTAAACTGATGGGTAGAGATAAGTGAATGACTTTATATCTAAAAGGCCCACTACCTTTAAATTAAAATGATTCTAGAGTCTATTCACTTTATGCTAAGCTACCCATAGACATCCAACCTTGCAAACTTTACACACTAGATGTTCAGTTTGAGGTGTGAGAGCATGTGTTAGAGTTCCAAATTGTTCAAGGATATGACCAAAAGAGCCTTTATAAAGGATTGAACAACTCTTCCACATGCATGAGTTAGGTTTTGGGATAAAATTAGATCCACTATCTTAGGACTATATGTCAAAACCCTCATCTAATAATCTATTGGACCCAACTTGACAACTCTATTATCAGACCCAATAACCCATTTTACAATAGAGTTTGAATGCATAGAGTTATCATGTGCAATGTATTATTACTAGTTACCATGTAAGATTGGATGACGCGTGACTTTTTGGTAGCTAGCTCAACATTCAACATACACATACTAACGACAGTGACAAAAAACAAAACAATTTTGAAAATATTTCGAATGAAACTAATTTTCATTTTCAGTGACCAAAACAAAATTTGTTTATTTTTCAATGACCAAAATTATATTTAGGTCTTGTATGTGTTTATATGATTGTGATAGTTTAACATTTTTATGAGGGTATTAATTTGTCACATGGATATATGAATAACTTTATTTAAATTGCTAATATATTCATCTATGCAAAAAAAAAAGAAGTTAAATTAAAATCTTATTAAATAATGGCTTAAATATATTTTTTTAATCTCTGTAAAATAGCTTAATGTTGGTTTTGGTTCTTAAAAAACTTCTGTTTGATTTCAATTAAAAAAACATTTCTAAAATTGTTTGGTTTTAATCCACGAAGTATGATTGCTAGCTATTATAAAAGATTGAATAACCTGACCCTCCACTATCCAGTTCAATATTTGATCTAAACAATTTAGTGACAAAGACTAAAATGAAGCAGTTTTATGAATATTTGAACTGAAATAAAACAAAAAAATTCCATAAACCAAAACCAAAATTTACTTATTTTTCATTTTTCATGACTAAAAAGATATTTAGGCATTAAATAATTTATAAGTTTAATTAATTCAAGTTCAAATTTTACATCTTTAGTTTAATTTAAAAAATAAGAGGCGGGAATAAAAAATTTGAAATTTCACCTGATTATAAAAGCTCTTATATGTTGCATCATAAATTAACATTCTCAAAAGATTAAAGAAAATGATCCATGAAAACCCATAAAGAAAAATTTGAAATCCATGAGAATATATGAATATTCTAATATAATTTTATATGATTTGTCATGTGTAAATTTATACTACTGAGAAGACATATGAGAAGATCTCATCAACAGTGTGTATTGCTCTTCTCCCTCATAGAGTTTAAACATCATTTTATTGTTAAAAAAATCATCAATAGTAACAATTTACATATAAAAAGATTAGATAAACTTTTCACATAATAAAACTTCTTTTTCTTTTTTTTTTCTTTTTTTCTTTTGGTCTGACTTAGCTTATCCTACATGCCTTGTTGCCGGATGCCAGAATATGAAATCCATCCCCACAAGCCATAATATAAAGTTAAGACGGGAATTGGGTTTGATCGTAATTTGATTTTCATTATTATGCGCTTTAACCACTGTCGGCCTAATAAGCACTATTGTGCCTGTTAAACTGCCTTTTATTTTTTGGGTATTGATGTAGTCATATATGCAAGTGTATTTGATATTGAATACTTTCACATTGAATTATTAATACTTTTTCTCGTCCCATTGCATAAGTGTGTTTGATGTGGTTTTAAATTCATAGCAACAACATGACAAACAAAAAAAAACACAAAAAATATGTAAATTTATTTATCTGCACAAAAATAAAAAAAGATATGTTTTGGCAAATATTTATAAAGTAATAAAAAATTTACACTAAAGACATATGAAACATTATTCCCAATTCGGTGTGGCAAACTGGTCTTCCGCTTCTGGATGTACTCCTAAAATATCTTTCATCTTCGTACAATAAGGTAATAATATAAAAGAAATTATTAATTTTTTTATGGTGTGCCAATGACATATTTTATAACATTTTAAAATAAAATCTATTTATACCTAGTAAGAAACCTTCATATTTTCTTAGACATCATAGCAAGAAAGTATCTATAGTAAGTTCAATATTACATTGTTTGAAGACCTATAGAAAGTATCTATAGTAAGTTCAATATTACATTGTTTGAAGAAATATCATTTTGTATATGAAAAAATAAAATACCTAAGATTATCATAATAAAACTTTTTGAAGATAACATTTTTGGTGAACTCTTTATCTGCTCCAATTTTTCCTTGTATGATCAAGATTCTTGTACTTGCTTGGGAAACTCCTCTTAACAAAGCAACATATAATTGGCCATGCCTAAATACATGTTGTGATAGGTAAATCCCAACATTGGGGACGATCTGCCCTTGTGATTTATTTATTGTAAGTGCAAAACTTAGTTTTATAGGAAACCACTTTTTGATAAGTACAAAGGGATCACCACTATATAATGTTTTATAAATTTTTATTGGCAAGAAAGCTCTTATTCCAAACTGAAAGCCTGTTAAGATTTCCACTTCAAGCATATTCATTAAAGTAATATACCATAATAACTTGTCCCATTACACAGGCCTACTTTAGGGTCTATATTTCGTAATAACATCAATGGTGCACCCTTTTTATCTTCAAAACATGTGGTGGATAACCACTTGGAGAATGGAGTTTAAGTATTCTTGTTGGTATAAATTGTTTGACTCACCTTCGACCTTATCAAGAAAGACAAAATTTCAAATTTTCCTAAAAATCGGTCAATGATTGACTAATTGAATTGTTCAACACTATCATTTCTTGGAGTCAATATGGCTTTTTCAACCATATATGATGTATCCCATCCATGATATTCTATTTGTGGGAAAGTTTCTTGTATAAATTTATTCAGTGCATCTTCTCTGTATCCCATATTATTGCCATTTGATCAATTATTCTTATGACATTATCTTGTATGGTGGGTTCAATCGCATCTCTAATGTTCATCTTTGGGTAACCCCATAAATATGACTTCACTATACATGCATTTATCATTTGTGCCTTACTCTTTTTTTATATATATAATTAGAGTACTTGACGAAAGTCTCCACCCATTGTCATTAACTTTCCTCCAAAAGGGGCATCACATTGAAGAATGTCATTTAAAGTTCTATCCAAAGATTAAAAAGTATATCTGTTAGCCGTGTGTGCTTCATGTTAGAATTTTTGCATTTGGGTTACTATTGATTTATGTGTATTTTAATTTTATAAAACAGGTTAAATAAACAACCTAATTGTTCCCTGGAGACCTATTTGATATTATCTTATGATCCAACTATGGGTTTGGGATTAACGTATTATTGGGCTTGGGCTCAATTGTGAATGTGGTGAAAGGTGTAACAACCCGTATTAACATTATTATGATAAAACAATTAATTGTGAACAATCTATAGGGATTTTGAAAAATCCAACAAACACATATATGATCACATTAACATAAGGATTCTGTAAAAAGAAATGAAAATGAAAATTAATTTTTTTATTATAAAAAATTCAATATAATAATATTTTAATCGAGGATATAGAATGAAACACTATAATTGGTACAATGGTATAAAAAAAAATAAGGATAAGGTAAATAAATATTTTTAACCCAATAAAATTATTTGGGTATAAATCGGGTACCGAAATAGTAATAATTGGTACATCGAAATGATAATAACTGGTACACCAAAACATTGAGATTGGTATAAATAATGGATACTATGATATCCTAGATAATTTTTATAACTAGACAATCAAATAAATATAGACATTTATAATACTGATACATGGAAAATCGATCTGCAAAATATTTAATTCATTACTTTCTTTCCAAGTTTGTAGTATTATATAAAGGAAAAAGAAAAGGAAATGGCATTCTTTCTCGGTTTAGCTACAAACTTCATGTTTCCTCTCTGTTCCTTCATCTTCTTCATTTCTTTCTCTTTGAAACTCCATGAAACCTTCAAAGTTCTTGAAGGATTCTCTTAGATAAACATATAAACTAGTTCAAGATCACTTCTTCTACATCAAACTCACACCATAACCTTGTTTTTCATCCTCAAATAGGTCCAAATAGCAATAAATATAGTGGCTGAAAAATGGGTTTGAAGCTTTAAATTGGAGAAGAGAAGCTAGAGAAATATTTAGCAAAAGCTTGGGAGAAAGGTAGGAAAATCATTCTAGTCTTTACTTCGTGCTATGTTTCTGTTAAGATAAGTGCTTGATTTTATTGAGTTTATGTTGCTGAAATTTGAAACCCAATTTTAGGATTTATAATTGCTAGAGTTGTGATGAAATCGTGTGTATAGGAACCAGAGTAAAACTAAACTCACTTAGGCTTGAATTCTGCCAACGTGCTATGTTTATGTTGGAGAGGTTTCGGGACGAGATTTGAGGTCCGAGATACCAACCCAGGTGATGGATTAGTTAGGAACGAGATGCAAAGTTCGATATCGAAACCCAGGTGATGGATTAGTTAGGGACGAGATCCAAGGTCCGAGATACCAACCTAGGTGATGGTGTGGTTTAAGGACGAGATCCGAGGTCAGGTTTTAGGGTGCGAGATCCGAGGTCCAGGTTATGGAATGGCTTAGTGTGGATATCCGAGGTCGAAGGTGTTAGGGTACGATATTCGAGGTCAAAAGTGTTAGGATGCGAGATTTGAGGTCAGGTTATGGAGTGATTTAGGGTGCGAGCACCGAGGTCAGTGGTTTAGAGTGCGAGCTTCAAGGTCAGTGCTTTAGAGTGCGAGCTCCGTGGTCATTAGTTTAGAGTGCGAGATCTGAGATCAGAACCAAGGTTATGGAGTGATTTAGGGAGAGATTTTCGAGGTTAGTAGTTTAGGATGTGAGCTCTGAGATCTAAGATTTGAGATCAGAACCAAGGTTATGGAACAATTTAGGGAGCGAGTTTCGAGATCAGTAGTTTAAGGTGCGAGCTCCAAGGTTCGAGACTAACAACCCGAGTTTTGGAATGATTTAGGGACCAAGACCAAAAATCTGAGGTCCTAGACCAGAACTCTGAGGTCCCCTTGCAACAATTATTATAAAAGAATTAAAGAGAATTGTAGAAGAGAAGTTTTTATAAGAATTCAAGGGATTTGAACGAAATAATGCTAAGAGATTTTAAAGAGAATATCTCATGAAACTTCACGAGTATATTAGAAGACTTTTAAGAGATGTTGAATAGAATATCTTAGAAGAGTTTAAGAAGAGAGGGAATGTAAAAAAATAAGCCTTACACAAAGAGAGGGAATTCAAGAAAATAAGCTTTATGTAATAATCAATTGCTTAGCGGTGAGATCATGGGTTTACGAGTAGTAGTAGACGTGCTACGCCCTTAGAAATATATCAAGGTGTGAATGTAACTGCATTACATCATCATGAGAAAAGGGATGTACTGAGGATAGCGAGGCTATTTAGATGAGATGTAGTAGATGTACTCTATCTAGTGAACTATATCAGAATGTAATCGTGACGACATTACACAGTTGCTAGTATGATCTAGAGAGAAGTGTATAAGAAGAATCCTATGAGTTTTACCATTAAGCCAACACTTTCTAATAAATTTCATAAAAGATTTCAAAGAAAAATTCAGTAGAGAAATGTCATGAGAAGTTAAGATATTTATGAAAAGAATATGTCATGAGAAATTTAGAAGACTTAATAGAGAAAATCTCAAAAGAGTTTCAAGAGAAGAGTCTCACAGAAATTTAGAAGTCTTAATAGAGAAAATCTCAAAAGAATTCCAGAGGATTTTCAAGAGAAGAGTCTCACAGAAATTCATGAGACTCAGAAAAGAATACCTCATAAGATTTAAGGAAACTTCCAGGAAATCTCAAAGCAAAAGTATGAGAAACAGAACTATTAAGAAGAAATTCAAATTATCAATTATGAGATTGCTTATTTGATGAAATCCTTATATAAACATATGAAAATATATTGCTTATTTTTTCATTAAGTTGAATATCATTGAGTAATAGACTGGTATTTTTCCTACTGAGAATCTTTGATTCTCATTCCTAATATTATCATTTTTTTACATAGATTGCAATGAGGGACATCCTTAGCTCATAATGGCATCAAGGTTGAAAACTTTTGGATGAGCTGATGATAGAGAATTTAGTCAGTATCTTGTCTTTTCTTTTAGTGAATTTGAATAGTATCTTACCTAGACTAGAGGGTTCCTGCGTGACCTAGGGTAAGGGTTTGACATAATCATAGATAATGTTGACTTGTGATCAGAAAATTATAATTATGTGTTTTTGCTATATTATTTATTTTCAAATTTAGTGACTCATGGAAAAAGAGTTTTATATTTGTCATAGTAGCAGGCTCATATTTAAATATTGTATACAAACCTCTAAGAATAAGCAAAGATAACAAGTAACAACTACTTACTATAGGGTTATGGCTTAAGCATAGCTTTATGGTAGGAAGGGTGTTACATTAATAGTATTCGAGCAGTTCATCCTGTTAGAGCCTAAGGATGGTCTGACTTGCTTTTAAAGCATACTTTGAGATGTTAGTGTCATGCAGTAGGATTTTATGTGATGAGATAAGAAGTAGAGCTTTATATGCATGACTGCTTACTTTTGAAGTAGTTAGTAGCTATTATGCTGAGCATTGTATTGTGCCTGATCAACTCAATACCTTTTGCTTTGTATGATAGGAAACAATGACTTCGGATAGGCATAGTAGGACTAACGATAACAATGATAATAGAGCAGCTGAAAGGGAAAACTGCAAACGTTATGCGAATATAACCTAGGTAATCAGGGAGCAAGCTTTGGCTGCAAAGTAGATCATGAGCATTATTGGGAGGTAAGCTCATGAAAGATATAAGAAAAGGCTAATTATTTGTGGTATTCCAAGGAGTAGAAACCCCCAAAAATCTGAGGAAACTAAACTCAAAAAGGGTTGAAAATGGATTAAGTAATGGAGAAGAATCTTTGAAGTATTAAAGTGATCAAATTCATAGCAAGTAGGTTATGATGCCTAGGTGTTGGATGTGGACAGTGATTACTGGTGGATAAATACTAGAATGCTAGTTGAGGAGGAGAATAGTGAAATAACTTTAGATGTAATCAAGGATGCTTTATATAAGAAGTATTTTCCTTATTCCATAAGAAATGCCTAAAAATGGAAAGAATCATGGTGATAAACCATGTTTAGCTAGCAATATGTTGTTATCATTACAGGAAGCCAGGTTACTAGATTAGGAAAATGTCCAACTAGAGATATACTACCTCTATCTAGGCCACAACAGTAGGGACATGTTTTGTTATGAATATAGAAGATGCAGCGTTAGCAGAGGAATTCATTTAAGAAGTAGGATGTGGAAACCCTAGTAGTCAAGGATACTTATTTTAGTTGGTTACTGTGAAAGAAAGTGAACAAGAATTAGAATAGCTACCGATAGTCTAAGAATACTTTGATGTACTTGTAGGAGATATAACTGAATTTCCTCCATACAAAGGAAGATAGAGTTCTCTATCAAATTAGTACAGAAACGAGTCCAATATCAATAATTCCTTACAAGATGTTTCCTTAGAAATTAGCAAGATTGAAGAAATTGTTTGAAGAGTTGCTAAGTAAACATTTTATCCAATTGAGTGCCTTATCATAGGGAGCTCCTATAAGAGAAGGATGAAGTTATGAGACTAGGTATTAGTTATGGACAACTGAATAAGGGACGATCAAGAACAAGTATCCTATTCCAAGGATTGATGATCTCATGGATCAAGTGAGGCGAGAAATATTATTCTCTAGGATTGATTTGAGATTGAGATACAACCAAACTTAGGTGCGGGAAGGAAATATTTCAGAGCATGCGATGGGCATACGAATATATAGTGATATCTTTCAATATAACTAATGCCCCAATAATACTCATGGACTGCATGAATTGAATCTTTTGATATTTTCTCAACAAGTTCATAATGTTTTATAGATGATTTTCTCATCTACTCAAGAGTTGAGGAAAGACATGAGTAGTATCTTAGAAAAGTACTACAAATTCTTCAGGCCAAGAAATCTTAGTGTGAGTTCTAACTATAGAAAATAAGATTTTTGGGTCATGTAATATCATAGGGAGGAATTGCAGTTGACCCAGCAAAGATTGAAATAGTACTAAAGTGGGAAATTTGATGTTTTTGGAACTAGCTGATTTTAATAGAAGATTTATCTAGGGATTACAAGATAGCTTTACCCTTTAACCAAGATGAAATGAAAGAATGTACCTTTTACATGGACAGTACAATATGATAGAAGTTTTCAAGACCTCAAGTAGAAGTTGATGACCATTGTACCATTAGTAATCTTATTAGACCCACATGGTTTGTTTGAGATTTATTGTGATGAATCAGGAAAACCCTTGGGGTGTATTACGATGTAGGACACAAAGATAATGGCTTAAACTTGAAGGTAGCTAAAGCCGCATGAAGTGGACTAACCTACACATAGTTGCAAGTTGGCAGCAGTAGTACTCATTTTGGAAATCTAAAAATGTCATCTATATGGATTAAAGTTTGAGTTTTTTCTAATCATAAGAATCTCAAGTATCTCTTAGATTAGAAAGATGAAAACATGAGACAATAGAGGGGGATAGGTTTCATTAAAGACCATGAACTCGACTTGAACTACCATTCAAGAAAAGTAAATGTGGTAGCAGATGCCCGCAGCGGACAAACCTTGGCTGTATCTTGAACGATGATTAAGGAGACAGAGCTAGAAGAGATTTTTTCGAAACCTTAAGTTAGGGATAAAAGAGAGGCCTACAAGTGCATATTTGGGTTAGATTAGGATCATAAGTGACATTAAGAGGGAGATTTCACAAGCACAATAAGTAGACACAAAATTTAAGAAAAACCATAGCTTTAGCCAAGTTGATGAGCGGAACCGATTTGCACAAGGTAAAAATATAGGATATAGAATTATCAAGATAGAATGTGTGTACTAAGGATAGGGAATCTTCATCGTAATACTCTAGAGGAGACTTGCAAGAGTAATTTTTTAGGACATGTAGGAGTTACAACAATGTGTAGAGATCTTGAGAAGATGATCTGATGACCAAAGATAAATGTGGATGTAGCAAGAATGGTTTCGAAGTGTTTGACTTCCAAAAGGTGAAGATAGAATATTAGAAGTTACTAGGTACAATGCAACCCTTGGAGATTCCCAATGGAAAAGGGAGAATATTTCAATGGATTTTGTAATGGGATTGCCAAGGACACACTTAAGATACAATGTTATTTGGGTTATAGTGGACAGATTAACTAAGTCTGCACATCTTCTATTACTCAAAATTACTTCGTCACTTGAGAAATTGGTTAAGCTTTCTATAGAAGGATCAGTCAGATTGCATGGTATTCCTTCTGTTATAATCTCATACTGAGATTTGCACTTGACCTCAAGATTTTGGGAAGATATCTTGAGAGTATGTATACTGGAACATTGTAGAAATTGGGACTACAACAATAGCTATCGCACATGCATCAGAGTGACTCTCTATGAAGCTTTATCTGGATGGAAGTATCAATCATCTCTATGTTAGTATGATTCAAGTGAGAATAGTCTTTTAGGATTATACCTTGTCTAATAGACTATCAAGTAGATAAAGAAGATCTGAAGTAAGATTTTGATTCCTCAAGGTCGACAGGAGAGCTATATCAACAAGAGGACAAGACCGTTAGAATCCCTTGAAAGAGAGTGCATACGTTGGAAAGCTATCTTTATGCCCAAGATAGGTAGAGGCAGTAAAGTCTCGAACCTAAATCCTCATTTTATAGATCTTGTTTATCCAAGAAGTTTGCATAGGAGTTAGAGTCAAGTATACGAGAGGACAAAATTTTGAAGGCAAAATTTATTTGAAGGGGAGTAGATTATAACGACCCGTATTTTTAACATTATTATGATAAAATAATTAATTGTGAACAATCTATAGGGATTTTGAAATATCCGACAAACACATATTTGATCACATTAACATAAGGATTCTGTAAAAAAAAATGAAAATGAAAATTAATTTTTTTATTATTAAAAATTTATATAATAATATTTAAATCGGGGATATAGAATGAAGCACTATAATTAGTATAATGGTATAGAAAAAACCAAGGATAAGGTAAATAAATAATTTTAACCCAATAAAATTATTTGGGTATCAATCAGGTACCAAAATAGTAATAATTAGTACACTGAAATGGTAATAATCAATACACCAAAACATTGAGACTAGTATAAACAATGGATACTATCATATCTTAGATAATTTTTATAATTAGACAATCAAGTAAATATAGACATTTCTAATACTGATACAAGGCAAATCTATCTGGAAATATTTAATTCATTACTTTCTCTCCAAGTTTGTAGTATTAAATAAAGGAAAAAGAAATGGAAATGGCATTCTTTCTCAGTTTAGCTACAAACTTCATGTTTCCTCTCTTTTCCTTCATCTTTTTTATTTCTTTCTCTTTGAAACTCCATGAAACCTTCAAAGTTTTTGAAGGATTCTCTTAGATAAACCCATAAACTAGTTTAAGATCACTTCTTCTATATCAAACTCAAGCCACTACCTTGTTCTTCATCCTCAAATCGATCTAAACAGTAGCAAATATAGTGGTTGGAAAATGGGTTTGAAGCTTTAAATTGGATAAGAGAAATGTCATGAGAAGTTAAGATATTTCTGAAGAGAATATGTCATGAGAAATTCAGGAGACTTAACAGAGAAAATCTCAAAAGAGTTTCAAGAGATTTTCAAGAGAAGAGTCTCACAGAAATTCATGAGACTCGGAAAAGAATATCTCATAAGATTTGAGGAAACTTCAAGGAAATCTCAAAGCAAAAGTATGTGAAACAGAACTATTAAGAAGAGATTCAAATTATCAATTATGAGATTACTCTTTGATAAAACTTTTATATAAACATCTGAAAATATATTGCTTATTTTTGCATTAAGTTGAATATCATTGAGTAATAAACTGGTATTTTTCCTACTTAGAATCTTTGATTCTCATTCTTGCTATCATCATTTTTTTACATAGATTGCAATGAGGGAGATCTTTAGCTCATAATGGCATCATGGTTGAACAATTTTGGATGAGCCGATGATAGAGAATTTAGTCAGTATCTTTTATTTTCTTTTAGTGAATTTGAATAGTACCCTACCTATATTAAAGGGATCCTGCGTGACCCAGGGTAAGGGTTTGACATAATCATAGATAATGTTGACTTGTCATTAGAAAATTATAATTATGTATTTTGCCATATTATTTATTTCCAAATTTAGCGACTCATGGAAAAAGAGTTTTATATTTGTCATAACAACAGGCTCATATTTAAATATTGTATATAAACCTCTAAGAATAAGCAAAGATAATAAGTAACAACTACTTACTATAAGGTTATGACTTAAGCATAGCTTTATGGTAGGAAGGGTGTTACAAAAGGTGTGAGTCTGTAGTAACTCAAGCCTATGATGGACAAGGCCTGATTACAATATATTTCTTTTGGATAGTGTCTCCACTTTAGTTTGTATTTCTTGACTATGCTGCTCCATCTAGGCATTGTCTGGCACAAGAGATAAAAAAGAAGTGGAAGCTCTCTATACTTGACGTATAACACAAGTGCAAACGCTTACAACATCGACAACAATTTGTAGTATGGCTTCAAGAGGTACGCATTTCATGTCATTTATGTTATTCCTATTTTTGGTATTTTCAATTCCTAGTATTTGATCCTGTAAAATTCACATATGGTATCAAAGCGGGTAATACTAGGTTTAGAACCTTGAAATTTATCTTTGAAATACCCAATTTTTTTTAATTGAAAAGTTGCAATTTTGTAATTTGAATATAGAAATTAGGGATTAAAGAGGTGTGTTTAGAATTATTGGGATGTGAGTTGGAACACTTGTATATATTGAGAGAAATCTTTTGCTTTTGAAACTCTGTGCTTTGTTCTGAACTGTTGTGGTTTCAAAAGAGAGAGAGGGTCTCATGTTTTCCATCATTGTTCTAGCAGAGGAGGGGACTGGCACTGCCATTGTAACAACCTAAATTTTAACCTTTTAACGCTCGAGTCATTTTAAGGTTAATTAGTTATTACTTTTTGGTCTTATAAGTTTTTTTGACAAAATAAGATATAAAGAAAATAACAATAATAATTTCATAACTTTATAAAAATCAAACTAGAAGCCTTGCACATAGATAAATCATGTATGATATTTATTTTGCAGAAGCTAATCAAATATTCATAAACACATACGAAGCATCAAATGTCTGAACAATATACATACCATAAATACATAAATAAATCCAAATAGAATGTCATAGATAGTAAATAAGTAGCAAAGCCAATAAATATTTTCTAACCAACAATGGTTCAGTAATCAATGAAGTAATTAAATTTCCAATAGAGTCATAACTCACCTAAAAATAAGTATGATGAATTGAAATAAAATCCTAGCTATTCTCATAATCTAAAATAAACTCCTATATACTCTACCTTGAATGTGTTCCTTCTAATATAAACCAACAAATCGATAATCTTGGTTCAGTTACTCCCACGAGTTGCGTCAATGAGCTCAAGCTTTTGGCTGGTAGCAATTGAATGGAGAGCGGGATCCTTCTTTAAGGATGGGGTAGCTGAAATCTTCTTAAATTCCTCGGATAGGTCCTCTTCATCCAACTCCATTCGTGCTACAGTTATATTGTGACTGTTTGCC
Source organism: Dalbergia cultrata (assembly GCA_031216105.1). Lineage (NCBI taxonomy): Eukaryota > Viridiplantae > Streptophyta > Magnoliopsida > Fabales > Fabaceae > Dalbergia > Dalbergia cultrata. The sequence continues at coordinate 36,676,035 of CM062352.1, forward strand.
AATATGCTAGGCTCAATGACATAGATGGGGGGATTTGACCTTGTAGGCATCACATTTTGAATGTCAATCTTTTCATCTATACTAGTGTGTGGACTCATGTAATAGCAGGTACTCATGCTAGTAGTGACTGTGATACATATTGCATTAATGAAGGGGCAGTATCATCGATCGACTAAGGGAGTTCCGGGCACCATATGAATTCCTTTCTCCATTAAAAGGCAATACGAAAATAAAGAAGGAATAAGAAATATAATGTTTCTTAGTAGGGAAATGCATGGATGTCATCGTCTTCGTCTTTAGCCACCTCAAGTTTATTTCCCAAAAGAATATGTGCATGTATGTAGTCATCTTTTAATTTTCAATAGTCTTCATCAGCTGAGGTGGGTCCTCTTTCTTCATGCTTCTTCTATGGACATGGCAGGATTCATGTATGCACCTTTCCTTCACAAGGTAAGGTGTATCCTTTTTTCTCTTGTTACATGATCATGTCCTGACTCATGTGTGCTCCATCAACTAATCATGTCATGATGTATGGATGTACTCGATAAATTGGCATACCAAATATGTATGCACATTTCATTCATAAGGTAAGGTGTATCCTTTTTCCTTTTTTACATGCTCATGCCATGATTTATGTATACATGCATCATGAGGTATTTAATTGGTAACATAACATGTCTTGACTTTGATCTTTAGCATCAACCTCCAATCTTAATTCTTGATTTCTTAGTGTCATTTGTGATATTGGGCATCAACTTTCGACCTTACTTCTTGATTACTTAGTGTCATATGTGATCTTTGGCATCAACCTCCGATCTTTACTTAATCATTAACTTAAAACCCACAGTGGGCCTCCCTCTTGAAATCATTGACATCAACCTTGAAGTTTTGGTAAATGGTATTGAGCTCAAACTAACAACCGTCACTGTCATGGGGTGAGGGGTAAGGCTTTATCCTTCCAAATCGCGGAAGGGTACACTTAACCTTTCAACTTTTCTTATTTAATGTAACATGTGTCATATGAAATCTTATGCATATTATGGAACATGTATTACACAAGACATATATAAGCAGAACAAATGTATAATCAACATGATTGAGTAGCCTTAACACCACCACATTTCAAATGACATTATCAAGCATCAATAGGTATAGCAGCACAGGAGCATACATTTAGCATCCAGAGGCATTGTAATATAGGATCTCATGAAACATGCACAAGGGGTACATCACACAGCAAATAACATATTCAATATGTGTCCTCATAGTTAGCAAGTCTCATTATCAAGAACAAGTCTTCATACTTAGAGTTTTCTATAATATGTGGAGTATCTTAAAGACCCATATTATTGGATCCTAAGACCCTTTATATTTATTTATTTTACTAAAGTTATTACTGGATTGGGGTTATATCTTAACCCTCTTTTTATTCCTTATAGCTTGGCAAATAAGTTGAACACTTTTTAATTTCCCTATCATGCATTTTCTAACTTTCAGATTCTGATAGATTTGGCAAATAACCTAGAAAACATGCTCAATAAAGGCTGTGGCAACTTTAAAAAATAAATAGGGAATACCTAAGAAAGATTTGTCTATGGAAATTTCTATGATGCTAGCCCTATGTGTTAGCTTTCATTTAAAACTAGTTTCATTTGATTCTGAGTTGTATAACTCTAATTTCAAATTTTTCTTTGTGCACTGCCCAAAATCCCAATAGTAGCGCCTAACGTGACTTTAACAATTTTTCCTAAATTTTGTATAAGGCTTATACTAGTGGAACCAAAACAACCTTACAGTCTATGTCTTAGCTTTCTCAAGAATTTTAAATGATGGTCTAGAGACTGAGAAACAGAATTTTATTGAAAATTGGCTAGATTCCTTTACCAATTCAAGATTAGTGACTTATGTGAGTTTTGAGATTTTTGTTTGAATGAAGTGTTTTATGTATTTGTTTGTTTATTTATTTTGTTTTCACACTTTTAAACATGTACACACATGAAATACCAACCAATCTTTCAGTACAAGCATCATACCATATTATCTGAAAGAGTAATTGTGCCAGCATTCACGAATATGGAAAGAACTAGTATATGCTAGCCACGATTTCCGATTTGACATACTGCTTATAGCTATGAAGAGACTAGAACAATTTTATGCTCAACCCCAATAAAAATAAAACACATAAATCCCCTGCCTTAAAAGGCTGTTCAAAAGGAAATGAGAAGGGCAAAAGATGAGTTCTTCGAATGGCAGCAATGCTTGTCCAAGAATCCTTTGGTTTTGAGACTACCTTAGGTGTCGATGCTCTCCCTTTTCTTTTGAAAGAATGTAATGTGTAGTGTATAGGCTTGTGGATGATTAGTGTATTTTAGGGTGAAAATCAAGTGTTTAATGACTCAATAATGAGCCACGTTAAAATTAGATCCTTCCCAATATAAAGTACCTCTAACGCTGATTTGATTAAAAAAAATTAAGGCAGTATATCATGCTAATTGGTTTCAAAATTAAGGCAATATACATATGTATGCTTCACATGATGGTTTTCCCCTGATTCATAATCTTGCTCATAGATACATTTATTTAATTATTATATCAAAATACCAATCAATGCTTGGCTAGGTGCAAAATTAGCCAATTCATAGTTTAATCTCATAAACATATTATGTGTGCACATTAATTCTTGTATCCTATTGGCCAAACACACACACACACATATATAAAGATATATTTGTTAAAGTGTTGGATCTCTTATTTGTTGTTTGCTATAAAATAGTGATTTTGAAAGATATTATATCTTTTAGTTAGTGTGAACATAATTTATAGAGATTAGGTGAGAGATTATTAATTATTTAAAATTTGAAACTAAAATATCAATCTTTTGAAATTTTGCACATTCTCTCATAATTTAAATATTACTTGATTGTGGAATTCTATTTTATCATCTAGAATCTTATTTTTAATTTTAATTCTTAATTTTAATAAATTTATTAAATATTTAAAATTACCTTTTCATCCTTCATCTAAGTGGGTTGATTTTTCCATTGGTTTTTCTGATTAATTAAGCTTTGGCTCATTTATTAATTTGTAATGATAAATTTATCTAATCACTCTTAAAGATGACCTAGTTAATATGAAAGAAATTTGAGGATGTTACATTTCTTCTCTTCTTTTAAAAAACTTTGCCCTCAAAATTTGTAATCTCATAAATGGTGTTGGAAAACTTTTTTTTTATATATTTTTAATTTTATTATTTTAAATATCCATCAATATTGTGTCTTCTCCATCCTATATTAAGACTATAACTTTGTTAAGTTTCGTTTGTATCCCTATAAATTTCAAATCTTATAGAGAATTTACATTTATATGATTTTCAAACTTTAAACCAATGATTATTTATTTTATTTTCGACGTGTAACATGTGAATTTTTAATAATTTTATAACTTTACAATTGTGATAAGTATATTATTTTACATTGTAATCTCGCTATTAAATTTTCTCCATAAGTAATTGCATATACGTTCACAATAGTTTATTACGCTAAATAATTAAACATGATATTGTGTGATAGAGTTAGGCATCTTAATAATATTCAATAATATATTATAAGCATATAGAATCAAAATAATGTTGATCTTTATTGACCTCTATGAGAAAACTTAAAATTTTCTTGTCTTAAGGCTTATAAAAATTTAATATAGCCTATAGTCTTGGCAGTTTGAGATTTGTAATTAATGTTTCTAACTATTTTTATTGTTGTTGTGATTATTATCAACATCATTGTTATTATATTATCATACTTACTTTTATCAAAATTTTATTGTTACATTTATGTCCATTACTATCTTCCCTATCAATACTATCTTCCTTGTCATTACTGATATTAATGTAGTTACACTTGTTCCTATCATTATCCAAGTAATTCCCAATGGATTTTTATTCTTATTATTATCATTATTAATTTTATTCATTGGTATTATTTCATGCTTTAGTTAGAATTATCTTATTATATTCTAAAGTTTTGCCAAAGGTACTTGTACACTATTATTGTTCTCTTTCTTAGGGTTTTAAGTCTTGAAACATTATGAAGAGCCTAAACTTGTACGTTTGGAAGATTAAACTAGATCTTCCTACCTATACTCTAGCTTGGCAAGTATGATCATCCATGCTTAGCGGCTTCTTATCTTTGATGTTTTATGAGGGTTTATCAAAGACATATAAGATTTGGCTTTTCAGTTTAAATTTGGGAGTTAGAATCTTATCGATAGCCTATACTCCATTGAAATAATCCTAAAAAGACATATCTAATAGGAATAGACACAAATTAGGCAACTAGTGAAGGTTTACCTTTCCAAATAGGATTACATCAACCAAGACATAGATTGGAATTCCTACAATTAACCTCACATTTGCAAGGCTCTAATCATAGCAAAACAAAAATGCTCATGATGTTCTATGGATACTTAGGCCATCTTCTCTAACCATTCTTAAGATGCCTACTTGATGCCATTAGTTCCCAAGCACACAAAACAAGAGACACTAGGGTGATCAAACCCATTGCTCATGCTAAGGGAACTAGTAATTGACATTATGCAAGTATAATGATTATGCATCTCTAATCCTATAATCTATCATACAGATAAACTAGAAGCTGACATGACTATCATTCTATGGACCAAGAAGCATAGTTAGTCTAATCCTCAGACTCCCAAAGGATCAAACTACTCTAATACCAAAATGTAACATCCTAATTTTTAACCTTTAGTTATTAATTTATGGTCTCATAAGTTTTTCTGATAAAACAAGATATAAGGAAAATAACAATAATAATTTCATAACATTATAAAAATCAAACTAGAAGCTTTACACATAGATAAATTGTGTACAATATTTATTTCATGACAGCTAACCAAATATTCATAAACACATACAAATCATCAAATTTATGAACAATATATATACAATAAATACATAAATAAATCCAAATAGTATGTCATAGATACTAGATAAGTAGCAAAGCCAATAAATATTTGCTAACCAACAATGGTCCTGTAATCAATGAAGTAATTAAATTTCCAATGGAGTCATAACTCATCTAAAAATAAGCCTGATGAATTGAAATAAAATCCTAGCTATTCTCATAATCTAAAATAAAATCCTATATAGTCTTCCTTGAATGTGTCTTTCCAATATAAACCAATAGGTTATCGATAATCCTAATTCAATTACTCCCATGAATCACGTCAATGCACTCAAGTTTTTAGCTGGTAGCAGTTGAATGAAGAATGGGATCCTTCTCTAAGGATGAAAACTCCTTAAATTCCTTAGATGAGTCCTCTTCATCTGACTCCATTGGCGCCACAAGTTCATTGGGACTATCTGATGATACTCTAGGCTCAGTGATGTAAGCAGGGGGATTCGGCCCTGTAGGCATCACATTTCGGATGTTGGTCTTTTCATCTATACTGGTTTGTGGACTCATGTAGCAGTAAGTACTCATACTAGTAGTGACCGTCACACATATTGCATGAATGAGGGGATAGTATCGTCGCTCGACTAAGGGAGTTCTCGGCACCACATGAATTCTCTTCTCCATCTAAAGGCGATATGAAAATAAAGAAGGAATAAGAAATATAATATTTCTTAGTAAGGAAATGCATGGGTGTCATCGTCTTCACCTTTAGCCACCATGGGTTTATTTGCCAAACAAAATGTGTGCATGCATATCGTCATCTTTTAATTTTCAATAGTCTTTCATTAGCTAAGGTGGGTTCTTTTTTTTCATGCTTCTTCTATGGACATGCCAGGATTCATGCATGCACCTTTCCTTCATAAGGTAAGGTGTATCCTCTTTTTTCTTGTTACGTGATCATGTCATGACTCATGTGTACTCCATCAACTAATCATGCCATGATGTATGGATGTACTTGATAAATTGACATGCCATATATGTATGCATAATTCATTCATAAGGTAAGGTGTATCCTTTTCCCTCTTGTACACGCTCATGCCATGATTTATGTATGCATGTATCATGAGATATTTAACTGGTAACATAATGTGTCTTGACTTTGATCTTTGGTATCAACCTCTGATCTTAATCCTTGATTACTTAGTGTCATCTGTGATCTTTGGCATCAACCTCTAATCTTTACTTAATCATTAACTTAAAACTCATAGTGGGCCTCAATCCTGAAATCGTTTGCACCAAACTCAAAGTTTCAAGTATTGAGCTGAAACCGATGACTATCGCCATCCTGGGGTGAGGGGTAAGACTTTCTCCTTCCGAATTGTGGAAATGTACACTTACCCTTTCAACTTTTCTTATTTAATGCAACATGTGTCATACGAAATCTTATGCATATCATGGGACATGTATTACGCAAGACATAAGTAGAACAAATGTATAATCAACATGATTCAGTAGCCCCAGCACTATCACATTTCAAATGACATTATCAAGCATCAATAGGTATGGCAGCACAGGAGCATACATCTAGCTTCCAGAGGCATTTTAATATAACATTTCGTGAAACTTGCACAAGTGGTACATCATACAACAAATAACATATTCAATATGTGTCATCATAGTTAGCAAGTCTCATTATCAAGGGCAAATTTTCATAACGTAGAGTTTTCGATAATGTGTGGAGTATCTTAAAGACCCGTATTATTGGATCCTAAGACTCTTTATATTTATTTATTTACTTTTATTTGTATCATTATTAAAGTTATTACTGGATTGGGGTTATATCTTAACCCTCGTTTTATTCCTTATAGTTTGGCAAATAATTTGAATACTTTTTATTTTCCCTATCGTGCATTTTCTAACTTTCAGATTTTGATAGATTTGGCAACTAACATAGAAAATTCTACTGTGACTCCCACCCTTGGATTTGTGGTCTAATATTTTATGGGGATAGTCCTAATTTATCAAGATTTCTAAAGAATCTAGTTTGAGCCTAAACCAATGACTAGATAATTTTATAAAAATTCTAAATTATGACTCATTTGGCTACATGCCTAACAAAGGTTATAGCAACTTATGAAAACAATTGGGGAAAACCTAAGAAACATTTGTGTATGGAAATTTCTAGGATGCTAGCCCTATGCGTCAGCTTTCATTTAAAACATAAAATTTCATAAGGATTAAGAAGATTCTAAAGAGAATATCTTATAAGAAATTCAAGAGATTTTAAAGAGAAGAGTCTCACATAAATTCACGAGACTTAACAGAGAAAATATCAAAAGAGTTTAGCAAATTCTCAAGAGAAAAATCTCAATAATTTAGGAGACTTAACAGAGAAAATCTCATAAGAGTTAAAGAGATTTCAAGGAAATCTCAAGGAAAAAGTATAAGAAATAGAACTATTAATATGAGATTTTACTTAATAATTATAATATTTTCTAAGCAAATATTAAAGATTCTTATGAGAAGAGAAAACTTAAGAAAACAAGCCTTATTTAATATCAATTGCTTGATTGTAAGCTCATAGATTCAAGTTGTGATCTGTATCAGGTTGTAGTACGGGGTACTATAACAAAGTGAACTATATCAGGTTGTAACATGAGGTGTTACAACATTATAAGGAAAGTGATGTATTGAGAATAACATGTTATTGTGATCTATATCAGGATGTAGTACGAGGTACTCATCAAGTGAACTATATCAGGATGTAACATGAACTGTTACATCACAGACAATACATTAGATGAGAAGTATATCAGGAATCCTATGAGTTTGATTCTCAAGCCTGAAGTTAATAATAAGCTTATGATAAAGAAGAATTGATACAAACTAACTAACTATTATATAAACAACCAGAATAAGAGGGATTCTAAGACTGTATAAGTATGAGACTTATAGTTGAGGATGACTGCTACTTATAATATTATGTTAGTTAAAATATTTAATGAATCCAATGATTTTATTCTTAAGTATAAGTGTACATATAGGATTATGTTAAATAAGAAAAGGAATAAGTAAAGCTAATTATTTTAGAAGACATCGAAGACACTTTAATTATTTTAAAATTCTATGTCAGATGTCACTGTGTAGTAGACTAGTGTTTTCCTTACTGGGAATCTTTGATTCTTATTCCTGCTATTATCATTTTTTTTCACATAGATTGCCTTGATGGTGATTATTTTGTGGATATCCTTAGCTCGTATTGGCATTATAGTCTAGACCTTTTGATGAACAAAAGATAGAGAAATTTAGTCAATATTTTTATTTTCTTTTACTAAATTTTGAGTAGTACCCTACCTAGACTAAAAGGTTCCTGCGTGAACCAGGGTAAGAGTTTGACATAGTTATAGATATTATTGATTGGTCATTGAGAAATAAAATTATGTATTTATGATATATTATTTATGTTCAAATTTAACAACTCAAAGAGAAAGAGATTTACATTTGCCACAAAAGCAGGCTCATATTTAATATTGTATACGCACCTCTGAGGTTAAGCAAAGTTAACAAGTAATAACTATTTACTATAAGGTTATGGCTTAAACATAGCTTTATGGTAGAAAGGGTGTGTTACAAGCTCAAGACTACTCAGTTTAGCTTAGAGAGGCTGGTACAGAACTACTTGGTTTGTAATGGTAGGGGTTGTCTACTACTCACTGTGAGAGCTTGGGAAGGCTAACGTAAAGACTATCTAGTTTACTTTCTCAAGTTGAGAAAGTTGTTGTTAGTGGAATCTCAACATGTGTTGAGTACTGGATGTAGGCAGGTTTGGCCGAATCAGTATAAAAATATTTGTGTTATTTCTCTCTTCTCTAATCTCTTATTTTTATGTTACGCACTTTAATTTAATTATCGCTAAAATACTTTTAAAGTTATGTCATTATTAAAATGCTTCAGAGATCTACTTTCTAAAACAACTAACCAGGATTCTGCTTGACTTCAAGCTTAAAGTTTGATAGTATTTTTCATTAAATGTTTTAGATTTGAAGGAAGTACAAAAGCACGATTCAACCTCCCCTCGTGCACTTTTTTACCTAAGTAGGATGATCAGGCTGGAGTCCACTGCAAAGATATCATTGTAAACTCTAAAACTCTTCAGAAAGTATGAGCTTAAATGTTTTGATTAACAATAAAGCCAGTTTAAAGAAAATACTTTGAAGAATGATTAATGGCTACCTTGAGTTTCTTGATAAAGCATAATAGGTTAATCCGGTTTGTATCACACGGACTTAAAGCAAGATTAATATTTCACTTTGCATATGTAAGCTTGTTTTATCTCATGGGAAGAGATTAAGCCGAATAGAAGGTGAATATTATGTCAAGCAAAGAACGTGTATATAGATTAAGGCATAATACAAACTTAAATCAGGAATAATATTTCACCTTGCATGCGTAAGCATGATTTATCTCATGGGAAGAGATTAAGTTAAAAGAAATGTGAATGTTATCTCATGCAAAGCACATATTCATGTTTACGGGCCAAAGGCATAAAGCAGATTTGAATCGGGAATAATTTCATTCCATATGAGAAATCATGTTTATCTCAAGGAAGGAGATCAAGCTTAAAAATATGAATATTATGTCATGCAAAGAAAGTGTAAATGCCCAAGGACTGAAGTAGAACAAGCTAAAGATCAAGAAACCAAGGAAAGGATCTTCAGAAAGTAGCACGGGACATAAAAAAGTACATTCAAGATGAAGAAATCAACTCATGTCCAAGAGCAACGTGTTACTCAGTCATCAATCACTACAATCACAAAGAAGTCATCATCAAACAATCAAGATTAAAGACTGGAAGATTGAAGAAAAATTAAAAAGATTGATTATGCCATTAGAAAGCCCACTTAACTGTAGAGTACACAATGCTAAGGGAAATTGAGGGAAAATTCAAATTTCAAAATTTCATTCTCGAATAAGACCCAGTGTTTTAAACTGGTACATCATCTCTTCTGCCTAATTGATTCATGATCATATCTTCTAGAAGAAGGAATTTAGAAACCACGGTTAGAAAGTAAAAAGAAAATGAGGACATCAGAACCTCAAAAATACAACAGCTTCTATAACCGATGTGACAAGTTTGTTGGCCTACCTCTCTAGAGTAATGTTCCAAGACACAACTGATGATCTACATGTATCACTTGGAGATCTAATCAAAGGCAACGGTTATGAAGAAGGATCTGTATAAATGGAGATGCCATACATGAATGCATGAGAGAGTTGAAGATATAAGAGTATAAATGCTAGAAAAATCTCTCCACACTTCCTAAGCTATTCATCATAATATGTAATCGATCATCTTGAAGTGTAAAAATCTTCTTTCTTTACTGTATAACTATTTGTATGCTTTTCTTATGGAGAGATATGAGAAAGAAGTCGCTCATGTTTCCTAGGTCTGTATTAGCAAATATTTTTAAGGAAACACGGGTGTGGGTTAGTTTAAGTGTCAACCCAAACACTTAACCTTTGTAACCTTGATCTGTCAGTGATCAATGTGAGACATAGCTTAGAGAGGCTAAAGTAAAACTACTTGCAACGGGATAGCAAAGGTATTTGCTTATCACTGTTCAGCTTGGAGAGGCTGGTTCAAGACTACTTACAACGTGGCAGTAGAAGTTGCCTGCAGGTCACGGTTTCAGCTTGGAGACACTACAAGGAATTCGGTCTAAGGCAACGCTTAACAAGTGTTGCCAAAACATACAAAAAGTGTTGCCTTTGATCAAATGCAACGTTTTCCACTCTAAGGCAACGCTTTTCTGGGCGTTGGCTATACCAGTGTTGCCTTTTCTCTAAGGCAACACTTTTTGGACAAAAGGCAACAGTTGATTGAAAAAGCGTTGCCAATATAGGTACAAAAGGCAACACTTTTACTGATGGTCAGAGGCAACACTTTTAGCAAACTTTCACGTGTTGCCATTTCTTCCATTAAAGGCAACGCTTTTCAAGCATTGCATTTTATATTTTAAAGGCCACCTTTCCTAAGCGTTGCCTTTTTTGTAGCTAACCGTAACATTCTTGGGTATTTTTACCGATTAAAAGCAACACTTTTAAAGCGTTGCCTTTAATACTTTGATTAATTTTTAACATAAAAGCATTGCATTTTTTGCAAATTCAACTCTATTTATTTCTAAAAGAGTGACTGTTTTTATTTTTTTAATTCTAATTTTGATGTTTCCTAAAACTATTACCTTTTTTTCAAACTAGAAACAACATTATTATTTCAAACAAAAAATTCACATTTATCGCAACATTAGTTTTTCGATTTCAAATTTGTAACTATTCAACTAAATTCATAAATAAAATAAACCACCACTAATCAATTATGCAAAAGATGTCATTAATATACACATATAGTTCATAATATTGGCTAATACATAGTTCTAAATGGAAGCAAGTCATCCATTCAAATCAAAATGTAGACAAGTAAATATATACAGTTCGCAAAAGCATTAGTCATAAGAACTGAATACAAAATAAATCTCCATATGTATAGTCCTACATAAATTACATCCATTGCAAGTTCTTTGTTTTTTGTATCAACTCTTTGTTGTTTGCTTGAGTTGCACATGTATTAAGCTTGATCTGCAGCATAAACCCACCAATTAAAAATCAAAATATAAGCTTAATTTAATTAATAGCTATATTTACAAAACACAAGAAAGAAAGCAAAAGAAACTATCAAACACAATTGGTAGTTATATTTAGTTTATATCCACTATAAGAAAACCAAAGTCACCAAGTAAAATATAGTCAAAAGATTGCAATATAATAAAGTAAAAAAGTTTCCAAGACATCGACACCTACACCCTTTCACTGTAAACTAAAACCACTTTATTAAGAAAAATTAGAAGTTGTTACTATCATCTTCAGTATTCAAGATCATTACGTCATAAGTCATTCTTGTCTTTTTATTTAGCTTTTATTTAATAGAAGAATAGCTCAAACACTTGAATCGCACAAGAAGAGCCAAAAGTCAAACAAAGCAGTAGCTAAAAAACTACAAGACAAATACGAAAAAATAGACAACAAAATAACACCACATCTCCAATAGACATTTATGCTTTCAGAACTCTACACCTTTCTTTGAGAGGGGCTGCTACTACCCATGACAAGAATCTAATGGTATGAACTGATTTCAATGATCAAAATAAAGCAGGCTAGACCAAAAATAACACCACCACAATAGCAAAACATTGATAGAGACCAAAACCATATGCAGAAGGAAACTTTTTTGCATAATGACAGAAATGCAGTAGTAAAACACAGCAGTAGACAAATATATGCAGCAGAAATCCTATCCAATAACCTTTTGGATCCAACTCTTTGCCCCATAAGAACAATCTGGACTATATGTTGAATACAATAACTAGTTTACTAAGCACTAAATGATAAACAACCTTTTTTTTTCCCCTTATTTCTTGAACTCTATATAATTCTCTCATCACATGTACAATATTGTAATCCTCCTTATACAAGAAAAAAAGTCTCAAGATCCCATTAGTCCACCAATCACCCCACGGTTATATATCAAATATTTAGAACCAAATTTAAATAGAATTGCTTAATCAAGTTCATTATTCAAGACATAAACTGCTGTCCCTCAAAAAACAAAAAGGTTCCAATCAAAATCCAGAACTAATTAGAAAAGCCAGTAAATTGCACCTTGGAGACATCTCTGCTAAGCTTCCTCACAATGTTGAAGAGCAAAGCATTCTCTTTCACCAAGAACTCCTATAATACAATCACAGAAAAGTTAAAGAACAAGAAAATAATATAAAATAAAAAGTCGAAACTTTCATCGAGGGACTCTACCATTGAGGGACACTAAAACTCCTCGATCCATCTCAGAGTCACCAAAAAAGCATGACATGTGAGATCTTTTAATTGAAGAAGTCTATCATTGAGGGACGCTTCTCTATATTTTTAAATTGAGAGACCAAAAAAGCATGACATGTGAGATTCTTTAAAAAAGAATAAGTTTCAATTCACATAGCAAATGGTCTAGCACATAACCATGCCTCTGTTCTAGAATAGTGGATTAAGATAAATTATTCCATTCCACATTAACAAACTTTGGTAGTTTCAATGAGGCAAATACATAGATAGATCCAAAAATGTACAAAGAGACACACTAAAAAGGAAAAGAGAGGTAAAGAAATCAATGCTAGTACAGACTGCTCAAAATATTAAGTATTTTATAGCTTATTGAAAAACTTGGTACTTTGGTAGTAATAAAGTAGTTACTAGCAAGGAGGATATAGTTGACCCATAATATAATTCTTGTAGAATATACACTTTACTTTAAAAATCAATAATGAGATTAGAAAAGGAAAATGCTGGAAGTTTATCGAAGTTTGCATATAATATTTTAATTCAAACGAGGGATATTAGAAATCCAGTCAGATTAGGTAGGCAACAGTAATCAAATTCTTTCAAATAACTCATCTAACTAGCTAAAATTGGGAAAAACCCACCAAAACTTGAAGAAAAAGGAAACAATCACATATTGCTAATAGATGGGCCTTGTTGAGGATAACTCCTTCATACTTAACTTGGAACTACCTCATTGTGGGCTTGGCGCCTCTTTGGTGACCCTATGCTGAATCCCAATAGCAGACTTGCATCTTTGGCTCCTACCAACACTGTATCTAGGGTCCTCCAAAACAACATAGAAATCCATAAAATAGATTCCAGTTGAAGGATCATACCTAGAAACAACCTTAAGCCCAAGAATCAAACAAAAACTAACACATACCTCTGTGAGACATGTAGGAATATGTCACACAAGCACAAAAGTAAAATCACCCGTGTTTAATTAAATCCAATAAAACCAACATCAAATTACCTAAACCTCAACATTACTGACTACTTTTTCCGTTAAGCAACATTGTGGATTTAGAATTACAAAACATTCATATTCACAATCATCCATGTCTGTAAAACATTGAAAGAATTTGCGAGGTTCCTCCCAAATCAAATAGTCCTAATTACCATGTAACATGCTCTAATATAAATTAATATTAAAGAGTATAGTTTAAGGCCAACAAGAGAGATACTTGATTCCCATATCAATGTGCTCCTAAATATCAACATCGAAACAACCAGTGTCACTGAAGTTCCTACTATGGAGTTCATACTCCTTGACCTTCAACCCACTCTCTAGGAGCTGCATAACCTTGTCTCTTCCTCACGGTGACATAGCAAGCAATCTTTTCATTACATGTGATTCAGAATGAATGCACAATGAATCTAGTTGTTCAAACCAAAGCAAATCACAAGTCAATTAATTAACAAGGAAATGAAAGCCCAAAAAAATGGGTTTAATGTGGAGTTTAGGGCTATACACAAAATAGAGTAGGAAGATTACCCTTTTGGTTGTTAGAAAGGGCGATAAGAACGGCGAAGACCAAGGAAAAGCAGAGGTAGGGTCGTACATTGTGGCCAAAACCACGGCCGCTTTCGTCTTCATTGTCATCGTGCTCGCTGTCGATGCCGGATTCCTGATGGTGGAGCTTCTTCCAAGGGGCAGAGAAGCGAGAAGTGGAAGACTCACAAAAGCTGGAATCACGAACAAGGGGGTACGCGGTGGAGCTTCCAAGGGGGGCACACAGTGGGGCTGGAACCGCGAAGAAGGGTGGCACACAGTGAAGCTTCCAAGCGGCGTACACGAAGGAGCTTCCAAAGGGGGCACACGTCGTGGCTATAACTGTGAAGAAAGAGGCATGCAGCAGAGCTTCCAAAGGGGCACGCGGCATGGCGCTGGAACTAGGAAGAAGGGTAGCACGTGACGGAGCTTCCAATGGGGCACACGGCGTGGGGCTTGGGCCGCGAAAAAGGGTGGCACGCGACGGAGATAGAGAGTTTCTGAATGTTTGATTTGGATTTTTGTTCTTGCGCTAGTTAGGGATTGTGTTTCACTGTTTTGGTTAATAATATGGAAGAAGTAGGTTTATGTTTGGCTCTGGGTATGTGTTTCTTGCTAGGTGTATGTGCTTGTTTCAAATTGTTTTTAAATAAATTTATGAGTTTTTTTCATGAGTTTATGAGTAAAAAGAAAATTTTTAGTGGAAAATTTTTAGCTTGGCACTAAAAGTTTAGGTAACATTTTAAAGCGCTACTAATTGTATTTTAATAGGCAACGCTTTGAAAATAAAGGGGATGCGCAAATAAGCGTTGCCTATTATTACATTCTATCGCAAGGCTTTTAAAGCGATTTCTTTTTAGGTTAAGGCAACGCTTTGTAAGTGTTGCTTTAAATTCTGTTGCCTTAGCCTGACACAAACGCAACCCCTATAAAAGCTTTGCCTTAAAAACCTTCCTTCTGAAACATCTAGTCGCTATTAAGTCTCAGAAACCTTCCTTCTAAAACATCTAATTGCTATTCCACTGCACTTCAAGCTTCATGCTTGATAGTATGTTTTATGTTTAATGTTTCAGATTGAAAAAGAAAACTTTAGAAAGCATGATTCAACCCCTTTCTCGTGCACTCTTTTACTAACTTGTGGTATCAGAGCCAGGCCTCTAGGGGTTAAGCAGTCTAATGATTGCAAAGGTTAAAGATCAAAAGGACAAAATGAATGTAAAAAATGCATCCTCTTAAATTGCATAACATGAGAAATAGCCTATAGAAGCATACAAGGTATGAATACTCAAACTCATTTCCTTATCTTCATTAATGTCACATGATGTGTTGCCAAATAATAAGCTTACTTTCTCTTCAAAGCATTTCTGGAAGAATAAGCCTAAGTTTGAATAGAGGAACTTAAAAAGGAAATATAAATTATGTTTTCAAACATTAGGCGTTTAGAAGCTAAAGTCTCATAATTAAATCAGATAGATATCAAAAAGCCATTTCAGAATTTGAGAATCTTCCTTTGTAGCTTTTGAACATCTGAACTGGTCAAATGTCAAAAAACTCATTATCATCAAACTTATGTTTAGAGAGTAAAGACCATTGTTTCAGAAAATGAATATGAGAAATGAGGAGAAAATAGGAAGTAACAAGAAAATGCAGTCTCATCAACAATCATTTTCTCAGTTGTTCTTATTATCTTTCACAAGAAGAGAGTATCTTCTTGGTCAACTAACCAAAGTGGACTCAAGAAGTTTGAGTACCTGAATCATTTTCTTTCAGGTTCCATGTCAGATATCTTTCTTAGCTCAAGAAAGAAAATCAAAAGTAGAATACTCTAGATATCCAAATGACCTATATTTGAAAATGAAAAGTATTCAAGAACTGCTTTGCAAACTGTCATTAAGGAATGGAGAAAAGTTTTGAGGAAAAGAGTCGTAAGAAGATCATTGATCATCAAAAATAATGGAAGCTGCACCTTCAGAAAGTAAACTCCAGAAAGCATACTAAAGAACTTCAAAGAAAACTAGAAAACATTTATGAGCAAGAAGTAAAAGCAATCTAAATATTATGCGAAACATGCCCTTTCATCTCCACCTCTATGATAAAATATGAGGAAAAGGCTTAGACTAGTCAAGACTAGGTGGAAACTTCATTGCAAAAGCCAATCCTAATAGGAAAAGATGCAAAGCTTGAATACTTGAAGAATGAAATGAGGTCATTAGGAACTAAGAAACTCCAAAGTGATTCCTCTCTTAAAAGATTCAGAGATTTTTGACTATATAGAGAAAAGAACAAGGAGAACATGGAGAATTGGAGCAAATCTAGCACACCCAGATGCTGCGGACAAGGAACTAGACAAGACATTAGATAGTAAGTTATTCCTAAGAACTCTATAATAATAGCGATAATTGATTCTGATTAGAAAAGTCTTGTTCAATAGTGTAGATCTATGTCTCTTTATTGATTAACCTTATGGAAAGCCAATTTTCTTTTGATAGAATACATCAAATGTATTTAGAAAGTTTTTCAAAAGTTTGCATAAGCATTCATACACAAACATGGTTTTTGGGCACTCTCCTCTCTAGGAAAAGACCTGAAGTTCACATAGATGCATCAATATGAAGGACCAAACTTACGTCATGTATTTCAAATAGGATAAATCAAAATCACAAAAGGGAAGATAATACTCAGAAAAGATTTAAGAAGTGTTAGCATCATGTTCTTCATATTGTATAAATGTTGCGCTAAAACTTCTTTGTTCCGAAGGAGGTCAGAAAGTAAACTCTTCAGAAAGTTATTCTAAAAGGTCAGTAATCACTTATTATAAGGAAAGTCTAAAGAACGAGAAAACTTCCTCAAAATACTATTTTCTCTCTCCCATGTCGCTTTAACTTCAGACCATCATGTTCTAACACCTGTTAACCAACTTCTCTGTACACATCCTTCCTCTCACTGTTGTCTTCCTCTACACGTTTCCAAAATCATTTTAGTTCTCTGTCCTCTAAAACTTCCTTGCTGAAATTAAATTCATTTAACTTCTCTGAGTTTCATTTTTCTTTTCTCAAAACTTCAATCTTTTTCTCTCCTTCAAATATCTTCTTTGTAATGCTAAAAATGGTAGAAGGAAAAGCTCTCTTTCACGACTCAGGAGCTCTTCACATGTTTGATGAACCTATTCGCCAGTAACACTACACTGAGAACTTTGCTCAATGCTTAGTATCTCCAGGAAAAACTCTGCCAAAGGAGGTGATGATGCAAGTCTTTACCCTGTGGGAAATTATTTTCTTTCAGGGATGAGAAGGATTTGTAAACCTTGCTGATAGGGTTTTTGTGAGGATGGTGACTGCCTTCTATTCCAAGCTAGCACTAATGTCTGATTCTGTGCTAATCTCCTACATCAGAAATACGAACTTGGAGCTTAACCTAACTGATCTTTCAAATATTGCACAAGCTCCTAATGAGGGACTTAGATGTTCATCGGAGAAAAACTGGTTCATGACTCTTGGGGTTCCTGCAAAAGACGTGTCAAGATGTCTTATGGACTTTCCCAAACATCATACTAGTGCCATAACTTCTTCTATGCTAAACTCAAGAGCTAGTCAAATTCTCACCCTGATTCAGTCAACTCTTCTGCCTAGACGAGAATTTACACATCAACTGGTAGGAGTAGATTGAATGCTCCTATATTGTCTTTTAGCAAAAAGAAAAGTAAGTTTTCCTAGACTTATTCTTTATTACATGCTCTAAGCCATATCTCCTTAAACAGGGAAAAACACCTCTCTTCCCTACGACATTCTTCTCACAAAAATCTTTCAATAACTGAGATATCCTCTGTCAACCGAGTAGTATGTGTACATGGAAAACACCGTGTATACCTTCAATTCATTTTGAACTCTAAGAAGACTAACTGGTGCTACTACAACATAAGCCTCAAGCAGAAATCTAAGGATAAGAGAAGCTGCAATGAAGAAGGCAGCTGAATTAGATGAGGGAAGTGAAAGAAAAAGAAGAATCATTGTACTGGAGATAGTTCCGATGAAAGCAAAAATACTGAAGATATGGGGGTTCACCAGGAAAAATAAGTGTGATTTCTGAATTAGAAGAAGAAACAAGTTCAGACTCCTTTTCTTCTGAATCCACATCTAAATATCTTCCAAGAGATATTTCAAAGATGACCAAACCCAGACCAAGCTCACAACCAACAAGTCACCAAACTCCAACCATGGCTACCTCCAATCCTGCTATCACTCTAGATGCTAATCTCGCACAAAATTAACACCAACCAACTGCACAGCAAAGGGAAATCCACGAATGCTTGGAGAGATTGGAAGCTTAGTAAAAAAGACATGAAGCTCTTCTGAGGGAGATTATCCAAGAAGTAAAGAGTCAAGGCTAAAGATATCACTTCAGTTCCTCCCCTACACGTTTCTCTTTGATGATGACAAAAAGGGGAGAAGAGAAGGTTGAAAAAAATTTGTGCATATACTTAGGGGGAGTAATGTTGAGGAGGAGCCCAAAACATTTTTTTTTTTTTTTGCATATTGCATATTTTCTTGTTTCTCTTTAACATGTTTGCTATATTTTGAACATTATCTTAAATGCAGTACTTATTATCTTTTATGTCTATGACTGGTTTAGTTTTTTTTATATACTCTAATACATAGAAGATTATCCTCTGCTCTGAGACTTATCAATGTCTTATCCATCATACTTATACTTATGCCTGCTCATTTACACATCTATCTTCAACACTAAATTATACATGTTTTAAGCCTTAGTACATATCAATGCCTATATCATTATGTGTAGCTAATCATAGAGTATGTCTAAAAATGTGTGCTTCTAATGCATATTATCTATCTTGCCTAATCAACAACATGCAAAAATAGTCAATGCACATACATATCCAAGATTGGTTATAACTTGATTTCATCTGAGTGTCTTTAATATGTATGAAATGCTTAATATGGTATCAACACACCTTTATCTATCACACATATGAGATACGATTAATATGCTCTACTTAACTTGTTCAAAATTGGTTATGTATATCTTATTTTTGATGGTCTTCAGAAACCTATTCTCACCATGTCTTAACATAACTAAGATCAGTTAGGGAGAATCAAATATCTTTAAAATGTGTTATGCTTATACTGTAAATGATGTGTTACAATCTGATCATATTTGTATCAGTAAATGAACTGATATAGAAAAACATGAGCAATATGTTATATTCTGAGTTAATATGTATCAGCTGGAAAATTTTTAGAAAAAGAATTTCAAAAATCATTTCATTCTCTGATACTCATAAAGTTTTCTAGCTCATGAAAATAAGCTCACAAAACATAATGCTTGATAAAGCTGGAATGCATTCCTGTTTAAGCTTCAGAAACCTTATATTGAAATCCTCCAATATCATTAAATATTAAGGTTTCTTTGAGCATCAGAAACTTCATTTGTATCTCTTTTCTCATATCATGCTCAAAAGTGTTTTCATTCACATACACACACACACACACACACACACACACACACACACACACATATATATATATATATATATATATATATATATATATCTTTGTTAAAAAGAGAGCATAGGAAAAGAAAGTGTCAAATAAGATTTTCTATCAGGAAACAATATCACAAGTATTACTTGTTTATTTATTCAAGCACACTTAAATGTTAGAAAGTCATTTTATGACTAAAATCAAACTGATTGGAAAATTGGATATATCTGCTTAAGTATCTTTGTGATACAAATTAAAGAAGTTCTCTAATTAAATCAGAGCATATCATCATGAGCCAAACAGCTTTGATTTAAGTCAACTTAAGGCTTCAAAATTTTCTTGAACGTATCTAGTCATGCCTTAAGAAAAAGACTTGCTAAGATTTAAGAATCATGATGTATTGAAGAAATTATAATTCATTGTATTTATATTATGTCTTATTTCTTTCAATCTCTATTCAAAAGATTTTCTTCAAATTGGTTTCCTATCATAAAAAATGGGGAGATTGTAAACTCCAAAACCCTTCAAAAAGTATGAGCTTAAATGTTTTGATTGACAACAAAGCCAGTTTAAAGAAAATACTTTGAAGAATGACTAATCACTACCTTGAGTTTCTTGACAAAGCATAACAAGTTAATCCAATTTGTATCACATGGGAAGAGATCAAGCCAAATAGAAAGTGGATATTATTTCAAGCAAAGAACTTGTATACATATTAAGACATAATACGGACTTAAAGCAGGAATAATATTTCACTTTGCATGCGCAAGTATGATTTATCTCATGGGAAGAGATTAAGTTAAAAGGAAAGTGAATGTTATCTCATGTAAAGCATGTATTCATGTTTACGGACAAAAGGCATAGAAGCAAACTTGAATAGGGAATAATTTCACTACACATGAGAAATCATGTTTATCTCAAGGAAGGAGATCAAGCTTAAAAAAGTGAATATTATCTTCTGTAAACAAAGTGTAAATGCCTAAGGACTGAAGCAAAACAACCCAAACATCAAGAAACCAAGGAAAGAATCTTCATAAAGTAGCACGGGACATCAGAAAGTACACTCAAGATGAAAAAATCAACTCATATCTAAGAGCAATGTTTTACTTAATCATCAATCACTTCAATTGCAAAAAAATCATCATCACATAACCAAGATTGAAGACTGGAAGATCGAAAAAAAATTAAAGAGATTGATTACGCCCTCAAAAAGCTCACTTAACTGTAGAGCACAAAACGCTAAGGCAAATGGAGGGAAAATTCAAATTTCAAAATTCAAATCTTGAATCAAACCTATTGTTTTAAACTGGTACGTCATCTCTTCTGTCTGATTGATTCATGATCATATCTTCTAGAAGGAGGAGTTTAGAAACCATGGTCAGAAAGTAAAAGGAAAATAAGGATATCAGAAATCTCTAAAATACAATGGCTTCTGCAATCGATGTGACAAGTCTGTCAGTCTACCTCTCTAGAGTGATGTTCCAAGACACAATTGATGATCTACGTGTATCACTTGGAGATTTGATCAAAAGCAACGGTCATGAAGAAGGACCTGTATAAATGAATATGTCATACACGAATGCCGATGAGAAAGTTGAAGACATAAGAGCAGAAATGCTAGAAAAATCTCTCCACACTTCCTGAGCTGTTCATCATAATATGTAATCAATCATCTTAAAGTGTAAAATTCCTCTTTTCTTACTCTATAATGATTTGTATGCTTTTCTCATGGAGAGATATGAGAAAGAAGTCACTCATGTTTCCCAGTTCTATATTAGCAAATATTTTTAAAGAAATATGGGTGTAGATTAGTTTGAGTGGTAACCCAATACATAACCTTTGTAACCTTGATCCGTTAGTGATCAGTGTGCGACATATCTTAGAGAGGCTAAAGTAAAACTAATTGAAATGGGATAGCAAAGGTATTTTCTTATCATGGTTCAGCTTGGAAAGACTAGTTCAAGACTACTTATAATGTGGCTGTATAAGTTGTCTGCAGGTCACAGTTTCAGCTTGTAGAGACTGGTATAGAACTACTCAGTTCAGCTTGGAGAGGCTGGTATAGAACTACTCATTTAAGTCACAGTTGAGGCCACTATGCAAGTGAGAGCTTGGTAAGGCTATTGTAAAGGCTATCTGTTTACTTTCTCAGGTTAAGAAAGTTGTTGTTAATGAAATCTTAACACATGTTGAGTACTAGATGTAGGCAGGTTGGTTGAATCAGTATAAAAATACTTGTGTTCATTCTCTCTTCCCTAACCTTTTATATTTTATGTTATGCGCTTTGTATTGATTATTAATCAAGGATCATTAAAATGCATAATAATTATTAAGGCTCATAAACCTTCCTTCTGAAATATCTAACCATTATTTCACTGCACTTCAAGCTTTATACTTGATAGAATGTTTTATGTTTAATTTTTTAGATTAAAAAAGAAAACTTCAAAAAGCACGATTCAACCCCCATTTCTCGTGTACTCTTTTACCAACAATCATTAGTAGAGCCAATCATTGAAGAACCAGGTGAAGAAGATCATGAACCAGAATCTAACATGGTTTTGATGATGCCTCAACATTCTCCTTCTATTCATATCACCTTAATGAAAAAGAAAAAAAAGAGGATAGAGTATCAAGAGCTTATGTTCCTCTAGTTGAAGAAGTTGCTACTTTTGCCTCCACTCAAGAGCTTAAAAATATTGTAGCTCCTATTTTTGAGCCTGCTTCTACTCCTGCTGCCCATAATGCTAATATGCCATCCTCTCCTCCATCTACCGATACACATGTTGATACTCAAGTCAAATCGCATAAATCTGGGGACATTGTACCCCTTAACATTCTTGAGCCTTCTCCAAGAGCTGCTCTAGCATCAGCATCCATCAATTTACCTCCTCCATCTTCACCCATGTCTCCAATAAGCTCTTAGCTAAATCAAATCATTTTGAGGCATCTACGAGAGATTGCTTCAAGACAGGATTGGTTTGAAGCTACACATAAAACACAGTTCTAAACTCAGACACCAAGAAGAACTATAACTATAGATCCTCAAAACCAATCAAGAGATTCTTCGGGAGCTAAGGCGTCAAGGTTGATGATGTGTTTTCTGGTCCCCTACACACCTCTTTCTTATGATACCAAAAAAGGGAGAAAGAAATTAAAGAAAATTTTGTTCCATGGAACTCAGGGGGAGCCAATGCTGAGAAAGAGACCAAAAATTTTTTTTAAGCATGCATTTTTTTCACTTTTCTGGATTTTCTTGTTATGTTTTGACAATTTCTATCTCAGATTATATGAATTTGCTTTATCTACTTAAAAACCATGTTTATGCTATGCTTGGTTTATGCTTTCTGCTTTAAGACTTAATATGCTCTGATACATATATGCTTCATTTAAGCCCTGATACATATTGATGCCTAGTTATCATGCTTAGCTAATCACATATCATGCTTGCGAGTGTATGCTTCTAATCTCTTAAGTGTTTACTCTAAATTTGTAACACCCTAATTCTTAACCCAACTTTCTAAAACACATAAGGTTAATCATTAGGTTATTACCTCTTAGTCTCATTATTTTATTAAAGTACTTAGCGAAAATTATGGGTAAAATTTTTTTTTTTGGAAACATAAATCAAAGTGAGAGCTGCGCTCTTATTTAGAGGAAAGACAAAAAAATCAATCATAAGGAACACAAAAGCTAAAGCAAGTAACAATATAACAATGGTCATCACAACAAAGGAAACATTTCATTAATAGCATAGTTAAGATACATAGTAGTCACGCCCTTATAGGAACGAGCTGAGCTTGCAATACATAAAGGATAATAGGAAAGCAGTAAAGTACATGGTACGATGGCGAAATAAAAACCAACTACACTACCCTCCTACCAAGCTATGAGTACTAAGCTAAAACCCCCTCCCAAAAGATACCGCCGAAGGGGAGATCCTCGTGACTGCTCGAGTACTCGAATAGCTCTCCGATGAGATCTAGTGATGATGGGGATCCTCGGGTGATAGAGGTAGGTAACCGGGGAACTGCTCAATCTCCTCCTGAATGGGCCAGTGAAGTGGGAAAGGAACGCGTGCCGGCTGGACGTGAGCCTCGGCTTTCCTTGCCAAGCATGGCTGCATCACGGTATCCTCGCTGCCCTCTCGCCTAAACGGGGGAAAGGGAGCAGAACTCTCCAAATAGACGTGCCTCGGTGAGTCCTCGGATGGATCCATCTCCGACCTCCTCGAGCGAGGCACATACTCTGGGTGGTCACGAACAGCTGAGGCGGACGAGCGGGCACGACGCAACTGCTCGTCGCAAGGGCGGGTGCGCTTGAAGATCAAGTCGTCGCCACCAAAAGGAGTGGTAAGAGTGAACTGGTAGCTGAACACTGGATAAGCAAAAGGTCAACCCATGTACATAAAAACACGAACAGCACAATGACCCTCAAAGTGATAGGAACGATGCTTCGGGTCGTAGGGCACCTCCCAGATGGGCGTATCAATGAAGACCACGAATGTCGCCATCGATCTCTGAAGATGTGACAGATGAAAGAGAAAGAAGAGAAATGAGTGAGAATTCTTACTAAAGAATCTCAGTAGGAGTCTCCTATCCTAGGGTTACATCGTTCACATCCTCAGGAACCTTGGGTTTATTTGTAAAAGGTGTGCATACATATAAGATTCATTATTAAGGTTTATAAAACCAATTATCCAAAGTTCATTCCTTTTAGAGTGCATCTTGATGTCATGAATGCATGGCAATACTTGAGCATATAAATCAACAAATCAAATCATATAGAAACAATCTATGTGGCATAAGCGCAATAACTTCTCAAATGGAACTTTCATCAGTATGTGTGACATCATTCATGGAATCTTTAGCAATGTAGAGGCCACCCTAATAATAAAACTAGGCTATGAGCTCATACTTCAGCTAGTCGTTACTAGCTCTTGCTTATTATCTGAATAAGCGAACAATAAAATAATACACCCGACTACTTAAGAGTACGGGCTAAGGGGCTAAGGAACTCCTCTCTTAGGATATACCCTCTTTGAAATGCTCTACTGGCCTCGAGTGCACAACGAATTGTCCGCTTTGGAAAGGCTCATGTCTAGACCCTCACGGATTTGCCTCCTCCTCACCATAGTAGGAGAAGTACATCTCAGTGCTTGTCACATAAAAATATCCTGGGGGTGCTTGGCCGAACCGGTGTCACCCAGGGTTTTCAACTCATGTGGTACTTTAAAACATTTCTTCAACCTTTTTAGGTTTGACAGAAATTCGGCAACATAACAGCTGTTAAACCGAATTTCCTTCAAACCAACATTTATGCCACAAGCTAAACACACAACATATTTCTTATGCAATTCTCATGTTCATAACAAACTTAACATCTTAAATGATCATTTCCTCATGCATCATATACATCTCAACTCCTTATTACATTATCACAAAATTCAAGACTTCTTAGTGTCTTATGCATTGACCCTTAAGGTCCTTAACTCACAATCTAAGTTATAAATCATCACAACTTAATCTCTAGGGTACCTATACGCTCATATCTAAGTATTCCTCACTCAACACTATGATCATAAACATCTTTAAACCTCAAGGATGCAGAATCTAAAACTCTAACGTTATGGGTACCTAGGAGTCACAACAATGACCCTTTCTAAGTCCGGTTTGCTCCTAAGGCATCAAGCTCAAACCCTAAACCAATTATGAGTCATTCCTACACATTTAAACTAGTTTAAATCCATGATTATCATTTCTAAACCATGCTGGACAGAATCTAGCAAAATCAATTACTAAGGGATCTAGAACTCTGAAATTAATTCTTTTCTAGTTACTAACTTTTCTAATCTTTCACATATGAATTTTAGCATCAATTATACACAAATATACTCATGTTATCATCATCCAAACAGCATAAACAGTGAGCATAACATGGCAAGGCAGAACTGAATTCATCTCCAAACAAACAAGGCATAAACTTGATTGCTAGAACACATAAAATGCTAGTTTCTCTTGGAACCTTTCTAAAACTTTCAAAATTCATTAGTAAACATTTTTATCATCTAAAATCACCAAAATACTTGTAAAGGCAGTGGCTATTTTAAACTAAACTCAAGAGGTATTAAATTCATAAAACTTTGTTCTAAACATCTTTTGAACTCATATGAGCTTAGGAAAATTATGAAACATAGATTGTAATACTTGTAACAAACCAAACCTTCTAAGGCCGAAATCAAGGAACTAAGAAACATAAAACTTTCAAACCTTTGTTTGAGATAATAAAGGGTAAGTCTATGAGCTCTAAATCTCTTAAGTTGTAACATAAAAGTAAATATGCAATGCACTTTATTTTAGTCTTTATTTAGAGGTGAGGACATAAAATAAATATGCTATGCAACTCATTATTATCTTAGAGATTTAGTGAAAGCATAAACATAAATATGGATATGCAAGTTCATTCTTTAATCTGGAGTATTTAGTGATGACATAAAAGTAAACATGGATGCAAAGTCTTTTATCTTAACTTAGAGCTCACATGAGACTTTTAAAGAGAACTACAAACCTCAACCCAACACTTATCTCATCACAAAGAGAGCTTTAGAGTTCTTGAACCAAGTTCTCAAAGGAACTAGGTGGTTCTTGAACATCATCATCAAGCTCAAAAGAAACAACTTTTAAGAGAGACCAAACCTCAAGGAAAAAGGAAACCAAAACCGAAATCTCAAGGGAAAGGAAACGAGAAAACCGAATCCATTAACAAGAAAAAGTGAACGTGTTCTTTGACCTAAAATTATTTAAGTGAGAAAATGAAGATGAAACTTAAAGAAAGTAAAAACTCAAGCTCTAGAGATTCCTTTGATATGAACACATGGTCATCATCTAGGAGCTCTCATAATTGAGCTATCATATAAAGAACAAGGCCTCATGGCCGAAAACAAGAAAAAAGGAGAACAAGGAAAAAGTTCAAAAAGAAACCAATAGAAAACTAGAAGAAAATCACATTTTCAATCAAAACAAAGTTTAGAAAAACACTCCTACCTAGAGTGAAGATGAAAACTTGAACTTGAAAAGGAAAACAAGAAAGAGAACTCCTCCAAGAATGATGATGAGCTTCAGCCTTGTGAGAATGGAGAGGATGGAGATGTGTTTTGAGTGAGGTTGTGTCTGAGGTCAAGTGTTTGAGAGGTTTGATGATGATTCAAGGTTGTGAGGTGGTGTTTAGAGATTATGAGGTGATTATGTGAGGAAGAAATGAAGAGGATGAAGATGAAGAGAGAAGGAAGCTCTCTTGAAACTTGAGAGAAAACAAGGAACTCAAAGAAAGCTTTGGAAACTTGAAATTTTGCAAATGATCTAAAGTGTTTGCAAGCTCAAGTAAGCAAGGTATTTATAGAAAATGAAAACAAATGAAGTCCCATGGAGAGGAGGGAGAGGCCGTAGCTTTTGGGAGGGAAAGGAAGAGAAAAATATCTCTTACAACTTGTCATTCAAGCATGGTTTGAGGTATGGAAGTTATGGTGCAAAACATGGCTTCAAATACGGTAATTTCCCTTTGTTTGAAATTAAATAATCCTTCTAGAAGGCAAAGAGGGCTGGCAGATTTTGAGCCACAAAAATGAGAGAAAAAGTCTTCTAGAAGTGGTCATATGAAGCATGGATGAAAGCATGGTGTTTGTATGATAAAGTATGGTTTATGGTGAGGTGGAAGCATGGCCTTGGAGTGTCAAAAATTTGAGCATGTGATGGAAAATGGGGGAGGAGTGGCTTCAACAAGAATGGACAGCAAAGAGGGAGGAAAAATCTTCCATGTAATTGTGTGTTAATGATAGGTTTAAGTGTGGATTAGTTTAGGTACAAGGTTAGGAATCATTAAGCATAAGTTTAGGTAACTAAGAATAAGGTTTAAGGATTTTATGACAAGATTAGGAGTGCTCATATATCATTAGAGAATTTAAAATCTATTTGTGAAATAAACAATTGAAAACACAATTCCATGATTTAAGGAATTGGAGAGAGAATTTACTATTCAAGATTTCAAGATTCCATGACTATAAATCTTGAATTTAAAATAAGATTTCAAGTTGTAATTAAGCATTCTTAGGTTCTAATCAACTTCAATAAATTATTTTGACTCAAGATTAATTATGGAAATTAATTAATCTTTGATTAGAGCCTAATATTGCTTAGGTTTGCTTAATCATACGATTAAGCTCAAAAACACAAAACTAGGGGCAAAATCATAATTTTGCACTAATTTTGCTCGGGACCTCCGAGACCAAACTAAAGTCACAGAATACATATAAACGCCTTTTAAAACCATCTGGAGAAGTTTCAAGTTCATCCGGCACTTGCAGACAGGTAAAACACCATAAGGGTATTTTGGTTGACCTGAAAACTCGAAAAATGATATTTTCGATCTTGGGAAGATACACAAGCCAACTAATCCCCTTCCAACATTGAGTTTTCCCTTCAAGTACTGCCGGATCGGCTTTCCTCAAATTCTGGGCTGAAAATGACCTCAGGGGCATTTTGGTCATTTTCACTCTAACAGAAAATCGGGGCGTTACAAAATTGCTTACTCATTAATATGCTAGAGTAGTTAGCTTACATCCGTATCTATGATTAGCTCTGGCAAGTATCTTTTGAAGCACAAATCTCTCCATTGATGCTTTGATACTCATATTTATCTTATGTGCTTCGATATGTATAATTTGCTTAAAATGCCTATCTTTATAAAACAGATTATCTTTGACACATGTATGAGATGTTTTCAAAGGCTATGTATAACTTGATCAAATAGAGTTATGAATAGTTTCTGAGGATCTTTAGAAACTACTTTCTATATGCTTTTAATACAACAAAGATCAGTTAATAAGCCTTAGAACCTCTCTAGTGTGCTACACTTATATGTCATATAATGTGTTATATTTGATTCATAGTGTTTCAATGAGCAAGATTACATAAAAAAACATAAACATCTATTTGTTTTAGAGAAAAACATTTAAAAGTATTTCATGCTCTGATACTCATGAAAATAGTTTAACAGCTCATAATAATAAGCTCACTTGTTTTTACTCTTATAAAATTGGGTTTGATCCCTAATGAGCTTTGAAAACCTAAAATAATAATATGTTGATATCATTTATATCAAAGGTTTCTTTGAGCATCAGAAATTACATTTGTATCATGAAGTGTTCTCTTATGGCATGCTCTGATTAGTTTATCATATATACATCTTTAAGAATCATTTTAAAAAATTGGGCTTAGGAAAAATATGTGCTGAATAAGAATTTTAATCAAAAAGAACATCACAAGCATTACTTTTTTTAATTCAAGCACATTAGGTTTTAGAAAGTCTCTTTATAACAAAAAGTCAGGCTGTTGATGTAAAAGGACTTAAGTGATGACATATGTTTTAGTATCATTATGATACATCTTAGAAAACACTTTGATTTAATTCAGAAAATTTCATCATAACTCAAACAACTCTGATTTGAGTTACACCTCAGATTTGAGTTACTTAAGGCTTTAAAATGTTTTTGAACACATCCAATTATGCCTTAAGAAAAAGATTTCCTAAAATTTAAAGTCTATGATGTTTTGAAAGAACATGTGCTTATCAAGATATATTCCGTTATATTTCTTTCAATATCTTTCAAAAAGATTTGCTTCAAATTGGTTTGTCATCATAAAAAATGGGGAGATTGTAAGCTTTAGAACCTTTCAGAAAGTGTGATAGCTATATTGTTTTGAATGACAAGAAAATCAATTTAAAGAAAATTTTTTGAAGAATGACTAATGTCTACCTTGAGTTTCTTGATTAAGCATAACAGGAGTTTCCAAAATGCATAACACGGACTTGAGCGAGAATAATTTTACTTTACATGTGCAAACATGTTTTATTTCTTGTTAAGAGACTGAGCTTGAATGAAGTGAATATTATATCGTGTAAAGTATGCTTACATGCATCAAGGAATGAAGTAAATCAATTCAAGAACAAGAAACTAAGGCAAGGGTCTTCAAAAAGTAGGATGAGACATCAGTAAGTACGTCAAGAATGAAGATATCATGCAAAATCTAAAAGCAATGTGTTACTACGTCTTCAATCATCATAATTACAAATCATTCATCATCGTAAAACCCAGATTGAGGATTAGTAGACCAAAGAAACATCGAGGAAATGTCAGCACATGTCAGAAAGCTCACTTCAATGTGGAGCGTCGAAGGCTATAGGAAAACGAGGGAAATTTGAATTTCAAATTTCAAATCTCGAGTCAAACCTAGTTTCAAAATTGGTATGTCATCTTTTCTGCCTATTTGGTCAACTATCCTAACTTCTAAAAGGAGGAGTTCAGAAACCATGATCAGAAAGTGAAAAAGTAGCTTCTGAAGGAACATCATAAACCTCTATTATACGAAGGCTTCTGGAACTGATATGACATTTTTTCAGCCTACTCTTCTTGACTAACTTTCCAAGATACAAAAAATGATCTACACATGTCACTTCTTATCAAAGGAAACAATCATGAATGAAGACCACTATGAATGGAGATGTTGTGCTCAAAGCTAATGAGAGGATTTAAGACATAAGAGTGGAAACTCTGCAAAAATCCCTCCACACTTCTTGTGAAGTTCAATATATCATGTAATCAGTTTCCTTGAAGTGTAAAAATCTTCTTTCTATTTCCTTAACCTTTGTATACTCTTCCCTGGAAGAGATGTTAGAAAGAAGTCGCTTAAGTTATCCCAGGTCTGTTTATTGAATATTTGTAATGAAACTTGAGTGCAAGTTAGTTTGAATGGCAACTCCAACACATAACCTTTGTACCCTTGATCTAGTACTAATCAATGAGACATAGCTTGGACAGGCTAAAGTAAAACTACTTGCAACATGATGATAGGGGTGTTTTACTCAGTAGGGGTCAGTTTGGAGAGGCTGGGAAGAACTACTTGCAACATGGTGGTAAAGGCATCCTACTTTTCATGGTTTAGTTTGGAGAAACTGAAAAGAACTACTTGCAACATGGTGGTAGAGGCATTCTACTCACCATGGTTCAGCTTGGAGAGGCTGGGAAGAACAACTTGCAACGTAGCTGTAGGGGTTGTCTACTAGTCACAGTTCAGCTTGGAGAGGCTGAGAAGAACTACTCGAGTCAGCTTGGAGAGGCTAGGAAGAACTACTCAGTTTGTGGCAGAAGGGGTTATCTATTGTTCACTAGTGAGAAGGCTACTGTAAAGACTATCTAGTTTTCTTTCTCAAGTTGGAAAAATGTTTAGTGGAATCTCAACATGTGTTATATGCTGGATGTAGGTAGGTTTAGCAGAACCAATATAAAAATATTTGTGTCATATCCTTTTCTCCTTAATCTCTTTTACTTTCAATGCTCTGCTTTATTATTTCATTCAAGTTGAAAACTCACTTTATTTAATTGTTTACCGACTTGACACTTCATAAACATACTTTCTGAATTTCTACTGCACTTCAAGCTTAATGCTTGATAGTACTTTGATTATTCTTTCAAATATGAAAAAGTGGCAAAGCACGATTCAACCCCCCTTCTCATGTACTTTCATACATACATTATGTATGCTCAAGTCCTGATTTATTTTTTGTCATTTGTATGCTAGGAAGATTCTTGTCTAACCCAGGACATGCTCACTTGGTTACAGCAAAATGAGGTATTTGCAAAAGACAAAAGATTACATGCATGTATATAGAAGTCTTGAGGACCTAGATGTAGTTAGTTACACCGATTCAGATTTCACTAGTTGTCCAGATGATGAAAGGCCTACTTCTAGATACATTTTCATGCTAGTTGATGGAGCTGTTTTAGGGAAGAGTGTGAAATAGATTCTAACTGCTTCCTTTACCATGCAAGCTGAGTTTGTTGCATGTTATGGTGTAGCATCACATGTAGCATGGATAAGGAATTTCATTTCTTCTCTTGAGATAGTAGACTCCATTGCCAAACCCTTGACGATTTATTGTGATAATAGTTCTACTATTTTTTTCACTAAGAACAATAGAATGACTTCTATCTCTAAACATATTAGGATTAAATTCCTTATGGTCAGGGAGATGCTTGAGAATGGAGAAATTCTAGTAGAGTATATTTGCACTGAGGATATGCTTGTTGACCCTCTAATTAACGGACTTAGGCCTATAGTGTTTGTGAAACATGTTGGGAGTATGGGTCTTGTGAAGTCTTTTGATGTAATTGGTTAATAGGAATTGTTTTGTTTTTGCTTTATGTTCATGTAATTACATTGTATTTTATGTAATTTTGATTGCAAACTTATGCATATTATGGACTTGTTTCTTTTGGTGCCACTAATCTGTTTACTTATGTATCTCAAGATATGAATATGCTTTCTACAAGAAAATGGTCTTTCATTGGAAAGATTTTGTTCCCTTGTGGGAATGGTGTTTGATGATAAACATATTATAATCTCCTTGTTGGAGGTTGTTGTGTTTTCTTAGGAGGACACAATGAGGATCCATACACAGTAGTATTGATAGGATCACATATTATACTATGATGTGCATACACCTTGTTCATTCATGTCTGTGTATCATTGTTGGTAAGATTATTTTGTTTTGTGGCCATGGGTAAACAAAACTCTTAACAATTTATCATTTGACTTGTAACTCTTAGCTAGTAGCCTTATTAACTAGAGTGATCTATTTTTTGTGGTGATATTTTCAAGCTATATTTTGTGGCCACTGTTATTCAACCTAAGAGTCATTTTTCAAAATATTTTAAAAATATAAAGCAAAACCCAATCAATATTGCCCAAGTGGGAGATATTAGAATTTTTCTGGGTTTGGGCTACTATTGCTTGGTGTGTATTTTAATTTTACAAAACAGGTTCAATGGACAGCCTAATTATTCCCTGGAGACCCATTTAATATTATCTTATGATCTAATTATGTGTTTGGGATTCACCACATATTATTGGGCTTGGGCTCAATTGTGAATATGTTGAAGGGTGTGAGTCTGTAGTAACTCAGACCCATGATGGACAAGGCCTGGTTACAATATATTTCTTTTCAACAGGGTCCCCACTTCACTCTATATCTCTTGACTATACTGCCCCATTTACGCATTGACCAGCACAAGAGACAGAAAAGAAATGGAAGCTCTTTGTACCTGACGTATAGCACACATGCATACACTTACAACGTCAACATCAATTTGAAGTATGGCTTCCAGAGGAACACATTTCATGTTGTTTATGTTATTCCTATTTTTGGTGTTCTAAATTCCTAGTATTTCATCCCGTAAAATTAACACTTGGCAAGGTCAGATTGTTTGGTTATTGAGCATAAAAATGATGGCTCTATATTGATAGGTATCTTCAATCTTGAATGAGCAGTTTTACCACCAAGTAATAATGCTGTGGCAATATCAAATGTATCAGTTGCTAAGACAATTTGACCTTTGCTCCTCAAATTTACAATTAAAAGCACGATAAATGAATGTCTTCCTTGTTCCTCTTGGTCTATCTACAAAGAATACTGCATTTTGTTGAGTTTGAATAGTACTTATAAGTATTTGAATCATCAAATGTTATATTTGGCAAATCAAAATGTGAGATGTGCTTTCCATATTGGATGATAATGTTGTCCAGATCTTTTAGCAACATATTAATCAAGCTTTCTATGTTGTACATGGGTAATCGTCTAAAATAAATATATGAAATTCATTCCAAAGACTTCACACACTAGTAAGTTCACAAAAAATGGGTTTGTTGCAAAAAATCTCCTGAAGGCACATCGTAGTCGTAGTACTGATGCCTCAACCAAACACCCATGAATATTATTATTGCACTCTAATAAACCCCATTGCTTAGAAAATTATTTGAATATGGGTAAACATGTGCCATTTACTATTAGTAAATATTCCCTCCCAATCAAACCTCTTAGATGAGATAACAAAATATGAAGGTAGAATTTTTTTCTTTCTGAGGGAAAAATTGTATATATTTGACCAATGACTTTTCTCAAAGATCATCTTGGAAGCCATTCCTTGTGTCCCCTATGCCAAGTATAATGTTCAGGTATTTTTCTATACAAAAATCTTCTACATTCATTATCTCTACAGTTCAAAGCAAATAATTAAGTGAGCATTGTTTTAGATTTTTGTTCATCATCTAACACATCACTTATCACCCGTTGGTTGTAAAATCCCACTTCATGATGATTTGGTAAGTGGATTTGTGATCTCTCAATAGCTTGATACACTCGATATGTGATAAATCCAAATATTCTTTAAAGAGCTTCTGGAGCACAAATCGACCTCACATCAACAGATTGTTGAACTTCATCAATTAGTACTCAATTGGATCTTTATAAACATATTAGATATTTTATGCTTGTAATACTACTGAACACCTCAATATTAATATGACAATCATACTTCAATAACAACCAAGGATTGTAAGGCGCTACCTAGCAATTGTCAATTATCATTGAACTACTAATAGGAATTGGCTTACTAATATTGTGTCTTCTATATACTGGATATTCATTCTTATTGTGACATGTTTCATCTGAGAAACCTATTGGAAAATCTCTTTCACTAGCCTTCTTCCATTCATGGTGTACTTGGATTAAGTGTTTCGCTAAGTCCATGTATCATTTGCATTAAGACTACATCATATAATACTAGCTTATCTTCTTTGTTTGGTATTTCTACCCTGACTAAACTATCATATCCTTCTGGATTACACAACTTACCAACATCTTCTAAGATCAACAACATGTGGTAATCCTTTCTTTTGAAACTCTGACATATAATTTTTAACTTTTCCCATAACTCCTTTACTGATGATAGCCACCTTTTGTTGTGTCAAATTTGGTTTGAAAGATTCTTGTAAGCAACTGTAGTCAATCTTGTGGTTCTTGAGAAGGGCCAATCTCAAATTTAATTTTTTCCTAAGAAGGATTGCATGTCATGGTAAGAAAAATATCAAATTTTCCATTGGGGTCTTGTTGTTGTAAGCACCAAGTTTTGAAATAGGAAACTAAATTCCCAAACCAGATTGCTAACGCACCTAGATAGTGGTATGCAACCAGGGTCATCTCACAAGGAAGACTAAACTACTTAGTTGGAGTAAGGAAAGGGGGTTTTGTTGCATCAAATTAAAATAGCAAGTAATTTAAATTAACAATAATAAAAGGAGCTAGCTTAGGGGATTCTTGGGTTGGAGAATATCAATCATTAACAAACAAAACATCAAACACTTGATATGGGACTAAAGTCAATCAACTAAAGGGTAATATAGAATACATGCAATTGAATGATGTAATCACAACACACAAATGCATTACTCATCTCAAATGCCAATTGCCTTAGCCTAATTCTCAATCAAGAACTATCTCTTCCTCTTGGTTAACTAATTGCTCACTAATCTATCAATTAACGTGCATTCAATTAACAAGCTAAATCATATATGCTCACAAATCATGCTCACATACATAAATCAGCACCCAACTCAGCATGCATAAGAATCATATACATGAAAAGATAGGAAAACACAAGGAGAAAGAGAACAACATTAAGGTTTTCATTAAAATCCACAATGTTTCAAGACATGGCCAACCTTGAGTCCCTCTTGGTTAGCAAGAGAGCTACTCCTCCATGGAGGAGATTACAAACGGAAAATGAAAAAGGAATAAGCTAACAGAGACAACAAATGCAAAAAAATGAAAATAACTGAATATGTTGAAGCTTTGAAAATTGAGGAATAAGAACAAGAAGAAAGAATGAAGAAAAAGATAGAGCTCCCTCCAAAACCTAGTTCTATTTCCTAAATTGGTGAGGAATGCCTTGGGTTCGCTGCTACAGAGCCTTACATCATCATTAATTTTGCTAAAAAGGGGGCCAAATTGGGTCAAAATTACAAAATAATACTTTCAGGTTTAGTCCCGCAACACTTGCTGCAGCGAGTTAAGTTCGCTACAGTGAATCAGCTTGAAACTCTCCACTGGTGCCATTTCACAAGCTTGCTGCAGTGACTGATGCTCATTGCAGCGACTGATGCTCGCTGTGGTGAAGCTGTTTTGATCTTTGGTTTGGCTTTAACTTTTAGTCTTGCCACATGGACTGATGCTCGCTGCAGGGAGTCTGTTTTGACATTCTTCCTCTTTATAGCTTTCCTTTTTTTCCTTCCGCCAACTACAAGTGCTACTCCACAATGCACTCTCATGGGTGACTCTTCGTATGACATGATCCACTCTACAAGACAAAGAAGTCTCATGAGAGATAGAAATCAAAATTGTGCAAAAGTCATTGAATAAAACCCGTAAAACAAAATTGAGTGCAAAGGGTGAATACATAAAAAAACTAACAAAACTGATGGAAATTAATTTCGAAAAGAATACAAAAGCACTAAGTGTAAAGGGGAAAATATTTACAAAAAGAGTGTTTATCAACCCCCCAACACTTAGGCAATTGCATGTCGTCATGCAATGATTCCCAGGGGAAAGATTTTATTGAAGAGCAAAGAAATAAGGGGTAATAACAGAGATCTGGGAATTAGTAGACAATGAGGTTCAAGTGGTCACAATTACAAGCACCAAAATTTGGAGTTGACCACTCAATCATCCAAAAATAGCTTCAACCAAGCATGGATTAATTCAAAAGGTGAATGAAGTGGTCAAATTCTCAGATGGATATGATTCACTAAGCTCACTCAAGTGTGTGTAGGCGAATGTAACACTCAAACACATAACAATGCAATGCCTTCCATAGGTTTGCCCTTCATCTTAATCACCATGGTTCAAATACAATAAAAAAGACATGCATCAAGAAGTCTTATTCAAGGTTGTAATAGGGCTAAGGTTAGGGAAGGATATAATTAGGATATGTGAGCTAAACTCAAGTCTAAGGAAGTCAAAAGTGTGTGCCTACATGAAGAAATTGTGAAGAGAACCCAAAATCAAATCAATGGTGTTCTTATAAGCATTTCTTAAAACGGTGCACTCTAGAACACAAGTTGCAACTTTATTCGAAACAATAAAGAATTGGTGATCATAAATTAATTTCCAATATTCAGAATATATATATATATATATATATATATATATATATAAAGAGTACTCATAACCCAATCACCAATCCATCAATTATTCAATGAAGAACTTTTCTTCTTTTCTTTTCCTTTTTTAATTTATGAATACCATTGGTTCAACAAGGTTTCCACCACACTTAGTTCAAGCACAAAGACTTCACTAATGCTCCCTAGGCTCAAGTTGGGTGTTTTTATTTGTTTTTCATTCATGGCCAAAATGGTTTGGTTAAGACAAGGGAACGATTAAAAGGCTCAAAAGGGGTATGCAAGAAGGTAGGCTTTTTAAGCAAAAAGGGCTAAAGAAAAACAAGAAAATGCGTCAATCACACCCATGTTATGAAATGCATTGAAAATGTTTTGAGAAAGAATCGGGCAAATTCTAGAATGACGAGCAATGCGATTGCTCACAACATGAAAGGGAATAAAAGTGATCAAAATAATGCAATCACCAAATAAGCTTAAAAGCTCACAAGCTAATTCTAACCAATCAATCAACATCAAGATTAATCTCATGCCCATAGCTCAAAATGGAAATTGATGCCTTAACTCTCTAAGCAAATGTTGAATGCGAATCAAAAGGTACGTGTGACCACAATGACTGATTAACTAACCCAATTCCTAAAATTTATTATTATTGTTATTTACTTTTTTATTTTTATATATAAATATACGAACGCATGACCTAACAAGGACTAAATGCAAAATACACAAGACGCATAAATTCTAAATTAAGTATGATAATGAAAGCACATAGGTAAAAAAGGTATAAGAAGCACTGGGCAAATATCCAGGAAAAGTACGAAAGTATTAAATGTAACTGCAAAGCAAAAAAAATAAAACGAGCACATAAAAGATAAATGAGAGGGAAAGAAAAGTCTTGTATCAATAAATCACACCCCACACTTAAATCATGCACTGTCCCCAGTGCTACAAAATAAACTGAGTCATAGTAGTGTTGAGGGGGATAGAACAAGGAAATAGCTCAGTTATCGAAATCCTCAGAATCCAAACCCTCTGTATTAGCATCGGAGTCCTTTTACTGGCCCATAACCATCTGCTCCTCTAGCCTAGCAATCCTCCGCATAATCTAGTGCTCGGAAGCGGCAATAGTCTTAGTGATGTGCAGATAGAGGCTCTACTTGAGCCCTTAAGCTGTCTCCTACATCTGGAGCTTCAACTTCTCCATGATATCTAGCAGTGCAGCATAGGGGTTATCGGCAACTGGACCTCCCTTGGCCTTCTTCTTGGCTGTAGCATCCTTTGGCAGAAGGCCAACAATCATGAATAAAGGGAATCTGGTTTGGATGAGGTCATCAGGGCGCTGCTGGACCCCGCATGTAGTGGCGATCCTGGTAATGAGCACCGAATATGGTATACCAACTTGTATAGTAGCAGAAGGAGCATATCTCATATGATTACTATCCGAGTTGAAAGACTGAATCCTTTGCCTTCTACCAGGCAGTAAACGATGAGGGCATTGTCTAGCCCGAGATAAGAAACATGGGAGCATGGTATGATATAGGAGAAGAGGATGCCCATCCAAGTCCCTACCTCCAGAGTGAGGTGAGCACCAAGTAGTAAATGGGGTATGTTTTGTTGGTTGTAGACCCAGTCACCCCCTGGGTGAGTCAACCTGTCCTTGATCTCCCCTAGATCAACATTCTGGATATTATCCAGAAGCAGCTGATAATCATCGGGCTCTCTATCCTCAGGGTCATTAGGTAGTGCTAGAATCATGTGGATGCTCGTAGCCGTGAGGCGAACTTGCCTCCCTCATAGATAGACAGTCTCGGCCGAAGGATCCCACAGGTTCTTATAGAACTCATGAACCTAGGAGATGTTGGCTGGTGGCATAGCCGCATCCAAAATGCAACCGCAACCATGGGCCTTAATATCATCTAGCACCCCCTGCAACCTCTAATCCTAAAAGTTATCATAAAGGATCCTGTTCTCAAATAGACAGGGCCTCCTATGCATAGCTCGCTAGAAAAATCACTTAGCAGCTATGTTTTCAAATCGGAATACATCAGCTGAGAGTGGGAGAGTAGCAGCATCATCGAGTAGGCTCTAGGCAAAGCGCTGGCACTTCGAAGCCATGTACCTACAAGAAAAAGATATGAGAATGAGGAGCTAGCCTACAGCATGTGAAAGTGTAGAATAGATAGGCAGTCATGGTGGGGAGGTGTAGAATTGAAGGAATAATGCTTGATGAATTGGAAAACACGAAATAGTTGCAAAATATCAGATTTAGAGTTGCTGGAGTAAATTGTAGTTGCTGCAATAACTATGCAAGCAGCAAGTTCACTGTAGCGAGATTCACTCGCTACAGCGACTGTAATAGGTATGCTCACTGCAGTAAATAAATCACAGTAGACAACATACACGAATCAGCAACTAATCCTAACTATAAGAGATTAAAATTAAATCAACTATTCTAAATGAAATCTAACTAGACTACATTAGTAAAAACCTAAATACAGGTACTGATTAAACTAGGATTAAACTAATTGAAGCAAGAATAAGCAAAAACACTATGAACTGAATTCAAAAGAGCTCAAAATAAAAGGAAAAAGGGAAAATGGTAGCATACCTGAGATGGAAAAGGACCAAGGGTGAGGGAAGAAAAAGACCGATGCCCATGTGTGGGTGAAATGTGAGGAATATGTGCATGTGTTTATAATGGAGTGAGTGGGTGCAGAGATAATGAAGAGATGGTGAGAATATAGGGGTTTCAGATAATGGGGAGGCATTTAAAATGTTCTGTGTTGGCTCATCCTCACTGCAGCAACCAGAATTCACTGCAGCGAGTGAAGTGCAAAATGCAGTGTTTCATTAATGCGCACCCCCACATTTAATTATTAATTATAAATATAATTTTTATTCTTATATTTTTTTTTAACGGAGCCCAATTTATTTATTTGTTTTTTTAAGAGAAAGAGCCCGATTAGAGAATGCTTCGGATTTATTCACTGCAGCGACTTAATCTCGCTACAGTAAACAAAACTCACTAGAGCGAGACTGAGGCTAACTGGAACCTCCAATTAATGGCTCCCAAGTAGAAAGAACTATCCTAAAAACAATTATAGCTACATAATTGAAAATTGAAAATCAGAGGCTACAAAGAAATAAAAAAAGAAAAGGAATAATAGGTCATCTCCCACCAAGCACTTTAGCTTAAAGTCCCTAAGTTGGACGTCTTGATCTCTCAAAGGGGGTATGTGGCTTCCACCAACACCACCTCTAACTCATCCTTTTGCATTACTGCCCCTTCATGGTGAACCTTCAAACGGTGTCCATTGACACAGAATCTTGCTTTTGAGTGCAGGTCTTCCAACTCCACACCACCAAATGGGTGGACATGAGTTACACGGAAGGGTCCATCCCTCTTGGAACGTAATTTTCCTGGCATCAACCCTCAAGCAGGAATTGTAAAGCAACACCAGTTGTCCAATTTGGAACTCCTTTCTCACAATATTCTTATCATGGAAAGCCTTAAAGGCTGTTCGCTTTCATTTTCCAGTTTTCAGTTTTCATTTTTAATTTTCCAGTTTTCTAGAATTTATGAAGGAAAAACTGAAAACTGGAATTTGCAATTTTCAGAATCTTTAGTTTTTCATTCACAAATTCTAGAAAACTAGAAAATTGGACTGGAAATTGAAAGCAAATAGCCCCTTAGTTTCCTCCTTATAAATCCTTGAACTTTCATAGGCTTCCATTCTTAACACCTCCAATTCTTACAATTGGAGCTTCTTCTCTTGGTAGGCTTTTGATAGCTCCATGTTGCACTACTACACTACCCAATAAGCTTTATGTTCCAGCTCTACGAGCAAGTGACATGCTTTTCCATAGACAATCCTAAAGGAACTCATCCAAATAGGTGTCTTATAAGTGGTCCAATATGCCCAAAGAGCATCAGGTAGACACACACTCCAATCCTTTCGATTTGGCTTCACCACTTTCTCCAGGATGAGCTTGATCTCCCAATTTGACACTTCTGCTTGCCCATTAGTTTGCGGGCGGTAGAGATGGATACCCTATGAACAACCCCGTATTTACGGAGTAAAGCTTCCATGCTCTGGTTGCAAAAATGAGTGCCTTAGTCACTGATGATGGCATGTAGTGCTCCAAACCTGCAAAAGATGTTCTTCCTAACAAAATCAACAACCATTGGAAAGTCATTAGTCTTAGTGGCGATTACTTCCACCCACTTGGACACATAATCAACAGCTAGCAAAATGTAAACGTAGCCAGAAGATACAGGAAATGGACCAATAACATAAAAAATTTCACAAAATAACAAAGGTTGTTGGGGTATCTCATTTTTCCAAAATATGTTCCCTGTTCTCTGGCACTGTTCACAAGCCTTGCAAAATTCATAAGAGTCCTTAAACAATAAGGGCTAATAAAAACCAAAATCCAAGACTTTCCTAGTAGTTCGGTAAGGCCCAAAGTGGCCTCCACAGGCAGAAGAATGGCAAAAATGCAAGATGGATTTAAATTCAGTGTCAGGCATACATCTCCTAATTACTAGGTCAGAACAAAATTTCCACAAATAAGGGTCATCCCATACAAAATATTTACAATCACTTTTCAACTTAGAAATTCGTGCTTTTGTGAAATGTGGTGGAATGACATGACCAACCAAGTAATTAGCAATGTGGGCAACACCCACATGCATCAGTTGTTCATCAGGAAATGCATCATTGAGGAGAATGGGGCTAGGATCAACATGCTCTAACCTACTTAGATGGTCAGCAACCAAATTTTCAGCTTCACTCTTATCTTTTATTTTAATGTCAAATTCTTGAAGGAGGAGCATCCATCTGATAAGGATAAGGAAGGGCTTGTAATAGCCCATGCTGTTTTATGGATTGACGACCAACTTAGAGGACCTTACGAGGAGCCGTTCCTTGTCCGTGCCTCCTTTTGCACCGGCGATCACTCTCACAAACCAACACGAGTCTTTTCAGTATGCTTTGTCCTCACTCACATGCTTCCTGGAAAACTTTCCAGGAGGTCACCCATCCCAAAATTACTCTAGGTCAAGTACGCTTAACCATGGAGTTATTTCAGTTTAGGCTACCAAAAAGAATATGCATCTTATTGGTATAGGTTGTACAAATAGCCATCCTCAACTGTATAGTCCCATACCTATACAGTCTTAGGATCCCTCTCATTTTGGTGTGTAATCGGTTCATTCATGTAGCCCTTTGCTTAGAGGACCTTGTAAGGAGCCGCTCCTTGTCTGTGCCTCTTTTTACACTGGCGATCACTCCCTGTCCTCGTCACCGGGCGTTACAAGGCTTGGCTTCAGTTTTATTTCAAAAGGTACTTTAGTCCTGCATGATCCAAATACACTACTACTTTTGCTCCAAGCAAATAGGACCTGAACTTGTGCAGAGCAAAGACAATTGCCAAAAGTTCCATTTCAGTGGTACTATAGTTGGATTGTGTAGAATCTGAAGTTCTGAAAGCATAGTAAATGGCATGAGGGACCCTACCAACCTACTGTGCAAGCACAACACCCAAAGCATGGTTTGAAGCATTGCACATTAGCTCAAAAGGAAGACTCCAATCAGGTGGCAGAATGATCAGTGCAGTGGTCAAGGCTACCTTTAGGGCTTCAAAAGCTTCTTTGCATTTATCATCAAAGACAAACTCTGCATCCTTTTGTAGCAAAGAAGTGAAAGAGACAGTCAGCTTCCTGAAATCCTTGATGAATTTCCTGTAAAAATCAGCATGGCCAAGGAAAGAGCAAATGTCTCGCACACAAGCAGGGTAAGGTAGAGAGGAGATAATATCAATTTTAGCTTTATCAACAACAATACCATCAGCTAAAATTATGTGTCCTAAAACCATGCCTTGCTGGACCATGAAATAATATTTTTCAAAATTAAGAACAAGGCGAGTTTCAACACAACGTTTCAAAACCTTAGTAAGGCTGTCCAAACATGAGTCAAAAGAGGAGCCAAAAATAGTAAAATAATCCATGAAGACCTCCATGCAATTTTCTAAAAAAAGCAGAGAAAATACTTACCATGCACCACTAAAAAGTACCTGGAGCATTGCATAAACCGAATGGCATGTGTCTGTAAGCAAAAGTACCAAATGGATAGGTGAAAGTAGTCTTCTCTTGCTCTTTAAGAGTAATGTGGATCTAGAAGTATCCTGAGAAGCCATCCAAGAAGCAGTAATGGGACTAGCCTGCTAGGCATTCCAACATCTGATCAATGAATGGAAATAGGAAGTGGTCTTTCCTTGTGGTTTGGTTTAGCTTTCTGTAATCAATGCAAGCCCGCCAACTGTTTTGGACCATTGTAGGTACCAACTCATTCTGATCATTCTTCACCACTATAATGCTAGACTTCTTGGGGACAACCTGGACTAGGCTGACCCATTGGCTATTAGAAATTGGATATATGATACCCGCAGCCAAAAGTTTTGTTACCTACTTTTTGACAACATCCAAGATGAGAAGATTTAAGCATCGCTAAGGTTGTCTCACTGGTTTAGCACCATCCTCCAAGAAAATGTGGTGAACACATGTAGAGGGGCTAATTCCAATGATGTCAGCTCAAGACCAACCAATGGCTCTCTTATTGCTCTTAGGAACCTTAACCAACCTATCTTTT
The DNA here is from genome assembly GCA_031216105.1 of Dalbergia cultrata. Lineage (NCBI taxonomy): Eukaryota > Viridiplantae > Streptophyta > Magnoliopsida > Fabales > Fabaceae > Dalbergia > Dalbergia cultrata. The sequence goes on from CM062352.1 coordinate 36,719,574, forward strand.
TAACTCTCCTTGAGGTTATTGGCAATAATCATAGGAAATTTTTCACCTTCTTCCAAATAAGCATACTTCAAGTGGTCAAGGAAGGGTTTTAGCTCAAGGTTAGATGATGATAGTGATGGTGAAGTAGTTGCACATGCAACCTCATTCAAACTTGAAACAAGAACATCATCATATCCAATAAAAAAAAAAAAAGTAATGCTAGAAAAATGAGGATTTGTGTTGGTAAGGGTGGATAAGGAGAAGAAGTTTTGTGTCCCAAAGTCAAAAACTAAGCTGGAAGTACTCAAACATCTCGGAACTTCCCAATTATGCAGTTTTACAGAATTCTGGGTAGGCCTCCTAGCTGGAGCGAGACTGAACCTCGCTATAGCGAGTCTATGAAAGACTCTAATTCTGTAGAATTCTCAGAAATAGTCAAGGGTATGCCAGAGCTGTGCCCTTTACGTAATAACTCAGTGGTGCTTCCAATAACATTTTCAGTCAAAAAGGCATCAACTTCAACACACTCCTTACACATGTTGGATATTCCATCACAATTGGAGCATTCAAAGTCATTTTCAAATTCCAACATCCCAAAAGATTTTCCCACTAGATCACCACATGCATTTTCTATCAAAGACTCAATCAAATCAATTACAAAAGCAGAGTGGTTTTCTAGGGGAAACTTTATGGCATCATGTAGATTAAATTGTGCTTTCAAATCACCACATTCTAAGGAAAGTGTGCCAGCATACATATCAACCTTGGCCTTTGCTGTTTTCAAGAACGACCTTCCTAGTATCAATGTATATTGATGCACTTCCTCATCAATAGCCATCTCTAAAACATAAAAGTCAGCAGGAAAGATAAGATCATTCACCTTCACAAGAACATCCTCTAGGAGTCCATCTGGCTGCTAAATACTCCTATTTGCAAATTGCAAAATCACCCCAGTAGGTTTCAATTCTCCCGCATGAAGAGCACAGTATACAAAGTGAGGCATGACATTGATTCCTGCTCCTAAGTCTACTAGAGCTTCCCCAAACTTCATATTCCCAATAGTTCATAGAATAGTAAATGTGCCTAGATCCTTGCATTTCTCTGGAAGACTTGGGTTGATGAAGGAGGATACATGTACTCCCAAACTCACCTTCTCATTGCCCTTAAGCTTTCATTTGTTTGTGCGCAATTCCTTTAGAAACTTGGCATATTTTGAGATTTGCTTGATTTCATCTAGGAAAGGTATGTTCACTTCAACCTTCTTGAATGTCTCCGACAAATCCCTGTTTAGCTCAACCTTAGTTGGCCTTTAGGATTATGGATAGTCTGGGATGGAATCTATGAGGACGTAGGCTGCTAAGTCTGAAAAGAAGAGCTTTGTAACTAATTTATATCAGAACACATCTCCAACAATAGCTTCATTATCTCCTGCATGCTAAGTTTATCTGAAGCTGGTGCTGGAGGTGGCAAAGCTTGAATTTGAGGGAGAGATGAAAGTTGATGTTGATGTTGTTGTTGCTATAGCTGCCTCTAATTGGGTAGTTGATACCTCTACTGCTGCTGAAATGAGGGTTGATTCTAAAATTGTTGATTTGAGGAATTACTCCACCTTATGTTTGGATGATCTCTCCATCTTGGGTTGTATGTATTGCTATAAGGATTATATTGCTGCTAATTGTGAGGCCTCCTAGGAAAAACATTTGTAGTAGAGGCATTGGATGCATCCTCCACTAACTGAGGGCAAGCATCAGTGGTATGCATATGGCAAGAACATATGCCACAAGCCATGTCTGGTGTAGGGTGAACTGGGAGCTATACCTGACCCAAATTTAATTACTTTATGAACCCAAATGCTCCTCAAGAGTCTGCTGTAAAGCTAGAGAATTTGACTGGGCTACTCCATCCACACTCTTAGTACTCGAGATGGCTCTAGACCCAAATTGTTGTGGGCCCTTGCTGTAGCTGGAGTTTTGTCAACTAAGCACCTCCACTAGCTGCATCAATCATACTCTGATCCATAGGCATCAGAGCCTCATAGAAATGCTGGATAAGGAGCTACTCAGGGATCTGGTTGTGAGGCCAGATAGCACACAACCTTTTCAATTGCTCCTAATACTCATAAAGTGTGTCCCCTTGCAATTGCTTATCTCACATATATCTTTCCTTATGGCAGCTGCCATAGATATTGGGAAGTATTTCTCCAAGAAGAGCCATCTCAACATAGCCCAACTATCTGCTGCTCTATCTGGAAAATAAAATAGCCAATCCTTAGCATTTCCCTCAAGAGAGAAAAGAAATGCTCACAACTTCACTTAGTCCTCATCTACCCTAAGCGGCCTCATATTTGAACAAACAACATGGATTTCTTTGAGGTGCTTATGTGGGTCTTCACCAGCAAGACCATGGAACTTAGGAAGTAGATGTATGAGCCCAAATTTCAACTCAAAGTCCACTTCCAAATCAAGGTAAACAATCCCCAAAGGTTGCTGAAACATGTCAGGAGCTGCAAGCTCCTTAAGAGTTCTCCCTTAGTCAGCCATGATGTCTGAACTCCCTGAAACACTAACAGTAGGATCAAAAAGTTCAGGAGAAGTATAAACAGTTTCTAAATCAAAATTAGAATTAAAAGAGAAAGTTTCATATGGTTCCTCAGGAATGAATAATTGTCTCCTAGTTTGCCTCAATTGCCTAAGGGTTCTCTCAATTTTAGGATCAAAATAGGCTAATTGAAGGTCAAGTTGCGATCAAGTCATGCATAGGAACTAACATAAAGAGAACTGAAAGGAAAATATGACTAACTACAATATTTTTGGGGTTTTTTTCTTAAACTTAAAGAAAATAAAAGAAAATAAGAAAATACTATTCACAAAGTCACAATATAAACACAAATAAATAGCGCAGAAGTCCCCAACAACGGTGCCAAAAAACTTGGTGTCTTGTCACTGTAAGCACCAAGTTTAGAAATAGGAAACTAAATTCCTAAATCGGATTGCTGACGCACCTAGATAGTGGCATGCAACCCGGGTCGTCTCATGAGGAAAACTAAACTACTTAGTTAGAGTAAGGAAATGGGCTTTTGTTGCATCAAATTAAAATAACAAGTAATTGAAATTAACAATGATAAAAGGAGCTAGCTTAGGGAATTCTTGGGTTAGAGAATATCAATCATTAACAAACAAAACATCAAACACTTGATGTGGGACTAAGTTCTAATCATGCAATCATACAATTAGATAGCAATTCTCCTAAAGTCAATCAAGTAAAGGGTAATATAGAATACATGCAATTGAATGATATAATCACAACACACAAATACATTACTCAGCTCAAACACCAATTGCCTTAGCCCAATTCTCAATCAAGAACTATCTCTTCCTCTTGATTAACTAAATGTTCACTAATCTATCAATTAACTGGCATTTAATTAACAAGCTAACAGAGCTAACAAATGCCTTAATGGAGGAGATTACAAATAGAAAATGAGAAAGGAATAAGCTAACAGAGACAACAAATGCAAAAAAATTAAAATAAATGAATGTGTTGAAGCTTTGAAAATGGAGGAATAAGAAGGAGAAGAAACAAAGAAAGGAAGAGAGAGAGAGCTCCCTCCAAAACCTAGTTCTATTTTCTAAATTGGCAAGGAATGCCTCGGGTTCATTGCTACAGAGCCTTACATCATCATTAATTTTGCTAAAAAGGGGACCAAAGTGGGTCAAAATTACAAAATAAAACTCTCAAGTTTGGTCCTGCAATATTCGCTGTAGTGAGTTAAGTTTGCTGCAGTTAATCCACTGGTGCCATTTCACAGGCTTGCTACAGTGACTAATGCTCGTTGTAGTGAAGCTGTTTTGATCTTTGGTCTGGCCCTGACTTTCAGTCTCGTTGTAGTGACTAATGCTTGCTGTAGCGAGTCTGTTTTGACATTCTTCCTCTTTCCAGCTTTCCCTTCTTCCTTTTGCCAGCTGCAAGTGCTACTCCATAATGCACTCTCATGGGTGACTCTTCATATGACATGATCTACTCTGCAAGACAAAGAAGTCTCATGAGAGATAGAAATCAAAATTGTGTAAAAGTCATTGAATAAAAGCCACAAAACAAAATTGAGTGCAAAGGGTGAATACATCTAAAAACTAACAAAACTTATGGGAATTAATTCCGAAAAGAATGCAAAAGCACCAAGTGTAAAAGGGAAACTATTTACAAAAGGAGTGTTTATCAGCCATCTTTTAAGACAATAGCCATAGCATATGGATATTATTGTGTCAAATCTTATTGACTTTCTATGAATGATGATGGCAAAATTGTTCTTTGTCCAACATTTCCTATAGAAACTATAATAAATTAATATTTGAATGTGCATGTTGTTTTAGAAAAGATACTTATATGATATTGTAAAGTATAAATTGTTGTGATTAGTACCTACATTTTTCTCTCCATCGTCTAAATCATCTTACAAACCTTGGTAAACCTCTGCACATATATTATTTTGATTATATGTAATCCATCCAACCTTGACATAATTGTCAACTAAATATTGTTGTAAAAGTTGCCTCGCTTGTAATAGCTTTGATTGATTAGTACGGCGGATCTAAAATATTTGAAAAGCAATTGAATAATACATATTATGCCATTCAAATAAAAGAATGAAGTATATAGGCATTAATTTTCAATAAAAGTACCTAAAGCATGGATGGAAATTGTGTATTTTTTTGAAGGAAATAAAAACAAAGTTCACTATATTTCCAAGAATGAAAAATAGTTTGAAGCATAAATATAATAATTATTAATTTCATTTCATTATGTTAAGAAACAATTTATCTTGTGCTTAACATTTGACAAAAGTAATACACAAACCGGGATATGATACATATTTATGTTTATTGTAAGTGGAAAAGTGACATGGATAATTTATACTGGGATATGGCACAAAAATACATAAAAAGAAAAGACATATAATAATTGAAAAAAAAAAAGATAACTCGTCATTATATGTGAAAGGTAATTTTAATGTTCTTGTATGTGCATGTGAATAATAATATATTACAAGTATGTATAAAGGTTAAACTTGCTACATGATCATGGGTTCCATGAAATGTTGTGGAATAAAAAGTATAATCTGTAAGAAAATTTTTTAAAAAGGATTGTACTTAAATTATTTGATGGTGATATAATTGTTTAATGTAATTTGATACAATAATATGTAATGAAATAGTCATTTTTTATGTATTGGTTATATAATGGCAAATACCCGTATTAGGTTGTTGACCATGGGAAGAGCGAGCTAATTGTCTAAGAGATGTTAGTCTTATTCTTCTTTTGAAATGAGTATCATGGGGTATGAGTATAGTTTGTTTTCCTTTCATGATCATTGGCACCAGGGAAAGTTGGTGTAGAATAATTATTATGGATATGGAATTAAATTCCTAATTCTTGTAAGATATTTTCGTGTGAGTTAAATCCAATCAAGCAAAGGAGTAGCGGTTTCACGAACTTACCTGATGCAAAGAAAAAAGGTAAAAGTAAAATAAAATAAAAGCTTATTCCTCCATAAAGACAAAACATACTCTGGGGCATATTATCATACTCGACTCGATGATCGACTCAATCAAGGCATCGGGTCACTAGTTGATCTAGTTGAATATGATTTAATTAAATTAATATATAAAAATATATTTGAATGAAACTAACTATATAAATATATAATGAGACTTCAAAGTACAATAATCAACTTGGTCTAGTGGTTAGATAGTGTGGCCAAGGTTATTTGTGGCTTGCTATGCTGGGTTTGATACCTATAATTTGAATTTTGGAGTTATTTATGAAATTTTTGACATTATGCACAATATTATACACAAAATGGGTGCTAGGCCTAAAATTTCTGAAATTTGAATTTGAATTTCATAACAACTTAAATTGCCTCACAAAATGGGTGGAAGTAGATATTCAAACATTATACACAGAGGCCGAATCTAATTCCTTTCAAATTGATGAAAATTACGCACAAAATGTATCAAAATCACCTAATGCTTAAAGGAAAATATTCACAAGAATATGTAACTCTCATATCCCTATAGATACATAGTTGTAAGCTTCAAAACTTGTGTAACGCATTCTAGGAGTTTGGTTTTGAATACTAACAAATTAGGGTGCATTTGCTTTACATTTTCCAGTTTTCAGTTTTCAGTCTTTCCTTCACAAAAACTAAAAACTGGAAAATGCAAAGCAAACGCAATGCTAGGAAAGTAAACTTGACTACCCTTAAATTGAGTCAGGGAAAGTAAACCTAGCTAGGAATATGTCTGTGTGAGAATTGGAGAAAGTAAATCCAATGATCATGTATAGGAATGAGCTCAGTCTTGAAAAGCAGTCTATTATCCATTATTGCTATGTTAAGGACGACGATACATAACGCCTAGACATGAGAAGATCAGTCGAGGGCCAAGACAAGTTGAAGTAGCAATTATCCTAAGTAGTCCTTTGTCTTATGCACTAAATAAAAATGAGATCCCTTTTGATATATTAAGGGCACATAAAGTTAAGAAAGATACTGCTATTATCATATGCATACACATATTTTATTAAATTATTTGTCTAGAATGAAATCTTATGATGTTGAGTAGTATGACATGTGTATAATGAGTTATTGAATGATAAAAGAGACCAACTTTAGAAGAATTGTTTTTGAACTTTAAAATGAACCTTTGATATTTGTTGCATGCTCACATTTTCTTACGAAACCGACGTGGCTAGGACGATGACAATAATATGGATTTTAGCTAGTATATGTTTTGCGGATGCCCTACTGAGAATTTTAGAATTCTCACCCCTTATGTGTTTGTGTTCCCGTGTCGCCTCCAGGTTGATTTAGAGAACAAAGAGGCTGCCTTATGAAAGGAATCAGATTTGCAGTAGTTTAGTAGTGGAGATTGATATCTTTTATACTTAATTATATACCAGGTTCTAAAAATCAAATCGGGCCAACCTGTCTAACCGGTTGAACCAGGAACCGGCCTACTGTTTAGTCTAGGTTGGCCTTGAAAACTGGCGAGGAAAGAACTGGTTAAGAATTGCTTTGAACCGGCTGGGAACCGAGAAAACCGGGCAAACCGGCCCAGCTAGGCAAACTGTTATATATATATATAAAAGATGCAAAATGACATTATTTTGGGGTTTTTTTTATGAAACAAAAGGCCTAAAATCTCATTTTTCCTTTTCTAGTATGAGGATTAGTAACTTGAGATTTGATCTATATGGACAATGTTTATTTTGATTAAGAGATAAATTATATTATATTCTATGGATTTTGTTGACGTCTAATTTAATTTTAGTTATTTATGACATTTTATTTTATATTTTTATATAAATACAGGTTTTATTATATATCGATTATATTCCGGTTGGACCCCCGATTGAACCTCTAAACCTCTGAATCCTTGCCATGACCGGTTTAATGTCTGGTCTGATTTTCAGAACCTTGTTTTTATATATATATATATATATATATATATATATATATATATATATATATATATATATGTATGTATGTATTTGTCTGTACATATAAGAGATAAAAGATGTAATGCAAAGCTCTTAGAAGAGCTTCATTTTGTATTTGACCTTGTATTAAATAATACTTTGTTTCTCTGCTATATATTTTGACAGAACCATGAATTAGTTACTATTCGATTTGACCGATTATTGCTATAGATATTTAGGAAAGATTCACAAATCTATGAGTAATAACTCTTGAGTCTGATGTCATAGCCTAAGGATGATGTTATGCTTGGGAAGGTGTTACATTTTGGTATCAAAGCAATTCATCCTTGTAGAACCTTGGGGAATGGACTGGCTAGGCTTCCTTAGTAAATTTTATGCATTATAATTTTATATAGGTATACAACTACTGGTTGGGAATGTTGCAGGTTGTTGCCACACTTAACTTGGTATTAAGCTAGATCAACTCAATATTTCTTATTTGGTGTAATAGGAATCGATGACTTCAAATCAATGTACAGGAACAGTGCCGAAAATGAAGCAGGTATGATAGACACCTTCTGTGAGATGGCAGTTGCCATGAGAGAACAAGCTGCAGCAACCAATAGGATGATGGAAAAGTTAGATCGATATGCCAAAGGAAATCTAGTTAGGAACCCTGGAGGAGCAAAAGTGGACATCGAATACCAGAAGCTCACTGAGTTCAGTAAAGCAAACCTTTCACTGTTTCAAGGAGCTTTCAATCCAAATAATGCAGAAGAATAGATTAAAGCCATGGAGAAGATTTTCTCAGTTCTTCCATGTACGAAGACCTAAAAAATGGCCTGTGCTACTTACATGCTGGAAGTAGATGCAGAATTTTGGTGGGTTGGCACCAAGGGGTTGTTCGAAGCCTCTCATACTGAAGTTACCTAGGAAGTTTTAAAGGAGGCTTTTTAACACAAGTATTTTCCTGCTTCTGTGAGGAATACAAAGGAGTTAGAGTTTATGGCACTTAAGTAGGGATTTATGAGCATAGCAGAGTACACGACCAAGTTTGAAGAGCTCTGCAATTTTTCTACTATCTATCAACATAATCCTGATGAAGCTTGGAAATGTATGAAGTATGAAACAGGTTCATGTGAGGACATCAAAGCTGTTGTAGGTCTCTTAGAGATCCAAGATTATGCAACCTTGGTAAACAAGTGTTGTCATGTAGAGGACTCCAACAAGAAGTTAGCAATCGCCCAATTTGCTAAAGATACTTCTAATAAAAGACTGTCACTTGAAGATGAAGACTATGAGGATGACTCACCCTTAAAAAAGTGATTTCAGTTAAGCCCACATAAAGATAAACAGCAACAACAGTCGAGGCCATGCCCAAAATGTGGAAAAGATCATAGGAATAGACCTTGCTTGGCTGGACTGAATGTGTGTTATTGCTGTGAAAGACCAGCACATAAGATTTGGGATTGTCTAGAGAGATATCCAAATCCTACTGGAAAGCCACAACACCAAAGTAGGGCCTTCACCATAAATACCGAAGAGACATCACCACCCAAATATTCTATCCAAGGTAGGAACATTTAGGATTTGATTGAATTGTTTGAATTGTGTGTGAGTTCCTTGTTTGATTTATGGAATTTGTCTTTTGAAATTGTTTTCAAATAAATTTTGAGGGCAAAATTCTTTTTAAGGTAGGTGGTAATGTAATGCCCTAAAAATTATTTAAAAACTAATTTAATCTTTATTAGTCATAATTTCAAAAATCTGGCAGCTTTAGCAATGATGAGGATGGCCCAACCAACATGTTAAAAAAAATTCTGGGCTGGGCATGAATACTAACATTGCGAGCCCCATAGACCTATTAAGACAGCCGAAAGCCTATAATTGGGGCTTGAAGATGTCCAAAATTGAGAAATTATAATATTAAGGTTAGAAATGGTTAGGAATGGGAGTTTTATATCTGAAATTTAATTTTAGGCAATGTTTGATTACCCAGGTACAGTGTTTTACCAATTCAGTAAAATTTCAGTGTGTGATTTCTGGCACCGAATGATAATCAAATCTTTTCAATAGGAAAAAGCTACCCTTTATAGCCAAGTGTAACGCTAAGATTTATTCTTGATTCACAAGATTAAATCCTAGACATTCATGATATTTTCTTTTTAAAGAAATTAGACCTTATAATCAAATAATAATTTATGCTTAGTATAAGATATGTATAAGCTACCTAATTTCATTATTTCTTCTCCATATTTTTGGCCAAGCAAGGGAACATAGTCATCTCCATATTTTCTCCTTCAAAAGCATGAAAACTTGATTCAAATCTCCATTTTCCTAACCTAGACTTGATAAAACTACAAACTCTTTTCACAAAACTTGTTCTACTCATCAATACTTACCAATCTAATCGATTGAAATTTCAAATCCTTACCACTTCTCACTTTTATATCACATACTCTATTGCCTAAGGGAGGGTTTGGTGTTGATTTGGTGGCCTTGAAGTGATGAGAAATCACTTGGAACATCCTTTGGAGTGATAAAGCTCTAAAGTTTTCAAAGTAGGGTTTTTGTCTCTTGTTTTGATGTATTTCTATTCTTGTAGATTTTGGTTGTTTTCAATTGATAAATTCTAGTTCTAATGTGATTTTGTACATAGATATTGATGTAATTGTATAGGTGGGGCCGTTTGGTATTGCAGAAAAATCATATTTTGTCAAAAGAGTGTTGGACTACCTTGCTGGAATTTCGATTTTCTTATAGGCAGGGAATGATCACGAATTTTCTGATGAAGTTGTAGATATTTTTATGAGTTATAAAAATTATATATTAAAACTAACATCCTAAGCTAATGCCATAATTTTCTTGAGCTCTGTTTTGGACTTTTACTTCTTTAAAAAAAATCAAGACCCGAAGTTATGCCTGTGCTATCTGAATTATTGGAACTGAAGCTATGAATTTTGCTAATTTGGTACCATAGAAATTGATTAATTTTTCCTTTGAAATTTTTACAAGATGTTGAAAACATCTTAAGGTTGGACCATGATTTTTATTCTGAATGTAATTATTCATTTGCTAAGATTAAAAATTATAGAATTCTGGCTTTGGATTGAGATTAGGTGGCCTCTGACCACCAAATTTGTAGAATTTTGTTAATATAACTAGATAATGTTTCTTGCTCTAAAATTTTTATGGAGAATTTTTATAGCCTTTGAATTGGTTATTTAATATGAAAAATAAATTATGTTTGAGTGAAAAATCTGTCAAGGTGTTGGAAGTGAACCAAAGCCTTGAATTGATGAAATAATTGTATTTTGCACTAATATGACATGAGTATATGAATATGGATAATTGAGCATATGAACTTATTGATGATGTTAGGCACACATAGATATGAATATTTTTTACAATTGTGTATATTCCAAAGAAAAACATAAGAATATATTTCTTGGGTTAGAGAAAGTAAATCCGGTCTGTTGGGGAAAGTAAACCTGACTACCAAGAAAAGCATGAAATTATATTTCTTGGGCTGGAGAAAGTAAATCCGATCTATCGGGGGAAAGTAAATTTGACTATCCTTGAATTAAGTCAGGAAAAGTAAACCTAACTACAAATAGGTCTGTGTGAGAATTGGAGAAAGTAAATCCAATGATCATGTATAGGAATGAGCTTAGTCTTGAAAAGCATTTTATTACCCATCATTACCACACTAGGGATGGCGATACGTAACGCCCAGACGTGACAAGATCAGTCGAGGGCCAAGACAAGTCAAAGTAGCAATTATCCTAAGTAGTCCTTTATCTTATGTGCTAAGTAAAGATAAGATCCCCTTTAATGTACCAAGGGCATGTAAAGTTAAGAAAGATACTGGTATTATCATATGCATACACATATTATATCAAATTATTTGTCTAGAATGAAATCTTATGATGTTGAGTAGTGTGACAAGTGTATAACGAGTGATTGAATAATAAAATAGACCAACTTCAAAATAATGATTTTTGAACTTTAAAATGAAACTTTGATATATGTTGCATGCTTACATTTTTCTTAATAAACTGAAGTGACTAGGACGATGACGATGACATGGATTTTAGTATATGTTTTGGGAACGCCCTACTGAGAATTTTAGAATTCTCACCCTTATGTGTTTGTGTGTGTATTTTTGTGTCATCTCGAAGTTGATCTAAAGAACAAGGAGGCTGTCGCATGAAAGGAATCAGATTTACAGTAGTTTAGTAGTGACGACTTGTATTTTTTATACTTAGTTATATATTTATATATAAGAGATAATAGATGTATTGCAAAGCTTTTAGAAGAGCTTTCTTTTGTATTTAACCTTGTATTAAATAATACTTTGTTTCTTTGTTATATATTTTGATAGAACCACAAATTAGTTGCAATACGATTCGATCGATTCTTGCTATAGATATTTAAGAAAGGTCTGTAAATTTATAAGTAACAACTCCTGAGTCTGATGTCATGGCTTAAGGATGATGTTGTATTTGGGAGGGTGTTACAATTATGATTAAAAATAATGATAAGTGAAGACCAACTAAATATGAGATAAAACTCCCCATAAAAAAAAATATGATATAAAAGAACGCGATCAGGCAAATTCATGGAAAAAGCTTTATATAGAAAATTTTATAATTCCGCCTAGGCTCCTGGAAAATTTACAAGTATTTTCTTATTTAAAATAAAATCAAAACATCACTGCTATCACAAATAATATCGAGTATTCCGTCATTGAAAATTTTAATCCACCAAAGAAACATCAACCAAGAGCCCAAATTAGTTTTTTTTTTTTTTTTTGGGTTTGAAATATCCCATATAAGGAAGATTTTAAAATAGAGTAAAGGTTCACTTTGCTCCTGAAAATTGTTGTTATGCTTTGCTTTAGTTCCTAAAATTGAAAATTTGATTCAAATTAGTCCCGTTAGTGATTTAAGTTAGCCCCTGTTAACACTATTGGGATTTAAATTGAATCACTTTTTACAATTTTAAAAATCAAAGTGAATCTTTATTCTTTTAAAATCCAACAACAGAGAATGAAAGAAGAAAAACAAATACAAAATCGAAAAAGCAGCCCAAACTACCCCAAAACTCAACATCGATTCAGCCCACACCAAGAAGATCAGCCCAACAAAACCAAGCGTCAGCACATTTTCATCACCTTAACTACGAGTACATCATGGCCCGAAAACACAAAAGCAAGGGTCCGAATGAAAAAGAAAAAACAATGGAAAAGGGACTGAAATTAAAATCAGGGATTCGGGTTAGGAAAACAAACACAGGTCAGGGATTCTGCTTGGTTCTGGGGCTTGGTTTGTGACTGAGATTTGCTTATATTTCTGGTCTACTGTTGGGTTGAATGTGTATGCTGAAAATGGCTTCAAGAACACACCCCCCCCCCCCCCCCCAACCCCAAAAACAAAAAAAAAACAAAAAACAACAAAATGGCTTTGGTTCACTGTGTGGATACTGAACCTGTTTTGGTGATCAAAGGATTGTTGATGACAGTGTTGATTGTGTTTGTGAGAAAAGCCTTATTCTTATACTCCCTGCCTATCTTCTCTTCTGCATTTTTCTTTTTTTCATTTTTTGCTTGTGCTGTACCTTAAGTTGCAGCAGGACAAGGCAGCCTCATCTCCACCAGCCTTGTCTCTACACTGTTTTCTCAGTGTGCGTGTTGCTCCTTGCGATGTTCTTTTGTATTTCTTCGTGTCTTTTTTGTTTTTTTTAACCCTTAGCTGATAGGCTTAACTGGCCTTTGGTTTGTTGCAGGAAGGTTGGAAAAGGGCTAGATGGACTAACATCAGATGCTGCCCCTCTCCCTCTGTCTCAATTTTTTTTGGTCTGGTTTTATTTTTTGTTTTCTTCTTGTTGTTTTGCTGTTTTCTAATGGGCCGGTATGGGCTTAAAAGAATACGGGAAGAAGGAAGACAAAAATGGTCGAAGATAAATGGGCCACTTTTTTTCGATTTATTTTTTTGAATAAGCTGAACTTGAGCTTAAGAGAAAGAGGAATCACAATACAATTGTTCCAAGAGAAAATGGGCAGTCAGTAGGACAATTTTTAAAAAAAATATATTATTTTAAACATCTAAAAAGTTGGTGTCTAATAAAATATTCTTTATGACCATTAGAGTGTTTATTGTCGGTGTTAAAATAATATTACTTTGTTTTTCCTTGACAGAGATGCCACCCAGATAGCATTTTAATTCATAAGGGAATGGTGACTAGATTGTAACAGTATTGACTACAAGTATGAACTCATAAATAGAACATTGTATACTAGAACCATTGTTTCAAGTATCCTTCATATTTAGTACCAATAATTTTGGTGATGGGTCATGTATACATGACAATTTAACATGCAAACACAATAACTTTTTACTTGGGCTACTATCAACTTGTAAATCCCAGCATGGTGTATTAGCTTTCCATTTTTCAAGCTAGCAGGCAACAGCTGATCAATTTCTGTTCCAAATCGTTAAAAGTGAGCAATCTTTTTTCAGCAAAGTATGTCAATCCCAGAATTATGGTTACTTTTTCTTTTTTGTCGGCAATTTGAAATTATCCTCACATCACTTTTCCGACAAATTAGAGGGTGAAAGAAGTGAGCTTGCAAGTAAACTATGTAACATTTGACTTCATGATGTCATCAGCAGTGCCCCAAGTTTTCAAAATTCATTTGATTCTTGAAAATTAAATAGTCCCTACAGATCACCATTCTAACCCATTATTGACTTTTTCACTTTTCTGTTTAAGTAGCTTCATCATTAATATGTAAAATAAAATAGAGTATACATGTAGTTATTTAAGCATCAAACTGGGTAAGATAGAGTTCCATAAACCACTGGACAAATATGAAAAATGAGGTAGTGAGACAGAGGGAGAATAATGAATAAGAAGGAGGAGGGATTTGGAGGTGGGGGAGAAGGGGATAACATGCACAATGTTGGCGCTGCATCTCTTGAAACCATTCAAGGCATTGGCAGGTAATAGATTACCCCAAAAGAGAAAACACACTCTCCATATGATGATGGAAACTATGAATAGAAATCATACAGAATAGAATATTTAAGAAACATCCTGGTAAAGCAAAGAAAATTTAATCCTAGTGCTACATGCATAATGGCTAGAGGGGACCGTTTTTCCCATGCTCTCAAGTACATTACCCACTTCATTATAGCTTCTTCACTTTAATTAGGCCCCGTTTCACACCTTAATAGCTTCAGTAATGCTGCAACATTTTCCTGATTGCGGAAAAGAGAGGAAGGAAAGATAATTGGTTGTTCAGAATTTTCTTTACGACAGGAATCTCCTGCTTGATCAACCCAAGTCATATCTCATCATAATTCAATAAAAGTAACATGAATTTAAAATTCTATTGAGACCAAACAACGGATAAAAAATAAACGGAAGACAGAGAATATCTTATCCAGTATTGCATCGTTAAACCTTCTGAACATAAGTGCTGTTGAAATTATTGCTTTTATTTAGAGAAAAAGGCTTTGTTTTTGCTAGAGTTGTTGAATGATACTGTAGCAACAGTTCTGACTGCCATTTACACTTATAGTTAGCACCTACCAGAAGGCACCAAAAATTTGTGCTGATTTTTTCAGTTTGGTTCACCAAAAAAAACATTTCCTAAGTCCATCATGTCATTCTCTTGGCAAGCAATCTAACTGATCGATTAAATGGAGTTTGAGTAGAGTAAACTTATTACTAAGCAATTGAGATCTCACATAAATTTGTGGGTTCCATAGGAGGGGTGGGTTCGGTAGTTGAGGTTGACGGCATGTACATTTGTGAGTACTGCCAAAATACCAACAGGGCATGCCTAACATCAAGCATAGTTTCACAAAGGCATGACTATCATTGAGAAAAAATTCTTGAATACTCTTGCAACAGAAGAATAATTTTGTTCTTTATAATTTATTTTTAGACAAACCATTAGCTGAATTAAAGATATTGCGAAAGTGGGAGATAATGATAATCTACAAAAATTGATACGTTAACTGATGAATAGTATAAAATAAAATCTTTTTCTTGCTCTAAAAACATCTACGGTGAAACAGGGATAATGGGCAACCTTTTTCAACTTAAATATTTTTTTTTTCCCAAGCACTAATACATGGATTATTCCAAAACGGTTTTTTTTCAAAGAAAAGAAGTTCACCTATGACCCCATTTTAATTAAAGGTCACCAGAAAGCAGCTTCACAGGAATCAATTGAACAAACAGATAGTTAAAAAGAAGACACCAAGTTAAAGCAAAGGCATAAGCAATGCTCTCTCTACTTCCCTCCTTTCATTTAAAACCTAAACACACCAAAAAAAAAAAACCACCAACCCAAGCCAATGCCACATTATTCAAAATCAGCAATTGCAAGATCTGAGGTGCAAGTGCCACAATTGTAAACAAAACCCAAAAGGAAATAGCAGAACATAAGAAGCACCATGAAAGGAAGAGAAACAAAAGCATCACCCAAAGCAGATCTTTTAGTATGTTTCCCTTCTAGAGCTCATCTCACTCTGATGCCAAAGCCAATTTGCAGCCCAGGTAGGCATCCAGAGCCTAACAAACGCCACCACAACAATCACCGCCACCACCACCACCTTAAGAAATCAAGCACCACCAGATCTTGTGGCCAAGCCAGCCCTCTACTATGGGCCAAAACCAAGTCAATGGGGTCAGAGATTGCGGAACCAACATCACCAAAAGTCACTTGTGCTGGCCAGATCAAGGTGGGGCCTACGACCACTGCCTGCAGGAGCTGGCAATCAGTGATCGAAAAGATAGAGAAAATTCACAATCACAACGAAAAGAAACAGAAGAAGATTCCTAATTGGGCACACTGTCTAAGTTTCAAGAAGGAAGCAATGCAGCTACTGGCTTGTTTCCGCGGCATGAGATTCGACCTGGGCTGCTTTGGAACCTTCGCCGAAGCTAATATCGCGACGGAAGAGGAAGAAGAAGATCAGTATGACTATGAAGAAGGGTGCCGAGGGACTCGGATGGTTGTCGAAGAAAGTGAAAATGAAACTTCTACTGTGTTCTCCAAGTGGTTTATGGTGTTGCAAGAGAATCAGAGTAGTAACGTGGCTCACAAAGAAGGCACAAAGGACAAAGATAATATGGAAGCAACGAATGACGGATCAAATGAAGAAGCAGAAGAACACAATGTCCCTCCTCCGAATGCGTTGTTGCTCATGCGCTGTAGGTCTGCTCCAGTCAGAAGTTTGTTCAAGGAGAAGGAAGAGGGGAAAAATGAAGAACAGGGAAAAGAAGAGAATGAACACAGGGAAGAAGGTAAAGTGAAGGAAAAAGCTGCAGCGAATAATAACAAAGGGAAGAGTTTGAAATCGTTGATGGAGGAAAACAGGAAGAAAGAGAAGAGCATGCTTGTGATGCGATACGACTCTGATTTTTACAACATTTCATCATCTGGTATTGCCCAACAGACATGGATTGTTGGTGGACTAAGAGATCCATTGTAAAGGAGCGGGAGTTAGAACAAATGATCGTCCATGCTTACTAGTACTTTTTTGTTTCATTTTCAAGTATTTATCTTTTCTTGTCCGTGCAATGTATTACTTGTGCCATTACTCTCCATTATTAATTTGGTCGTCTGCGCAACTAGGAAATCTAATAACTAAATCCCAGTTTTATCTTACTTTGCTTATCATTAATGGCAGTAAATTTGTACAGCATTCTGATTTCTTCATTGTAAAGCGCCCTGGAAAAGATATATATGTATTTTTTGGAATGAGAATTTCTTTCGTAAGAACTTAAAGTATGGAACTGGCTGAATTTTAGCTGCAATGTGGATTCTAATTATCAAATTGTCGTGATTGAAAAAATTGGGAAAAGCACACTCACTTCCCTTGATATTTAGTATAATTAAAATCAGATATTGTTTTATTTTATAAAACTATTATTAACCTCCCTAGGATTTACTAAAATTGCACTAAACTTCCATATTATTAATTCATTAATTTATGTGACAAAAAAAGATAACATCTAACATATATATGATTATTAATGATAAAATTATAATCTTTTTACAATATTTAATATGTATATTAACTAAAATAATTATTCTGCATATTTCTATAATTTTATTTAATTTCCAATTAGGTCTCTATAGTTTAAAATTTTGTAATTAGGTCAATGTAACTTGTAAGATTTTTCAATTAGATCCTTACTATTATAAAAAGTAAAATATTCATGGAATATTCTATTTTCATAAGAAGATAAAAAGGGAAATAGAAATAGAATATTCATAAAATATTATGTTTTTATAACGATAGGTATCTAATAGAAAAATTTTATACATTATAGGGACATAATTACAAATTTTAAACTATAAGGACATAATTAAAAATTGAGTAAAACTATAAGAAAGTATAGAATAATTAAACCTCTTTTTTTATCACAAGTTATAATTATAATTTTACTTTCATGTGATAAAAAATATTTTATTCACTTAAAGTGTTAAATATTGCTAAAATATTATAATTACATCAATAATAATTATACATATGTCTCATATTATTTTTTGCCACTTAAATTAATAAATTAATATCTGCAGGGGAGGTTAATGTAATTTTAGTGACCCAAGGGAGATTAATGATAATTTTACAAAATATATTGAGAATGGAATGTTACTGTAATCTTCCCAAAAAGATTTTATCAAATCATCAGTCACAAGTCATAATTCAAAATTGTTCAAATAATTCCTAACATAAATAGGGTAAATTATATTCACCTCTGCTTTATAGGAATGTATCTCACGCACCCTCCAATTATCTAACCTGCCCATTCTAATTATTAAATTTTTAGTATTTATAGTATACTAAAATCCCGAGATAACAGAGTAGCGTAGTAAACTTAACAAATCGCAAAAATGTTGTTACCCACTCAGTCCATTAGTTATTAGAAAAACCTAAATCATCATCTCTCCGACTTGCTCAACCACACAAGGAGGACAACGGCTCTCACTTGTTAAAGGGTGGAGTGCAATGCATTTTGAGAGGGATGGGGAATCACAAGCATTGTGGTATATTGTGGACGCAACATTGAGTAGAAGGGGGAAAGGAGAGAATAGTGCTTCCTTCGATTCTTCCCCGGTCCCTTTTATTCCCTCCTTGAAAATCTTACAAAAAATTAGTTTGAATCTTCTTTCTCATGATTTCCCACTCCTCAGGTAACATACATAATTGACTCTTTGAATCCCAAATCCTTTGTAGGACTAAGAACTATTTGAGAAAAAATTATAAAAAAATTTGCACTCATTTTATGCAAGGGATATTAGTTCCTTCTTTTCTTTGCCTCAAAATCCAAACAACATTGTTGGCCTTCCTCGTAAGTTTTTCATTTATTTGTTTTCATTCCTTTTTTCACCATTGTTTTTGTTTCTATTTTTTAAACTAAGCCACAGTCATCACACCACAATCACCAAAAACTCAATCAAGTTCTTCTGCAATTCGTTCCTCTTATTATTCCCCTCCCTCTTCCTCCAACATCTCACTCCCTCCTCTTGATTCCCCTGCTCGCCCTTCCTCGACACCCCCTTCGCCTATAGCTTCACTCAATAGAGTTCACATTTGCATTTCCTAGTCCTCATGTTAGGTTGAGCAAGTGGGAGAGAGATAGGGATTTAAGTTGCTTAACAATTAACAAAGAGACCGGGTAAGGTTATTTTTGTGATTTCAGTAACTGGGATGTAAAACTTAAAATTTGAAAATTAGAGAGGGTATGAGTGTAGGTTAGACGACTAAAGAGGATATAAGTTACATTTCTATAAACTTCATGAAAGGTAAGTATAATTTATTAAAATAAATATAGTACTTTCTAATATGAGCCATGTAAGTAACCAATTTGATCACTAAATTATAACAGTCTCATGTTTGGTGCCCTGAGGGGTGCTCCTCATCATAGTTATTAAACTCGGATTGGTAATTGACTCGGCCACACATCGGGTTACTAGGTCACTGGTTTAACTAGTGGATCACTGATCGAACCGATTGAATCAAATTTAAATAAATATTTAAAGTATAATATATATAATTATTGTCAAACTTTTTCACAAAAATCAAGTTAGTTTGGTGGTTGGCGTACTAACACTTCAAGTATAGGTGAGGAGTTCGACACCCCCTAGGCTGAAAATTGCACTTTGGATTTATTGACTTATTGGAATCAATATGTAATATATATATATATATTTCTTGTCACACAGTATAGTAAGAGACAAGCTGGTCTAGTGGAAAGTGACCATGCTTCCTGCCTGCATGCCTCCACAAGGTTTGAACCACACAAAGGAGTTTTTGAAATTAATCATCAATTTTTATGTGTGGTCTCTTGTCAATGGGTCAAACTGGTTCAATCTCCAGTTGACCAGCCGGTCCATCCCGATTTTGACTGAGTCACGTGCAGAACTGATGAACTGAATTGGTCAGGTGACCGGTTCAGAAGTTTTCAATTCGAATCGGCCGATCCGATCCGGGTTTTACAACTATGCTCCTCATGTTCCTTAGGCGCTTCTAAAGGGTATCAAGATTTCTTTTGTTTGAGGCTTGTCTCCAAAACATTGGCCATCATGCAATGATCAACCTTTCAATCATAAAATTCTAATTTTCTACCACTGACCCCCAATATTTACCTTCACTCATATTTTAGTGTTAAAATGTTTCCTTATCCACTGTGAAAATATATGCGTATAGTATTTTTGAGATTTTGCATGAGGTTGGTCCTTGATAGAGCCTTTAAGAGGCTTAGTTAAAGAGTCCTCCATCATAGATTTGACATCATTGATTTAATATTTGCTTAAAAAAAATTAAGACATGAATTTTAATGTGCATCTAATAGCCAGAAGCTTAACCTCATAAGAATAGAATGTTTTACCCTAAGCCCCTAGCAATTTTGAGCAATCCTCCTATGGATCTTAGACTGGCTGGATTGAAAACAGATCAAATATAATTTGGAAGAACCACCACCAACAATGGTAGAAAAAAAGTTCACTGATATCCCACAAAATTTGTCCAATGTATGCAGTTGTATTCCTTCACAAGGACAACTTCTATAAACAAAAGACACTCCTCTAAGGAATATATAAAAGAAGGTAGTCTAGTATATGAAACTCCCACCTAATAGGATCTGGAGAGGGTAAATATATGTAGTCTTTCCCCACCTTAGATGCTGTGATAGAAATAACCAAGATAAGATATAGAAAAGGAAGAAAGTATATCACTGCAAATAAGAAATGACAGAAAGCAAATGACAACATGAAAGAATAGGGTGGAGCACTAAGCAGCTCTCACCTCCGATTTTCTAATACAGCCAAAGCCTAGGATGTTCTCACTCACTCCCCAACAATTATAGCTTTTCCCCCATAATAGAATTCACACAATCATTCCCACACCTCACCTCACAACACAAAACCAAGTTAGCTACGCATGGGCCCACTCGGTTCACACATATTGCTCACCCTATTGTTTACTAAATTGCCTCTAAACTTCCTCCTCTTATACACTTTTAACCCTTTAGGAACATGTTCTTTAACAAGCTATTTTCACAATTTGAACCCGTGACCTCTAGGTCACAGGGTAAAATCCTTACCGTTACATCGAGGCTTACCTTCTCTATAAAGAATATATAACTTGAAAAAATGAAAACATAGTTGTTTTCACTTGTCAAATCAATATGCATCGAATATGGGATATGAATAATTGAAGGCTGCATAAATATCCAAAGCATTAAAAGAATCAGTTACGTACACAAAGAATTACGTTATGTATACATTTTTCTACAGGCTATAATGATACTACGCTTCCTTCTTTGGTTTCCTCTGCCATGTAAGCAAGGTCAGCAAATATATGAAGCAGAAACGATTAGCTGGAATTATTTTGTGGATCGTTCTTTTGCCTTCAATTCTGAAAATTGTATTTTTCCTCATTTCTGGCGCAATGTATATTCTCATTTGAAGAGGTGCGAGTGTCTTCAGCTGATATACGATTGAACTGATCTTTCTAACATCTCGTGGTTGTTGCCTGAAATCTCTTTTACCCTTGATCCGTTCTTGTATATTTGGAAAGCTGGAATAGAGCTCACACCTTCTGATTTAGTTAAGTAAGGGTGGTCTTCAATCTCCACCTGAAAATTTGTCAGTCAGTTATAGCTAAAATACAATGTAAAGGATGTGAAAATTTAAAGAATGTCACTGATAAGAATTGTTTTTCGTGACTGCACTATCAATTGTATTTGGTTAGTAGATATTTTATGTCTAAGAATAAAAAATGTCCAATGCTCATAGCATCTTAATTGTTTGTTTTGATGTCAAACATTGAGATGTTATTTGTACGATTTTTCAGAGCATTTTTGAATGGCCACCGAATGTTATACCTTAAATGAGAGTTAATGTTAACTTTGTAGTCAACTGATGTTTAAGAGACAGCTCTCATAGTTCCAAAAAGTGGTACTGATAACATTATTTTCGAAATTCGAGAAGCAATGACCCTTCAAAATGAACATACCTTGAGGAAATTTACTGATGGGAATCTCTTGCTAATTTGCTCCAACACCAGCAATACTTGCTTGTGGGCTGCCTTGTTGGTAAAGAGCACCACAGACATCCCTGTTGAATAACCCATACAACTGTTAAGTGTCATTTGTAATTGTTTATGAGAGATGCAGACCAATGTGCCTTACCGGGTGAGGTTACATAATGTCTGAACCGATCATTGCTTGAGATGAAAACCAAATTTGAACCAAATTTCATGTCCTTAATATCCTCACCACGTAGCATCTTGAGTTGGAGCTGGGCCTCAAACGAAGCCCTTGCCACTTCCTCATCCCCTGGCTTTTCTCTTATTAGCATTTCATAGTCTTGAATTGCAGCTTCCCACCGTTCCATCTATATGCACAAGAAGGAAATAACTAAGGTTATTAATTACAAACAAGTTAGAACTTAGAACCAAAAGAACCTGAATATTTAAGGTAGCATCTAAAACACCTTGGCATTGCAATCTGCCCTCCTTAACCTTGCTTTGCTATACCATGGCTGAAGTATAAGTGCTGCAATACAATCTTCAATTGCTTTCTCATACTGGCCTAGCTTGGATCGACACGCTGCTCTGTTGCATAGCAGAACTGAGTTGTGCGGATCATGCTCTAGTCCTTCGTTGTACACGGCACATGCTTCGACGAATTTTGATGCCTTGAAGAGCAAGTTTCCACTCATTCTAGCTGATGTTGCTGCTCTGGCCCTCCTTAGTACAGCATTAACCTCTCTGTTGCTTGGGTCAACTTTGGCTGCTTGCTGAGCTGTTGCCACAGCATCCTCAAACCTGCCAGCCCATGTAACGCAACTTAGCCAGGAAAATGCCTCAAATATTTGTAATAGTCCGCAAATTTACAGCTCATCATTTTCAGATTCAGATAAAATGAGAATGAATCGAACATAGCTCTTTGTTTGGAGGCTTTAATAAAAATATAGGGAGGGAAGTTATTAGCATTCATCGGCTTGCTTGGCATATTCTTGTAAAATAGCATGCCGGATACACAAATCATGCTTGAAGAATTTGTCAATTATATTGAAACAAAGCTTTTTCACAAACCTGCCTACTGCCAAGTAAACCTGTGCGCCTATCATCAACTGGTAAGCACTACGAGCCAGACCAAATATCTTGTTACTCCAATCAAGCGAAAATTTTGGGATTTTGTCGAAGGTGGCATGTGCCTCCTGATATCTTAGGAGCTTCAGGAAGGCTTCAGTTTGCAAAGCATAGATCTAACATAAAAAACCATATTTTAATTAGTATAAGAAATTGCATACTGGTGTTCCTATGACACTAATATAAAAACAAAATGGGAATTCTAGGAATGGGGTAAAAAATCATATTATTAATCAGTGAACCAACCTGTGGAGCAGAATCAGCACCTAAGGATATTGCAGACTGTGTTTCCTTTAGTATAACACCCCACTGATTTACTTTCCTAGCTTCAATGCATTTGTTCAGGTGGTTTTGAAGAGCCTGAGCCTGAAAATCGAGTACAGAATCAGCATATGGGGTTGGCTGATTGCAATCCAGTGCTTTTTCCGCTTCTCCCAATCTGCATTAAAAATTTTCTATTGTATAAGCACAAGTAATTAAAGAAAAAACAAAACACATTCAATTAATTTTTGTTATCATTATTATTATTATGTCATTGAGAACATGAAATATATTGTTGCCAAACGATTATGGGCTCTGCTATACGAAGGCTCCAGCCGGATAGATTCCTCACACTCAGCAATTGCTTCCTGAAGCTTTGCTAAGCCAATCAAAGCTGCACTCTTGTTGCAATGATACGTTGCCTTATTTGAATCAAGAGCAATTGCTCTGTCATACAAGGTCACGGCCTCTTCAAATCTTCCTTGCTTGTATGCTTCATTTCCCATGTTCTTCAACACCTCAGGGTCCACTCTCTTGTTCCTCGGACTTCCAAACTGCGCAAGCTCGTCACTCTTCTTCCTCATGATGTTCCCCATAATGCCTTTGCTGGCATTGCTGTAAGAACTGGACAAAGAGTTCAACTCTTTGTTCTTTGGCACCAAGTCTAAACTCTTTGTTCGTGGGGTGTTAGTGTTATTTACAATCAAATTCCCAGTGAGTTTCAAGGTGCCGAAAAAGTCTTTGGCTGGGGACTTGGTTCTGTCATTGTTTCTTTGGTGACTAGTGCTTTTCCTAGCAAGTTCCAGAGAGTTTCCTGTGGGCTCTCTCTGCAGCTTGCTCTCATTAGTGGATGAAGATGATGTTGAGATTCTTGCAGCGTCCGAATGTCTTCTATTTTGATTGCTTCTGTTTGCAGAAGGTTCTTGAAGAATAGAGGTGCTCCTTCTGGCTGGTTTCAGGTCTGAACTCAGTTTGCGACGGTCAATGATGATTGCAGTGTCAGTGGTGCTTCTTTGCAGACCATTTGATTCTTCATTTGGTTTTGGGGAGCTCTTGGATTCATTTTTGCCGTGATCATTGCTACCCTTCATGCGTGGTGAATGCAAAGATTATTTTCTTAGCTCAGAGCTTTTGAGATGGAGGATTCTACCCATGAAACCACAGCCCAATTCATTTCCCAGCTTCTTTTTATGCTTGTCCTTCTCTGCCATGGCTCTTTTTGAAGTTGGCCCTCACTCGAAGGTTAGTGACAACAGAGAAGGAGAGTAAGAGGTCTCACAAAAGGAACCAAAGAAAAAAGAAAGGCACAGAAGCTGAAAGAATTCTGAGATTATGAAAGGGAAATCACGTAATGATGGCTTGAATAGGAAGCAGTTTATAGAAGAGGCGTGTGACGTACTATATATATATATAGCCTTCTAGAGTGGCTTCCAAGAAACAACTATAGCTCTTTTGTGGCTTTCGAGACACAATGGGCAAAGGTCAACGATTCAAAGGAATATTAACAATGTATCATAGTAACAAACATGCAAGGAAAATACAGCGTTCTAGCTCTGATATTAAACAAAGAGTTAAAAGTGAAAAAAAAAAAAAAGATTATTACATATGACTGTTGGATAAAATAAGTCAAAAGGAACATCGACGTGCAAAATTTACACCTCACAGTAACTACATCAGTTGGATTATGAAATGACATTATTGCTATTATTTGTACATGGTGATCCATTATTACCTTACGATTTTATCCGCAAAGTAGAAAAATTCACCCCGTAAGAACGTGTTGTGATGTCACTACAAAAGAAAACTATTATTTGTAGCACATGTCTTCGGTCATATATAATAATTATTTGTTGAAATGAGTTAGTTGGGATCAAGGGAGGAAGTAAGTCAGGTTATTCATCAGGGATTTTTAGCCTAGTTTACATCCAATTTAATTAAATTACCTTATTTAGTAAATAAGTTAGATTAAGGCTTTTCAAAAAGTCTTTTTAGTTAATCAAGCCAGACTCCAGGTTATAAAAATAGCCTATTGGATCGAACAGATCGGTCTACCTATATTATTATTATTATTTAAATATCTAATGATAATATAAATATTTTAGTCTATTTAAAAATATATTTTTTTAACTAACTTAAGTGTTTTAGTCTATTTTAAAATATATATGTTTTTTATATATTTAATAGTATTTTGACTTATTTAAGAATAGATGTTTTATTTTTTTTAAAAATATTTTATAACCAAATATGCCTTCAAATATATTTTCAGGTCAGGCCCGAACTTTTAGGAAGGTCAAGCTAAGACCATATAAAAAAAGCATATGTCAGATAATATGCCCATGTTCATGCTCTATTTTGGAAATAAAGACCCGGTCTATTTAAACTAAAGTCTAACCTAGCTCGACCTATCTCCACCCCTAGTTAAGATGTAACCTCATTCCATGTCAAGGGCCCGGGCCAAAATTAATTTAATTTAAATTAAAAGATGGAAAGGTTATTGCCAAGATAGGTAAAAAAAAGTGTACCCCAAAAGAGTATGGGTTCGAATCCTTCATGTCACTATGAGTTTTTTGTTGGTGAGTAATCTAGTAAAAATCGTTGTAAGCGCTCAATGAACCCGAGGGCCATACCCTGACCCTGGTGGAATATACGGTGCCTAACCCACCTGAATTTTCTTTCAAAAAAAAAAAAAAAGATTATGAAAAAGTCCTCATACAACATTTTACATGAGAATTGATCCCTAGAGATCTATATGTAAATAAGCGAAAAAAATTTCATACGGAATTAATAAGTTGATTTATTATAATGATAAATAATAATGTAATCACTTAATTTCTTATTTATTTATGTACTTTTGTATTTATTTGTACATAAATTCTAAGTGATCAACTTTTACCCAAAAAGGGAAATTATATGTGTAATTAATACTTATGAAAATGAGACTTGTTCGACTATCATTAGGATTTGCACCATATATTGCTAGCCTCCACACTTTCATTTAGAAGTTAGCAAAGTGCACACCTCATTTTAGACGTAAAACCACAACTTTTCTCTCTTGGATTAACTTAAAATTTTGGACATTATTATAATTTTATTTACCTCATTTATTATCACTCGTCTAACTTTTCTCTGATTCAATTAATATCTACTTTCCATTATAAATTTATAGTATTTATTTATTTATTATTATATTTTTAATTTGTCTAAAAAATATTATAAAATATTAATTCACACTTTTAAAAATTATATTAAGTATTTTTAAAAACGATTATATTATTAAATATTATATAAGAAACTACGAAACAATATGTGCCTATAGAAGATAAAAACACTTCTATTAAATATTAGTAAATATTACGTTAAAAACCAAGAAAAAAAGTTACGTCAGAAGCTAAGCTAGAAACAGTGTGTTTATATAGGAAAAAAAAAAACAATTGTAAAAGAGTTAATATGATTTCTATTTTTAATTACTTTAATTTCGATAGTTGTGAAAAAATGTACCTAAAAATAATAAAAATAAATAAATGATAATATTATTTTAATTTTTAATTACTTTAATTTCGATAGTTGTGAAAAATTGTACCTAAAATTAATAAAAATAAATAAATGATAATATTATTTTAATTTTTAATTACTTATGTAATATTTATGTAAAACAAAATTTTTAATAATAATATTCTTCTAGTGAAAAGTGGATATTAATTAGGTGAGAAAAAAGCTAGAAGAGTTATAATAAATGTAAGGAAAATAAAATTATAATACTGTCCAAAATGTTAAATCGATTCAAGAGAGAGAAGAAGGGGTTCAATATCTAGAATGAAATGTGTATTTTTCTAATCTCTGCACATAAAGATGTGGAGGTTAGCAATCCATATATGTATATAGGGCATAGCACATGAGAAAAATAGTTTATTATGAAAGTGAGATGAGAAAATCTGTGCCACACACACACACACACACACATATATATATTAGTCACTTGACCCGTGCGATGCAAGGGATGATAATAAAAAATAGTTTATTGATCATTATAAAAAATAAATGATAATTTATATAAATATATCTTATAGAAAACTAAATATATAAATTTATTTTAAAAATAAGTTAATAGGATAAAAATATATTTTTTTATTCTGTCATAATAAAAAATATAAGATAAATTAGTCTGTCAGCAGTATTTTTGAAGAATTTTAAGACAAATTGATACTTCTTAATTTATAAAATAGTTGTAGTTATATTACTCAATTAAAAAAATTAGGTGTATCAAAATATTGAGGGGGAACTAAATCTATAACCTATAATATATTATACAATTATTTAAGAGTCATTATATGGAAATTTTTCTATGTGTCATTCATAGAGAAAATTATACACTATCATTTTCATAATCTTATTCATTAAATTAATTTTTAAAATTTAATTTACCTTATAATTATTAATTAAATTTTCAATCATACCTTCATATCTCTCTTCCATTAACACAATAAAAATACGCTACAAAATATCTCATTCAAAATTATTTCATATGAAAAAAATAACTAATAATATAAATAAAACGACAACTGAGCATATTATTAAATTATTAAATTTCTATGTATAATTATTACAATATTAGCTAATGATAACAAAACTATGATAATTACGCTACCATAAATAGATGATTATTATAATTAACGATAATTTTATTGACCATGTGTAACTATTATATAATTATGAAGAGACCTACTATCTAAAAAAAGATTATAATAAATCTTACAGTTTTTAAAAACACACACTAAATTACAAATTTTAAATATTAATATATATAGTTAAGATTTAATTTTAACATGATGTCATATTTCATCAAACGATATTAGGAATACCTTGCAATTTAAAATAAAATCATATATTCTATATATTTTATTTCTTTTTCAATACCATTAATCTACTGTGGAAGAAAACATCTATAAAAGAAAATATTACATCTCTTCATCTTTATATCAAATCTAACCTAACAAAATGCAGCGAATGAAAGATAATTGCATTTTATAAAGTGATAACCCTAAGGAAAAATGTAATGATGACGATTTATAATAGTTGGCATAATTTATTGTTATCTAAATATTTTCTAACACATTTCTTAAGTTTGAAAATCGAATTGATTAGTCACATCAAACTGGAAAATTTGAAGTTAGTGCATAGACTTTGAATTGTTAGTCTTCCTAGCAACTTCTCACCAAGTATATGTCAATCAAGTATGAAACTTCTAAATGATGCTATTTTCAATGGAGCCAATTGTTTCTCCTTTTTTCATTTGGAGGTTTAAACGCAAAAGATTTTGAGCAACATTTTTTTATATTGTTGACATGACTCCTAAATTTAGAAAAAGAAATTTAGAATCATGGACACTTTTATTTGGCATGAATATTGATTGTTCTCTTTTATGTATTCTAGCTCATTTCTTAAGTTAGAAAATCATGTAAATTGTAATGCCCAGTGACGAGGATGGGGAGTGATCGCCGGTACAATGAGGGCATGGACAAGGAGCGGCTCCTCGCAAGGTCCTCTAAGCGGAGGGGTACATGAATGAACCGATTACACACCCAAATGAGAAGGATCCTGAGACTGTATAGGTATGGGACTATACAATTGAGGAAGTCTTATATGAATTGATTCGTACTACCTATACCAACAAGATGCATCTTCTTTTCAGTAGCCCAAACTGAAAGAACTCCACAGTTAAGCGTGCTTGACTTGGAGCAATTTTGGGATGGGTGACCTCCTGGAAAGTTTTCCTAGGAAGCGTGTGAGTGAGAACAAAGCATGTAACAGGGGATGTTACAAATGGTATCAAAGCCTACACCTCTCCCAGTACGGTGTGGTTCGGGGACGAACCAAGCGGAAGCTGGTGGACATGTAATGCTCGATGACGAGGACAGGGAGTGATCGTCGGTGCAAAGAGGGCACGGACAAGGAGCGGCTCCTCGCAAGGACCTTTAAGCGGAGGGGTACATGAATGAACTGATTACACACCCGAATGAGAGGGATCCTGAGACTGTATAGGTATGGGACTATACAATTGTTGAGGGCTTATATGAATTAATTTGAACTACCTATACCAACAAGATGCATCTTGTTTTCGGTAGCCCAAACTGAAAGAACTGCACAATTAAGCGTGCTTGACTTGGAGCAATTTTGGGATGGGTGACCTCCTGGGAAGTTTTCCTAGGAAGCGTGTGAGTGAGGACAAAGTATGCAGAAAAGACCTGTGTTTGTTTGTGGGGACAGTCGTCAATCCATAAAGCAGTTGGGGATGTTACATAAATTAGTCACATCAAATTGGAAAATTGATGTTGGATTAGTCTGTATAGGAATCTATCTTGGATGATTTATTAGTTCAATGGTGAGACTTCCCTAACTTAATCCATAGAAAAAATAACATTGAACAAAATGGTTTCCTCAAGAATAAAAATGTATATTTCGTATTCCAGCATTATTAAAAATATAGGATAAATTAGTCCATCAACAATAATTTTGAAGAATTTTATGACAAATTGATCCTTATCGATTAATAAAATAGTTGTAATTATATTACTCAATAACAAAAATCAGCATATTAAAATATTGATGGGGGACTACATCTATAATCTATAATATATTATACTATTATTTAATACTCATTATATGAAAATTTTTCTATGTATCATTCATAGAGAAAATTATACCCTATCATTTTCATAATCTTATTCATTAAATTAATTTTTAAAATTTTATTTACCTTATAATTATTAATTAATTTTTCAATCTTACCTTCATATCTCTCTTACATTAACACAATAAAAATATGCTACGAATATCTCATTCAAAATTATTTCATATGAAAATAATAACTAACAATATAAATAAAATGACAACTGAACATATTATTAAATTATTAAAATTTTTATGTATAATTATTACAGTATTAGCTAATGCTAACAAAACTATGATAATTACGCTACCATAAAAAGACGACTATTATAATTAACGATAATTTTATTGACCATGCGTAAGTATTATATAATTATGAAGAGACCTACTATCTAAAAAGAGATTATAAATCTTACAGTTTTTAAAAACACACACAAATTACAAATTTTAAATATTAATATATATAGTTAAGATTTAATCTTAACATGATGCCATATTTCATCAAACGATATTAAGAATACCTTACAATTTAAAATAAAATCATATATTCTATATATTTTATTTCTTTTTCAATACCGTTGATCTACTATGGAAGAAAACATCTATAAAAGAAAATATTATATCTCTTCATCTTTATATCAAATCTAACCTAACAAAATGCAGCGAATGAAAGATAATTGCATTTTAAAAAGTGATAACACTAAGGAAAAATGTAATGATGATGATTTATAATAGTTGGCATAATTTATTGTTATTTAAATATTTTCTAACCCATTTCTTAAGTTTGAAAATCGAATAAATTAGTCACATCAAACTGGAAAATTTGAAGTTGGTGCATAGACTTTGAATTGTTAGTCTTTCTAGCAATTTCTCACCAAGGATATGTCAATCAAGTGTGAAACTTTCAAATGATGCTATTATCAATGGAGCCAATTTTTTCTCCTTTTTTCATTTGGAGGTTTAAATACAGAAGATTTTGAGCAGTATTTTTTTATATTGTTGACATGGCTCCTAAATGTAGAAAAAGAAATTTAGAATCATGGACACCTTTATTTGGCATGAATATTGATTGTTCAGTTTTATGTATTCTAGTCGATTTCTTAAGTTAGAAAATCATGTAAATTAGTCACATCAAATTGGAAAATTGATGTTGGATTAGTCCGTATAGGAATCTCTCTTGGATGATTTATTAGTCAAGTGGTGAGACTTCCCTAACTTAATCCATAGAAAAAATAACATTGAACAAAATGGTTTCCTCAAGAATAAAAATGTGTATTTTTATTCCATGATTATTAAAAATATAGGATAAATTAGTCCATCAACAATAATTTTGAAGAATTTTATGACAAATTGATCCTTATCGATTTATAAAATAGTTGTA
Organism: Dalbergia cultrata; assembly: GCA_031216105.1. Classification (NCBI taxonomy): domain Eukaryota; kingdom Viridiplantae; phylum Streptophyta; class Magnoliopsida; order Fabales; family Fabaceae; genus Dalbergia; species Dalbergia cultrata. The sequence goes on from CM062352.1 coordinate 36,751,020, forward strand.
ATTATATTACTCAATAAGAAAAATCAGCATATTAAAATATTGAGGGGGATCTAAATCTATAATCTATAATATATTATACTATTATTTAATACTCATTATATGAAAATTTTTCTATGTATCATTCATAGAGAAAATTATACCCTATCATTTTCATAATCTTATTTATTAAATTAATTTTTAAAATTTAATTTACCTTATAATTATTAATTAATTTTGCAATCCTACCTTCATATCTCTCTTACATTAACACAATAAAAATATGCTACAAAATATCTCATTCAAAATTATCTCATATGAAAATAATAACTAATAATATAAATAAAATGACAACTGAGCATATTATTAAATTATTAAATTTTTTATGTATAATTATTACAGAATTAGCTAATGATAACAAAACTATGATAATTACGCTATCATAAAAAGACGACTATTATAATTAACGATTATTTTATTGATCATGTGTAACTATTATATTATTATGAAGAGACCTACTATCTAAAAAAAGATTATAATAAATCTTATAGTTTTTAAAAACACACACTAAATTACAAATTTAAAATATTAATATATATAGTTAAGATTTAATTTTAACATGATGTCATATTTCATCAAACGATATTAAGAATACCTTGCAATTTAAAATAAAATCATATATTCTATATATTTTATTTCTTTTTCAATACCATTAATCTACTATGGAAGAAAACATCTATAAAAGAAAATATTGCATCTCTTCATCTTTATATCAAATCTAACCCAACAAAATGCAGCGAATGAAAAATAATTGCATTTTATAAAGTGATAGCCCTAAGGACAAATGTAATGATGACGATTTATAATAGTATGTATAATTTATTGTTATCTAAATATTTTCTAACCTATTTCTTATGTTTGAAAATCGAATAGATTAGTCACATCAAACCGGAAAATTTGAAATTGGTGCATAGACTTTGAATTATTGGTCTTCATAGCAATTTCTCACCAAGTATATGTCAATCAAGTGTGAAACTTCCAAATGATGCTATTTTCAATGGAGCCAATTTTTCTCCTTTTTTCATTTGGAGGTTTAAATACAGAAGATTTTGAGCAGCATTTTTTTATATTGTTGACATGACTCCTAAATGTAGAAAAAGAAATTTAGAATCATGGACACCTTTATTTGGCATGAATATTGATTGTTCTCTTTTATGTATTCTAGCCCATTTCTTAAGTTAGAAAATCATGTAAATTAGTCACATCAAATTGGAAAATTGATGTTGGATTTGTCCGTATAGGAATCTCTCATGGATGATTTATTAGTCAAGTGGTGAGACTTCCCCAACTTAATCCATAGAAAAAATTACATTGAACAAAATGGTTTCCTCAAGAATAAAAATGTATATTTTGTATTCCATCATTATTAAAAATATAGGATAAATTAGTCCATCAACAATAATTTTGAAGTTTTTTGTGACAAATTGATCCTTATCGATTTATAAAATAGTGGTAATTATATTACTCAATAAGAAAAATCAGCATATTAAAATATTGAGGGGGAACTAAATCTATAATCTATAATTTATTATACTATTATTTAATACTCATTATATGAAAATTTTTCTATGTACCATTCATAGAGAAAATTATACCCTATCATTTTCATAATCTTATTCATTAAACTAATTTTTAAAATTTAATTTACTTATAATTATTAATTAATTTTTCAATCATATCTTTATATCTCTCTTCTATTAACACAATAAAAATACGTTACAAAATATCTCATTCAAAATTATTTCATATGAAAATAATAACTAACAATATAAATAAAATGACAACTAAGCATATTATTAAATTATTAAATTTTTTATGTTTAATTATTACAGTATTAGCTAATGATAACTAAACTATGATAATTACGCTACCATAAAAAGATGACTATTATTGATAATTTTATTCACCATGTGTAACTATTATATAATTATGAAGAGACCTATTATCAAAAAGAGATTATAATAAATCTTACAGTTTTTAAAAACACACACTAAATTACAAATTTTAAATATTAATATATATATTTAGGATTTAATTTTAAGATGATGTCATATTTCATCGAATGATATTAAGAAAACCTTGCAATTTAAAATAAAATCATATATTCTATATATTTTATTTCTTTTTCAATACCATTAATCTAATGTGGAAGAAAATATTTATAAAAGAAAATATTGTATCTCTTCATCTTTATATCAAATCTAACCTTACAAAATGCAGTGAATGAAAGATAATTGCATTTTATAAAGTGATAACCCTAAGGAAAAATGTAATGATGACGATTTGTAATAGTTGGCATAATTTATTGTTGTCTAAATGTTTTGGAACCCATTTCTTAAGTTTGAAAATCGAATTGATTTGTCACATCAAACTGGAAAATTTGAAGTTTGTGCGTAGACTTTGAATTGTTAGTCTTCCTAACAATTTCTCACCAAGTATATGTCAATCAAGTGTGAATCTTTCAAATGAACCCATATTCATGGAGCCAATTTTTTCTCCTTTTTTTCTTTGGAGGTTTAAACGCAGAAGATTTTGAGCATCATTTTTTTATATTGTTGATATGGCTCCTAAATGTAGAAAAAGAAATTTAGAATCATGGACACTTTTATTTGGCATGAATATTAATTATTCTCTTTTATGTATTCTAGCCAATTTCTTAAGTTAGAAAATCATGTAAATCAGTCACATCAAATTGGAAAGTTGATGTTGGATTAGTCCGTATAGGAATCTCTATTGGATGATTTATTAGTCAAGTGGTGAGACTTCCTTAACTTAATCCATAGAAAAAATAAAATTGAACAAAATGGTTTCTTCAAGAATAAAACTGTATATCTTGTATTCCATCATTTTTAAAAATATAGGATAAATTAGTCCATCGACAATAATTTTGAAGAATTTTATGACAAGTTGATCCTTATCGATTTATAAAATAGTTGTAATTATATTACTCAATAAGAAAAATCAGTACATTAAAATATTGAGGGGAACTAAATCTATAATCTATAATATATTATACTATTATTTAAGACTCATTTTATGGAAATTTTTCTGTGTCATTCAAAGAGAAAATTATACCCTATAATTTTCATGATCTTATTCATTAAATTAATTTCTAAAATTTAATTTACCTTATAATTATTAATTAATTTTTCAATCATACCTTTATATCTCTCTTCTATTAACACAATAAAAATATGCTACAAAATATCTCATTCAAAATTATTTCATATGAAAATAATAACTAACAATATAAATAAAATGACAATTGAGCATATTATTAAATTATTAAATTTTTTATGTATAATTATTACAGTATTAGCTAATGATAACAAAACTATTATAATTATGTTACCATAACAAGATGCCTATTATAATTAACGATAATTTTATTGACCATGTGTAACTATTATATAATTATGTAGAAATCTATTATATAAAAAAAGATTATAATAAATCTTACAGTTTTTAAAAAGACACACTGAATTACAAATTTGAAATATTAATATATATAGTTAAGATTTAATTTGAACATGATGTCATATTTCATCAAATGATATTAAGAATACCTTGCAATTTTAAAAAAAATCATATATTCTATATATTTTATTTCTTTTTCAATACCATTAATATATCGTAGAAGAAAATATCTATAAAAGAAAATACTGCATCTCTTCATCTTTATATCAAATCTAACCTAACAAAATGCAACGAATGAAAGATAATTGCATTTTATGAAGTGATAACCCTAAGGAAAAATGTAATGATGATGATTTATAATAGTTGACATAATTTATTGTTATCTATAAGTTTTCTAACCCATTCCTTAAGTTTGAAAATAGAATATATTAGTCATATCAAATTGGAAAATTTGAAGTTGGTGCATAGACTTTGAATTGTTAATCTTCTTAGCAATTTATCACCAAGTATATATCAATCAAGTGTGAAATTTCCAAATGATACCATTTTCATTAGAGCCAATTTTTTCTCCTTTATTTCTTTAGAGGTTTAAACGTAGAAGATTATGAGCAGCATTTTTCTATATTGTTAACGTGACTCCTAAATGTAGAAAAAGAAATTTAAAATCATGGACACTTTTATTTGGCATGAATATTGATTGTCCTCTTTTATGTATTTTAGCCCATTTCTTAAGTTAAAAAATCATGTAAATCAGTCACATCAAATTGGAAAATTGATGTTGGATTAGTCCGTATAGGAATTTCTCATCGATGATTTATTAGTCAAGTGGTGAGGCTTCCCCAACTTAATCCATAAAAAAATAACATTTTCCTCCAGAATAAAAATGTATATTTTGTATTCTATCATTATTAAAAATATAGGATAAATTAGTCCATCAACAATAATTTTGAAGAATTTTATGACAAATTAATCCTCATCAATTTATAAAATAGTTGTAATTATATTACTCAATAAGAAAAATAAGTACATTAAAATATTAAGGGGAAACTAAATCTATAATCTATAATTTGTAACATTAATATTTAAGACTCATTATATGAAAAATTTTCCATATATCATTCATAGAGAAAATTATACCCTATCATTTTCATAATCTTAATAATTAAAGTAAGTTCTTAAATTTATTTATATTGTAATTATTAATTAATTTTTTTTAATCATATCTTTATATCTCTCTTCCATTAACACAATAAAAATACCCTACAAAATATCTCATTCCAAATTATTTAATATGAAACTAATAACAAATTATATAAATAAAATGATAATTGAATGTATTATTAAATTATTAAAATTTTATATGTATAATTATTACAGTATTAGTTAATGATAACATAACTATTATAATTATGCTTCCACAAATAGAAGACTATTATAATTAATGATAATTTTATTGACCATAAGTAACTATTATATAATTATAAAAAAGCTATTATATAAAAAATATTATAATAAATCTTACATTTTTAAAAAACGCACACTAAATTATAAATTATAAATATTAATATCTATAGTTAAGATTTAATTTTAACATGATGTCACATATCATCAAATGATATTAAGAAAACCTTATAATTTAAAAAAATAAAAATCATATATTCTATAATTTTATTTCTTTTTTAATATTATTAATCTATTGTGGAAGAAAACATCTAGAAAAGAAAATATTTCATGCCTTTATCTTTATATCACATCTAACTTAATAGAATGCATCGAATGAAGGATAATTGCACTTTATGAAGTAATAACTCTAATGAAAAATGTAGTTATGATGATTTATAATATTTGGCACAATTTATTGTTATCTATATATTTTATAACTCATTCCTTAACTTTGAAAATTAAACAGATTAGTCACATAAAATTGGAAAATTTAAAGCTAGTGCATAGACTTTGAATTGTTAGTCTTCTTAGTAATTTCTTACCAAGTATATGTCAATCAAGTGTGAAACTTCTAAGTGATGTCATTTTCAATGGAGTTGATTTTTTGGAAATTATGTATAGTTTTAAATGTAAAATTTTTCTCTCTTTTTTTTCTTTGGAGTTTTAAATGCAGAAGATTATAAACAGTCTTTTACATTGTTGATATGGCTCCTAAATGTAGAAGAAAAAAATTTAAAATCATGGATAATTTTATTTGGAGTAAATATTGATTGTTCTCTTTTATGTATTCCATTCCATTTCTCAAGTTAGAAAATTATGTAAATTAGTCACATCAAATTGGAAAATTGATGCTAGATTAGTCTTTATAGCAATTTCTCACCGATGATTTATCAATCAAGTGGAGAGACTTCTCCTAACTTAATCCATGAGAAAAATAATATCAAACAAAATGGTTCCTCAAGAATAAAAATATATATTTTGTGTTATGTCATAATTAAAAATATATGATAAATTAGTCTATATTTAATATTTTTGAAGAATTTTAGGATAAATTAATCTTTATCGATATATCAAATAGTTGTAATTATACTACTCAATAAGAAAAATAAGTCTATTAAAATATTGAGGAGGAACTAAATTTATAAACTATAGTCTATATCTATAATATTAATATTTAAGATTTACTACATGAAACGTTTTTCATGTGTGACTCATAAAGAAAATTATGCCTTATCATTTTCATAATCTTGATAATTAAAGTAAGTTTTTAAATTTAATTTACCTTATAATTATTAATTTATTTTTTTTCCAAGCATACCTTCATATCTTTTTTTCATTAACACAATAAAAATACTCTACAAAATATTTCATTCAAAATTATTTAATATGAAAATAATAACAAATAATATAAACAAATGATAATTGAATGTATTATTATATCATTAAAATTTTACATGTGTAATTATTGTTGTTTTAGTTAATGATAATAAAACTATTATAATTATTCTATCACAAAAAGAAGACTGTTATAATTAACAATAATTTTATTGACAATGTGTAGTTATTATATAATTATATAAAAAGTTATTATAATATGTTTACTAAGTTGATAATGAACTAAAACTACAATGCATATGTGATGTTAAAAGAACTACATAAACCTATTACTTAGTCAAAAAACATATCATAATAGCTTTTTATATAATTATATAATAGTTATACATGGTGAATAAAATTATCATTAATTATAATTGTTTTCTTTTTGGAGTAATGTAATTATAATAGCTTTGTTATCATTAGTTAATTCTATAACAATTATACATATAAAATTTTAATGATACAATGATATGTTCAAATATCATTTTATTTATATCATTTGTTATTATTTTTATATTAAATAATTATGAATGAGATATTTTGTAGAGTATTTTTATTGTGGTAATGGAAAAGAGATATGAATGTATGATTGGAAAATATTAATTAATAATTATAAAGTAAATTAAATTTAAAAACTTATTTTAATTATTATGATTATAAAAATGGTGGGGCATAACTTGCTCTATGAATGACACATGAAAAATTTTCATGTAATGAGTCTTAAATATTAGTATTATAGATATAAATATGATTAAGATATAAATATAATTAATGACAATTAATGCTCATCTACTTATTTAGAAAAGTCACGTGACTTTACATTTTAATCTTGATAATTTATATAAGATCTAATGGTCAATATTGATTTTTTTCACTCTTATAATAAAGCTCCTTTCTTATGATGTGATATGTTAAAACATCAAAATAGAAACTATAATTCAAGATGAAGATGGAAATATAAACATTAAAATAAAAAGATCTAACTCAATGGCGGAAACCTCAAGAGTTCACGAAAAGCTAAAATTATTTGAACAAATATCTAAAAACTCTACAAATATATAGCAGATCAACACTAAATCTAGACATAAGAGGGGTAAATTTTTCTCCCAATATTCCACAACCAATATATCAAGAATCCCAAAAAATTGAATCTCCTAGGTGTTCTCCTACTAGCTCGCAAGTCATAAATGTAATTTCAAGGATAGAAAAACCATTTGAAAGCAATAAACCCTGCATACGAAAAAGATTTTGAATTAGGTTATAATAAAGAAAGGCAAAGTTGGTATTTGAAAACGTTTAATAAACAACAAACCTTAGAATATTTAAAATAATTATTTTATACTTTTTGAAAATAATAAAATTAATATTCCTTTCTTTCTATAGTTTGGAGAATACTTTTGTAAAGAAAAAGAGAGAAACAATCCTTTCATTAATAAAAATACAAACATATAGACTAAGTCTAACCTAACAAGAGAATGGAAAACTGCAGACGGAGCCAGTACATCATCTGTTACAGCAAATAAAAATATCAACCAGTAAAGATTTAGAAGTTGATGCCACCCCATTCAAAATAAACCAAGAAAGTAAAGAGTTTTAAAAGGTTTATGAACAACTTAATTACACTAATCAAACTTTATATACAGTTGCCAAACAATTAGGTAGGGTCGAAGTACAAGGAACCTCCTCCTCAAAACCAACCATATCTTCTCACAAAATTTCCTTTAGATTCCCAGAGACCTATATATAAACTATTAAATGTTCCAGAAAAGGAATTGAAGACTGCAAAATTAAGTTCTTCAAGAGAATTGGCTGTAGAAAGTCTTAGACAACAATTAGAAAATCTAACTACAAAAAATAAATCTCGATTATCCATAAATGGTTTAGAACAACAAGATAACAGAGCATAAGAAATCAATAAAATAAAATATGCAAAAATTAGGACTTATTATCCTTGACCATCATTAGTAGATGTTCAGTGTGAAGAAAGGCAACAGCTGGCAGATAGGTCCTGCTCTGGAGAGTCAATTGTTGAATGGAATATTGAAATATTAAGTGAATAACTTATACTGGATACCATGCAACGAATGACCATGGTTGTCGCAACCTTCTCAATAAAATAAAATTTTAATAAAAAAATAGCAAATATATTAGTCATTGGGTTCACCGACCAATCAAAAGTATGGTGGGATAATATTTTAATAGAATAAGAAAAATCCCAAATTTTTAATGCTAGCAAAATTGAACTTAGTACAGGAGAACAACGCTAGATGCTACAACCACTTTAATATATACCATAATAAAATATTTTGTGGGAGATCCAATAAAATTACAACAAAGAGATGTTGATCAATTAATAAATTTGCATTGTCCAACAATGGTAGATTATAGATGGTATTGTTAGAGAGAAAGGAAGTTAGTTATGATAGTTATGGTAGTTATGCAGTTAGAGGTAGTTACAGTTTGTTAGTTTGTTAGCAAGGTCTGTTAGTAAGGTGTTGATAAGAGCCACAGCTCAAGTTGTAACACTTCTCCTACTATAGTGCTATGCTCGAGTCATAACATTACAATAAGTAGTCGTTACCCATAACTTACCGTACAGATTTTACTCGCATTAACCATATGAATTATATGCATATGAGTTGTAATAAATATGAGCCTTGTACTAAAAGCTATACTAATTTTTCGCTGCTCACAATTCTAGGAAGTTGGTCACACGATAATTTACATTTTATATCATATCCATAGTACGTTAAGTTATACAGATATACTTTATACATTCACACCTAATTACATAAGTATCATAAACAACCCTACCCTGGCCCTCGTAGTGACCACCTAAACCGGGTTAGGGCCTTAACAAAATACAACTAACTACAGATAGATAAACCTAATTCCCTCGGTTAGTGGCTCATCAAAAGGTCAGACATAAGAGCCTATGATAGTAAGATAATATGAGCGATTCTATGTCGTACTACATCTGTCAACGAGCTGAATACCCGTAGTCAATCAAACAAGTGGAGAAAGTCAGGCATCTCGAGGAAGAACACGATCAAGGCCATCTATATAACATACATCATACAGCAGGGATGAGAATCAACGATTCCCAATAGGAAAAGAACCAGTCTAATACTCAATGATATTTAACTTAATGCAAGATAAGCAAAGTAACTTCAGTTATTCAAACAATGATCACATTAGTTAGTGTTATTCTTTCTTATGACTTAATTTTATTAGATAATTTGAAAACTTAATGGTAGAACTCATAGGATTCTTCTGATATACTTCTCTTTGGATCGTACTAGCAACTTGTGTGTAAGTCGCGACTACACTCTGATATAGTTCACTAGATGGAGTACGTCTACTACATCTTATTCTAGATAGCCTTGCTATCCTCAGTACATCCCTTTTCTCTTAAACGATGTAACGCCGTCGCGTTCACACCTTGATATAGTTCTAAGGGCGTAGCACGTCTACTACTACCCGTGAATCCATGAGCTTACCACTAAGTAATTTACATTGCATAAGATTTATTCTCTTAAGTTTTCTTTCTTTGCGCGCATTTTTATCATTTGTATAAAATTTCTCATAGTTGTTGAGTAAGATTTATTCTTCAAGAATTCTATTTTCATGCTTTATTTTGAGATTTTTCCTTGAAACTTACTTAAACTCTTATGAAATACCCTATTAAAATCTCTTGAATAAATATAATGTCTCTCTTTAACTTTTAGGAGATATTTCCCGTAACATTTGGTATACTGTTGTGATGTTTTTCTACAAAGCCTACCAGGCTTTTAATAGATTTTATGCCATCAGAATTTCTATTACATCTTTTGGTTAGCAATAATTTTCATAAATTTTCGAACAATTGAACCAAGTTTCCTGCTATGGATTTCAAACTATTTCTACATTGAATCAACATTTCTTGGACATTAATTGCTCCTAAATTTTGAAAATACACAACCCAAGTCTTACTACCAGTTTTTCAAGTTTTGATTATTATGTATAGCAGGATCATACAACATAAGAATTAGTATTGTAAAATTTCCAGCACCTATAATTTTAGCACATACACATTTAAAGCACCTACTATATCATCAAAACTAAGAATTGATGGTGTAAAAATTTCCAGCACCTATATTCCGATACACAAGACTTCATAATAGTCCAAGCACTCAAAAATTATAAAATTCTGAAATAAAATTCTGGTTCCAAGAATGGTTTCTGAAAGAATAAAAATTCTGGTTCTAAGGTTAGTTTCTAAAAGAATGAAAATTCTGGTTCAATAATAGTTTCTGAAAAAATAAAAATTCTGGTTCAATAACAGCTTTTGAAAGAAATAAAATTCTGGTTCGATACTTGATAGCAGTTTAGAAAGAAATAAAATTCTGGTTGCTGTAAGAATGATTCATCATAAATCAAGCACTCCTAAATCCTCAAATTTGGTTTAGATTTCAGCAACCATAAATTCAGCAAATTCAAACATTTATCTTAGCAAAAGCAAAACATCATAAAGAAAAGACTAGGATAATTTTCCTACCTTCCTCCAAGTTTTTCTCTAGTTTTTCCTTTCAAAACAAACCTCAAACCCCTTTGTTTCAGCCCTAGATTATGCTGCCATGAGAACCAAGTGCAAAGAAAAAATAAGGTTTTCAATTGATTTTGATGTGGAGAAGATGTTCTTGAAGTAGTTTAGATGCTTACCTAAGAGTATTATTTGCAACTATGGTAATTTGATGAAGTTTTCTTCAAAGAGGAAATTTAGAGAATGGAGAAATGAAGAAAAGAAAGGCAACGAAGGAGTATGAAGGGGAGAATGTGTATCTAGAAGAAGAACCGAGAAGGAGTTGAAATTTCCTTGCTTTTTCCTTTTTATTAATTCCTTAACTTGGAGAGAAAGTAAGGAAATTAAAATTTCCTGATCAATTTGCCTCCTATCAGTATTATAAATATCTATATTTATTTGATTATTCTGACTAACAATTTATTTGAGATATGATAATGTCCATTAATTTGATTAGTCTCGATGTTTCGGTGTACCGGTTATTACCATTTCGGTGCACCGTTTTTCATTTTTTCAATACCCGATTGACATAAAAAAAACTTTACCGGGTAGAATTATCTTTTTAACATTATTCTAATTTTTTCTATGTCTTAATATCATTTATAAGATCCCATCCTATATTACTGATTAAAATATTATTATTCTAATTTTTTATTAATATTTAATCAATTTTCGTTTTTTTTTTTTTACAGAATCCTCGTATTGTTTCGATCCTAACTGTGTCTGTCAGAATTTTTAAAATCCTTACCGATTTCTCTCAATTAATTATTTTATCAGAAATATACAAATAGGAGAGTCGTTACACAAGTGCTTGTATATAAGGAGTGTCCTTTGTAATACTTCATCGATTCAATACATCACTCAAAAAAGCTTTCCTCATAACGCTCTCTACTCTTCTCCTTCTTCTTGATTTTCGGGTTCCTGTTCTCCAGCCTTAAGCCCTAATACTTTTCATGGTATCAGAGCTTGCAGTGCTACCATGGCTTCCAAAAATTCTTCCTCCTCACAAACAATTGAGTCCTCTGCGCAAAATGCAGTTCACCAATTCTCTAACTCGATATCAATCAAGCTAGATGAAGAGAACTTTGTTCCAAGATCAAGTTGAAGCTACAACAGAAGGTCACGATCTGATGAAGTTCATAATGGGTGAAGACATTCCTCAAAGGTTCATTTCAATCCAAGATCAAGAAAGTATAGAGTTGTAAATCCTGAATTCAAGAAAGGGAAGGAACAAGATGCACTGATCAAGTCATGGCTACTAGCCTCCATGAGTTCCTCATTCACAGCAAGAATGGTGGGATGCGAATTTTCTCATCAGATTTGGAAGAGACTTGAAGTGTTCTTTGCTTCACAAACTCAAGCCAAGATTAGGCAACTTAAGAATAAGTTGAGCAATACAAGAAAAGAAGGATCTGTAAGTGAATATTTGTTACAAATCAAGAAAATTGTTGATTCTTTTATTTCTATTGGAGCTATGATATTTAAAATGGATTATATGTATGCAATCCTAAAAGGGTTAACAGAAGAATATAGTCCATTTATAACTTCCATCACTACTAGAGAAAATCCAGTTTTAGTAGGAAAATTAGAAGCCTTGTTAATGGCACAAGAAGAAAGAATAGAAAAGTTTAGAAAGCTTGAATGTGTTCAACCAAACTTTGCTCGATCACAGAAAGGTTATAGGACAGAGTACCCTAGGTTCCAAAATTCCTTTGGAAGTGGAAGAGGATACATGCCCAACAGAGGCAGAGGAAGATTCAATCTTGATGGATATGGTGGTAGATCCAACTTTGGTCGAGGGGTAGCTAGATTTTTTGGTGGAGGCAGATTCAATGAAGCAAAACCCATTTGCCAAGTGTGTGGGAAATATGGCCACTCAGCCATGGATTGTTGGTATAGGTTTGATAAGCAGTTTTTCGACTCATAGCCCCCTCCTTCATGACCCCAAGCTCATCTCTCAATGAGCAACATGTTAGCAACACCTGCAACAATCTTAGATCCTAACTGGTACCCTGATTTGGGTGCCACACACCACATGACACCAGACCCCTCAAACCTGTCTACAAGATTAGATTGTCTTGGAGTTGATCAAGTCATAATTGGTAATGGTTTAGGTTCGCAAATCACTCATGTTGGTAGTTCTTTGTTTAAGCCATACATTTAAATTGCAAAATCTGTTACATGTGCTTGAAATCACTAAAAATCTTGTAAGTGTTAGAAAGCTTTGCAAAGACAATGATGTATTTATTGAATTTCACTCTGATAACTGCTTTGTTAAATCACAGACTTCCAAGGAGGTTCTTTTCCAAGGAAATACTATGAGTGGATTGTACAGCTTTGAACCTACACTTAGTGCTGCCAAGCTTTACACACCTACTGCATATGTTTTTGTATCAAAGGATTCTACTTTTAATCTTTGGCATTTGAGACTTCATCACCCCTCACATGAGGTTGTGTCAAGAGTTTTAAAGAATTGTAATCTTTCTTTTTCTGTGAATAACTCTCTTTGTCCCTCTTGTTGTATGGGGAAATTTCATCAACTCCCTTTCCTAGCTCTAAGACCATTTTTTCTGCTCCTCTTGAATTAGTGTATACAGATATTTGGGGTCTAGCCCCTTTTTCCTCAATAAATGGTGCCTGGTATTACATTCACTTCATTGATGCTTTTTCCAAATATACAAGGATATTTTTGTTACATAGCAAATCACAAGTTTCATATATATTTTTGCAATTTAAGAAAATGACTGAACTCCAACTTGGTGTGAAAATGAAAAGTCTACAATCTAACAATGCTAAAGATTTTGTAGCTTTGAGCTCTATTTTGAAATAGGAATGAATTATACAAAGATTCTCCTATCCTTATGTTCATTAGCAGAATGGCTTTGCTGAAAGGAAGCACATGCACATTACCACAATGGGACTGACACTATTAGCAATTGCTTCCCTACCTATGAACTACTGGGGTGATGCCTTCATTACTGCTACTCAGCTTATAAATATGTTGCCTATTCCACTTTTACAATATTAGTCCCCATCTGAAAAGCTATTTCAACATAAACCCAACTATGAAATTCTAAAAGTGTTTGGCTGCTTATGCTTTCCCCTAACTAGACCCTACAACCAACATAAATTGGCTTATAAATTTGAACCTTGTGTATTCTTACGCTATGCACCATAATATAAGGGTTACAAATGCTTAACTAAATCAAGTAGGACATTCATAACTAGACATGTATGATTTGATGAGTCTGTATTCCCATTTAGAGACTATGCTGATGGTTTCTTACATAAAAACAATACTACTGAATATGTGATAACTTCCCTAGTACTAGCTATTCCTTTTATTCCATCCCAAGTACCAAGTACAGTAAACAAAGATACGCTAACTACTGTGGCATGGATTTCATAGCCACCAACAGCCATTGAAAGTTCTGTACTAACTTCAGCAGAAGACCAGAACCTAACTTCTGGCATTCTTCCTCTACCTCATACCTTAGCTGGACTATTACCCTTACCTGATGCTCTACCTTTAGTTCAAAATACACACCCTATGGAGACCAGGGCCAAGGATGGAATTAGAAAACCAAAGCTGTTCTCTGTTACACTTGAACCAAAATTAGCTTCACAAGCATTGCTTAGTCCATAATGGAAAGCTGCAATGAATGCAGAATATGATGCATTGATGAAGAACAACACCTGGAAATTAGTACCTTTACCACAAGGCAAGAAGCCTATTGGAAGTAAATGGGTATACAAAGTGAAATACAACGCAGATGGCTCCCTAAACAAGTATAAAGCTAGACTAGTAGCTCAAGGCTTCAACCAAAGACCTAGACTGGATTACTCTAAGACCTTTAGTCTAGTTGTAAAGCCAACTTCAATCAGATTAGTACTCACCTTAGCTCTATTTAGGGGCTGGGATATAAGGCAATTAGATGTCAATAATGCCTTCCTAAATGGGGATCTTCAGGAAGATGTGTACATGGTGCAACCAAAAGGCTTGGAGGTTGGTGATGGTTCACTGGTTTGTAAGCTAACAAAGAATTTGTATGGCCTAAAACAAGCATCTAGAGCTTGGTTCCAAAAGCTCTTCAATGCCCTTATTGAATTTGGTTTTTAGTTAACCAAGTATGATGCTTCTCTATTTACTCGATTCACTTCCACAACAACCATCTTCATCTTAGTTTATGTGGATGATATCATTGTTACAGGAAGTGCACCACTAGAAATTTCAAGTCTAATCAAGCAACTACATCAGAAATTTGCCTTAAAGGATATGGGAACACTACATTACTTCTTGGGGATTGAAGTCAAACATACAGCAGCAGGTGGAATTCATTTATGTCAATCTAAGTATATTCAAGACCTACTACAGAAGGCGCAAATGGGTGATTACAAGGCGCAAATGGGTGATTGCAAGGCCTATGCAACACCTATGCCCTTTTCATGCAAGTTATCAGCACAAGGAGGTATAGCCTTCCATGATCCAACTTTGTATAGGTCCATTATGGGCAGCCTGCAGTATCTGGTGATCACTAGGCCAGAGATAGCATACTCAGTGAATAGGTAGCATACTCAGTGAATAGGGTATATCAGTTCCACTAGAATCTCACTGGACAACAGTGAAAAGAATCTTAAGGTACTTGAATGGTACAACTTCATTCGGTCTTCACATTAGAAAGGCTGATAATTTGTAGTTGACAGGGTACACAGACTCAAATTGGGGTTTTGACCCAGATGATAGGAAATCAACATCAGGATTTTGTGTTTCCATTGGACCAAATCTAATCTCTTGGTCAACTAGAAAGCAAAATGCAGTTTCCAGAAGCAGCATTGAGGCTAAATATCGGGGATTAGCTTCACTCACAGTTGAACTCTTGTGGATCACTACATTACTGAATGAGCTTAGAGTTCCCTTTACAACTCCAGCAATATATATTGACAACTTGGGAGCCGTTCTATTAGCTGCAAATCGAATTCTTCACTCTAAGTCCAAGCACTTTGAATTGGACTTGTAATTTATCAGGGATCATGTAATTAAGGGTCATATTAAAGTGTCACATATACCTGCTTATGGACAACTTGCTGCTATTCTAACTAAGTCTATCAGTTCTGCTGTCTTCACGGACTTCAGAACCAAACTCAGGATTTAGGATGTTCAATGCCTAAGTTTGAGGGGGAATGTTAGAGAGAAAGGAAGCTAGTTATGATAGTTATGGTAGTTATGCAGTTAGAGGTAGTTACACTTTGTTAGTTTGTTAGCAAGGTCTGTTAGTAAGGTGTTGATAAGAGCCATAGCTCAAGTGCTTGTATATAAGGAGTGTCCTTTGTAATACTTCATCGATTCAATACATCACTCAGAAAAGCTTTCCTCACAACTCTCTCTGCTTTTCTCCTTCTTCTTCATTTTCAGTTTCCTGTTCCCCAGCCTCAGGCCCTAATATCTTTTAGGTATAAAGATGTGTTTCTATCAAAACTGTGCTTAAGATCTAATGGCGCTACTGCCTATTGGAAAGAAAAATTTATAGGAGGTATGCCAAAATTGCTAGAAGAAAAAGTAAAACAAAACTTAGCATTACAATGGAGAAGTACCATATGCATATCTAACTTTTGGTCATATACATAGCAATACAGTTGAAACATGTACACAAGTTTATAATGACTTTAAACTTCAAAATAAATTAAGACATAAGGCTCAAATAAGTCAACAAGAATTCGGAATCTTTTGTGATCAATTTAGAATTGACGGAGTTAAGGCTCCAAGTAAAAGAATAAGACGAACATAAAAATACTGCTAGAAGATTTACAAAGTAATATAAAATCAAACCTAAAATTGAAACTAGTATTCCATCTAAATCTGTCCAAAGAAATACTAAACAACATAAGAAGAAATTTCAAGGAAAATGTTACAAAGGTCGAAGAATTGGTCAATGTCCACTTATAGTAAAACGAATATAATTGTTTTACTAAATGTTGTGTGAGCCAACAGTAATCAAGAAAAATTTGATTAAAAATAAATTGTATCGAACACGAGCATATAGCATTTACCATGTAGCCCAATTTTGATTATTTCTTGAAATCATTCAATTCGACGCCCAAAGTAAACAAAGTCAACTCAGTCACAGGCTCCATGTTGGATAGGAGAAGTTCTCTATGTACTTGGAAAGTGAAGTGTATTGCTCCATATCCACTAATAAGAGTTGAAAAACAAATTTAATGATGAAAAAAGAAAAATACCATAAGATCTGCTTCAATTTCTTAGGACACTTAAAAAATTTTCACATTTTTAGATCTATGTTTAAAACTACAATTCTTTTTTAATAAATGTTATATGAAATAATTTTATATGTTTGGGTAAAAAGTTTGAATGGTTAATAAGTAAAAAAAAAAAATTCTAATTTTTAAGTGTAAAATTTACCTACAAGTAAAAGCATATTTTTTAAAGCTTTTGATTATAAGAAAAATAAATTATTTTGATATTTTAATTTTTTGTCAAAATAATCATAGTTATCAAACATTATAAGGTATATAAAATTATTTCATTATCTTCTTCTAGTAATATATTATACAAAAGTGATTTTTTTTATATAATCTAAATAAAACACATCACTTTAAAATTACTTTTAAGTTAATACATTCAAATATAAAATTCATTTTCAAATAATTAATATATCTATATTTAATTATTCAGATAATTTAATGTCATAACTAATTTAAATAGATATTAGCATTAGCATGTTAGTTATCTATTATATATAATATAAATTTAATTTTAATTTAATTATCATCATCTAACTAAATGTAACTTTTGTTTGAAACACATATCCCTTGCGATCAATGTCTCTCCAATCTCCATAGAAGCTTATCCATCTTAACACACAGAGAAAAAAATGCTTATATATCTCAATTTTCACGTAGTTCTTTTTGTGGTTTATCTAAGAGAAAACAATCAAACAGGAAGAGGTACAAACCGATTACTTCCCATTCAATGAGAAATTTTAAACCAGGCACCCCGTAATAATCACACCCATGTACTCTTTGACCATTTCAAATGTAGTCAAGCCATATAGGAACAGCTGGGTGGTCTATCTCAGAGAATTTCTTTGTCTTAAACAATTAGACAAAGAATAGAAGATTTGTAGCCTCGTACAAGCTCATGAGATTTTAGTCCTCTTTCAACATAAGGTAGACAAAAAACAACACGAGAATTGCATTGTCATCGTCGTCGGTTTCTATGAGATTTGGCGAACCTAATTCTATGCATTAAAACAACAAAAGAAGGTCGGGAGGGTGGGTGAAGAAAAGGACATGATGGATTTGAATATTGTGAAGGTGAAGGTTTTTAGGTTGAAATTTGTTTGATCGCATATGAAATGACATTGAACTAATCAATTAATTCAATGCATTGATCTGCCGAGCTCCTCCGCTTCGGCTTAAAAGAATCCTACCTATTTCTTTCTCCACATTCCTTGAAGGTATCCTAATCCAAAGTCCAAACGAGAAGGGTCAAAATTACCCAAAAAAACGCTGAAACCTCCATCCGTGTGCAATGATTGGTATGATAATAAAAAAAATTGTCTCCTATACGTTACCACGTAGTTTGCACGTGCCAATGTTGACAACATTAATTACTGACTACGCGATAAGAGGTCGATTGGTACTCAATAGCGCCATATTACCAAGAGTATCGGTTGACAGCGCGTCACACGAGAGTATTGATTTATTATGGAAGCAAGGGCAATTTTGTGCCCTGTAATCATATATGGACAGTCATGATTAAAAGTTAATTAATGTAATTAATACTCACATACTCATTTAAAAAATGTTATATAACTTTATATTTTAGTTTTGACCGTTCATGTAAGATCTAACGATCAAGATTTATTTCTCTCATTCTCATTATAAATTATTCCTCTCATATGATACACTCCCTTGGGCTGACTATATGTTATTCTTTTGTTGCATTTACGCTTCCTATGCTGAGGGAGAAATAAAATGTGAATCATGTTCATGAATAGTTAGATTGTAAGCATATATATATATATATATATATATATATATATATGCACACTATAAGAGTAAGTTTTGGTATATTTATTTCATTAAGTAACTTTTTATAAACATCGAATTTCATTAAGTTATACCAGTATAAGTTTAAGCAAATATTATACTGTTGAATAAATTTTTATTTGTGTAATATTTATTTTTAAAATCCACCGTTAGATTAGAAGCTCATATCATATATCATGTCTATAAATTTAAAATTAATCAAAAATCATTTGGCATAGTTTTTATATATAGACATGAAAATCAATGTAATCTACGTGCTTAAAATAAACAAGAATAAGAGATACATAATTGCATTGCTATTGATGTTTAATTTTTTATAAAAGTTTTCATAAATAATCTTTATAATAAGTAAATGTAATTAAGTGGTTGGATAAAGGAAAATATATATTTGATAGAAAGTTATATGTGATGTAACTTGATCTTAACACACACACACACACACACGTGTGTGTGTGTGAGTCTTGACATACTTTTTCATCTAATAACTTTTTTTGGATATGAAATTGTATCAATCCAACTGTTGAATTTAAAGTTTCTACCAAGTAGATCAATCATATAAAGTTTTATACAATTGGAAAATGATTTGATAGTTCATCATTTCATTTTATTTTGACAGATAGTATGCTTTTAAAAATGCAAGTAAATATCGATTAATAGATTACATGGCTATTGTTGTCCAATTTTTTTAAAATTTGACATGCTTGATGATCAATATAATATAACATAAATTAATGGTCGAATTGATTAAATTAAATATGGATAAAGAGCTATAAAATGGAGTAAGTGTGCAAGATTTGTTCTTGGAGTAAACGGATCTCCACTATATATATATATATATATATATAGAGAGAGAGAGAGAGTGAGAGAATCTACTAAAAATAATAAAATATCATCCTACAAATCTTTATAACATATAAAAAATTTAAAAGGGGAGGTCAAGTATATATAAATGCACATAAAAATTGAAAATTCAATATAGTATCATTTCCGTGATATGCAAATGCTTAATTAGGCTTTTTCTAAAATAGTGGTGACCCACAAACAGATTATTAGTTCAATCATGATGCCATGCATGCACGATTTTCACGAGATCACTAATTTCACGGACTATAAATTATATTTCTTTCAATATTATCTACTCTTAATCAAAGAAAGGCATTTTAATAATGTGATATATAATATGGGGTGAACTAACTAAGAAAACTTTCAATGTTTGTCAAAGCTTGAAACTCCTGCTACATGCAACTTGTTTGACACATACATTGGAATCCCGTAAAGGAGAAGTTTAGAGGTGATGGTGACATAGGCTCGAGATCCAAGGCTTGCAAGCTTGGAGGGTGTAGAAAGAAGCAATACAAGGCTTGGGACTCAAGTATTTCAACTTGACTTTAGTGTATAGTTTAGAATTGCACAGAGGCATGTGCATTTTTCGCAAAGAAAAACACATGGGCGTGATCCGATAGCATTGGAGAAAGCTACTAGCTTCCAGTTTAAGCTTTGGATGGCTCTTAATTGGGCGTGTAGTTCAGTTCACATTGGGATAAACCTTAACAAGGACATTCCAGTAACATTATTTATGCTTTATTGTTCTCGTGGTAAAAGTCCTAAGATTGATAACAATTATGGTGACAATAGATGAATGTGATGAAGAGCAGTGACAAACAAACCATTCGACACTGTATTCGAAGAGCTAAAATAGATGATCACGCATGAATGAGTGGTGCTTGGTGTCTTTATCTTAACTTCTTCCTTAAACGATGCAACTAGCCAGAAACTCCATATTCCCAAGTCACATGTATAGAATCATGCACATATGAAGCTTTCCTTGTTGGATACGCATTATAATTCTAGCAAAATGGTGTTGCTGTCGAGGTGCCATTAATTAAGTGAAAATAACAGTCTCATGATTTTTGGGTCAACACAAAAATCTTAGAGAATTGTTAGAGAAACAACAATTCCTTACATCTGCACACCATATGTATGAGAGGAAGATAAGGAAAAAACTGTGAAGAAAGCATATGTATGGACCACCGTGGGATAGAAAAACAAAGCACACACTAGACCTCTCTTTAGTTCAAAACACTTGAACCCTCTCTCACTCTCAATCACTCTACGCTATCTCCCTCACTCTCAACTCAACCAGAAAAACAAGGAAACCCTCCCTCACTACTCCCTCACCCTTTTTAGAAAAAATGACGAAACCCATTCAGGGTCTCCCTATCTCTACCCATCCTATGCCGGCATCGCTATGCCAACTTCCTCCAGTAGCTCTTGTCCCACTTGCTGCCAAAGAGAGTCTCTCACTACGTGAAATTTATGCCTAAAATAACATTTAGTTTTAAGTACACATAAAAAATATTGCTTTAACACATGTAGATAACATTTTTTCTAAATGTGTTACTTTTGATATAACAAATACTACACTTTTTTAAGTTAAGGTATAACTTTTTAAAGAGTTGCTATTGTATGTGGCCAATAATCAAAGACAATATTTTTTAACAAAATGGTACATTCTTGAGTTAATGCAACACTTTTCGTAATATTGTTGTAGCAAGCGTGATCAATTGTTTAAGACAATACTTTTAAGTAGAAAAAATAATATTTTTTAAATGTAAAGGGCAACACATTAAAAAAAAGTGTTTTCTATATAAACAAAAAGAAACACTTTTCAAATGTTCCTAAAAATAAGTATTATTTTAGGTCAAATTTCTTGTAATCTCTTCAACCCTACCACCGTCATGCTGCTTTGGAGTCACTGACAATGAGTTGGCCGTGGAGGATCTCCACGATGAGCTGGAAGAGACAGAGTCTAGGCTCACCAGAGCTAGAGCCTGCAAAGCCGAGATGAGCTAGCAGCAAGAGCAAATGAAGCAGTTCGTGTCGGTCATGGAGATCCTCGAAAATTACCTCAAACTCCGATTCCGCGAGCAACAGGGACAGATCGCTCACCTCCTGTCTTCTCAGACGACGCCTTCCGCGTTCTAAGAACAAAGCCTAAAACGTTCCTATGCCTATATCATGTTAAAGTGTTTTTTTTTTCTTTTTTTTTTTTTTAAGTGAAAAATGTACTATATAAAAGATTGTTGTAATGTTGACAATTAAGGATGCTCGATGTATTGTAAATCTTCATGCTACTATGCAATTTCATTTTCTTTTTCTTGTTTTTCTTGTTGAATTTCATTTGCGTTTGTCGTCTAGGAATTAGCAAAATTGATGAATTTTTGTCCTGAATCGAAATTATTTGGGCTTAGTTTAGGGGAAATTATTGTTAGTTTTATTAGATTTTGAGCATTACGGAGTTAGCAATTTTATGATCTTGTTGAAGGTGATGCTTGGTTTAGCTGCTAGCTTACTACTGTGGATAGTTGGAGTTTGTACTATGTGCTTAACCAATGTGTTGTTTCTTGTCACAACTAATTTAGGAGATGAATTCATGTGAAGTTTAGCTAGTGGTTTAGCTATTGCGTGTGACATTGATGAATTGTTTGTTGTAGACTTTGATGCAATGTCTATTTGTTATGGCTTTGTTATTACCTGAATGCTGCATCTGTTAGAAAAAGGAAAGAAAGGATGGGGAAGGGACGCGTGGAACAAGTGTTAGTAGTTCAATCTTTTTATATATGCACAGTATCTATCACATGGCACTAGTATTACACAAGTACCAATACAGTAGGGAGAAGACAGTAACCTGAACTATAAGCCTGTTCAGCTCTTGGAAACTTTTTGAAACAAAAGAAATTACCCAAGACAAATGTTTATGCTCTGTTTGGTTTACTTTGCTATTTCTAGTTTTTAGTTTATAGGTTTTGTGAAGAAAAAATTGAAAAAATTAAAATATGAAAAATTGAAAATAGCAAACAAAATTGAAAACAGCAAACAAAACAGGTCATTGATGTCCAAGTTCATTTTCTCTATTTTCTAGAAGAAGAATTTTCTTATTCCTTTGGTTGGAACCTTGCATTAATGTTTTGAATTGCTTTCTCATCTTCGATCTGCTTTGGTTGCCATTTTGTGGATATGAAAAATTTCTAGCCTAATCTGAAAGGCACATATATCCCCGCTTTGCATTCTTGCCCCTTCGCTTTTACCAAGTCAAAGTAGAATGTTGCCCAACCTTTTATTTGCCATCTCCTTTTTCTCTCCTTCCATTGATGGAAAGCCTTGCTGTGATGTTTAACATGCTTATTGTGCTGGAGGAGATGGCCTAATATAGAATAATACCATACTGTAGAAAAAAGGTAGTAAATATTCTGTCATTTTGAAGCAATTTGGAAAACATACTTGCCATTGCTCAGATGCCCACCTTAATCAATGCCTATGATGGTTGTGTTAGGTTTGTGTAATAGAAAAATGGCATGTGGCATGAAGTGAGCTGCAAGAGCTTTGTGAAAGCATGAATGGATTAATTAAGTTAATGAATTAATAGTTGTATTAAGTATTTTTATTTTTTATTTATTTATTTTATTTATTATTTATTTTTTCAGAATTCAATTAGTCCGAATTCAATTAAATGAATAATACTTTTTTTCAAGTTTTTATTGTTTTTATTTTTTTATTTTTTTTAGAATTTGGTTAATCCAAATTCAATGCAATGAACAGTACCTTTTTATTTTTTTTACTTTTTACTTCTTACTTTTTAATTTTGTTTTTTATTTATTTATTTTTCAGAATTCGATTAGTCCAAATTCAGTGCAATAAACAATACTTTTTCTTTTTAAAATTTAAAATTTTATTTTTTTATTTTTTTAATTTTATTTATTTTTTTTAGAATTTGGTTAATTTGAATTTAATTCAATGAACAGTACTTTTTTATTTTATTTTATTTTTTTTCATAATTCAATTAGGACATGGGATCCATGGTCATTTCATTTCTTTTTCATGCAAACCCTTTTTCTTTTCCCTTTCTTTGTCTCTCAATGGAAGGCACAGACACATATAATAACAAAGAGAGACATGGGGAGAGGGTAGGCAAACCCATAGATCAACGAATGATTGTGCTATCAATGATGACAACATCATGGTTTATGAGCCTTCATCAAACTTTTGTTCTTAGGTGAACTCACGAAGCAGAGACGACTATAAGGACAAATCAAATTATTTTCTTTCTTTCATAATATTTTCTTTTCGTTAAAACTTGGTTAATTCAATGAACAATATTTTTTTTCAATTTTTTTATTTTTTATTTCTTTATTTTTTTTAGAATTCAGTTAGTTCGAATTCAATTCAATGAACCATACTTTTTCTTTTTCCAATTTTTTTTCTTTTTTTTTTGAATTCATGTAATTTAATCCCTGTTACACCAATTAATAACACCCCCTCTGCAGACACATGTCACTCACTCATCTAACCACATCACATTGGGCACTAAAGGTATTGACCACCTTTGGTACCTGAGCACGACCCAACATACTTAGATTGCTTTGATTTACTTTGATAATGTGTCTAGTCATGTCATATTTAATCACCTCAAAAGACAGTTTACGATTAAAAAAAATGAAAAGCAAAGCTCTATATTGAGTTGTACCATGTTGCTCTGTTGCATTTATGTGGGATTGTAATTATCCATGAGTTTTATACAATTGATTAGTATGAAAGTAAATATACATTTCACCAAAAAAAAAAAAAAGAGAAGAAACTTCTTTTTGTTTCATTTTATGATAGTTTATGATTTCAGAACCTCAAAGGCTTGTTTAGCCGGAGAAAGATGTTATGAAATTTAGTTCTTTATAATCCCACGATCATCTATATTAAATCATTAAGAAAATTGGAAGACTAGATGTGGAAGTGTACCTGAATATCCATAGGAGTTTATTGGCATTTGGACATGTGATTATTAATCTTCCAAGTTGATATGTATCCTTCAGAGATGATGACTGTCTCTTTTCTAATGATGAGATGTCAGGAAAAGATGCATATGTATAACTTGGGGACCATAACATTTTATGATTGTATTAACTCTAGTTTTTAATTTATCCCATCATAAAATTAGTAACTAGGTAATATAATATCTACGTATAATAAACCCGTACTTAACAAGATGATTTAGACCCAATTAACTTGTCCTAATCATAGCATTTCAACTTAGGCCAAAACTTCATAGTAGTACACAATATAAAATTATGTATATATATATACATGTCCACATATTCTTACAATCTTCCACTTGGACATAAGTATATATACACAAAATGTATATCAAATTGTAACTTTATGAGCTTTAACTTTGCTACGATGATAAAAACATCTCCCAACAATCTCATCCATCAATTATGTCGATATAGGATCAAGGTGAATTTTGTTACAGCTATCATAACTAAATCCATCTATGGTCACATATATCAATACAATCAAATGACATAGATCAAGCAAGGATGTGTAATATGGAAATTATGTGTAATGTAATCTAGCATGTTTATTTCCAACTGGTCCAACCCTAGTCTTTATGACTTTACGAGATCGTATACAATACAAGTCAGAGTGAAAAACAAAGCCAAATACTTTATCTTTGTAGAGAATATCCATAAATTTAAGGTTTGTCTAAAACATATGAGCATCCAAATGCACACTTCCACTGACACAATATATCATATAAAATGATCTTACACCCATATGAGCAGTATGGTCATGAAAGACCTTGGGTGCTAGTCCCTTAATAAGTGGATCCACAACCATTGAGTTTATGCCTACTAGTAACTTGACAGGCACGTCGCCTTTTTTTTATTGGTGTTGGTTCGTGAAGATAAAAAGAAAAATATGGGGATAACTATTGAGTCGCTTTTTAAATTTTTGGAAATTACTATAATTAGAGCTAAATATTACATATGACAACTTTATTTCAATAAAATAAATATTTAAATATAACGTAACATGTCCAAAATAGACTACAAAGTAACATCTCCAAAATGACTATTTCATAATAATATCTGGTGGAGATAACTCTCATTGGTTCTTTTGCTATTTCTTATTTGGTGGAAGGAAGCTCCATTATTGGTTAACATTGTAAAAAAATAAAATATTTAATCCCTTAAGTCAGGTAAGATCTTATTTATTATGATATTTTAAATACTTTTTATATTAAAATTAAATTATGTCTAAATTAGATTAATGGAATTCACTTGGACCATGAACTTGGTTAAGATACATAAACCGGCTCTTGCTAACATAGTTACGGTATTAAGTGCTGCGTATTAGAAATTCTTAACATGTGACACCTTTCACGAAGTTGTATAACAATTTCATTTACCAAAGTCATTTCTGCCTCCCTGAAGTTCATATAATTGTTTTGAGTGTCCTCATAGTTCACTAGAAGATTAGAATTTCCTCCCTTTACATGAGCCAAATCCATTTATTTAATATGTATACCACTCAACTCCTCGGAGAATTTCAGAAAACATTTAGATATAAGAAGTAGCAATGATTTGGCAATCCAATAATTTCTGAAAAATGCTCCGACATCACACTCTAGATTATATATCATAACGTCCTACCCTATTTGATCTTTATCTTTATACTGCCTCTCATATTGGCTATCTAAGTACAAAATTTCTTCATTTTACGTACTTTGCACTTTGCAATATGTTTTGGTACAAATTTGACTCTCACATTTGTTTTTTCTTTTTGGTATGTTTCGTAATAGTTCATTTTAATTGAAGTGACAAAGTCCCTTGCCGCAGAACTATATGTTAACAGAGTCCAACAATTCTATGAAATATCAGTGGTAAGAAGAACTTGACTATATGCTGTACTTATTGAACTAACTGCAACATTTTAATCTTGGCAAATTCCAACTAAGCCAAAAAAGTTATACTCCATATCTTGTACCAGAATGAATTACGGTTCTATCAATTACGATGCCAGAAAACAAAAGAAACAATTCTTGAAACTAAACCAGTCGCGGAGAGTGCCCACTTCACTGTCACGGTGCCATGGAAGTTGGGAACTTTAGAAATGCCATCTACTGCCCTTAATATGCCAGAAAAAACCTTGCTTAGTGGAAAGTTAACACCTATATGGCACTCAGAATGAGAACTAAGAAAAATGTCTACTAATTATGTTATATACGCGCTGACAATAAGTGCACATAATTGGCATTAACTGTCTCAATGATAGTATGAGTTCTTATTCTAAAAAAGGGTTGCCAAAAAGTACACTTTAGCCAAGTCAAGCCAAGCTGAAGAAGCATCAGCTATGAATGCTATGGATCAGTCATAACTCATAATTCATAAAGTGCATTATCATATGAACCAGTATTACCATTGTTTATGGTAGAATTTAGCACTTATTTGTCAGTAACAAATATTTGACAAACTCCTTGTGTAGGAGGCCAAACTACTTTAAATTAGGCGTGATCAACAAACTTCAGGAGTTTGGATGACAGCCTTTGCTTTTCAAGATCTCAATTCGGGAAGCGAAAAGCTACTCCTCTTGGGTTCTTCACCAAAAGAATCGAGTGTCAAACTTGTTTTTTATTAATGAAGATGGAATGTTAAGTGATCGTGTGTTGTGTGTGTGTGTGTGTATGTGTAATGTTTGACGAATTGAGGAAGAAAAAGAAGAAATGCAGAATGCAAATTGATCGACAAACTGGAAATAAAGTACAGGAATTGTAAAGAAACTGAAAGGAAATCTAATCCTAGGAAAGCAAAAGAGAGTGTGTTAAGAACAATTACTCAGTGAACTCAAGACTCTGTTCTATCATTGGAGATGTGTTTGAGAGTGAATGTGTGAGTAAAAGTTCCAACCCTTTACAATGTACACAGAACTAATATTTATATATAGCCTAAGACTTTAGGATTTTGACACTTGTCTTCTGGCTGCCCTTGGATATTGTCCACGTGGCTTTGACATTTATTTTCTTTGTCATTTGCCCTCTATCACTACTTTGTCACATTCTTGTCAATGTTTTTGTCAATAACCATTGGTAACCGTCAATAATCGCCTTTTGACTAACACCTATGAAGCAATCATCCTGATAGTGTCTTCAACATCTTCAAAATTTTCTAAGCATTAAAGTGACAAACCATCAGTTCGACTTGTCAAACTTTGAATGTGATATTTGTCTAGCTTTCAATTACTCTATCCAAAATCTTCCAAAGGCTAGATGATAAACTTCAACTTTGACTTATCAAACTCTAAATAAAAGGATTGTCGATCTCGAATTGTCAAATTAGTTATTCAAATTGTCAACTCTTTTAGCCAAGTTGAATCTCTGACTAATCTTCAAACTTATCAAAGTCGAACATTAACTTGACAATCTGACACTTACTGAATTTGGTGCCAGCATGATGCCCCCCACAACTCTCACTTCAAAGAGTAATGACGTGGCTGTCGAACTCACTCAAATTAATCAGGCTCTGAAAATAAACTTGTAATATAGAGCAACCTGAATCGTTTCCCAAGGAATTCACAATGAACCAATTAAACTCGATTGAAAGTAACCAGCAAAGCAGCAGAGGGGTTGTTCAATTTCAATAGCAACAAATAACAGATAAAAGATAAAAATGAAATTAACAATTTAAAAGCAACCAACCCAGACTTGAGTTCCTAAAAATCCATCATTGGACCACTGAATTCGTGGTTGATCCTAAGCAAATCGGAATCCCTGCATTCAATTAGAAAAACGAAACTACTAGATGATCACCTAGCATTTTATCAGAAACTCGGCGTGTTCACTCATTCAACGTACAGTGCGCACTTAAACCCGTTTTGATTTTAAGCCCTTTCGATTAATTAACCTAAATGTTAAATCTAACATTCAACACCTCTTCCCTTAAGTTATCCAGAATTGAAATACAAAAGGGAAAAGAAAGAACGAACTCAATATGAGGCCTCTGGAACAACGGAACTCAATTCGTGGGTTGGTCCTTTAGCTCCTTAGCCAACCATGGCAGAAATGAAAAACCAAAAAAAATAATGAAGAACTTGAACAGTGCGAAAATTTCAGATAGAATAAGAGTTGGAATATGAGAAATCCCCAAAACACAGCACACCCCCCTCTTCCTGTTTTCCGCTCTTAATAAAACAAAATAAAATAAAACGGTAGTCTCTCTGTTTTCCCACTCCTAAAATAAAATAAAATAAAATAAAATAAACCGGTTCAAAGGACAAAAACCGGTCCAAGCAAAAACCGAAACTATGGTTTTGGTCCCATGCAACTCTGCTTCAGCATTTCATGGATCGCTTTGTCAATTTGGCCTTTAATCGGGCACCTGAAACAAAAGTTATGATTAATTCCACTTAAAAGCCCAAAATCCAATTTAGACCGGAAACCAATAGTTAAACACTAAATAACCCCGAAATCATTATTCAATTGCAAAAATAAAGTGATAAAAAAAATCAATTATCAAGTAACTCTGTCGATAAGAAATTGAAGAGTTGTTATTTAAATTTTAAATGAATTATCTTCACCAATTGAAATATCTTTAAAGATAATTAATGAGGCACTTTAATCGGAACCGCTACATTATTTGGATCACCTCGTGCATTATGGGCCCGATTTCCAAGCTTGTCAATTTTATCTCAGCCCATTGAGAAGGCCATAAATATCACCAAGCTTCATCCTTTTCGCGCTTATTTCCCGAAGCTACCACTGTTCATCTTCCTTTCCTTCTTCCAGAACTTTTGAAATCCCTATTTTTTCTTTGCATTTTCCTTGATTTTTTTTTCTTGCATCCTCATGGCTTCCCTGTCCAAGTTCATTTCTTCCAAAGGCACTGCCTTAACTGGATCATCTCTAAATGATCCCGAAAACTCTCAACTGGTGGCATCAATTCAAGAACCAATCATTGATCAAGAAGAGGGCTTTGCTATGAGCCCTAATTCGAAGAACTCCCCCAAACTCACTTCCTAAGTACTTCTTCCCTTTTCCATAGGTACCGGCACTTATGCTTATATCGGTCCCATGTTGACTACTAAGCAGGCTAGTAAGATTGGTACCCATTATCTTTCCTCTAGACCACAAGAAATTTTGGCTAGTCATTCTCATGTTTACTGTAGATACTTTGATTCTAATGTTAGGTTGTTTAGAATTCAACCTAAGAACTCCATGCCCTTTCTCGATTAGCTCTGAAGGATGGAGAAAGTGAAAACTTCTTTCTGGAGAAGTCTAGGCATTTTTTATATTCTTCAGCTATCCAAGTACCCCATTAAATTCAATAATAGTATGTTAGGGCCTATTATTTATTTTTGGAACTAGACCATGAACTCCTTTCATTTTCCTTGTGGCATGATTGGTCCTAGTTTATTTGAAGTAGTTGCAATCACGGGTATTCGACCCACATGGATCAACATACTTCCAGATATGGAACCTCGAGATCCATCTAAATATTCTTTACATTTTTCCGATATGTCTTACACATTTTTTGTCAAGAACAACAAGGGGACCGGCCCTGTAAGCGACAGTGAACATGTCACTTTTCTATATTACTGGTTAAACTCGATTGTCTTTTGTTCTCGAAGTGTAAAAATGCAAGCCATGTATTTTCCACTGGCAATGCTGCTATATCAAGGCAATAAACTTTGTCTTGCTAAACTTCTCTTGGTACATCTTTATGACAAACTTCATTATTTTGTCACAAAAGTTGGCAATAATGAATCTCTTAATCCTGGAGGTCCAATATGGTTGCTTCAACTTTGGTTGAATGCTATTTTCGAACCCCAACTGAACTTTTCACCACCAGCAATCATCCATCGAGGTTGTGAAGGTCCTCGACTCTGTTTCTTACTCTGCACAAAGCCTAAAGAATCCAAATCTTTCAATGAGTTTTGGCATTTTTTTCAACAACTGCATGAAATCTCTTTCACTGGTTCTGATAAATTGAATTTAACTCCCATTGCTACTCGACGTCTTGGCCCACCATGGTTCATTCATCCCATGATTAGAGATACTGAAGTAGGGCAGAATCGAAGTGATGACATTTGGTCAAACTTCCTATGTGTACAAGTGATGCCTGGATCGAATGCTTTAGGGGTTGTCTTGCATGCTCCCAATTTTCTGGTGCAACAATTTGGATTCTCTCAAGCCATTCCAGAACCCTTGACTCTTGACCCCACAGAACAACTTTGTCAGTTTGAAGTTTCATCTTTGGAGGAGCTAAATTACTGGTTATCTGAAAATAATTCGAGGAGAGAAGTTTACTCCTCAATGGCTGTCGAACCTAGCTCTTTTCCAACCATATCATTTGTCACTTGGTGGCGTGAATATTATGACACTGTTCATGTCAATTTGCAAACCATCAAACAACGCATTCTGACTCATTCTTCTGGTGCCTTGCGACAAGGTCAAGAAGATGAAGCCGAACTAGGTATCATTTTCATTCATATCTTTTGTTTTGAATTATCATAAATATTTGACTAATCGAGCCGTTCTTGTAGAAGACGATGATGCAAGTCTTCCGAGTTGAAAACGTAAAGCCCTACTCTTGAGCCCAGATGGCCAAAGACAAAAAATGCATCGACCAAGACTGGAAACTCTAAAAAGGAGAAAGCTATCAAAGCTTCCAAAACTTCAAAAGTAACTAGATCAATGCTTCCTTCCAGATCATCAACTCCTTCCTATACGTTGTCTGACAAAGTAAGTCATATATATTTTAGTATATATATTTTGTTAACACATCTAACCCTTGATTGTTTAATACTTAGTCTGCTACTGCTCGATAAGGCGATTCTCCCTCAGTCAAGGGTCGAACTCATGACCTGGTAGATGTTGATAATGACGAGATGGTGACTCATCCAACTCTCCTAATCTCCACAAGGTATCTTTAATTATACTATTGTCAAGACATTGATTACGTCTTTTGTATTAAAGTTTATATATGTTTTCTTTGACAACGTGCTCATTCTGGACTGGATACAACAATTAATCCAGACGAAACTATGAGTGAAGCTGTAATGGATAAGGGAAACTTATCTGTCGAAGATTATAATGTTGATGACATTGTCAACCCTTCTTCCGTCGATCATCGGGCCAGTCATGAGCCCGTGTCAACTTCTATTCCTATGGAGACCCTTGCTGAAAAAGTTACTGTCGAAGCTACTGTGCCTCTTACCATTATTCTTGCTTCTCCAGTTCAGGATAACAATGACAATGAAGATGATGATGAAGAATTCGACATGGGGTTCCTTAATACCCTCAATAAAGCTTTGTCTGATTCTCTCATTATGAAAGAAACTACATCCATTTCTGAAGCTATGAGTGTCCAGAATGTTACATCGAATACTGAACTATTGAAGAGTCCTACTCACACTTCGAACATTCAACCTGCCACTGATCTTCCAATCGACCAACTGTAAGCTATTCTTAGCTTGCTTAACCACCCTTTCGAGGCGTTGGTTATGGATGGTGACTTAAAACAGAAACTTCTTGAAGTTGCTTCGACCTTGTCTCATACCTCTTTGCCAGAACCACCCCTTCATTTGGTTAGTTCTTTACAAAATTTCATTACCCAATCTTTTGATTCTGTTGCAATGATATAGAGTATGACTAAGCAAAGGCAAAAAGGCTTAGAGAATATCAACCTGATCCGCAAAAATACAGAGAGGACAAATAGTCAAAAGACCATGATTGTTGACAGCTTACAACAAGGCGAAATTCGTGAAAAGGCTTTAACTGAAGAGATCTAACATCTTCAAGCTCGAATTCAAGAATTGTTAGTCAAGAAAGATAACCTTGTCAAGGTCTTGGCAACAGGCAAACAACATGTTAGCATATTTGACAAGAAACTTGAAAAATTGTCAAAAGAAGAAAACGTGGCGAATGAACAACTTGTAAAAATTAATTCAGATCTCGAGAAAGTAGAATCAAGTAAAGAAACAGCTTTGCAAGTACAACAAGATCTGAAGTTGAAACTTCGCAGTCTTCTTCCTTAGCCCTTTACATGGTTGTTTGCTCGTTGCATCAAGCTTTATTTTGATTTGTGAATTTAACAATTCCTTGCTTGGTTGAGTTTTATTTTCTTAGTTAATATGACAATCTTGTTCTTTCGAATTTGCTTTTCTTCGGATTATTTTGACAAATGCATGCTTGGTCAAGCTTATATACTGCCTTATTATTTGTGACTAGTATATGCATATTGTCAATTGTCAATTGTTTATTTTAACTTGATACATTACTGGATTGTATGCTTTTAAATATTTGCCATTGATTGGTGCTATTCTTTGTCCGGTATCAACATCGACTAGGCTACAAGCATTACCAGAAAATACTTTGTCAACTCGAAAAGGTCCTTCCCAACTTGGAGACCATTTTCCAAATATTATTGATTTCCTTTCAAATGGCAATATAGCTTTCCAAACTAAGTTTCCAATGTCGAAACTTTTAATTTTTACAAGACGATTATAAAATTTTGCCATGATTTCTTTTTGTCACATCATATTTTCTAATGCAACAATAATCGTCAATGGGTAATTCATTTTGTTTCAACACCCTTATGGATTGTAACTTAATTTCGACAGGAAGGACTGCGTCATGTCCATAAACAAGTTTATAGGGGCTTGTCCCTGTTGAACCTTTAGGTGAGTTGCAATATGCCCATAAAATTTGCTTAAGTGTGTTATGCCAATTCCGAGGTTGTCGACCAATGTGCCTTTTAATTAAAGCAATAATAATTTTGTTTACAGCTTCGACTTGACCATTAGCTTGCACATAATAAGGAGTCAAAATGATCATTTTAATTGACCTCGTATTAGCATATTCAAGCACCTTTCGACCTATGATCATTGTTCCTTGGTCTGTGGTTAAAGTTTTAGGAATTCCAAAACGATAAATGATTCTCTCTTTAATAAAATCAATTATTTCGTTTTCGGTCACATCTTTTAATGTAATGCTTTGACCCATTTAGTAAAATAATCGACAACGACCAAAATAAACTTATGACCCTTCGACGAAGGAGGGAAGATTTGACCAATAAGATCTAGTGCCCATCCTCTAAATGGCCATGGTTTGACAATGGCATGTAACTCTGATGCTGGCACATGCTATATATTGCCATGTTTTTGACAAACTTGACAAGATTTAGCATATTCCATGCAATCCTTGGCCATTGTTGGCCAAAATAATTGTCAATGAAGGGACCATCTCATCTTTTATTATGCTTGATGGGCACCACAGATCCCTTCATGAAAGCAATATATGCTTCAGATTCCCCTAAACAGGATAATAAATCGCCTTCGACACCTTTTCTGAATAAAATATCACCAAGAATCACATAATTCAAATCTTGATACTTTAATTTCCAATCGACACTTTGACTTGGATTATTTAAATATTCAACAATTGGCTTTCTCCAGTTACTATCATCTAAATGATCAATGACAAACACTTTTCGTTCGTCGAAGGGGACTAGGATTTGCTCAATTGTGATAAATGATTCTATAGTCGACGGCCTTATTTTGTATCTATAAGCTATCTGGGCAAGTTCATTCGCCTCAGAATATAAGTCTTGAGACACATGTCGAAGTATAATAATGTCAAATTCATATAAAAATATTGCAGTTGTCGCAAAATATTTGAATAAAGTTTGACTAATACACTTGAACTCTCTTGACAACTGTTTTATGACTAACTGAGAGTCACCAATCACTTCAACATTTTTTATCCCTTTTGCTAACAACATGTTGAGACCAATAATTAAGGCTTCATATTCAACCTTATTATTCAAGCATGGGAACTTAAGTTCAAACATGAACTTAGTGGGAATATGATTTGGAGAAACCAATATTACACCAATCCTAGAAACCTCGACAATGCTTTGAACCATCGAAATATAATTTCCAAGAAGCTATACCCACATAATTCACAATTGACTTGTCTAATTCATCACAAGGATGATTGACCAAAAAATCAGCCAATATTTGCCCTTTGATAGCTTTGGTTGGTACGTATTTAATTATGAATTCAGTCAAAGCAAGCATCCATTTACCGATTCAACCATGCAAAATGGGATAGGACTACATAATTTTATTATATCGGCTTTGGAAATTACATAGATTTCTCTTGAAATCAAGTAACATTTGAGTTTGGTACAGGCGAAGTACAGTGACAAACATAATTTTTCTAGAGGACTATATCTAGATTCGACATCTGTCAAAACTCTACTAAGGTAGTATATAACTTGCTCATTGCCACTATCGTCTTCTTATGCTAGCATACTTCCAATGGTTGCTTGAGAAGCAGCAATGTAGAGTTTGACAGGTCTGCCATCTTTTGGCGACGTCATCACATGGGTATTTGTCAAACATTGTTTGATCATGTCAAATGCCTTCTGATGGTCATCTGTACGGACGAAATCCTCTTTTTTCTTGAGCTTGACCAAATTGTCACATCAAATTCACTTTCCACAAAAAAAATTGTAATTGTTTCTTGTTTCTTAGGGATGAAGCTTCCAATATTGCCTTAGCTTTATTTTGGTTGATGGTAATTCCTCTTTACTGGACTAGAAAACCTAAGAAATTTCCTGGCTGTTCGAATGAATTTTGCTTTGAGCAACCTCTCGATTTCTTCTTTAATTTTGGTCATTACCTCTGGTGCAAATCGTCGAGGTGCTTGTTTGATAGGTCAGCTATTAAGTCTCAAGGGCAATCTATGTTCAACTAGTCAATGACTAAGTTTAGGCATTTCATCATACTCCCATGCGAAACAGTCCCTGAATTCCTTGAGCAATTCGACCAATTCTTCTTTGAAATCTTTTGGCAGCAATTGGCTTATGTATGTTGGTCTTGCTTCACCATCTTTGCCTAGGTTGATTTCTTCAAGAGGGTCCTACACTTCATAATTCTTTTTTATACTCTTAAGGTTGTCAAATAAAATAGAAGTGTTCTCAAATCCTAAAGGTTCAAAGTCATAAATACAATCTAATAATGCACTATCAGAAGTGCATGCAAATTGTTCGACCATATAGGCCGACAAATGAGCCATCTGGCTTAGCAAATCCATAAATTAATCTAAGTTTGGGACCGTTTCAACCTCGTTCCTGGGTATTAATTTTAAGCCTTCATTTCCAAGGATGCACTTATCAATTTTCTTTGGGTCGAGCTCTGCTTCGACCTCCAAAGGCTTGATCTTTTTGTTGTAAATTTTGAAATCCACATGCAGCTGCTCGACGTAAAAAAAAACTGTTGTCAGCTCCAAGTAACTTCCTCGATGCCTCCTTCTGGATTCCAAAGTATGAGCTTCTGATGTAGTGTTGATGGAACAGCTCCTACCCCATGAATCCAGTGGCGTCCGAGCAAGGCATTATAACTTGCTCTGGATGGGACAACGATGAATGTTGTTTTTCGACTTATGCTTCCCACTTTGACATCTAACATTACAATGCCTTTAGCAGTAGAAGACTTCCCATTATAATTAGTTACAGCCACATTGGTTTTCACTAGATCTTTGACATTTTTGCCAAATTTGACCAGCATACATTTTGGCATCAAATTGATAGCTGCTCTTTCATCAATCAGCACTCGATTGATTGTCTTTCCTTCGATTGTCGCCTTAATGTGCAAAGGCCTTAGGTGAGCTTTAGTCATTTCGTCAGGCTTCTCAAAAACTCCATCACTGCAAAGTCTTCATAGACAAAGACATACTCATCTCCTATAATAACATCATTACAGTCATCTTCCATTCAAACGTATGATCCCTCGATGGCATACTCTGCAGACAAAATATAAACAACTCCAACCAAATTTGTGTTAAAAATGGTATGTAAGTCATCATCAAAACCAGTTTCAAAATTACTTGTCAACAAATCTTCCTCGGTAAATGGGTGGTATTCTGGCACTACTCTACCACCTCGATCAATTTTTGATAATGGATGATACTCTGGGATCATCTTGTCATTTTGACTAGTCTCAGAATGTGCAATTGGTACTTCTTGTGTTTAATGCTTCTTAGTGACTTTAGACACATGATTCAGAAGATTTGATGGTATGGACTTTCGGTCTTGTACCACATCTTTTAAAGTGACAAAACCTCTGCCCTTAGAGGACTTCGACTTGCTTACTTGAAAGCTGGCTCGACTTTTATTTTTCCTTTTGTCAACCCTTCTCCAAACGTAAGGATTTGAATTCATCGTTCATCCTTGATTGTACCTCTTTCTTGGTCTTCTCTTCTTTCTTGAAGATGAAGCTTCATCGTCATGGTGGACGTTCTTGACCCATTGGTTTTGAACAACCCTGGCAAGAGGAACATGAGTTTGACTTGGCATGTTGTTGGGCTTTCCATCCATCATTATGACAATTTTCATCTTTTGGTTAACATGT
Source organism: Dalbergia cultrata (assembly GCA_031216105.1). Classification (NCBI taxonomy): domain Eukaryota; kingdom Viridiplantae; phylum Streptophyta; class Magnoliopsida; order Fabales; family Fabaceae; genus Dalbergia; species Dalbergia cultrata. Next base: position 36,788,170 of record CM062352.1, read on the forward strand.
CCTGTTCCAAGTTTAAAAAACTTAGGATCAAAAGAACCGAAATCGAATTTAGACTTACCTACCACTTTTCTTTTCAGTTCCAGGTTTTGTTTTTCCTTTTCAGCAATCATCTTTTCAATCTTTTGCTTCTCATATGTCACAACTACAGTAGGGTTGAATACAGCACTGCACTTTGGACAGAGAGAAACATCTTGACTGCTATTCTTTTGCTTAATCAGAAATGTCAAAAGATCTTCCCCTGCTTTTAGGTAGATTATTTGTTCGACAACTTTGAAAAAATCAAGCTCATAGTCACATCGAAACTTCTTTTCGGCTTTGAGGTTTGACATCCCTAATCCACCAACATTGATGTCGAGCAAAGTCGGCTCGACAAAGCTTGAATTGACTTGAAAAAGGTTAGTATCCTTTTTCATGGTCTTTTCTTTCCCTTTGAACATTAAATGTCCTTCATCAATTACTTTCTGGATCAAATCCCTGAAACGAACACAACCGTTAGTAGCATGTCCAGTCGATTGATGAAATTTACAAAATTTTTGTCCTTTTAATTCTGAAATTGAAGGGATTTTATTTCCCTCAGGAAGAATTATTTGTTTATCTTTTAGAAGTATGTCAAATATTTGGTCAGCCTTAGTATTTTTAAAAGAATAAATTTTTGATGATGGCATTTTCTCTTTGTTTCTAGCATGTCTCAAAGACTGACAAACATAAGTTGGCCCTGATTTCAATTCAGGCACGTTAACTTCATCACCACTGCCTTCGACCTCATCATCAGATTGGTCTACTTTGACATAGGCTACTTTTTCACGAAAAGTGTTTTCTTCCTCATTCTCTCTTTTTCTCTTTTTAATTGTTCGATTTGATGCACTTTTCTACCAATTGGCCTAGGTCTATGAATTGAATATTGATGAGTTTCTTCCTAATATCATAATCTAGACCATTGATAGCCATTTTGACAATCTCATATTCTGGCACAGGAGTAAAACACCTATTTCTAGCATTCCTAAATCTGGCCAGATAGTCATTGACAGTTTCCCCCGTGAAACGTCGAATAATGAATAAATCAGTTAAGCTAATTTTAGTTTCACCTCGAAAAAACTTGTTATGAAAATTGCTTTCTAATTGAGCCTATGTCAAAACAGAATTGGATCTCAAATTTGAAAACCATGTGAAAGCATTTTTTGTCAATGAGGAAGGGAAGAAATGCATTTTTAAATGTTCATGAGATGCTATTTCCCCCATTTCTATAATATATCGAGCAATATGCTCAATTTTTTATTCCCCATTCTCTCCAGAGAATTTTGTCAAAGACTTAGGAATTTTCTAACCTCTAGGCACCTTGGCCTATTGAATGTAGTTTGGAAATACAAATATAAAAAAAGGTTGGTTAGCAAAGCCAACATTAAAGCCGAATCTATTTAAGAAAGTTTCGACGGCACGCGCGATGTTTTGATTTTGTTGAATATTATGAATTTGGCGCGCATTATGATGTTGATGCTAATGATGCCCCCCTATATTTTGTTGTTTAATGTAACCGCCCCTATTTTCTGCTAGAGTAAAAATGATTGAAATGCCCTTGAGGTCATTTTTAGCCCGGAACTCGAGGATAGCCGACCCAGAAGTCCTCGAGGGGCTAACTCAATGTTTAAAGAGGATTAGTTGACTTGTGTACCTTTCCAGGATCGAAAATCTCATTTTCTGAGATTTCAGGTCAAAATGATCAAAATACCCCTATTGTGTTTGACACGGGTACAAGCGCTGGATGGACCCGAAACTTCTGCAGATGGTTTTAAAAGGTGTTTTTATGTATTCTGTGACCTCAGTTGTAGTCCCGGTGGTCTCGGGCAATTTTTGTGCAAAATTATGATTTTGCCCCTAATTTAGTTTTTTTGAGCTTAATCACGTGATTAAGTAAACCTAAGCAATATTAGGCTCTAATCAAAGAATAATTAATTTTTGTAATTAATCTAGAGTCAAAATAATTTATTAGAGCTAATTAGAACCTAAGATTGCTTAATTTAAACTCAAATCTCATTTTAAATTCAAGATTTCTAGTCATGAGATCTTGAATAGTATTTTCTCTTTCTAATTCCTTAAATCATGGAATTGTGTCTACATAGTTTATTCATAAAATGAATTTTAAACCCTCTAAATGTGTATGAGCACTCCTTAATCATGTTATAAAATTTCTAATCACATTCTTAGTTACCTAAACACATATTTAGCAATTCCTAATCTTGCACCTAATCTAATACACACCTAAATACACCTCTAAACCATCATTAAACAAAAGAAACCTCTCTTCCTCTCTTCTAGAAGCACACAGCCACTCCTCCTCCCATGCCTCAAATTTTTGAAATTCAAATGCAATTTCAAGTCCATGACAAGCCTTACTTAGCCCATACTTTGCACCATGCTTACTATGCTTTCATCCATAACTTGTATAACACATTGGAAGAGATATTTTCTCTTCTCCTATGCCCCAAAGTCTATGGCCAAGCTTCCCCTTGGTGAGCCTTCATTGTTTTGATTTTCTATAAATAGGTGCCTTAGATGAACTTGTGTCACTTTTGATCATTTGGTAAGTTTGAGCATTTTTAACATTCTTGTGAGTTCCTTCCTTTTTCTCTCAAGAATTCTAAGAGCTTTTGTTCTTCATCTTCATCTTCTTCATTGACTCTTTGAATCATCATCTCATAACCTCAAATCACCATATCGCAACCTTGAATCATCCTTAAACACTCAAACTCTCATCCTCAAACACAAACACATCCAAAACACGTCTTCTTTCCTTTTTCCTCTTGGTGGCCGAAGCTTCATCATCCATTAAGGAGCAGTTTTTCCTTCTATTCTCACCTCAAAGATCAAGCCTTTGACTTCACACTTGGTAGGGAGTTGCTTTCAAGTTTTGTTTTTACTAAAAAATGTGATTTTCTCAAGGTTACTCTTGGTTTCTTTTTTTAGCTTTTTCTTGCTTTTCCTTTCTTCTCAGTTCGGCCTCAAGGCCTCATTTTGTTCATGATAGCTTGATGATGAGTATTTCTAGAGGATGACTTGTGTTCATCTCAAAGAAACCTCTAAAGATTGAGTTTTTCCTTTCTTAGCACTTTATCTATATTACTTAGCTCACATGGTTTTTCAACTTAAGAAAAAATTAATCTAAGGTTTTCAAAAAGCCCAAACCTACCCTTGTCAACCTTAAAGTTGGCCGACACGTTCTAGAGATTTTCTCTAGATAGGGGTTTTGAGTACTTAATAAAGAACATGACATAGTTTCATTCTCTTTTCCTTTCCCTGTTTGTTTTCGGTTCTTGTTCCTTTTCTTTCATGCTTTCAATTTTTGTTTCCTTTTCTGTATGATTTTGTTATCTTTGAGTTTATTTCCTTGAAGCTTGATGATGATGTTCAAGAACCATATAGTTTTCTTTGAAAGCTTGGTTCAAGAGCTCTAAAGCTTACTTTGTTTATTAGAGATAAATATTGGGTTGGGTTTATGTTCCTCTAAAGTCTTGTGTGAGCTCTAATGATACATATTATGATGAACTAGCATTCATGTTTAAATTATGCTTGCATATTTATTTTTCTATGTCATCACTAAACTTTCAAGAATAAATAATGGAACTTGCATTATCATATCTAACTTCAAGCTTTGTATTTCATGTTTACTTTTCAAGTCATCACTTAAACTTGAAGATAAAAATGAGTTGCATCACATATTTATTTTATGCCTTCACTTTATTTTCTAACAAAGATAAAATGAAATGCATAGCCTGTTTATTTTCTTGTCATCACCTAATTAAATTGGAGCTCAAAGACTTGCCCATTGTTATCTCAAACAAAGTTGGAAATATCTATGTTTTGTTCTTTGATTTCGGCTTTGTGATGATATTGGGTCTTAGGATAGGATCCATCTAGTTACAAGTACTAAAAACTTATGTTTCATAATTTTTCTAAGTTTAGATAAGCTCAAGAGATGATTTGAACAAAGTTTTATGATTTTAAATCCTCTTGAGATTTATTTGAAATAGCTACTGCCCTCATGAGTTTTATAATGGTTTTGATGAAATAAATTGTTTCCAAGAGAGTTTTGAAAGTTTTAAAAAGGTTCCAAGATAAACTAGTAATTAATGTGCTTTAGAAATGATGTTTTATGCATTGTTTGATGGAGATGTTTTCGGTTCTATTTGGTTGGTATGCTCACTATATGATGCTGTTTTGATGATGATAAAATGAGTATGATCATGTATAATTAATGCTAAAATTCATTTGGGAAAGTTAAGATAAGTTAGTAACTAGAAAAGAATTAATTTGAGACTTTTAGATCCCTTAGAAATGTAATTTTCTGGATTCTGTCTAGCAAGGTTTACAATTAGAAATCATGGTTTATAATTAGTTTAAATGTGTATGAAGTACTCATAATTGGTTTAGGAATTGATCTTGATGCTTTAGAAACAAACTGAACTTAGAAAGGGTCAAAGTTGTGACTCCTAGGTACCCGTAAAGTGTAAATTATGGATTCTGCACTCTTGAGGTTTAGAATTGTTTATGATCATAGAATTGAGTGAGGAATACTTAGATATGAGCCTATAGGTACCCGAGAGTTTAAGTTGTGATGATAGACAACTTAGATTTCAAGTTAAAGGACCTTAAGGGTCAAAGCATAAGACATTAAGAGACTTTGATGTTTTAAGTTTGATAATGCAAGTATGATGTGTTGATGCATATGCTTTGATGATGCATAAGCTATGATCAAGTGTTTTATTGAGATGTTAAGTCTATCCTGAGTATGAAAGATGAATGAGAAATGTGTATGTGTTATAGACTTGTGGCATAAAGTTGGTTTGAAGGAAATTCGGTGTACTGGTAGTTTGTCTTTGAATTTCGATAAAACCTAAAGGATTTGAGAATGTTTTTGAAGTATCATATGAGATTAAAACCCTGGGTGACATCGGTTTGGCCGAGCACTCCCAGGAGATTTTTATGTGACAAAGCACTGAGACGTGCTTTCCTGGGTGACACCGGTTCGGCCGAGCACCCCCAAGAAAGACAAATCCTGAGGGTATGAGTAGATGCAGCATACCAAAGCAGAAAAATTGCTGTGGCTAGATGCCCACAAAGCGTTTCAAAGAGGGTATATCCTAAGAGAGGTGATCACTAAGCACCCTAACTCGTACTCGAGGAGTTAGGATTATTTTATTATGTTTCGCTTATTTAGATAATAAGCAAGAGCTAGTTACGACTAGCTAAGGTATGAGCTCATAACCTAGATGTTTTATGGTGGCCCTATAGTGCTATAGTATGATGATTTATGTCACAAAGTTGAGGAAAGTTTCACATGAAATATTTATAACCACTTTATGCCACTTGAATGCTTCTTGATGTTGTGATTTGTTAAGTACTTGCTTCAAGTATTGCCATGTATTCATGCTTTGATATGTTGCATTCATGACATTAAGATGCATTCTACAAGGAATGAACCTTGGATAAGTTAGTTTTATAAAAGCTAAGAATGAATCTTATATGCACGTACACCTTTTGTAAATAAACCCAAGGTTCCTGAGGATGTGAATGATGTAACCTTAGATAGGAGATCCCTATTAAGATTCTTTAGTAAGATTCTCACTCCTTTCTTTTCTTTCTTTCTTTCCCGTCACATCTTTAGAGCTCGATGGTGACGTTTGTGGTTTTTATTGACACCCCGACTTGGGAGGTGCACTTTGATCCAGAGCACGGGTCATATCATTTTGAGGGACGCTGTGTTGTTCACGTCTTTATGTTCATCGGACGTCCCTTCGTACATCCTGTACAGAGCTACCGCTTCTCTCCCATGTCTCCCTATGATGATGCTATGGTTTTTGAGCGCGCTCGGACATGTGACGAGAGGATTCTTCAGACGTATACCGGAGGTTCGGCCACCCGCGAATTCCAAGACTACATGCCCCGATCTCCCGGTTCAGAGGACGACCCATCAGAGGATCCACCAATGCACATGTATAGCGAGAGCTTCGCCCCCACTCCTCAGTTCGTGAAGAGGAGAGCGAGGAGACAGTTACACAGCTGAGGTTGGCTAGGCGGGCCGAGATGTGCCCCCGCCAAGGAGCACATGATCAGCCACTACGCTTACCGACTCTTGCTGCCCTACGTCCGTGGATCGGTTTCATCCTGCCATACCCCGGGTTCCAGTAGTAGCTGTTATAGGGGAGGTCTAGTGCACGCACTCACTCATAGATAGGATAAACTTTCTTTTGTCGTGAGGTTATCCACTTTAGGTGCACTAGGGTAGGAGATTTTATTTACGCCTTTCATGTATTTTCGCTTATGTTGTATTTCTGTTTCCTTATATCTCAAGCTCAGCTCGATTCTGTAAAGGCGTGACTCTATGTACTCCTAATTATGTTATTAATGGAATGTTTCCTTGTTGAATGTTTCTTTGTTGAGTTGATTGTTCTATGCCTTTATATAGCTGATCATGTTGTGATTTATCTTCCCGTATCTCGATGCACGCGGCTCTCACTTTGTTTTATGTTTCAAAAAAAAAATTTACTCATAATTTTCGCTAAGTATTTTAATAAAAGAATGAGACTAAGAAGTAATAACCTAATGATTAACCTAATGTGTTCTAGAGTATTGGGTTAAAAATTAGGGTGTTACATTTAACCCTTTAAACTTCGTTGTCAGCATCTTGTCCTTGACGAACTAGATTGACAGTTGGATCTACATGATTATTTTGGGTTGATTATTAATTTCATCATAGGGATCATTTGGACTGTCATCCAAAGTGATGGCTTGGGGGCATTCATCCCATTTGTCGAGCAAGTTGCTAGAATATGTATTATTTGTCTCAATCAAAGGCGTCAATACTGTTGCCATTTGTTGAGTTAACATATTGACAAAATTATGATGACTCTCATCAATTTGTTATCTAAACACAGCCATTGAGTCGACCGTATTTGTAGGAGTCCCTGTTACACCTGTTCTGGGTATGTCTAGGAAAATTGGACCTGTGTTTGGTTGTCTTGTAGTGGTTGGGTTTGTCAATGACAAATTCCCACTCCGACCACAGAAGGGCCCATCAATAGAGGGTTGACAAAACCAAACTGTGGTAAATGTGTACCAAATTGAACTTAACATGAATAGCATAGTCTAATTCTGAAATAGAGGATTAAGCAAGTACACATTATTAAATACACCACTTTTACCAACATTTGACGAATTCCCCATGTTTGGTGGATTTCCTATGTTTGACAATGTGGAAGGTATATACCCTGGGGTACATATCCTGGAGGAAGGCCATATGGAGGCCACATTGTAGTGGTAATAGTCACATTTTTTTGTGGCATACTTTCACTTGTCTGACCAACTAGAGTCAAGATAGGCTCCAAAGTATGAGGGGGGGTTATTTTCTCCTTTATTTCATACATCTTTTGATGAGGATGATGCTCTTGACATATTTGACACAATAGTGCCACTACGCAAGTGCATACACTTCGTTTGACATGATTTTATTTCTTTTCAACCAGTGTGTCCCACCAGGCATGCCAATTTGTTTATGGCAGAATTTAGCACTTATTTGTCAACAACAAATAATTGACAAACTCCTTGTGCAGGAGGCCAAATTGCTCTAAACTAGGCATAATCGACAAACTTCAGGGGTTTAGATGATAGCCTTTACTTTTCAAGATCTCGATTCGGGGAGCCAAAAGCTACTTCTTTTGGGTTCTTCACCAAAAGAATTAAGTGTCAAACTTGTTTTTTATGAATGAAGATGGAATGTTAAGTGATCGTGTGTTGTGTGTGTGTGTGTGTGTAATGTTTGACGAATTAAAGAAGAAGAAGAAGACATGCAGAATGCAAATTGATTGACAAACTGAAAATAAAGTACAGGAATTGTAAAGAAACTGAAAGGAAATCTAATCCTAGGAAAGCAAAAGAGAGTGGGTTAAGAACAATTACTCAGCGAACTCAGGACTCTGTTCTATCATTGGAGACGTGTTTGAGATTGAGTGTATGAGGAAAAATTCCAACCCTTTACAATGTACATAGAACTAGTATTTATAGATAGCCTAAGACTCTAGGATTTTGACACTTGTCTTCTGGCTGCCCTTGGATGTTGTCCACGTGGCTTTAACAATTATTTTCTTTGTCATTTGCCCTCTGCCACTACTTTGTCACATTCTTGTCAATGTTTCTGTCAATAACTGCTGGTAACCATCAATAACCACCTTTTAACTAACACCTAAGAAGCAATCATCCTGAGAGAGAGTGTCTTCAACATCTTCAAAATTTTCTAAGTATTAAAGTGACAAACCATCAGTTTGACTTGTCGAACTTTGAATGTGATATTTGTCTAGCTTTCAATTACTCTATCCAAAATCTTCCAAAGCCTAGATGACAAACTTCAACTTCGACTTATCAAACTCTAAATGAAAGGATTGTTGATCTCGAATTGTCAAATTAGTTATTCAAACTGTGAACTCTTTTAGCCGAGTTGAATCTCTGACTAATCTTCAAAGTTGTCAAAGTCAAACATTAACTCGACAATCTAATACTAGTGAATTTGGTGCCAACAACCATATATCCCATCTACGACACATAGATCAGCACAATATCATCAAGCATGAAGAAACAGAATATGTCAAACTATTAACATCCATACTAACACAGGTCCATCCAAAAACAACCAGGATTAAGAATAAGCAACATTGAAGTAGTGATACCATGGAATCAATAATGAAACACCAATTCAAGCACTGATGAAAGAAAATTTTTGAGCTTATAAGCTACCAAACATAGAAGTGTCTAAGAAACATAAAGGACAACATATGAGGTGATGAATCCAAATGCATAATCACCAACACGAAGATGGCGAATAATGGCAAATTCTTAGAAAGAGAAGCATAAACATCCTAAAATAAAGAATATATATATATATAGTAAGAAGAAAAAAAAAGAATAGTCACAAATTTGAAGTACTGCAATGACACATGTAAAAAGATTAAGAATTAAAGATATTTTATACATACATGTCGCCTTAAATTGTTAGGAAAGTTGTCAGCAATATTGTTGTGATGTTCAGCCTTATGCATTGAATAGGATGTAAAGAAGAAATGATGTGATATTTGTTTTTCACAAAATAAGAAGATGAATGAATGAATAGTATAACATTGATGCATCATCTTATATTCATAAAGAGAAAAAAGAGTAAAAATTTGAATGTGAAACAAACATTTATCTTATCCCTAAAAATTAGGAGATAAGATATCTCTTAAGATATTAAAACCTGAAAAAGAAAAAATTAACCTTCTAAAAAATTAGTTGCAGTCCTTCTGTTCATCTAAATATTAATTAAATTTATAAAGAGAAAAACTATACAAATTTGAAACTGAAACAAACATTGCTATTATGTTGTCGTCTAATGGTTAATAAAAGCCTTCTAAAAATTAATCAATTAAAAACAGAAATTTGAACATTTTTCCAAAGTTTATTTAGAAAAATGTTTTCAAAAATTGTAGAAAAGCAGAGAATGGAATATTCAAACAAAGGAGCAAGATATATAAAATATTCCAGAAATGCATAGCCAGAAACCGATACATACAATACATTGCTTGGGCTTGAAACACCGACTTCTCTGGTGTCAGATTCTGAAGCCAATTTCAACTGTTCCATTCAGTGCAAAATTATGATAAAAAAGAAATACCTAACTGAATAATTATTCTTGCAACAAAAAACAGTAGAGACTATTTAGACTAACCTCATTAGAGTCCACAAAAATGATCAACGAGACAACTAAGAAACAGTTTATACTGATTCTCTATTAGCAAACTAACTAAGCACAAAAGAAAAACTGCAAAGGGAGAAAAAAAGAATAAAATTAATCAAATAGAAAGAAACAAATACAGAGCATCAAAATACCCATCCAATGCAACAGAAAGATAGCTTGGTTGTTCTCACATCTTTGATTGCGTACAAATGAATGAACCAAGGGAAATTCCTATGGAAATCAAAGCAGTGAACAATACCTAAATGAAAATTCAAGTTGCATGTCTATGCCAAAATTCTGTGAAACCACTAATAATTACCTACCAATTGCAACAAAAAACAAAAAAAACTTATAAAAAAATCCTATGTATCTTGGAATCAATGCTCAAAAAATCAAATAGAGGAGAAAGAAGGCTTTTAGAAAAATTGTAGTCTTTCTATACCGTCGCTAGAAGGCTTTTACTGATAAATTAAAATAGAAATTTGAACATTTTTCTAAAATTGGGTATAGAATTATAAATTATATATAAATCACCACAGAAAAATGGTAGAAATAATAGAAAAAATAGAGATCACCAGTTCATTGCAAACACTCCCAAAATGCATGTTAGCGATTTCTCTCACACAATCCAATTTCATGAAAATGGAAAAAAAATTGCAGGAAGAGAAAAAAATCACCAAAGCTTCTCAGTTCTTTGGAAATGCAGAAGAAAAAGATGATCATAAACACAAACAATAGAAACCGAACACACTGAAGCTGAAGTTAAAGAAAGCTTAAAGCTATTTCAATGAGTTGCACACTCGAATCGGAGAAAAAAAATAAGCCAGATTTTGAAACTGTCAGTTTTCTCTCTCAATTTGTTAGGAAACAAAAGGAAAATTCTTATATCGGAAAGAGAATGAGGAAAAAAGAAAGGGAGCAAGTAATTTATGCAGTACCAAAAAGATTGTTGGAGAATAAAAAGATTGCCCAAAAAAATTGAACACGAGTTCTAAAATTGAAAAAAAAAAAGGACGAATGCTTGGGCAAAAAAATTACTTGCTTTGATCATAGATTTGATAAAATGATGAATTGAGAAGAGAAGAAAGGAACCTACCTAGTGATCGCTACTGTAGCAAGCATCGAGAATAGATGGAAGGAAAATACCAGCAGCTTAACCTACTTCTTTTTTGTCTAATCCCTATTCTCCGCCTTTGGATCCACAACCATTCGAGCTCTATCCGGCGAGATCTCACCACACTCGCCTGCTCATTCACGTCATCCTCCGTTGCTGCTTGGGAGGGTTTCACCAATGGTCCCTTCTGGTCCTCCGATCCTTCCTCATTATTAAAGAGCTGCTCCTACTGCCGTCTGTGCTCTTTCCTTACATTAGAAAGGAAGAAACTTTACCAATAAGGCAATAACCCATCATAGGCCTAAAAAAATTGAAGCACAATGTCAAATTTACAAAATAGAAAATCTGATACCAATCCTACAAATGAAATATCCAAAAATAATTTACTTTTTATCTTAAGCCCCATGTCAAAAAGAAACTTTAACAATCAGACAAACCTGAAATGAAGTGCGAATTAAAAAAAAAAAATAAAAAAAAGAAGTAGAAGAAGAAGAATTGATGGATGGGAAATGGGAAAAGAGTACATGACAGAGTTGATGGAGAATGGGGTTAAGAACTGAATCTGGTTCGAAGCTAGGGAAGAGAAGTCACTAGTCACAACCATAGTGGTGTTAATGGACAACAAGGATTTGATGGTCATTACAGAGGCACAAAAAAGCAGCAAATAGAAGAAACAAAGTAGAGATGAGAGAATATGCGAAGAGAAAAGAATGCATGTGGTCAGGGGTGAGGTGAGAGGTTATGGAGATTAGGTCAGTTTTTTTTTAGTCTGGCTAGGGAACTGCTTAGATGGTCTGAAAGAGATAACCACAGGTTTTAGAACGTGGGTGTGTGATTCCTTGAGGTTTTGTTAGTTGATGATGCATACATGGAATGAATGAAACAAATTAAAAATAGCAAGCGAACTTGAAACTAAATTTCATTTTGGTTAGGAGACACCAAAATGGTAGTTTTTTTTTGGAATCCATTTTATTTAATAGTATAGTTATGCTCTATAGACACTTTAATCACTCCATACTACTCTTAATATATATGACTCCTGACCTATTATCACAAAATAACTTAAGTGGTCTTTCAATTCCATTCTTAATTTGCAGCCATGTGAAAAGAAATTATGCAATCATATTGCTTGATTGGATGCCTCATAATAAGCTTTAAACATAATTACTTTAATGGAAAAGCAATGACTGTTTGCTTAGCACAATTTTTAAGATTGCTCTTCCAGCAAGCACATATATATATATATATATATACAGTGTAAAATGGATCTATAATTACCTTTGCATAAAGTAAAGTCAGAGTCTAAATACCCAACGATTGCTAACCTTATCTATCTTCCTATATGAGAACATGTGATGTTTTGTCCTTTGAAGATACCATAAGATCAATTTGGCTGCAATCCAATGATTAATTCTCAACATTACTGAAATATTTGCCTAACATTCCAATAGTGTACACAATATCCAAATGTGTACAAAATTGAGTATACATTAGACTTTCCATTGCTAAAGCATAGGAAATCTTTTGCATTTTTTTAGTTTCAAAAATTACTGTAAAGGCATTGATTGAGACTGATCATGTTCTCGTTAGCAACAGGGGTGTATCCCGATTTGCAATCCTACATACTAATTTTCTTAACCACCTTCTTAATACAGCTCTTTTGTGATGATCCAATAATACATCGAGAGCAATCTCAATATATTTGAACCCCTAATGTAAAAGAGATATCCCCAAAATTTTCATTTCAAATTGCTTTGATATAAATTTCTTATGTAAACTAAATCATAACTTGGCAAGTAGTATGTCATTGATAGATAAAACCAAACAATGTATGTACTCCTACTGAACTTTGGCATATACAATAATCAACCTTATTTATCTCAAAACTAAACAAGATGGATGAAATTTGTAATATCATTGATAGAACTTGCTTAAGCTCATAGATGGATTGCTTTAATTTGTAAATCAAATTCTTTGCATCTCTCAATACGAAATTTTTTGATAGCACCATAAAAATTGTCTCATCAATGTCACCATTAAGAAACACAATCTTAATATCCATCTAATGTAACTTAGATCAAAATATTCCACAAATACCATTATTGTCTTAAGAGAGTCTTTTTGTAAAACTAAAAAGAAAATAATCTCGTCTTAATTCATGTATTCCTTTTGGGTAAAACCTTTTGCTACAAGATGTACCTTATATCTCTCCACATTATGCTCGAATCTCTATTGATTTTAAATATTGATTTGCAACCAATATGATTCAAACCTTCAAATAATGGGTTAAGTTCCCAAATGTAATTGTCTTTCATGGACTTAACTTATTCACTTTTGGCTTCAATCAATAATTGAGAGTTAATACTTTTCATGGTATGATAGAAGTTGATTTGATTATCTTCCATCAATCCATTATGTTCCTTATGTTTTTGGAGAAGTATGATAAAATTATCAGAAACCACACCTCTCCTTTCTCTAGTGGATCTTCTTAGTGGCATTTGTTCTTAAGATTATTGAGTTTGTTTTCGGAAATATCTTAGTTATTTTTAGGGTGGGTTATATGCTAAAGTACCATGATTGATGTCACGAGGTTGAGGAATGATCTCATTTGAGAGTTATATGCCCTTATGCCACATGACTTATGTTTATGTGCTTTGATGTGTTGTTTTATGTGCTCAAGTATTGACATGCATCCATGATGTAACGTGTTGCATTCATAACATCAAGATGCATGCTAAAAGGAATGGACCTTGGATAATTAGTTTGGAAAACCCTAAGTTGAACCTTATATGCATGATCACTATTTTATAATTAAACCCAAGGTTCCTGATGATGTGTACGATGTAACCCTAGGATAGGAGACTCCTACTGAGATTCTTTAGCAAAAATTCTCACTCCTCTCTCTTCTTTTCTTCCGTCACATCTTCAGAGACCGATGGCAACGTTCGTGCTCTTCATTGACACGCCTGTTGGGAGGTGCACTATGACCCGGACCACCATTCGTATCATTTCGAGGGTCGTTGTGCCATCCGTGTTTTTGTATACATGGGTCGACATTTCGCTTACCCGGTTTCGAGCTACCAGTTCACTCCTACTGCACCTTTTGGTGGTGATTACCTGATCTTCGAGCGCACTCGCCCGTGTGACGAGCAGCTACGCCGAGCCCGTACCTCTGCCTCGGCTGTCCGCGACTACCCGGAGTACGTGCCTCGCTTGAGGAGGTCCGAGACTGATCCATCCGAGGATTTGCCAACGCATATCCCTTCGGAGGGCTCCGCTCCCTTTTCCCAGTTCCGGCGTGAGGGGAGTGAGGAGACCGTGAGGCAGCTACGCTTGGCGAGGAGAGCCGAGATGCGTCCGCATTGAGGAGCTCACGTTCAGCCGCAGCGAGTTCCCTTCACACTCCATTGGCCCAAATAGAAGGAGATAGAGCGTTTCCCCGGTTACCTGCCTCTATCGCCCGAGGATCCCCGACGTCACTAATTCCCGATGGAGAGCTTTGCAAGTACCTGAGCTTTTATGAAGATCTTCCCTTCGGTAGTACCTTTTGGGAGGGGTTGTAGTTTGTACTCGTAGTCTGGTAGGAGAGTAGCATTTTGGGTTTTCCATCTTCATGTTGAACCATGTACTTTACATTTTCTGTTGTATTTTCTTTCCCGTTGTATTACAAGCTCTGCCCGTCCCCATGAGGGTATGACTACTTATGTACTTAAATTATGTTATTAATGGAATGCTTCCTTAGTTATATGTTTTACTCTGTGATCTCTGCTAATTGTTACGCGTGCTTTATGTTTCCGTTGTTCGACTAATTAAGTTCGCGGCTCTCACTTTGTTTATGTTTTCAAAAAGAAAAATTTACCCGTAATTCTCGCTAAGTATTTTATTAAAAAGTTGAGACTAAGAAGTAATAACCTAATGATTAGCCTAATATGTTCTAGAATATTGGGTTAAAAATTAGGGTGTTACAGCATGTCCTCCATATCCAAGAGCTTCATCTTGGTTTCAAATTCGATATACACTAGCCTAGAGTTACCAAAATCAATATGTCCCTTCACTAAAATTGTTCTACACTTCAATCTCTACAAGTATAACCGATTAGAATCTCCAAACCTCACCTTATTCACTTCACCCATCACTGATTAGAGGAGGAGTTGAGTGTGTTTTAAGAGTTTTGGAGTGAAAAACTTACATCTTGGAGCAAACTAGACACAAAGACACCACTAGCTTCCAAGAGTAGGGTTTTTGAACCTCTTTTACATCAACTTCATTTTTCCTATTTTAATTACTGATTTAATTTGATATATTTAGTTTTTCTAGTTAATAATATGTTGATATTGATGTATTAATTTTGGTGGAGTGTTTGGATGATGTTAGAAAACCCATTTTGGCAAAACAAGTTTTGAATCATATGCTGGAATTCTCAGATTTGTACTGACAAGTTATGGTTCACGAATTTTTTGATTTATTTGTAGATGTTTTTATGAGCTAGAAAAATTATATGTTGAAGGTAACATCCTAAGGCAACTCCGTGATTTTTCTTGGGCCTAAAAAATGTCTTTTACTATTTTCTAAAAGTATGAAATTGAGCCTATTGTAGAGTTGTCTGGACAGCCAATTCTAAAGCTTTGAATTTGTCTATTTTTGTTACCGTAGCAAATGATTGAATTATCACTTGAAATTTTTATATGGTGTTGAGGACATTTTTTTCTGAATTTTTTTAGGATCTTATATGATCATTTGATGGGATAGTAAAATTGAGATATTTGGCTGTGACTGGAAACAAATGGATTCTGAACTCCAAATTTATGGAATTTTATTAACATAGTTACAGAAGTCTTTTTGCTCTGAAATTTTTACAAGACCTTGTGGACACATTGAAGTGTCTTGGATAATTTTTATTGCCTCTGAATTGGTTATTTGATATGCAAACAAAATTATGTTACGTAAGTAAAGAATCTGCCAATGTGCTGGAAATGAACCAAAATCTTGAATTAATGATATAATGACAGTTGGTTCAAGTATGATATATATGAATGCATGCTAGTGAATTTAAATATTGAATTATGAGGCATGAATGAGAATCATATTATGAATGAATGCCTATATGTGTTTTATGCATGCATTTGGGAAAAGAAAAGTGATGGCAAAAGAAAATATATAAATTTCAATCATGCATGTTCTGACATAGGAGAAAACAGAAATAAGACTTAAGTTGAATGAGGGGAAGGCCAAAAGAGGAACTTCCCTAGTGTCCATGTTCTGACATAGGAGAAAATAGAAACAAGACTTAAGTTGAATTGAGGGGAAGGCAAAAAGAGGAACTTCTCCCGATATATTATGAGTCGGTAGATGTATCGGCTTGGAATAGATCTGTGTGTGATTCGAAAAAGGACAAAGATGAAGTTTGATGATCACGTATAAGAATGAGCTCATTCCTAATAAGCAGTCTATTTTCTATATGTAGTGTTATCCACTATAAATACTGTTTGGTATAAACTAAGAGTTATATACTAAGTCTTTCCTATGTCGATGAAAAGAGAAAAATACACTGAATTGAGTTTTATGGCCATAAATAGAATCAGGCCCATTGAAGGTAATTTCACTGTAATTGGCACATGCATGGTTATATCATATTTAGTTATGTTGTTTGGCATTATTTCATATGATCCTAAGCTTGATATTACATGTGAATTAAGTAAGTGAATGTTAAAAGTAACCCACTTCGAAATCATGATTTGAAACTTTAAAAATGAACTATTGCTATGTAATGCATGATCACTTTTTTCTTAATAAACCGAGTAAGTGGGACGATGATGATAACATTATTATTGTATATTTGGGGAGTTGCTCTATTGAGAATTGTATAATTCTCATCCCTATGTGTTTTGTGTTCTCGTGTCATCTCTAGGTTGATCCAGTGGATTATGGGGCTATTACCTGAAAGAACTCGGAAGTGCAGTAGTTTAGTAGTTGATGCTATTATTATGTTGTATATAGTTGTAAGCATATATGTATGTAAATGTAATAGAGATTGTATATATATTAAAGCTCGTAGTAGAATTTTCTTATGTAATTGACTTTATACTAAATAAATGTTTTGTATCTTTATTATATATATTAATCGAATTATGCTAGTTATTACACAAACCCATCGAATTTGCTATAGTAATTTAAGAAAGGTCCGTTAACTTATAAGTAACAACTCCTCGAGTTCGTTGTCATGACTTAATGATAATGTTGTACTTGGGGAGGATGTTACACAACTGATCAAGGGCAACGATCGTAAATGCAGAACATCTATAAATAGAGATGTTGTGCTTACAATGAAGCAGATTGTTACGCTGTATAAGTGCTAAAACCCTGAGAAAATCTCTCTTAATCTCTTTTGTAAAGTTCATTACATCTTGTAATAAGTTTTTTGTTTGTAAAAATCTTCTTTCTACATTCTTAGTATATTATACGTTCTTCCGAGAAAGAATCATAGAAAAAAGTCATTCAAGTTTTTCCCAAGTCTGTTATTGTACATCTTATGGAAACTTGTGTAGGTTAGTTTGAGTGATAATTCCAAACAAAAACCTTTGTAACCTCGATCCAGTAGTGATCAGCATAAGGTAGCTTGGAAAGGCTAAGTAAAGACTACTTGTAATGTGATGATAGAAGTCAACTATTGATCATGGGGTTAGCTTGGAGAAGCTAAGCAAAGAGTACTTCTAATATGATAGTAGAAGTGAACTACTGGTCATAAGGTTAGATTGGAAAGGCTAGTGAAAGACTACTCAAGTTCTGATAGTAGAGTTTAGCTACTGGTCACTAGTTTAGTTTGGAAAGGCTAGTCAAATACTACTCAGTTTGTGATAATAGGGGTTAAATATTAGTCACAGGGAAGAACTTGGGTAGGCTACTGTAAAGATTATCCTTTTCTTTCTCGAGTTGAGAAAGGTATTAATGGAACTTAACAGTTGTTGAGAATTGGATGTAGGTAGGATTGATCAAACCAGTATAAAAACTCTTGTGCAGTGTACTCTTCTCCTTCATCTCTTATTTATTTACTTCACAGTGTTTATTATTTTGTGCTTTTTGGAAAGCTTGCTTTTATGCATTATACACACACACACACATACACACACACACATCCGAGTTCAAAAAGTTTACTTTATGACATATCTAATGCTATTTCTGTTGCATTTTAATTTTAATACTTGATAGTAGTCTATTTAAGCTTTTCACAAAGCAAGAGGGAAAGAAAGCACAACACGATTCAACATCCCTTCTCGTGCACTTTTCTACCTATAAGTGGCATTAGAGCTCAGGCCTCTAAGGTGTTGAGCACTCTAACGACTGTAGAGGATAAAGATTTTAAGGCAAAATGGCATAGAATATCCATATTGCAGAGGGACACTCCATTAATAGACTACCATTCTTTGATGGTAAGGACAATGCATACTAGAGAGATTACATGGAGCTATTCATAAAATGCACTAGTCTTGACTTATGGGAAATCATACAAGAAGGTGACTATGTTTCAACTAAAGAGGTTCCTAGAATCGATGATGCACCTTCAACATCAAGAGAAGTCTCCTGGAGTATATGGATGGAGAAACATAAAGCCATAGTTTAGTTGAACTCAAAAGCTAAGTACGTACTCACGTGTCCACTAAGCAAAAGTGAATATGATAAAATCATTGCTTGTGACATGGCCAAGAAGATATGGGACAGACTGCACATCCTGCATGAAGGAAATGATTAAGTCCAAGAGACAAAGATCAGTATATTGGTCTGTCAATATGAGATGTTTAAAATGACAGACTAGAAAAGTATTGATGAAATGACCACAAGGTTTATGCATATCGTAAACTAACTAAAGGGTCTAGGCAAAAGATACTCACTTAGAAATGGTTAGAAAAATCTTAAGGAGCCATCCTGCCAAATGGTTGCCTAAGGTCACAGCCATTAGTTGTTACAAAAATTATTATTGCAAAAATTATTTTAGCATCCTAGGTGTCTAAAAGGATAATTATAAGTGTTAGGTTTGGGTAGTTTTGCAAATGTGGAAAATTATACCTTGAACTTCTCAAAAATGAGAATTTTGGCCTAATGAGATTAATTAGAATCAATAATGATTTTGAATGTGTCCATGTGTTCAACATACCATTTATGATGTTAAGAATGATTTTCAGAAGCATTGGCATTTACTAAGTGTCAAAAAGTGAAACTTTACACTTTGACCCCCTAACATCTAACGAAATTGGCCAATGGCTAAAAATGGTTTCCATGATAATTTTAAATTATTTCTAAAGTGATATAGGTCTCTTAAAAGTATAAATTAATTTCTTGGGTCATTAGTTTTGAGAAAGAAAGTGTTGAATGGGAAATTTACACTTTGACCCATAAACTTTTAGAAATTTCAATTTTGTCCCATTTTGGGGCTAAAGTATAAATATCAAAGACTTGATGATATTCATATGAATGATATGTTATGAGAGTTAGGTTCATATGAATTGTTTGGAAACTGTGACTTGAAGTGATTATGCGAAATTATGTATTGATAACTACGAATGCTTGGTCCTTGATTTATGCAAGTGATGATTACTGTTTACATTGTATATATTTTGTTTAACATAGCATATGCATTAGCTGAGTTCGGTCATTGATTTTCGACATATAAGGTAGGAGTATATTTACCCTTCAATGAGATATTGATGATAACATGCTTGTGGATATATGCGAAATAAGATGCATACTTATGTGATCAATGATATGATGATTTGTGGTATGCTATGATTATGAAATGATCAATTGAGATGCATTATTGATATGGTATATGACAGGAAGCAAATTTGGGAAACTCCATTCCCAGCCATTATGTTACCAAATTTCTGCCAAATTTGTGGACTTAGAAAAATTATGAAGTTATGGGCATGAAGAGACTAGTGATGACTAGCTAGGTATGAGCTCATAACCTTATAATTCTCAATAAGAAAGAGTATTAGGGTGGACCTTTATAAGAGAATAAAAAAGTTAAGTCACCAAATAAAGTAAAGATGAAAGTATGTACTAAGAAGTTTATGTTCCTTATGCTATGATAGTTTACTATAATTCATATGGTATATTGCATAAGGCATTGACACGCATTCGTGATGTAGCATGGTGCATTCAAGACATTAGTAATCATGCTAAAAGACATGGACCTTGACCTACGACTTTTAAACCTTAATAATTGAACTTTGACATGTACATTATTTGCGTAATGAAACCTGAGGTTCTTGAGGATAAAGGTGATGACATATGTTTGGAGGCAAAAACCCTACTAAGATTCTTGTATAAGTTTCTCATTCTCTCTCTTTTTCTCTTCCATCTCATCTTTAGAGGTCCATGGTGATGTTTGTGATTTGCATTGACATCCTTACATGGGAAATGCACTATGACCCAAGCAACCAGTCATACCATTTTGTCGATCGTTGTGTAGTATGTCTGTTTGTGTTTTTGGGCACCCCATTATGAGTTTGTGGTTTTCTACGGCCACCCTCTTTACTGATGACTTTGCCTTTGAGTGTGTGCATCCGTGCACAAAGGAGTTCCCCCACACTTGCCCTGCTGCTTCTGCTGTGAGATACCTCCTAGTTTACATGCCCCAGTCACTACCTCTCCCCTCTATGCCTTGGTCAGACTTGTCTGAGGAGTCACCCACTTAGCATTCTTCTAGAAATTTTGCACCTATGGTCCCCATGGAGATGGGGAGTAGTAGCAATGACGAAGCTACATTGATGCAGCCTCTGTGAGGAGTTCAGTATGTTTGTAGGGGAGCTACTCAACCTCATCATGGCACCCATGTTCTTCCTATTAGCTGTCATGCCATGCTTATAGACCTTGCTCATGTGATCGGATACCTTGCACCCTCCTAAGAGTGACACCCTTAGGAATCGGTGGTGGATCTCATGGAGTTCTTGTGCATATCTAATGGAGAATATAGCCTTTCTTTTGCTAGTACGTTATGGGTTATCTACTCTAGGCACATCCCAATAGGAGTAATGGGAGGGGAGGTTTTTAGTAGGCTACTTATATATTCTATTTACACTCTATTTATGTTTCTTGATGGATTATTGTACTAGGCCCAACCTCTGTTGGTTGGCATGATACTATTTTAGTAGTTTGTTTGGTGCGAGATGTGAGACTCTTGTGATTAGAGAGCACCTCAAACTTTACCCTATACTAATGATGTTTCCACACCTTTAATGCAAACACAACTACTGCTAAGTCTAGGTCATGGGTGGGGTAGTTTGCTTCATGAGGCTTGAGTTGCTTGGATGCATAGGCTACCACTTTCCTATTTTGCATCAACATACAGCCTAAACTTTTCCCCAAAGCATCACAATATACCTCGAAAGGCACATTGGGGTCTGGTCACCTTTAGCTCTTAAAAGCACTTTTCACACTCCGGAGTCCAACAAAAGGGGCATTCTACCTAGTAAGCTTAGTCAAGGGTAAGAAAATCTGAATAAATCCCTTGATAAACCTACGGTAATAGCCAGCTAGTCCTAAAAAACTTCGTATCTCTATCGCCGTGGTAAGTTTCTCCCAATTCATCACAACCTCTATCTTAGTAGAATCTACTGTGATACCTCCTGTTGACACTATATGTCCTAAGAATTTCACTTCCTCCATCCAAGATTCACACGTAGACAACTTTGCATACAACTTCTTTTCCCTTAAAATCTCCAAAACTATCCTCAAATGACGCTCATGCTCCTTGTAGATCTTCAAATAAATGAGTATGTCATCTATGAAAACAACCACAATCTTGTCTAAATAGGGTCTAAATATCCTATTCATGTAATCCATGTACACAACACAAACGACATCACCGTGAACTCAAAGTGGCCATACCGGTTCCTAAAGGCAGTCTTGGGTATGTCCTCATCCCTTACTCTAATATGATGATATCCTGACCTTAAGTCAATCTTTGAGAACATTACCGCTCCTCTCAACTGATCCATCAAATCATCAATCCTAGGCAAAGGGTACTTGTTCTTCACTGTCACTCGGTTCAATTGCCCATAATCTATGCAAAGCCCCATGCTTCCATCTTTCTTTTTTACAAATAAGACCGAGGCTCCCCATGGTGATGCACTAAGTCTCATAAACTTTTTCTCTAAAAGCTCCTCCAAGTGAGTTTTTAACTCCATCAACTTTGAGGGTGACATCCTATAGGGTGCTATGTATATAAGCCTTGTCCCCGAGATTAACTCTATAAGGAACTTTATCTCTCTTATAAGAGGGACTGCAGGTATCTCATCTAGAAATATCTCAGGATAGTCTCTTACTACAAGCACATGATCAATGTTCAGCTCAAGGTCTACCTCGCTAGTAGCTAGGAGAACAAATCCCTTACTTTCTTCCCTATAACAGTTGACTTAAAGGTTTACTAGGCATACTAGCAGTGTTGAGAAAGATGATAGACTTTGTATAACAGTTCAACAATACATGATTAGTATAAAGCCAATCCATGCCAAAAATCATGTCTAGACCTTGCATGGGCAAACAAACTAGATCTTTGATAAAAGGTCTACCTTTAAAAATGAAATAGCAATTTAAGCAACATCTATAAGTCCTAATAGGTTTACTAGTGGGTGTAAAAATAGTAAGATCAAAAGGGAGTTCTCACACATGTAAATGCAAGGACTTGACAATATCATGTGATATGAATGAGTGAGTTGCACTAGAGTAAGATAGTACAATTAAGGTCCTATTATTCATTTCACACTTACGTTCTATGAGGTTTCTAGACTTTGTCGAGTCTATTGCATTGAGGGTAAAGACCTTCCCTTGGCGTTGTGGTCTAGGGTTAGGGGCCGTCGGGTTCATCTCAATGCACTCCCTAGCATAGTGATTGGGCTTCTTGCACTTGAAATAAACTCCTTAGCCCATCAAGCAAGGGCAATCTCCATGTGACTTCCTGTATTTGGGACATAATACAACAGGTGCAGGCCTGGTAGGTGCAACTAGGGCCCTTTGGGGTGCCTTGCCCTTAGGACCACTTGATCCCCCATGATAAAAATTCTTCTTGGGTCCTTGCAGCCTGAACTATGGCTTGAATTACAGCTTGAATTGCGGCTTAAATATTGAAGCTTGCAGTGCCAACTTCTTGGTGGAATTCTCTACCCTTAATACGCCCAGCTTCTTATGGCCTTCTTCAATAATGCAGCATTTGTTGACTAAGGTAGGGAAATACCTAATCTCCAAATGCACAATGATGATATTGATCTTCGCTTTTAGCCCAGCTTCATACTTAACACATTTCCAGACTTCATCGGGGTTCCCTTGAAAAATTCTTGAGAACTTAATCAACTCTTCGAACTTTGTAGTGTACTGTGTAATCTTCATCCATCTTTGTGTTAGCTGTATGAATTCCACATCCTTGGCATTCCTCACAGACTCCAAAAAGTACTTTTCGTAGAAGTAAGTCTTGAATATCTCTAAGCTGATCATAGTGACAGATGCCTCTAATAGTCTTCGAGTGCTAGTCCACCAAAACTCGGCATCCGCCTCTAGCATGTAGGTAGCAAAAGTCACCTTCTGCTCCTCAGTGTAAGTGATCATCAAAAATATCTTCTCCATGCTTTTTATCCACTCGTTAGCTTAGTTTGGGTTTAGTGTTCCTCTAAACGGTGGTTGGTAGGCCTTTCGGAATTCTCCAAATTGGGCATGCTCGAGACCCTCAGCAGTGGTGGAGCTACAACTAGCATTGCCTTGACGGTTCATCTATTCAAACATCATCTGCATGGCCCTTATCATGTTCCTGAGAGCTCCAGTGGTCTCATTATCTTGCTCGCCTTAGCGGAGTCCTATTTTATCGTGGTCGTACCATCAGTTCCTAAGCGCACAGAACAATAAACACTGAGGTAATCAGGCTCAACACTTAATGTAAAGTGAGCTAGTTACCGTGGCATATACTTACATATAGAAGTCATGTATCTTTATCCTAAAGCTTATCCTATCAATAAAGTAGGACCCTGTGAGAACCAAACTGCTCTGATACCATTATGTAACACCTTAACTTTCAATACAATACACCTAGGATGCATAATGGTTAATCGTTAGTTGTTACTTTTTCATCTCAGAACTTCACTTGATTTTAAACTTTGAAAATAAGTCTATGGAAAATATGAGACATTCGCATATAAAGTATAGCGCATAAGTGTTCATCATATAATACGCGGTAATAGTACATCTTATTAATTTATTCTTAACTATCCATCACATAGCATGCATGCAAATCACAGCAGAGCATAACATAAACTGAAATCATAATAGCATAACATTGACTTTAATAATATAGAAGTATTCCTAAAGTATAATACCATCACAAATATACCGAGCCCATCTAGAGTGGTTGAGCATACAATAATTCAAATGCTAAGCATAACTACGACGTGGCTAAATCACTTGTGGGTGCACGTCAATTAGAAACTAACTTATGAGCATTTACGAAGATGAAACAACTCCTAAGCACTGTAATCAATAAGGAATGTACCTTTGCTTCTGCTGCCCCACTCTAATATAGACCATAGTGCAATTCCCACACCAGCGACTCAAGGAAGTCCATGGACGTCACCTTTATCCTTGTTTGAAGACGAAGATAGAAAGAAAGAGAGGGAGTGAGAAACTTATACAAGAATCTTAATAGGGCTTTCGCCTTCTAATATGTGTCATCATCTACGTCTACAAGAACTTCGGGTTTAATTATGAAAATAGTGAGCACATATAAGGTTCATTCGTTAAGTTCTAAATACTATTAGATCTTTTAGCATAAATCTTAATATCATGAATGCATCATACCTTATTATGAATGCATGACAATGCCATATGCAACATATCACTAAAATCATAATGAATCAATATGGCATAGAGAACATAAATCATCGTAACATAATATTTCCTCTTTACTTTCTTAAGTGACTTAACTTTCTCGTTCCTTTCTAAGGGGCCACCCTAATACTTTCTCCTCTTGAAAGTTCTAGATTATGAGCTCATATCTAAATTAGTCATCACTAGTCTACACTTATCCTCTTGATAAACAAATTCCTGACTTCTAGAATGTAGGTTACAGGGCATAGGTTCACCTTTCATAACCATTAATTCCTAAAGTCTAGAGGATCCCTTTGTTGGATCACTTCACCTAACCTTTAATTCCTGGAGTCTAGAGAATCATTTCCTTGTGTCTTCTATCATCTTTAATCTTAGCATGCCATTTAGAGATGCAAAAATGAGCATATAATTATAACTATCATCATGATTTATCATTTAACATTTCATGCTCATAAAACTTCATGATTTTTCTAAATCCACAATTTTGGCAAAAATCTGTCAGCACAACGGCTGCAAATGGAGCTTCCCCAAATTTTCTTCATGCAATAGAACATAACACTCATGCATCTCAATCATTCATTCATAATCACAACATGCAACAAATTATCATGTAATTGATCACGTAAGCATGCATCACATTCTTTGCATATATCCATAAGCATATTATCATCAATATCTCATTGGAAAGTAAACATGCTCCTACCTAGTATGCCGAAAATCAATGATCGAATTCAGCTAATGCATATACTATGCTCAACAAGATATATACAACATGCTAGAGATCATTAATCACATAATTCAAGAATTAAGCACGCATAGTCATCAATTCACTGTTCTACACAATTATTTCAAGTCATATGATTTCAAACTAAATTACGTAAACATGGCATTCATAAGATATCCTTCACATTAATATCATCAAGTTAGTAATAATTATGCTATAGCCCCAGACGGGGTCAAAACTGCAATTTCTAAGAGTTTGTGGGTTAAAGTGTAAATTTTCCTTTTTCCATATTTTCTTAGACCAATTATCCCCAAAAACTAGTTTACACTTTTAAGAAACCATAAAACTTAGAAATCATCTAATTTCATCATAGAAACTATTTTTGGGCTACTAGTCAAATTTTGTTAGATTTTAGGAGTCAAAGTGCAAAGTTTCACATTTCATAGCGCGTGCCAATGCTTCTAAAACTTGTTCTTAATATCATAAATAGTATTTTGAATACATGGACTCATTTAAAATCATTATTAGACCTAATTAAACCCATTTAGATAAAATCTCATAATGTTAGGTTCAAAGCACAATTTTTCACATTTTGCAAAACAGTCTAACCTAACACTTGTAATTATCCTTTCTAGTTATTAGTTTTTCTCAAAAATTATTCTAAGACATTAGAAATACTTGAAACCATTTTATCCCTTTGAAAACTTAAATAATAACCTTTAAAACAGAGGTAAAAATAAAAATTTCATTAATAAGGTTTTTATACATAAAAATCATATTTTTACTATCCTTTGAGTTTCCAATTCTTTCAAAGAATCTCTTTGTATAATCAAGACACAAGGTTTGAACCTTAAAATAAATAAAACCCATTCCAAGTCCAACATCATAGCATGACCAAACATATATACAAGAATATGTCCATGATCAAAATTTTCATTTAAGATACAAGGGGCAAGTCGTGAGCTTTAGAGATTTAGGTGATGACTAGAATCATAAACATGTTATGCAAATCTCACTTTTAGTCTTTATCATAATAAGGTGATGACTTGAAAATATAAATATGATGTGCAAGTTAATTTTTAAGTCTTTAAGATTTAGGTGATAACTTGAAATAAAAACATGAAATGCAAGACTTGAAATTTAAACATGAAGTGCAAGACTTGAAATTTAAACATGAAAATGCAAGTCTATTTTTAAGTTTTCAAGATTTAAGGTGATGACTTGAATAATAAATATGATATGCAAGACATTGAAATATAAACATGAGATGCAAGGGCTTGAAACATAAACATGAATGCAAGTCCATCTTATTAAGCTCAAAACTCAAGAATTTAAAGGATGAAACTTTTAACCCCATCAATCTTAACAAAATGGAAGTGAGCTTTAAAGTCCCTCAACACCACAGTTCCAAGAACCTTATTCCTTGGATTCACCATTAAGCTCAAAAAGAAATAACCAAAGAAAACTAACAAGCATTCTACTTTTCATATTCTTTTGAAAATAGAAAAATTAAGCCTTGAGCTTTAGAGGTCAAATATATGATGGATCTACAACCACCATCAAGATCCCTTATCATAAAGCCATGGCCATTATCAAACCATAAAAACTGCAAAAAAAGGAGAAGAACAAGAGAAAGAACATGAAATAAAATCCATACTTCTTGTGTAGGGTCTAAAAAAGAGGTCTTTTTCTTCTTCCTTAAGCTTGAGCAAGAGTCCTTGGCGTGGATAGCCCTCCTTGAATCTTGGTTCTACAACTTCAGTGCTTAAGAAAATATTTCTCACTAGAGTTAACGATTGTAACTCTTGTGAGGGCTAGTGAATGTTTGGACTTAAGACTTAAGTGTTTGGATTAGGTTTAGAGGGTGAAGAGAAGTTTTTGAAGAGGAAAATATAAAAAGAAATGGTAGAGAAAGAATAAGAGAGAAACAACGCTTAGAGAGTTTCTAAAACTAGTAAGAGTGTATGTATTGCAAGTGAGCTCACACACTTCCTCCTTTTATAGGCCATTGAGGCCATGAATTAAGGAACATAATTTGTTGTTCTTGGAAGCTCATGTGGCTAGATTAATAATAATGTTGGATTGCTAAATCCTAAGCACAATCTTTATATTGGAAGTAATGACTACTATAGGCCAATTTTAGTGGAATCAAGAGCTTTTTATGCCACAAATTCATTCATTAAATCAATTTGTCCCTTATCATGATAATGCTATTCTTTTTTTACTCACACATACATGAAGGGATCCAAGTGTTAAGTCCTTTCATGTATACATTACAATATGGAGTTTCATTAAGTCTTGTAACGCCCCGATTTTTCTACTAGAGTGAAAATGACCAAAATGCTCCTAAGGTCATTTTCAGCCCGGAATTCGAGGAAATCCGATATGGCAGTGCTCGAAGGGCAAACTCAATGTTGAAAGGGGATTAGATGACCTGTGCATCTTTCTGGGATCGAAAATCTCATTTTCGAGTTTTCGGGTCAAAATGACCAAAACACCCCTGCGGTGTTTTACCCATTTGCAAGTGCCGGATGAACCCGAAACTTCTCCAGATGGTTTTAAAAGGCGTTTTTATGTAGACTATGACTTTAGTTTTGGTCCCGGAGGTCCTGGGCGAAATTAGTACAAAATTACAATTTTGCCCCTAGTTTTGTGTTTTTACGCTTAATCGAGTGATTAAGCAAACCTAAGCAATATTAGGCTCTAATCGAAGGTTAATTAATTTTCTTAATTAATCTTGAGTCAAAATAATTTATTAAAGTTGATTAGAACCTAAAAGTGCTTAATTACAACTTAAAATCATATTTTAATTTCAAGACTCCTAGTCATGGAATCTTAAATAGTATTTTCTCTTTCCAATTCCTTAAATCATGGAATTGTGTTACATATTGTTTATTCATAAATGAGTTTTTAATTCTCTAATGATATATGAGCACTCCTAATCTTTTCATAAAATTCCTAATACTCATACTTAGCTACCTAAACTTAAGTTTAATTACTCCTAACTTTGTACCTAAGCTAACCTACACTTAATCCTATCATTAGCACCCAATTACATGGAAGATTTCTCCTCTCACTTTTCTGCCCAATCTGGCCAAAGCCATGCCTCCCATTTATCCATCACATATGTGAATTTTTCCTACACAAAGAGCCATGCTTTGACCTTGCACAAACCATGCTTTGAGTCATACAAACCATGCTTTCATCCATGCTTCCAAGGACAACATCTAGAAGCCTTTCTTTCCCCCATTTTCTGGTCTAAAATTGACGCCAGCCCTCTCCCCATTTTCATGAATTATTTCATTTCAAAACTTGAAGAAAAATCACCTCAAGTCACCATACTTGTCATACCTTGTCATAGTTTCAATCAAGCTTGCTTTTCCTAATGAATAACCAAGTGAAATAAATCAATTCCTCCATTTATTTGTGGCTAAAAAACTTCCAGCCATGTCTCACTTCTAGAAGCCTAATTTCATTCACAATTAAAAGAAAAACTCACTCAAAAACCCATGCCTAAAGCCATACCTCTTATACTTTCAACCATGCTTGTATGACACCATCAAAGAGATATTTTCTCTTCCTTTTCCTCCAATACCACATGGTTACCCTCCTCCCCTTTTGAGCCTTCATTTGTTTTCATTCTCTATAAATACCTTGCCTAGAAACATATACAAACACTTTAGCTCATTTGCATACTTTTAGTTTTCTAAGCTTTCTTTGTATTCTCTCTTTTTCTCTCTAAGTTTCAAGAGAGTTTCCTCTTGTTCTTCATCTCCATCTTCATCCTCTCTTCATCTCATAATCATCTCTCAACCTTGAAACACCACCCCACCACCTTAGATCATCATACAAACACCTAAACTTCCATTCTCAAACACAAGCCAACCAAGAACACATCACCTTTTTTTTCCTCTCCACAAGGCCGAAGCCATATCCACCTCAAGGAGGAGCTCATCATCTTGTTTTCCTTTTTAAAGTTCAAGCTTTGTGTCTTCACTCTAGGTAGGAGTGCTTTTCTAAACTTTGTTTCTTGAAAATTGAGTTTCTCTAGCTTTCTCTTGGATTTCTTTTGAAACTTTTCTTTGGTTCTTTTCTTTCTTGAGATTTTGGCCATGAGGCCTTGATGAGCACATGATAGCTCAATGATGAGGACTCCTAGATGATGACTATGTGTTCATCTCAAAGGAACCTCTAGAGCTTGAGGTTTTACTTTCTTTGAGTTTCAACTTCACTTTCTAACTCAAACATGATTTTTACTCAAGAACACCTTTTCTTTTATTGCTATTTTGATTTCGGTTATTTGTTTCCTTTTCTTTAATATTTCAGTTTTTCGTTTCCTTTTTGATCTTTGAGGTTTTGTTTGTTTAAAAAGTTTGTTTTCTTTGAGCTTGATGATGATGTTCAAGAACCTCATAGTTCCTTGGAGAACTTGGTTGAAGAACTCTAGAGCTCTCTTTGTAATGAGATATATGTTGGGTTGTTAATTACCTTGTTAAAGTCTTGAATGAGCTCTAGCTAAACATAAAATGAACCTTGCATCATGTTTATCTTATGCTTTGCATATCATGTTTACTTCCTTGCTATCACTAAATACCAAGATAATGAATGAACTTACATTATCATGTTTATATTTCAAGCTATGCATTATCATGTTTATATTTCAAGTTCTCACTTAATATCAAGAAAATGATGAGTTGCATCTCATGTTTATTTTATGCTATCACTTTACTTTCTAATGCAAGCTAAAACAAGTGCATGAGCATGTTTATTTTTATGTCATCACTTAAATGAACCTAGAGCTCAAAGACTTGCCCATGGTTGTCTCAGAACAAAGGTCTAAAAATATTTATTTCATTTGATTCATATTTCGGCCATAAGAGATTTTGATGCTTCCAAGTATTGAAAACTATGTTTCATAATTTTTCTAAGCTTTTATGAAATTAAGGAATGTATAGAACTAAGTTTTATGAATTTAGGACCTCTTGAGACAAGTTTGACTTAGCTACTGCCCTCATAAATACTTTGATGATTTTAGATGTTAAATATGTTTATAAATGAGTTTTGAAAGTTTTAAAAATGTTCCAAGAGAAACTAGTATTTTATGTGCTTTAGAAATTGTGTTTTATGCCTTCATGGAGAATGGTTGTTTCGGTTCTGCCTTGCTATGTTTAACCACTGTATGAGCTGTGTTAATGATGATAATATGCTTATGTTTGAGTATAATTAATGTTAAAACTCATGTGAAAGATAAGAGAAGTTAGAAACTAAAAAGGAATTAATTTGAGAGTTCTAGATCCTTTAATGTTTGAATTTTCTGGATTCTGTCCAGCAAGGTTTAGTAATGCTAATCATGGATTTAAATTAGTTTAAATGTGTAGGAATGACTCATAAATGGTTTAGGACTTGATCTTGATGCCTTAGGAGCAAACCAGACTTAAAAAAGGGTCATTGTTGTGACTCCTAGGTACCCGTAAAGTTAGGATTATGAATTCTGCATCCTTGAGGTTTAGAGATATTCTTGACCATAGTGTGAGGTGAGAAATACTTAGTTAAGACCTTATAAGTTCCCGAGAGATTAGGTTTGATGATTTATAACTTAGAATGTGAGTTGAGGACCCGAAAGGTCAATGCATAAGATACTAAGAAAGTTGTTAATGCTATGATGTGTTGTATGATGCAATGATATGATAAGATGTGCTTGATGCATGAGAAAATGATTGATGAAAATGTTAAAGTTTATCATAGCATGAGTTTTATAAGAATATGTTGTGTGAATTAGCTTGTGGCAGTTTAAAGGAAATTCGGTTTAACAGCTATTATGCTGCCGAATTTTCGTCAAACCTTAAAGGGTTGAAAGAAATGTTTTATGAGTACCATATGAGTTGAAAACCCTGGGTGACACTGGTTCAGCCGAGCACCCCCAGGAGATTTTTATGTGACAAAGAATTGAGACGCGCTCGCCTAGGTGACACCGGTTCGGCCGAGCACCCCTAGGAGAGACATATCCGTGAGGGTATGAGTAGATGCAGCCTACCAAAGCGAACAAATTGCTATGGCCTAGTGTCCGCAGAGCGTTTCAAAGAGGGTAATCCCAGAGAGAGATGATCCCTGTCCCCTACCCGTACTTGCGAGTCGGGATTATTATTTATGTTTCGCTTATTCAGATAATAAGCAAGAGCTAGTGATGACTAGCTGAGGTATGAGCTGATAACCTAGTTATTTTTAGGGTGGCTTATATGCTAAAGTACCATGATTGATGTCATGAGGTTGAGGAATGATCTATTTGCGAGTTATATGCCCTCATGCCACATGATTTATGTTTATGTGCTTCGATGTGTTGTTTTATGTGCTTAAGTATTAACATGCATCCATGATATAACATGTTGCATTCATAACATCAAGATGCATGCTAAAAGGAATGGACCTTTGATAATTAGTTTGGAAAATCCTAAATTGAACCTTATATGCATGATCACTATTTTATAATTAAACCCAAGGTTCCTGAGGATGTGTACGATGTAACCCTAGGATAGGAGACTCCTACTGAGATTCTTTAGCAAGAATTCTCACTCCTCTCTCTTCTTTTCTTCCGTCACATCTTCAGAGACCGATGGTGATGTTCGTGCTTTTTATTGACAGGCCTATTTAGGAGGTGCACTACGACCCAGACCACCGTTCATATAATTTCGAGGGTCGTTGTACCGTCTGCATTTTTGTATACATGGAGGACCTTTCGCTTACCCGGTTTCAAGCTACCAGTTCACTCCTACTACACCTTTTGGTGGTGATGACATGATCTTCGAGCACACTTGCCCACATGACGAGTAGCTATGCCGTGCCCGTACCTTTGCCTCAGCTGTCCGTGACTACCCGGAGTACGTGCCTCGCTCGAGAATGTGTGAGACTGATCCATCCGAGGATTAGCCGATGCATATCCCTTCGGAGGGCTCCGCTCCCTTTCCCCAGTTCCGGCGATAAGGGAGTGAGGAGACCGTTAGGTAGCCACGTTTGGCGAGGAGAGCCGAGATGCGCCCGCGTCGAGGAGCTCATGTTCAGCCGTCGCGAGTTCCCTTCACACTCCACTAGCCCATGCAAGAGGAGATAGAGCGTTTCCCTGGTTACCTGCCTCCATCAGCCGAGGGTCCCCGTCGTCACTAGTTTCCGATGGAGAGCTTTGCGAGTACTTGAGCTCTTATGAGGATCTTCCCCTCGGTAGTACCTTTTGGGAGGGGTTTGTAGTTTGTACTCGTAGTCTAGTAGGAGGGAAGCATTATGGGTTTTTCTATTTTCATGATGAACCATGTAATTTACATTTCCTTGTATTTTATTTCCGCTGTATTACAAGCTCTGCCCGTCCCTATGAGGGCATGACTACTTATGTACTTAAATTATGTTATTAATGGAATGCTTCCTTGGTTATATGCCTTATTCTGTGATCTTTGATAATTGTTATGCGTACGTTATGTTTCTGTCGTTCGACTCGTTAAGATCGTGGCTCTCACTTTGCTTTATGTTTTCAAAATGAAAAATTTACTCGTAAATTTCGCTAAGTATTTTATTAAAAAATTGAGACTAAGAAGTAATAACCTAATGATTAGCCTAATATGTTCTAGAGTATTGGGTTAAAAGTTAGGGTGTTACAAGTATTGCTTTGTTTCATGCACTAATAAACTTGTCATGCATGGTATGATATGTATGTGTGTTGTGTTTTGTCTTATCATAATTTATTTAACAAATGATATCATTATAAACTCTAGAACCCTTCAGAAAGGATGAGCTTAAATGTTTTGATTGACAACAAAGCCAGTTTAAAGAAAATACTTTGAAGAATAACTAACAACTACCTTGAGTTTCTTTGCAAAGCATAATATGGACTTAAAGCAAGAATAATGTTTCATTTTGCATATGCAAGAATGATTTATCTCATGGGAAAAGATTCAGCTGAAAAGAAAGTGAATGTTATTTCAAGCAAAGAATGTATTCATGTTTACGGACCAAAAACATAGAAGCAGACTTGAATCGGGAATAATTTCACTACACATGAGAAATCATGTTTGTATCAAGAGAAGAGATCAAGCTTAAAAAGGTGAATGTTATCTTATGAAAAGAAAGTGTAAATGCCTGATGACTAAAGCAGTTCTAGCCAAAGATCAAGAAACCAAGGAGATGATCTTTAGAAAGTAGCACGGGACATCAGAAAGTACACCCAAAATGAAGAAATCAATTCATGTCCAACAGCAACATGTTACTCAGTCATCAATCAATACAATCGCAAAGAAATCATCCTTAAACAACAAAGATTGAAAACTAAAAGATCGAAGAAAAATTAGAAAGATTGATTATGCTATCAAAAAGCTCACTTTACTGTGGAGCACAGAAACTGAGGAAAATAGGGGAAAAATTTGAATTTTAAAATTCAAATCACGAATCAGACCCAGTGTTATAATTGGTACATTATCTCTTCTGCCTAATTGATTCATGATCATATCTTCTAGAAGGAGTTCAGAAACCATGGTCAAAAAGTTAAAGGAAAAATGACATCAAAAACCTCTACAATACAATGGCTTCTCCACCGATGTGACAAGTCTGTCAGCCTATCTCTCTAGAGTAGTGTTCCAAGACATAACTGATGATCTACAT
Organism: Dalbergia cultrata; assembly: GCA_031216105.1. Taxonomy (NCBI): domain Eukaryota; kingdom Viridiplantae; phylum Streptophyta; class Magnoliopsida; order Fabales; family Fabaceae; genus Dalbergia; species Dalbergia cultrata. Next base: position 36,822,271 of record CM062352.1, read on the forward strand.
GTATCACTTGGAGATCTGATCAAAGGCAACTATCATGAAGATTGACCTGTACAAATAGAGATGCCAGACATAAATGTAGATGAGAAAGTTAAAGACTGAAGAGTAGAAATGCTGGAAAAATCTCTCCACATTTCTTGTGTTGTTCATCATATTATGTAATCAATCATCTTAAAGTGTAAAAATCTTCTTTCTTTATTCTATAACGATTTGTATGCTCTTCTCATGAAGAGATATGAGAATGGAGTCACTCATGTTTCCCAGGTCTGTATTAGCAAATATTCTTAAGGAAACATAGGTGTATGTTAGTTTAAGCGGCAATCCAAACACTTAACCTTTGTAATCTTGATTCAGTAGTAATCAATGTGAGACATAGCTTGGAGAGCCTAAGATAAAATTACTTGCAATAGGATAGCAAAGGTATTTGCTTATCACGGTTTAGCTTGGAGAGGCTGGTTCAAGACTACTTACAATGTGGCAGTAGAAGTTGTCTACAGGTCACGGTTCAGATTAGAGAGGGTGGTTCAAAACTATTCGATTTAGCTTGAAGAGGCTGGTACAAAACTACTTAGTTAAATCATAGTTGGGGTTGGCCACTATGCAAGTTAGAGCTTGGGAAGGCTATTGTAAAGATTATTCGTTTACTTTCTCAGGTTGAGAAAGTTGTTGTTTAATGGAATCTCAACATGTGTCGAGTACTGGATGTAGGCAGATTAACCGAACTAGTATAAAAATACTTGTGTCCATCTTTCTTTTCCCTAACATTTTATTTTCATGTTATGTACCTTAAGTTAATTATTAATCAAGTATCGTTAACATGCATAACTATTATTAAGCTTCAAAAACCTTCTTTCTGAAACATCTAATCACTATTCCATTGCACTTCAAGCTTCATGCCTGATAATATGTTTTATGTCAAATGTTTTAGATTAAAAAAGAAGACTTCAAAAAGCACGAGTCAACCCCCCTTCTCATGCACTCTTTTACCAAGAAGTGGTATCAGAGCCAGGCCTCTAAGGGTTGAGCAATCTGATGATTGCAGAGGTCAAAGATCAAAGGGACAAAATGAAGGTCAAAAAAGCATCTTCTAAAAGTGCATAACATGAGGAATAGCTTACAGAAGCACACAAGGTATGAACACTCAAGCTCACTTCCTTATCTTCATCAATGTCATATGATGGGCTACCACATAATAAGCTTACTTTCTCTTCAAAGCACCTATGAAGAATAAGTCTAAGTTTGAATAAAGAAACTTAAAAAGAAAATATAAATTATGTTTTCAAACTCTAGGCATTTAGAAGCTAAAGTCTCAGATTTAAATTAGATAGATCTCAGAAATTCATTTATGAATTTGAAAATATTCTGTCGTAGCTTCTGAGCATCTGATCTGGTCAAATGTCAAAGGAATCATTATCCTCAAACTTATGTTTAGAAAGTTAAGACCATTGTTTCAAAAAATCAATCTGAGAAATGAAGAGAAAATAGGAAATAACAAGAAAATGCAGTCTCATCAAACCTTTTTTTTTTTTTGCTACTCTTATCATCTGTTACAAGAAGGGATATCCATGTGCTAAATGTCTCTTAAAAGAGAAATCCATTTAAAGAGTTTAGGAATATCCCTCCTGAATAACTAACCAAGATAAAATTTTCTTTCAAATGCTATATCAGACTTTTCTCACAACTCAAGAAAGAAAATCAGAAGCAGGGTTCTCTAGATTCCCAAATAATCAAAATTTGCTAATGAAAAGTATTCAAGAACTGCTTTGCTAACTATCTTGAGGAAAAGAGTCTTAAAAAGATTCTTGATCAGCAAAAAGAATGGAAAGTGCATTCTCAGAAAGTAAACTCTAGAAATCAGATACTTTAGAAAGCATTCTAAGGAACTTCAAAGAAAAATAGAAAAATATTTCTAAGCAATAAACTAAAGCAATCTGAAAGTTTTAGAAACATATGTTTCCAACCTCACCTTTGAGGCTAACTTGTTAAAAAGGCTTTGAACTGTCAAGATTAGATGGAAACTTCACTGTAAAAGTTGATCCTGACTGGAAAATGCAAAGCTTGAATACTTGAAAACTAAATGAAGTCATAGGGATCTGAGAAACTCCAAAATGTTTCCTCTCTTAAAAGATTTAGAGACTTCTGACTATGCAGAAAAGAACAATGAGAAAATGGAGAATTGGAGCAATCAAGCATGCCCAAATGTTGAAGATAAGGAACCAGACAAAACATCAGGCAGTAAGGTATTCCTTAGAACTCTATAATAATAGTGGCAATTGATTCTAATTGGAAGAATCCTATTCAACAATGCAAACCCATGTCTCTTTATTAATTGTCATTATGTCAAGCCAATCTTACTTTGATTTAACACATGAGACATATTTAGCAAAGCCTTCCAAAAATTTGCATAAGCATTTACTTACAAACGTTTTTCTTTTGTGCACTCTCCTCTCCATGAAAAGACCTGAAGTTCACATAGATGCATCAGTATGAAGGATTAAACTTTTCTCATGTATTTCAAATAGGATCAATCAAAACCACAAAGAGGAAGACAATACTCAGAAAAGACTTAAGAAATGTTGGCATCAAGTTCTTCATAATAAATAACCGTCTCGCTAAAACTTCTATGTTCCAAAGAAGGTCATAAAGTAGATCCTTCAAAAAGTGATTCTAAAAGGTCAGCAATCACTTTTTGTAAGGAAAGTTTAGAAAGTAGGAAAGCTTCCTCAAAATTTTTTTTCTCTCTCCCACGTCGGTTCAATTTTAGACCATCACATTCTAACACCTATTAACTAAACCTCTCTTTACACGTTCCTTCTTTTCTCTCTGTCTTCCTCTATACATTTCCTAAGATGTTTCGAATCTCTGCCCCTTAAAACTTCCTTGCTGAAATCAAACTCACTCAATTTCTCTAAGTTCTATATTCCCTTTCTCAAAGCTTCAATCTTTTTTCTCCCATTTCAAGTATCTTCTTTGCAACGCCAAGAATGGCAGAAGGAAAAGCTCTCTCTCATGACATAGGAGCTCCTCACATGTTTGATGAACCTATTCGCCAGCAACACTATGCTGAGAATTTTGTTCAACATCTAGTATCTCCAGGAAAAACTCTTCCAAAGGAGGTGATGATGCAAGTCTTTACCCTATGGGAAATTATTTCCTTTTAGGTGGGAAGGATTTGTAAAGGTTGCTGACAGGGTTTTTACAAGGATGGTAACTGCCTTCTATTCCAAACTAGCACCAATGTCTGATTCGGTGCTTATCTCTTACATAAGAAATACGAACCTGGCACTTAACCTAACTGACCTTTCAAATATTGCACAAGCTCCTAATGAGGGACTTAGATGTTCATCGAAGAAGAACTTATTTATGACTCATGGGGTTCCTGTAGAAGACGTGTCAAGATGTCTCACGGGCTCTCCCAAACATCATCCCAATGCCATAACTTCTTTCGTGCTAAAATCAAAATCTAGCCAAACTCTCATCTTGATTCAGTCAACTCTTCTACCCAGACGAGAATTTACTTATCAACGGGTATGAATGGACTACATGCTCCTATATTGTCTTATAGCAAAAAGGAAAGTAACTTTACCTAGACTTATCTTTGACTACATGCTTCAAGCCATCTCTCCTGAAATAAGGAAACACACCTATGTTCCATACGGCATTCTTCTCGTAAAAATCTTCCAATATTTGAGATGCCCTTTGTCAGTCGAGCTGTATTGTACATGGAAAACACCGTATATACCCTCAACTCTTTTCGAACACTAAGAAGATCAACTAGTACTGCTTCAACAGGAGCCTCAAGCAGAAATCTAAATATAAGAGAAGCTGCAATGAAAAAGGCAGTTGAATTAGACGAAGGAAGAGAAAGAAAAAGAAGAATCATTGTACTGGAAGATAGTTTCGATGAAAGCAAAAATCTAGAAATGATCATCAGATATAGGGGTTCACCAAGAAAAATGATGATGATTTCTGAATTAGAAGAACAAACAAGTTTAGACTCCTTCACTTCTGAAACCAGGACCAAGCTCATAGCCTACAAGTGACCAAACTCCAACCATAGCTACCTCCAATCCTGCCATCACTCTAGAAGCTGATCTTGTACAAAATCAACACCAGCCAACTGCACAGCAAAGGGAAATCCTTGAACACTTGGAGAGATTGGAAGCTTAGTCAAAAAGACATGAAGCTCTTCTAATGGAGATTCTCTAAGAAGTAAAACGTCAAGGCTAAAGATGTCACTTCAGTTTCTCCACTGTACAGTTCCTTTTGATAATGACAAAAGGGGGAGAAGAGGAAAGTTGAAGAAAATTTAAGCTTAATTTCAGGGGGAGTCATGTTGAAGGGGAGCCCAAAACATTTTTTCTTGCATACTACATAATTTCATTTTTTTCTTTGACATGATTATAATATTTTGGATATTATCTTAAATGTAGTACTTATTATCTTTCATGTCTATAACTGGTTTAATATTATATATATATATTCTGGTACATAGATATTTATCCCTTATGCTTATGCCTATGCTTGCTCGTTTACACATCCATCCTTAACACTGAGTGATATTTGTTTAAGCCATAGTACATAATCAATTCCTATATCATTATGCATAGCTAATCATATAGAATGACTGAAAATGTATGGCTCAATTGTGTATTATTTGTCTTGCCTAATCATCAACATGCAAATATACTCAATTCACACACATATCCATGATTAGTTATAGCTTCATTTCATCTGAGTGTCGTTTATATGTATGATAAGCTTAATATGGTATCAACACATCATTATCTACTACTCACTTGAGATGTGCTTAATATGCTCCGCTTAACCTATTCAAAATTGGTTATATTTATCTTGTTTCTGATAGTATTCAGAAACTTATCCTCTCCATGCCTTAACATAACTAAGATCAGTTAGGGAGAATTAAAATATTTCTCAAGTGTGTTACTCTTACATTGCAAATGATGTGTTACAGTGTAATCATATTTGAATCAGTAAGCAAGTTGACATAGAAAAACATAAGCAATATATTGTAATATGAGTAAATATGTATCAGTTAATAAAACCTTGTTTTGAAAAAGAATTTCAAAAGTCATTTCATTCTCTGATACTCATAAAGTTTTCTAGCTCACAAAAGTAAACTCACAAGAATGTAATGTTTTAATAATGCTGGGATAAATTCCTATTTGAGTTTCAGAAACCTCATATTGAATTTTTCCCAATATCATTGATAAGAAGGTTTCTCTGAGCATCAAAAACTTTATTCATATCTCTTTTCTCCAATCATGCTCAAAAATTATTTTTTTACCATTCATACATATATGTATATCATTGAGCATCACCTTCTTTGTTGAAAAGAGAACATGGAAATGATAGTACTGAATAAGATTCTCTATCAAGAAACAATATCGCAAGTATTATTTGTTTATTTATTCAATCACACTTAAATGTTAGAAAGTCATTTTATGTCTAAAATCAAGCTGATTGGAAAATTGGACTAAAACGATGACATCTGCTTAAGTATCTTTGTGATACAAATTAAAGAAGTTTTCTGATTAAATCAGAAGCATATCATCATGAACCAAACAACTTTGATTTGAGTCAACTTAAGGCCTCAATTTTTTTTGTATCTAGTCATGCCTTAAGAAAAAGACTTACCAAGATTTAAGAATCATGATATGTTGAAAGAAATTATAATTCACTGTATTTATATTATGTCTTATTTCTTTCAACTTCTCTTCAAAAGAATTTCTTCAAATTGGTTTGTCATCATCAAAAAGAGAGAAATAATGAACTTAAATGTTTTGATTGACAACAAAGCCAGTTTAAAGAAAATACTTTGAAGAATGGCTAGCGGCTACCTTGAGTTTCTTGACAAAGCATAATACGGACTTAAAGCAAGAGTAATGTTTCACTTTGCATACACAAGCATGATTTATCTCATGGGAAGAGATTAAGTTGAAAAGAAAGTGAATGTTATTTCAAGCAAAGAACGTATTCATATTTATGAACCAAAAGGAATAAAAGCAAACTTCAATCAGGAATAATTTCACTACACATGAGAAATCATATTTATCTCAAGAGAAGTGATCAAGCTTAAAAATTTGAATTATCTCGTGGAAAGAAAGTGTAAATACCTGAGGACTAAAGCAATTCTAGCCAAAGATCAAGAAACCAATGAGAGGATCTTTAGAAAGTAGAACGGGACATCAGAAAGTACACCCAAGATGAAGAAATCAATTCATGTTCAAAAGCAACGTGTTACTCAGTCATCAATCAATATAATCGCAGAGAAATAATCATCAAACAACTAAGATTGAAGACTGGAAAATCGAAGAAAAATTAGAGAGATTGATTACGCTGTCTGAAAGCTCACTTTACTATGGAGCACAGAACGCTGAGGAAAATGGAGGGAAAATTCAAATTTCAAAATTCAAATCTTGAATCAAACCAGGCTTATAACTAGTACGTCATCTCTTCTGCCTAATTGATTCATGATCATATCTTCTAGAAGGGGGAGTTCAGAAACCATGGTCAGAAAGTAAAAGGAAAAATGAGGACATCAGAAACCTTTATAATATAATGGCTTCTGCAACCGATGTAACAAGTCTGTCAGCCTACTTCTTCAGAGTAACGTTCCAAGACACAACTGATGATCTACATGTGTCACTTGGAGATATGATCAAAGGCAACGGTCATGAAGATAAACCTGTATAAATAAAGATGCCAGACATAAATGTAGATGAAAAAGTTGAAGACTGAAGAGCAAAAATCCTAGAAAAATATCGCCACACTTCTTGTGTTATTCATCATATTATGTAATCAATCATCTTGAAGTGTAAAAATCTTCTTTCCTTATTCTGTAATGATTTGTATGCTCTTCTCATGAAGAGATATGAGAAAAGAGTCGCTCATGTTTCCCAGGTCCGTATTAGCAAATATTCTTAAGGAATCATGGGTGTAGGTTAGTTTGAGTGGCAATCCAAACACTTAACTTTCGTAACCTCGATCTGGTAGTGATCTATGTGAGACATAGCTTGAAGAAGCTAAGGTAAAACTACTTGTAAGGGGATAGCAAAGATATTTGCTTATCACGGTTCAGCTTGGAGAGGCTGATTCAAGACTATTTACAACGTGGTATTAGAAATTGTCTGTAGGTCACGGTTCAGCTTGGAGAGGCTAGTTCAGAACTACTCGATTCAGCTTGGAGAGGCTGGTACAGAACTACTCAGTTAAGTCGGAGTTGGGGTTGGCCACTATGCAAGTTAGAGCTTGGAAAGGCTATCCATTTACTTTCTAAGGTTGAGAAAGTTGTTGTTTAATGAAATCTCAACATGTGTTGAGTACTGGATGTAGGCAGGTTGACTGAATTGTATAAATACTTGTGTTCGTCTTTTTCTTCCCTAATCTTTTATTTTCATGTTATGCACCTTAAGTTAATTATTAATCAAGTATCATTAAAATGTATAACTATTATTAAGCTTCAGAAACCTTTTTTCTGAAATATCTAATCACTATTCCATTGCACTTCAAGTTTCATGCTTGATAGTATGTTTTATGTTGAATGTTTCATATTTAAAAAGAAGACTTTAGAAAGCATGATTCAACCCCATTCTCATGCACTCTTTTACCAACAATCATAAGATATTTTTAGTTTGACCAAATCATGGCAAAGTTATTATATTTTATTTTTATAATTAGGATCCTATGTTAATTATTGTAACCTACTCATCCATTAGCTCCATAATCTATTATTACATTATTTGGATTATTTACTTTGTCGGTGTCTTATTCATACTGTTAAATCAATAATCTGTAGAAACTTTTATTGATAAATTATTATTTTATACTATAGATTTGGAACTCAACCTTTTAATTCTTTCTAGTATTAATCCAATGGCTTAGATTCATTCTTATTTCAAGACAAGCCTAGAGATTTGTATAATGGCATTGTTGTAATTATTTAAAGCAGTGGCATTGTTGTTATTATTTAAAGTAGTGGAATTGTAGTAATTTCTTTAACCAAGATGATAGTGGTATTCTTGTAATTCCATTATAGAATAAAAGTACATTTGTCATTTATTAATAAGGCAAGGGTAGTTTGGTAATTTCATTTACACAGTAAGGGTAATTTCAAAATTCCACTGAGTAATGGCATTTTTGTAATTCTTTGTATTTTTATCTAGACACACTTGATTATTCTAACATTATTTGTTATCTTTCATGACACTTGTCTAATTTCTATTAGTTTTACTCATATTTAATCATTAATTAGGATTAATGTAATTTACTAATATTGATTAGGGAATTTAACCTTGAAATCGACATTCCCAACTCTCGGGTGATGACCAAGTTCAATTGTCACTTAATCCCGCGTTAAATTATCTCAGGGGCATTTTGGTAATTCTGCATACAGGAAAAGCTAGGAATTGAGATTTTCACCTCTGTCATCGTCCATAACACATCTAGTCTATTTCAAACATTAAACTAACCTTTTGAGGATAGCCTGGACTGGTCGTCCTTGATTTCTCAACAAAAAATGACCTTTGGGGCATTTTGGTCATTTGTACACTAAACAAAAAAAAAGCTGGGACTGCAATTCTTTGCACAGATCACTATCTAATCCTCATATAATCTTATCCTAATGTTAAAATATCTTATTGAGGATGACTTGGCCTAGCTATCCTCGATTCTAATGCAAAATGACCTTAAAGGTATTTTGATCATTTTTGCACGGCAGGAAAAATCGGGGCATTACACGTCACATCAAGAAAATTGAAAAAAAAAGAAAGAGAAAAGAACAAGAGGATTTCAACAGTCTTCCTCATGATGATATTTGGTCTTGTGCATTTTTACATGATTCGCTTCCATTGAGAACTCTTCATAATTTTGCACTTGAGCATAATTTTCATCTTTGGTAGCTTTTCATTTTCATGTTAGCCTGACTAGTTGCATTGAAAAAAAAAAGGAAAAGAAAAATAAGAAAAAAAAACATCTTTGTAACTTCTCTAACGTATCATAAAATCTAACTTCCTCATTTCATGAATTTCCTATATTTGGAACCATTTCACTTTGAGTTGTTATGATTTGTTACATTGTGAAAAAGATATATTTTTTTCTAGCATGGGGAAAATTTGTAACCCACATTATAGCTTGATTTCCTTGCAATAGGAAACCCCCATCTCATATTTTCATTGTGAAAAAAAAAATTGTAGCTCCTCTAGGACATGATGAAATGTCAAATTTCCTATCTGACATGAGTTTCTGGCTTTTTGTAAAAACTTAGTCATAAGCATTTTGCATTTTTGCATACATTCTTTTCATTTGTTAGCTTGTAATCGCATGATGTCTTGATTTGCTAGAAAAAATTTTAAAAAAGAGGAAAAAAGAGTCATCAACATGAACCTATGTATGTGCTCTTAAAAAAAAAATCATTCACATAAATAATTATTGGTGTTTGAATATTTTGTTCATATCATGTTTTTGGAAAATTCTGAAGTATTTTTTTAATAGTAGTACAAGATCATTCAACAAAAATTGTATTTGGAATTTTTATTGCTAAATTCTTTCCAAAAATAAAAAGGAAAAAAATTGAATCATGGTGCTTCTAAAGAAAGTTAACATAATCCAAATCCAAGGTGGAATCACAAAATTTCTATGGAGATCAAGAGGAACTTCGGTCATGAAGTGGATGAAGCAAATGAATGGCATGGTTAAATGGTTGAACGACATGAAAGGCAAAGTGAAATATTAAAGGGAGTTTCGAAACCTTGGATAAATGAGAAAAATTGAGAAAATTTCAAGGGAGGATGAGAATGATCTAGGGCCCCAGTGTCAAAATTTGAGCAGAAATCAATGTTTGAGAATGGGATGGAATTGCCATTGACAATATGGAATGACTGAATAGGAATATGGTATTCACCATACAATAAGTTGACAATCTGAGCAATCATGCACAATGCAATAAACCATTCCCCAATCCATATCCTACAATCTCACTCTATTTACCAAACCTTTCAAGCATTTGTATCCAAACATTATCAACCTTAACATATATCCTTTACCATGATGAGCATATTCACCCTTCATAATCATTTAGTCATTTTCACCCCCATTACATCTCCTTAATCTCATCTCAATTAACCAAGGCACTTTCATTCACCAATGAAATCCATAAAACCAAAAAATTCTTTTGGCATCTATCAATTTTGGGTGATTTCACTTAGATTTTTGCTAGATGATTCCTTTTGTATTGGGAAGGCTCTAAAACTTAGTGAAGCCACCACCGACAATAGTGGCTAATCCTGATCTTTCTAGCAATTTTTATCCAATAGAAAAGTATGAAAGTTTAAAGATGTTGGAGCATTAAGTTCTTTCAGTTGTCCATCTTCTAACCTTTAAAAATAAAAAGAAAAGAAGAAAAGACATGTGATAAGTTGCATTGAATTGTGCTTAATTGATGTTTAATCGGTGAATGTATGTTTTATCCTCACTATGTAACATAGGAAAGCAGTATGGACCGGCATGATCAAGACCACTATAGCGGTTGGTAAAAGGTGGAGACTTGAAGCATGGAGGTCAAGACCGATATAGCGGTCCTCAACCGCTATAGCGGTTGACAAAGGAAATGATTTCAGCAATCTGGACATTTGGAGCCAAGACCGCTATAGTGATCTTAGACCCCTATAGTGGTCATAAGTGACTAGCACCAGACGGTCAGCAAATTGTATCAGTCCATGCACGTAGTTTTGACTATAGTATAAATAGTTTAGGCTAATATTTTTAAGACACTTTTTGTTTCCTTATTTTCATGGTTAGTGAAAAATATTTTCTCTTTCTACTTTCTTTCTCTCTTCTCCCTTACTCTCTCTTTAAGTTTTGGGAACCTGCAATCCTTGTTTTGGCTCCCATTTGGGAATGCCATTGCAACCCCCCCTTAACAACAATTGTCATCCTCCCTTTATGGTGGAGTAATCTTTTTACCATGTGTAAGGAGAACTGAGGATTAAGATTGTTCTTGAGACTCCCAATTTTAATTGCAATTCGTGGTTAGTTTTTCTTTCCCCTTTATCTTCTGTCATTAATTTCGATTGTGAAAATTATTGTAATTGTATTTTTGAAGGTTGTCTAATTGTGTGTTTATTCGTATGCATAATTGGCATTCCATTAGGGTATTTAATCAATTGAATTAACTACATCCAATTGATAAGGGATTGAAATTAACTCCATTTAGGAATTAAGTTGCTACAATCAATAATTAAATTAGCATAGGTTCATAGAATCACGATTGTGAATTACTAGTTCATATGTTAGTCAAACCCTTAGTGGGAGTAAGTTTGTGTGACCATTAAGTAGCATTGCATCATTGTTGTGTGAAAGCATTATCAATGGAAGTAACCACTGCCATGAATTTATCTCTTAAGTCAATGATTGAACAATTCTTAATATGAAGGAATCCTTGTGCAGAGGATAATTCTTCTCATCATATTTTCTCAATTTAATTTTATTCTTGACAATTTAAAAAATCCCCAAATCTTCTGAATCAATTAGAACCTTTCATTAAGAGATGACCTGGATTGCACTCCTAACTGCATTTTTTTGTGTAATTTAGTCAATTATTTTTAATTTGTAACGCCCCGATTTTTCTGTTAGAGTGAAAATGACCAAAATGCCCCTGAGGTCATTTTTAGCCCGGAATTCGAGGAAAGCCGGTTCGGCAGTACTCGAAGGGCAAACTCAATGTTGGAAGGGGATTAGATGACTTGTGTACCTTCCCGGGATCGAAAATCTCATTTTTCGAGTTTTCGGGTCAAAATGACCAAAACACCCCTGCGGTGTTTTACCCGTTTGCAAGTGCCGGATGAACCCAAAACTTCTCCAGATGATTTTAAAAGGCGTTTTTATGTAGACTATGACTTTAGTTTTGGTCCCGGAGGTCCCGGGCAAAATTAGTGCAAAATTACGGTTTTGCCCCTAGTTTCGTGTTTTTACGCTTAATCGCATGATTAAGCAAACCTAAGCAATATTAGGCTCTAATCGAAGGTTAATTAATTTCCTTAATTAATCTTCAGTCAAAATAATTTATTAAAGTTGATTAGAACCTAAAAGTGCTTAATTACAACTTAAAATCATGTTTTAATTTCAAGACTCCTAATCATGGAATCTTGAATAGTGTTTTCTCTTTCCAATTCCTTAAATCATGGAATTGTGTTACACATTGTTTATTCATAAATGAGTTTAAAATTCTTTAATGATGTATGAGCACTCCTAATCTTGTCATAAAATCCCTAAACCTCATTCTTAGTTACCTAAACTTAAGCTTAATTACTCCTAACCTTGTACCTAAGCTAATACACATTTAAACCTACCATTAACACACAATTAGATGATCAAAACCTCTCTCCCTCCATGCTGTCTGGTTGGCCAAAGCTTCTCCCTCCCCATATGCATCACATGTTCAATTTTTCAACACTCTAAGGCCATACCTCAAGTCACATACACTATACCTTGTCATAACTTTCAATCAAGCTTGAATTTCCACATGAATAAATAATTAAAACAACTCATTTTTCCCATTTATTTGTGGCTGGAAAAGTTCTAGCCATGTCAAGCTTCTAGAAGCCTAATTTCATCAAAAATTGATAGGAAATTAACTCACATCAAGCCATACTTTGTAGCATAGCTTCCATACTTCAAACCATGCTTGAATGACCTTGTGTAAGAGATATTTTCTCTTCCTTTTCCCTCCAATAGCTACGGCCAGCACCCCCCCCTTTTGAGCCTTCATTTGTTTCCATTCTCTATAAATACCTTGCCTAGAAACACATGCAAACACCTTAGTTCATTTGGTAAGTTTCAAGTTTTCCTAAGCTTTCTTGAGTTCTTTCTTTTTCTCTCAAGTTTCAAGAGAGTTCTTCCTTTCTTTTCATCTTCATCTTCTTCATCTCTTCATCTCTTCATCATCTCTCAACCTTGAAACACCACCCCATAGCCTTGAACCATCATCAAACCTCTCAAACATCACACCTCAAACACAACCTCACTTGAAACACAACTCCAACCTTCTTGTTTCCTCTTGGCCGAAACTATCAAGCCCCAAGGAGGAGCTCATCATCTTGTTTTTCTTTTTAAAAGTTCAAGCTTTGTGTCTTCACTTTAGGTAGGGATTTGCTTTTCAAACTTGTTTTGCTCAAGAATGTGTTTTTCTCTAGTTTCCTCTTGGATTCTTTTTGAAACTTTCCTTTGTTTTTCTTTTCTTCTTCATTTCGGCCACTTGGCCTTGATCATGAGTATGATAGCTTGATTATGAGAGTTTCTAGATGATGACCTTGTGTTCATCTCAAAGAAACCTCTAAAGCTTGAGTTTTCCTTTTCTTATGACTTCATCTATATGATATCTAGCTCACATGGTTTTTCAACTTAAGAAAATTAATCTAAGGATTTCTAAAAGCCCAAGCCTACCCTTGTCAACCTTAAAGTTGGCCGGCACGTTCTAGATATCTTTCTCTAGATAGGGGTTTTGGGTATTTAATAAAGAACTTGACTTAGTTTCACTTTCTTTTTCTCTTGCAAGGTTTTCGGTTTTGGCATTTTGATTCTTGAGATTTTGTTTTTTTTATTTTGAAAGTTTATTTATCTTGAGCTTGATGATGATGTTCAAGAACCTCATGGTTCCTTTGAGAACTTGGTTCAAGAACTCTAAAGCTCTCTTTGTAATGAGATATGTGTTGGGTTGTTATCTTGTTAAAGTCTTGAATGAGCTCTAGCTAACCATAAAATGAACCTTGCATCATGTTTACTTTTATGTCTTGCACATCATGTTTATTTTCCTTGCTATCACTAAGTACCAAGATAATAAAAGAACTTGCATTATCATGTTTATATTTCAAGCTATGCATTAGCATGTTTACATTTCAAAGTTCTCACCGAAATATCAAAGATAATAATATGATGCATCTCATATTTATTTTATGCTCTCACTTTACTTTCTAACAAAAGCTTAAACAAGTGCATAAGCATGTTTATCTTTATACCATCACTTTAATGAACCTAGAGCTCAAGGACTTGCCCATTGTGGTCTCAAACAAAGGTCTAAAATATTTATTTTCCATAGTTGAGATTTCGGCCTTAAGAGGTTTTAAGGTTTCCAAGTATTGAAAATTATGTTTTATAATTTTCCTAAGCTTATATGAGTATAAGAAATATGTAGAATTAAGTTTATGAATTTAGGACCTCTTGAGATGAAAATGATTTAGCCACTGCCCTCTTAAGCATTTTGATGATTTTGAAAGATAAAAGTGTTTGTAAATGAGTTTTGAAAGTTCTAAAAAGGTTCCAAGAGAAACTAGTATTCTATGTGCTTGAAAAATTATGTTCTATGCCTTTTATGGAGATGCACATTTCGGTTCTGCCTTGCTACTTATTTGCCACTGTATGTGCTGTTTTAATGATGATAATATGCTTATGTTTGAGTAAAAATAATGTCAAGACTCATATATGGAAGATAAGATAAGTTAGAGACTAGAAAGGAATTAATTTGAGAGTTCTAGATCCTTTAATGTTTGAATTTTCTGGATTCTGTCCAGCAAGGTTTAGTAATGCTAATCATGGATTTAAATTAGTTTAAATGTGTAGGAATGCCTCATAAATGGTTTAGGACTTGATCTTGAAGCCTTAGGAACAAACCGGACTTAGAAAGGGTCACTGTTGTGACTCCTAGGGACCCGCAAAGTTAGGATTATAAATTCTGCATCCTTGAGGTTTAGAGATGTTCTTGATCATAGTGTGAGGTGAGAAATACTTAGTTATAACCTCATAGGTACCCAAGAGATTAGGTTTGATGATTAATAACTTAGAACGTGAGTTAAGGACCTTAAGGGTCAATGCATAAGACATTAAAACATCTTGAGTTTTTATGATGCTTAATTTATGATATATGATACATGAGTTTTGTCTATGATAAGTTAATATGTGCTATAAAGAAGTTTTACATGATGATATGCTATACCCCATAAGAAATGTTTGTGTATGTCCTATATGTTTTCATGGCATAAGCAAATTTGAGGAAATTCCCACAAATGTCATGTTGCCAATTTCCATCAAATTTGAGGAACTTAGAAAAAGGTCTTTTTGAAAATCATGAGAACTTAAATGTGACACAACACTGAGACGCCTTCTTGGGTGACACCGGTTTAGCCGAGCACCCCCAAGAAAACAAATCCGTGAGGGTATTGACATAGAGCTTGCCAAAGTGGACAATACTACTATGCACTAGTTGCTAGTAGAGCGTTTCAAAGAGGAAATGACCCTAAGAGGTGATCCTTAATTTGCCCCCTAGCCCGTACTTTAAGTCGGGATTATGTATGTTACGCTTATCATAGGATAAGTAAGAACTAGTAACGACTAGTTAAGGTATGAGCTCATAACCTAGAGATGTTTTAGGGTGGCCCCATGAGATAAAGTTAAAGTTGAAATGTCACATATGCTATGAAAAACCAAGGAAGTTATTATGAGATTTATACCTGTCAACTTATGCCACTATTATAATGTTTTTGTGACTTTGTAGATTAGCTTATCTTTATGATGCATTCATATCATTAGTGTATTCCATGCTTAGTCATAAGACGCATTGTAAAATATGACGGACCTTGGATAATTAATACTTTAGAAAACTAACTTAAAAGAAGTTTACATGCATGCGCACCTTTTTAGAAATGAAACCCAAGGTTCCTAAGGATGTGATGATGTCACTTAGTTAGGGATTACCCTACTGAGAATTCTTTTAGAAGATTCTCATTCCCTCTCTTTTCTTCCATCACATCTTCAGATGGAGACTTTCGTACTCTTCATCGACACCCCGACGTGGGAGCTGCACCATGACCCAGCACTCGGGTCATATCATTTTGAGGGTCGCTGCACTGTCAGAGTATTTATGTTTATGGGACGACCCTTCGCACACCCAGTACGGAGCTACCGCTTCACCCCGACTGCTCCCTACCATCATAACACGATTTTCGAGCGAGCTAGACCACGCGACGAGCAGATCCTCCGCATGCGACCCGAGGCGTCAGCCGTACGTGACTACCCAGAGTACGTGCCTCGGACTCGGTATTCGGAGACAGATCCATCAGAAGACTGGCACATGTACAATTGGAGCTCCAGCCCCGCTCCTCCACCAATGAGAGCTGGGAGTGAGGAGATAGTGGTTCAGCCGAGGTTTGCTCGTAGGCCATCCATGGGCCCTCGCCGCGGTGGACACGCTCCGATGATCTGCACGACCACTCCCGCTGAGATTCGCCAGTGGATCGATTCCACTCCTCAGTACTCGAACCAGTAGGAGTAGGTGCATAGGATGGGTAGTAGCTAGTGCACACACACCACATAGTTGAGGACAAACCTTCTTTTGTATATGAGGTTGTCTACTCTAGGTGCACACGAGTATGGGTGTTGCTTTCATGGTTTCCTTGTACTTGCTTTTATGATTTCCTTGTATTTGCATTTCAGTTGTATTTCGTTCTCCTATGTACCGAATAGTCCTACCTTTTGGTAGGCACATTATCTATATATATAATCAGTTGATGTGTCCATGTTATTTATGTGTTTTATTATGATTTGCTCATATGACTTGTATGAATTTCTGTTCGAAGAATCATGCGTGGCTCTCACTTTGGTTTTAATTCCAAAAAGAAAAATTTTACCCATATTTCCGCTAAGTATTTTCAAGTAAAGAATGAGACCAAGAGGTAATATTCTAAAGATTAACCTAAATACATACTAGTAGTATTAGGTTAAGATTTAGGGTGTTACATTATGGTATCAGAGCAGTTCAGTTCTCATGGAGCCTGAGGATTGGACTGATTATGCTTGATAAGCATGATGCGATAGTTATGTCATGTGTAGTGCTTGATAGAGATAAGTTGTAGGACTAGAAATGCATGACTTCTGTTGCTTGCAAGTGCCATGGTAACTAGCTCATTTTGCATGGATATTGAGCCTGATCAACTTGATGTTCATTGTTTCATGTGTTTAGGAACCAATGGCACCGCGATGACAGCCTAGGACTACGCCCGATGCTAACCAAGACAATGCGACTGCTGCTGCTGTCCGTCGCATGGCACAAGCCATGGAACGGATGTTCGACCGGATGGATCAACAAGCGAATGTTGTTCCTGTTCCCCCTTCTCCCCCTGCTGCTGAGACGGTGGAACAAGCCCGCTTCGGCGAGTTCGCAAGGCGAACCCGTCGGTATTCCGAGGGGTAATGGACCCTGACAAAGCTGATGAGTGGATCAAGGACATGGAGAAGATTTACTCTATGGTTGCTTGCTCGGAGGAGCAGAAGGTCACCTTTGCTGCCTTCATGATGAAGTCAGATACTGAGTTCTGGTGGAACAGCACGAAGCACCTGCTAGAAGCTTCTGGAACTCCCATTGATTGGGAGCTGTTCAAGACCTACTTCTACGAGAAGTACTTCCCGGAGTCTGTAAGGAATGCAAAGGACATCGAGTTCATGCAACTGACCCAGGGAGGGTTTACTGTTGCCCAGTACACTGCTAAATTCGAGGAGCTGATCAAGTTCTCTCGGCTGTTTCAAGGGAACCCCGATGAGGTTTGGAAATACGTCAAGTATGAGGCCGGTTTGAAGGCGAAGATGAACTATGCCGTGGCCCACATGGAGATCAGAGACTTCCCAACTCTGGTCAACAAGTGCCAAATTCTTGAAGAAGGACAACGGAAGATGCATGTTACACGAGCGGAGCGAGCTAAGGGGCTCAGACCTCAAGCCCCAAGGTTCAAACCGCAGTATCCGTCAAGAAATCACTACCAACCGTATCAAGCCAATCAGTTCCGACCACCGCAACAACAACAACCAAGAGCTCCTGCATACCAACAATCCAAGCAACACCAAAGGCCGCCGTTTAAACATCAAGGCCCAAGGAACTTCAACAACAATCAACCTCGTGGACCGGGTGGACCCCGAAACCACAATGGAGGACCAAGTGGGGCCAAGAACAAGGCACCACAAACCCCTGCTACTTACCCCGGAGCAGCATCTGCTGATGTCTGTCCCCAATGCGAGAAGAATCACAGGAATCGCCCATGCTTAGCCGGTCAGAATGTGTGCTTCAAGTGTGGCAAGCCTGTCCACTATGCAAAGGACTGTGCCAGCCAAGGGACACCGAACCAGAACCCCCGACCACAACACCGAGGAAGAGTCTTTACCCTTAATGCGGAAGACGCCAAGAAGTCCAATGATCTCATTAAAGGTGTGTGCGAAGTAAACGGTAAACCCTTAACTGTACTATATGACTCTGGTGCTACTCATTCTTTTATTTCACTTGCTAGTGTCGAGTCCTTAAATCTAAGAGTCTCTAAACTTCCCTTCTACTCCTACAAATCGCCCTGTTAATACTTGCCATTGTTGTTTAAACTGTCATCTTGTTGTAGAAAATAGGTCTTTTGTCATAGATTTAATTTGTTTACCTTTGAAAGACATAGGCATTATCTTAGGCATGAATTGGCTTCACGCCAACCGTGTGTTGTTAGATTGTGGAACCCAAACCGTAGTTTTCCCTTCTCCTCCCGAAAACGTCACTCAACTCATTAGGCTGTATCTAAACTCAGTAGAGGTCTTCTGTAGTGGGGAGAAAACTATGGGATATGTTCTCCTAGCCACCTGCGATGTAGACTTTGAGCATAACCTAGGTGAGATACCCGTGGTAAGAGACTATCCCGAAGTATTTCCGGACGAAATACCCGAGTTCCCTCCCGAGAGAGAAGTTGAATTCTCCATAGAGTTGGTTCCTGGAATAGCACCAATCTCTATAGCCCCGTATAGGATGTCACCCTTGGAGCTAACAGAACTAAAAACTCAGTTGGAGGAGCTGTTGGAGAAAAGTTTTATAAGGCCGAGTGCTTCACCTTGGGGCACTCCAGTCTTATTTGTGAAAAAGAAGTACGGAAGTATGAGAATGTGTATAGATTATAGGCAGTTAAACCAAGTGACCATAAAGAATAAGTACCCGTTACCTAGGATTGATGATCTTATGGACCAGTTGAAAGGAGCTGTAGTGTTTTCTAAGATCGATTTGAAGTCTGGTTATCATCAGATTAGGGTTAGAGATTCGAACATTCCTAAAACCGCCTTTCGAACTCGGTACGAACACTTTGAGTTCAATGTAATGTCGTTCGGATTGACGAATGCTCCCGCAGTTTTTATGGACTACATGAATAGGATCTTTCGACCCTATTTAGATCAATTCGTGGTTGTGTTCATAGATGATATTCTCATCTATTCGAAAACCCACAAGGAGCATGAGCGTCATTTGAGGCTGGTTTTAGAGGTACTAAAGGAGAAGAAATTGTATGCGAAGCTTTCTAAGTGTGAATTTTGGTTAGAGGAGGTAAAGTTCTTAGGACATGTTGTGTCAAAAGGTGGCATGGCTGTCAACCAAAGTAAGATAGAAGCTGTGATGAATTGGGATAGACCAACCTCTGTAACTAAGATTAGAAGCTTTTTGGGTATAGCTGGATATTACCGTAGGTTTATTAAAGGATTTTCCCAGTTAGCCCTACGCTTAACTAAGCTCACTAGGAAGAATGCCTCGTTTGAGTGGAGCCCCGAATGTGAAAAGAGTTTCCTAGAGCTTAAGGAAAAGCTCACCTCAACCCCAGTTTTGGTTTTACCTAACCCCAATGTACCCTTCGAGGTATATTGCGATGCTTCTGGCAAAGGTTTAGGTTGTGTGTTGATACAAAATAGGCAAATGGTAGCCTATGCGTCCAGACAACTCAAGCCCCACGAAGTAACCTACCCCACCCATGACCTAGAATTAGCAGCCATCGTGTTCGCTCTAAAGATGTGGAGACACCATTTGTATAGTGTAAGGTTTGAAGTTTTCTCCGATCATAAGAGTCTCAAGCATCTCTTTGATCAAAAGCAATTGAATATGAGGCAAAGAAGATGGATGGAATTCCTCAAGGACTACGATTTTAGCTTAAGTTACCACCCCGGCAAGGCTAATGTAGTCGCCGATGCCTTGAGTCGAAAGTCGTTACGTTTGTCTTGTATGATGGTTAACGAAGTTGGGTTAATAGAGCAGTTTAGGGATATGAATCTTGGGATGTCTATGACGAAGAAAGGTATCGTGATGTGTCATCTCATGGTGACCAGTGGGTTTAAGCAAAGGATTATGCTTGCCCAAAGAGAAAATGAGGACTTTATGGAGACAATTGAGGCAGTTAAGGCCAGAAAGTTGAAAGGTTTTGTATGAGGCCCCGACTGGTTGTGGATGTTCGAGGGGCGAATCTGTATGCCACAAGATGGCGATCTTCGAGAGAAGATCTTGGAGGAGGCTCACAAGAGCCACTTCGCCATACATCCCAGTACTACCAAGATGTACCAAGATTTGAAGAAGATGTTTTGGTGGCCCGGATTAAAGAAGGATGTTGTCACCAGGGTGAGTAAGTGTTTGGTCTGTCAAAAGGTTAAGATCGAACACCAAAAACCTTCTGGCATGTTGCAACCCCTGTCAATCCCCGAGTGGAAGTGGGAGAGTATATCAATGGATTTCGTGACAGGATTGCCAAGGACCCAAGCTGGCCACGATGCCGTATGGGTAATCGTGGATCGACTGACTAAGTCAGCTCACTTTCTACCTATTCGAGTCACGTATTCGTTGGATAAGTTGGCTCAACTTTACATCCAAGAAGTAGTAAGGTTGCATGGAGTACCATCGACGATAATCTCAGATCGAGATCCGCGGTTTACGTCACGTTTTTGGGGAGCCTTTCAAAAGGCATTTGGTATCAAGTTGTGCTTGAGCACTGCTTACCACCCACAAACGGATGGTCAATCCGAGAGGACAATCCAAACCCTGGAAGATATGCTAAGAGCCTATGTCTTGGACCAAAAAGGGAGTTGGGATAAGTACATGCCTTTGATCGAGTTTGCGTATAACAACAGTTATCACGCGAGTATCGGTATGGCACCGTACGAGGCGTTATATGGAAGGAAGTGCCAATCACCTTTGTGTTGGTACGAGCCCGGAGAACAAAGTGTCTTAGGACCTGATGTAGTGAGGGAAACGATGGAGCAGATCAAGAAAATCAAGGATAGAATCTTAACCGCTCAAAGTCGACAGAAAAGCTACGCGGACAAAAGGCGTAAGCCCTTGGAGTTCCAAGAAGGAGAACATGTATTTCTAAGAATCACCCCCACTACAGGAATAGGGATAGCCATGAAAGTTAAAAAGTTGAGTCCACGATTTCTCGGCCCTTTTGAAATTCTTCAGAGAATCGGATCTGTAGCCTATAAAATAGCCCTACCACCCAATCTGTCAAACCTTCATGATGTCTTTCACGTCTCTCAGTTACGTAAATATGAGTCCGACCCTAGCCATGTCCTAGAACCAGAGCATGTACAGTTGAGGGAGGACCTCACTTTCAATCTACCGCCTATGAGAATAGTGGATCACGGAGTCAAGCAGTTAAGGAACAAGTCTGTTCCTTTGGTGAAAATGGTGTGGGGACGAGACAAGTCGGAAGAATATACGTGGGAACTAGAGTCAGAGATGAAGTTAAAATATCCAGAGCTTTTCTAAGGTAACGAATTTCAAGGACGAAATTCTTTTTAAGGAGGGGAGTAATGTAACGCCCTGATTTTTCAGTTAGAGTGAAAATGACCAAAATGCCCCTGAGGTCATTTTTAGTCTTGACCGAGGAAAGCCGGTTCGGCAGTACTCGAAGGGCAAACTCAATGTTGGAAGGGGATTAGATGACTTGTGTACAATCCCGGGATCGAAAATCTCATTTTTCGAGTTTTCGGGTCAAAATGACCAAAACGCCCCTGCGGTGTTTTACCTGTTTGCAAGTGCCGGATGAACCCAAAACTTCTCCAGATGATTTTAAAAGGCGCTTTTATGTAGACTATGACTTTAATTTTGGTCCCGGAGGTCCCGGGCAAAATTAGTGCAAAATTACGGTTTTGCCCCTAGTTTCGTATTTTTACGCTTAATCGCGTGATTAAGCAAACCTAAGCAATATTAGGCTCTAATCGAAGGTTAATTAATTTCCTTAATTAATCGTGAGTCAAAATAATTTATTAAAGTTGATTAGAACCTAAAAGTGCTTAATTACAACTTAAAATCATATTTTAATTTCAAGACTCCTAATCATGGAATCTTGAATAGTGTTTTCTCTTTCCAATTCCTTAAATCATGGAATTGTGTTACACATTGTTTATTCATAAATGAGTTTAAAATTCTTTAATGATGTATGAGCACTCCTAATCTTGTCATAAAATCCCTAAACCTCATTCTTAGTTACCTAAACTTAAGCTTAATTACTCCTAACCTTGTACCTAAGCTAATACACATTTAAATCTACCATTAACACACAATTAGATGATCAAAACCTCTCTCCCTCCATGCTGTCTGGTTGGCTGAAGCTTCTCCCTCCCCATATGCATCACATGTTCAATTTTTCAATACTCTAAGGCCATACCTCAAGTCACATACACTATACCTTGTCATAACTTTTAATCAAGCTTGAATTTCCACATGAATAAATAATTAAAACAACCCATTTTTCCCATTTATTTGTGGTTGGAAAAGTTCCAGCCATGTCAAGCTTCTAGAAGCCTAATTTCATCAAAAATTGATAGGAAATTAACTCACATCAAGCTATACTTTGTAGCATAGCTTCCATACTTCAAACCATGCTTGAATGACCTTGTGTAAGAGATATTTTCTCTTCCTTTTCCTTCCAATAGCTACGGCCAGCACCCTCCCCTTTTGAGCCTTCATTTGTTTCCATTCTCTATAAATACCTTGCCTAGAAACACATGCAAACACCTTAGTTCATTTGGTAAGTTTCAAGTTTTCCTAAGCTTTCTTGAGTTCTTTCTTTTTCTCTCAAGTTTCAAGAGAGTTCTTCCTTTCTTTTTCTCTCAAGTTTCAAGAGAGTTCTTCCTTTCTTTTCATCTTCATCTTCTTCATGTCTTCATCTCTTCATCATCTCTCAACCTTGAAACACCACCCCATAGCCTTGAACCATCATCAAACCTCTCAAACATCACACCTCAAACACAACCTCACTTGAAACACAACTCCAACCTTCTTGTTTCCTCTTGGCCGAAACCATCAAGCCCCAAGGAGGAGCTCATCATCTTGTTTTTCTTTTTAAAAGTTCAAGCTTTGTGTCTTCACTTTAGGTAGGGATTTGCTTTTCAAACTTGTTTTGCTCAAGAATGTGTTTTTCTCTAGTTTCCTCTTGGATTCTTTTTGAAACTTTCCTTTGTTTTTCTTTTCTTCTTCATTTCGGCTACTTGGCCTTGATCATGAGTATGATAGCTTGATGATGAGAGTTTCTAGATGATGACCTTGTGTTCATCTCAAAGAAACCTCTAAAGCTTGAGTTTTCCTTTTCTTATGACTTCATCTATATGATATCTAGCTCACATGGTTTTTCAACTTAAGAAAATTAATCTAAGGATTTCTAAAAGAGCAAGCCTACCCTTATCAACCTTAAAGTTGGCCGGCACGTTCTAGAGATCTTTCTCTAGATAGGTGTTTTGGGTATTTAATAAAGAACTTGACTTAGTTTCACTTTCTTTTTCTCTTGTAAGGTTTTTGGTTTTGGCATTTTGATCCTTGAGATTTTGTTTTTTTTGTTTTGAAAGTTTATTTATCTTGAGCTTGATGATGATGTTCAAGAACCTCATAGTTCCTTTGAGAACTTGGTTCAAGAACTCTAAAGCTCTCTTTGTAATGAGATATGTGTTGGGTTGTTATCTTGTTAAAGTCTTGAATGAGCTCTAGCTAACCATAAAATGAACCTTGCATCATGTTTACTTTTATGTCTTGCACATCATGTTTATTTTCCTTGCTATCACTAAGTACCAAGATAATAAAAGAACTTGCATTATCATGTTTATATTTCAAGCTATGCATTAGCATGTTTACATTTCAAAGTTCTCACCTAAATATCAAAGATAATAATATGATGCATCTCATCTTTATTTTATGCTCTCACTTTACTTTCTAACAAAAGCTAAAACAAGTGCATAAGCATGTTTATCTTTATGCCATCACTTTAATGAACCTAGAGCTCAAGGACTTGCCCATTGTGGTCTCAAACAAAGGTCTAAAATATTTATTTTTCATAGTTGAGATTTCGGCCTTAAGAGGTTTTAAGGTTTCCAGGTATTGAAAATTATGTTTTATAATTTTCCTAAGCTTATATGAGTATAAGAAATATGTAGAATTAAGTTTTATGAATTTAGGACCTCTTGAGATGAAAATGATTTAGCCACTACCCTCTTAAGCATTTTGATGATTTTGAAAGATAAAAGTATTTGTAAATGAGTTTTGAAAGTTCTAAAAAGGTTCCAAGAGAAACTAGTATTCTATGTGCTTGAAAAATTATGTTCTATGCCTTTTATGGAGATGCACATTTCGATTCTGGCTTGCTACTTATTTGCCATTGTATGTGCTGTTTTAATGATGATAATATGCTTATGTTTGAGTAAAAATAATGTCAAGACTCATATATAGAAGATAAGATAAGTTAGAGACTAGAAAGGAATTAATTTGAGAGTTCTAGATCCTTTAATGTTTGAATTTTCTGGATTCTGTCCAGCAAGGTTTAGTAATGCTAATCATGGATTTAAATTAGTTTAAATGTGTAGGAATGCCTCATAAATGGTTTAGGACTTGATCTTGAAGCCTTAGGAACAAACCGGACTTAGAAAGGGTCACTGTTGTGACTCCTAGGGACCCGTAAAGTTAGGATTATAAATTCTGCATCCTTGAGGTTTAGAGATGTTCTTGATCATAGTGTGAGATGAGAAATACTTAGTTATAACCTCATAGGTACCCAAGAGATTAGGTTTGATGATTAAAAACTTAGAACGTGAGTTAAGGACCTTAAGGGTCAATGTATAAGACATTAAAACATCTTGAGTTTTTATGATGCTTAATTTATGATATATGATACATGAGTTTTGTCTATGATAAGTTAATATGTGCTATAAAGAAGTTTTACATGATGATATGCTATACCCCATAAGAAATGTTTGTGTATGTCCTATATGTTTTCATGGCATAAGCAAATTTGAGGAAATTTGGTCTACAGCCGTCATGCTGCCGAATTTCCATCAAATTTGAGGATCTTAGAAAAATGTCTTTTTGAAAATCATGAGAACTTAAATGTGACACAACACTGATACGCCTTCTTGGGTGACACCAGTTTAGCCGAGCACCCCCAAGAAAACAAATCCGTGAGGGTATTGACATAGAGCTTGCCAAAGCGGACAATACTACTATGCACTAGTTGCTAGTAGAGCGTTTCAAAGAGGAAATGACCCTAAGAGGTGATCCTTAATTTGCCCCCTAGCCCGTACTTTAAGTCGGGATAAAGTTAAAGTTGTATGTTACGCTTATCATAGGATAAGTAAGAACTAGTGATGACTAGTTAAGGTATGAGCTCATAACCTAGAGATGTTTTAGGGTGGCCCCATGAGATAAAGTTAAAGTTGAAATGTCACATATGCTATGAAAAACCAAGGAAGTTATTATGAGATTTATACCTGTCAACTTATGCCACTATTATAACGTTTTTGTGACTTTGTAGATTAGCTTATCTTTATGATGCATTCATATCATTAGTGTATTCCATGCTTAGTCATAAGACGCATTGTAAAATATGACAGACCTTGGATAATTAATACTTTAGAAAACTAACTTAAAAGAAGTTTACATGCATGCGCACCTTTTTAGAAATGAAACCCAAGGTTCCTGAGGATGTGATGATGTCACTTAGTTAGGGATTACCCTACTAAGAATTCTTTTAGAAGATTCTCATTCCCTCTCTTTTCTTCCGTCACATCTTCAGATGGCGACTTTCGTACTCTTCATCGACACCCCGACGTGGGAGCTGCACCATGACCCAGCACTCGGGTCATATCATTTTGAGGGTCGCTGCACTGTCAGAGTATTTATGTTTATGGGACGACCTTTCGCACACCCAGTACGGAGCTACCACTTCACCCAGACTGCTCCCTACCATCATAACACGATTTTCGAGCGAGCTAGACCACGCGACAAGCAGATCCTCCGCATGCAACTCGAGGCGTCAGCCGTACGTGACTACCCAGAGTACGTGCCTCGGACTCGATATTCGGAGACGGATCCATCAGAAGGCCCGCCCTCGCACATGTACAGTTGGAGCTCCAGCCCCGCTCCTCCACCGATGAGAGCCGGGAGTGAGGAGATAGTGGTTCAGCCGAGGTTGGCTTGTAAGCCATCCATGCGCCCTCGCCGCGGTGAACACGCTCCGATGATCCGCACGACCACTCTCGCCGAGATTCTCCAGTGGATCGATTCCACCCCTCAGTACTCGGACTAGCAGGAGTAGGTGCATAGGATGGGTAGTAGCTAGTGCACACACACCACATAGTTGAGGACAAACCTTCTTTTGTATATGAGGTTGTCTACTCTAGGTGCACACGGGTATGGGTGTTGCTTTCATGGTTTCCTTGTACTTGCTTTTATGATTTCCTTGTATTTGCATTTCAGTTGTATTGCGTTCTCCTATGTACCGAATAGTCCTGCCTTTTGGTAGGCACATTATCTATATATATAATCAGTTGATGTCTCCATGTTATTTGTGTGTTTTATTATGATTTGCTCATATGACTTGTATGAATTTCAATTCAAAGAATCATGCGTGGCTCTCACTTTGGTTTTAATTCCAAAAAGAAAAATTTTACCCATATTTTCGCTAAGTATTTTCAAGTAAAGAATGAGACCAAGAGGTAATATTCTAAAGATTAACCTAAATACATACTAGTAGTATTAGGTTAAGATTTAGGGTGTTACAAATTTGCTGTGGGTAGTGACAACTCACATCAACATGCTTTCATGTCCTTCAACCATGTAGGATCCCCATGCTTTCTTATCAAGTGAATAACACATATCAATACCTCAAGTTGGTCAAAGTACAAAATCATGAGCTTGTGTTCACTTTCTAGAAGCACTAGAATAGTGGTTTGGATGGATTTCAGTCCATTAGATTTTCTTCATAATATTATTCATATTGTCATTGCATAATTTTGCATCCCACTTCTTCTACATCTTAGCTGTCTTTTTGCCATTGCATCCTTTCATTCATATAACTGTTTTGCATACTTATCCAATGTGTCTTCCAAAAGTTTTCACCTCTTACCTTTGTTCATGTTAATCAATATATATTTTCATTCTTGTCAACCATCATCATATTTAATTTCTGCATAGACCCCTTTTTGTCCCCACATTTTTTACACGTTGTCATCACATTTTTTGCTTCTCTCAGTTTACATTATCCATTTAAAGTGTCTTTTGTATTGCTTGGTGAATAAAATCTTTGGAAACTCATTGATCGATCCTTGTGATCTATTGGACAAAAATAATCACAAAATTTGTGTGGGAATTAAGCATTGAATGAGGATGTTAAGAAAGATAATCTTTTTTCGAATAAACATGGATTGAAGCAAGTAACCAAGAATTCAATATATGCCAATCGTAGATTTTGTCTCAAAATTAAGCTTTTTGAAAATAAACAATCAAGATTTGGAATGATGTTTGGCCTTCTTTCTTTATCCTAAGTGTTAATCAAATAATCCATTGTCACCCCTCTTAAACCTGAAATTTTCTTTCTTCAAAAGAAACCTTGGCCAAGGATCACCCCACAATGGGGCAAGTGTAATATGTTGAACCCAATGCATTGTCAGATAGGAAAAGAAAAAGGAAACAAATGGAGAAGGAAATAAAGGGAAATATTTACATAGGCAAATCTTAAAAGAAGAAAAAGTAGAGAAATGAAAAAAAATGAAATGAATTGGTAGAATCTACCAGACAAAAGAGTCAAAGATCCTTAATCCTATAGAACCCTTAAACACTTGTTTGGGCATTTTTATATCCTTTGCTTCATAGCCCTCAACCTTGGCAAAGTTACAAGCCCTAAAAAGCCAATTACGATCAATGAGTGACTGTCATATTTTTTGTAGTTTCAATTTTGAGACAAAGCATGCATAATCTTTCATGCCCACGCACAAATCCTTGAAAGACCAAGAAAAAAGAGAAAAAAAAAAAGAAGAAAAGGCCATGATAAGTTGAAAACCCAAAGGGCAGCCCATGAAAAAGGTAAGGCACGAAAGATAAAAGAAAAAACAAATGTTAGGTTGAAAACCTAGAAAAGCTGGCCTAAGCAAAAGTTAGGCAAAAGGATAAGCACTGTCCTAAGCAACCCAAACTTGGGAAAAAATTTTGTGATGATAAGGCCTCCTATCTAGGGAAATTGATACTGGGATGATTTTTTTGTCATGATTAGACTTCTTGGCTATGGAGACAAAATTTGGGCAAATTTTTGTAACATTTGAATTAAACAAGCATTCATTGCATCAAGAATGAGTGAAGGGTAATGGTGTCTGATGGATGAAAATGAATCAATCACATGAGGACCAAGAAGTCTACACTAAGGCAATAGTTGTTTGATTTCTTTGTTCTCTTGTTGCATTCTTTGATCATCCTTTTGGAACACCATTTCCATGATAGAGTCTATCTAATAAGTTCTATGTCATCCCATTGGATCCTTGTGCATCTATTGACTAGTGCTTTGAGTATAGTGAACATGAATGCAATGATGTGACTTGATAAATTGGTGGTAATTCCTTGATCATCATTTCAAACTAATAGACCTCAGAAGTTTGATCAAATGAGGGAAGGCAAGTATTTGCAAGAGATCGTCATGACGAGTGATGTAAAAATGAATGAAAGAGAATACATGGAAAGAAAGAAGAACATCCTCTCTTTGTTTATAATCCTAAACCCTTTTGAGAATGAAATCATTGATTTGTGCTATTTTAGACTGATTAGTGTTTCAGCTCTTATTGCTTTGTTTTGGTCTAAATTGTGCTTGTTTATCTTATTGGGCTTCTATTTTATATTGTGAAAAGCAATTTTGGGCTACCAGTGTTTTTATCCATTTTTGGTGTTTCTAAAGTTTGGGTTTATTTTGGGTTACTGTTTGATGTTTTGTGCAGAAACTTGATCCTATTTTTTTTCTTTTCTCCTGAACATCAAATTATTTTGTCTTGTTTTTATTTAATTTTGGATTAAAGAAAAAGTTTTTCTTTCAAAAAAGAAGAGCTTTGTGATTTAGTTGTTTCTTTGATTTTGAGTGAATTTTGTGCTAAAAGTTTTATTTAGAATAAAAAATTGAAAAGAAAAGAAAATAGTAATTAGGACTCTTGTACTTTTTAGTTTAATTATTTATATGTATATGTGTTTTTCTCAACTCAATTTTACGTTTGTTATTTGTTCATAAATTAGCTTTGTCAGTTCATGTTGAAATTAGTGCTTATTATAAAAAAAAATGTGTTTCCAATAACAATGAAAAAGAATCTTTTCGAAAACTTTTAATCCGTGCAATGATCAATTATGGTGATAGAGCAGCAAATGTTATCTTCATTATTATCGAATCATAATGGTTTATTGAGTAGCCAAGTGCTAATTTAAATCATATGCCATAGCGGATTTGTTTTTAAAGAAAAATTCTTCTTTACAAAAGAGAGAGTTTTTATTAATTAACTAAAATCAGTCAACACATAAATATTTTCTATAAAACTACATGACTTTGAGTTCCTCATTGCACTAGAGGATATGAAGGAGCATGCGATCCCTGTCAACTTAAAACTAATTTTCTTAATTCTAAATGTGTTTTCCTTTTTCAAAAAAAATAAAACTAAAAAAATCAAAAATAAAATAAAAGTTTTTTTTAAAAGGTTATTAATTAATTTGCACAACTTACTAAGGTACTATCTAAGGACGAATGTGTTAGGGGTGCTGTAGGATTAAGCTCCTACCCTTCCCTATGCATAACGCCTGCCAAACTCATATTTGGTTTTTTCAAACACTGTTTCCTATAATAAAATGGGTTTTGCATTTTTTTGCAATTTAAATAAATATGGTAGCAACTCCGTTTTCAATCTCTCTTTATTGCCGTCCCCTCGCGATTTTGATTGCGACAATGGTTATTATCATTTATGCTCTTTGATACAATTCACACTATGCTCTAATACCTCTATCATGTTCTAATATGTTCTTAACTTATGTTCTCATATGTGTGTGTGTGTGTGTGTGTGTGTGTGTGTGTGTGTGTGTGTGTGTGTGTATTCTTTGATACATATGATTATGTTCTGAGACGTGTAGTTCAGAAACCATATACTTGTAAACAAAAATGTGCAAGTATGCTCTAATACATATGCTTAGAGTTTAGTTTTTATGCTTTGATACAAAAACTTATACCTTGGCATATATATTTCAAAAACTCCTGTATCTTTTACAGTTATCAGTTTTATGTTTTAAACTCTTGCTTACACATATAAAAAATTGATATTGATTCTCTAAGAAAGATGATATTTTTGAAAAATCTTGAAGCGATTGTGTTGAGATATGGGTTCTGACACAAGATAAGTATATCAATGGTTATCATTTTAACTCTAATATCCTATTTGATTAGATTTAGAAAGTAACAATGCTCTAATAATCAAGCTATTTTAGTTTAGACAATTAAATGCTCTTGTACAACTTAGAAAATTACTTTCAAGAACAGCTCTGATACTAGCTATCTAAGATTGTTATGTATCTTGACAAAATCAATGAAAAACCTTGAGTTAGTTACCTTATGAAAGACTATATAATCATATTTTGAAAGGGCCTTTTTGTGTTCTAATATAAGGTTCCAACTCTGAAAAGTTTTTCAAATATATTCTCCAAAAGATTTTATCAAAATTTGGTTTGTCATCATCAAAAAGGGGGAGATTAATAGCTCTAGAACCCTTTAAAAAGTTCTATAATGTGAGTTTTGAGTGACAACAAAGCAAACTTTGTTAAAATATTTTTAAGAATGAACAATGCTTTACTTGAGTTTCTATAGCATTTAACAAGACCATTCTCCTAAACATACAAGTTCAATCAACAATATATTTTTCACAATGTCATGTTTTAACATGATTATAATCTCATTCAAAGAGATCTAGAACCTTAATGATGTGAAAAACAGTTCTAAAAGTGAACTTGAGTATGTTTGATACATGACAAAGGAATTTCAAGTTTTGAAACTAAGGTTAGATCTTCAGAAAATGAATCACGCATTCAGAAAATGATACATCAATGAAGAAGACACTTTTTCCGAAAGCAAATCATGATTATAGCTTTCAATCGTGATGAGAAGATCCCTATCTAGCTCAGATTAAAGCAATGAAGATCAATGAGAAGATCAAAAACTGAGGAAGTATATCAGAAAGCACACATATTCAAAAACTGTGCTCAAGAAAAATAGAGAAAATTCAAAATTCAAATTAAGTCAACTCTCAAAAAGGGCTAATAGTGACACATTACTTTTACAGTTAGTCAATTATCCCATCTCCTAGAAGAAAAAGCTCAGAAACCATGTCTAGAAAGTAAAAATTTGTTTCTACAGCTTCACTCAAAAATCACATTTGACAATGGATTCTACAACTGCAAAAGTAGTTTTGATACAGTCATGCTAATCTACTTGAGGACAGCTCCTAAGGACACGAAAAGAATATTAACACGTGTCAAGAGGAAAGGAAATCAAGAAGGTAATTGTCCAATTCAAGAACCAAGTATAAAAAAAGGAAACCTTCATACAAGAGAAGAACCTTTGATAGAAAAACTTTTCCCCAGAAAACTTGCTAAAAAGTTTCGTGCTAATCCCTTTCTTTATCTAAAAGTTTATTATATCTTGTAATCTGTAACGTCCCGATTTTCTGATAGAGTAAAAACAACCAAAATGCCCTTAAGGTCATTTTCGGCTCGGAATTCGAGGAAAGCCAATCTGGCAGTCCTCGAAGGGCCAACTCAATGTTGGATGGGGATTAGATGACTCGTGTACCTTTCCGGGATCGAAAATCTCGTTTTTCGAGTTTTTGGGTCAAAATGACTAAAATACCTCTGTGGTGTTTTACCTGTTTGCAAGTTCCGGATGAACCCAAAACTTCTCCAGATGGTTTTAAAAGACGTTTTTATATATTTTGTGACCTCAGTTTTAGTCCCGATGGTCCCAGGAAAAATTAGTGCAAAATTACGATTTTGCCCCTTGCTTTGTGTTTTTGAGCTTAATCGTGTGATTAAGCAAACCTAAGCAATATTAGGCTCTAATCAAAGATTAATTAATTTTCATAATTAATCTTGATTCAAAATGATTTATTAAAATTGATTAGAACCTAAGAATGCTTAATTTCAACTTAAATCTTATTTAAATTCAAGATTCCTAGTCATGGAATCTTGAATAGTATTTTCTTTCTCCAATTCCTTAAGTCATGGAATTGTGTTTTCAATTGTTTATTCAAAAATGAGTTTTAAATTCTCTAATGATGTATGAGAAATCCTAATCTTGTCATAAAATTCCTAAACCTCATTCTTAGTTACCTAAACATGTGCTTAATGATTCCTAACCTTGTACCTAAACTAATACACATCTAAACCTATCATTAACACACAATTTCATGAACAAATCTCCTTCCTCCCTTGCTGCATCAGGTCTGGCCGAACCATACCCCCCTTATATTTATCACATGCTCAAATTTTTATACTCCAAAGACCATGCTTTCACCTTACATACACCGTACTTTGTCATACTTACACCATGCTTTCATCCATGCTCCATATGACAACTTCTAGAAGACTTTTTCTCTCATTTTGTGGCTCAAAAACAGCCATCCCTCCTTGCCTTCTAGAAGGATTATTTTATTTCAAATTTGAAGGAAAATCACCTCAAAATACCATGTTTCAAGCCAAACCTTGCACCATGCCTTCCATACCTTCAACCATGCCTTGAATGACAATGTGTAAGAGATATTTCTTCTCTCCAAGGCCACATGAACTCACAGCCAGCACCTCCTCCTCTCATTCCTTGATGTTTCAAATTTCTATAAATACATGTGTTAGAAGATTTGGTTCCATTTTACACATTTGCTTAGTCTTGGTCTTGAAAGCTTGTCTAGTTTGTTTTCTTTTCTCTCAAAGAACTCTCGAGTTCTTTGCATCTCATCTTCTTTATCTTCATCATCTTCTTCAAACCACCACACCTCATAACCTTAGATCATCCTCTAACCCCTCAAACATAACCTCACCCAAAACACATTTTCACTCCTTTTCCTTCACAAGGCCGAATCATCATCACCATCCTAGGAGGTGTTGCTCATCTCATTTTCATCTTCAAGTTCAAGCTTTCATCTTCACCACTTGGTATGAGTTGTTTTCTAAACTTTGTTTTACTTGAAAATGTGTTTTTCTTTAGCTTTCTCTTGGTTTCTTTTTGAAACTTTCCTTGGTTTTCTCTTATCTTGTTTTCGGCCATGAGGCCTTGTTGTGACCATGATAGCTTGATGATGAGTGTTCTTAGATGATGGCCTTGTGTTCATCTCAAAGGAACCTCTAAAGCTTGAGTTTTGTTCTTGATCTAGCAAAGTTTTGGTTTTTCTTTTCTTTTCTTCTCCTAAATGATTTCGGCCTCCAAGAGCTTTCCTTTAAAAATTTCGTTAAAAATTTCGAAGTGTTCTTATATTTGTTCATCTCTAGAAAAAACGTTGTTTTGGTTCTTACCTCCTTAAAGCTTTGTTTTCTTTTAAAAGTTTATTTCTTTTGAGCTTGATGATGATGTTCAAAGAACCATGAAGTTCCTTTGAGAACTTGGTTCAAGAACTCGGTTCAAGAACTCTAAAGCTCTCTCTTTGTTATGAGATAAGTGTTGGGTTATGTTGTTCTCTAAAGTCTTGTAAGAGCTCTAGCTAAGAATAAAATCAAGCTTCCATTCATGTTTATGATTATGCCTTGCACATCATGTTTATTTTCCTTGCTATCACTAAATATCAAGAATAATAAATGAACTTGCACCATCATTTTTATATTTCAAGCTTTGCATTATCATGTTTATATTTTCAAGTCCTCACCTAAATATCAAAGATAATGACAAGTTGCATCTCATGTTTATTTTATGTTCTCACTTTATTTTCTAATGAAAGCTAAAATATGTGCATGAGCATGTTTAAATTTATGTCATCACCTAAGAGAACCTAGAGCTCAAAGACTTGCCCATTATTATCTCAAACAAAGGCTTGAAAAATATTTATTCCTTAGCTTCTTGATTTCAACCTTAAGAGGTTTTATTTGTTACAAGTACTAAAATCTATGTTTCATAATTTTTCTAAACTTATATGAGTTCAAGTGATGATTAGAGCAAAGTTTTATGATTTTAAAACCTCTTGAGATTAATTTAAATTAGCTACTGCCCTTGAAAGTATTTTGATTATTTTAGTTGATAAAAATGTTTACTAATGAGTTTTAAAAGTTTTAGAAAGGTTCCAAGAGAAACTAGCATTTTATGAGTTCTAGAAATCAAGTTTTATGCCTTGTTTGTGGGAGATGATTTCGGTTCTGCCTTGCTATGAATACTCACTGTTTTGTGCTGTTTTAATGATGATAATATGAGTATGTTCATGTATATTTGATGCAAAAATTAATATGTGAAAGCTAAGAGAAGTTAGTAACTAGAAAAGAATTAATTTGAGACTTTTAGATCCCTTAGAAAAGTATTTTTCTGGATTCTGTCCAGCAAGGTTTAGAATTGATAATCATGGTTTACAATTAGTTTAAATGTGTAGGAACTACTCATAATTGGTCTAGGACTTGATCTTAATGCCTTAGGAGCAAACCGAACTTAGAAAGGGTCAATGTTATGACTCCTAGGTACCCGTAAAGTAAGAATTATAGATTCTGCACTCTTGAGGTTTAGAAACATTTATGATCATAGAATTGAGTGAGGAATACTTAGATATGAGCCTATAGGTACCCGAGAGCTTAAGTTTTGATATGATACAACTTAGATTTGAGTTAAGGGACCTTAAGGGTCAAAGCATAAGACATTAAGAAATCTTATGTGCTACGATGTTTATCTATGTAAGAATGTTGCATTTGAAGTGCATGTTAGGATGTTGTGATGCATGAGCTTTATCTATGTGAGTATGATGTTGTGATGCATGAGCTTTGATTAAGTGAATCATTGAGATGATATGTCTATTATGTTATTGAGAGATTGAATGAGAGAGGATATGTACCCCCCTTCTTTTGCCCTCTAAGAAATCTAGTGAAAACTAGTTAGGTTTGAGCTCATTTAGGCAATTATGGGTGTGTTTGGTTGGATTTGGATGTATTTGGCTGGACTTGGTAATGAGAATGATTTGGTGATGCATATAATTTTTGGTGATGCATATAAATATAGTTGAGCTCATTCCTAAGTGATAGGGGTGTGTTTGGTTGGATTTGGTGATGCGTATAAATATCGCCGGGCATGGTGTTTACGGTTGGTTTTGGTGATGTGAAAATAATGTGGTCTTTGAGAGGAAGAACTTAAGAGTTCGGACGTGAGAAAAGAGATGCAATGTCTCTTTTCAAGTCACATAGTCATGAATAAAGAAAGAGTTTTATATGCCTTTCATCCCACTTGTATGCTTCATGATGTTATGTTGTGTTGACTTATATGGTTAAGTATTGCCATGCATTCATGCTCTATTATGTTGCATTCATGACATTAAGATGCATGCTAAAAGGTATGGACCTTGGATAATTAGTTTTACAAACCTTAATAATGAATCTTATATGCATGTACACCTTTTAAATAAATAAACCCAAGGTTCCTGAGGATGTGAACGATGTAACCCTAGAATAGGAGATTCCTACTGAGATTCTTTAGTAAGAATTCTCACTCTTTCTTTCTTTCTCTTCCGTCACATCTTCAGAGTTCGATGGCGACATTCGTGGTCTTCATTGACACACTCGTCTGGGAGGTACACCATGACCCGGATCACCGCTCTTATCACTTTGAGGGATGATGTACTGTTCGTGTTTTTGTGTACATGGGACGACCTTTTGCTTACTTGATTTCCAGTTATCAGTTCACTCCTACCGCTCTCTATGGCGGTGATGATTTGATCTTCGAGCGCACCTGCCCTCACTATGAGCAGTTGCGTCAAGCTCGTTCGTCTGCCTCAGCTGTCCGCGACAAACTGGAGTATGCGCCCCGTTCGAGGAGGTCAGGGGTGGATCCGTCTGAGGATTCACCGATGCACGCCTATCCGGAGGGCTCTACTCCATTTCCCCTGTTTAGGTGAGAGGGGAGCGAGGATACCGTGATGCAACCGCGCTTGGCAAGGAGAGCCGAGATGCGCCCGCGCCGAGGAGCTCACGTTCAGCCAGCACTCGTTCACGTTCTATTCCACTAGCCCACTCAGGAGGAGATCAAGCGGTTCCCCGGTTACCTCCCTCCATCACCCGAGGGTCCTCGCCGTCCCTAGACCTCATCGAAGAGCTATTCGAGTACTCGAGTTGTCATGAGGATCTCCCCTTCGACAGTATCTTTTGGGAGGGGTTTGAGATTAGTACTCGTAGTAGGAGGGTAGAGTAATTGGTTCTCATTTTCTGTTGTTTCATGTACTTTACTGATTTCCTGTTATCTTGCATGTACTCCAAGCTCCGCCTAATTCTATAAGGGCATGACTGTATAAGTACCTTTAACTACTATATTAATGAAGTGTTCTCTTTGTAATGTTAATCATTGATTCTATTGTTATATGTTTTGATTACTGTGTTCGTTATGCTTGTTATCTGTGCTTTAAGCTTCTGTCTCACAATTAGATAAGAACGCGGCTCTCACTTTGGTTTTACATTTCAAAAAAAAAAAATTACCATAATTTCAGCTAAGTATTTTATTATATGGATGAGACTAAGAAGTAATAACCTAATGATTAACCTAATATGTTCTAGAGTATTGGGTTAAAAATTAGGGTGTTACATAATCAGTTTTTGTAAAAATCTTCTTTCTATCTTTAATTAGATAACGTCGTCTTCCTTGGAAGAATTTTATAAAGAAGTCATTCATGTTTTCAGTTCATACATTGTTTCATTCTCAGAAAACTTGAGTGTATCTTAGTTAGAATGTACCAACCAAACCAAACTCTTTGTACCTTGATTTGGTATTAATCAAATTGAGATTAGCCTGAACAAGCTAGTAAAAAGACTACTTGGAATAAGAGTAAATTGGAACTACTACTTATTGGTTATAGCTTGAGAAGGTCATCCAAAGACTATCTCACTTTCTCTGAGTTGAGAAAGGATTGTTATTGGAACTCAACTGATTGTTAAGAATTGGATGAAAGTAGGATTCTCACTGTGTAATATCTCTTTATCTCTCCTCATCTCTTTTGTGTTTAGTATTTGTGTTTAACTATGTTAAACTTTGCTGGAAAATATTTTCAAATAGTTTTCACTTAGTTCAGAAAGTAACTTTCTAAACTATACTAACATAAAATTCTACTACCTTCAAGTGAAAAACTTGATAGACCTTGTTTAACATTTCAGAATCATAAAAAGAAGTTAAAACACAATTCAACTCCCCCTTCTAGTGCTACTTTCATCTATACCTTGATGGTACGTACATTCTAATTCGAATTTCCTTACCAAGATTGGTTTTGAAAATAGAGAAGCACAAAATGTTAATTCCTTACCCATTTTTTTTTCCTTCAATAGAAAAAGAGCATGAGAATTATGCACGTGCTTAACATTTTGTACCCACTAGTTATTTGCCACATTGGTAGGAGGTACCTTGGTCTTCATATGCATGCCTTAAGGAACATCGTTAATTATCACCACTATCTTCACGGTTTGATTAATTGGTGGTGCTTTTTTAGGTTGCAAATATTTTAGGCTAAATAGACTTTCTATTTTCTAACCAATTTTTGCTCCAATTCTATCCTCTTAGCTTCTTTTTTTTTTTCAATTTTCTTCTCAAGTTGTTTCTTTTCTTTAGCTAATTTGGCCTCACATTGCTTTTGCAACTTTTCTATCAAAGACTACATTTCAACAAGGACATATTGCTGCATTAGCATTCTTATCTCATTTTTTGAGAAAGAAACCAAGCAAATCTTCTCCTAGTTTAGGATAAATTCTTTCCTCAGCAGTTTCATAAAAATCCAAACTCAAATAATCTTGGACATTATTATTGTTGACTTCCTTGCCATCAACTCCAAGAATGTTGATTGGCATTCAAATTGGCTTAACATAGTTTGGGTCAATGTTGAATGGCTCAGAATCGACTTTCATTGCATGCGCTTTCTCCTCAAATTTTAGGCTCCCTTCCTTTATAGCCTTCTAAATTAATTCCTTAAACTGCACACAATTGTTAGTGGCATGTCCAACAAATTGATGAAATTTCAAAAAATTTTCTCTTGACATCCTCAAATGAAGGCATTTTACTCCCTTTAGGAAGAATTATTTTCTTATCTTTTAATAGAAAATCAAATATTTAGTTTGCCTTAGTTATGTCAAAAGAATAAGAATTTTGTAATGAAGAAGAAATTTTCTCTTTGCCTTTATTAGGCTTAAGTGAAGCATATACATAAGGAGGGCTAGATTGAAGTTCAGGAACATGAACTGCATTTTCATCAATGTCTTCATTCGACTCGGCACAATCAACATATGCAAGTTTCTCTTTCTAAATTTTTTCTTAAATGAATCATTTTAAGCTTTTAATTGCTCAATTTGTCTTACTTTTTCCATTAGTTGGGTGAGATCTAAGAATTGTTGACTGATCAACTTTTTCCTAATCCCATAATCCAAATGATGTGTGGCCATTTTAACCACTACTATCTTTGGGATAGGAGTAAAGCATCTATTCTTCATGTTCTTTAATGTAATACCCTAGTTTAAATAAAAAGGTTACAAATTTTTTTTTCAAATCAGGAAGGGTGCCAATTACCCTTATTTGTCGTTTTGGGTCCTAAATTTCATTAAGTCTGAATCCTACATGCCCTTGAAGGCCTATATAATAGAATTACTTTCTTGGGACAAAAAGTCCCGATAATTGTTCCCAAGAGTAAAACAAGTTAAATAAAAAATTTTAATAAATTTTATGAAACCCTTAAATATTTTGTTCTTAGCCTAAAGATTTATAAAATTTTAAGAATTCTTGGATTTGAACTAAAACCTTAAATTTGGATTTTGATTTGTTGGGATTTTATTTTATTTTTTAATATTTTATTTGGATCCAAATGGGGTGTATTTCCTTATTTACATTTATGTTTTAACGTTAATGGAGAATAAAATAAATTATGACGTTAAATAAGTAAGTATAGGGAGAACCCAGCCCAATACACACCAACATTTGAATTATAGTATAGAAATATGAGAAAAACCACTTTGGTGAGTGCTACAGCACTCATTCCTGGAACAGTAAGGTGGTGCTAGTAAGAAAATTATGTGCTTTGGTGAGTGCTGTAGCGCTCAAAATTTCAAAAAAAAAAACCATTTTGAGGTTGAAACCATAAAAAACGCAACCCTTTACCCCAAAAACTCGAGAACCTCCACTTCCTAACCTATTTTCACCTCCAAATCACCATTATATTCTATTTGTTTCATTCTTAACTTCAATCTTTTGCTCCTAAAGCTTTAAAGTATGTCATTCTTCTAGTTTTACTCATTTTCCCCTTCAAATTCTTCTTGTTCTTGGGGGTTTGATAAGGTGTTCATCATAGATATACCATAGTGTTCTTTTGGTAGGATTGAAGTTAGATTTAAGTATTTAGAGGTTAATTTAGAATTGTATTGCTTCAATGGCAGATAGGGGTGCCATTCCTACTTCCTATAACTTTGTTAGTGCTCTTCATGTGTCTTCTGTCACAACAGGTGAGTCGGTTCATATCTGTAACTTTTATGTTAAACATTATATCTATTTTCACCTAAAATATGAGATTATATATGATTTTAGAATATGTTTTGTGAACTATTAAGATTTCTATGAAATACTATGTTACGAACTATTGGTTCTATTAAGGAAACGTGTTTTCTTGAAAACCATGGGACATCACTATTGAGACTAAGTTTTGTACAATTGTGTTGTGAATTTAATTATTTAGAGTTGATTTTATGATCATATGATACTGATGCTACATATTCTTATATGAAGAGAGAGATTTTGAACCCTAGGATAAAAAAACTTACGAATAATAGCAAAAATAGTGAAATTTCTAGTTGAGCTGGTAGTAACTATAGAGAAACTGGCTGTATGTTAACAGTAGTTAATCCGTTAATCTTGGTACCAAGTAGCCTAGGGCTAGAGATAATAGAAAATTTATTGTCACACTGCGGATGAGAATACGTAATGCTCAGTTGCGATTATAGATTTATATTCAAAGTTTTGTTACATCACACACATTATGCGTAACTAGAGCAAAGATTATTGTTTCTCTATTAGAGTATTGTTAGGTCGATTTATAGAAAGCTAAGATTTGATAATTTGATTTTAATCTTGCGATGCCATGGTATTTTATTATTAGCACTATGATTTTGGTGTTGTGTATCGTCTCTTGGTGTCCCATGTAGGTGGTCCAGGTGAGAACTCACTCACTGAGTTTTGGTTACAAAACTCACCCATGTTCTTTCTCATTTTTTTTACAAATATAGCAGTTGATGCGGATACTTCCTCATCATGTTCCTTCCAGCAGTGCTAGATTTCAATTGCTAAGCTTTTTAGGTGAGGTGTCTAGTATTTTGCTCTAGATATACTTCAGTGTAATACAGGCAGGATCTCAAACTAAAACATTTAACAAAATACTATCAAGCATTAATCTTGAAGTGCAGCGGAAATATGATTAGTTGCTTCAGAAAGTAGATTTATGAAGTATGACATTAATAAACGACCAGATAAAGAAAGTTTTCAGCATATATGAAATAATAAAGCGGAGCAGTAAAAATAAAAGAGATTAAGGAGAAGAAGATTATGACACAAATATTTTTATACTGGTTTAGCCAAACCTGCCTACATCCAGTATTCAATATACGTTGATATTCCACTAAACATCTTTCTCAACCTGAGAAAGAAAACTGGATAGTCTTTACAGCAGCCTTCCCAAGCTCTAACTAGTGAACAATAGACAACCCCTACTGTCACAATCTGAGAAGTTCTTCCCAATCTCTCCAAGTTGAACCGAGTAATTCTTACTAGCTTCTCCAAGCTGAACTGTGACTAGTAGACAACCCCTACAGCCACATTGCAAGTAGTTCTTCCCAGCCTCTCCAAGTTGAACCATGATGAGTAGAACACCTCTATCATCACGTTACAAGTATTCTTTCCTAACCTTTCCAAGCTAAACCGTAATGACTAGAATGTCTTTACCATCACATTGCAAATAATTATTCTTAACCTCTCCAAGTTGAATCATAATGAGTAGAACGCCTTTACCATCACGTTGCAAGTAGTTTTACCTTAGTCTTTCCAAGCTATGTCTCAGTTATCACTACTGGATCAAGGATACAAAGTTTTGTGTTCGGGTTGCCACTTAAACTAACCTACACTCAAATTTCCTTACAAATATATAATAAACAGACCTAGGATAACTTGAGCGACTCTTTTTCTAACATCTTTTCCAGAGAAGAGTACACAAACATTTAGGAACTAGAAAGAAGATTTTTACACTTCAAGGGAAATGATTACATGATTTGATGAACCTCATAAGAAGTGTGGAGGGATTTTTCCAAAGTTTCCACTCTTACGTCGTCAATCATTTCATCAGCTTTTAAGCATAGCATCTCCATTTATAGTGGTCTTCCTTCATGACCTTTGCCATTGATCAGTTCTCCAAGTGACACATGTAGATTATCCATTTGTGTCTTGGAAAAGTAGTATAGAAAAGTAGGTTTATAGTCTGTCACATTGGTCATAGAAACTATTGTATAATAGAGGTTTCTGATGTTCCTTTAGAAACTACTTTTTCACTTTCTAATTGTACTTTCTAAACTCCTCTTTCTAGAAGCTAGGATGGTTGACTAAATAGGCAAAATAG
Source organism: Dalbergia cultrata (assembly GCA_031216105.1). Lineage (NCBI taxonomy): Eukaryota > Viridiplantae > Streptophyta > Magnoliopsida > Fabales > Fabaceae > Dalbergia > Dalbergia cultrata. Next base: position 36,864,223 of record CM062352.1, read on the forward strand.
ATGACATACTAGTTTTGGAAGTGGATTTTACTCATGATTTGAAATTTGAAATTCAAATTTCCTTCCTTTTCCTGTAGTGTTCAACGCTCCATAATGAAGTAAGCTTTTTGATGTGCGCTATCAGTTCCTTGATGATTCTTTGGTCTTCTGATATTCAATATGGGGTTTATGATGATGAATGAATTATGATCGTGATGATTGAAGACTGTGTAACATGTTGCTTTCAGATTTTACATGATCTTTCCATTTTCAGCATACTTTTTGATGTCCTGTGCTACTTTCTGAAGACCTTTGCCTTAGTTTCTTTTTCTTGATTTGATTTGCTTCATTCCTTGATGCATGTAAGCATACTTTACATGAAATAATGTTCACTTCTATTAAGCTCAATCTCTTAACATGAGATAAAACATGCTTGCATATGTAAAGTGAAATTATTCTCACTCAAGTCCGTGTTATGCATTTCGAAAATATTTGTTATGCTTAGTCAAAAAACTCAAGGTAGACATTAGTCGTTCTTCAAAATATTTTCTTTAAATTGGTTTTGTTGTCATTCAAAACAATATAGCTCTCATACTTTCTGAAAGGTTTTGAAGCTTACAATCAGAAACCTCAACTTTGCAATAGCTTTTGCAAAAAGCTCTGACACCAAACGAGCTACTCTTCTAGACTATGTTTCCAAGACACAAATAGATGATCAACATATGTCACTTGGATAACAGGTCAAGGGCAACGGTCATGAAGGAAGACCTCTATAAATAGAGATGCTGTGCTAAAAAGAAAAATAGGACTGGCGTTACACAAGAATGAAAACTTTATAGAAATCTCTCCTTACATCTTGCAAAGTTCATTACTTTTAGTTATCAGTTTCCTTGAGTATAAAAATCTTCTTTCTATATTCCTTAACAATTTATATGTTCTTCCATGGAAGAATCATTAGAAAGGAGTCATTCAAGTTATCCCAAATTATTCACTGTATGTTTGTAAGGAAACTTAAGTGTAGGTTAGTTTGAGTGGCAACCCAAACACAAAACCTTTGTATCCTCGATCCAATAATGATCGGTGTGAGATAGCTTGGAGAGGCTAAAGTAAAACTACTTGCAATGCAATAGTAAGGTGTTCTTGCTAATCACTATTTAGCTTGATGAGGCTGGTCAAAGACTACTTAATGTTAACTTGGAGAGGCTAGTACAAGACTGCATGCAATGAGACAGTAAATGTTGTTTTACTTGTCACTGTTTTAGCTTAGAAAGGCTAGTCAAAGACTACTCAGTTCAGCTTGAAGAAGCTGATGAATAACTACTTGATTTGTGACAATAAGGGTTGTCTACTGGTCACAAGTTGAGTTTGGGAAGGCTATTGTAAAGACTATCTGGTTTTTCCTTCTCAGGTTGAGAAAGGTTTTAGTATATCTCAATGGAAGTTGAGTATTAGATATAGATAGGATCGGCCGAATCAGTATAAAATCATTTGTGTCATATCTCCTCCTCCTTTATCTCTTTTATTTTCACTGCTCTACATTATCTTTCAACATCTACCGAAAGCTAGTTGTTTATCTAATCTATTTCTAACATTATGTTTCAGTAAGTTACTTTTTGAAACATCTACACTGTTTTCGCTATACTTTAAGCTTAACGGTTGATAACATATGGTCTAATATTTCAGTTTAGAAAAGAAAACAAAGAGAAGCAAAGCACAATTCAACCCCCCCTTTTCATGCACTTTTCAACCTAAACCAAGATCCTCGTTCTCTTGGACTCACCATCAAGCTCAAAAATCACCAAAGAAAACAAATAAGCATTCCTTCTCTCTCTCTCTCTCTCTCTCTCTCTCTCTCTCTCTCTTTTTTGAAATCAAAGATCAAGACTTGAGCTCTAAAGATCATACACATGATGGTTTCACAACCATCATTAAGCTGTGGCCTTGATCACAACCATACCAAAAGAAAAGAGTAGAAAAGAAAGGAAAGCATAAGAACAAAATCACTACCAAGTGTGCTTTTTGGTTGAAAATGAAAATACTTGATCTTTTGTAAGGAAAAGCGAAGAAAAATCTTCTCTTGGGATAAGGGTATGTTTCAACCAAATGAAGAGGAAATAGAGGAAAGGATTTTTGTGGTGTTCTTATGTATGGGAATTAAAGCTTATGTGTTTTGGAGTTGATCTATGGTGGTAGTGTGTTTGTTTAAGGTTTGGAGCTTGGATATGGAGTAACAATGGTGGTTCTTGAAAGTGAAGTAGAAAGAGAAGAAAGCTCAAGATGGAGAAAATATGCAATACCTGGTGTACATGTGTTAGTGGACAAGTTCAATGCGGTCTTAAGGTCCCCCAGGACCCACCTATGCTGTCAGGTCTGGGAGTTCACTAAGTCTGGAGCCCTACACCTCCTTGGAGGGCTATATGTTAGAGCCATAATCTTGGGAGTAAAAGTCCGGGTAATTGCTCTCCAAAGGAAAATAAATTGAAGAATGATTTTTAACAAATTTTAGGAAACCTTTACATGTGTCCATTTTAGCCCCCAAGTTTAGAAAGTCGCCGGAATTCTGGAATTTCAACTAAAACTCAAAAATTAGATTTCGATTGGTTGGAGTTTTGGTTTTTTGGATATTTTATTTGAATCCAAAATGGGAGTATTTCCTTATTTACATTTATGTTTTAAAGTTAATAAAAAGTAAAATAAATGATAAGTGAGTGAGTATAGAGGTAACCAACGTGTTGATGACAGCAAAAATGTAGAAATTGGTTTTTACTGTCACCGCTATAGCAGTCACAGGAGGGTGCATTCACGATTTTGGGATTCTGATAACCGCCATAACAGTCTAGGACCGCCATAGTGATCGTAAGTGAAAATGCTCAAGGACGATCGGGGTCAGGCATGACTAATGACTACTATACACCGCTATAGCAGTCCCCCTAAAACTCAAATACGTCAGAAATTACATAGTATCATTTAAGGAACCCTTTTTCCCTATAAAAACCCTTCCCCACTCTTCTTCTTTCATTTTCCCCAAACCAGCAAGCCTTAACCCTATTTTCTCACATTTTCTCTCAATCTCATTCAAGTTTTTCTCCCCCAAATCATTAAGGTATGTGGTTGTCAATAGATTTTGGTCTCTTTGTCTCCTTCCTTTCATGTTCTATGCTTTAGGTTGTTATTTTCTCTCATTATTGTCAAGTGGGGGTGCTTTCCCAATGTTGTTAGAGCTAGATTAGAGCTATTTAGAGATTGTTAGAGTTTAATCTAGAGTTTTTATGATTGTTATAGTTGACGTTGATGCCCTCCCTAATCCCCGGAGCTCACTTGTTGTCCACGTCACCTCTCCCTTCCCTCTAGGTGAGTGGGTTTGATCTCATAGCCTTAGTTTCCACATTATAATTATATTTCTCACATAATGATTGGCAAATATGGAGTTTGAGATGGGATAAAGTATATATATTATGAATTTTACATGCTTACATCAAGTTAGAAAATTATGATTTATTGTGATAGCATAAAAGAATGAGTTTTTCAAAACCATGGGACCATGATTGTTATATTGTGTGCTATGGGAAATGTTTTACATGTTTGAGAAGGGATTTGTTAAAGAATTGTATGATTTGAAGAGATTTATGATAGTGTAAACTGTATGTTGTGGATTTATGATTTTTACCATGCTTAAGACTTGAGATTTATAAATATGATTTTAGAGTATTCAGTTGACGTATATGTATATATATATTGGAAGAATGTGAGCAAGAGTGTGATTGAACCTTTGAATAAATATATTATGTGATTTCAGAGCTATTTGACTTAGTTTCATGAATTGAGATATTATTATAATGTCAAAGATTTTATAAGATTTAGAACCCCACTATATTAGATATATTAAGTATATTAAAAATATGTTAGTTAATAAATGGATTTAGAACTTTAGTTTTATGGTACCAAGAGGTACGGAATTCAATATGATTCTTAGCAACTGCCAGATACATATTCTGTTGGCTCGAAATCGGAATGCCTACAAGTGGTGAACCCTTGGGCTCGATTTTCATAGCCACAGTTATGCTAAGGTCAGATTGTTAGAGTTATATAAGTCTAGAACTCTCAGAGTACTAAGAATTTAGGGGCTCTGCTTCGCCAGGGACATAGTACCCACTTTTCAGCTATAGTTTTCTTTTGTCAAACTAGTTTAGCCAGTAGAAATAAGGAAACAGACAGTTAGTTAACGGCTATTAAGAGATCATTAACCTTGGTACCAAATTGTCCATTAAAGGACAGTTTCATCCCTAGCAGTTACAGAAAATGGGACCTAGTTAGGTGCCCACAGCTTGTCCGACAGGGACTATTACAGATTCAGCAGGAACTCTGATTCGCCAAGGACAAAGTATCACTTTACAACTTTTATTATTATAGATGTATTTATTATATTCAGCATATTGGTTCCCGATACTCTGCCACACCCTTAGTTAAAATGATTTCATGTTTGATTATGAGTTAGAAATGATTGCTGAAAATTTATAGAATGAAAAGTGTTTTCCTAGTTAGTTATGTATTTAACTATCAAATGGTTTATGATTGTTGCATGTATATTATTTATTGTATAATCTTGATTGTCCCATGTGGGTGATAGGTGAGAGCTCACTCACTAAGTCCGTTGACTCACCTCTCTCCCTTCCTCTCATAGTTGCAAGTCCGAAGATGGTTCATACTCTCGTTCAATTGATGCAGTTGTTTCTCTATGGTAAGTCTTACTTTGGAGTAAGACTTAGTTTAGAGCTTTTGTTAGAGTAGAGTGCTCCAGTAGATGTGCAGGCAGGATCCAACCATGCATTTATTTTCAAACTATGTATTTAATTTCAGAGATTGGAAATATTTATGTATATATTCTCAGAGTTCAAGTATGCAAATTGAAATGAAAATTATAGAAAATGATTTATGTGATGAACTAAAGATGTATTTGTAATTCAGTTTTCAAAGATTAAAATTATTGAATATTTTCATTTTATGAAATTGAGTATTATATATTAATTAGAGAAAATGTTTATACTCCAAAGAGATCATATTTTAATTATTATCTTTATTGATGAATTAAGCATATAGAGAGATTCCGTGGTCACAAGGCTTACGTAGGGATGAGATTCCTCACATGCTAGTCACGCTCTCAAGTCGAGTCGTGACAAAGTGGTATCAGAGCAATAGGTTTCCCTACATAATACTGGAACAAGTGTCCACAAGTAGCACAGTGTTTATGTAAATGGAAGCACACCCATTTGCATTAACGAAGCGTTACTTGAGGCCTTTAGAAATGGTCAGTCATGTTTAGGTTCTATTAAAGTCTCTGTCATTTCTTGGAACTTTTGATCCAGTCTCCTATCTTTTTTCCTTCCTCTTGGATAAGTTATGTCACCCGTTAACTATCATCGTTATCACCAGCATAGCAGAACCATGTCAGTTTGTGTATCAGTTATGTATGGTGCCTCGAGCGAGCCTTTTCGAACTAGTCAGAGATAGTTAATGAGCACATCCAATGCCAGAGTGCATTCAAAAAGAATATAAGCAAGAGTGATTAGCTCAGACAGAGGTCAAACATGGGTACCATTGGCTAGGGCCACCCATCTCAGTGCCCTTCCCGACGTGTCCCATCATTGTATGACAAAGAAGTCAAGGTAGCAGCCAGCTAGAATGGCAAAGTTTAGGGCAGACTTGTTGGTCACACTCAGTTATTAGACAAGCAGAAAACCCTATGGAGGTTGGTTGCCTATGGGGCACACCCACCTTTTATGAATGCAGTCAGAAAGAGCACAAAGGGAAGGATTGTCCATCACCTTAGAGAATTACAAGTCAAAGAGAAGAGAAACTTAATACCCCAGGTGGAAGAGAGTTAGCATAAGAGTGACCTAAAGTTAGTGGATAGAATCCCAGTGAGAGCATGAATCATGCATATAGGCATACTGTAGGGTTTATGCTTTGCCTTTGATGTGTGAAATTAATTGAAGCAATCTGGTATGCTGTGAACATCTTGCATGTTGTTTTCAAAAGCAAAATGTGTGTATGATTGCATGATTTATGTTAGGGCTTGTACCTTTGTATAACGTAAGTTTGGTATGTATGCCAGTATGTAAACAACATGACATGAAATGCTAGGCTAGTTTTGGGCATTTATTGAATCATGGTGCATGTTAATTACATGTGACTGATTGACTATTGCTTGTTGTTCTTCTCTAAACATGTGCATTAGAAAGATATGTTAGAAATCATGTAAGTCTTACTTACTTAATTATGATCAATACAAATGATATGCATGTGCTAAGTGATAACTAGTATTTAGATTCCCTTGGTCCCTTTGGAGGACGTTGAATTCCTAATAGCTTTAATGGAGTAGAGTGCATGAATGGCATACATATGATTTCATGCATGTGCATGTGTGTTTATTATACCTTTTAGAGCGATGAGTAAATAGTTTCCCTACATGCATTCGTGATCATGAAGGCCCATGCATTCCAGTTTCAGATTTTTGAGATAATGTTATGATATGTAAGCATGAGGTGTGATTTGAGGGCTACGTTTATACCTTTTGTGAAAATCCATAACTGCTTAATGATTTTAATAAAAAGTTCCATAGTATTTTCAATAAGTTGAGTTCCTATGAATGTTTTATTGGAAGTTTAGTATCATGATTAATTTAAAAAAAAAAAAAAAAGGGAAATGGAGAGTGGAAACATGTTTAAGTTGTGTGAACTGAAAATATTTGAATGTAACCATCCTGATATTTTTGTTTCATGCTTGTAGTGTATAGCTTAGGTTAAAAAAAAGGGTGTCTTCAAAGAATCATGTTCTCACTTGGAAATGTTTTCCCTTCTGTTATGTGTGCAAAGGTGTTACTAATTTAAGGCTATGTGACATGAATTAGACCATTATATACATGTATGATGCTTTTACTTGAGTTGGAAGTGCACAAACATGATTAGAGTAACTTAAAGGTGGAATATAGTCTATTTAAGTTATAACTTGGTAACACAACAGTAAAAAGTTGATGGACTTAGCAAGGTGACAAGAAACATGTTGTTCACCTCAATTATGTGTATGAGTATGATGTTTGAATATGATTGAATGTCTACAATGCATGTGTTTTTATTTGAAAAAAAAATCTAGTTAACGATTATGGAGTTAAAGGCAAGAAAAGTTCATTCATGAGCTCTGTGATGTGTTGCATTTATGCATGCTATGAGTATAGATATGTGGCTGAGGAACATGACTTGGAATGTTGAAACATGCTAATTGAGAATGACGTATGTAAATGCCACTTATTCTTGTATCTTCTATGTGCATGAATGAGTTAGTTAAGGACCACGTCTATAAATGCCATGTTTGTTTTGCATTTTCTATGTGAACACAAAGAGCAATTTGATTTTCATGCATTACACATGAATAGAGAAGGAGAAAGTTCAGGAATTGAGGACCGAGAGTCCCTATAGTATCACTTGATATCAGACATAAAAGAAAAGGAACCAGAGCAAGGACATGAGTGACATTTAGCCCCTTAATCTTCGAGATCTCTCGCGTGCACGAGGCAGCAAAGTGTAGCTTTTCCCTTAGGACTTGCACTGTGGAAAGGGCTACCCTTAGAGGTGAAGACGCCCGGTGTAAGTTTCATAATGAAAGTCGTTGCTGCCTCGATGGGAAAGGACTGCCCTTGGAGGCGGAGCCGCCCAAATGTGACAAGTGGCATCCTCAGCTAGAGTAATGAAGTAGTAGCCTTCAGGATGGCACTGTCTCCCAGAGTATCAACTAGTATAGCTAAAGTATCATGTCAGAGTGTCTCAGGTATTCAGGCCCATTCTTGGAATCCCATATGGGTTAAGTATCACACTTCCTTGATCTTCTAGTTATGCAAGTTCAGATTTGGGGACCAAATCTTTTAAGGGGAGAAGATTGCAATACCTAGTGTACACGTGTCAGTAGACAAGTTCAATACGGCCTTAAGGTCCCTTGGGACCCAACCATGCTGTCGGGTCCAGGAGTTTGCTAAGTCTGGAGCCTTACACCTCCTTGAAGGGCTATATGTTAGAGCCATAATCTTAGGACCGAAAGTCTCAGTAATTGCTCTCGAAAGGAAAATGAATTGAAGAATGATTTTTAACAAATTTTAAGAAACCTCTAGATGTGTCGTTTCTAACCCCCAAGTTTAGAAAGTCACTGAAATTCTAGAATTTGAACTAGAACTCAAAAATTAGATTTCGATTAGTTAGAGTTTTGATTATTTTTTTTTTATATTTTATTTGAATCCAAATGGGGAGTATTTCTTTATTTACATTTATGTTTTAAAGTTAGTAGAAAGTAAAATAAATTATTTAAATTAGAATAAAGCAGAAATGTCAAGAAGTGAGTGAGTATAGAGGTAACCAACGTGTTGATGATAGCAAAAATGCAGAAATTGGTTTTTAATGTCACCACTATAGCGGTCACAGGAAGGTTCATTCACGATTTTGGGATTCTGATGACCGCTATAGCTGTCGTAAGTGAAAAATGCTCGGGGATGGTCGGGGTCAGGCATGACTAATGACCGCTATAGTGGTCCCCCTGAAACTCAAATACGTCAAAAACGACGTAGTATCATTTAAGAAACCCCTTTCCTTATAAAAACCCTTCCCCACTCTTCTTCCTTCATTTTCCTTGAACTAGCAACCCTTAACCCTACTCTCTCACATTTTCTCTCAATCCCATTCAAGTTTTGCTCCCCCAAATCATTAAGGTATGTGGTTGTCAATAGATTTTGGTCTCTTTGTCTCCTTCCTTTCATATTCTATGATTTGGGTTGTTATTTTCTCTCCTTGTTGTCAAGTGGGGGTGCTCCCTCAATGTTATTAGAGCTAGATTAGAGCTATTTATAGATTGTTAGAGTTTAATCTAGAGTTTTTATGATTGTTATAGTCGACGTTGATGCCCTCCCTGCTCCCCTGAGCTCACCACGTCACCTCTCCCTCCCCTCCAGGTGAGTGGGTTTGATCTCATAGCCTTAGTTTCCACATTAGAATTATATTCTCGCATAATGATTGGCAAATATGGAATTTGAGATGGGATAAAGTATATATATTATGAATTTTACATGCTTATGTCAAGCTATAAAATTATGATTTATTGTGATAGCATAAAAGAATGAGTTTTTCAAAACCATGGGACCATGATTGCTATGTTGTGTGCTATAGGAAATGTTTTACATGTTTGAGAAGGGATTTGTTAAAGAATTGTATGATTTGAAGAGATTTATGATAGTGTAAACTATATGTTATGGATTTATGATTTTTGCCATGCTTTAAGACTTGAGATTTATAAATATGATTTTAGAGTATTCAATTGACGTGTATATATATATATATATATATTGAACGATTGTGAGCAAGAGTGTGACTGAACCTTTGAATAAATATATTATGTGATTTCAAAGCTACTTGGCTTAGTTTCATGAATTGAGATATTATTATAATGTCGGAGATTATATAAGATTTAGAACCCCCAATATTTTAAACTATGATATTAGATATATTAAGTATATTAAAAATATGTTAGTTAATAAATGGATTTAGAACTTTAGTTTTATGGTACCAAGAGGTACGGAATTGAATATGATTCCTAGCAACCGCTAGATACATATTCTGTGGGCTTGAAATTGGAATGCCTACAAGTAGTGAACCCTTGGGCTCGATTTTCACAGCCATAGTTATGCTAAAGTCAGATTGTTAGAGTTATATGAGTCAAGAACTCTCAAAGTACTAAGAATTTAGAGGCTCTATTTCGCTAAGGACAGAGTACCCACTTTTCAGCTATAGTTTTCTTTTGTCAAACTAGTTTAGCCGGTAGAGATAAGGAAACAGACAGTTAGTTAATGGCTATTAAGAGATCGTTAATCCTAATACCAAGTTATCCGTTAAAGGACAATTTTGCCCCTAGCAATTACAGAAAATGGGACCTAGTTAGGTGCCCACAGCTTGTCCGACAGGGACTATTAAAGATTTAGCAGGAACTCTGATTTGCCAAGGACAAAGTATCACTTTACAGCTTTTATTATTATAGATGTATTTATTATATTCAGCATACTGTTTTCCGATACTCTGCCACACCCTCAGTTAAATTGATTTCATGTTTGATCATGAGTTAGAAATGATTACTAAAAATTTATAGAATGAAAAGTGTTTTCCTAGTTAGTTATGTATTTAACTATCAAATGGTTTATGATTGTTGCATATATATTATTTATTGTGTATTCTTGGTTGTCCCATATAGGTGATCGGTGAGAGCTCACTCACTGAGTCCATTGACTCACCCCTCTCCCTTCCTCTCATAGTTGTAGGTCCGAAGAAGGTTTAGACTCCCGTTCAATTGATACAGTTGTTTCTCTATGGTAAGTCTTACTTTGGAGTAAGACTTAGTTTAGAGTTTTTGTTAGAGTAGAGTGCTCCAGTAGATGTGTAGGCAGGATCTAACCATGAATTTATTTTCAAACTATGTATTTAATTTCAGAGATTGGAAATATATATATATATATATATTCTCAGAGTTCAAGTATGCAAATTGAAATGAAAATTATAGATAAGGATTTATGTGATGAACTAGAGATGTGTTTGTAATTCAATTTTCAAAGATTAAAATTATTGAATATTTTCAATTTATGAAATTGAGTATTATGTATTAATTAGAGAAAATGTTTATACTCCAAAGAGATCATATTTTAATTATTATCTTTGTTGATGAATTAAGTATATAGAGAGATTCAATGATCACAAGGCTTATGTGGAAATGAGATTCCTCACGTGCCGATCATGCTCCCAAGTCGGGCCGTGACAGAATATGAGTTTTTTTTTTTTACACAAGTCTTTGGCCAAAAAAGTTGGTTGTAAGAATGAGAGTGCGTGAGTGTGAGAGTGCTTGGAAAAATCAAAATATGAGATGGAAAGAGGAGGAGGGCTGGCCAAAATCTTCTAAGGGGTTAGGTGGGATCATTTTCTGTTTTGTGAGTGTTAGGGTTAAGATTGAGGGTAGGTTTAATTAGGGAAATGGTTAGAGATTGGTAATTAGGTGATTAAGACTTTCAAAATAATGTTAGAAAGTTGGATTGTATGATTAATGAGGCTAAACCCAATTAATTCAAAATTCAAACACTAATATGTTCCTAATACTGAGGAAAAGAAGGAGAAAGAGAGTACCTTTTGTCCCTGACTTTTGCTTTTTGGTCTCATAAAATATTTGTTGACTCTTTCTCACTAATTTTTTATTAAGAGGAAGATTGAGTTTCTCTAACCATTATTGGGCCTTAATTAACTCCAAATAAATATTTTGACTCAAAATTAATTAATAAAAATAAGTAATCTTTAATTAAAATCTAATATTGCCTATTTACTCTTAATTACTTTGATTATGCTTAATTAGTATTAACTAGGGGTAAAATGATAATTTTACACAGAAACTCCCTAGAATTGTCTAAAACATCATATATCCCTTTAAATTAACATATCTAACTCCCGGCCGATTACCAGGTTCAGTCGTCACCTAATCCTGCATTAAATTACCTCAACGGCATTTTGGTAATTTTGCGCATGGAAAAAAAAAACAAGGATTGATATTTTCATATCTATTGATATCCAAAACACATCTAGTCCCTTTCAAACATTAAACTAACCCCTTGAGGATGGAAAAAAAAATCAGGAATTGCGATTTTCACATAGATTGTATCTAATTGTCCTCAAATTTTGTGCAAAAATAATCTTAGAGGCATTTTGGTCATTTTACATAGAAGGAAAAATCAGGACTTTACATTTCACCCAAAATTATTCTGAGTCCTTAGAAAGCCCAAATTCGTATCTCTAGATACTCCAACATTTTTAGGGAATTTTATTCCCAACACCTAGTGTTCATGTTAGTCAAACTCTTAGTTATGCAACCGTGTTACTTTCATGTAGAATTGCATCATTGGTTTTTTTCTAGTAACATTTTCTTGAGAGATGATCTGAGTTGTGTCATTTACTATTTTTTTGTGCAACTCGACATTAAATAAATTTTAATTGTTTTAGGCATAGAAATTGCCTCTATCAGACGCTAAAACAACTAAATTTCTTTCCTTCTTTAATCTGGAACTCAAAAGAGATAAATTTTGTTGGGGCAGTTGAGGATTTGTCACAAAATGTCAAATATATACTTTGACAAATTGTTGAAGAGATGATGTTGAGCATTATGAAAACTTAGAAATAATTCTAAGTGTAATTTTCATTGGCATGTTAGAGAGTGTATTGACAGATATTAAGTTTACAAGCAATTACGTTACTAAATGTGACGGTTATCAGACCTAATCAAACTCGCAAAATACAAGCCAGAAGGAAATATATGCATAAAAAAAAGAGGCGATAATAGTTATTGTCGATTCAAATGAATGTTGCTAAAGCCATTAGATTAAATAATTGTCACGGATACTTGGCATGATCTGACAGTATTAGTTTAGTATATAAATATAACCGTAATGGCAATGTAAAAGGGTGTTCTGTTTGGAAACACTTGTGCACTCACTAATCTCCACAATCCCAATTTGAAGGAGTGCATGGAAAATTAACCAAGTAAAATTCTCTGAAATCACCTTCATTTTATCTTTATTTCTTCATCTTCTTGCAATATTACTCTCTCTTCTCATTATTGTTCTTTTAGATAGCGTTTGGTTAGTGATACATAAAAAAAATATATGGAGAAATTAGACACACAAATCTGTTTGATAGTGGAGACAATAATATGAGACGAAAAAATTTGCTATTCCTGGGACAGAAAAATACAATTTCTGTACGTCTAAAAAGTAGAAACATGATACGGAAACAGAAATTTAATATTTTATTCTTTTAATAATACCTCTATACATATTTATTATATATGTCTCTATGTCCACTATCTCTATTGTCTTCATTGTCCTTATATTTCTGTCTCGGTCGCCCTACCAAACATTACCTTATCAGTTTATGTCATTATACTTACCAAAATATCGACAACTTTCAGTTAAGTTCTCTTTTCAATATTTACATCTATTTCTTTCTCGCTTAATTTCTTATTCTCTTCTCACCCCTTTTCTGTAACTTTTCCTTTTTCTTTACCATCAATTACTGTTTATTTAATTTATTGACAAAATCAAAATATAACAATCATTGTCGGTTCATGCGAAATCATCAAAGTTAAGTGTTCTCTTTTCAAATTTCTGAACTTTGGGAATCCATAAAAGGAGTTGCTTCCATTCTCGAATTGAGATCTATGAAGCAAAGTGGGAATTGTCGACTATTTGTTGTTGACGATAAGAGCCAAAATCCCCATTCAATAGAAGGATACAAGTATAGACGAAAAATGGCATTGATGAGCTTTATAACAAACTAGTCTTTTTTTTTTCTCAAAATTAAGTATTCGTTTATTTTAGATTTTGAAAAAATGATTATAAATCTTAAATTTTATATATTACTGAAGAAGTTGAAAACTATTTTTTTATCATAATATAATTTTTTTTAGCTTCTTCAAAATAGCTAAAAAATGATTTGTCAGATATCCTTATTATCTTTCAAAAATATTAAATATATGAAATGTGGTTTTTTTTAGTGGAAAAAAGTTATTTGCTTACATTTTAATTTTTTTTTAGTACATTTGGATTGGTTTTAATTTATGAGAAAATAAAAAAGAACATGTAGTCACACACTAAACCCTTGACTATACTTTTTGATGCACTAATAAGTTATAGAAGTTTTATATTGTTATCCATTCATAGATAAACACATCATATACTACTATAAGAAAATATGAATATTTTCAATATTGAAAGCATCAATAAAAGCATTGTCAATAAAATTAATTTTGATGTATAAAATGATCGTTGAAAATATTTATAAATTCTTATTAACAATAATTTTCTATAAAAGCTTAGAAGTGTTTTCAACTGTTACTTTAGGTCAAAATTAATTTTATTGACAATGTTTTTTATTAATGCTTTTAATGATTGAAATGCTAAAAATATTCATTTTACTTGTAGTGTCAGAAAATATTATTGACTCACACTTGAGTTGATTAGGTCATATTATTACAATTTATTAAAATATTAGTATATCAAAATTAAATTTATATTTTTAAAATAAAATTAATTTTAATTATTAAATTTCACTGATAATATAAATAAATTAAGAAAGATAAAAACAAAAAAAAATTCTTTTGTTTTTCATTAAAAGGATTGAAGGCGCCCATTTATTGTAATTGTATTTTCAAATAATTTTTATTGTTACGAATTTTTACCGTTAACCTAGTTGGAGCAAACAAACTCTGATTTCTATCACCCAAATACTGCCTCACAAATTTGTTACCACTGTACCCCGTTAGATTATTTTTATAATTTGATCTATAGTTATGAATAAGATGAACATCTAATTATCCTTTTTTGTAGGGTGAGCATTTTAAAATTTTCCGCTGATTATGTGTCTGCCGTACCCTTATACTACTTGACAAAATGATCGATGAGCGAAATTATTTGAAGCATGTGGCAAATTTTAAATAATATACATATCGAGGTACTGTGCATGAAACTTTATGCAGTAGGATTTGAAACAGTAACGCAGGTCGTGCTTTTTGGCTTTGGTTTTGTGACCGTTTACGTAATTAGCCGTGTTTAATTTTGCTATCTAACCTGGCCTTGCTTCTTTGGTTCTCCTTTCTTTTTTCACTTTTCTTCTCTCTCTAATTTTAATTGGGTCATTAATGAAAATTATTTGGCTTCAATTTTGCCCTGTCTGCATAGTTTCCATCTCACACGCCACATCCTTTTCTCCCCTTTCACATTCGCAATCCTCTCTCTCTCTCTCTCTTACACACACACACACTGTCCCTCTCACCATTCACTTTGAGTTTGACCCGTCGCCAGCCACCGGCAGCTCTTTTCTTACTCCAATGGCGACCCCACCCGGCACTCTCTAGAGGATCTTCATCTTCCAAACTCCTCTTTTTTTTTTTTTTCCGCTGAGCACAAACTCAAAGGTTAAATAATCTTCCCTCCTTCCATTTGCTTCCCTTTTTTTTTCCTCCTCTCCCCTGAAACCCTAGTTTACACACACACGTACCTCTCAAAAAGTAAAGCCACAAAAAGGTACAGTACTCCTCCTTCTAGGCTTAATTTGGCCTTTTTGTAAGTTACCCCGTCGACATGCTTTCTTTCTCTCTTCCCTTTCCTTTTCCCACTCCCTCACCTCCTTCCCTAGCCAGTTACATATCATCATGAGCGAGATCTACATGCCTATGCGTTTTTTATCTCTTCTTTTTATAGGAACCTTTTTCTCCGACTGAAAGACAAGCTAGGAAAAGATTTGCTTCCATTGCAGATCAAGGGATTCGATCCAAAGATACGGTACTTTTTCTTTTCTTTACTTTTCTTCAAAAGGCTGTTTGGTTTCATCGATCGGAATTAGAATTCATGGGCTGCTTATCACCACCAACGTAATTCGGTGATCTTCTCCCTTCTCCACAACTTTTGCAGCTGCCACCCACCACCACCACCACCAAGTTTTTACTGCTTCCAGGTCCTCC
Organism: Dalbergia cultrata; assembly: GCA_031216105.1. Lineage (NCBI taxonomy): Eukaryota > Viridiplantae > Streptophyta > Magnoliopsida > Fabales > Fabaceae > Dalbergia > Dalbergia cultrata. Next base: position 36,879,778 of record CM062352.1, read on the forward strand.
TCTCACTGCCATAAGCTTTTTCCATTTTTAATTCCTTTTACCACTTTTTTTCCTTTTTTTTTCTCTTTCTTTTTCTCTTTTGTTCCCACGCTTTTGCTTAATTTGCAAGCTATGGATTCTGGTAATAGTGGAAGTATCTCTTCTAGTGGTGACGAAGAATATGATTCATCACGAGCTGATCAGACACTAGTCCCTCCAACCTACCTCAACCATCACCACACCCAATTTGGTTCCATCTCATCACACCCACCACAACCTTCCCTTGCGTCTTCTTCTCATCATCATCATCACCATCCATCTTTGTTTGATCTTTCTTCAAGCTACCTCCACGCTCTCTCTCAATCCCAACCAAACTCAAATTTGCTAAACTTGGAATCTCGATCTACACCCAATAATTGCACCGGCCCTCCAAACCTACAAGGACTTTCACCATCATCAACACCACCAACAGGTGTAAACCAGTGTTTGTTGGGTCCTCCTCATCAAGGCCTTGCAACAGACCCTTCTTCACTGCAGCTACGCTCAGTTCATGATGACAATGCAAGAGTGCTCTCATCACAAGCCAATAACAATAATGCAGTGCGCAACTCAAAGAAGCGAACCAGGGCCTCAAGGAGAGCACCAACCACGGTTCTTACCACCGACACCTCAAACTTCAGAGCCATGGTTCAAGAGTTCACTGGGATCCCAGCACCACCCTTTTCAGGCTCGTCCTACTCACGAAGGCTCGATCTTCTTGCCGGCTCATCGTCCTTAAGGTCCGGTGCCTCACACTTGGACACAACGACTTCTTTCTACCCTTTGCGTCCTTCACCCCAAAAAGTTCATCTTCATCAAAACCCGTTGCTTATACCTTCCTCATCATCATCATCGCATCCGCCGTCAACTTGGTTGCATAGTAGCATGGTTGATGCTTTGGCTTCCACTACCAATGTTACTTCCTCTGCCACTGCAAACAACAACGCTTCATCTAGTAACTCCATTAACTACCAACTACCACCTGATTTGGGTTTACCTTATCATCAGCAACAGAACATCATGCTAAGCATGCATAATCACCCTATTCTTGCATTCCACCCTCCGCCGCCACCTCTTCATCTCCCTGCAGGATTCAGTGCAAAGTCGCAAATACCAATGTCACTTGACGATCTGGGTATGAGCCATGCCCAAGTTAATGCTCATAATTTTGTTGGTAGTGGTGGGGTACAAACAGGTCATCATGGCCATGTAACTTCTGAGGGTATGCCACTGAGAATAAACTCTACTAGTGATGATGATGGTTGCAGAGATGGAGGTGAAGGAGGAGGAGGAGGTAGAAGAGATCCATTAAGGTCCTTGGATGGGGGTTATGGTAATAAGGTTGCTTCAGCAGCTGCTGGTGGTAGCTGCAAGCTGAACTTTTCAGCTTCTGCATCCAGTGGTTTGAACCATGAGAAAGCCTTGGAGAACACCTCAACTAGAGGAGGGGAAGGTGCCGTTGATTCCTGGATTTGTTCCTCTGATTAAAGTTGAACCGGTACTCAGAAACTCGTTATCATTACATGGTAGAATTTGATGCTGCAATGAGTTAGTAAGGTAGTGATCATGATGATGTTGATAATATAGTGGTGTTGGCCGGTGGTTAGAATTTGCAGCTAAATTAACATCTTTTCCCTTTCTTTTCTTTTTTTTTCTTTTTTTTTCCTCCCCTTTTTGGTTTTAATATTTTGATTTATCTCCAGGGCATAAGTAACCCGTACGAAATTAATTTAAACATATATGGTATATATGTAAATTATATACTCCTTTAGTTTGTACTCGATGACCTAATGATCTTTTATGTTTTTCATCATTGGGATTTAAATTGCATAAATGTTAGTTCTCCCGTATATATGATTGTTTGTATGATTAGCATTTTATAATTGATGATAATAATGAGAGGATGATAATTTTATTTGGAGCATATACATTGTACGCTATTATTGTTGTTATTATAGGGACATTACCCGTTGGGAACCTTTGATTGCATTAGTTTATTGCTGAAAAGAATCTTCGGCTAAAATCCCCAATAATAAGAAAAACTGTTCCTCGTACGAACCCTTTGTGTAGTGCTTTCTATGGAAAACATTACGAAGCATACTGGCTATCTATAAAGAAAGAGGTCGGTGAGTGGCTGAGTGCTAGCCATCAACAATAGAACATCATCGATTAAAGTAGAGAGAGAGAGAGAGAGAGAGAGAGATGACAAGATATTATGTTTTGCATTTTGCATAGTTGCAACCCGTTCATGGGGAGGCCGCTCCTTCTCTGTCGAGTTCTAGTTACAGCCATTAGGTTGAAAGGATAGGCTCTAACTCCTTTTGTCGTTATGTGAAAGAAAATGAGAGTAATTTTTTTTGTTAGTATGATGATTAATGTTGTATAAACAAGTAATTTTACGTGATTTCATTTCATAACATTTGCTTATCTAAGTAAAAAATTCCGATCATTTTTTTAACATTGTATCATTGCTCTCTAAGTGATAGTAATAGCAGTTTATATTTCACATGAAAATTAACTGAATTTCATTCTTGACCAAATTTTTAAGAACAGTTTTATCCATTGTGATTCTGACGACTTAAAGGGAAATCACATTTTAAGATGAAGTAATGTTATTTGCAGATGTTCCCTCTTATTTTAAAATAACTGTAAAAAACCAAACAACACATATATTTGTAGATGTTCCTTCTATTAATGCTACACTTATTTAATGGTAGGTGGGTTCATAATTACAATGATCATATATAGTTATGATAATTAAGAGTAGAAACAAAAAGGAAAAATAATCTTATCTAAATATTATAAATAGATAGATATTATGAAATGGGGGCGTATCGATGGTTTATTATTTGAGTGAAAGGAGAAAATTTGAACTGTATAGAAATACATGGATGATAATGATTGAAAATTAATTAATGTAATTAATACTCATATGCTCATTTAAGAAAAATCACATAACTTTATATTTTAATCTTGATTATTTGTATAAGATCCAATTATTAACATTCACTCCCCTCACTCTCACAATAAATCATTCATCTATATACACTCCCTTCTGAACCATGAAAAATATTTTAAAAAAATCAGTTATTCTAAAACTGGCAAAGTATTAATGAGGCTTTTCATGGTCGAAAGCGGAACAAATATGTTAATTGTATGTGTTTTGAGGTTAATTAAGGAGAACGAGAACTATTGAGTAGTAGCCAATAACGATGTTATTTGTTGAGAATTCATATGTAATGGTGTAAATAAGTGAGAGACTCGCACAAATTCAGGAATCAAAATGACCATAATTTTTTCCATTTTTGTCGCAATCATGTCTAATTCTCCACAAATACATGTGAAATTTTCACTATAAACACATGCATTCTCTTATCGATAAACACCTAGGAAAATATACAAATATAATTTTTCTTTTAAAATATTGTGAATATGACCACCTGCTTTTTTTTAGAAATATTTTTTATATATCAAAATTAAACATATTTTTTAATAAAAAAATATTACACATATTATTGAATCAAAAAGATTAGACGTATTCTTAAATATCATATAAGTTAAGAAATAAATAAATTAAAAATTTTATCATACAAGCTTTAATTTTTTGGTATTACATCTTAACATTCAATTGAAATATTCAGATAACACATTTATCCTTAATGTAATACTAAGTCTATCTTCCTGGGCCAAATGTGTTACCTATGAATTTTCCTGAGCGGTACTCGGCTTTTGTCTTCGTCTTCTCTTCTGCTCCGTCGTTTCTCTTTCATCTTACGTGGCTTCGAATGGGAAATCATCGAATTTTGATGTATGTGATTACTGTTTACGTACTTTTGTGGAATATTAATCGCCCAACTATTAAGCTAATGAAAATTGTATATATATATATATATATAAGAAAGTTATATCGATATGATTTTAAGCAAAGTGACACCCTTAATAATTCTCTATGCAATAATATTTTTTATCGATTCAATCATTGAATTACAATTATAATATATTATAAAAATTATTTGTGCCAAATTTCATTAAAATTAAACATTAATAATAATTTAATCATGAAATTTTTATTCTTATTCATTTCAAACACATATATTTTATTAATTTTTACGGATATAAACACTATATCAAATGATTTCAGATTAATCTAAAAGTTTATAGGCATGACCTACATGATGTGGACTTTTAATCTAATGGTGAGTTTTGTATAAAATTAGTCTAAGAAAAAGTTATTCAACGATGTATAGTTACACTAGTATAACTTGATCTTAATCCATATATATGGGTGAAAATTCATTTATATTAGGTGTAAATTTGGATATAATGACACCTTTTAGTAATACTAGTAAATATCAATCATTAGAGTACAAGCCTATTATGATTTGACTTTTTTGAAATTTGGCATGCTTAATTGTTGATATAATATCGTATAATCCAACAGTTGGATCAATTAAATTCAATTTCTATTAAGAATTATTTAAGAGTGTAAGTATAAGACTTATACCTGGTGTAATTAATGGATCCCTATATATATATATATATATGGGTTGGGACTAAATTATATCGGTGTGACGTTAAAACAAATGTTACACCATTAAATATCTTTTTATTGGTTGAGTTTTTTTTACAAAATTCACCATTGGATTAGAATTCCACGTTATATAGACTATGCTTATAAAATTTTATGTTAATAAAAAATTATTTGACATAATTTTTATATACATATTGAAAATGAACATAATACACAAGCTTAAAAAGAACAAAAATAAGGGTTTCTTTTTACTGGCATTAAATTTTTATGAAATTTGACACAAATGATTTTTATGATAGATAATTACAACCTAATGGTTGGATTGACAAAAAAAACTTATTTTAAAAAGAGTTAGTAAGTGTGTAACTTTGCTTAAAGTTACACCACTTATAACTTTCAATGGAATTATTTTCTTATCGTTCCAATCGTTGAATTACAATTATCTATTATAAATATTATTTGTGTCAAATTTCATAAAAATTGAACATTAATGACAATGCAATCATGTAACTATTATTTTTGCTCATTTTAAGTATATATATTACGTTAATTTTAATGTATATAAAAATTATAACAAACAATTTTAGATTAATTTGAAGTTTTACTGACTTGATCTATACGATGTAAGCTTCTAATCCAACAATGAATTTTATAAAAATTTATATCAATAAAAAGTTATTCAACAGTGTAACATTTGCTTAAAATTATATTGGTGTAACTTTATCGTAATCCATAAGGAATATATCAATAAGAGATGAGTGGTTTTTTATAAGAGTGGGAGGGGTAAATATTAATCGTTAGATCTTACGCAAATCTTCAAGATTAAAACATAAAGTTGTGTGACTCCTTTAAATGAACATGTGATCATTAATTACTATTAATCAACTTTCAATCATGACCATCTATATATGGTTATGTGGTCCATATTTGCTCCTCTTACTCTCATATGATATGCCCTATATATATAGGAAACATATCGTATAAGAAAAGTGGTTTATTGTGAAAGTGAGAGGAGTGAATATCGACCATTGGATCTTGTATGAAAGTTAAGATTAAAACACAAAGTCATGCTATTCTTTTAAATAAGTATGTGAGTATTAATTATAGTGGCCTAATAAGTTAAGTATAGTGACAAGATATTACGGTTCATATATGATTATATGATCCAAATTTACTTCTCTCAATCTCATAATAAACTGTCCATCTCACGTGATATGCTATATATATATATATATATATATATATATATATATATTGTACTATTTAAAGTGACATATCATGACTCTGAAAAGAGAATTTTTTTTTGGAGCATTACTCATGTAATTCCAGGAGATAAAACATTTAAAATTACTTCCCAACTCAATAAATGTGCTTACCAAGATTTTAACTTGTATTCTTATCTTTACGGGGATCAAAGTGCCACTCGCATTCAACAGCTTGTTGGTCTGATAAGAGAATATATATCCATGGATTTATTTTTTATTTTATATAATGCTTAGTGGTCTCGAATGACGTGGAAGCCGAAATTCTTCGCTAGCAAAGAATATCTTAAAATCAAATACTTTCATAAAAGTAGAAGATAACAAATTTTGGCTTTGCTTTGGCTGCAACGCTGTTTTCTTCAATTGGCTAATAGTCTTGTTAATAACGCTACGCTTTGGCTTCCTGTTTCTCTCTCGTAGGATTTGGTTTGCGTTGGCTTTGTGCTATACTTTTCAGACTGAAATATGTTAAGAGTAAAAAAATCGTTGAAAATTAATTTTTAGAATCATGTGACTTGTTTAGTAATTTTTAAATAAATAAATAGTATTTCGTCATTTCATCTAGCTGCCATCATAATTTCTGTGAAGAAAAAAAATATTAGTAACATTTTCTAACTAACATAGTATATAGCATTAGTCTTTTAGATTGCATCACAATTGAATGATTTTTCACAAAAAAAAAAAAAAAATTCCGTTTTTATTTGATCTGAAAAAAAAAATTCCGTTGAAAGATACATTCTATCGTACCTTTCAGTGTTGTTACCTAGCCTGTTCCTTGGTTTCATTTTGTCTTACTTTTCAACAACGAATGATACTTTCTCGTGGAGCAATTGGTGGCAAGATTAGTGGCTTCTTTTACCTGCCACAATCGCAAAACCTCACATCCTTCGACAATATCCAACAAAATATTATTTGTCTATATCTCTCGAACTGCTGTAAATGATCAGAAACGGATCCATATTGCATTTATATGGATCCCAGCTTTAATGGTTTACGTTTAAAATTTGAACTTTCCAAAAACTAAAATACTTGTTTTTCCTGTTTTATTAAAATGTTTACAATATAATACTAATTATCTCCCATCTATATATGATATAAACCATTAATATGAAAACATGAAACTTTAATTTTTAGTCAAGGAACTCGTGTATATGATTATCAAAGTATTTTTTATGGTTTCACACACAAAACCTTTGCGTTATAGACCACATACCCGGTGAAATGATACCAATCATTCAAAAATTGCCGCTCCCCCATAAGTCATTTTTTCTATTTTAAAATCATCAAGTGTCAGATAATTTTATCTGGAGTATCAAGAGTCATGTGAAGAACAGCATATTTTTATAATAAAGTTGTTGTGTTAAATCTTTAAGTATTGCTGCTACTAGAACTTTTTATCTAGGCTTTATATATATGGCAAAGGCTGTCTATGCACTTTAGAAGTTACGCCCGTGTGACATGGATGATAATATAAAATATAATAGAATAAAATCTAATAAAATAAAATTTGATAGGATAAAATTTAATAAATTTATAATATTATATGGCATTTAGTGTGAAATTATATAATATTTTATTTTATATTATATAATATTATTATTTATTTACTGAGAACTCTAATTATATATAAATCTTAAATAAAAATAAAACTATTCTTTTAATTAATTAAATTTATTAAAAATATATAATATTATCATTATTTAAAAATAATTCTAATAAAATAAATATTGAATTAAATTCTTTTATTATTAATCCTTACTTTAATATACAACATATTATTTATTTATTTAATATTATATAATTTATAATTTATCATTATATAAAATAAAATATACCATTTATTTAAAACAATTATTAAGTTGTATAATATTTATTATTCTATTTTAATAATTGTTTTATTATTTATTATATAATTATATAATTTATTATTTTAATAAATATTCAGTATTTTATTTTATCATTATTTAAAATATTTATTATTTTATTTTAATAATTATTTTATCTATTATATTATTTAATTAAATAAGTAAAATAAACCTTTTACAGAACTAACTAGGCTTTATCCTTCTTTCAAGCATGATTGATCATTTTAATGTATAAGGAATGTTTGAGGGATAAACTTATACAATACGTTACTTGCACCAAATAATGTATAAAGATATTATATATTGTATTAGTTTATCCTATCATGTTTTATAAGTTTGTCAAACAGAGCCTTAGTGTGTGTGAAGCTCCTTAGGCTTTAACTTGGTATAAGAGATTAAAAAGAGAATCAAGCAGTAGTAGACCCATCATAAATTACTTTATATTCCCGTGATTGATTAAAAAAAAATACAGTAAACACATATATTTATCTTAAGAGTTGTATTAGTTATATTCATAAGGTATGAGACAGCGTGCCAACTCACCTCATCCATCATTGAATGATATATGAACCATATTTAGTCTATATCCTATTTAATGATAAATGAGGTGTAAGCCGATATGGTGTTCTATATTTTATAAACATAAATAATATTTTTCTTATAGTAAATCTCAGGCCCTTTTCTTTTCAGAACGAGTGCAAAAATATAATATAGCAACCGAGGAAAAAATGGAAACATCCCTCAATCAGCTCAAAGTGTAGCAGAAACATTTCGAAGACACTTAAATATCATATTGGCAATGGAAAACAAAGTCAAACCACTAGTCAGGCATTATCTTCAACTTTTAATCAAGGCTTTAATCCCATATGCAAGAACAGGGAACGAGAGCTGGATACAATTGAGTTCTTTTTTCTTTTTCTTTTTTCTATTTTTAGTGTACGCAGCAACTGAGGTTCATACTGGCTATAATATATACACCTTAAAAATATAGTACAAATTCTAGAAAATATTAGAAAAGCATTAAAAGCATACATTTTCCATTTCCTTAAACAGATTGCTTCAATTCTAATTTAGATGGGGAAGTAAATATTAGGCAGAGCAATCAAAAACCGCTCCAGTGTTTTAAATAGATTCTAGTTGCTGCCTTTCATTCAAGTATGTGCCCCGATAATGAAAGCCATTATTTAAATTAGTCCACGTTTAAGAATATCTACAGTGCGTGAACTCCAACAGGACGCTGGAGTGGTCATCGTTTCAAAGGTTTTATTGTTGGGATTTGCAGGGAGGGGTACTCAGGGATGGGGATGGGGGATTGAGAGGAAGCAGTGAACAACACTGTTCTTTGCTTTTAATTACACCGTGGTATTCAAAATGCAAAATTGGGTTTACAGGTGTCCATTCAATTATCTGAGCCATTAACATTTTAAAATATATATATCAACGTACAGAAGTATTATTGTGGGCCAAGCAGCATGAGCTATATGGCACACAATATTGGGCATGTACTATTGCAGAATTCGCCTATATATAAATATATACACACACATATCTCTTTGTGTGTGTGTGTGTGTGTGACTGATCCAAAACCTGAATGACGTGGCTTTCATCTAATCACGTTTATTGGAGCAACTCAAAGTATAAATAATTAGAAAGGGAAAAAAAACCTTATAGTATACAACTATGCTTAAAAACAGATTCCCCCCAAAACAATTTACTTATCTTTATCTAGAGGGATGATGATATTACTGACAGAGACTTATTTTCGTTTTCTTCAATTACTTTTCCCCTCAAATGTGAAAGTTTAGTTAATAAATAAAAAAACTTAGAATAGTAAGTATTGAGCTTCTTTTTTTAATCGGTGTCAAAAATTTAAATTGATGGACATAGACACGTGAATAATATATATCTAATACTCCTTCTCACGTGAATGTCTATTTTTATTGAGCATGATCCTTTTTTTTATCTTAATAATAGGAGATAACAATAATCAAATCCCAAATATTTTTATCATAGTGGTTTTAATATTATATCATGAATTATTTATCTTAAAAATTTAAACCGATAAGCAGAAGCATATGATTTATTTTATACCTAACAACTTTACTTTTTTAACTTTCTGGCTTATAACTCTCCATTTAAAATTACTGAAGAATTAGACTCACTGTGAATTTTCCTTGTATATATGACTTATTTTTTCATAAGAAAAAGGAAGAAAAACTTAAAGTTCATATTCAAAACATTAAAATTTGTTTAACATCCACCACTAGCTAAAGTGCCATGCATGGAGCTTGTCAATAATGGAATATTTTCTCAGATACATCCAATTTTCTGCCGCACATTAATTTCTAAATAATTAAGCCATGCATTTTGCGTATCGCTAAACAACTATATTTTGATCAATTATATGTGCCTTTGTGGCCCTTATTATGTACAGACGAAGTTATCTCAGTTAAATAATACAACACTCATGGATGCCGCAAATAGACAAACAATAGAAGGTACAAAGATTCAACACGCATAAGAAACAGCTATCATTGGCGGTAGTGTTAATAAACTTCAAAGATCGTGATCCACACACGCCCAAATTTTTTTTTCTCTTGCAGACCAGAAAAAGAAAAAGGATTAAAGGTAGCTTGAATTAATGAATACGTAAAATGATTGTGAAATTAGTGGGCTCTAAGCCTCCTTTACCATTCAACTTGTTGGATCCCTAGAGGTTGATTTTTGTGAGTGATTATTTAATACAGTTGAAAGAACATAGAGTGATTATTTGATAAAAAGTACAATTAATTGATAGTTATTTATATGTAGATCAATGGCAAGGTTTTCTCGGTAAAACTTCATCAGCTTCCTAGTTTTATTTTTATTGTTTTCCATGTGTATCCTCCTAGCAGATACAATTTTGCTTGTATTTGAGATCACAAATGAGACGTAACTCTTTTAATACTGATTAGTTCATACGCAGGACTTGAACCCAAGATCATTAATTAAAGAGAAGGAGGATCTTCGACTCCTATCAACCATATGTTAGTTCTTGCCTAATTTTATGCCAAAAAAGTAAAATCTTTTTAAACACTATTCGAACTGAGCTGAATCACATTTGGAGCCAAAAAGAAACCTTCCAATTAGATGAGAGAAGGGGAATTAGTAATCAGAAAGTGAACACAATCAATGACACTATCACACTATTATTATTATTATAGCTCACCAAAAACCGAAAAAGAAATTTATGAAAAACAATATTAGGGAATGATGATGATAATGATGATGACGATGATGATGATAAGAGATTATTATTAGCCCCGGGGAATATCAAAGAAGAGGACACACTGAGAGGATGTGGTGACATGTGAGTCTTTCCTTATTGGAATCATGGTGGCCCCTGCCAGAGAATAATCTGGTGTCTAGCAATGATGATCCCCTTCCCCTCCTCCAACTTTCTCACCCAATTTCTTCTATGCAGTACCCTGTTTTCTCAGTTTTCAGTGTCATTTTCTGATAGAGTGACACCGCAATCAACACAAGCTGAAAATATTGCTACTAATTGCATTTCGCATATCTCTTTCTGCTGCCCTTGCACCCCTCTGTGTATGCCCTCTTCTCTTGTTTGAAGAATAAGCAGGAGGGGGCAATAAGTAGGCATCTATGCCCTCTCCCTTTGATTTTGTCTTGTATCTATTTATTTTTTAAAGCTGTTGGTTTCAAATTCTTTCTTTCTTTCATCCTTTTCTATTTTTTATACTGCTCGCATGTTGAGATTCGATTATTGTCTTTTGGGTCAGTAGTACAGTCTACAGTGGAAAGTAGTTTGGGAATTGGCTCACATTTTTTTCTCATGAGGTAATTATTGCCCTCTCTACCATATTGTTTTTAATTATGGATTTTTTATATTGGTTTCATTAATTAAAAAATTGAATAATTATTAGGTACGTACTAAAAAATAGAGAAAAACTATTTTAACACCCAAAAGTGGGTGTCTGAAATAGACACCCACTTTATAACCATTGGATGTGATGGATGTCCCTACTTATTCTTAATATACATCACATCCAACGGTCAAAAAGTGGGTGTCTGTTTCAAACACCCACTTTTAGGTGTTAAGATAGGTGTCTGTTTCAAACACCCACTTTTAGGTGTTAAGATAGCACTTCTCTGAAGAAAAAAAATATTGTGCAAAAAAATATCGAAAAAGTTCTCACCCGAATACTGCCTGATGATTCTGTGAGCAAAATTATTTTTGTTTAATTTGTATATTAAAAGTTAGCTCTCACGGTCGCATTAGGACAGCGGTTGCAGATTATATTTTTTATAGTTACATATTTTAATATTAAAAAGGGGAAACTAGATGGATTACATTGTTGACGAAAATAGCACTCAAAGAAAATTATAATCACGTATGGCGCTGCAAAGTTTCATTCAATTTGATAAATCTATGCAAATATCAATTGTCCTTCGTTTATATTAATCGAAGTGATTCTTCTTCTTCTTCTTTTTCAATGATATGATCTGTTCTTACCTAGAAGTGCTAGTAAAAGTGCAAGTAGCTCCAACATCGGTGCAAGTAGTAGAATAGCTACAAAGACATTCCAACGTTCAAGTCAGACGAGGAGTGGTAAAGTAGGTTAGTATGATGAAAAAATTCTGTCATACTTGGGGGGCCAAGCCTCCTTATATAATGTGAGGTTACCCTGTGTTAAATCTGAAGGTAATTTTTCTTGAAAAAGATAGATACTCCTGCAATTTAGTTAGTGCTAGATATATATTATATCAATAGGAAATATGATCCAATATGAAAAATATCAAGAGATAATAAGAGATATAGAGAGATCCTTTATGGGATTTAGGAGATATCCTAAATTTGGGGTAAATCCATAGAGACCTGGGCACCACATGGCTGATCTCAGGGAGCCGTGTCATACATAGCCTCCGAGCTTGGTCGTAGGTCCAATAGCTAGTGTTGATGTGTCATGATCGAGGTGTGTTTGCTAAGGACTATGTGCCGAGCTCAAATAAGTCAACTTTTGTGCGTAGCTTGGTGCACCTCCTCTTGTAGTGACAGCCATTGGATTCAAAGTAACCAGCCCCCAGTAATTCGAAGGGTGGTTCCAATCTCTTGGTTTGGGTGATAGGTCAAGTGATGAGAGCCGAAGACATTGGGTAAGCTTGGGTTGCCTGATTATGTAAGCACAGTCGTGGTGTATTTTTTCGGCCGTCGTGGGCTAGTAGATCAAAGTAACGGGTCCTAGTCTTTGATTAAGTAGGGTGTCTCTTTTGCAATAGTTTGTGTTGCTCTCTTTGCTAGAAGCAACTTGAGTGAGTAAGACTTGAGCTTGTACTAATTCAAGCGAGCTACGAAGCATCAGTTGGCTTATTAACCTTGGTTCAATTTGAGAGATAGCAAAAAATGATGGAGCACTTAGTTGATCTTCTGACAAGGTTTTTGCAGTGTTTAGCTAATTGTCACTCGGTAGCGTTGTACTTCAGCTCGATAGTATGAAGGCACATTGAAGTCATATGAACTTTGACTTGGCTATAATAGGGGCGAACCGAGGTCCTTATGAGAGCTCGATCTGTTTGCTTTTCTTTTGGAGTGCTAAGGGTATCTCAACTTAATTGTGCCCTAAGGGTAGCTTTTTAGCTCTTGGTTTCTTGCATTTTGATTATCTTCGTCCACGTGTCCATGGTTTGGAATATGCTTGGCACGAGTCTGAGGATGTTTTGCCGTTGAACTGGGGTGCTCTTGGGTGTGGAGACGTCGCACGAGGTGCTTGGGAGTGTGAGGATGCCCTGTCATTACTTTGGTCTGGAACATGCTCGGCACGAGTCTGAGGACTTTTCGAGGATAATGTATAGGCCAAGTGTACTGGCAGTGTGCTTTTAGCTGCAGTAGCGAAGAGGTTCGAGTCAATGTTGAGGTAGAGGAGGATCTTGGCGGGGTCGAGCTTGTAGAGCTCATTCAAGCTGTCTTCCTGGTACAGGGTCCTATTGATGTTGATCCGTGACTTTTGTGGAATCCAGGTGTTTTCCTTTTTATCTTTGATTCTTCTTATGTTATGCTATTATGCTTGTTATTTTTTACTAGTTGTTCTTGAGGACAAAGTTTCGTGTTCCTTGTTGTGTGTATGGGGTGTTTCACGGGTGGTTAAGAGCTGCTAGGCTAGTACCAAGGCGAACTTCATGAGTGATTAGGAGATTCTTGGCTATTACCGAGGCTGTCCTACATACAAATTGGAAGTTGAACTTCGCTGCTTGGCTAGTCTCGAGGTTGACTTCCTAACTCAGCTGGTGTTGAGGTGGACTTCGTGAGTGGTTCAGAGTTAATCGGCTGGTGTTGAGGTGGACTTCGTGAGTGGTTCAGAGTTAATCGGCTGGTGTTGAGGCTATCCTACTTACATGTTAGAAGTTGGATCTATTACATGAAAGTATGGCCAAGAAATGTAATATGAAAGCATAATGTATTAGAGATAAAATGAAATTACATTAATGATTTGACATCGACGTGTTCGGCTCACACACGTTCATGCCTCGTTAAAACCTTTGTTTGTAAAACCCAAGCAAAGGAAAAAGAGTTCACCCATTGTGTATGATTTGAGGTGTTATTCTAGCTATAGGATTTTCTTTGGGACGCGGCATTCCACATCTTTGGGAGTTCTTGTCCTGAGGGCTCAGAAATCTTATTCGCTCCTCAGCCAACGTCTTAGGTAACTTGGAATGGTCCTTTCTAATTTGGGGCTAGTTTCCCTTCTCCGAGGGGTTTCCTCTATGGTTCAATCTTGCGCAAGACTTGGAAAGTTCTTGGGTTGAGCTTCTTGTTGTAGACTCGGGCTACTCTTTTCTTGGTTGCTTGTTCCTTGATAAGGGCTAGTTCTCGATCTTCTTCGACGAGATCTAGCTTGGCTCTTTGATTTTCCATATTTGATTCTTCAATGAATACCAATCGGCGGGCGTTTGGCTTGACAACTTCTACTAAGAGCATGGCTTCGTTGCCGAAGACGAGTTTGCATGGTGTTTTCTAGGTCAAGGATTAAGCAGTGGTGTGGTATCCCCATAAAATCTCAGGGACGCCCTCAGCCCAAAAACCTTTGGCCTTGTTGAGCTTCTTCTTTAGGGGCTGTAAGGATTACCTTGTTGGTGGGCTCGACTAGGCCATTAGTCTGAGGATGTTCTACGGAGGCAAAGATGTACTTGATTTGGAAATTTTTGCAGAGCTCTTTCAGTTTTCTATCTGTGAATTGCATCCCATTGTTAGTGATTAGCTCCTGTAGGAGGCCAAATTTGCATATTCTCATCTTCTAGATGAACTTTCAGACCTTTTCTATGGTAATTGTTGCCATGGGTTTGGCTTTAATCCACTTGGTTAAGTAATCAATAGCCACTACTAGGTACTTGAGCTATCTTGGTGCTAAGGGAAAGGGGCTAAGGAGATTGATTCCCAACCTGTGAAAAGGCCAGTTGGCCTCGAAGAAGTGTAGTGGCTCGGGGTGCCTCTAGGAGACTTTGGAGAACCTCTAGCATTTGTCACATTTGTGCATTTGTCATATTTGCGCACGAAGTCGGTACAATCTGTCTTCATAGTTATCCAAAAATACCCTACTTGGAGTATTTTTTGTGCTAGAGCTTGACCTACGATATGGTTTCCGTATAGCCTTTCATGTACCTCGGCCATCACTTTGTTGACTTCGTTAGGGCCAAGGCATTTTAGGAGGGGGATGAAGGGGCCCTGCCTGAAGAGTAGTCCTCCACATAGGGTGTAATAACTCGCTAGCCTTTTGAAATTCTTGGTATTAGTAATAGAGCTCAGAACTAGGAAGCTGAGCTGTGGAGTTCGCCAGTCTTGGCTTCCTATTTCTGTGTTGCAGACTTTGGAATGAAGGCAGATCAGGTTTTGAAGTTTCACTTATATCACAGATTTGTTGTTCTGAGGCTTGCTAATGCTGGCAAGCCTAGAGAGGATATCAACTGTAGTGTTGTGTTCCTTAGGAATGTGTGTTACCTCATAGGATTTGAAGTTTTGTAGCAAACTCTTCACAAGTGTTATATATTTCTCAAGGAAGAGGTCTTTGGCAGCGAAAGTACCATTGACTTGGCTGACAACAAGCTGTGAATTTTTTCTTATGAGAATATGCTGAGATCCAACTTCTTAGGAAAGCTTAAGGCCTGCTATGAGAGCTTCGTATTCGGCTTGATTCTTACTGACATGGAATTGGAACTAGAAGGATTATTCAACAATGATTCCTTCCCCATTTTCTAAAGTGATTCCAGCTCTTCTTCCTTTGCCATTGGATGCTCCATCCATATGAAGTGTCCATGAGCTGATCTCTTATTGCGTGGTCAGCGAGAGCTCGGTTATGAAGTCTACCAGGGCTTGGGCCTTTATTGGCCCTCTAGGTTGGTACTCGAGGCTATGCTCTGAGAGTTCGACAAACCATGAGATCATTCTTCTTAGTAGTTTGGGCTTGATCAATATTTGCCTGATGGGTTATTCTATTTGGACTATGATGTAATAGCTCTAGAAATATGGTCTTAGCTTCTTGTCGATACGACCATCGCATAGGTGAGCATAGGTGAGTGTTTCAATCTTTCGATACCTCTACTCAGGCCCTTGGAGTGTTTTGATGATGAAGTAAACTGGCTGTTGTTCTTTGTCTCATTCTATAACAAGAACTGAGCTTATAGTATGCTTGGTGATAGACAAGTAGAGGAAGAGAATATCTCCAAGGTAAGGCTTGGTGAGGATATGTTGTGTGGAGAGGAATGTTTTCAGGTCGACAAAGGCTGTTTCATTTTCTTCGATCCACTCAAATACTGCCTATTTTCTTAGCGTTTTGAAGAATAGGGCTGCTCGTTCGGCTGACCTCGAAAGAAAGCGGGACAGGGTGGCTAGGCCTCTGGTGAGCTGTTAGACCTCTTTGACCAAGCTTAGGCTTCTCATTTCAATTATTTCTCAGCACCTGTCTGGGTTGGCTTCTACTCCTCAGTTGGGGGGCATGAATCCGAGGAATTTTCCCTCATGGACTCCAAATGCACACTTTTCTGGGTTTAATATGATGTTGTATCTTTGGAGTTGCCCAAATATATCTTCGAGGTCCTGGATGTGATTTCCAGTTGGGGGAGTTTTTGCTACCATATCATCGACGTACACTTCGATGATTCCGTTGATATGTTCTTTGAAGACTTTGTTCATAGGTCTATGATATTGGTTCTTGTATTCTTTAGACCAAAAAGCATGCCTATGTAGTAGAAGTTAGCATGCCCGCTGAGGAATGTTGTTTTGTCCTCATCTTTGAGGTTAATCTTGATTTGGTTGTAGCTTGAGTAAGCATCCATGAAGCTAAGGTATTGATAATCAGAGGTTTTATCAACGAGCTTGTCTATGCTAGGAAGTGGATATGAGTCTACGAGGAAAGCCTTGTTAAGATATGTGAAATCCACACACATGCGCCACTTGCTCGAATTCTTCTTTACCATTACCTTGTTTGCTAGCCATGTGGTATACTTGATTTCTTTAATGAAGTTAGCCTTGAGGAGTTTTTTGGTTTCCTCTAAGGCCATATTCTACCGCTCGGCGTTGAGAGTCCTTTTCTTCTGAGTTATTGGTCGAGCTTTGGGGCCAAGCATAAGCTTGTGGCTGATGACCTGGTGGTCGATGCTTGGCATGTCAGCAGGTGTCCAGGTGAAAAAAGTTGGAATTGTTCAAGAGGAGGGTGGTGATCTCGGCCGAAAGTTCTGGTTAGAGGTTAGCCCCTATGAAGGTTACTTTTTCAGTCTCACTGGCGATTTGTATATGTTGTAGGTCATTTGCAAGTTGTGGGCAGTTCTGAATCTCCTCCTAGGGTCGAGCTCTAAGATGAAGGGGGTCTAATCAGTGTGGAAGACTATGTGGAACCGCTCGGTCTTTGGTTGTTATGTGGTCTTCGGCTTCAAGCATTCATTGTAGCATGCCCTAGCTTCTTTCTGATTGGCATGAGCTACGCCCACCTTAGATTTGGAGACCGGGAACTTCATGGCTAGATGGGGTGCAGAGACGATGACTTCTAGGGCATTGAGTGAAGGTCGCCCCAAGATTATGTGATAGGAACTAGGGCAGTTGACCACAAGGTACTAGAGGTTGACTGTATTTGTCAGTGGTTTTACGCTAAATGTGGTCCTCACCCATATATAACCAAGGACTTTGAATCTGTTTCTTGTGAGTTTGACTAGTTTGCTGTTGTATGGAAGCAATGAGCTCTCAGAAAGCTGCATCAACTTGAAAGTAGAGTAAAAAAGGATCTCGATGGAGCTCCCCTGATCAACCACAACTTTCCTGACTAAAAAATTGCCAACAAAAATGGAAATTACAACAAGATCATGCAAAGTTTCATTAATTCCTTTAAATCAGAATCTGAGAAAGATATTACCAGGTTTTTGGTCTTCGACTTTGAGGGATGTGATGATTCTTCAAGTGATATAATCGCCCAAAGTGACCTTTTTCTGGCCAAGCTTGTTTCTCCTCTTCCTGCAAACACTCTAACAATGTGGTCGATAACACCATGTACCTTGGAATCTTCTTGTGAACAAGATCGTCTCCTTCTCTCGGGTTTTCTGTGTCGTGGTAGGTTTCATTGTTAGAGGATGATGAGGGATGATGAGTTCCATCAGCAACCCCCAAACAAACCCTAAGAAATTGAAACAAAAGGAAAAAAAAATTATGCAAACCGCAACTCGAGCTGAAGTCGAGCACCTGCTGGGGATCGCAGAGAAGCTCCTCTAATCCTGTGATCTGAACGGCTCTTGCGAGCGCTCCATCCTTGCGTAGGAAACCAAGCCCTTTCTAGAAGGTTCCAACCAGATCCTCGCCATTGTCGATGTTCTCCCTGCCATCACCCCCACCCATTGCCACCACCAACAACTCGACCGGCATGTCATCCTCCAAGTCGATCGTTGCACCAATGACCTCGACCTCATCAAGCGCCACTACCACCGTTGTTGTTGTTGTTGGTGTTGTCGAGCTTAGGGTGCTTCGGTCGAGGGGAGGGAGAGGAGCCTCGCTGACGAGGTGAGCGGCGACCTCCTGGGTGCATCGCAGAATAGAGACAGCAGCATCGTGGAGCAGGGGCAGAGGCATCGGGGAGCAGAGGCAATGGCATTTGGGAGCGAAGATAAGATGAGAAGTGTGAAGGGAAAGAAGCCTGATAACCCTATTCTTCTTCTTTTTTTTTTTTAATATTTTTTAAAGGGCTAAAATGACCACCTTCCATTATATACCCTTGAACCGCCATTTTTTCACCAAAATTGTGGCGGTTTACTAAACCGCCTTAATTCACATACATTATGGCAGTTCTAAAGAACTGCCCTAATTTAAACGCCACAATTTACCTATTTTTTTGTAGTGTTTATGTACTCTTTTTATTTCACTATTGTAATCCTTTAGAGATGAAGTAGTAGTTTTCCTTAATACTGTAACGGTTTCTGGATGGATTGAGATGATGTTTGAGACTTCCTTTTTATATTGAATGCATTAATTTTGTCAATGTTCTGAAGTTTCTACTCTTATAATTATTGGTGCGATTGTTACAATTTTTATTGAAATAACTAAATTGGTGATCATCGTTTAGGGAAACCCTTTGAGCATAAATTGATTGATCAAATATGTTTGAGTGAGAACATTAGAATTAATGATACAAGGGTTTTTCCAGCTCACATAAAGACTTAGTCAACCTTGGTGGGATAGATCAAGGCACAGTAGGGTGAAGATTCAAAGCTAGCTAAGTTGGTTGAGGATATTCGTAAGGGTGATAATACAGAGTTCTGAGTTGATGTTGAGGGTGTGTTGCACTTTAGGAATTGTTTATATGTGCCCATAGTGTAGCATACTCTATGCATCCAAGATCAACTAAGATGTATCAAGATCTCAAACAGATGTTTTGGTGGGATGGTATGAAGAGAGATATCGGTGACTTTGTGGCTAGCTGCTTGATGTGCCAACAAGTCAAGGCTAAGCACCAGAGGCCAGCACGGTTACTCTAGTAGATAGAAATTCCATAGTGGAAATAGGAGAGAATAATCATGGACTTTATAGTTGGGTTACCTCAGACCACCAAAGGGTTCAACTTCATATAGGTGATAGTAAACAGGATGACTAAGTCAGCATATTTCTTGCTAGTAAAGACCACATTCAGTGTAGCATAGTATGCCCAGTTGTACATAAATGAGATAGTCAAACTTCACGATGTTCCAGTATCCATCATATCAGATAGGGGGTCACAGTTCACTTCATGATTCTAAAGGGCATTTCAGGAAGCCCTTGGGACACGTGTGGATTTGACCACGCCTTTCCACCCCTAGACTGATGAGCAGTCAGAAAGGAGGATACAGACCTTAAAAGATATGCTCAGAGCCTGTGTGCTAGATTTTGGAGGGAGCTGGTGTGATCACCTACCCTTGATCGAGTTTTCATACAACAACAATTACTAGGCAAGTATCCATATGGTACCACTCGAACCTTGTATGGCAGGCATTGCAGGTCCCCCATCGGGTAGTTTGAGCTTGGGGAAGCTAAGGCCGTAGGCTCGAACCTAGTTCAGGAAACCTTAGAGAAGGTTCAATTGATCAGGGAGTGTCTTTTAGCATCACAGTCTAGGCAGAAGTCTTATACAAATAACCGTCATCGTAAATTGGAGTTTACAATTAGGGAACCATGTGTTTCTGAAGGTATCCCCTATTAAATGGGTAGTGAGGTTCGGTAAATGGGGAAAGTTAAACTCTCGTTTTATCTGCCTATTTGAGATTCTACACAAAGTTGGAGTAGTGGCCTACAGGTTGGCACTGCTTCCCAATTTATCAGCCATAAACCCAGTATTTAATGTCAGTATGCTCAGCAAGTATATGCTCGACCAGTCTCATGTGTTCAACCTGCAAATGGTCCAAGTTGATGAGAGCTTGCCATATGAATAGGAACCGGTTGCCATCGTGGATAGGCAGATCAAGAAGGTTCACTCAAAGGAGGTAGCCTCGGTGAAAGTTATCTGGAGCAACGATTCCGACAAGGAAGCGACTTGGGAAGCCGAAGAAGCCATGAAAATCAAGTACCCTCACCTTTTTCCACCTCAAGGTACGTCATTTAGATTTAGGGACCAATCTTTTTTAAGGGGGATAGTATATAATATCCCAAATACGAAATTTAGTGGTATGTGAATTATTATTATTATTATTGGTATAATTACTATTATTATTATTATTATTCTTACAAGAAGTTAATAATACAGGCAGCGTTTATATATATATATATATATATATATATATATATATATATATATATATATAACGTCAGCGTGTAAAGGACATGAAAGCTGTAAATAAAAAATAAATAAATAAATCATCACAGTGTTGGTGTTAAGAATATATATACATAATTGTTGTAGCGAGACAAATGCTAAAAGCACATACAGACACTGTGCGTGTATGCAGGATGCGGATTGCGTCACTTTAGAGTTTATATTTTATACTCCAATTATATATTTGGTATATCATCATTCTCCCAAATATTTTCCTAAGAACCCTAGCCACCCAAGGATTTTTCCCTAGTGAGAAAAAAAATAGTTTCTCTCAATTTTCTCTGATTAATTCCTTTCATTACTGGTGTCATTCCTACTCTCCAAGGTCAAGTTGTTAGTGAAAGCATGCTCCCGACTACCAACGGTGAATAGATTTAAGCTCATAGTCATACTTTTGTTCATTATTTGTATGTTTCTAGCATCATATAAACTGTTTATACATTTTCAAAATAATTTATGCTAAGAAATATGCTTTTATGGATTATAGAAATTTTACAAAATTATTCTTTTGTAGTTGTCATAAAAAAATTATTATTTAGAAAGCCCATGAGACCATATTTATTGTATGTATGATTTAGATTTATTTTATCAGTTAGAAAATTTCATGAACTCTAGTTTTATATGTATAGTAAGAACAATGAATTTTATTGTTATTGGTTTTTAGCCAATAATTAGAGAGAAACAGATCAGCGAGTTAACGACTGCGGGATTGATTGTTAACCTTGGTACCAAGTGGTCCGCCAGAGGACTAGCTCATCCATAGTAAGGAACCCAATGTGGTGTCCATTTATAGAACCTAGTTAGGTGTCCATTAGATTAGCTATTGACTCATATTCAACTATTCACCTCAGATATTTATTATAGAATAATTCATGTTTCTCTACTAGTTATTGTCATGGATTTAATTATTGTTTTCAGTATAATTATATGTAATTATATATAAAAATTTTTACATCAGTTGTATGTATATGTTATGTATTTTGTTATTGTCCCATGTAGGTTGTGAGTGGAGGCTCACTCACTGAGTTTTGATGAACTCACCCCTCTCTTTTCCTCCCCTTACAGATACAGCTATAAGTTCAATTGCACCATAAGATCCTCCCAGTAGTACTATAGCTTCTTTTGGTGAGTTTCACTTTGGAGTGGAGCTCACTATAGGTTATGTTAATTTAGTAGTGCTCCAGTAGTTATGTAGGTAGAATCCCGGACATGCATTATATTATTTTAATTATTTTCAGAATTTCAGTCATTTATTTAATTATGTTTGGCCTCAGCCCAGATTATGGATTTTAATTAGTTTTGTGTTCAGGATTTATGTTTTGAAGATATTTTCATAATTATAGAATTTAGTTAAACTTGATATATTTTGAATATGTATGATTTATTTATGTATAATAATCAGTCACGTTACCAGATGTTTCTATAGGGACCCAATCCCTCATGTGCCGGTTACGTTCCCTTAATGGGTTGTGATAGAAATGGGGTTTATGTTCAATATCTAACAATTATTGTTGATGAAAATAATTTTTGGAACCCTAACTCTACATATATTATTTTGGCTATGTGAGGGTATTGGGGCTTGGGGTGTTCTTTTTGTAATTTTTATGCGCAAGTATTTAAATTCTAGATAAAATAATATTTTTGGAAGTGTAAAAATTAATTTTGTGCAGGGTTTTTATGATGATGATTTCATCTCAATACATATTATTTAGGGGTTTGGGTTGTTTTTGTGTTTTGATACTTTGGAACAAATAAAATGAATTTTTGGAGTCTTAAATTATGATAGTGCATTCGGCCTATGTGTGAAAAATTGTGGTTTTGAATTGTTTTTGTGTCTTTGATTTTGTTAGTGCTTGAAAGTTGAATGAAGTAATGTTTTGGGAAAAAAGAAACAGAATTTCAATGATGTTCGGACGTGTTTGATTTTCAGCCATAATGTTAGCATTTGGGGTCATTTTACCATTTGTCCTGCTATTATGTTTGAATATTTAATAGTAATAGCAGTTGTCATGGGGACTTGTCAGCACCTAATTTTCAATTAAGTTAATAAATTTATATTGCTTAATTTATTTGCATCCAATTCATCTTGCCTGGCTTTCTTTTATTTCTTTTAACAAATATTGCTCTATTTTATTATTATTTTTTACAAATCTGTGCTTTTGTTTTTGTTTTTTTTAACAAATCTTGCTTTATTTGATTTCTGTTAACATATCTTATTTTTTCCCTTTATTTTATTTCATGTCTTTTAGTAAATCTTGCTTGATTCTTTCATTTCTAATAAAGCTTGTTTTATTTCTTTTAACAATGAAATCTTGTTTGATTTTATTTTTCTCTTTAGATCTTAAACGACATATTATTCAAATCCTTTCCTAATAATGTATTAATTATTTCCCAGCCACTCCTCATCTGTTTGACGTGACGACATTGACAATCTTTCTTCTTCTTCTTTTTTCCTTTTTTTACATTATTCAGAGGCTCTATAACTAGCAATTCTTTGACCTCTTCACTTCTATTTTTTAGTATGTGTCATTTGTTTTATTGTTATTACCTTTTATTTTAATCCTGACTTTTACATTGAGTTCTTTTGCTTTTTTAGCATTTTCGTATTTCATTTTTTAAAAACTTTAGTTAACTTTTCTTTATGAAACATCAAAAACCCAAATAAAGAACTACAAATGTTTATCTTTTGTGCATTTGATTTATGATTACTGTGTTAATAATTTTTTTCTTTTAAAAAATATTTTTATATATAGATTTAACTAAACACATAATTATTTCTTAGAGCAATAACGTGGTTTTGAGTTTTTCATTATGTTAGAGGATATGTCCATACAATAACGACTCCTATCATGTCAAAATTAATATTTTCTTAAATTTTATTCTTTTATTCATTTTTTTTATTCCTTTTCTTTTGAATAATTGTTGTGACTTTTTTTTGTCTAATAATGAGGGGTTTGGATAGTTTATATGAGGTTCTAGGTTTAAATCTCATTATAATCAATGTAATTTATAAAGTACCAAAAAAAATTATTATGATTTTTAGGTGAAAGATAAAATTTGTTAAAGTTATTAATTTACTTGCACAATAAACTATAGATAACCATCACGAGGTTAATATATTAGTGGTAATAATAAGATTTTATTTTCACCATTTTTTAATTATAGTCAGACTATCAATCCCTTTTGAAAGATTAGTTGGTTGGTGCACCTCTTACTGAGGCACATGATAACACTATCTTATCCACACGTCAAGTGCATTTTAAATTTTGTTTAAACAATATTTTTATCGCGACCTCTTTCGAAAACGTTGTGACAGGACTGACAAAGGATTATGAGACTTTTTTTAGCACTATCCAATAACATTTTTTTTAACTAAAATTAAATTGGCCCGAGACTATCAAACTTAGAAAACAGAAACTCTCTTCATCAACCTTCCTGTTTCTTGTGTTGCCTTGCTACACTCAATTACGTTACTACGTTTTATGGTGATAACACTCATGTAAGCAATGATGAAAGTAGATAGGAAGCTGACGCAACCAAGCTTCTACAAGAAGAAATTCATACCATGTCCGGGCGTTAATGCAAAGCTATAAAAATCTTGTTTGAATCGTGCAAAATAAACTATTGATAAAAGTTTCATCCTTATTATTTGGGTTAATAGTGAAAAAAAAGTTGTTTAATAATTGATTCTTTGAAGATTAATTATGATAAATAATTTTTGTATTGAGAATGTCCGTTAACAATTGCTTCGGGTAGTATATTTTAGTTGAACTACATAAAAGTTACTTCTTCTGTTTCAATCCATATATCAACTTTGAAATACCAAAAAAAAAATCCATCTATCAAACTTTGAGATTTCTTTTTAAATATTTGTCGATTTGTGATATCATCAATAAAGTATTAATTATATTCACTTAGTTTAATCAATTATAGAATTATTTACTTATTTTTATTTTTTTAATAGAAGTAATCTTGTTCACTTACACAACTTTATACTAATATCAAATTTATTTAATTGTTTTTAGTATATGTTTTTTGTTTATGGATAAAGTGAAACGGAAGTAGTACCTTTTATTCAAATGTAATTGTTGTTTTATTTTAATAAAGTATAATGAATAAATTAATAAAATGCTTCAACAATTTAAAATAAACAAGAAAATTATAAGAAAAATATTGAAAAAGATAATATTTCGGGGAAAAATTCTCACTGTAAAAAGTAAAAATTGATATTGGATTATGACAATTTTTACTATTGTTAGCAATATTATATATATGAAATGACTTAAATGAAAGGGGTTGTCTATCGTAAGAGTGAGGGGAGTAAATAGTTTATTTTTCAATCACAAGATAAAAATGTCATTTTTATGCAACAACTCAAATACTTTAATTTTGTTTAAGCCAGGTATAGATTTAAGGATATCCAATTTAGGATTTGAATTTAAATAATTAGTTCAATCTAAGAGACATATCAAGTTAAAGTTACATTTATAAAATATATTATCTCTCTTGTTTTTATTTTTTGTTTCATTTATTTTATTGTAAAAAAAAATAGGATAGAGTGTCAAATTTTGAGAAGAATAAGATGGGGTGTCATTTCAGCAAATCTCATGGATCATCTTTGTTATTTACCCTAAATTTTGTGAATGAAAAGAAGTATAAAATATAGAAATAAGATGTGTTTGTGATTGTTTTGAGTGTGTTGATTTTAATCCACACAACAACTTGCAATGTTGATGCATGTATGATTTATCATCCTCAAGTCTTGTAAGATTTGTAAGGGTTTATTTTATAGCTAATGTTATACTAAATCCTATGCTAGTGTATTTTAATTTCTTTGTGAAATCCTTCTCATAAATAAAATTAATCTTCACACACCTTATTTTATTTCATGCAGCAACTTGCGAAGTTGATATATGGTTTATCATTCTCAAGTTTCACAAAATGTAAAAGGGTCTATTGAGGTCATGTTATCTTAAATTCTATGCAAAAATGGAAATTATTTATTTCTTTTTTAATTAAAATCAATAAACACACATTATTTTTTCTATAAGAGCAATATGATTTTGAGTTGCTCATTGCATTAGAGGATATGTCAGTAGTGGCAACACCTATCAAATCAAAATTAATTTTTTTATTTAATATTTTGGTTTATTCTTTCTTTATTTTTGTAAATAATCATTATAATTTATAGGGAAAATATAAATATTGATAAAGTTATAAATGAATTTGTATAATAAGCTCTTGAATAACTGTATTTGTACGAGTGTATTAGAGATGCTATCGAGTTTAGTCTCCATCTGTCCCTAATTATAATTAGACTCTTGGACCTAAACCATTTTTTTGCCAATAAAAAATATTTTTGTAGTGAAAAAAAAAAGAATAGAGAGAATGAATAATGGAGATAAAAAGAGAATAACATTATTGACCATCTCAAAGGCATTGTATATGGAGAATCCAAATGGCTATTTCTAGCCAAATGATGATCGATACATTATCACATCAAATGATAATATATTATATCTAATCTAATCAAATCTTAATTGAATCAGCTAAAGATATGAATATCCATAAATGAATAATATTTCATAACACGCCCTCTTATATGTCTATCAGAGATATGCCTCGTTAAAACCTTACTAAAAAAATCCAATGGGAAAAATCTTAGTGAAAGAAAAGGAATACAATATCCTCAAAGTCGGAATATAGAACTGCATGGTTAAAAACCTTATCAAGGAAAAATCTAGTGGAATCAAAATCTTGATCAAGGGAAAAAGAGTACAATATTTCTCTGTCCTCTTTGAAGTATCACTTTAAATCTTATAATCAGTGTATTCTAATTTTGTGCATAACTTCTGTAGAGAAGAAATAGGTAGTGACCTTATAAATTAAACAAATTGTATATTAATTCCTATTTTTAGTTGAGCTATCATGTAAAGTTGTGCAAGTTTCTTTTAAGATAATTCATATAATAGTTTGAACATGTTGCACTACTAGAAAATCATGGGATACCGACCGAAAATACTGACAGGTATGAAATCGTCAGTAGTTACTGATGGTATGTCCGACGGGTTGTCGCATTTTGGGAAATAATTATGGTTGTTATTCGTGTGCCCCACATACCGGTCAGTAACACCGTTGGTCAATGTTGGCACCAATACCCACCACTTGGCGTGCATAATGTCCAACAGGTATTTAACAATTTATTTTTTAATTATTGGTATTAAATATTACCAATGGGTGTATTTAACGTTATGTTTTTATTTTTTTATATTTTATTAAATAAACCGATAGATATTTAAATTATAATTATATTTATTAATTATATTTTCGACGGGATAACCGACGGGTATTTATTAATTATATTACCAACGGGTTTTTGAAAGTTCAGAAGTTGCCGTGCAAACGTTTGGGATTTCAAACTTTCTGTTGGTAATTATTGATAATTGAAACGCACTGTTTCACGAAACACATACCCGTTGGTAATTCGTGGTTTCACCCTACCATGACTCTTCTTCCTCCCTACTCTCTAAACCCACACTCTCTCTAACCTTCACCGCCGCCGCCATTTTTGCTTTCATTTTTCGCCACCGAATCTTCATTCGGGAAACGAAGGCCACCATTATGATCTAGGGGCTTTGGTGAGCATTTTAATCAATTTAGATTTTGGATTTGGTTTATTTTTCCGTTCGTTTATGGGTGCCCATAGTGTTGTGTTTTGTTGCATTGGGGGAGTAATTATTGTTGTTAATTTGTTAATATAGGAGTTTTGTTTGAGGGTGATGGTGATTATCGATTTTGGGATGCTTGCCATTCTTTTTTTTTTATGTTATTTTATATTTTGTATATATATAAGTGTGTTGATTTAAATTTATCATATTGGCTTTTTAGGATTGGATTTGGTTGAATGCCGAGAAATTTCCTACATTTTGTATATATATTTTTTTACTGCTATATTGGTTAGTAACTAAATCATTGTTATTTATATCATTTAATGGTTTTATATATATGTAGGATATATAGAGACTTATGCTTTCTATGATAGAGTTGTAGAAAATGAGGATTATATGACTGGGGGGAAGGGCGTAGAGGTCCTTCCCTGACTTGTTTGACTTATTTGCTATGTGATTCTTTGTGTTTGCGAAGATTGCAGGATGCATGATATGGAGTTATAAGGGAATGCGCAATAGAACGGTTTATAGGATTATGTTAATTGTATGTAATTATTAAAATGTAACCGTTTCACTATATCTATCCTATTGTTAATCTTTATAATAATATCTATAATTGTTGAATTGACTAAAATATCTAACGATGGAAGCTCTTAATTTAAGGGGAGATGTTGTCGAAATTTTATTACAATTTTTTGTAGGAATAATAGATTAAGAAAAAGTAACTATATTTAAAATAAAACTTAAAGTCTAGTTGAATTTTTTTAAAAATAATAATTTAAATAAAACTCAAGGCCCAATTGAATGTGTTTTAAAGACCAAGTAAACTAAAGGGAGATGCTGTCGAAATTTGTTAACTTTTTTTTAAAGGAATAATAGATTAAATAAAAGTAACTATATTTTAAAAAACATAAAAGCCAATTGAGTTTGTCTAAAAATAATAATTTAAATAAAACTTAAATATCAATTGATTGTGTTTTAAAGGCCAATAAAAATAAATATCTGATGACAGAAGCTCCTAAATTGAGGGGAGATGCTGTCGAAATTTTGTGAAAATTTTGTTTAAGAATAATAGATTAAATAAAATTAACTGTATTAAAAAAACTTAAAAGCCAGTTGAATTTGTTTAGAAAAATAATTTAAATAAAACTTAAAGACCAATTGAATATGTTTTCAAGACCAAATACAAAAAATATTGATGACGGAAGCTCCTAATTTAAGGTAAGATGCTATCAAGATTTTCCTAAATTTTTTTAGGAAAAAAGATTAAATAAAAATAATTAATGTATTAAAAAAACATAAAAGCCAATTGGATTTGTTTGAAAATAGTAATATAAATAAAACTTAAAGACCAATTATATTGCATGTGCTTCAAAGACCAATTACAAGAAATATCTGACGACAGAAGCTCTTGATTTAAGGGAAGATGCTGTCGAAATTTGTTCTGTATATTTCTTGAGGGAATAAGATTAAAAGTAGTGATACTAAAAATTTAAATAGCAATTGAATTTGTATTTAAAAGTAATAACTTAACATCTCTACACAATTGTAGGGTCTAGGGTTAATTACAAGCGCAATGTTTCCTTCAAATCGATAATGGATGTACAATAGATTGCATCCTAATAGATGAGGGATTAAACTGGAATTTTATAGTGGTGTTGAAGAATTTATAAGTGTGGCATGTAAAACACAATAGTTCATTAATGAACCAACGGTTAGGTGTCTATGTAATAGGTGCAAATGTAGGAAGTATTTGGATGATGATACAATAAGGGTTCATTTGTACAAGTAGGGATTCATGCCTGACCATTGGGTTTGGACTGAGCATGGGAGGTAGTGATTGCAAGGAATCAAGTAGGTATGTTTTAAAATGGAAGTAGTTCTAGTGAAATCCATGTAACTCAGCACGACATCGTAATGTGCTATAGGAGGATAACTTAGGTATCAAAAGATGGTGTTTGATATTGCTAGTCCTGAATTTGCTGCTCGTTATTCGCAGTTTTTAGTCAAGGAGCCAAACCAAGATGCCACTTGATTTTATAGCTGTAAGCTGCCAATCAACCTTTATGGGATGTGTGCACTCTGAATTGTCATTAGCAATTCAAATGTTAAGCATTAAGTATGAAGGGAATCAAAGCCATTTTCTTTTGATTAGTGGACTGCACTGATAAGTCAGCTAACATAAAACCAAGAGGTAGGATTGAAATAAAGGAAAATACTGTTGAAGATGCTTATCAAGTGGATGATCCACCTTCTTCAAGGATAGTAATCGATGCAGAAATCTTGAAAACCCTCTCCCATTGACTACTGGGGAAGTTGACATAATTGAATGCACAAGTAACCACCTAATCAGAAATCACGAAGATCAAATAAGTGATAGCAGTGCTGATGATTCACCTAGTGATCCACAACAAAGTGATGATCAAAACAGCCTTGCACTTTCAAATTAACTAAGGTGTTCAATATTATATGCAATATTATCATTAAATTATTTGAAATTTCTTGATTTAATTAATGTTTTTTTTGTGGACTACTTTTTAATTGTTTTAGTATGGCTGGTAGTGTAACGACTTGTTTTAGTATTGTTATGATAAAATAATTAAATGTAAATAATCTATAGGGATTTTGAAAATTCCGACAAACACAGTTATGATCGAAATAATATGAGGATTTTGTAAAAAAAAATGAAAATTAATTTAATATTATTAGAAAATTTAATATAATAATATTTTAATCGGGGATATATAGTGAAATATTATAATTGGTTCAAAGGCATAAAAAAAGTAAGGATAAAGTAAATAAATATTTTTAGCCCAATAAAATTATTTGGATATCAATCGGGTACCAAAATGATAATAATTGGTACACCGAAATGGTAATACTTGGTACACCGAAACATTAAAACTAGTATAAATAATGGATAATATCATATCCTAGAATATTTTTACTCAGGACAATCAAATAAATATAGACATGTCTAATACTAATACAAGGCAAATCAATCCGGAAATGTTTAATTCCTTACTTTATCTCCAAGTAAGTCTTATTATATAAAGGAAAAATGGGAAACAGTGGCATTTTCTTTACTGCCTGGATAACAACCACATTTCCTTTTTCTTGTTTTTACTTTCTTCCATTTTTGCTTCTTGAAACTCCATGAAACCACCAAGTACTTGAAGGATTCTCTTAGATAAACATATAAACTAGTTCAAGAACACTTCCTCTACATCAAACTCAAGCCAAAACCTTTCTTTTCATCTTCAACTATGTCCAAACTGCAACTCATACAAGGGCTAGAAAGTGGGTTTGAGTCTTGGATTAGAGAAGAAAACTAGAGAAAAGTTTAGCAAAAAACTTGGATAAATGTAGGAAAGATTCTAATCGATTGCTTTGTGATTGTTTGACTATTTTGCTAATATAAACTCTTGAAATATGTTTGAAATTATCTTTGTGAAATCTGAAATTATTTCTAGATTCCTATGGTTATGAACATGATAGATTTAAAGGGATGCAAGAGATCAGAATCTTGTGTAAAGATTGAATGGATTTAAGAGATTTATGAAGTAATCAAAGAGATTTTTGGTCCTTTAAAAAGATTTAGATATTTGGAAATTTTACCAGAATATTATTAGAAATAGTTTTGAAAAATCTGAACGATTGGTATTTTGGAGTATGATGCTAAAGTTTCGTGAAAAGGATGAGATTTTGACCTATAGAAGAAAAGCTCTAAAATCTAAGACACTTGGTTTAATTTCCTGAAGGTTATAAAAATTATCAACAAAGGAGTCTTATAAGTTTCTGCCACGAATTAATCTCATAAAATATTAGCAGATTTTATAGAAAAATCTCATGAAAAGTTGAACTGTTTTCTTTCAGAAAAATTTCATAAAAAGTTAATTAGCATATTTTTTAATAAAGCTCATAAAAATTAAAGAGAATTTTTATTAAAAGTTTCATAAGAATTCAAGAGATTTTGAACAGAATATGAATATCTTATAAAACTTCAGTAGATTCTGAACAGAAAATCTCACAATAATTCAAAAGATTCTGAAGAGAATATCTTATAAGAAATTCAAGAATTTTAAAGAGAAAATTCTCACAGTAATTCAGGAGAAATAACAGAGAAAATCTCATAAAGATTAAGGAGATTTTAAGGAAATCTCAAAGCATAAGTATGAGAAATAGAACTATTAAGAAGAGATTTTACTTAATAATTATGAGATTTCTTAAACGAATGATAAAATTGCATGTAAAGAAAGCAAAATTAGGAAAATAAGCCTTTTGTGATATCAATTGCTTGATTGTAAGCTCATGGATTCAAAGGGGTTGTAGTAGACGTACTACGCCCATTGAAATATATAAGGTTGTAATATGACGGTGTTACATCATTGAGATGAAAGGGATGTATTGAGAATAGCATGCTATTGATATATATAAGGTTGTAACACGATGGTGTTACATCATTGATAGTACATCAGATGAGAATTATATAAGGAATCCTATGAGTTCTATTATCAAGCCTAAATTTTACTAATAAGATCATGTTAAAGAAGAAGTGAAACAAATGAACTATATCAGGTTGTAATACAAGGTGTTACATCATTGTGATGAAATGTGATGTATTGAGAATAGAATGCTATTGTGATTTTTATCAAGATGCAGTACGAGGTACTCCTCAAGTGAACTATATAAAGATGTAACACGAAGTGTTACATCACAGGCAATATATCAAATGAGAAGTATATTAGGAATCCTATGAGTTCTATCCTTGAGCCTAAAGTTATTAATAAGCCTATGATAAAGAAGAATTGCAACAAACAAACTAAATATTATATAAACAACTAGAATAAGAGGGATTCTAAGACTATATAGGTATGATACTATACAGTTGAGGATGGCTTCTACTCATAATATTATGTTAGATAAAATATTTAATGAATCCAATGATTTTATTCTTAAGTATAAGTGTACTTATAATATTATGTTAAATAAGAAAATGAATAAGTAAAGCTAATTATTTTAGAAGACATCAAAGACACTTTAATTATTTTAATACTATGTCAGATATCACCGTGTAGTAGACTAGTATTTTTCCTATTGGGAATCTTTGATTTTCATTCCTGCTGTTATCATTTTTTTTTTCATAGATTACAAGAATGGTGATTATTTGTGGAGATCATTAGCTTGTATTGGCATCACGGTCCAGACCTTTTTGATGAACTAATGATAGGGAATTTTAGTCAGTATTTTTATTTTTCTTTTAGTAAATTTTGAGTAGTACCCTACCTAGACTAGAGCGTTCCTGCGTGAACCAGGATAAGGGTTTGACATAGTTATGGATACTATTGACTTGTTAGCAGGTAATAGAATTATGTATTTTTATATATTACTTATTCAAATTCAGCAACTCAAAGAGAAAGTGTTTTATATTTGTCACAAAAGTATACTCATATTTAATATTGTATATACATCTCTAAGGTTGAGCAAAGTTAACTAGTAACAACCACGTAGTATAAGGTTATGCCTTAAGCATAGTGTCGCAACCGGGATCGCTACGGGACGGCGAAAAATGAATTTGAAGTTTAAAATTGGAGTCGCCACCAAATTTTTATTTAATTGGGAAAAATTATGGAAAAACCCATTTAATTTAAAGAAATTGATCTTTGAAACCAGATCTAAGCTCGGGAGTCGGTTATGCTTAGGGAAGGGTAGGAATTTAATCCTCAAAGACACCCTAATACACCCGTCTTTAGACGGTACCTTAATTAATTGTGCAAATTATTAATAACCTTTCAAAATATTTATTTACATTTTTTATTTCAAGAAAATTTAAAAAAAAAAAATTCTTTAGAATAAGAAGAATTCGGAGTACCAAAGCATCACAGTATCCGTAATATTGAGTTAACAAGCCGTCACGGCTAAATTAACCTCCTTATTTGGAATAAAATATATACATTTCAATGGTTAATTTAAATTAAGATAATAAAGAAAGAGGAAGATAATAATAATAATAATAATAATAATAATAATAATAATAATAACTAAATAAATGAATAAATAAACAAATATTTACAATAATAATGATAATGAACAAAAATATTTACATGTAAAACAGAATAAAATAATATCATAAATAAATACTAAATAAATATTTATAATAATAATAATAATAACCAAAAATATTTACATGTAAAACAGAATAAAATAATATCATAAATAAATACTAAATAAATATTTACAATAATAATAATAATGATAATGAACAAAAATATTTACATGTAAAACAGAATAAAATAATATCATAAATAAATACTAAATAAATATTTACAATAATAATAATAATGACAAAAAATATTTACATGTAAGACATAATAAAATAATATCATAAATAAATACTAAATAAATATTTACAATAATAATAATAATAATAATGAACAAAATTATTTACATGCAAAAACTAAACTGCAATAGTATTATAAAATTTAATTTTAACTTGAAAATTCGCAACACTAGGTCATGTACAAATTTCAGGTATCCAAAATATTCAATTAACAAGCCGTCTCGGCTAAATTAATTTCTTTATTTAAAATAAAATATTTAACCAATAATTGATTAATTTAAAATTTAAAGAATAAAAAAGATATTAAAGAAAATATTTACAAGCAATACAAATTATAAAAATCTAATTTTTGTTTGAAAATTTAAAACATCAAGTCATTACACTTAGATGTTTAAGCGAGTTAATAAGCCGTTCTGGCTAAATTAACATCCTCATTTAAAATAATTTGATTATTAGCTAAAATTAAAAATAATACATGATACTAATAGACACTAAATATTTATAAACAAATAAAAATAACAATAAATATTTACAAATTAAAAATGGAATGACATAAAATAACCTAATAAAATCTAATTTTGACTTGACAGGAATAACCTGCTCCTACGTATCCTCTGGTACGATGAGGAATTCAAAGTCACGTAGTTCTTTATTAAAAGATACTTGTATGTTGATAGATTTTAATTAAAAGAAAAGAGATAAAAATAGAATGAAAGAGGTGTTGATTGATTTTTATTTGGAAATAACAATGTCAAACTGTTACAGTTAAAACATTCTAAAAATGTAAATAACGAGTCGTCCTGACTCAGTTAATCTTATTTTAAAAATATAATTTATCCAAAAAATGAATTTTAATAAAGCAAGATATTCAAGTATTTATTTTAAAACCAAAGTAGATGAGAACCTTTATATATATATATATATATATATATATATATATATATATATATATTTTAGACTGAAACTAATCTATACTCACATAAACACAACCCAAAAACCAAAAATAAGACAAACATTAATTAAAAGAATAAACAAATAATAATAATAACAATAAAACAAAACTCCCTAATTTCACTAACCTGATTCCACTTTTCCTAAAGACACACACACACGTTGATATAGAGAGAAAGAGGGCCTAGATCGAAGAAAAAGGGAACAAAAGGGTATGGGGTTCTGGAAGGTGACACGGGGACATAGATCAATAGGGAGAGAGAGGTTTACAAACAGATCTAGATACATACAAGGGTGGGCGTCGATTGGGAGGAGAGGTTTTTCTGTTTGGGTTTGATCGTGATTGTGGTAGTCTCGGTAGTTAACGCAATGAGAAAGGGTGAAGCTGCGCGGCGGTGGGATGGAAACGCAGGCGGAGAGATGTGCCCCACGGTGGCGGTGATTCGCATCGCGGATGGAGTACACGCCGGCCTGCTGGGCGATGCTGCCGCAGCCGTTAGTGACCGGTTGGGGAAACTCACGTGGCTGTGGTGCCGGGTATGTGATGGCAGTGCTTTCTGGCAGAGCAGGAGGTGTTGTGGTGTTAGCAATGCATGGAGGTCGCGGTAGTTGTCAAAGGTGGCTGTCCTCTTCCTTTTTCATGATTTTTTTTCTTGTGGTTTTGATTTTGGTTTTGGTTTTGATGTGCTGTTGGATTTTTTTTTTTTGTTTCTGGCTTGATATTGGTTGAGTTGTGAATAGTAGTAATGATTGTGGTAGGATGTTAATGGTGAGAGGATGATTTATTAAGTGAAGAAGATGATAATCTTAGTGGTTTGATGGAGGAGGTGTTAGTTGTAATGGTGGTGATAATGCTAGCAGTGATAATGGTCTCAGCTTTGAGAGGAATCATTTTCAAATTCTGGCCCTCCAGAGAAGTTCCCTCAGAGATGGTGCTGATGAGTTCCCCCCCTGACCCGTGATCCCCCCTCCTCTTTTTTATCATAATCGGATTTTTCTGTAGCTCCTTTAACCAAAATTATTAATCCTTCACCTTTAACAGGTCAGCTGGTCCAGCTCCTCACCGAAAGGAGTTTAATCGTTTTGCAAAAAACTTTCATCATGCTGTCTGCCCATGATCTTTCTCTGTTTTTTTTTCAACTTCATGTGAAGAACCAAAATCCCGTGACATTTTGTCTCTGTTATTTTTATTTTTCCTTTTTTTTTTTTTTTTTTGAATTGAAATGGGCCACCATAGAATGGGTCTTATTATTTTTTTTATTTTATTGAAATGGACATGAAATAGAACTTGAAATGAACCTAAAAGGTAGGGTCTTAATTGAATTTGAAATGGTTTGCAATAAAGAACTATAGACAAAATTCGAACTGGTTTACAATTTCACTTAACAAAATTAAACTACCAACATAATTCTATAAACGGGTTAAACTCTAAAATATATTGATTTTTGAATTTTTGTTTTATGGACCGGACAAAATCAGGTGTTCACAGTTGCCCCTCTTTGCTCATTTCTTATAAGAGAATACGTAAAACATAAGTTTTGCATATTGTCTTCATATGGAATGAATAAAGACATGAACATTGATTTTGTTCGGCAATGCATGCAATGCAATGAAATCTAAATTCGAAGCAAAAATGACATAAACTTTCAAGAAAAGTCACATGGGATGATGTGGTTCAGAAATCAAATATGCATGAATCACTCAAATTCACAACTTACAAGAAATGTTAAAAGACTAAATAAAAAAACGACACTTTGAGACAATCTTTACATGTAAAAGAGCAATCTGAAGATGATGGAAAAGTAAAATGGTAATCTGAGGGTGACATGAAAGTAAATTGGTAATCTGATACCGACTTGAAATTAACTTGGCAATCTGATGCCTACATGAAATGTAAATTGGCAGTCTGAGGCCGACAGGAAAGTAAATTGGCAATCTAAGGCCGACTGGAAATGTAAATTGGCAATCTGAGGCCGACATGAAATGTAAATTGGCAAACTGAGGCCGACTGGAAATGAATTGGCAAACTGAGGCCGATATGAAAGA
This sequence comes from Dalbergia cultrata, assembly GCA_031216105.1. NCBI lineage: Eukaryota > Viridiplantae > Streptophyta > Magnoliopsida > Fabales > Fabaceae > Dalbergia > Dalbergia cultrata. The sequence goes on from CM062352.1 coordinate 36,916,772, forward strand.
AAATTGGCAAACTAAGGCCGACAGGAAAGTAAATTGGCAATCTGAGGCCGACATGAAAGTAAATTGGCAAACTGAGGCCGACTGGAAATGTAAATTGGCAATCTGAGGCCGACAGGAAAGTAAATTGGCAATCTGAGGCCTACTGGAAAGTAAATTGGCAATCTGAGGCCTACTGGAAAGTAAATTGGCAATCTGAGGCCGACAGGGAAGTAAATTGGCAATCTGAGGCCGACTGGAATGTAAATTGGCAATCTGAGGCCGACTGGAGGCCGACATGAAATGTAAATTGGCAATCTGAGGCCGACATGAAATGTAAATTGGCAATCTGGAAAACAACAATGTCCACATTATCTTTTTTTTTTTTTTTTTCAGGTTATATGCACAAGTCATCAATTTTCAGTTTATTTCAGAAAAACTAACCGTAACCTAATCAAGCAAACCTCAAGGAAGACGATAACCGATCAAACTCGTAATTCATGCGCTGGACCTTCTGACATAAACTTTCTTTACTTCTGGACCTTTGCTCACTTCTTTCCCTTCTTCCTTTTTGCTTTTCTGTCAAGTTTGACCGAAACTTCTGAATTTCCTTGGTGTGATGCTAGCCATGGATGTATTGTTGTAAGAATTATTAGGTTGTATAACTTTAAACTTAAATTTATGCTTACTCGAGACATCATAAATAAATATGCATTTAAAGAGGAAACAAAAGATCGGCTGAATAGGCATCTTCATTGCTTGGTGTATTGGATGACAAGATGTTTTGAAAAAGAGATTACAACACAAAACTGAAAGACAAGCTTGTGAAAGACATGGAATTTTGCCCCAGTTTAAGTTCTTTGTGACTTAATCAATCGATTTCTCGCAGCAAGTTGAACACCATAGCCATGATCCTTAATGATATTTTCAAACCTTTTCTTTCCAAAAATTGCCCCAGTTTCAATCTTGGTCAGCTTGATTCACTGGACAAATTCAACACTCAAAAATTGCCCCAAGATAGGTTGCTTGAGATGATGCTTATCTTTTGCTCTAATTTTTGCCTAGGTTGCTCTTTCGAGTTTTCAACCTAACGAGCTCTTCTTTTTTTTTGTTTTCTTTTTCTTTTTCTCTTTCTTTTCATATTACCCTAACTTTTGCTTAGGTCGCTCTTTCGAGTTTTCAACCTAACGGGCTTTTTCAACATCTTTTCAAGCATAAAATCTTTTTACTGCATCAGTGTTAATTGGTTTGGGCAATTCCTGTCCATCCATGTTTTGCAAAATCAATGCTCCACCTGAGAACGCTTGCTTAACCATGTAAGGACCTTCATAGGTCGGGGCCCATTTTCCCCGTGCGTCTTCTTGATTAGGGAGAATTTTCTTCAAAACTAAATCTCCTGGATGAAAATCTCTAGGACGGACTTTCTTGTTAAAAGCCTTAGCCATTCTGCTTTGGTACAATTGGCCATGACAGATAGCTGCTAGTCTTTTCTCTTCGATCATGTTCAACTGTTCATATCGGGTCTTCACCCATTCATATCCTTCTAACTCAGCCTCCAGTAGAACCCTTAATGATGGGATTTCCACTTCTATAGGAGATACAGCCTCCATTCCATACACCAATGAGAAGGGAGTTGTCCCTGTACTTGATCGTATGTTGGTACGATATGCGTGCAAAGCATAAGGTAGCATTTCATGCCAGTCTTTGTAATTCACCACCATCTTAGCGATGATTTTCTTGATATTCTTATTTGCTGCTTCAACCGCACCATTCATTTGAGGCCTATAAGGAGCTGAGTTGTGATGCTTGATCTTGAAAGTCTCAAAGAACTTTTGAACTTCGGCACCATTGAGGTTAGGAGCATTATCTGTGATAATTCTTTCTGGAATCCCATATCTGCAGATGATATCTCTTTTGATGAATCTGAGAAACACTTTCTGTGTGATGTTAGCATATGAAGTAGCTTCCACCCATTTTGTGAAATAGTCTATCGCCACCAAAATGAAACGATGACCATTTGAAGCTTTAGGATTGATAGGGCCAATGACATCCATGCCCCACATTGAGAAAGGCCAAGGAGATACCATGTTGTGCAGCGTAACTGGAGGAGCATTGACTCGATCTGCATATATTTGACATTTATGACACTTTCGAACATAATTGATGCAATCATTCTCCATGGTGGACCAATAATAACCGCTTCTTAGGATTTTGCGTGCCATCATGTGTCCATTAGCATGGGTTCCACAAATTCCTTCATGGATCTCCGTCATGATCATTTGAGCTTCATGAGCATCCACACATCTGAGGAGAGTGGTGTCATGATTTCTCTTGTAAAGGACTTCACCATTCAAGAAAAAGGCCATGGCCAATCGTCGAATTGTTTTTCTTTGCACTTCATTTGCTCCACGGATATTCTCCTTTTTGAATGTACCGCTTGATGTCATAATACCATGGTTGTCCATCCGCTCAACCTCCACATTGTCACAGTATATTGGTTCACTTTGCACCTCTACGTGGATGGGTTGGACATTGGTATGGACTTCCAATTTTGTCATTGCTGCCAGGTTGCCAATGCATCCGCAATTAGTTATGGTCTCGAGTTAAGTGAGAGAATGACACATCATCAAATTCTTCAATTAATCGAGACAAGTATTTACGGTAAGGCACCAATTTGGCGGATCCTTCAGACGCCATTCTCCATTAACTTGATAGATTATGAGCGCTGAATCTCCAAACACCTTTAATTCTTTGATCCCTAGGTCAATTGCAGCTTGCAAACCATTCGCACAAGCTTCATATTCTGCGATGTTGTTGGTGCATTCAAAATCTAACTTGATGGTAACTGTGTATTGTTTTCCACCGTGACACTACTACAGCCCCCTATTCCACACCCATTCATATTGGCGGCCCCATCGAAGTACATTTTCCATACATTCTCCTTTTCTTTCTCATCTTTTTCCACTGTTAACACCTCACCATCGGTGAATTTAGGCATGATAGGTCAGATATCCTCAAGAGGATTTTCAGCTAGATGATCAGCAATTGCACTTCCTTTGATGGACTTCTGGGTCACATATTTGATATCAAATTCAGACAGCATCACTTGCCATTTTGACATTCTTAATGAAACATGAGGACTATCAAATATGTATTTCAGTGGATCCATTCGAGAGATTAACCAGGTAGTGTAGTATAACATGTACTGCCTCAATCTCTTGGATGCCCACACTAATGCACAACAAGTTTTTTCAATCGCCAGATAACGAGATTCACAGTCATTAAACTTCTTGCTCAGATAATAAATTGCCCGTTCTTTCTTACCAGACTCATCATATTGACCCAACATTGCCCCAAGTGATGTGGGCAACACTGTGAGGTATAATATTAAAGGACGATCTGGTACAGGTGGGATTAGAATTGGAGGCTTTATCAAATAAACTTTTATTTTATCAAAAGCTTCTTGGCATTCTTCATTCCACTCCCCAGGTTGATGTTTTCGCAGCAGTTTGAATATAGGCTCACAAGTGCTAGTCAAATTAGCAATAAATCTAGCAATGTAGTTGAGCCTTCCGAGAAAACTTCTTACTTCTCGTTCAGTTCGGGGAGCAGACATTTCTTGTATTGCCTTCACCTTGTCAGGATCTACTTTTATCCCTTCTCTGCTGACAATGAACCCGAGTAACTTCCCTGTAGAAGCTCCAAAAATGCATTTATTTGGATTCAACCGCAACTTGTATTTTCTGAGCCTTTCAAACAGCTTTCGCAGAACTGTCACATGACTTTCTCCCTCTTTAGATTTGGCGACCATATCATCTACATACACCTCAATCTCTTTATGCATCATGTCATGGAATAATGCGACCATGGCACGTTGGTAGGTGGCACCGGCATTCTTCAATCCAAACGGCATGACTGTATAGCAAAATGTTCCCCACGGAGTTATGAAAGTAGTTTTTCCTTTGTCATGAATATCCATGGGAATTTGGTTATACCCAGTATGCATCCATAAAGGAAAATCGGTGATTTCCAAAGATATTATCAACAAGGACATCAATGTGGGGTAGAGGAAAATCATCTTTCGGGCTAGCTTTATTCAAATCCCGATAGTCTACACACATTCTAACTTTTCCGTCCTTCTTAGGTACAGGCACAATGTTGGCCACCCAATCAGTATGTCTTGATACCTCTAAAAATCCAGCCTCCAGCTGTTTGGTCACTTCCTCTTTAATCTTTAATGACATGTCCGGTCGCATTCTTCTCAACTTTTGCTTCTTGGCTCGACTTGAATACAAAGGGATCTTGTGTGAAGCAATCTCTGGGTCTAATCCTGGCATATCATGATAGGACCATGCAAACACATCTAGGAATTCTTTGAACAATGCAACCATTTCTATGCGTTCAGGATTTTCCACTATTTTCAGCTCCTTTTTGTCTTCTTCGGTGCCCATGTTAATCACCTCGACCACCTCATTATCTAAGTCAAATCCTTTTTCTGAATAATCCAGGAGGTTTGAAAACTGTTCAATAGCTTCTTCATCATCCTCGAACTCATGGTTATCGCAATCAAGTGCAGCAAGAGAATCAATTGATAAGCTCCCAAATTTCTTCTCAGGTGGCAAAATTTCTATGACATTCAAATTCCTGGAAAGTAATTGTGGTGGATTGGAATGCTAAACCAAATGGTGGATTATAAAATAGCATGGAAAATGCAAATTAACTAATTGAGAATGGTAAGGGAAAAACATAATGTAAATGGGAAAAAGCAAAAGGAATAGAAATAGAAATGAGGCAAATGGAAAACATATAGAAAGGTTATTGAAAATCATGCAAATTCATTCAAATGATGTCTCTGAGTAGCATAAACAAAAGCATAAATAATTCTTGAATAATACAACCCAACAAATTACTTTTCAAAGAATAACATCAAGAACTGTTCGGATGTCCAGGTTGTCAAGATCTCATCATTGCTAGCATGGATTTTGTTGATTTCCTCAATTTTCTCAGCATCCAAGGTGTTGATGGTGGAGAAATAACAAGGGGAGCGAACTTCACCGGCCATAATCACTTCAGCTGGACCAGGGAATATCTCTTTCAAGTGAGGAATCAGCTTCATTTTCCCTTTCTGTTTATTCTGCTCGAGCCAAGGCACTCATCTTGTCATCCAGGAGGTCTCATATCCTAGACCAAATCGATTAGCCTTCTCTGGCACCGATATGGGAATTTGGGAGCCTTGCAGTTGTGGTCCTAGTCCTTTTCCTTCCAGATATCCATTCTTGGCCATGATGTGAGCCACTACCTGATTTTGCATCAGGGTCTTATCTTGCTCTTGTCTCAGCCCTACTGCCTCCAAGTTATGCCATGAACTGCTCTCCACTAGCTCCACATTTTCAACATATGGCAATGTCACTGGTTTGGATACCAGGATCTCCTTTTCTCCATGGATTGTAATGACTGAACCATTTTCAATGTATTTGACCTTCTGATGCAAGGTTGAAGGGACAGCACCAACACCATTTATCCATGGTCTTCCGAGCAGCATATTGTAGTCTGACTCAATCTCCATCACTTGGAACAATACATCGAATTTGCTCGGGCCGATCTCCAATAACAACACCATCTCCCCTAGGATGCTTTTCTTTGCTCCATCAAAAGCTTTCACTACCATCATTTGTGGTAGTATATCTTCCTTACTCATCGACAAATAGCTTAAAGTCGACACAGGTAAGACATTCAATCCCGACCCTCCATCAATGAGAACTCTGGGCACTATGTATCCTTTACATTTGAGGGTTATGTATAGTGCTCGTGGGTTGACCTGTGAAACAACTTCTTCATTTGAAAATGTGATCATGTTAACACGTTTCACTGGATCCACCATATTCACCACATTTTCCGATGAGACATCAGGTTTGACATAAGCTTCCTTCAAAACTTTTATTACTGCCTTTCGATGAGGTTCAGACGACATGATTAATGATAAAAGAGATATTCTGGCGGGAGTCTTCTTTAATTGTTCCAAAATATCGTACTCGCTCTGTTTCATGATCTTCAGAAACTCTTCTTCCTCATTTTCTTTTTCTTTTCTTTCTAAATCTGAACTTTTTCCCGCATATCCTTCATTGACAAACTTCCCTTTTTCCAGCTCTCCGGGTCCATAAACTCTTCCACTTCTTGTTATTCCTTTCACCTCCATGACACCAGTCACCTCTTCATTTTCTCGAGCCTTCGAGGTTTCCCCGATGTCTCTGCTTATCTTGACCTGGGTCTCATAATTCCAAGGCACAGCATGTGTAGTCTTATACTCAAATGATGTGGGTTTCTTGACAGTAATGACCACTTTTTCTGGCTTAGGAGCTACATTAAGTGGTGGTACTCGAAGTATGAAAGGTTCGATTACATTCACCTCATCAGGTATATTCAGCCTCTTTTTTACTTGTATTACTCCTAAGTTGAGTAATCCTGCAGAGCCTTGAAATCCCAGCAATTTTCTATGTCATGGCCAAGAACCCCACGGATACAGCAGCTTGAATTCATGTCATATTTCTCATTCTCCTTTATTGTCAGAGCAGATGCTGTGATGTTGTAACTAGACTCATTCAGGCCAACAAAAATTCTCTCCATGGATATTCTGAGATTCAAAACCTTCTTTATCAGGAGTTCTTCTTTCTCTACAAAGATTTACCCGGCCTCCTCTTTCATGATTTGGCATTGGATTATGGACAATATCTGGTTTTGACTCCTCTTGAAAGTCTAGTCTACCACAAGCAATCAGTCTTTTTACTGCCGTCTTGAAGCCTTCGCAATCTTCAATTGAATGTCCTGCTATGTCCATATGGTATTTGCAAGTAAGGTTCGGGTTATACCACGCTGGATATGGTGGTTCTAATGGGCGTCTGAGATAAGCCGAGATCAAGTGGGCATCAACTAATCGTTGAAAGAGATCAGCGTTTGAAATGGATAGTTTAGGGAAAGGTGGCAAATTCTGGAATCGGGAACGGCTTTGATTTTGAGCATTTGGTCGTGGTGGTGTGGTGTTTGAGAAGTTCTGAGGATGCACGGTTGAGTTATAGGCGTATGCTGGTCGAGCTAGTTGGTATGGTCGTATGTGAATGTTATTGACTTGTGGTGGGGAATATGGGATGGTATTTGTGGTTTGTGTGGTTTGGTAAAATGGGTAAGGAGTGGTTGAGGCTTGGTATGGTGGTGTTTGGGGTCTTGGGTGCATTGGTGCGTGTCTTGGGTTAAAGGGTTGCTGACTCTGCACATAGTTTACATCAGTCTCTTTCTTCCTAGTTGGGAAACTTTTTCTTGTGTCTTCATTGCCCATGGGAAGTTTACCTGTTTTGGCTAAATTCTCAATTCTTTCTCCAGCAGTGATCAACTCAGAGAAATCTTTGTATGCTGCTCCTGCCATGGCTCCGATATAAGGAGATCCCAAGGTTCCCAAAAAGTACGAGCACATTTCGGATAGGATAAGTGGTGGTTGCACTTGAGCAGCCAGAGCTCTCCACCTTTGAGCATATTGCTTAAAAGATTCATCCCTCTTTTTCTGCATCGTGCTCAATTGTTCTCTAGTTAGTGCTATTTCCATGTTAAACTTGTATTGATTCATGAATTGGTCTACCAGTTCTCTCCAGCTAGAAATCTTTGAATGGTCTAATTGAATATACCATTCTAGAGCAGGTCCAGTTAAACTTTCATGAAAAAAGCTAACGAGAAACTTTTCATCTTTAGACCAAATTGACATCTTGGTGCAATAACTCTTCAAATGGAAGAGAGGGTTACCTGCTCCATCATACTGAGAAGTCGTGAATCTTGAAGTCCTTGAACCATCATATCGATGGGAGGGCAAAGCAGCACAATATCCATATAGCCATAAGTGCTAGGCCCTTGGATAGTTTTAATTTGATCTTGAATCTTCTTCATCCATTCTTCTTTGAACTTGTCCTTTCGCTTACGCACGGCTATTCTCCGAGGAAAATGGTTGCTTTTGGATGACCACACGAGGTGGCTCCCAAATAGGGGTAGCATGCCCATGTCCTCCAAATTTGTACATTTTCTATGGCATGATAACCCTCTCCGATAGGGATAGTAATCGGCATTATTGGTGGTGGTTGTCCAAGAGAGTTATTCGAAATCCTGTCCCCGTCATTCATCCCTTGAGTGACATTTAGAGCTGCATCCGATACCACAGGTATGGTCATTGTTGTAGCACTTGGTTGTACACCTCCTGAGCTTTGGTGGGCTCTCAATAAGTCGAGTGACTCCATCATAGCCCGCATCATCTCCTCCATTCTTCCCTGGTTGATTGACAACTCGTTCAGTCTTCCTCTCACTACATCAACTTCCATGCTTAGGTTTCTTCCGGGTTCAGAAGTAATTATAGCCGAGGTGGTTACAGTTGGAATAGCTCTTCCCGATTCAGAAACAATTGCAGGGTAGTCCTTCCCGGTTCAAGTGTTTCACGGCCATCTTGGTTCGAGCTCTAGTGTTATGAACACGAGTTAGATCGGTATCTTCTTTCCTTGGGCGCCCAATGGTTGCGATGTTTCACCTGAGTTAAAAAAAAAAATAGTTTAAGTAAAAAGATAAAAATGTCGCGATTTGTTAGAGACCGTCAATCGTGCTGAGTCTTGATGTGAGTATCTTCGGTCACAACTTTTTCCAGAACGTCTCGTTCAAAGGTAATAAGTTATCTTTAATGGATATTGCCGAAATAATGAAACAACCATTCATTCATCAGAGGAGTAGATTACAATCATCATATTTTTTTTTACATCCATTCCCAGAAATGACGAAAAAGTACATCATAAAGCTAGATACCGATCTTTAAAAACATCATCACCAAAAGGTAATGCCTCTTCAACTTTTTTCAGCAATTATCTGTTTCATCCTTCCAACCAAATCCTTGCAAGATGCCGACAAAGTTGCGAAGTCCAACTGGGGTCTTGAAAGGAATAACTTCTTGCTCAGCTATTTCCAGGTATCTGGGAACGTCTTCTATTGCTGTATTAGCTAGCCCTGCCAGATTTGAAAAACGAGTCTTCAACTCATGAATGATGTGACTTTGGTGTTGCACCTCAAACTCCAAATCTGTGACCCTTTTCTTCTCTTCTTCTAAGGCAGCTTGAAACTTCATAGTCTCATCTTTCATGTGTTGTTTTAGTTCCCCAATCTTCCTCTGGTATTCCTTGCTTATCTGCTTCATTTGTTCCTCTCCTGCTATTGCGGCTTCCTCAGCAATTTTGGCATCTTGAAGTTGATTCCTTAACTGTTGATTTTCGGCTATTGCTCGGTCACGCTCTTGCCTTCGAAGCCCGAGTTCTTTATTAGCAGCTTGGAGGCATTCCTTGGTCTTCATCATGTGGTCATACCCCATTTTCAACTTCTTAGTGGTGCCCTCTAGAAGTTGGTTTCTCTCAGTGCTTTCTCGCTTCAAATCTGCATAATTATGGTGAGCACTTTCCAATGCAGCCTCAACTTGCATCTTTTCTTGCTTAACTCTGTCTAACTTCTCTTTTATTTCTTTGATCCCCTCATCATCGTCAAAATGTGAGGATGATGCCTTGTTATGTGGGGTTGTTGTCCAGGTTCTGAATGGCAGTTTAATCTCTTGAGCCCTATTCTTCACCCATTGACGGTAGCTTTCTTTCATTGCACAGCTTCTAACTCCCAGTTCTTTTCCTTTCCTGACAACCTTGTTCCAAGCAAATCGGACTTTGTAGCATGCCAAGATTCTCAAAGTCCTGGTAATACAAGACAAATGGAGTGATTGCAGCTTCGGGAGGTGGTCCCATCATGGGGTAACCAAATTGACGCAGTACCAATGCTGGATTGTAATTTATGCATCCTCGGGTACCGATGAGGGGAACATTTGAGAAGTTTCCACACTGATAGATCAAAGTCCGCCTGCCTTCCCACCAAGGGTACCATCGGATCATCTTTTCATTCAATTTGGCTAGGTCTTGGGCCCATTCTTGTCCATTCTTCTTCTTGATGTGATGCATTTTTAGGTCTTCAATCGGGCATGGTGCTTTGTAGTTCCTTTGGAATACGTGTGCAGTAACCCACACGTAAAGCATCGGTAGACAGCATAGAATTCTTTTGCCATTCTTTTCATAGCAAAAATTTAGGGTACAATAAACATCTGCCAAGAGGGCTGGAATAGGATTGTGACCATGAAATTTGCGTGCAAGGAATACATCGATAGCCGCGAAGTCTACAAAACCTTCAATATTTGGAAACAGAACGATGCCATAAACAGTGAGAGCCAATACATCTACCAAGGTGTCCCAATCTTTAGCTTCAGCTAAGCCATACATATGCTTCTCCAAATAATCCCTTGGGAATCCATTGGTCCCATTTCTACACCTTTGAGCTTCATGCAAATCCTTTACATTGATCTTTAAGACAGTCACTCTTGTATGTAAGGAAGGATAATGGCCTTGGTAATGATAAGGTATTTTCCCTTCTAGTGGTAGCCCCAAGATTCGCTCAAATTCTTCAAGAGTTGGTGCCAATTGGAAGTCTTGAAAAGTAAAACATCGGAGAGGAGGATCATAGTACTGTGCCAATGCTGTGATTGCCTCTACCTGTTCTTCCACCTCTAACAGATTCAAAACTTTTCCGTACTTCCTTGCTAGAGAAAGACGTTGTGGCATACCCAATTGTTGACCTAGTGATCTCAGACTTTCTGTGTCAGGCTTCTTAGCTTTAAGATGTAAAGTTTTCTTTAATTTTTCCCCCTCATGATTGTTTGATCTCATGTTTATTTCCATTTTCCAAAGATACTCACAACAAGACTTGGATATGATTCTCTAACAAACCTGGAAAAAAGAAAAAAAAAAAAAAAAAGAAAAAATGTGATGATTTTCATTTAAATGTAAAAGGAAATAATAAATACTTTGAACATGTTAAAGAAATTATGTACAAGGAAATGAATTAAAGAAAGAATATGCTCCCTTTGTGTCCTATTTGAGTTAAGCTCTGGAGGTCAATCTATAGTTCTATGGTTATTCTACTTTGTGAACACTTGCAATAGGTAGATCTATATACTCAGGATTCTACGGCCTCTAGAGTTAAAGACTCATTTCGGAATATTATCCACAACAGCAGGTAAACCGCTAGGTGTAGAATATTCACAAAAGAGTCACACTCTAGACAAGATTTTCGCAATAACCAAACAGGATGAACATCCAAAATGGCTACCACTACACAATCTCTTACCTATCTCAAGTTGCACTCAGACCCGGGTATAGGGCCCCACTCGTGTGTGATTAAAGTGTGAGTGTTGTGTGTGAAGAGAGCATACAAACCTAGAATCCTAAAACTACCCCTGACAACACCTGCAAAATAGATAATATAGACCAAACATTTTCTATTCTAGAATGCAAAGAAACCAAAATAAATATATACAGACAGAGCAAAGTCTTCTACCCTAGAGTGCAAAGAAACCAAAATATATACAGACAGAGCAAAATCTTCTATCCTAGGATAGTCACAAAGAATTAAATATAAATATATACAAACAGAGCAAAATCTTCTATCCTAGACTGGTCACAAAGAATTAAATACGAAAATATATACAGATACGATTGCAACAAAATTTAAAAGAAAGAGTTTAATAGACAACTAGCAATAAAATAAATGATAAGACAAAGAAAGAAAAAAATGAGGTTATAATAATAAGCACAATCAATTATTATAGGCTTGACTCTCACAATCCCCAGTGGAGTCGCCATCTGTCGCAACCGGGATCGCTACGGGACGGCGAAAAATGAATTTGAAGTTTAAAATTGGAGTCGCCACCAAATTTTTATTTAATTGGGAAAAATTATGGAAAAACCCATTTAATTTAAAGAAATTGATCTTTGAAACCAGATCTAAGCTCGGGAGTCGGTTATGCTTAGGGAAGGGTAGGAATTTAATCCTCTGACACCCTAATACACCCGTCTTTAGACGGTACCTTAATTAATTGTGCAAATTATTAATAACCTTTCAAAATATTTATTTACATTTTTTATTTCAAGAAAATTTAAAAAAAAAAAATTTTTTAGAATAAGAAGATTTCGGAGTACCAAACTGTCACAGCTCAGGTATCCGTAATATTGAGTTAACAAGCCGTCACGGCTAAATTAACCTCCTTATTTGGAATAAAATATATACATTTCAATGGTTAATTTAAATTAAGATAATAAAGAAAGAGGAAGATAATAATAATAATAATAATAATAATAATAATAATAATAACTAAATAAATGAATAAATAAACAAATATTTACAATAATAATGATAATGAACAAAAATATTTACATGTAAAACAGAATAAAATAATATCATAAATAAATACTAAATAAATATTTATAATAATAATAATAATAACCAAAAATATTTACATGTAAAACAGAATAAAATAATATCATAAATAAATACTAAATAAATATTTACAATAATAATAATAATGATAATGAACAAAAATATTTACATGTAAAACAGAATAAAATAATATCATAAATAAATACTAAATAAATATTTACAATAATAATAATAATGACAAAAAATATTTACATGTAAGACATAATAAAATAATATCATAAATAAATACTAAATAAATATTTACAATAATAATAATAATAATAATGAACAAAATTATTTACATGCAAAAACTAAAATGCAATAGTATTATAAAATTTAATTTTAACTTGAAAATTCGCAACACTAGGCTGTCACAGCCCAGGTATCCAAAATATTCAATTAACAAGCCGTCTCGGCTAAATTAATTTCTTTATTTAAAATAAAATATTTAACCAATAATTGATTAATTTAAAATTTAAAGAATAAAAAAGATATTAAAGAAAATATTTACAAGCAATACAAATTATAAAAATCTAATTTTTGTTTGAAAATTTAAAACATCAAGCTGTCACAGCTTAGATGTTTAACTGAGTTAATAAGCCGTTACGGCTAAATTAACATCCTCATTTAAAATAATTTGATTATTAGCTAAAATTAAAAATAATACATGATACTAATAGACACTAAATATTTATAAACAAATAAAAATAACAATAAATATTTACAAATTAAAAATGGAATGACATAAAATAACCTAATAAAATCTAATTTTGACTTGACAGGAATAACCTGCTCCTACGTATCCTCTGGTACGATGAGGAATTCAAAGTCACGTAGTTCTTTATTAAAAGATACTTGTATGTTGATAGATTTTAATTAAAAGAAAAGAGATAAAAATAGAATGAAAGAGGTGTTGATTGATTTTTATTTGGAAATAACAATGTCAAACTGTTACAGTTAAAACATTCTAAAAATGTAAATAACGAGTCGTCCTGACTCAGTTAATCTTATTTTAAAAATATAATTTATCCAAAAAATGAATTTTAATAAAGCAAGATATTCAAGTATTTATTTTAAAACCAAAGTAGATAAGAACCTTTATATATATATATATATATATATATATATATATATATATATATATATATATATATATATATATATATATATATTTTAGACTGAAACTAATCTATACTCACGTAAACACAACCCAAAAACCAAAAATAAGACAAACATTAATTAAAAGAATAAATAAATAATAATAATAACAATAAAACAAAACTCCCTAATTTCACTAACCTGATTCCACTTTTCCTAAAGACACACACACACGTTGATATAGAGAGAAAGAGGGCCTAGATCGAAGAAAAAGGGAACAAAAGGGTATGGGGTTCTGGAAGGTGACACGGGGACATAGATCAATAGGGAGAGAGAGGTTTTCAAACAGATCTAGATACATACAAGGGTGGCTGTTCAGTGGGAGGAGAGGTTTTTCTGTTTGGGTTTGATCGTGATTGTGGTAGTCTCGGTAGTTAACGCAATGAGAAAGGGTGAAGCTGCGCGGCGGTGGGATGGAAACGCAGGCGGAGAGATGTGCCCCACGGTGGCGGTGATTCGCATCGCGGATGGAGTACACGCCGGCCTGCTGGGCGATGCTGCCGCAGCCGTTAGTGACCGGTTGGGGAAACTCCGTCGCGCTTGAGTCTTTGGTATGTGATGGCGGTGCTTTACGCGAGCAGGAGGTGTTGTGGTGTTAGCAATGCATGGAGGTCGCGGTAGTTGTCAAAGGTGGCTGTCCTCTTCCTTTTTCATGATTTTTTTTCTTGTGGTTTTGATTTTGGTTTTGGTTTTGATGTGCTGTTGGATTTTTTTTTTTTGTTTCTGGCTTGATATTGGTTGAGTTGTGAATAGTAGTAATGATTGTGGTAGGATGTTAATGGTGAGAGGATGATTTATTAAGTGAAGAAGATGATAATCTTAGTGGTTTGATGGAGGAGGTGTTAGTTGTAATGGTGGTGATAATGCTAGCAGTGATAATGGTCTCAGCTTTGAGAGGAATCATTTTCAAATTCTGGCCCTCCAGAGAAGTTCCCTCAGAGATGGTGCTGATGAGTTCCCCCCCTGATCCGTGATCCCCCCTCCTCTTTTTTATCATAATCGGATTTTTCTGTAGCTCCTTTAACCAAAATTATTAATCCTTCACCTTTAACAGTCACAGTCCAGCTCCTCACCGAAAGGAGTTTAATCGTTTTGCAAAAAACTTTCATCATGCTGTCTGCCCATGATCTTTCTCTGTTTTTTTTTTAACTTCATGTGAAGAACCAAAATCCCGTGACATTTTGTCTCTGTTATTTTTATTTTTCCTTTTTTTTTTTTTTTTGAATTGAAATGGGCCACCATAGAATGGGTCTTATTATTTTTTTTATTTTATTGAAATGGACATGAAATAGAACTTGAAATGAACCTAAAAGGTAGGGTCTTAATTGAATTTGAAATGGTTTGCAATAAAGAACTATAGACAAAATTCGAACTGGTTTACAATTTCACTTAACAAAATTAAACTACCAACATAATTCTATAAACGGGTTAAACTCTAAAATATATTGATTTTTGAATTTTTGTTTTATGGACCGGACAAAATCAGGTGTTCACACATAGCTTATGGTAAGAAAGGTGTTACAGGTAGAGGCAAAGGCCGACATTGAAAGGTTGGTTTACCCACCACCACCTCAGCCACCGCCCCTCCCATCACCTCTGCCATTGTCCCTTCCACAACCTCTACCACCTCCTTTTCCATTACCTCCACTTTAGTCCCTACCATCAATACCCTAGGCTTCAGGATGATGCCCACTCCTGGGTATGTTAGGCCCTCTACCTCCCCCATATTCACACTTATAGCCTACTTGCTTCAGCGACCCCTCCCCTAGCCCTACCAAAGCCCCTAGCCCTATCACTACCCCTAGCCTACCACTGCCCCGACTCCCAGCTCTGTATCTGATCAGACTCCTCCTTCCTCCACTGGGTCACAGGAACGGGACGCTGATGGGAGGCCCCTTGACCTAGATGGCAGGCCACTTGGCCATGATGGTAGACCACTCTGCCAGATTAGGTCGAACGGTAAAGATAGGTAAGTTGAAACATGTGTTTTATTACATCATAATTTTACATTGCTTATGATATTTAAAATATTTTTATTTTTTACTTATTTATTTTATCTATGTAATAGTTTTCATCCATTTGCGGCGGCTAACCACAAGATCACAGAGGTTATTCTGAGTCGGTATAACCATCCGTGGCCCACATGGACTGACATCTTGTTGATGTCAAGGAGTCGTGGTGGAAGGAGTGGAAGGTAATTCTATAATTTATTCGCTTTTATTAAAATATACGTTTGTATGTCATAATTATATGATTATATATAATAACTTATGTGCTGTGAATTTGTATATGCAGAAATCCTTCTACATTCACCCCGAGCATGAGCCCGCAGTGAAAAGGACTTCGAAGATTAGGTCTTCCAAGCAAATGTGGGATATGTTTCATGATGTCCGTAAGGGACAAATGAATAGCTTGTGGCTGAATGATGCCACCTTCAGTGAGCTCCAGCACCACTAGGCCAGTAACTCAACTTTCAAGGATAGGTCAGATAAAGGAAAGACAAACCGAGCCTCATAGAAAGGTGGGTCACTGCACACGAGGGGGTCGAGCACCTAGGAGGGGACTCGGAAGCGTTTGGTAATTATTTAACATTTCTACATTTTATAATAACATTTACTATATTTGAATTGTTGCAAATACTATATTTTTATGACTTTATTGTGCTTATCTGTGCAGGCGAGGGAGTTGAGCCGCCCTCCAACACCGGGCAAACTATTTCAGGAGACCCACACCCGAAAAGGGTGAGTATAGGGGGGAGTTTGGAGAGGTTTGGGTAGATCTTCACTCCGAGCGACCTATATAAGTTTGAATTTAGACATATCTTTACTTAATTTTATTATTAGTTTTATTTGTGTCATAATTATTACTTATAATGTGTTTTATCATTTTTCCTTTATTGTGCAAGTTTACAAACCTTTGAGAGCAGGTACAGATCCAGATGGCTGATGCTAGACCCAATGCTAACATTCTTCCTCTTCCAAATGAGGAGGATGTTTGGGCCTAGATGGTTGGCAGCCCTTATAAGGGTCGCATACATGGGATGGGGTACTACTACCTTGAGAGTATATCCTCATCCTCCGCTACTGGGTCTACTACTGGGGATGATTCCCTGAAGAGGCGTGTGCCTGCCCTCAACCAGGAGCTAGACACAATTGATCCAGCAGCAGCAGGAGTAGCAGGCGTAGCTCCTTCAGCAGCTACAGGAGCAAAAGGCAAGGTGAATAGCTATGGAGCATGAGCTGAGAGAGATCTAAAAGCTTAAGCTCTCCTTGGAGTGACAACAGCAGGAGAAGGCTAAGGTCCAAAAGATGCAGCAAAAATCACTGCAAATGTGATGACCTTCTTCTGGGACATGTAGGCTTCGGGATCCTCCAACTCAAGCAAGACGCTTCCACAAATCCCATTCCCCTATATCCCACTCCCTTCCATCTCTGAAGCCTACTCACAGTTGGACGATGTAGATGACGATGATGGTTCAGATGATAATGATGATGATGCCGCTAACAATGCCGACGCCTAGGAGTTCAATTAGTTTTTATCTAGCCTCATTTTTTATCCCATTTTTTACTTTTTTACATTTATTGTAATTTTTATATATTTTATCATCATAATTTACTATTTTATTTAATCAGTTTAATTTATTCATGTTATTGTTTTCTTATTTGATATCAATTTAATTGATAATTAGGTTATAATATAAATAAATAAATGATAAATAATAAATTACCAATCACTTCATAGTTAAAAAGAAAATTTTAAAAAATGTAAACCCATCGGTAATATGTAATATTTTAAAAATAAATTGTTTTTCATAAATCAAAAGACCATCGATAAATCCACTAGTAAAATATTAAAAAATGTTTTATTTATTTAAATATTCATCGGTAAAATTAAATAAACCCATTGGTATTGATATGTCTCTGACGGCCATGGTGATGCCTTTTATCTAATTGTACCAATGGGTTTTTTGTTACCGTTGGTAATATTCCTCAACAGTCTGGAAATCGATGCTCACATATGGTACACACATAGGTATAAATCTTACCCATCAAAAAATGCATTGATAGCATGTCAGTTACCCATACATTTCTTGTAGTGTTGATCTATTGCCCTTAACTAGGGACATTCATAAGTTTCATATATTGCACTAATTTCTCCATGACTTGAAGAAGTAGTGACTATACTCTATCTTATGTATATCCAATATATGACCATGTTTCCATGAGTAAAAGAAACTTGTTTGATATCTGTATTTATGCGGATCTAATAAATTTCGTACATGCTAATACACTTAAAGAAAATAGATGGCATTTATCCATGTAAAACTTCATAAGATTTTTCTTTGTGTAAATTAATTGACAAACAAACATTTTGTTTGTTAAACACTCAATCTGTAAGCCGAGACAAAACTTTATCCACTTGAGATATTTTATCTCAAAGTCTTTCTTTAGATCTTTTACTATTATGGGAACTTCTTCAGTAGTTCGACTACTCAATTGACACATCAATTATATTGAACATGGTTGTAAACATACTCATAAAAACAATATAAAATAGCATAGTGGATCAAATTAGAGACATGATTTTATATATATCTCCAATAATTCAAGAATATAGAAATTTACAACATGTCATGGATATATCATCAATCTATAACTTTATTTTTCCCATATAGATACTCATTTTATCACACATAGTTCACACCTTCTAGGTGTCTAGACTGCAGGTTGAAAGACTTCATATTTTACTAGTGAGTCAAGTTTAGCCTGTAGGGCTTCTTTCTATTTTGACCAATCATTTATACATTGATACTCATTGACGATTCTTGGTTTAAGATCCTCATTTTCATGCATTATGTGTAGCGTTATATTGTCTGCAAATATAATGTCTACAATAATTACTTGTCAGTTTTATTCTTTTCCTGTAGAGACAAAATCTATTGATATCTCATCATTTTCAATGACTATTTTCAAATACCTGAACATCTCCTATTGTTTCAATTATATTGAAATTTTGGACTACAACAAATATCCTTATTATGTCTGTTTCCTCATCAACAAAAAGGGTATTATTTGCCTCCATAATAGCTTTTTTTCCTTTTTGCTCATCTTCATTTTTGAGGATTTTCATTTTTTTGAACCAACTAGTCTACCACGCTTCTGATGTGCGACTTTTGTATTGACCAATTGTCTGATAGCGACACCAATTTGGATTGGGGCATTTTCAACTGGTTTATAGGATTTAGTTATCCTTTTATATCATAAAATAATGCATCTATCAATTTGTTTGCTATTCTTTGCAAATGTATAATCATTTGAACTTCTAGTTCACGTTCCCTTGTATGAGGATCTAAATAGAATAATATTGATGCATTCCAATTTGTTTTCTTTTCTAATTGTCTACTCTATTCCCCTAATGTTGGAAACATTATTTCTCATCAAATTTGCAATATATAAATTGAGCCTTAAAGCATCTCCCATTTAGATTTCAATATATTTGACTATAAAGAGAGAATCACATCTACATATATCCTCAATTTTCTTTGGGTCCCATTTGGAGAGATAAGATGGGCAACTAAGACATATATTGCACCTCCAAAATTTTCAAATGGCAACTATTTGGCTGTAGGCCAAAATAATTAATGACAATTTGTTGACTTTATACAAAAAAGTGGTACAACATATAAATAGTATGCTCCCATATAGAAATTGAGATATTTTTTCTCATAAGCAAACAGTCTATTAATTAATTGGAGGTCTTTTATAAGTTAATTATGTTAACTAACTTTTTCTAAATATGAACATAAAAAATTATATGTTCAACATTTATAACATTGGCCTACAAGCAATAAAAGCTTGAGAAGTAAATTCATCAAAATCATCACGATATCTAGTTTATCAAAACACTGTGCTTTAATAAATTAGTTTGCGTGAATACTATCGCAAGCTCCAGGTAGCGATATCAAAATGAGCACACATGAGCTTTTCATATATGTATCTATTAAAATCATAAAATATTTTAAAGGTCTACATGGTGGATGAATTAATCCACATATATCAGCTTAAATTCTTTTTTTGGAATGTAAGAGATTTAAATCCAATCTTTGTTAGTAAAAGCCATATAATTAATTTACTTTGAGAACCTGCAGCACAAGAAAGCTCACTGGAATGAAAAATTTTCTAATTCTTTGGCAAATATCAATATGAGTTTTTATAAATTCTTTACATTATTATTGCTTCAAGATATCCCCACTGGTGATACAAAAAGATAAAATCATTTCGGTTAGTAAACTTCTGGATCATAATAGCATGTGATTTTGTACTCATATTAGTGTAATATAGACCTGAAGAAAGCATAGACAAAATTTTCCAACACAACTTTCTTACTTGAAGCATAAATTGTAATATGAAGGTACTCATTATTTTCCTCACTCAATATCATAATATGATATCCATTATTTCAATGAATATATTTGAGGCTCACTAAGTTTCTTTATTACTTTTATAGCTAGTAGAGAATCATTTGTGTTTTTTCAGGAAACAAAATAATAACTTTCATGGAGATTTCATTCATCTTGCTATTGAAAATGAAATTAATATTTCTAATTAATATTGTTTCTTTGAAAAACATAATAGTAGCTCTTTTAGAGCCTTCAACGATATTTACACAACTAATACTTGTGTTAAGGTTGTATTATCCCATTAATAAAAAATAAAATATATCAAAATATGTCATCAAAGTGTTAGTGATGTAAGTGAAAAGAAACTTGTCATGCTTAATCACTTCACAAATAAATAAATAAATCACTAACAATCATGATATGGCAGTGATATAAACACATGCATGCATAACAAGTATCACAAAAATATTAGTATCATATATTATTATTTTGAGATATATTAATCACAAGAATAAATAAGATTATTTTGTGACATAAAAAGATAAAGTAAATGATTTGTTAAATCTCAAGAATATCACACAAAAATATAATTAATAATTATGAAATATGTTACAAATAGCATAATTGTTTTTTATTCAATACTGAGAACAATCAGATACTAACTTTTTTTATATAAAATATTACTAAAAAATAGTATCAAATAATACATCTAATAAAAAATTTCTTTATTAAATCAAATAATTAATATTTCTATCAAAATCTTAATGATAAAAAGATACATCCCAATGACTCATAATAATCACGAAATAGTTTCATAATATATCTTGGAAAGATAGCTTTCGACTTTTTCTCACTCTGCTTTAATTATACTTGACAAAGATCAAACAAATGTTTCAATATATGATAGGTACGTACGTGATAAATTTACTTTGATGCAATAATGATAACATTATCACATTTACTTAAGAAACATAGCTACTTTTGGGGTTATAATTTGTCACATTCACTCCAGGGAATGGTGTAGAGCCAACTAGGCAAGTTTCATGATTTTCTTTTACATGAACAACTTATTATTTTATCCAGCCATGATAAGTCATATGTAATAAATTTATATGTGATATCTTGTAAAGCCAATTTTTTGACAGTGCTAATGTAGGAGCACATTTGAGATATTAAAAGTGAAGAATTTTTTTAACATATATTTATTAATGATACAACTTCAATAAGTGCTAATGTAATGGGCTTTATTTTTCAGTATCACCTTTTACTTTATACTTTATCAAAAAGATTAGTGGGATCTTTTTAAAAATATTTAGATTTAATTCTTTATAAAGGTAGCAAAGAAAAAAAATAAACAAACCCATTTTATGCTATTCTCTTAAGGAGAATATGGGTACTTGATTATAAATACTCGAAACTTAAAAATAATATATTGTAAATGCTCAAAATTTTCCTTGGAGATACATTTGCTTTGCAGAATGTAAATATGACAAATGTTCCTTCTAGGAAATATACAAAAAAAATTTAGATTATAATGTCACATACACACTTTAGGCGGTGAGAATCATAAATTCATTCACTTAAGGGAATAGTCTTTTAACATATCTATTCACTTATCAGAATATTTAAATACGTAAATCTTAAATAGAGAAACAAATTTATGATATTTTTCTCAGATAATTTTGAATAATTAGGATGCACTTACTTCAAAAAATGATTAACCTTTATTTTTTATTTTTTGATATAATTGTCATTCACTTCTAGGAATGATTGTCATTCACTTATAGGAAGAATATTGGATAAAAAGAGATAGAATATTATAGAAGGAGTACATATCAATAAAACTAAATAATAATAATAAAAATATAAGTTAAAAGATTAAAGCAATTAATAATCAATGCTTTGTGCAATCCTTCTAGGATGCATCATTTTCTTAATTGTTTAATCGTATCTCCAAGACCCATACAATCAAGATAGTTAACAACTAAAATTTGACGCAAATCATTATTTTTTAATAAAATATCTTGATTAGAGTTTCTTTCCTTCATGTCCTCCACCAAACTATGATAGTAATATAAGAACAAGAATCAACTAAGAATTTGCCATTAGCTGTGATAACATGGATAATATATTGGCATTGCCTAAGTAGGAGCTTTCTATGCATGTAATCTCTTTGTTCATTGGCATATGAATGACTTGTGTGATTCTTGATTGGGGCACCAATGGATAGTTCCTCTCTTGCTATTGCGAAGAACGAATTCAATAAGGGTATTATCATCTTTTATAGACACTTTAGAATCAATTATTTTTTAAGAGCTAATTCGTACTGATAATGTGTTGTGAAAAATATGAATAGAGATAATGAATAATAAAAATAACGAGAAAATAATATTATTGATGATCTCTTGAAGGTACTATACATAGAGCATACAAATAATTATTTATAGTCAAAGGATGAGAGATACAATATCACATCAAATCATAACATACTCTATCTAATATAATTAAATCTTAATTGAGCCAGTAAAAAATATGGATCAGACATCCATAAATAAATAATATTTCATAACATTTTTCAATTTTTACCATTAAAAAATTGAAGGCTACTCTATTTTCAAATTTACTTTTTCAAAAAATAATTTTTTCATTATCATTCTGTCGCAACGCCCTCCGAAAATATTGTGACAATTACCAATCCAAGCCTTAGTATCATGGCCATTTAAGAACAAGCATAGACATGCATAATTTGTTGTATAAAAATTAATACTCTCACTTTTCATGCTTTGAATTGAATTTATTTAATTACGTACGTGCTTTCGAGAGAAAATTAAATATATCTCTATGTTGATTCATTTTGCATAAATGATTTGTAAATAAGAAATGAGATTATTTTTAGGGTAGTGGGACGGGATGGGGATGAAACAGCGACTCTTTGTGTTTAACCACTCTTGCTATAGCCTCAACCACAAGAAATAAAAATATTTGGCGTTTGGGAAGCTGTCAAAACAGTTTTTTTTGGCAATAATGCAAATATAGATTATAATCAAAACTAATAATTTTGAGCTGAAAAACAGCTTATAATAATAAGCAACTTCTTAAAACTTTTAATTATAAGCAAAACTGAATATTTTAGAATCATAAAATTTTCATCAAATTATCTCCAAACATCAAATAGTGGTAAGGGTGGAAATAACTTACTGATAAGTGAACGATAATGTGACAATGTCTAAGAATAAAAATAGCTTAAAGATTAAAATAAATGTTCAATTACCTATTGCCCTTGCTAAGATTGGATGAGAGGGGATTAAACTCTTTGGGCCGCTTGATGAACCAATAAACACTGAACTCCTGCCAAGGACAGAACATTTCCTTATGCTGTTTTAGCTTTGGCTAATTGTGTCTCAAATCAGTGGTCGGTGGGCCTTAGATTCGATTTTACTGGTTCATTCTGATGTATTTCGTTTTCGTATGTATTTCGTTTTCGTCTGTTCTTGCATATGTGGTATGTATTGTGGTTGGTTTATGCTTTTAGACTCCTGTATTGAGTCTCGTTTTCTTACTGTTGTATTGTTGAAATACTTGGTGTTCCTCAGTACGCTTCTCTCTGTAAGAGTTGAACATTTTCGATTATTAATATATATATGATCAATTACCTCTTGCATTTTGACCATCAAATTTTCATTGGAGTCATTTTATTTTGGCCGTTGACATAGAAGAATAGAATGGAGATGTATCATAACCTAATTTAAATATAGTTGGTTTAATTAGTTGCCAACCACCAAAAGCAGCAGCCAACGGTAGTATTAATTAGTTGTCTCTTTTTATTGAGTTCTCACTCAACTAACTGTTAGAGTTTTATATTAATTTGAGTTTCTATTGATTAGTGAGATTTTGATTTTATAAAATTGGTTAAATGGATATGCCTAATACTTTCTATAAGCCCATGAAGTTAATACGTGATTCACTATGGGTTTTGGAAGCTACATGCATATTTTATTAGACTTGTGCTTAATAGTGAGTGTACTGGCTTATGATGCAGAGGCTCAGTGTGACCTAAGTCTTTGATGGATAAAATCAAGTTATTATAAATTAATTCTATGGGCAGGATCCCCAATTCAACCATGGCAACTCTTGACGTCTCACTGCTCTCCATTGATGTAGCCTCAGTAAAGGGATTGAACTGGAGTGGGTTCTCCTGTACCTGATGTATTCAAGTGTGTGCTTCTCACACAGCACGATTCATAGATAATGTTCTCCAATGACATGGACCGACAAGGTATGCATAATTGTTGTTCTATATTCCAATTTAATTGGTGTTCTAAATTTCTAGTATAGATCCAATAAACCTTACACTAACTACATGCACAGTTGCTGCACACAACCATGACTTTAATACTTTAACCAACCTAGTACTTGTCTATATATATCGAGTAGTTTATTAAGAAATAAACTTTTTGCTTGGGTTACATTTTTATTTTGTAAGAATATTAGTACCTTTTTTAATAATTTTTTCTTAATTTGTATCAACTTCTTCACAAAAACTATTTTCATTTGTATTTTACAAAAGCTTTGACTTTCCATCGTCATCAACATCTCTAACCATCATTTATTTAAGCACAGTTAATTGAATATAAACATATATATATATAGACACACACACACCCCTCACTAGCATTCCGGCGGCCTTCAATAATTTAATACAACATTGACTCATTGTTATAGTTAATATGTTATTTCTTAACTCCATCACTTGTCATTTGGCCCAGATTTAATAACGAGAGATTATTATATTTCGTCTGTGTGCGTTATTTTTATCAATATGTATGTATATTAGTCATGTCATTTCGCCGCTAGCGCTTGAACCTTGATCGAGAAGTGATATCTTTGCAACTCTCTAAATTTCAGGGGATTGCGGGTTCATCAGACAGCAAGATCAAAGACATTATCTTTGTCTGCCCCCAATCAATCTGGAATGGTTTTCGGAACCCCACTTGTCTCCCACTTCACTTTACCACACATACGCCTTTTCCTTAAAGTTTGTTAGTAAAGTGAAAATGTTATAAAGTCAACATAATGGTAGCTTTTATAGTTTCTTTCTTATCTTTCACCTAGAAGACTTGGTTTAATCTTAGAGGAACTAAGTTTAGCACAATGACTGATTATACAGTACTGTTACTGTTAATTAGCAGTGAAAGTTAAGGACGGGTTGACCTGGGAGTAAATGGTAAATCAAAAAGCAAAGTCCGCAAAACAGTAATTGCATGAAAGTGAGCTAGAGTTTAGAACAATCATGTTAAACTATGAAACCATATTTTTATCAAAAAAGAAAAAAAAGTTGAAACACTAATCAATTAAGCAGAAATTATGCTCAACAATATATCTATCTATGTTCTATATTATAATTTATAATGACAGTGACTATATATTATCTCCCCCAATCAAGCGGGGAGAGAATGGCCTCCGTATAGATCATATATATCTACGCGGTATATATTCCAATATATATATATATACCTAACCAAGATCAAAGAACAAGCTTGTTTATTATTTGCAAACCAAATGGCTTCTGATTGCGCAGCTAGCGCTCATAATAGTGACATAACAAACGAAGTCGATCACTGCCACAATTTTTGAAAAAGATATACTGAAGATTTTCTCGTAGGACCTTCCTTTATGAGTGTGGCATGTAAAAGACAACAGTTCATTAATAAAACAAAAATTAGGCGTCCATGTAATAAGTGCAAATGTAGGAAGTATTTGGATGATGATACAATAAGGGTTCATTTGTACAAGTAGGGATTCATACCTGACTATTGGGTTTGGACCGAGCATGGACAGGTAGCTAATACATGGAATCAAGTGGGTATGTTTCAAACTAGAAGTAGTTATGGTGGGATCCATGTATCTTAGCACGACGTGGGTAATATTCTATGGGAGAATAACCTGTTTAGACATCAAGAGTTGGTGTTTGACGCTACTGGTCTTGAATTTACTGCTCATTATTCGCAGCCTCAGTCAAGGAGCTAAACCAAGATGCTACTCGGTTTTATAGTTTCCTAGAAGCTGCCAATCAACCTCTATGAGAGGATTGTGAGAACTCTGAATTATCATTAGCTGTTTGAATGTTGAGCATTAAGTCCGAAGAGAATCAAAGCCAAAGTTCTTTTAATCAATGGGCTGCACTGATGAGTTAGCTAAGTCCGAACCCCGATGTAATTCCAAAAGATTTTTATCAAGCTATGATGTAGTTCAAAAAGATTTTTATCAAGCTAAAAACTCAGTCTCTAAACTTGAATTGAAGAAAATAAAGATTGATTGCCACTTGATGATAGTAGTGCTTATGATGAAATTAGTTTCTGACGACCTAATAAAAAATCACAAAGATGAAATAAGTGGTAGTAGTGCTGATGATTCACTTAGTGATCAACAACAGAGTGATGATGAAAATAACCTTGCACTTTCAGATTAACTAAAGTGTTCAGTATTATATACAATATTATTATGAAATTATTTGAAATTTCTTGCTTTAATTAGTGTTTTTTGTTGGACTACTTTTTAATTGTTTCAGTATGACTAGTAAAGGCAGAGGCAGGCCTTGAAAGGTCGACTTACCCACCACCACCCCAGCCATCGCCCCTCCAACCACCTCAGCCACCGCCTCTCCCACCACCTCTGCTACCATCCCTTCCACCACCTCTATCACCTCCCCTTCCACTACCTCCACCTCAGTCCCTACCACTAGCACCCCGGGCTTTAGGATGATGCCCACTCTTGAGTACGCCTTGCCCTCACCTCCCCTGTATTCACACTGACAGCTTACTCGCATTAGCAACCCTCTCATAGCCTTACCACTGTCCTGACTCCTAGCCTTGTATTTAATCAGACTCCTCCTTCCTCTACTAGGTCAGAGGCATAGAATGCGGATAGGAGGCCCCTCGGCCTAGATGGCAAGCCCCGCCAGATTAGGCCAGACGGTAGAGATAGGTAAGTTGAAACATGTGTTTTATTACATTCTAATTTATCTTGCTTACGATATTTAAAATATTTTGATTGTTTTTTTATTTATTTTATCTATGTAATAGTTTTCATCCGTTTGTAGCAGCTTACCACAGGATCACGGAGGCTATACAGAGTCGGTATAACCATCCATGGCCTACATGGACTGACAATGGAAGGTAATTCTATGATTTATTGGCTTTTGTTAAAATATATGTTTATATGTCATAATAACATGCTTACATATAATAACTTATGTGCTATGAATTTGTACATGCAGAAATCCTTTTACATTTAGCTCGAGCATGAGCCCAAAGTGAAAAGGGCTTAAGGGATTAGGTCCTCTAAGCGAATGCGGGATATGTTTCATGATGTCTGTAAGGGACACATTAACAGCTCGTTGCTGAATAATGCTACTCTCAATGAGCTTCAACACTACTAGGCCAACAACCTGACCTTCAAGCGTAGGTCGGATAAGGGAAAGACAAACTAAGCTTCATAGAAAGCATGTCGCTACACATAGGTAGGTCAAGCACCCTAGAGGGGACCCGAAAGCATTTGGTAATTCTTTAACCTTTCTACATTTTATAATAACATTTATTATATTTGAATTATGGAAAATACTATATTTTTCTGACTTTATTGTACTTATTTGTGCAGGTGAGGGAGTTGAGTTGCCCTCTGACATAAGGCAAGCTATTTCGAGAGACCCACACCCAAAATGATGAGTAGAAGGGGAGTTTGGAGAGGTCTAGGTAGATCCTCACTCTGAGGTGACCTATTTAAGTTTGAATTTAGACATATCTTTACTTAATTTTTATTATTATTTTCATTTATGCCATAATTATTACTTACAATGTGTTTTATCTTTTTTCCTTTGCAGTGCGAGTTTACAAACCTCTGGGAGCAGGCACGGACCCAGTACCATACCCAGATGGCTGAGGTTAGGCCTGATGCTGACATTCCTCCTCCTCCTCCAAACGAGAAGGATGGTTGGGCCCAGGTGGTTGACAGCTCTTACAAGGATCGTATATATGGAATGGGGTACTACCTGAGAGTATATCACTATCCTCCACCACTGGGTCTGCTATTGGGGATGATGCCTTCAGGGAGCATCTACATACCCTTGACTAGGAGCTACAACAGCAAGCACAGTTGATCCAATAGCAGCAGGAGCAGCAAGCACAGCTCATTCAGCTGCTCCAGGGCAGCAGGCAGGGCGAGTAGTTGTGGAGCACGAGCCGAGAGAGATCCAAGAGCTTAAGCTCTCCTTAGAGCGGTAGCAGTAGGAAAATGCTAAGTTATGGAAGATGCAGCAGAAGATCACTGCAGATGTGTTGACATTCTTCTAGGACATGCAGGCTTCAGGATCCTCTAGCTCAGGCAAGATGCTCCCCCAGATCCCATTCCCCTATATCTCACTCCCTTCATCTCTGAGGGTCACTCACAGTCGAACGGCATAGATGACGATGATGGTTTAGATGATGATGATGATTATGCCGCTGATGCCGCCAACAATGTCGATGCCCATGAGTTCAACTATTTTTTATCTAGCCCCATTTTTTTCCATTCTTGATAATTTTTACATTTATTGTAATTTATATATATATATATTATTTAATTAGTTTAATTTATTCATTCTATTATTTTATTTTTTAATACCAATTTAATTGATAATTAGGTTATTATATACATAAATAAATAATAATTTGTCAATAACTTCATAGTTAAAAAGAAAATTTTAAAAAAATTAATTATTACCGACGCGTATGACCGTCGGTAATACATAATATTTTTAAAATAAATTGTTTTTCATAAATCAAAAGATTGTCGGTAAAAGATTAAAAAAATATGTTTTATTTAAATATTTGTTAGTAAAAATATTTAAATATTTTATTACCCGTTGGTACACGAGTCGAAAATAATCGACGAGTTTTTCTACTGTTAGTAATATTCATTGACGACCTGGAAACCAATGTCCACATATCCGTCAGTAAACCTATCAGTATAAATCTTATCCGTCGGTAAACGTGTCGGGTACCCGCACATTTCTTGTATTGAAACCTTAAGCTTAACTTTCTCACATCATAAACATGCAATATAATGGAAAATCTCATGAACTATGAGGTGACATTAGCATAACTTTTATGCATTTTAGTTATAAGATTTAGAATTTTCACTCAACATATTTCAGTTTGCATTCCAAAGCTTAAGACATAATCCTAACTCGTGATAATGCTTTAATCCTCACTTCACATCAGAATGAGTTATACTATGTCATGTAGTTATGGAACACTATCCATTCACATAACATCTAATCACACATTTTCCAACAACGTAACATTTCAATTCGAAAATAAATCAACACATAAACATAAGCCATAAAAATAAATAGTGCCGAAACCAATTGCCGAAGAAAATGATCAGACCTAGGTAGCATATTTCACATTCACATTTAATCATTATAGAATCTACAACAACCTCAACCTTATCATCACATAGCCCCTCAAGTTCGCAACATCATGCATTCACATATAACCAAGAACTCAAATAATATTATATTGTTTCATATGTCACAACCAAGAGCCATTCCCAACTCCTCAAGCTACCTTAATCTAACTAGAAACCAATTTTTACCCTTTTCATAATGGAAAATATAAACCTCATTCCAAATCTCAAATACAACATTTCCAACCAAACAAGGTGTTGCCTCAAAACCATTTTCCATTTAATCATGCATAAATCCCCAATTTAACTCATGAAACCTCATCATTCCCCTATCTTCTCACAAGTCCACAACATAATAAAAAGTCAACCCACCCCTAAACAGCCTTAAAAGTGCCACCAACAAGAGAGTAAGAGGGTTGGAAATTTTTCCATCCATTCTCATATGTTTGAAATGGCTTTTCCAAAGATTAAAGGAACCAAAACTTATCACTAGCACCCAAGTAAAACAACAAAATCCTAAGCTTCTTAAAAAGGCCATCATGGCTGAAAATTAAAAGAGACATAGGGGAACCAAAATTTATTTTTGCTCAAGAACATCACCAATCATAAACCATAGACTAATTACAAACTTATTTCCTTTAAGCATTTTTCCCTCCAACTAAAACTTAAGAACAAGACCTAAAAAAAAACAACAAACCCCTTCCAACACTTGAAGGATAGATAAATAAAGGATCTTGAAGCTCTTAAGAGTAAAGGAAGAGTAAAAATTTGTTCCTCTCCTTGTAATAAGGCCATGGGTTTAGGAGCTCAAGGGTATGGGTTTTTTAGTTCCTCTTGCTATGGTAGGTGATGGTTAGTGTTTGGGTGGTGTAGATGATTATGTGTTTGGATTTTAGGAGAAAATAAAGGTGGTGATAATGGAAGATGGAGGTAGGAGAAAAAGAAAAAAGGTGGTGTGTTTGAAATGAAAATGAAAATGGCATGGTGATGGAGGAGGGAAGTCAGCGCTAATCTAGGGCAAGGAGGGCTAGGTTTAGTTGTTGTTTGTGTCTTATTAAGAGCAAGAGGGGCATTAGGTGGAAGTAAGTGAGTGTAGTTATATAATTTCACGCACAACACACTAAAATAATAATTAAATAAACTCAAGACTATATTTAAATAATATTTCTATACATCACTTATTCAAATAAATTGTATTTTAATGATGTCTATTGAAATTTGGACTTTTGGAAGGAATTTGAAATTTTGAAATGGAAGGAGTTCTAAATTTTCAAAACACACTAATTCGTAACTTTTAATTAATTAAACACAACAATTAATACAATCATGCATTTAAATCACCAAGATGATAAATTTAATTAGGAATGATTAATGGTTTATTATTTAATTAATTAAGGAAGTTAATTCCTAATTAAACTCAATTAGCTTTAATTAACACATAATTAAGACTAAATGGAAATTAGGGCATTATAAGGAGTAATTATGTGGTTCATGTAATTCTTAAACCTTAGTAACAAGACTTTTATTATAATTTTGTAAATGAAATTGTAGCAACTAAAAGGTCTAAAATGACTAACCTCTTCTAAGTAAGGAATCTAGGGATGTAATAGCCATATGAGTTTCATTTACCTCATCTGGAATAACTCCATGAGCGAAGAATTCCCAAACATCTTTGCAAACATCCTTGGCCACCATATCCTAGTGCTTTTGGTAGAAAAAAACAATTCAACTCATATTTTTCGTGGCTTTGAGAGCTCCAAAAGAATCAGTAGCACTTTTAATTTCTAAGTCTGAAACGTCTGTGCATAGATACTTATTCATAGCATGTGTCACACATTTAGGGATGACCTTTGCACATTCCTACACATATTGAGGATTGGAGGGTGTGTATAAAGCTTGGAATTGTTGTAGGATTGGATTTGAAAGCTCTTCTTGCCCTTATCTCCAATCTCCAAGATCAAACTTTAGTCCTTGAATATAATTAAAATCCCTATATATATAGTGGTTACATTGGAAAACCTTGAATCCTTATCCTCATACTTAAGCCATTTCAATTTGGATCTTTGTCCTCAATATTTTTCTTCTTGTCCCATAATTGTTGAATAAGTGTCTTTGCTTCTGAAATCATTATTCAATTCAAATGAGGGTCATCAGCCCCAATAGATCTACCCGCTCTTTTTAAATTTCGACACCTTTTCAACATTTTTAGAGTGCTATGATGCCAAATAGAGAGTTCCTTTTTTATAGCTTTGCATTTTACAAGAAAAACCTTCAAAACATCATCATCTAAAAACCCTTTCTCCCACCTCTCCAGAATTACTTCATTGCATTTTTCATGGTCTTCCCAAAATGCTTCATATTTAAACAATCATCACCCACCTTTGGATTGCATTGTAGAATGAGAAGATTGTGGTCTGATGAGATAGGAGGCAATGCAGCCACTATGGCATATGGAAAGAACATTCTTCTTCATCCTTTTTTTGCTTACACATCCTATCAATTTTTTCCGTAGTGAAAGAGTCATTGCACAAGTTTCTTTTCCACATATAAACCCATAACCTTTAATAGCCATATCCATTAGCCTTGAATCATCATACAGCTCCTAAATAGATCCATTTTGTTGTGAGAATGGGGCTTGAGGCCTAAATTCTCCTCCTAACAAATAATCTCATTGAAGTCACCTATGGACATCCATGAACTTTGTGAATTATATTGGGCACAAGCCCTTGTAACTTAGCCTAAAGGTGCCTTTGATCTATGAATTTAGGGTTGCCATAGACATAGAATCCTTCCCGATAGAAGTCATCTTCCTTTCTTCTACACTTGACATGAATGTAATTAGTTGTTGTATTCAAAATATATATCAACCTCTACTTGTTTATTCCAAAGCAAACATAAGCCCTAGACAAGCCAACTTGTTCTACAACATATTTCTCATAAAAATACAAAAAAAACTTTCTTCTTAGCTCTTCTACTTTATTTTCTTTAGCTTTGGTTTCCATTATCAAAGCCATGGCAGCCTCAGCATGTTTACACAAGTCTTTTAACTCATGAACTATCGAGGTAACTACCAAGCCTCAACAGTTCCAGCTAAAGATGATCATGGATGGGGTGAGGGCATGGTTAAGCTCGCTTCCTTGGCCTCAACAATAGATACCTTTTTTCTAGCCAACTCAGCTCTATTTTCTATTTTTAGTTTCTTCCCCTCCTGCTTGTTGATATTAGTAGGTTCACCTTGTGTTATCATGAGCATAGTTTCTGTAATACCCCAATTTTAAATTAAAAGGTTAGAAAAAAATTTTCAAATTAGGAAGAGTGCCAGTTACCCTTATCTTTCATTCTAGGTCCTAAGTTTGACTAAGCCTGTACCCTACATATCCTTGAAAGGCTATAGGATATAGCCATATTCTTGGAACCAAAAGTCCTTATAATTGTTGTCTAAAGAAAAATAAGTTAAAGAGTATTTTTAATGAATTTTATAAAACATTTAAACATTCTATTTTGAGCCTACAAGTTTATAAAATCATAAGAATTTCCAGATTTAAACTAAAATCCAAAATTTGGGTTTTGATTTTTTAGGATTTTGATTTTTTTTATATTTTATTTGAATCCAAATGGGGGGTATTTTCTTATTTACATTTATGTTTTAAAGTCAATGAAATAAATGAGGATATTAACTTGAATTATAGCTCAAAGTTAGGAGAAAATAAGTAAGTACTTGAAATAACCCAGTCCAATACATATTAGTACTTGAATTATAGCTCAAAGTTGGGAGAAAAACCATTCTAGTGAGCACTGTAGTGGTCAAGAAATAGTAAAGCAGTGCAAATGGAGATTTCATGCCCTCTGGTGAGCACTTCAACGGTAAAAAATTAGATAAAAACCCCATTTTTGGGGATTCAGACCAACAAACACAACCCCTTCACCCCTAAATACCAGAAACTTTGTCCTTCAACCTCTCTTAACCCTCCAAACACCATTTCCTTCCATTTTTCTCAATTCTAACTCCAATCTTTCATTCATAAGGCTTTAAAGTATGTTGTTCTCTTAGTTTTGCTTTCTTTTCTCCATTTCTTTCTTGTTATTAGGGTGATTTTGATGGCTCCTCATATGGTTCAAGAGATGGAAGTCTTCTAGTATGATAGGTATGGATTTTGAGTATTTAGAGGTTTTAGATGTTGATTTAGAATTATATTGCTTCTATATCAGATACTGCTGCCAACTCTATTTCCAAGTGTAATATTGGTGTAGAGTCTTCATTGTTCACCCCATCAAGTGAGTGGATTCATATATGTGATCTCATGTTGTGCATTAGATGTTATTTTCATAAAAATACAACTTATTATTTGCTTTTAGAGATTACTGTATAAGGATTTGAAGTAAACATTGGTTTATATATTTTAGAACTCCCGATTTTAGAGCATGAAACCTGTTTTCGATAAAACTCATGGGACTATGTTTCTTATACTTATTTTAGATAGAATTGAGGATATATGTAATTGTTAGAGCTTGAATCTTCATGAGATTCAGAATAGTTGGTAGCTACATACTTTGTGGAGGTATGAAATCACAAATGTTTGCAAAAGGTGATCCCTTATATATGATTTCATAGCCATAGTTATGCTAAAGTCAAACTGTTAGAATCAGATAGATTCAGAGCTTTTAGAGAATTAAAAAGGTTTTAAAGATTTTCATATTTAAATGGATTTATTTAGCTAGTTTAGACAGTAGCTATAAAGAAACAGCCAACGAGTTAACTGCTGGATTGTTAACTTTGGTACCAAGGCCCATGAGGGGCAATTTATCCACATAATAAATCAGTCCACGAGGGACGTGGTTCACAAGGAACCATTAAAATCTTAGTTAGGGACTTTTGTTTACGAGGAACTAGGCACCTACAGAGCAGAGATTACCATTTCTCTAGTAGCTATTACACTATGAGATTATATGATTTCAAGTATGAAAGTGAATTGAAAAAATTGTTTTGAATTTGAAAAATGATGACTTGTGTGTGTGTGTGTGTGTGTGTGTGTATGTATATGTACTTGATTATATAAGAACTTTAACTATTATTAATGTTATCATGATCTTTGTACATGGTCTCTTTGGTGTCCCATGAAAGGTGGTTTTGGCTGAGGACTCACTCACTGAGTTTTGATTACAAAATTCATCCTGGTGTTTCATTTCATTTTTACAGATAAAGTAGCTATTGCAGACTCTTCTCAGTCTTTCTCCCCGCAATAGCATTAAAGTATCTGCTGGTAAGCTTCACATAGGTGAAGCCTTGTGTATAAAGTAGTGTGCTCCAGTGTATATGCAGGTAGAATCCTTGACAATAGTGCATGATTTATGTTTTTCATATATGATTTTATGTTAGATTGTATTATATGGTTTACTACTTATAGAGGTTTTGTATATGATAGAATTTCTTTATACTTGTTGACACAATGAATTCAGACTTCAAAATATATAATGAGACTGCAGTTTGGAAAATTTTGGCTAGATGTTTTAAAGGCAGGTGATTTATATGTAGAAAAGATTTTATGATTTAAATTATTTTGTGATGTACTATGCATATATAGGAATCCAGGTCACAAGGCTTACGTGGAAATGAAACTTCTTACGTGCCGGTCACATGCCAAGGTCGGGTTATGACAGTTTCACTCCTCTTCCTTTTCATGATCAAGGATTGTAAGAATTCCTCCACCAACCTTTTTTTCCTTGATGCCCCTTAAATTATAAACTCTTAACCTCTATTTGTAGCCAGAATACTCAAACCAAAAATGTGATTATTTGATTATTCTTCACTAGCTTCTTAGGTCACCACTACACAGCCTTCCCCACTATTAGTTGTTTGCCATTTGTTGTCTCCTTATGCTTAGGTTCTTTAGAGGTCATATTGGGCCTTTTTCCTGGCCTAAACATTTAATTGTAGGAGGTCCTTCCACTTCTAAGGTGGCATAGGCCCCTCTTTATCCACCCTATTATACCATATTGGCCACCAAATCAACCTTGTTACCTCTTCCACCTTTGTTGAAAATCTAATTTTGTTGTTAGTTTGTCCTTTCATTCTCTTCTCTTTGGAGTTTTGGCTCAACCCGCATCTTCTTCTTTGTCCTTACTCCCGTGACTGTTCATTTCTTCTGCAAAATTAGATATGTATATGTCCTCTAATCTTCTAGGAAGAGTAGCTCCAAGACTTGGTCCATACTTCAGTAACTTCAGACTCAATAAGGGCAATTTTCTCTCTTGCTTGCATTGCCTCCCTACATGCCCAGTTATGCCACTTGTGTAGCAAAAATTCTAAACTTTTCCATATTTAAGCATAACCTAGCATCTTTCCCTTTTTCCTTGGAACCGAAAACCTCCATTACCACTCTTAGCCTACATCCAATTTTGGATGTTGCCTTGGCATTTAGTATTTCCATGGGAACTCCATGGACTTGAATCCATAATAGCACCATGCCATATGAGACTTCACTGATAGCGCTCCAAGTATGCCACCATTGCAAACTTAGTAGACTTCCCGTAACATTCCAAGGGCTATCCTCCATAATCCTCTTTGGGGTCTCCTCTTTTGTAAAATTAAATGTTGACATGTTTGGACCCAAATCTAGAATAGACATGGATATTGGCTCGTCCCATGCCTTCATGAGGATTGTCTTCACATCTCTATTCAAAGTTCTCCCTGCAAAAACCTTTCCCATAAGGGTGGCAGTGATGATAGGTTTGTCATAACCTTCTAGAGGCAGCACATCATCTCCTAAAGGGACTTCTTCTTTTTCAATATTTACTAGCCCTTGTTTACACTGGAATATATATATTGACATTTGCAACATGATGTTTTTGCATTGAAGATGGTTGTGATCAAAGTAGCAGTTTGAAAAATCTTAGAAGATAAGGTGGAGTCATCCTAGTTAAGAGTTGGTTTAGCAAACCATGTTTGTGAATGGTTTTGATCATATACGCAATATCCGCCACACTCTCTCATACTCTTTATTCAATTTTATTTTCTAAATGTCGTGTACCGATTACTTTAAGTGAGATTATGATTCCTAAAATCAAGAGATAAGGAATTTCTCTTCCAAGGTTGAAGGGAGCATTTTTAGCGCAGTGGATTTTTTAAAAGGACTCTCATAGAGTGTTTTTAATATACCATTGAAAGCCTAAAAGATTAAAAAAAAAAAAAACTATTCAGTTCTTACTATTCATCTCTTCATCTACTCTTCTCATTTATTTTGTTAAATTTTCTATAAGAATTTCTGTAAAACTGAGAGACAAAACTTGCTAGTCCTAGAGTTTCCAATATACCGGAAAAACCTGTTGTATCCTAGAGAAATTCCGACTACATTGGAATATTCCTTAAGCCTAGTACATTTGCCCAGACTTTATTGTTTTAATTTATTTTTATCTGTGCAGGTATAGTTCACTAACAATCTCAAGGATTAATGGCTAATAACAATTCTAACAATGTTGGTAATCGGGGCAACAATGGCACTCTAGTCAATGACTCCCAAATCATGCCTATCAACAATACTCTTCCTATTGTTATTCCCAATGTCATCTATGCCAAACCTCTGTAAGATGTGTCCAAGATTGAGGTGTTCGATAGAAATGATAGCAATTGTCATCGTTGGCAAGAGAAGATGTATTCCATCCTTGATATGCACGGGGTGGCCAAGGCTTTCATCGCTGCTCGTCCAACTTAAGCATCCCCTAAAGCTTTTGAAGATTGGATCACCACCAACAAAGTCTACCATCACACAATTATGTCAACTCTATCAAATGAGTTATTTGATGTCTAATGCAACTACAAAGAGGCTCACAAGGTATGGGAGTCAATGCTATCGAAATATACTACTAAAGATGGTGCTTGTCAAAAGTTTATCATCAGACATTATTACCAATGGGAGATGACTAACAATAAGGACATCCATTCTCAAATCAATGAATACCTCAAGCTCCTAGAGAATCTGAAAGAAGAAAACATCTTACTGCCGGATGAGTTTGTGGCCGAAATATTGATAGAGAAATTACTCGAATCATGGAAGAACTACCAAAACCAACTAAAGCATAAGAACAAGAAATTTTCACTGGCTAAATTAATCAAACGTATCATAATTAAAGACACTAGTCGTAAGGAGATTGCAAAAGCAAGGGCTAAAGCACTGCCATCCAAGGCTCACTTGTTGTAAGGTCATAAAAAGAGGTATGATAATAACAAAAGGTCTAAATCTAATTCTGGTTACAATTCCTTTACCAACAATCAAAGAGAAAATAATCTCACTTTCAAAAGAAGTGGAGGGTGTTATGTATGTGGTAAACTAGGTCACAGCATCACAATGCCGAAGGAGAGCGAG
The DNA here is from genome assembly GCA_031216105.1 of Dalbergia cultrata. Lineage (NCBI taxonomy): Eukaryota > Viridiplantae > Streptophyta > Magnoliopsida > Fabales > Fabaceae > Dalbergia > Dalbergia cultrata. The sequence continues at coordinate 36,954,467 of CM062352.1, forward strand.
CGTGACTAAAAATACTCCAAAGCCAAAACCAAAAGCAAATTTGGTCGAAGGATATGAAATAGTTGCTGCTGTCATCTCCTAAGCAATGCTTGTCGCCAATGTCAATAACTGGGTGGTTGATTCTGGAGCTTCTAGGTACATCTGTGCCAATAAGAATGCATTTGCCTCCTATACTACGATAGGGGATGAAGAAGAAGGGCAAGTTTATCTTGGTGACTCTAGAACTGCACCAATGCAAGGAAAAGGAAAAATTATGTTAAAGCTGACATTTGGGAAGACTTTGGCACTCAAAGATGTTTTACATGTGCATAGTATTAAGGCAAATTTGATTTCTGTAGCATTGCTGGGGAAAGTTGGGGTAAATGTTTCCTTTGAGTTTCACAAGATTGTCATGATGAAAAATAATGTTTTAGTTGGAAAGGGTTATTGTAATCATGGACTTTTTGTTCTTAGTGTTTCCAAAATAATGAATGTTTCTAATTCTGCTTATATAATTGACTTTATGGATATTTGGCATGCTAGACTAGGACATGTTAGTATACCATATATTAAGAAAATGCAATAGTTAGGTATGATTTTTGGCACAACTAGTTCAAATTTAGATAAATGTGAAATATATGTAGAATCAAAATTAACTAAAAAATCATGTCCTTCTGTACATAGAGAAACTAATTTGTTAGAATTAATTCATTCTGATCTTGGTAATTTAAAACAAACTATGCCTAGAGGTGGTAAAAAATATTATGTGACTTTTATTTATGAATTTTTCTAGATATACTAAAGTTTATTTAATAAGAAATAAAGATGTGTTTGATATGTTTTTATTTTATAACACTGAAGTTCAAAATTAATTAAATAGAAAAATAAAAAGAGTAAGATCTGATAGAGGAGGAAAGTATATTTTATTTAATGAGTTTTGTGAAAAAGAAGGAATAATACATGAAGTAACTCTACTTAATTCACACGAATTTAATGGTGTAGTAGAAAGGAAAAATAGAACATTAAAAGAAATGATGAATGCATTATTAATAAGTTCTAATGCACTTGATAATTTATGGCGAGAAACAATCTTAACTGCATGCCATATACAAAATAGAATACCTTATAGGAAAACAAATAAATCACTTTATGAAGTGTGGAAAGGATACAAAGCAAAACTAAATTACATAAAAGTGTGAGGATGCTTGGCAAAAGTTATGTTACCTAAACCTAAGAGAATGAAATTAGAATCCAAGACCTCATATTGCATGTTTATTGGATATGCCGAATATAGTGCTGCTTATAGATTTTTAGTATTAAAAAGTGAAACTCATGAACAAAATACAATAATTGAAGCAAAAAATGCATAATTCTTTGAACATATATATCCATTAAAATTAGAGAAAATATCTAGTATACCTTCTCAAACTAATCAATATAACACATATGAAGATTTGAGAAGAAATAATAGACAAAGATTGGAGAAATCATTTGGAAATGATTTTTATACATATATTGTAGAAAATAATCCAATAACATTCTCTGAGACTATTGACTCACCTAATGAACAATTATGAAGAGATGCAATAAAATCTGAAATTGACTCAATTAAAAAATCTAATACATGGGTACTAGTTGATTTATCACCTGGAGCAAAACCTATTGAATGTAAATGGATATTTAATAAAAAATTTAATCCTGATGGAACAATAGAAAAATATAAAGCAAGACTAGTTGCTAAATGTTTTAGTCAAAAACAAATTATTGATTATTTTTATATTTTTGCACTAGTAAGAAGGATTGCGTCTATATGAATTCTAATTGCACTAGCTTCAATATATAAATTAATAATTCACCAAATGAATGTCAAAACAGCTTTCTTAAATGGTGATTTAGAAGAAGAAATATATATGACACAACCTGAAGGATGTGTGGAACCTGGACAAGAAAACAAAGTATGCAAATTGATCAAATTCCTTCATAGTTTAAAGTAGGCACCCAAATAGTGGCATGAAAAATTTGACCAAGTTCTAATTTTTGATGGTTTCTATTCTATAGAAGTAGATAAATATGTTTATACTAAATTAATTGGAGATGATATTTGCCTGTATGTTGGTGATATCCTTATTTTTTGCACTAATCTTAATGTTGTGGTTGAAACTAAGAAGTTTCTAGCTTCAAATTTTGATATGAAGGATACAGGCAAAGCTAGTTTGATTTTGGGTATTAAAGTCATAAGGAAGTGTAACAATATTATATTGTCACAAGAACAATATGTGGACAAACTTCTAACGAAGTTTGAACATTTTCATGTTAAACTTGTGAATGCCCCTTATGACGCTAATGCTCAATTAAAGAAGAACAAGGGTGACCTTATGGCCCAGTCTGAGTATGCACAGATTATTGGGAGTCTGTTGCACTTAATGAATTTCACTTGACCTGACATAACATATGTTGTATACAGATTGAGTAGGTATAGACATGGTCCAAACAATTATCACTGGGGTGCATTGGCTAGATTGATGAAATATTTGAGAGGTACTATGAATTATGGTATTGACTATAGTGGATTCCTTACTGTATTAGAAGGATACAGTGATGCGAATTGGATCTTAGATTCTGATGAGATTAAATCCACTAGTGGATATGTGTTTACCTTGGGAGGTGGTGCTGTTACTTGACAATCAGCCAAGCAAACAATAATTGCAAAGTCCACCATGGAATCAGAGTTTATAGTACTGGAACAAGCTGGTGATGAGGTTGAGTGGTTACAAAAATTCTTAAGCAATATTCAATTAGGAATAAAGCCTATTCCTTCTGTGTCTATACATTGTGATAATAAAGCAGCAATAGCTATTGCAAATAACAAAACATATAGTTGTAAAAGCAGACACATATGGTTAAGACATGAACTAGTAAAGCAGCTACTAAAAGATGGAATAATATCCATTGATTATGTGAAGTCAGATTTGAATCTAGCTGATCCTCTGACTAAGCCTCTTGGGAGGAATTTTGCAAGCACCATATCAAGGGGAATGGGACTTCAGCTAATTTGAAATTAATGGTGATAGGAACCCAACCTTTGTGAGTGGAGATCCCATGAAAAAAGTTCATATGGGTAATAACAAGTCATCTGTTAGTTCTTAATAGCACATTTTATGTCCATTCCTATGGTGTGAGAAATGGGTTGTGCTAGACTGCATTATTGTGAGGGTAAGCTTAATGCTTTTAATGAATTTCATAGCCCTTAATTATGAGTGGTGTATAAAGTACAGTATATACTTGATGAAAATCACTTGTATGAGTGTAGGAGTGGGCTACTCCTATGAGACTTTGGCAAGTTTCTAGAGCACTCATGAATTACTAGGCACGCGCATGGCTGAAACGCGCAACACAGCAATAATAGCAAGGAATAAGTGGGGGTGTAAATGTGATCAGATAGAATTCTAATTTACATTAAAAATGTGTTGGTTCATAGAAGTTCTACTTCACCAATTGCATTGTGATTTAAAGTTTTATCTATCTAGGTTTGATTCATAGTTCAAAAGACACAGATTCAATGTATTTACATTTATGTTTAATCCAAATATTTTACATTAACAAATTTGATTTTGAATAAGTAGGGGATTGTTATTTTATTTTATTAATATCATAGTTATTATTCTTTTATTTCACAAATCAAATATATTAATTAAGTGAAGTTATACACAAGGTTGTTTACGTTTCCTTCTTCTTTTTCACTATTTACTATATATATATTGACATTTGCAACATGATATTTTTGCATTGAAGATGGTTATGGTCAAAGTAGCAGTTTGAAAAATCTCAAAAGATAAGGTGGTGTCAACCTAGTTAAGTGTTGGCTTGGTAAACCACGTTTGTGAATGGTTTTGATCATATACGCAATATCCGCCACACTCTCTCATACTCTGTATTCAATTTTGTTTTCTAAACATTGTGTACTGGTTACTTTAAGTGAGATTATGATTCCTAAAATCAAGGGATAAGGAATTTCTCTTTTGAGGTTGAAGGGAGCATTTTAGCGAAGTGGATTTTTTAAAAAGGGCTCTCACAGAATGTTTTTAATATACCGCTGAAAACCTAAAAAATACAAAAAAAACTATTTAGTTCTCACTCTTCATTTGCTCTTCTCATTTATTTTGTTAAATTTTCTATAAGAATATAGGTTAAGCTGAGAGACAAAACTTGCTAATTCTAGAGATCCTGATATACCAGAAGAGCCTGCTGTATCTTGGAGGAATTCCAATTACATTGGAATATTCTTTGAGCCCAATGCATTTGCACATGCCGAACTTTATTGTTTTAATTTATTTTTATCTATGCAGATACAGTTCACTAACAAGTTCTCCTCACAAAAACCTTTCCGGTAAGGGTGGCAATGATGATAGGTTTGTCACATTCTTCACAATCTTCTAGGGGCAGCACATCACCTCCTAAAGGGACTTCTTCTTCTAGCCTTCTAACATCTCTTCAACTTCTTGTCTTCCACCACTAGTATCTTCTTCCATGGTGCAAGAGTTTACAATGTAGAAGGGTGGTAAAAGGAGAGTAGGATGCTGCCCTGAAGGCAAAGGGATGTTCTCTTGAGAGAAGGAATAGCTACCCTATTGGAGAGGAACAGTGAATGCTAAAATAGTTATGGAATAGCTATCCTATTCGTAGTGCAACTTTTTTGGGTCCGACCTAAAATTTTGCTTTTTTTTTTTGGTTTTTTGTCATCAATTACAAACAAGCAAGGCCGAAAACTACAATCACAAGGCCTGCCACATAATTGCTTCAGGAAGGTAAATCAGATTGAACTATTAGAGAGGCCCACGACAAATGACCCACCTAACCACGAAAGGGCTGGAATTACACAAAGAATAAAAAACACTTATGAGACCAAAAAGAAAAAGCATAGAGCAAACCAAAACGAATAGGGTAAGATACCAAGCGAATATTACATTAATTCAGGGAAAGATATTTCTGTGCATCTTACACGTACCCACACAGTACGCCTCGCTGGCAACTCCCACCCCCTTAAATCAACCCATCTGGCAACCAACGTTTGCTTATTTATTACTCCAAACCACAAAAGTAAATAAATAACGCAACCGGCATGACTGACGAACTCAGTTGACGCAAAACATGGAATGAAGCAGTGCGAGCGGTGAGAGAACTCGATCTGAAGACCCACCACATCACCTCTAACCCAAAAAAGACATAACAACCACCATAGTTTGCTGCTGAGAAACCGTGACCATGCCTCCTCCATGACCCTGCATCTCTGTCCGTATATTCGTTTGGAACTAACAAGTAGAGAATATAAAAAGGGAGGTAGCAACTGGCAAATTAAGTGGTAATTGAACAGAGAAGATGAAGGCAGAGACGTTGACACTGGTGCTTGTGAACCTAGCTGGGATCATGGAGAGAGCTGACGAGTCACTGCTGCCAGGTGTGTACAAGGAAGTGGGTGCAGCACTTCACACCGACCCAACTGGACTTGGTTCCCTCACTCTCTTCCGATCCATAGTCCAATCCTCTTGCTATCCCGTAGCTGCGTACCTTGCAGTGCGCCACAACCGAGCCCACGTCATAGCGCTCGGTGCTTTTCTATGGGCTGCTGCCACTTTCCTTGTTGCTTTCTCCTCTACTTTCTTCCAGGTACTATATTACTGCTGTTTCGTGGTGGTGCCATTTCTTTCTTTGATTTCCAAAGAACACGATATGCTATTAATGCATATGGTAAGCGAAAAAGGAGTTTAGAGATCAGTTTGATGGGATTGAGAGGTCCATAGTGCATAGATTGATTTACCTTCGATACAGTTATGGTTCGTTTTCTTTTATCGTTGTCTGATAGATACGGAAAAATAGCTAGAGACTAGAGTTGTCAACTGAAAGCTGATTAGAACTTGACACATGATAAGAGTAAATCATGGATTGAGTTCTTTTTCGCAAGGAAAATTTTGGTTTAGTTGGCTGGTAAACACCTTCGACCTTTTGAGAATTAGGTAGTTGTCAGAGTTTATCTGGATTTTGTGAAAACTAAAAAACTGAAAACGAAAATTGAAACCAAACGCACTGATTTCTTTAATTTCATAGAACTGTTCTTTTTTCTCTTTGGTCAGAAGTGTATAAGAAATTAGCATCTAAGAGTAAAACTACTCTAATTTCTAAAAGCATGTTTGCGGTCCGCAACCGGAATTACAACAGTATAATACAGTTTTTTGGTGTCTGCTTCTGTGGTGACTGCAATTGCTGCGGCGTCGGCTCTCTTTCTCTGCATATTTTCGCAATAGCAGTAATCATAACACAATCACTTCCTCGATCGCTAATGCAATTTAAAACCTTGTATGATTGCATCTCTCATTGGAATTAGGCAGAAGGCACGTATATGAAGTTCTAAAATGACTGTCAGTACAACTGCTGTGCTATTATATACAGCTGATTTTATTCACTTTGAACTTTGAAGTCATTGTATTATAGGTAGCTGTATCACGAGCATTAAATGGTATTGGCCTTGCACTAGTAGCACCTGCAATCCAGTCCCTTGTTGCTGATTCAACCGATGATAGCAACCGTGGCATGGCTTTTGGCTGGCTTCAACTAACAGGCAATCTTGGTTCACTTATCGGTGGACTTTTCTCTGTAATGATAGCTCCAATAACATTTGTTGGTATTCCGGGTTGGAGGATTTCGTTTCATATTGTTGGATTGATAAGCATTCTAGTAGGCATCTTAGTATACCTATTTGCCAACGACCCGCACTACTCCAACGATGCCACAAATGCTAGCAATGAAGTTCCAAATAAATCATTTTGGTCAGAAGTGAAAGATCTGTTTCAGGAAGCCAAATCAGTTTCTAAGCTTTCGTCTTTCCAGATTATTGTTGCACAGGGTGTCACTGGTTCCTTTCCTTGGTCAGCATTGTCATTTGCACCAATGTGGTTAGAGCTTACTGGCTTCTCCCATGAGAAAACTGCTTTCCTCATAGCTTTGTTTGTGATTGCTAGTTCTGTTGGGGGTTTATTTGGAGGCAAGATGGGGGATATCCTTTCCACGTATTTTCCAAATTCTGGGAGGATAATTCTAGCACAGATTAGTTCTGCGTCAGCAATCCCCTTAGCAGCAATTCTTTTGCTGGGATTATCAACTGATCCATCTACAGCAATACCTCACGGTTTTGTTTTGATCATTATGGGACTTTTTATATCTTGGAATGCTCCGGCTACAAATAAGTAAGTCTTTCATATTAACCATTGTTTTTTGAGTTCGCTTAATCATTTCTCCCAATTAAGAATCATTAATTGACATAATATTTGGCACACCTTCCAACTTTCGCTAGTATGATCAATCGAGTTTGTAAGTTATTAAGTGCATATTGAACCGCGCATTCATGGTCCTACATCGGTGGGTCATTTGTAAGCCCTCAATGAGGCTTGTGGCATGCCTTGACTTTGGAATATGCAATCTCTGCTGCCCCTAAAGTTTCTGGCAAATTTGTGTTAAATTTAGATCAAACTGACTTATAGTAAGATAAATAGGTGCAATCAGTTAGCTTTCAATAATCCACATCATTTTGGCTTTTTCAAATTTGTTCTTCAATTCTGTTTTGAACTATTACTAGATTGTTTAATAATTTGATTTTTCACATCTCTATCAGTATTTTTCTCTTTTCTTTGTGTTTGTTCAAATAACTATGTGTGTGTTAAATGTATTAAATCTTGTTAAAGTGATATATGTTTGTGCATAGGTTAATTTTTCAACTGTATGGACAACATCAGTCCAATTTTTGCAGAGATAGTTCCGGAGAGAGCGCGAACAAGCGTATATGCCTTGGACCGTTCTCTTGAGTCTATACTATCATCTTTTGCTCCCCCTGCAGTGGGAATTTTGGCTCAGCATGTTTATGGATATAAGCCCATTCCTGAAGGGTCTAGTGAATCTCAAGAAATTTTAACAGATAGAGAGAATGCAGCGTCATTGGCCAAGTCTCTCTACACAGCAATAGGAATTCCAATGGCTCTCTGCTGTTTAATCTACTCATTTCTTTATAGGAGCTATCCAAGGGACAGGGAACGAGCTAGGATGGATGCTTTGATAGAATCAGAGATGCAGCGAATCGACTCGGACTGTTCAGTCATGGATAAAGAGATCGAGTCAGAAGAATTGTATATTGGGGATTATGATGGTGATGGTGTTGATCATGATGATGATGAAGATGAAGAGAACATATTGCTCTACCGGCACTAGACATTCTCCAACTTATGTGAATAGTTACTCAAAACTCAAAAGACATCATAGGAAAATTTAGCAGGTCTGCAGCCTGCTGAGATTTTTGGATCAAGACAGATTAAGTTTCAAGTGCTTTCAGTGGTTGTTAGTGTTTTTTCATTTTTTTTTTCTTTATCATGAAATCAAACGTTCCAGCTACGGAAGAGACTGTTCATAGTTTTTACCTTCGAGTTGTTTGAGGGAAGAATTTTTCCCTTTTCATACGCAATTTGATTGTGTAACCAGATGGATACAATGAATGTAATTAATTTTTTTGGTTTTGTTTTGCCCCTTAACTGTTTATGATTGACTTTTAATTCTTTCATTTGACTAATTTACAACTTACTTTTATAAAAAAAATAATAATTGATTTAAACGAAACTGTTACTTCATTTCAATATAATCCTTAATTTTTTTACTAAATTTGTTAACTCCTGGAAAACAAAAAAGGTTTAAATGATTCTTTATCTTAGGGCCAACTGCAGTGAAATTAACGACTAATGATATAATGCGTCAGATTAACTATGGTGTACGGTGCACCGTTTGCATTTTGTGAGATTCACAATACACTATCACTCTTCAACTTCCACTTTCTCCTCTTACCTCGAGATTCATTCCAAGCAATGAAGAAGTAGAGCTAAATATCTTGTTACAATTTGCGATTTCATATCCACACAATCACTGAATATTCTCTATCTCAAAATAAAACTAAAGCTACAATACATCAACCAAGAGGAAGAGTTTTCTTTAAACACTCTTCAACTCACTCTGTTTTTTTCATGTTTGTAGCTTACAAGCTTTTACATGCACAAGAACATGAAATGACAAAATCGAAAAACAACTATAAAATCAAAACAAGCTCAAAAGTCTTATAAGCATGAATTTCATTAAATGTTTGGGCTCTAATTTCTTATCTTGTAGGTGGCTTGCTTTGTGAGCTATGGAGACAATAGATTAGGCTTGGTTTAATTGCTCACATTGCCTCCCTTAAACCAAACATTTAAAATTGATAATTCTAAGCATTTTCTTCAACTGGCAGAATAATTTACTCTTCAAAGGCTTTATTAAAATATATACAACTTGTTCTTCAATGTGACAATAATCAATCAATACTTCTTTTTCAACCACCAATTCTTGAATCTTGTGGAATTGAATATTAATATGTTTGGATCTCTCATGAAACACCGGATTTTTGCAAAGTACAATAGCAAATTTGTTGTCACAAAATATTATTGTGAGAATATTATACTTATGCTTCAATGCTTCAAGAATTCTTCTAAGTCATACTGCGTGTATAGCACAGCTGACTGCTGCAATATATTATACTTCAACTATAGAGAATACAACAATTGGTTGTTTCTTTAAAGATCAAGATACCGCGTGTCGTAACTGAAATCGCAAGGGGACAACGAGAAAGAAAGGTTAAAATCAGAGTTGCCACCAAGTTTTATTTGAATTGGTAAAAACGTGAAAAAAAAACCATTTTTTTTTAAAGAAACGGTCTTTGAAACCAAATCTAAGTTCGGGAGTCTATTATGCATAGGGAATGACAAAAAGTTTATTTTTGCAGCACCCCTAATTCATCTGCATTGCTAAGGTTATCTTAATTGATTGTACTGATTATTAATAACCTTTTAAAATGTTTATTTTACCTTTTTTATTAAAAATAAAAAATATATATTTCTTAAAAAGAAATTTTTGGAACATCAAGCTGTGACAACTTAGATGTCCAAAATATTGAACTAACAAGCAGTTACAGCTAAGTTAACATCTTTATTTAAAATAAAACATTCAACAAATAAGTGATTAATTTAAATTAAATATAATGAAACAACATATATTCTAAAAAAGAAAAGGCTCATTAGAAAAATTATTTACAAATAAAACAAAAATTGTGAAACTTTAAATTTGACTTGACAAGGGTGCCTACTCCTACGTATTCTCTGGTACAATGAACAACTCAAAAACACGTAGTTCTTTAAAGAAAAACTGAGTTGATTGGTTCTATTTTTTGAAAATGAATTTTAGAATATCAAGCTGTCACAGCTAAGATACTCTTAGAACACACAATTAATAAGCTGTTGTGGCTAAACTAACTCTATTCTCAAAAGGGAGAATTATTGATTACTTACAAAATAAAAAAATTTATATTAAAAAGAGCAAAACAATTTTCCAGGAAATAGAGGAAAGAGGAGACAAAATAATTTGGCCCAACCTAATAAAGGAAAAGGAGAGGATTAACTCAGCCTAAAATTAGAAGCAATGATAAAAGCCCAATAAGCTCCAAGAGCCTAAACAACCCAAACACTCCCACCCTTTTCTCGAACTGAAACAACCCAAATAACAAAACTACATTAAAAACAAAACTAACCAGAAAACATTTGAGAAAACAAACAACTAAAAACCCACAAGAAAAAGGAAAGCAAGCAATCTCAAATCCCTAATTTAGAAATGAGGAACTTCCAAACAGAAGGAAAAATGGGCATAGGTGGCAGCCAAACAACAATGGCCATGGAGCAGCCACCAGCACAGAACCATGGAGCCAGTCCGGCTACAGTCTATGCACAACAGCCATGGAGGAGCACGACGGTGTACGCAGAGTTCGTAAAGGGGACGCGATGGCACGGCCAGGTTAGGGGGTATTTCACGGCTGAGCAGAAAGGAAGGAAGGAACCGGTTCATGGTGGTGAATGGCATCGTGAAGGACGCAACGCGATAGAGAGAGAAAAGGAGTGGAAGGCCAAGGCAGAAGGGGAGCAGCGTGCGGTGGCAAGGGGAAGGTAAAGTTGGTAACGGGGCTTAGATTTTTCGCAGCTGGGTAGGAGGAAAGAAGAAACCAGTCAATTCCACGGTGGTCGGGCTGGTTCGGCATTTGTTTCGCGGTGATGATGATGGCTAAAAGGGAGGTTTCTGGCTTGCTGGGACTGAGGAGGATGGAGGACCATGGTGGTGATTTGGGTTCACGATGATGATGGTGGTGAAACGGAAGTTTGTAGTGGTTTTGAGGAGGTTCAAGCATGGAGGCGATGGGCTTATGGCTTAAGGAAGGAATAAGGAGAATGGTTCAATTTCAGGCTTAACGGTAATGGCGGAGCACGGTGGCATTCACGGCGGCATGGCGGCCATGAAGGGAACCACCACTCCTTCCTCCTGTTTCTCACATCTTGTTTTACTTGCCTTTAGGATATGAGCAAGAACTCTTTGGACTTTTTCTGTCATGTTTGGCTGTGAATGATTAGATCTTGTATGGTTGGATAGGGTTCTGATCTGTTGATTCTGTTAGCTATGATTTGGTTTCTAGTTGTGGAAGGAGATGATGGGTTGGAGATGTTGTGGTTTGGTTTACTTTTTATTTTGCATTTCGTGATTTAATAATAGGAAAACTATTGTGAGTGTATGATATGTGATCTAAGAGTGGGAGAGTTGTCCTACGAGTGTGTGATCTATGACATTAGAATAGGGGGAAGATTAAACCAAATAATAGCAAACAGGGGTGAAGGACAACACCATAAGGCTCCTTTCTTCTATGTTTCTTTTCTCCTTAATCTTCGAAACCCCTTAATCACGAGAACTCTCTTCTTTTTTCAACTTGATCTGCTAGCCCCCACTAACTATCCCTTTCCACTCTATTTATTCATTCTTCCCTCCTCCATTGCTCACTAGATCTCCTTGGAAAACATCCTTATGCAGAAAAAGATTTATTTCTCTAAACTTCTCCTACCATGCCATTGCATGATATCTCCTTTTTCTATTTTTGTGAGGTTGCTTGGTTGGATCTTCTAGCTATTGTAGGTAAAAGAGTGCACGAGAAGGGGGGTTGAAACATGCTTTAATACTTTCTTGAAATCTGAAACATTTAACGAAAATACTATCAAGCATTAAGCTTGAAGTGCAGTGGAATTATGGTTAGTTGTTTCAGAAAATAGATCTTTGAAGCATATATTAATAACAGCATAGTTATAACCATATTTTAGCAGTTATTAAGTTAAAGAGCAAAATATAAAATAAGGGATTAGGGAAGAGAAAAATAACACAAATATTTTTATACTAGTTCATCCAAACCTGCCTACTTCTAGTACTAAACACATGTTGAGATTCTACTAAATAACTTTCTCAACCTGAGAAAGTAAACTGGATAGTCTTTACCGTAGCCTTCCCAAGCTATTACCAGTGACTAGTAGACAACCCTTACTGTCACAACTGAGTAGTTCTGAATCAACCTCTCCAAGCTTAACCAAGTAGTTCTGCACCAGCTTCTCCAAGTTGAACTATGACTAGTAGACAACCGCTACTGTCACGTTGCAAATAGTTCTTCCTGGCCTCTTTATGCTGAACCATAATAAGTAGAATGCCTCTATCACCATGTTATAAGTAGTTTTTCCTAGCTTCTCCAAGTTGAACCGTAATGAATAGAACGCCTCTACCATCATGTTACAAATAGTTTTATCTTAACCTCTCCAAGCTGTGTCTCACTGATCACTACCGGATCAAAGATACAAAGGTTACGTGTTTGGGTTGCCACTCAAACTAACCTACACTCTAGTTTCCTTGCTAATATTCAATGAAACAGACCTAGGAAACATGAGCGACTTCTCTCTAACATCTTTTTCTAAGAAAAGCATACAAATCATTAAGAAACATAGAAAGAAGATTTTTACACTCCAAGGAAATTGATTTTATGATATGAAGAACATCACAGAAAGTGTGAAGAGATTTTTCCAGAGTTTCCACTCTTGTGTATTCAATTCTCTCATCAACATTTTGAGCACAACATCTCTATTTATAGCGGTCTTTCTTCATGATCATTGCTTTTAATTAGATCTCCAAGTGATGCGTGTAGATCATCCATTGTGTCTTGGAAGAGCAGTCTAGAAGAGTAGGCTAACAAACTATCACATCGATTGCAGAAGCCGTTGTATTGTTGATGTTTCTTATGTCCCTTCAAAACCTTATTTTCTACTTTCTAAACATGGTTTCTGAATTCCTCCTTCTAGAAGCTTTGGAATAGTAGACCAAATAGGTAGAATAAATGACATACCATTTATGAAATTATGTTTGACTTGAGATTTGAAATTTGAATTTCAAATTTCCCCCTTTTCTTGTAGCGTTCAACGCTCTCCAGTGAAGTGAGCTTTCTGACATGCTTTAGCAGTTCCTTGATAATTCTTTGATCTTCTAATCTTCAATATGAGCATTATGATGATAAATGATTGGCGATTATGATGATTGAAGATTGAATAACACGTTGGTATTAGATTTTGTATGATATCTTCATTCTCAATGTACTTTCTGGTGTCCCGTGCTACTTTTTGAAGATCCTTTCCTTGGTTTCTTGTTCTTGCTTTGATTTCCTTCATTCATTGATACGTGTAAGCGTACTTTACACGATATAATATTCACTTCATTTAAGCTCAATCTCTTAACACGAGATAAAATATGTTTGTACATGTACAGTGAAATTATTCTCGCTCAAGTCCGTGTTATACACTTTGAAAATATGTAATAGCTCATGCTGCTTTTATGTGTTGACGACTGTCCCTACATACTAATACGGATTTTTTCAACATGCTTAGTTCTCACTCACACGCTTCTTGGAAAAACTTCCCAAGAGATCATTCATCCCAAAATTGCTTCAAGTCAAGCACACTTAACCATAAAATTCTTTAGTGATGGGCTACTAAAAAGAACATGCATCTTGTTGGTATAGGTAGTACAAATCAAGTCATATAAACCATCCTCAATCGTATAGCCCCATACATATACAATCTTATAGTCCCTCTTATTCTGGTGTGTAATTGGTTCATTCATATACCCCTCCACTTAGAAGACCTTGTGAGGAGTCACTCCTTGTTTGTGTCTTCTTTGCACCAACGATCATTCCACGCCCTCGTCCCTGAGCGTTAATGTAACACCCTAGTAGCTCCAATGTATGCTTAAATTCACATTTGGATTCTATTAGTTTGTTACCTTTCAGCTTTGCGAAAAATCCAAAACTTTTAAATTAATTTACTAAGAACTAATCATATATGTATATCTGTATAAAGAACTTACAAAAATGCAACCCTTGCAGGATTCGATGGAAGGGGAAATGGTATCTTATGTATGGTATCGTTAGTATAGTGATAAAACATAGAGACAGTGCATAGTACATCCCACGTGCTAGAGAAATATTAATACCTTAAACATCATAACTAATAAAGGTGATTTGTCATAACATCAATATAAATTAGGATGGGAAGAATATCCCCATAACTATCCTTAAATATGACAATTCATATAACCAGGATAAATAGATTCATCTTTGACATAAAGTATAACATTCCAAAACATACACTACAAGAAATTAGCTCCAAGGCAACATTTCAAAAATGTTGCCTATACATGAAAAAAAAAACGATGCCTTTTCTCAAAGACAATACTTTCCGAGCACAGACAATGTTTCTAGGGGGTTGCTTATACTGGTGTCACCTTTTCTTTAAGGCAACAGTTGAAAGAGAAAAGGCAATGGTCTCTTAAAAAAAGTGTTGCCTTTAATGAAGTAAAGGCAATGCTTCTGTTGCCAATCAAAGGCAACTATTTTTACAATCTTTATGCGTTGCATGTTATTCTGCCTTAAGGCAATGCTTATAAAAGCAATGGTTTTATCTTGTTACTTTTTCTGACTATTTAAAGCGTTGTCTTTTTCTCCAATTAAAGGCAACGATTTTATCTCGTTACTTTTTCTACCTATTTAGGCAACGCTTTATCAATTAGAGGCAACGGTTTTACCTTTCCTTTTCTTACTGTTTAAGCAACGCTTATAAAGCGTTGCCTTTTCTTTGGTTAAAGACAAGTTGAAAAAGCATTGCCTTTTCGAATATTTTAGGCATTGAAAACTTTTTTTTTCCCTCAAATTTAATATTCTCAAAACCAGCCATTTAAAAATATCAAATTAAACTATATGTATAACATTTTCGATATAAATTAGAAACCACATTAATTTTGAACAAAAAAAATAATTAATCGATTGGAATTCATAAATAAAACAAACCATTATTAAACAATCAGCTAAGTAAAGAACTAAGTAAACTAGGTCATCTTAAGAATATATAGTAGTTCATAATATTAGTTGATACACGTAGGTCCAAATAAAAATTAATAAGTCTAAAATATACAGGTCTAAATAGAAATAAACAAGTCTAAGTTTAAACCAAAATATAAACAAAGTGATTATATATAGTTCACAAAATTAAAGGACATTAGTTATAAGAACTTGACACAAGACAAAATATCTATAATATAGCCCATCATAATCACATTCATTGCATGCTTTATGTCCTTTGTATTAGTCCTCCTCTCAGTCTACATGAGTTGCACATGCATTAAGCCCAATTAGCAGCATAAACCCAATAATTAAAAATCAAAATATTATTAAGCTTAATTTATTGAATAATTATATTTACATAAAACTGTAATAACAAAAATTAATCAACATACACCATATATATAATTATCACATCTCGTTTCTTCCTTGATCTATAGAAATTGATTGAAAAACTAGTAATATTCCAAAGAAATAGGCCTAGTAAGATTTCTAAAGCTAGGTAGGATACCTATCTGGTTTATTCTAGATCTTCCAAAGAAATAGGCCTAATAAGATTTCTAAAGCCGCAACAATATTCAGAGAAACCATTCCTTTTCTGGAAACTTAATTCGGTGACCATATAAAGAAATTTACAGTACTATTAAGCCAGCTATGTGTGAAGTGCAAGTATATAAAAGACAAACACCTTCCACACCAAAATAATAAGAATAAATAATAAAAAGAAAAGAGTGGTAGCTTACCAGAATTAAACAAAGTTGAAGATTTGGCTTGCAAGTCTTCATCGACCACATGAACTACTAGATGAAGATTACCACATCCAGCTATAGCAAATCACAAAGCGAAGGAGTAGAAACTAAAAGTAATACAGCATTAACCAAACTACCTCAAACCATATGTATCCACAACGAGAAGTGAAGCATGAAGCACACATGGTAGTTTTTATTTTATTGAATTAGACAATTTTTAATGCATTTGCAAAAGATGGCTAGACTTCATATCCTACACAATAGCATTATTTTAGACGAAAAGAAAAGCTATTATACTTGGGGAGCCCTTTCCATAATCATCGTGAAGGCACAAGCCTTAGAGTTGGTAGAATCTTCCCTAATATGATGAAAAAACTAAAACAAAATCATCAATATGTTAGGTAAATATAATGTGTTACTATGCTCTAATATATCATCATATCGTTATATACTAATTTGCCATTAAACATGATGGCAAATTCCCTTAAAGATCCATCATGGATTAAAAGATACATTCTCTGTAGTAACTAATAAGACTTTTATCGTACATTATCCTACCAAATATGCAATAGAGATGCTTACTTGATGCATACATATTAATGAAATATTTGCTCAACTCTCAAAAGGAAAATAACAAATAGACAGAAAAGTTGTACCATAATTGACAAGAAATTTGTCATCTAAAGTCAACATAAGGAATTCCGGTCAGAGTTCATAAATACCAACAAATTTAATTCTGATCTAATTATTTATGCAGTTTTGCTCAAATTTTGCTCCACCTGATCACCCAAAAAGACAGATACAAGGAAAATTTGCACCATCCTAAAACTGTGGTTTATAAACATCTCTACAAAAGTATTAATAAAAAAAACACATTTTTCAAAGATGATCAATCTAGAGATATAAAAAGAGCTTGTTTTATTGGTTTGATTAGATCAGCAAAATATGCACACACACGCACGCATAGCTATTTGATCAGCTAAAAGGCAGCAACAAAAAAGAAAGAATAGAGCTCAATCCCAATTAATATATTTGCATACAATGCAATTCTCAAAAGACAATTCAATTCAATTGAAAAAAAAAAGGAACACCCAGTAAAGAAAACCAAGAGAATAATCCTTAAGACACTTTTTTATTTCCCTTTTTTTTTTCAAATTTCAAAGCTTTTAAGTGAAATACCCTGTGGCTAGTGTGGAAGAGGCGAAAGGAGAGAGAAGGTGTATGGCTCTTTAGAGATGAGAGAATTCAGAGGCACAATCCCAACAAAAGAACTCGCACCGCAACATATTCCCTCCTTTCTTTTAGGATCAGTCACAAAAAGATCAGAATAATATTCAGAGTCCCTCTCTATATATATATATATATAATAAATTCTCCAACAAAGCAAAAGCACTGAAGCTATGAAAGACACAAACAAGAGTGGTAATTCCTTACCTTGCCCTGAAAGATAAATCAAACTAAATTTGGTAATCTTACCCAAATCATATTTACAACTCAACAATTAGCTAACCGTGGACAAATCTTCTTGTCATGTCAAAAACACACTAAACTAATGGAGATGCACCATGACATGGATTAGGCAATAGAACAAATAAGTCTCAAATCAGCAAGGGAAACAAAAACAATCAAACACATTGAAAAGGGGGGTATGTGGCTTAAAATACTTGCAATGTTTTCTCCCTAAAAAGTAGAAGCCCTGGACCAATACTTAAGTTTTTTGTAATCCATTCCCTTCATGGATATTTATTTTTATTTCAATGAGAAGGACACATTATATGCTACCAGAAATGAAAAAAGACACACTTTATTATAGTGCATATTACCTTGCATAGTCAAAATTAGTGTTATAATTATAATTACAACATCCATAAAAAATATGCAAACAAAAAGGTAAATAATACAAAGGAAGCAAACCTTTATTAAAACTTAAAGAAATAAACATTTTTCAGACACCAAATTCCAATGAAATACAAATTGTAGCATTTCTAACCTTAATACCAACCACTCTGTATGCCTAAAGCTTGGGATTCTGGTGGATCATCTTCATTCAATTGCTAAGCTAAGCTAGCAGAATTTATATGCCAATATATGAAAGCATTAGAACTCAAAGATAAAAGATCATTTAAGAAGTAAGTTTCAACTATATTATATGATTCTTTACCTTTAAGACAACCGCACCATATATCAAAACTTGCTATAACAGCTATAGCTAGAACTGCATCAAAACATAAAAGAGAATTATAAAAATTTAAAATAGACCAGATAATTATGATGAAGGAATGAAGACGCAAAGCATATGAGGTGGTTACCATTGTGATTCTCTTATTCAACAATTGCCTTATTCAAAGTTTGAATCTCAATCCCTCCCTAAGGATGCCACTTATTTACCTCTAACACTAGTTAGTCTTTTCTCTTTATTTGTTTTCATTTGCAACATGGGAATCTATTATATCTTGCTTTGATTGAAAAATTGATTCCTTTTCTTACCTCAAGAGATATGGTTAGTCAATGTCTTTCCTAGAAAATGATTGATATACATATAAGGGCAAACTAAGATTCATGACTATGTAAAAAACCCATGTTCTAGTTTCCATAACCATGAAAGAGAAATAATCATGAGAAAGATACAACATACAAGTAGACCAATCCAAAATTTCATAATCTTTCTATTAGATGGGCCTCTTAAGATTTTTTATATTGGATAAAATGTATTCCTGAATCCTGACCCACACAACAACAACCTTCCAATTAAGAAAGCTTATCTCTTTTCCCCCTAACCTCTAAAGTTCTTTTCAACACTCACCTCTATGTGTCCATTTTCCCCTTTCTCCACATAACAAATTTTTAACCACACCCGCATTGCCTGAAAACTTGTAAATGTCCAATGAACTTTTAGCAATAACATCTCTTCCAATTACTGAAACAAAATTTTAGTGCTTTTACTTTTACACCTAAGAGTGTAACCAGTTTGTTCTAACTCATTTTTTTTTTCTTTCTTGGTGTTGTTATTCTACACTCAAGTCTCTAGCCACTAGTAGCGAAAGCAAACAAAAAAATCCTCAGCAGAGCTTACAATTTATGTTGGCTAAGTGGGGAAAAAGAACCTTTATAAAATACTCAGAAAGGGACAAAATCTTTGCAGGGGAATCACCATGTAGCTTTCGTTGTCTTGAAGGAACCACCAGCCTTTGGAAGGAACTACTGTGTTGCTTGGAAAAACCACCGCGCCAGCTTCCGTCACCGTACTTCGATTTCAGATTTTAGAAAGAAAAAAAGTTGAGACTTTAAAAATTAAAACTGGTTGCATTTGAAGATGGGTTTAGAGGGAGAGAGTTATGCAATGGAAAATAAGATGCGCTAAAGCTCAGATTCCCTTTTAATTTTTCGGTTAACTCAGATTCCCCTTTTTTGTTTTTTGGGCTTGTTTGAACGAGAACATGAAGGAAAAAGGGACAGGAGAAATATAGAATAAAGGAATGAACCTTGGCAGTGGGGGTGGTGCCATCTCCAACTTCTTTGTCTTGAAGCTCGGCGGTGTACTAATGCGGCAATGTGGGATCCTCAGAGCATGATGGACCACTGAAGGAATGCACTGAATGAATGAACCAAGCAAGATGAAGAAGGAGGCTCCTTCAGAGTGCGTGAGTCTCCTTTAGAGCGTGAATCACACGACAAATGAGAAGATCCTTCAATGAGAGATGATAGTTCACGAGTTTCTTTAATTCAGGTTAGGGATTGAGAGTTTTGGTGTTACTGAAAACAAGGGATAAATGGGGAGGGTAGTGAGATGTGTTAGTGGGAAAGTTTTAAGCTGGTGCTAAATTTTCAAGCAACGTTCTAAAAGCGCTGCAAATTAGATTTTACAAGGCAGCGCTTGCAAAACGATGGCAATGAGAAAATAAGTGGCCCCTGTTATAGGACAATATGGCAACGCTTCAAAAGTGATGTCTTTTTATGTTAAGGCAACACTTTCTAAATATTGCTTTAAATTCTGTTGCCTTAACCCCACCCAAATACTACCCCTATAAAAACGTTGCCTTAGACCCTCAAAGCTAAGCATTGCCCTTCCAACTGCTCCCTCATCCTGTTCTCCATCTAAAGGCGATATGGAAATAAAGAGGAAATGAGAAATACAATATTTCTTAGTAGGGAAATGTTTAGATGTCATCGTCTTCGTCTTTAGCCAACTCAGGTTTATTTTCTAAAAGTGGTGGATGCATGTATATAGTCATCTTTTAATTTTCGAAAGTCTTTGATTAGCCAAACCTTTTACATGCTTCTTCTATCGACATTCCATGATTTAAGTATGCATTTTTCATTCATAAGGTAAGGTATATCTTCTATTGATAAGCTCTTATTCAACTAGCATGCCATGATTTATGCAAATTTTATTCATAAGGTAAGGTGTATATTCTATTGATAAGCTTCTTCTTCAACTAGCATACCATGATTTATGTATACATGCATCATGAGTTATTTAATTGGTAATCACACAATATAACATGTCTTGACTTTAATCTTTGGCATCAACCTCCGATCTTATTTCTTGATTACTTAGTGTCATCTATGATATTTGGCATCAACCTGCAATCTTAACTTAGAAACCTGTAGTGGCTCTCCTTCCTTAAACTTATGGTATTGAGCTCAAACCGATAGCCATCGCCATCTTGGGGTGAGGGGTCAAAATATGACACTATTTATTAGTTTCTTTTCCATACTTTCTTAATGCAAGTAATGTTAAGAATAATCATCACATTCATGAATTTGCATCTCAAGATAGCAATATGATTAAACATAGCATAACATATCAATAGTAACTTAAACAATGCACAATATCACAGAATAACAATTTTATCAATAATAACATCTCCCAACAACCTAGGATTTCCATACAAGTACGAGTTATTTTATGAATTTGTATGATAGAGTCATGAGACTTGTTTATCATTCTTTTTATTGTGCATATAATATTCCCATAATTATTTACCATGATAATATTGTCTTCTGGCCCTTCTTTTAATTTTTAAAGCTTAGGAATTTTGTTAAAATATTGTAGCACATTATATTTAAAAATTAAGCATCTTTTAACTATTTCAGTTATTCGCAAATTTGACATTTATTATAAGAAATTTCACTGTGAACTTTATACTTGGAAGTTTAAGATAATATTTTATGAGGATGATTTTGATTTATTAAGCTTTCCAACAAACTAAATTATGAGTCAAATCCGATAACTACAAAATTTTATAAAAATTCCTAAACAGAAGCTGTTTGGTTGTGCGCCCAACTGAGGGTGTAGTAATTTACAAAAATTACTTATACAAAAATAGAAATTTTTTCTATGAAAATTTCCAGAATACTAGTCCTATCTGTTATCTTTTATTTAAAATTAGCTTCACTCAAATCCAAGCTGTATAACTTGAATTTTAGAATTTTCACTCCATGTTGCCTAGATCTCAAATAGCAGAAGATTAGGTATCTTCTAATATTTTTCACGAATTTTATAGGAAGCCAAATATTACCAAATAAAAACAAAGATGTGTCTCTATGTCTTATATTTCATACAAAATTGGAATGGCTTTAATCAGAGGTCTGTAAATTGAGAAATGATTTTATTTTTTTATTAAAGACTGCCTGGATTGATTAGTTATTCTAAAAATTTGAGATTTACATATAAGTTTTATGATTTTATTCAAATTAGATTTCTTTCATGTTTTTCTCCTTTAGAAACTTTCAAGAACACAACATCAAGT